>JAUIMM010000863.1:1175000-2452500 GCA_031769625.1 Taudactylus pleione | reverse complement strand
AATGTACAAACTGTACATGTGTAAGGATAATTCCAGCAGTTTTCATATTTCCCAAAATTCTCAGTGGAATGAAAAAATAAGCAGAAATAGGAAAATGAAACATACAAATCCATAGCTCCTATTAGTATTAAAAAATAAGTTTTTATAATTACAAAGAGTGTCAATTATAGATAGCTAGATAGATAGATGTTTATTAAACATAATAATTTTCTAATCTGAATTTATTTTACTTATTTTATTTTTCTCCTGAATGAACTTTTGCAAGTAATATAGCATGTTGTAGTCCAAATTCACTGTTTACTAAGAGAGAAACTCTAGAGGTCAATAGAAAAAATATGTCAGTTTCTTAAAGTATTGATCAACTTATACATTTATTCAACAGTTATATTGATAGAACTGCCCGAAGTAGTGTATCTGGTCTTTATATTATTGCTTTTCCATCATTTTTGTATATTCATTTAAATGTGCTGTGCTACTGTTTACTGTTTATGTTACAGGAGTACAGAGAAACCTAATTACCTTGTTGTTTAATTGATTCTTTTTATTGTATTCTTTAACGATATGCTTTAAAACATGTGCTTATTTCCCAGCATTTAAAAAAAAACATAATAAAATAAATTATATATATACATAATGTATGTGTTGTTGATTGACTGTTTAGAAGCACAGCTAATGTTTTTACATAAGAACACTTTTATATCTCCAGAGCGGTATACTTCTCTGCTAAACGTAATAATGAGAACATTCATAGGTGTGCAGACTGCATGGCTCATAGAAAGTAGTCATCTTTTTATTCCTACACCCGCTGTGAAATCAGATCTGCATTGTTTATTTTGTAGCCCGCCACATTCAGTTAATGTACTGTACACAGTTAATGTCTTTTTTTTTAAGTCAGCAATTTGTATACTATACCTCTAGGTTATATTGTCCATAATATGCCAAGTCTAGTAGCCTAAAAGCAAAGTATTATGATAATAGCCACAAAAAAATACTGAATATTATAATAGTAATACCGAATATAATAATAATATGCAGCTACAGTCAGGTGCATAAATATTGGGACATTTACAGAATTTTCATATTTTGGCCTCTATTCTCCACCACAATGGTTTTGAAATGAAACAAACAAGATGTGCTTTAACTGCAGACTTTCAGATTTCATTTGAGGGTAATTACATCCAAATCATGTGAACGGTGTAGGAATTACAACGGTTTCTATATGTGCCTCCCACTTTTTAAGGAGCCAAAAGTAATGGGACTATCAACTCAAAAGCTATTTCATGGACAGGTGTGGGCTATTCCCTCATTATTTAATTATCAATTAAGCAGGTAAAGGGTCTGGAGTTGATTCTAGGTGTGACATTTGCATTTGGAATCAGTTGCTGTCGACTCTCAATATGAGATCCAAAGAGCTGTCACTATCAGTGCAGCAAGCCATCATTAGGCTGAAAAATCAAAACAAACCCATCAGAGAGATAGCAAAAACATTAGGTGTGGCCAAATCAACTGTTTGGAACATTCTTAAAAAGAAAGCACGCACCAGAGAGCTCAGCAACACCAAAAGACCCAGATGACCACGGATGACAGAAGAATTATTTCCCTGGTGAAGAAAAACCCCTTCACAACAGTTGGCCAAACCAAGAACACTCTCCAGGAGGTAGGTGTATATGTGTCAAAGTCAACAATCAAGAGAAGACTTCACAAGAGTGAATATAGAGGGTTCACTACAAGATGTAAACCATTGGTGAGCCACAAAAACAGGAAGACCAGATTAGAGTTTGCCAAACAACATCTAAAAAAGCCATTACAGTTCTGGAACAACATCCTATGGACAGATGAGACAAAGATCAACTTGTGCCAGAGTGATGGGAAGAGAATGGAGAAGGAAAGGAACTGCTCATGATCCAAAACATACCACCTCATCAGTAAAGGATGGTGGTGGTAATGTCATGGCGTGGGCATGTATGGCTGCCAATGGAACTGGTTCCCTTGTATTTATTGATGATGTGACTGCTGACAAAAGCAGCAGAATGAATTCTGAAGTATTTCAGGCAATATTATATGCTCATATTCAGTCAAATGCTTCAGAACTCATTGGACGGCACTTCACAGTGCAGATGGACAATGACCCGAAGCATACTGCAAAAGCAACCAAAGAGTTTTTTAAGGCTAAAAAGTGGAATGTTATGCAATGGCCAAGTCAATCCCCTGACCTGAAACCGATTGAGCATGCATTTCACTTGATGAAGACAAAACTGAAGGGAAAATGCCCCAAGAACAAGCAGGAACTGAAGACATTTGCAGTAGAGGCCTGGCAGAGCATCACCAGGGATGAAACCCAGTGTCTGGTGATGTCTATGTGTTCCAGACTTCAGGCTGTAATTGCCTGCAAAGGATTTGGAACAAAGTATTAAAAAGTGAAAGTTAGATTTAGGATTGTTTAGTTTGTCCCATTACTTTTGACCCCTTAAAAAGTGGGAGGCACATATAGAAACCATTGTAATTCCTACACCATTCATCTGATTTGGATGTAATTACCCTCAAATTAAATCTGAAAGTCTGCAGTTTGTTTCATTTCAAAGCCATTGTGGTGGTGAGTAGAGGCCAAAATATGAAAATTATGTCCCAATATTTATGCACCTGACTGTATAACAGGGAATATAACATTTTATGCTGTGCAGAATATTTTCCAAATTACACAATTCTGCATATTAGATTGAAAATACAATCATTCAGGTATACAGTAGCGGCCTATTCATCATAACTAAAATGGCCTTTTAACCATGTGGAAGCGCTAGTTTCCGCATATTTAAGTTAACGGGCCATTCATCATCATATTCAGCAAACTCCAAAAACTTAACGTTTTCGGAGTTTGCCTGCGAGGACAAGCGTCAGATGGCGTTTCCTATGGGAAGGGGTTCTGGGGATGCGAAGAGGGATCTGAGCAGAGCCCTCCTCCTCCTCAGGTGACCTCAGGTCACACATGCGCAGAAGCCGGTGACGGGCACAGGTAAGTACCGCTGCTACTTCTTTAGTTCTTTAGCTGTGCTGGTAAAGCTGCTTTTCAAAATGGCTGTCCCTGCATTATGAATTGATCTGGTGATAACTATCTGTCAGATTGCAGCCTAGGATCAGCTGTTACCTCAGCACCGGCTTTCCCTGACCTCTTGAGCGGTTAGACGCCATGTACAGCTGCGAGTGACGCACTGAGGATCTGGGATCTGCTAGGATGTCCATGTGCTCGCTCCATGATTTGGTTCCTGCAGTTACCGTCATGGGTGCAACCATGACAGTCTACATCACCTGATTGCCTTTTACCCAACAGTAGCATTGGTTGCTGTCAGCTGACCCTATCCTCCAATGGACTGCAACCGTAGGAAATTGCCTGTACAACATTGTTACTTCCAGTGTATACTTGCTGTTGTAGCATTCCAGGTTCCCTTCTTCCAGTGATACTCTCCTAGTGTTACCAGGGCCGGCCCAAGCCTAATTTTTTTGGCAAGCGGATATAGATTTTGGCGCCCCTTGTTGAAATAAAGCCTCATATTTCGGTGTGTGATATATCGGGAGTGCATGTAATAATGTAACAATGACAAAATGGAAACTATACATCAAAATACCAGCTTTATATACACATGGCTATAAGTTAATACTATACTCAGTGGCATCACTAAGAGTGGTGTAACCAAGTGTTGTAACTAATGGTGTCAGCCCACATGGACCTCCTCCTGCATCAGAAAATACAGAGGGCCTGATTCAGAGCCGCTCGTAAGCGGCCGCTCGTTCGCTCTGAGCGATGTTCGCACAACTGCGCATGCGTATGGGTCGTAATGCGCATGCGCAAACCAGTCATTGTGGTCGGAAATCATGCACTCGCAAAACAGCGAGGGGCTGCTAATGTGATTGACAGAATGTAACGTTTGTGGGTGGTAACAGGGAAGGTGCTTGAAAACTGGGGAGTGGAGATCCGAATGCAGGCGTGCCAAACGGTCAAAAGGGCGTTTAATGAGAGTGCATAATTAGTAAAGGAGTGTCATCGACCACGTCACTGTTAGCCTGAACTTCTCGCAGTGATAGCGGTAAGAAAAACCTACCACAAGCACTGCGAGCAGTTCAGATGCCTTTCGATGTACCCGATTAATCTAATAAATACCGGAGATGACGTGTGTTGCGAACGGCAAAGGGGCGTCTTTACAAAATAGCGAGCGCATTTTTCGTTCACTCGCTCAGATATAGAGGCGTCAACAAACCGCAAAGAGCGAGCGCTCAATTTAAATAGCCGGCCCCTATTTTGGAACGACCATCCGCAAATAGCGTCCGGCTCAGAATCAGGCCCAGAATCCTTAGTGATAATATACAATAGACCCAAAAGAGGGAAAAAAAACACACACATTAACCTCCACTGTGTGGGGCCCCACGTGATAAATAAAAAACACATACATAGGCTTTGCATGATAAAAACACATACATAGGCCCCCACATGAAATTAATAAAGCGCATAGGCTCCACATTAAAAAAAAATCAAAACACATTCTGCCCCACGTAAAAATAAAACAGATATCGCTTTGCAGAAAAAAAACGCACATAAATCCCCACATGAGAAAACACCACACACATTAGCATCCACATAAAAGTAATAAAACATTTAGGATTTGCATGAAAAAAAACACACATAGGCCCCAACATGAAAATAATTAAACACACACATAGACACACACACACATAGACCGCCAGATAAAAAAAAACACACACATAGGCCCCTACATGAAAATAATTAAACACACACATAGACACATACACAGACCGCCACATAAAAATGTATGAAGTGTTAAAGGGCCCCTATACAGCAGGGCCATCCTGGATGTTAAGCTACAAATACACTCTAAGAAACATATTCAGGGAGAGGGAGACAGCCAGTGAGTGACAGGGAGAGGGTGATAGCACTAGGTGACAGGGAGAGGGTGACAGGAAGAAGGTGACAGGGAGAGAATGATGACAGGGTGAGGGTGACGGAGAGAATGACGACAGGGTGAGGGGGCGACAGCACTAGGTGACAGACAGAGGGTGACAGGGAAAAAGTGATGACAGGGAGAGAGTAAAAGCACTAGGTGACAGGGAGAGGGTGACAACAGGGAAAGAGTGACGACAGGGAAAGAGTGACAGCACTGGGTGACGGAGAGAGGGTGACAAACGGTGACAGGGAGAGGGTGACAGCAATGGGTGATGCCAAGAGACAGTGAAAGCAGTGGGTGACAGGAAGAAAATGAACAATGGGTGAAAGCACTAGGTGACAGAGGGTGATGACAGAGAGGGTGACAGCACTAGGTGACAGGGGGAGGGTGACAGCACTAGGTGACAGAGGGTGACAGCACTATATGACAGAGGGTGACGACAGGGAGAGGGTGACAGGGAGAGGGTGACGACAGGGAGAGGGTGGCAGTACTAGGTGACAGGGAGAGGGTGACGCCAGGAGACAGTGACAGCTGTTGGTGACAGGGAAAGAAAGAATGACCAATGGGTGACAGTGACAGGGTGATGACAGGAAGAGGGTGACGGCCAGTGCATGATAAATACCAAAGAAATTAAATTGTCTTACCTGGGACTGCAGCACCTGGATGGCTCCTCCTAACCTTGGAATTCACGCCGGGGATGGTCACGAGTTTGTGACATCAGATCCCCAGCGTCCAAGCAGCATCACAGCCAGAGGAAGCTGGGGTTGGAGGGGAGGAGCGGGGAGGAGAGGGGAGAGCGTGGCCCCTTCTTCTCTTCCAGCCGGGCACAGACTCTTAAGCTGTGTCACTCTGAGGGGGAGGAGCTCTGGAGAGGGGAGGAGAAGAGAACGGCCACTCCTCCCCCTCCAGCCGTGCCCTCCCTGCCTGCTGTCAATCACAAAGTATGGGCCGATGTTCCGGCAGCGGCTGTGGCTGGCTGCCGCTGCGCAGTGGTATATGAGTCAGTGTGACTCATTGTAACTCCGGCGGCTTTGGGGGACAACAGGACAGCGGCAGGACAGATGATGCCCTTACAACTTGGCGCCGTACGCGGCTGCGTACTTGGCATAATGGGCCGGCCGGCCCTGAGTGTTACCCACGGTGTGTGTGTACTCAGTACGTCATCCGAGTACTATCTCCGAAGTGTCATCATCCTGTGCCAGTTCTGCATCTGGAACCACAGTGTTTGTACTTAGTACGTCATCTGAGTACAAACTCCTAGTGCCATTCTCCTGTGCCAGTTCTGCTTCTGAAGCCAAAGCGTGTGTACTTAATACATCATCCAAGTACAATCTCCTAGTGCCATTCTCCTGCGTCACCCCTGTGCCTGGATCAACAAGTTGTTTACCAAGTACATTACCCAAGTGCACCAGTATCATTCTCCTGTGCTTTCCCTGTGATAGTGTTCTTCCATCTCCCACTTGTGCAGAATACCTGACCAAAGGGCCGCAAACTGCTTGTTGGGTGCATTTTAAGCCCAAATCCCACTTGGAGGGATCACTGATGAACACCTCCCAGTAAGTTAGACTCCGTGCCTTTGGTCAGGTCTAGCCAACATTCGGTACTTGTAGATTTGAAAGGCATTTATCCAGGCCCCTCGCTTCAGATTATTTTCTCAACCAGGGTCCACATCTTCTAATCCCTCTACAGGGGACCACCATAGCCCGAACGTGACAGTATCCCCCGCTACGAGGTGGTTACTTAATACGGCCCCCGATGATGAATAAGCCCCAAAATCATCTGAGAAGTTTTGGGCAATCTGATAGCTTTCAGGAGTTTCACAAGCAGCCCCTGACGCCTCCAAAGTTTTCCACAGCTTACATTTTACTAAACACAACATTAGTGTTAACTGATTCTCTTGGTGTCCAATAGAGATCACAATCACTTGGGAAATGCTTGCCCTAAAATAATATGCATACAGGAAAATCCCATCTTTTATAACTGGAATTGGACTGGATTTAGCCCCACTCCATAATCTAAAGGTGCCCACACACATAGTGATATTTTACCCGATCTGGCCGATTCCGACGCATTGGAACGACAGATTGTGTAAAATATGCCAAAATCGTGAGGAAATCGTGAGTCCCCACTCACAGTCACGATGTGATGCGTGTCCCTGCTGGTCGCACATCGCATCGTCAGATCTGCCATGCTGTAGGGCAGATATGACAATCTAGGATACAATACACAGTGAAAAGTCTGCATGCAGGAGAGATCGTTTGAAGACTGGACACCAAATTGTGTGCAGATCGTGTGCAGATCGTGTGCAGATCGTGTGCAGAGCTTCCGGGGAGAGTTTCAAGGAAATCGTTCATAAATCGTACACATCGGCTGATCGTGTGAACATCGGTATGTGTGTGGGCACCTTTAATGGTGCATACGCACGGTCAGATATGTCAGATGAACGACTGAATGACTGAATGATTTGCAAACGATTTGCAAACGACTGAACGATTTTTGACTGCATTAAAATTAATGGAAATCGTCCAAAACTGACTGCAAACACATCAGATGTCAGATATTGTTATCTGACAAACCGGAACGCGCATCGTTCATCGTTGCACAAATGTCAGATTTTTTTTTTCAGATACGAATGATTGAACGATTTTTAAAATCATTATCGTTCAGATCTGAAGAAAAATTTGATCGTGTGTATACACCATAAAAGTAGCACATGTTCTCAATCATTTAACCCCTGCATGCCACTACTCAATTCCACCTCCTGCAACCTCTCCTGGGGTCATTTCATAATGTCAATTATCGGGGACCCTGATAATTAACATTTCATCTCAAGCGCCTGAGCAATTTATCATTGCTCTGGTGCGGTGACAGCTGATCTGAAAATAATCTGTTTCCACTGATCTTTTCACTGCTCCTTTCAGGTCACGCATGCACACAAGAGCCCCGATGTCCGGCAGAAGGAGCCGGACAGGGGCGTAAGGATCCAAAAGGATCCCTCTTCGCAACCCTGATATACTTCCCATTGGGAAGAAACGGGTTGCTCACAGCGAGCAGGAACAAACGCCATCTGAAGATGGTGAATGTTCCCGCAGTCAAGCTCCAAAAATATTGTATTTTCGGAGCTTGATGAATTTCTGTCCCCATACCAGTGTATGGGGACAACAGGCCATTCTGCTAGAGAAAGGTAAGCAGGAGATATCTGTGATATCTCCTGTTTTACTTTCTTGATGAATGGTCCGATAACTTAATTTCTACAACTGCAGGTGAAAATGTTTATTTTCACCTGCTTTTGTAGAAATTAAGTGATGATGAATAGGCCCCCAGGTGCTTGATACATGGTTTCCACATGGACTATTATTATTATTACTGCATTCTGTCTTCACACATTGTGAATCCATTATATTAATCCATTTTACCTTGTACTTCTATGCGCAATCTGGAATATAGCAAATAGACCGGCGGACACAATGCCACCGGTCTAAATCCCGACACTACCTGCCCGACACGGGACTTAAGATAGGCGTCGAAGTACTGATGCCTATCTTAATCTCGACACCATCCCGATCGCCGTGTGCCGGGTAAGTATAACACTTAGCCTGGGGATTGGGGGGGGTTAGAGTTAGGCACCCACCCGGGGAAAGTTAGGGTTAGGCTAGGGGAAGGGGGGGTTAGGGTCAGGCACCAATGGTGGGGGGAGGGGGAGATTAGGTTTAGGCACCCTCCGGGAGGGTTACATTTAGGGTTCGGTGGAGAAGGGGTTAGGTTCAGGCACCCCTGGGGGAGGTTAGAGTTAGGCACTAGGGGGAAGATTAGGGTTAGGCACCCCTAAGGAATGGTTAGGAAAATTATTAGCGGGCGTCTGGATCTCCTACTGTTGGCCTTCCACTGTCGACCAGGGTTTCGCAGCGTGGAGGTTTGCGGTTCTTACCGGTGAGGGTGCTGTGGTGCGGTCCTTCTGGCAAGGGAGCTAGCGCATGGAGATGGGAAGTGGGTATGTGCAGGTGTCTGCCAGCATTGGGGCATCTCGCAAGGGTAAGTCTAGCTGCGTCTCAGCACCACAGGTACATGGGCGCGGCCATCTTGCCTCAGGTCATGTGACATAGTGGGCCTATCTGGATGCGTCAAGTGATCTCTCAAGCCACTTACGTTCTGCTGCTGGGTACTTAAGGGGGTTTAGAGTAGAGATGTGCGCCGACTCCTGTGTTTTGGTTTTGGATCTGGATCTCACCTGGTTTTGGATCTGGATTGGTTTTGCCAAAACCTCACCTCCGTGTTTTGTTTTCGTGTTTTGGTTTTGGATTTGGACTTTTTCTTAAAAAATAAAAAAACAGCTAAAATCACATAAAATGGGCCTTTTTTGTTTCTACAGTATTAATAACCTCAATAACATTTATTTCCACTCGTTTCCAGTCAATTTTGACCACCTCACAGCTCACAATTTTGATTTGTTCATCTAGATTAGGCCCAAAATTTGCACCAAGATAGCTGGCTGACTAAACTAAGCTGCAGCAGTGGCACAACCAGATGGCAGTTCAACTTCAAACATGGCACATCAGGAAACACTTTTATTATTCAAGAGAGGCCTGAGGGAGTTGGAGTATATATGTAGTTGAAGGTAAGGCAGGGACAGGAAGGGTTTATTGGTAGTAAATTTAATTTTGTTTTTTGATTCCAAAGAAAATTTATGAGGGATAAGGGGAGGGGAGGAGGCATTTACAAAAAAATGTGATACAGTACATTTACAGTTACATCAGTCCTTGCCACAGAAGAATCCTTGAGCATGGCTGCTGCTGCTGGGATTTGGATTTTCTCATTCCAGAAGGGGACCAGGAAGAGTGCTTTCCAAAAAAAACTAAACAATTGACTTAAATAATGCTTTGCAAACCTTCTATAAAGGAATTTCCCAATCTGTACAGGGACATAAAAAAAACATAGTTAGTGGCTTTGAAGTGCCACTTAACCAGCAGAGACATATGGACAAGCATAAGATCTATGATTTAAGGGCAGGGGTAGCAAACCCTGGACCTCGAGAGCTACTAACAGTGCATGTTTTCCAGATCTCCTCGCAGAATCAAAACTATAGTTATTAACTCCACCTGTGGATCTTTCTAAATGTTTTGGTGAGTAATGAATACACGTGTGCACCAGCTCGGTCATCTGGAAAACGTGAGCTCTCGAGGACCAAGGATGGCTACCCCTGATTTAAGGCCTTATGTTGTGTCTTTCTTGAGAATCCTGTGCCTGATTCTGCGGCTAGGAGTGGATTTTCATCCCAGAAGGGGAACATTAAGAGTGCTTCCAAAAAACAATTGACTTAAATACATCTTTGCAAACCTTCTGTAAAGGCAATTTCCAACCTATACAGGGACATTAAAAAAAACAGATTTAGTTAGTGGCCTTCAAATTGACATTGTTCCCACTGTCAACTTCTTAGATATGTGAATATGATGTTAGAAATGAATGTAGAAGGCCACAAATTGGGTGAACCACACATGGCTGATTGATCAACCATTGCGACTGGATTAGTGTCATAAGGAAGAGGAGGCTACAAACTGGGTGACATGTTATGAGTTGGCCATATGGGGTATGTTGCTGTTAAGTTATCAGGCTGGTTATCATTATCAGTGTACACATTAATATTGTTATAGTTGTTGTTGTTTTGGGTTGCCATCTTCTGAAGGGTGTTTACCAACAGACAGAGACTACCTATCAGCTCAGGCATAGACACTTCCTGAGGAACAGAGCTCTGTTCTCTGGATGGAAGCTAAATAGGTGGGAGCCCCTGTTCCAACATCTGAAGCTCTTATCTCTCCACATCATCTATTATAGATGAAAAAATATGTCATCGGGGACATCTAGCTCCTCTTTCTGTACCCTCTCACACTTTTGTACAGGAAGTCCAGGATGGATGGTTTGGAAGAAGAAGGCCTAGCAACAGATGGGGATGGTCATTATCAAGACCTGGTCCCCCCAGTGGGTGTAGTCTGGGAGGTATTGGTTGGCATGCAGGCAGCGGAATAACAAAGGCCTCCATGTTGTCTGTGCTTACTATTCCGTTTTTCAGTTTGCGATTCAGGTAGGAATAAAGTTGGCTACAGAACACAGTGACAGAATCACTGGATGTATTAGTGCATTCAGGCCAAATACGATCCATGAATTCCCAGACAGATTCCGGACAGATGAATCCTTTGCTTGTAATAATCTTTGGTAATACCTGGCAAAGGTGGGTGTTATAGCCAGACACTTTGAAGGGTGTAACTTTGAACTGCTTTATAGAAAACATGTGAATAAAACCTTTCCACACTGCAGAACATGATGGAGAAATCCCTTGAAGTTAAGCACCTAGAGCATCTTTTTTCATGTTCTCTGAGGCCTCTCCCAACTGTGAAGAAAGATTATCCACACTGTAGTCTTCCATTGTGACTTTTTAATGGTGATTTCAATGTTGTCCACTGGCTGAGATTCATCTCATCTGAGGGTTGGATTTTCCCCATGCAAAAGAGACAATTCACATCCAGAAGGTGACTCTTATGTTTAGCCAAGGTGTCAGTCTCTTTTTTGGCAGAATTTGCACAATCTTGGTTTTGGGGCCACCATGATGAATCAGACAGATCCTCCAGGGTAAACATCTGATCTGGTGTTGTATCTATTTGTATTAAACCTTTGTGTGTGAGTTTAGTCATCTGCCGCTTGTGGTGGAGATCTTTTTCTGCTTTCTAAATGATCTCCAGACACAACGTAAAACTTAAACCTTAAAATGAAATGTTGCATTTAATGCTGTGCCCGCTTGCTCTAATAACACACTATAACACACTAGACTTATAATATTTGCTTTTGTTTACATTTTTGAATAGAACAGTTTTAGTATTTAGGATGTCTACTCTATATAGGTTTGTAAATAAATATAGGCTTTAGTTTTTTAGAGCATATAACATTATAAGCTGTTAGGATAGCATTTCTGCTATGTTTAAGATTAAATAAAAAAGTTTTTGTAACCCAATAACTTAAAAAAAGTGTTCATTGCAATATTCATTTAGCCCCTTGACAGAGAGCAGCACAACCCCCCTGCACAGCTACGCTGATGACAGGTGTGGCTAACATGCACACAATAAAAATTGTTTATTTATTATTTTGGGCAGCAGCCCCTCAACAGACAGGAGCACAGCACCCCTGCGCACCTATGCCGATGACAGTGACAGCCAGGTGTTACTGACATGCACACAATAAAAATTGTTTACTCATTATTTTGGGCAGCAGCCCCTCGACAGATAGGAGCACAGCACCCCTGCGCAACTACGCTGATGGCAGTGACAGCCAGGTGTAGTTGACACGCTTTCAATAAAAATTGATTATTATTTTGGGCAACAGCCCCTTGACAGACAGGAGCACTGCACCCCTGCGCACCTATGCCGAAGACAGTGACAGCCAGATGTGGCTGACATGCACACAATAAAAATTTGACAAAAAAAAGACAATTGATTTTTTTTTTCAGCTCCAGAACTTGGGCCCAGAGCACAGATTGATCACGACTGGAGCTGGGCAGCACTAGGTTGCCACTTGCATTGCTGGCTGGATCTTGAGCGGTTAAGCCTAAACGCATGCACACACACATACAGTAAAAGATTAAAAAAAAGACAATTGATTTTAATTTTTTCAGCTCCAGAACTTGAGCCCAGAGCACAGATTGATCACGACTGGAGTTGGGCAGCACTAGGTTGCCACTTGCATTGCTGGCTGGATCTTGAGCGGTTAAGCCTAAACGCATGCACACACACAGACAGCAAAAGATCAAAACAAAGACAATTCATTTTTATTTTTTTTCAGCTCCAGAACTTGAGCCCAGAGCACCGATTGATCACGACTGGAGTCGGGCAGCACTAGGTTGCAACTTGCATTGCTGGCTGGATCTTGTGTGGTTAAGCCTAAACACAGAAAATAATTACACAAAAAGACACTTTTATTGTTTTGTTTTGACTATTTTTTTTTGTGTTTGTTTGAGTCCAGAACTTGGACCCAGATGGATGCAGCAGAGCCCAGATGTATTCTGCACGAGCCCAGATGGACACAGTAAACAGCACAGCAGCACTACCAGCCCAGAACACAGCAGACAGCACCAGCCCAGAATGGATCAGCAGTGCACCAGCCCAGGACACAGCACAACACCAAACAACACCAGCAACTCTCCCAACCCTACACTACCCACCCTCCCTGTTCAGTCTCCACAACTGGAGTGAAATGGCGTCCGCCGCGTGGTCCCTATATAGTACATTGATCATAGAGACATAAGCTCGCGAACTGCAAGATTTTCAACTCTATGGTTTTGCCTCGGTTTTGAGATCTGAGTCAGGCGGGAAACTCTGAGTCGGCTTGGATCCGACTCGGATCTGCTAAATTCGGGTGGGTTCGGATCTCTGACATCCGAACCCGCTCATCTCTAGTTTAGAGCTCCCTGTAATTGCCAGTGCAACGTGTTTCAGCATCAGCTATGAGAGAGTTCTCTGCACTCCTGAACCAGACATTAGCTCCGGTGTTGCCTCAGCTCCTTGTCGGTCCCTGGCTCCCTGCAAACCTGCACGACTCTTTCCTGCCTTGCTCCCTGCTGTGGATCAAGTCCTGCTCCTTCTACCTACTCCTCCCTGAACCTGAAGTTCCCAAACCTACCCATTCCTTCCTGAACCTGTAGTTCCATTTACCTACTCCAGCCTGCACCTGAGTTTTCAGCAACTATTACAGCATTTCCGGATTACCCTATTTAGCCAACATCTCAGCATTACCTGCTTTCCCTTTCAGCAACTATTACAGCACTTCTGGATAACCCTGTTCAGCCATCGTCTCAGCATTACCCAATTTCCCTTTCAACTATTATAACAGTATTCCCGGATTCCCTACCCTGCTATTACCACTGACTTACTGGACTTTTCCTTCAGCTCCACAGTTACCTTAGTTAACCAAGACTTTATTTTAGTTCTGTCACGATCTGGACATTCATTCATTGCATCACTATTGTTCCTTCTGTCACAGATGTTAATCAGTATTATTCTTGTACATGTCTACTAGTACTTACATTAAACAACCTACTTTTCACTTTAAATCTGTTCTGGTGTCTGCTCCTGTCACCTCCCTGGGTCCACAACAAACACAGATTCTTACACTACACCTATTGTGCTAAACTTATTGCATTATTAGTTGTTGCATGAATTGCTGGATTTGAGGGATTGGGAGTCCCTACAGTATGTCTATATTTTGGATGGAGTCCGATGTTGTAGTCGGTACAGTATATGTATGTTTGTATATACTGTACAGCGGCCAGAAGGTGCAAAGCTTACCGCATTTGATATATATATTTTTTTACAATATATTTATTTGATATGATGTTTTTCTTGTTTTATACCTACCGAATATATGCAGTTTAGTGTGTGTGTACAGTGCAGGTAATAGCAGGGAGCATACACTGTGATGGGTATGGGATGCCAGTGCTTGGGATCCCGGCGGTCAGAATCCTGATGTCGGCATCCTGACAGGGTTAGGATACCGACACGTACCCTAACCCTCCCTTCCTGGTACCTGAACCTAACCTCCCAATGCAGTGCCTAAAACTAACCTCCCCCTTCCCATACCCTAAACCTAACTCTAACCCTCTTCCTAGTGCCTAACCCCTCCCCTGACCCCGCTACTTACCCTCGGGATACTGGCAGTTGGGATGCTGGATGTTAGGTGTCTTTCTGATAGCCGGAATCGTCACAATTAGGATCCTGCGAGCCATTCTCATGGCGAATTCATGATGGTCTCTGTAGTCCTAGAGCGTGGTTTAGAGTACTGAGCAATAAGCTCCTAAGCCTACGCCAAACTACAACTCCCGGCAGCACGCGGGTAACTGTCCTCATCCTCTTCTGGTGCTGGTTTGATAAATTGTCTGCACAGGGACGTGCTTTTGGCTGCATGTGTTCCTGGATCTGCGCGGTAGTGCTGTGTTGGTGTTGTGTCTGTGAGTGAGGAGACTGTGGGGCCTATTCATCAACACTAAAATAACAGTTTTAAGGACATTTTTCCTTAATTACTGTTATTTTAGTATTCATTAACACACACTTAACACAGGAGATATCACTGATATCTCCTGGTTAAGTGCATCTGAATTATTAGGCTATTCATCAAATTCCGAAAATTATGTATTTTCGGTATTTGATGGTGTTACTAGACGCCACTCTCAGGTGGCGTACAGCGGGATATACTTACCTGTTTTCAGCTGGGCAGGTCCTCATCCGGGTCGCTCCTGGTCCCTTCTCAGGCTCCGGCTATGTGTTCTCCCTGTAATGCTGTTTCTGCTGCCAGTTAGCATCTCCCCTCTGTTCCCAGGTGACACTGGTAAGTGCTTCTTCAATTAACTGCACCTACAAGTGCCACCGGGGAATGGAGGGGAGACGCTTCCCGGCAGCGGCAACAGCATTGCGGCAGGGAGTACAAAGTTTTTGTAAAGTTTACATTTAAAAAAAAAAAAATCTACAACCCCCCCTGCCTGGCCGTCCTGTCTCCTTGTAGCCGCTGCAGACCGAGGTGCAGCGTTTGACAGCTGGCCAGGTAGGTCGGGGCAGGGGGGGATCTAAGATTTTTTCTATATTCAATTACCGCAGTTGTAATAAGTGCTACGCATGTTCCGCTTCTGTGAAAGGGACGGTGCATGCACAGCACTGATTCCAGCTGCGATAAGGTAGGAATAGAAATGGAATAGTATCTATGTCCTGAAAAGCTGTCATCGCAAAAATGACAGCTTTTCGGAATAGATACTTATTGAGAGGAGGAATGATGAATTCCTCCAGTAATTAGGTAGAACTCCATGCGAGTTCTACACCTAATTACCTCCAATGATATTTAAGTATTAATGAATAGGCCCCTGGGCATACTTGCCGACTATCTGGCTGCTCCTTCCGGGAGGGAGCAGCCAGATCGTCATGGTAGGGGGTGTGGCCGGCAAAAGGGGGAGAGACCTGGCAGGTGTCATTTTGCAGGCGTGGCGGGGCATGGCGGGGCGCGGCCACGCAATTGCATCATTTTGGCCCCACCCCCGCAACACAATGCCAATAAAACAGGTATTGTGAAGCAGGGGACGGGGCCAAATGACGTGATTCAGCATGAATCACGTCACCTCCCCCCCGCTGTGGGGGTTTAACAGGTATTTGCGGCGGGGGGGCGTGGGGACCGGTGGCAGTTGGGAGGCTTGCCTGCCTTTCTGGGGAGGCCGGGAGCTGCACCCATTTATCGGGAGGTTCCCGGCCGAATCGGGAGAGTAGGCAACGCTGCCTCTGGGAGAGAGCAGTGATGTCCACATACAGAGGCCAAATCATCAGAAGTAAGACATCTCAGACTTATGGGGCCTATCCATTAGCAGATCTTTTCAAAAGATGAAAGACAAAAGATTTATCTTTTGAAAATTCCTTGGTCTGCTGTAACCCTGGTTAGGGTTATGAAGATATATTACATATAAATATAATTCATATATACAATTGAAACAGGTATATATTTTCATTCATCTATTTACAGCAAAATGCCATTTATGAGGTAAATGTTAAATATACTATAGGGATATATGTGATGTGATGTAAATATAAGTAAATATGTGGAAATGTATGTACCCTGTGCATGTTAGATATCTATGATGTCAGTGGACTTTAGTGCTTCATGCTGCAGATATACATTTCACAGACATTGGTGATAGTTGCAGAGGGGGGCGGAGTAATATAGATGGGAGTGAATCGATTCCTGCCAGGAAAATAGGATCCGGTGAGGGGGAGGATATATAACAGCTGTTAGCAGCAGCTGAGAGGCAGTCTGCTGATCCCTCCCTCCAGTGCCTGCCCTCCTGTGACCTGGGCAGCCGGTGAGCAGCGATGAACTGCCAGGCGCAGGGGGGCAGAGCCGGAGAGGGAGCCCAGCTGGAGCTGGGGAAGCAGGTACTCACCCTGCCTTATTGGTGAAGCGGAAGAAGCTTACCGCTGATAAGAGGCAGTGGAGCAGCAGGGGTGGTCCCGGCAGCGGAGCAGAGCAGCAGTTACCATAGGCATTTCCTGTGGGAGGAGGTAACTGCAGTGAGTAACTAACCCACTCTGTACCACCACACAATAACTGGTCAGCTACTACAGTACATAGAAAACAGGAGGGCACATAGAGCTCTAAGGGATCTGTCAGTTGGGACGGATATAAAATACCCCTGCATTACAATGTACTGTCATCAGGATACAGCTATAATTGAAGCTTGGGAGAGCATGTTCTATATTTTTTGTAGTAACAGAGGAGCAAAAGCTAAAAAGTAACTTATGTCAGCTGCAGCCAGATAGGGAATATTCTATGCTATGTCAAAGTTTACAGCCTTATACTCTGGCTTCTGCGTGGCTGAACATAAGAGGCATCGTTAGCGTCCAGCTCTTAGGCTATTAATCCTTAATGAACTTTTAGCTACATAAGTGGTAACCTATATGAGAGGGATACTTTGAGTGTTCACCTTGGACACTATTCATACAGGAGATACAGCGAATTGACGACTTGGACCAAATGTATTTAAGTTGTTAGGAGTGGTATATTCCAGCACAGTTGAAGGCATATTTACCACCATATAGTATAACGGAAAAAGAACATTTTATTCTTCCGGATTCCAAGCATAACTTAATTTATGGCGATAAACTGTGCATCTGCTTAAAACTGTACAATTTGCTACAATGTTCAGTTAATATTTATGTATACTTATATGTATATGAAACTGTGTATGATTTCATCTCTGAGTGTAAAGGAAGTATTTATTGCCATATTATATTGTTGACACATAAAGATGTTAAAGCTATAATTATAGTGAATTTTATTCCTGGAGGAGTCTGTCAGTCCATGGGTCTACGTGAACGAAGAAGAACAGGTCATATATATAGATATGTATGTGATGTTACACTGTAATATTATATGTCATTTCAATCTTCATACACAAACATCACATTACACTATCAGGACCTTATTAATACTATAGTGTATCACATAGCTTACCCAGGCAAGCCTTATTTAATTAGCTTGGGTGGAGGCACTGGATTAATGATAATATAAAAGGTACACCACCTAGAGAGGTTAAGGGTGGGTGCATTATACAACATAGGAGTAACAAAGGTGCTAGTAACCTGGTGACCCTTTAATGGTAAAAAGGGGGGTTACAGCTGCTGTGACAGATATCTGTCATGTACATGACAGATTTTTTCAAATGATGAACGATTTTGCATGACATCATTCTGGGAGTGGATTTTTTTTTCTGTTTCTATTCATTTGCATTAAAAAATCGTTCGTCGTTCGTCATTCATCGTTTACCGCGACAGATATTTCCAATATCTATCAACGATAAACGATAATTGACCAACATGTTGGAGAGACAAAAGACCAAATTTGTTGGCCCACGGTACTGCGCATTTTGATTGCTCAGAGCCTATCCATTAGCAGATAAATTGAATGACTGAATGATAAATTGTTAATCGTTCAAATTTATCTGCTAATGGATAGGCCCCTTTAATGATCTCTGTCATCAGCTAGATAGTGTGGAGGTTTACTCCAGATGCCCATGAGGGCATGATTTAGGGGCTCCAAAATTAAATTATTTCTTGTCCCCCCCAGCCTACAAATGTTGTGGCGCCCCTGATTTCAGGCATTGCATATTCTCCCCACTGTAATCTTATGTAGTGCACTTAAAATGGCTGCCCACATGGATCCTTCATGGGTAAGATGAATAATCCTTGGAACTGTTGACCCAAAATGGCTGCCAGACCTTTGTATTATATTGATGGTTTCTGTATGTCATGCAAATCTAAACCCCTGTATTATGCTCATGGTTTCTGTAATCTAAACCTCTGTATTGTGCTCATAAGATCTAAAAAGATTCTAAAAATCATAGCAATAATTCTGTTGAAATTCTTATTCAGTGTCCACACTGACAATTTTGAAATTCTGTAAACTTTAATTGAGTAAACAGCAGGACTGATACCATATTAAAAATAAAATATATTTTTTTTCTTCTTTTCGTGATCTTTCCAAGTGCAAAAAAAACCTCAAATCCTGAAAAAATCAGCGTAAAAAAGCATCCACGTGCACACTGACTTTGTGTCAACATGGACAATACATGAAGGCATTATTTAATTGCTAGGATTGAAGGAAGCTTTTCAATCATTTAATGAAACCAATACTTCAGCTTGTTCCATGGAACATTTTAACATGATTAAGTTTCTCCTCATTTATCTCATCCTGGTGAAGTTGTTTTCTGCTCCAATTGCCCAAAGTACAAGTACAACAGCTACATCGTATTGAAATTGATTGCTTAAATATTAGATGATTACTTTTCTTGACAGTCATGTTTTGGGTATACATTTATAACACCCTTTTCCCCCTGTTTCAGCATAATTTTGTATTATAGTTAATATCTATATAATAATTGTCTATAAACGTTTTCTCATCTCTGTCGTTTGTGGTGGGAGCTGGAGATGTGCATCCCCACCTTTCCCCCCTTACCAATGGCCAGGCCCGAAGAGAGCTTTTTGAGGGGTGGCATAACTGTGGGAGGCGTGGCCACATCACCCTTAAATTAAAAAAAGGGGGGTGCTGTGAGCCCCTCAGTCAGGGGCAAATCCGGGGGGGGCGCAATCAGTGTGATTGCTCCTCCCCGTACAGGCAGAGGAGACTGTGTCTCAGGGGCAACAGTCTCTCTGGCCCCACTGCAGCTCAGCACACAGCAGCATGTAATGGGCTGGGGAGAGAAGCTGCTGCTGACAGGTAAGAGGAAGGGGGGAAGGTGGTGGACCCGGGTCTCTTCAACAAGGCAGGACTTGGGTAATTGGTACCCGCTCCCCCCCTCTCCTCAGAGACCTTGTCAATAATGTCTCCCACTGCAGTGATGGGATGGGACAGGCCACGCTATCATCATTGTTCATCTGAAAAAACAAAAACAAAGCCACCCGTACACACAGGGGGGGTTTCTGAGTACCCAGAAGTGCCCCCTGATGGACCAAATTTGTTTTTCAGAGATGGAGACAGTCTTGTCTCCATGTCTGCACTGGATGCGGGTGCAACGCAGCTGTCGCGGCTCCACAGACAGTGGCAGTGCGGCTCTGCTCTCCCATCCTGACCTGCTCCTGGTCTGCCTCTGATTGGTTCCAGCCGGCAACATGATCCTGCCTCCTTCTCCAGCAGCTCAGACTGCCCTCCTGAGCTACCCTACCGGTACTTACCTTAAGGTCCTGCACTGCCTCTGCTGTCTCCAATGGTCACTGCTGCCTCCCTCTGGCTCTGCTCCTGGGGCTGGAGCTGTTAAAGTGCTGGGAGTCCGAGACCTCCTGCTCCTCCCCCGGGTCCTCTGTCTGCCGGAGTCGGGCTGACCCTGGGGTGTGAGTCCTCTCATTGATATCTGTTGTGAACTTGGCCCTCTCCACCGACCACCTCACAACTGTTCCCTTTATGAGGTATCTTCACACAGACTCCCTGGGCCTCTCCCGGTAACAGTAAAATATGTCTGTTAAGCTCTGGACAAATTGTACTCTGTGTGTGTGTATGCTGTACAGTATATGTGTGTATCTATCTATCCTGTGTGTATATTTATATGTATGCTGTTTGCAAGTATTTATATATGTATGTATGCTGTGTGTGTATGTAAAGTATGAATGTATGCTGTGTGTAAGTAATCTTGAGTGTGTATGAACCTATGTATGTATGCATGCCATGTGTAAGTACAGTATGATTATGTGTGTATGTAAGTATGCCTGTGTGTCTGGGTGTGTCTGTGTGTATGCTATGCATAAGCATGCTTATAAATTATGTTTGTGTGCATATATGTGTATGTTTATAACCCCCCCCCTCCCCCCTTAAAAATCCCCCAGCACTCAGAATGTTATCAGCAAAGAGATTTGAAAAACTATATGGTGGTAGATAATACAGATCTTAGTTGCATATATTTGCAAAAATATGTGTAAACCTCCAGGCCACGTCACGGCATCTCTGAAACTGGAGGTTTGTAATTCTGAGTCAAAGTCTGGGGTGCGGAACCCCAAAAAGCCAACAAAGGCCAGCCACCCCAGGTTGTACTGCAGAGACAGTGAAAAGTTGTACTGCAGAGACAGTGAATACTGCAGAGACAGTGAATAGTTGTACTGCAGAGACAGTGAATAGTTGTACTGCAGAGACAGTGAATAGTTGTACTGCAGAGACAGTGAATAGTTGTACTGCAGAGTCAGTGAATAGTTGTACTGCAGAGACAGTGAATAGTTGTACTGCAGAGTCAGTGAATAGTTGTACTGCAGAGACAGTGAAGGCTGGGACTATGGGCCTGATTCAGCAAGGATCACAACTGTGATTACGCACGCAGTCGGCTGATTGTTGCGTTTGGGGCATGCGTATGCTTTGCAGTGCGCGTGGACACGGCCTTCTGCACATGCGCAGAGGGACTTCTGGGTGTTAAACCTGGAAGTCCCTCTGACCGGAGCCATCCCAAAGGACAGCTCTTATCGGGAGAGCTGTCCTTTGCGATATCCTAGGTACATACCGCGGTAATGGACACCAGTATGTACCCGAAGTCAGGTGGGATGTACCGGATCGCGGATACGATGCTTAGCACTTCCCACCCAGAATCTTATTGGTTGGAACTTTATCTTTCTCCACTTTATCTCTCTCCAAGATTTAATAAATATTCTCCTATTACTATTATATTAGAATGACTATTATTATTATATTATACTGCACACTGGGGGCCTTGTTTAGAGGTGCAGGCTAAAGCCACCGTGGTTATGATATTTTAGGGGGGTCACAGCAGTGGTAATACTGTATGTAAATGCTGACTTTCCCCTTGTGTACTAGTGGGTGCCGGACAGTGCAAACCCTGAAATGCTTTCAGTGCTCGTGGACAGTGCAAATTGCCAGTGGTTCCAAACACTACACCATCGGTGCGCCATCTCATCCACTATCAACACTTGTATCAATTTATGGCTGAGCAGTGCCTCAACTCCGGCTAAACATGGCTCTAAGGCTGCAGCTCTGCTTTTGGGAACATGGTCGCAGTCTCTGATACGCCCGAGACATTCACATAACATGTCCATAAGATGCACTTTTTTTCTGCACACTTCAGGCCACCTCCCAGAAATCGCCTAGGAACGCCCATGGCTTTGTCTCACCGGTTCTAATGCCAGCGCCTCCGTACGCAATAGCAAACTATGCATACACTTAGAGGACGCATGCGCCATAGAGCTCTTCAGGATTTTATGAGCATGAGCAGTAGCAAATAATCACTCAGCTGCACAAACACCGGCATTGCGTCCAGTTCTGAATCAGGCCCTGTGTGAGCAATATAGAAAAAGTAAGAAGTTCATTATCCTATACAATATGCATTACTGCATAGTATAGTTATGGGCTTAGCATTACTGCATAGTATAGTTATGGGCCCAGCATTACTGCATAGTATAGTTATGGGCCCAGCATTACTGCATAGTATAGTTATGGGCCCAGCATTACTGCATAGTATAGCTATGGGCCCAGCATTACTGCATAGTATAGTTATGGGCTCAGCATTACTGCATAGTATAGTTATGGGCTCAGCATTACTGCATAGTATAGTAATGGGCTCAGCATTACTGCATAGTATAGTAATGGGCTCAGCATTACTGCATAGTATAGTTATGGGCTCAGCATTGCTGCATAGTATAGTAATGGACTCAGCATTGCTGCATAACTGCATAGTACAGTTATGGGCTCAGCATTACTGCATAGTATAGTAATGGGCTCAGCATTACTGCATAGTATAGTAATGGGCTCAGCATTACTGCATAGTATAGTAATGGGCTCAGCATTACTGCATAGTATAGTAATGGGCTCAGCATTACTGCATAGTATAGTTATGGGCCCAGCTTTACTGCATAGTATAGTTATGGGCTCAGCATTACTGCATAGTATAGTTATGGGCTCAGCATTACTGCATAGTATAGTTATGGGCTCAGCATTACTGCATAGTATAGTAATGGGCTCAGCATTACTGCATAGTATAGTTATGGGCTCAGCATTACTGCATAGTATAGTAATGGGCTCAGCATTACTGCATAGTATAGTTATGGGCTCAGCATTACTGCATAGTATAGTTATGGGCCCAGCATTACTGCATAGTATAGTAATGGGCCCAGCATTGCTGCATAGTATAGTTATGGGCCCAGCATTGCTGCATAGTATAGTAATGGGCCCAGCATTGCTGCATAGTATAGTAATGGGCCCAGCATTGCTGCATAGTATAGTAATGGGCCCAGCATTGCTGCATAGTATAGTAATGGGCCCAGCATTGCTGCATAGTATAGTTATGGGCTCAGCATTGCTGCATAGTATAGTTATGGGCTCAGCATTGCTGCATAGTATAGTTATGGGCCCAGCATTGCTGCATAGTATAGTTATGGGCTCAGCATTGCTGCATAGTATAGTAATGGGCTCAGCATTGCTGCATAGTATAGTTATGGGCTCAGCATTGCTGCATAGTATAGTTATGGGCTCAGCATTACTGCATAGTATAGTAATGGGCTCAGCATTACTGCATAGTATAGTTATGGGCTCAGCATTACTGCATAGTATAGTTATGGGCTCAGCATTACTGCATAGTATAGTTATGGGCTCAGCATTACTGCATAGTATAGTAATGGGCTCAGCATTACTGCATAGTATAGTTATGGGCTCAGCATTACTGCATAGTATAGTTATGGGCTCAGCATTACTGCATAGTATAGTTATGGGCCCGGCATTACTGCATAGTATAGTTATGGGCTCGGCATTACTGCATAGTATAGTTATGGGCTCGGCATTACTGCATAGTATAGTTATGGGCTCAGCATTACTGCATAGTATAGTTATGGGCTCAGCATTACTGCATAGTATAGTAATGGGCTCAGCATTACTGCATAGTATAGTAATGGGCTCAGCATTACTGCATAGTATAGTAATGGGCTCAGCATTACTGCATAGTATAGTTATGGGCTCAGCATTACTGCATAGTATAGTAATGCGCTCAGCATTACTGCATAGTATAGTTATGGGTTCAGCATTACTGCATAGTATAGTAATGGGCTCAGCATTACTGCATAGTATAGTTATGGGCTTAGCATTACTGCATAGTATAGTTATGGGCTCAGCATTACTGCATAGTATAGTTATGGGCTCAGCATTACTGCATAGTATAGTAATGGGCTCAGCATTACTGCATAGTATAGTAATGGGCTCAGCATTGCTGCATAGTATAGTTATGGGGTCAGCATTACTGCATAGTATAGTAATGGGCTCAGCATTGCTGCATAGTATAGTTATGGGCTCAGCATGTGTATATTTGAAATATAAACTTGTCATTTTCCATTATTAATGTATCTGTTACAAATGTTGTTTGATTACTATTTATTATGATGGTAGTGATAGCATTTACAAAACGTATCAGTTTGATTCAGCTAATATAAAGATGACTTTAAAAGCAGTAAACGTAATCAGGTATTTCTATTTGGAGTCATTTAGCTTGAGAAATTGAGAAAACTGTTTGACCAATGAAATCTAGATACTGCAGGAGCAAGACAGTGGGTATATAAAGGCTCTGTGACTGGCTTCTAACTACTCTTTGAAAAAGCTCCCACTACATACTGTATGAGCAAAACGCTTTCGTAAGGAGCCTGTTACCCATATATTGCCAGTGGAGGACCCCATATGTTCTCCAATTTCCGATTGAGAGCTATTTGCCATTTGGAGGAGACTGGACCCCAGCTGCGCAGTGAATACTCCATCAGCCAGGAGAGTGGTGAATTAGTCTGCTAACAGTAGACGGCGCACACTTTGCTAGCGGTGTGCAGTGGGAAAGCGATCAGTGGTGTGTTGCCGCAGCTGCCTAACAGACCTCATTTGGCACTGGCACATTGGAAAAAAAAGGTGCCTAGTCATCCGGGAGCATAAAAAATATATGGTCACACACAGAGTTAACACCATTCAAGTTGGGCATTTCACAAAGGAGGGGTAAGACACCCATATGAAAGACACATGCATGTGTAATATTAAAGGTGACTTTACTTCTCTCTACGGTGTTAATACACTAATACCCCCTTTACACCAGAGCAAAAACCTGGCTTTTTGCTGGGTCTACCCAGGTCGCAGCTCAGTGTAAAAGGGTCCCTGAAAAATAACCCAGGTCAAGCGAAACCAGGTAGCTACTAGGGTCGGACCCAGGATGGACCTGGGTAATAGTGCAGTGTAAACGGCGCAACCTGGGTTATCCGACCTGGTCATGCCTAAAATTAGCTGATTGGTGGGTGTGGAGCAGTCACCTCCCACTTTTTATGACCTCACAAGTTTAGCAGGACAGACCCAGGTTCAGTGAACGGGGCTGACCTGAGAATAACCCAAATCGATGGTGCTGTATAAACGGTGTCTGATCTGGGTTGGAACCATGTCTGAAAACCCAGGTCGGACTGGGGTTTTTGGTGGAAAAGAGGTATAAGTAACGTTGTAACACAATACATAGAAATACCGGAAGGAGTGGTGTGGTTTTAAGCATTGGTTCAACTAATACCCCCTTTCCACCCAAATTCCGGGTCTGACCCGAAGTTGGAACATGGTTCCTATCCGGATCAGACCCGGAATTTAGCCGGCGCCGACTCGGGATATTCCCAAGTCGGCGCCGCTCACACCCCAGTCGGGTCTGCATAGACCCGGCTTTTCCGGCGTGAAAGTGGACGCTTGGAGATGACGTCATCTCCAAGCGCCACTGAAGCAGGACCAATCGGCCGGCTTGTGGCGCACTGCAGGTCATCAAGACCCAGAGTGAGCCGTACACACAGCAGGGTTTCACGGGCTATGCCTGTGTTAAACCCTGCTATTTACCTGTGTTGGATTGCCGGGTCACTCGACCCGGCGATCCAACCCTCACCCCTTTTACACCAAGGAGCTTCCCGGGTTAACCCTGCAATAACCCAGGTTTTAGCTCCGGTGTAAAAGGGGTATAACTATAGATCACAGGTTCTCAAAATCGGTCGTCAGGACCCCAAACAGTGCATGTTTTCCAAGTCTCCTCACAGAGTCACACCTGCTGGGTGACCTGGAAAAAGTGAACTGTGTGGGGTCCTGAGGACCGAGTTTGAGAACCTCTGCTATAGATTGTAAGCATGGCCTTCCTACCTTCAGTATATATCTATCTGCTGTTACCAAGTTTTGTTCTATTAATGTCTCCAATTGTAAAGTGCAACGGAATATGCTGTGCTATATAAGAAACTGTTAATAAATAAACTAACAGATATTTACAGCATTTTAGCATTATCTGTTATGTATGTTGTATAATTGATTTTGGTTAATTATATTCATATACATTTTTATTGTGTCTATATACAGCAACTGGTTGCTATGTAGTATGAGGAATCAATAAATTGTAATTCACATATCAGACTCGGTTGTATATTAGCGCACAATCAAATAGCTTTTTATATTTGAAATCTGACTAAAATGACTAGTGTTGTTAAACATAAAAAAACCACTGTTGAATATTGCTGCAGTTATTACAAAAAAAAGAATAATAAAAATAATCTGGCCCTTTAAATGTATCAGCCTTCAGTACTCAGCCCCTGAGCTGCTGCACAGTATATGGCTCTGTGCACAGTAACCTGCATATCTCACTTCTATTCCCCCCACAGAGAGGGAGGAAGGCAAAGCGATGGGTCCTACATAGACGTACACTGTCTGCTGCGGTCGTCACCAGCATCCTGCATTAATTGCTGCATTACTACTCATCCCTCTCAACTCTCTCCTGTGCTCTCTGCTCATTCTCCCGGAGTGCTACATTTATCAACTTCTATTCAGGACACCCTAGAGCCAGAGCACATGAAATAATATCCATTCATACAGAGCATAAAAAATAACAAGGAAGGAAAAAGCATCCAGGAAGAAGACATCCATCCAGGGCATTGAAGCACCTTTAAAGGGAATATCACAGATTGCTAGAAATTTGGATCTGTGCAGCCCAAGAGGAAGGTCATCCGCATTGTTCTGCAATCTGAGTACTTTCCTCTGTACATAAAAGTTTTGCTGGCTCCGGCTTCTGGAAGATCCAGGACTGCAGGGATCATGAGTGGCAGCTGCTCTAGGAGGTGTAAGCATGGGCTCTTCCGTTGTTTCCAGACCCTTTATAAGCTCCTGACAGGTACTCTCCATAAAGGTAAGACAACGTGTCTTCTATTCTAGTTTGCTGGTTTTGGAGCTATACAGAAAGCAGGTACTGTTGCTGTGATTGGGTATTCAGGAGACTACTATTGTATATGTACAGTATATGTATGTATATATGTGTGTGTGCATGTGTATACACTATATATGGGCACGTGGTGCAGTCCAGGATCTGTGGCAGTGAACGTTGTGATATGTATCAGTTTTGTCATATCTGGTGCAATGTTGCCCTGCACCAACCATGCTTTGATGAAGAATTACTCAGGTGTGTACTATTGTAAGACATAAATCTCTGAGGCTGTTACTATTGAATTTTAAGTCACAGAAAGCAGATGCACAGCCTGTGCTGTGGGCTATAACATTTGTGCTGAAATTAATGGTTGGAGTGCTGTTAGAAGCATTGGGACATCTTTGCATCTATCACTGATACAGTATTTATTTTACAAGGAATACAGAGACATTGTATCGGATAGTGATTGAAGTTGTGCCTGTCCTTGCTGACCTGTGATTTTATGGTTAGCTCTGACTTCAGTTTTTGGGTCCTTCTTGTGATGGCTGTTTAAGGTTAACGATTAGTTTGCTGCTGTGTCTAGTTAATTGCATTTTATAGGTACTGTGGTGTCTAGTGTACTGTACAGCATGAGAAAGTGCACATAATTTATGGAATTGTTCTACAGACTGTGTAATGAGTAGCATTCTGCAATAATTCTGATTGCACATTATTGGTTTTATTATTATATTAATAATATAATATGTCTCTTATCTGCTTCGCTTTGTCTTGTATGTTGAAATGAATTATATGGCACTACACCACCAATAACTATGCTAACCAGATTAATTGTACTGTATATGAATAGTATACTGTTATAAATTGTCACAACATCCGGTTCAATCTTATAGCTTAATGTCATTTAAAGCATAATCATAATTGAAACAAAGTACATGTTCATTTACACTGATAGCTTATTAAAGTCTGCTAGCAGAGGTATAAAGTGATAACTATGTGCAGGGGAAGACTATTGTTTTGAAAATAGTTTTCAAGTTTTAGAGAAGTTTTCCTTTCCTATTACACACCAGTGTCATCATTTTATGTTTTAGTGTTTTTTTTTCTGTAGAGCAATCCAAGGCAGTTCTGACTACACATAATAAATGAGTACAGTTGAATTTTCCCCATCAAGATTATTCTTGTCTTGAAATTGAGCTCCACTTTGGTGTTCATCCCCTTAATAATCAATATTTATCAATTGGCTTCAGATTCCGTCTAGACAGTATACTTCTATATAATACAAAATGAGACATACTTGCTGAATAATCTTGGGCCTCATAACCACTGGGTTTTAAGTTTTTTTTTTCAAATGTGTTTTACATTTTATTTTTACATTTGGCCACAGGCATTTGGCCTGCATTTTTGTTAATGCTAATACAAGTAAAATGCATCTAAAACCTAAACATGCTGAATATCTATTTGATATGGATTTTACTAGCATTAAACTTTCCAATGTCTTGAGATGCTGCAGCACATGGAAATGGAACAAGTAGCATTCCAAAAAATGTTATCCCGGAGCAATGTACTGTATAGCAACAGTATGCAATGCAAGCATAACTGCCATTGGGTATAAGCAAAACACATTTACATGCCTTTTACACATGCTGAAAATGCAACTTAGCACAGTGGTTAGCATTGCAACCGTACAGCACTGGGGACAATTTGATAACAACCTGTGGCTTATTCCAACCAGGTCCCTCTCTGTGTGGAGTTTGTATGTGCTCCATGTGCTTGTGTGGGTTTCTTCCGGCTGTTCTGGTTTTCTCCCACAATGCAAAAACCGGTAGGAATGTTGGCTTCTGGTAAATAGTGTGTCTGTGTCTATGTGGTAGGGAATATAGATTGTAAGCTCCACTGGAGCAGGGACTGAAGTGAACAACTAATATTCTCAGTAAAGTGCTGTTTGTAGTGTTATAATAACCATTAGCGGTTTCACTTGCATTGTCATTGTGCCCCAATGGAATGCTACTTTGTCCATTTCTGTGCCCTCTGGTGCTCTAAGTAAAAGGAAAGTCTACTAACACTAGTTAAAATGCATTTCAAATGCAAACTAAATGCATTTGTATTTCAGATGGGTTTATTTAAAAATACCAATTCTTTATTTACTGTATTTATGAGAGGATCAGTAAACCTAAAAATAGACATGAAAAGCAATTTAATAAAATTCATAAATGTAGTAAATTAAAAGTGTCTTTGATATTGACAGCTCTATCTTTGATATCAGTCATTTTGGGATAATATATACATATGTGTCCACATAAAGTTAGCTTAAATTGCGCTAAATACCTCCGTTTGGTACGCCACGGAAAATATGATTTAAGCTGGGAAAACACTAGACCAGTGGTTCCCAAACTTTTTTGAATCACGGCGCCCTAGTGTATCAGCACTGTTTTCACGGCACCCCTAAGCCAAAAGTTTGTTATAGAGAAATTCTGATAAAATGTAGTAAAGTGAAATAAATTGGACTTACCTGTCATCCTTAGGTTCAGTTATGTGGTGGAGGACAGGTTTGTTCGACAGTTTGTCCACATTTTTACATTACATTGACCATAGATAATTTGATTTGGTGCTGGACCACCAGCCTGAGGCACCCCTGCAAGTGTCCCAAGGCACCCCAGGGTGCCACAGTGCATAGTTTGGGAACCACTGCGCTAGACAATATATTCAACGCAGGCCAATCTGAAAATCCAGTGGCTGACATCATGGTTCTGGTTGTGGCGGGGGAGTGACATACTGGGTGGTCGTACACCAAATCGTGCAGTGTGTACGGACCACCGATATCTGCCGTCACTGGGTACACATATCGTGTACCCAGCATAAGCTGCGCCATGTGTCTTTTTTGGTCAATATTTCACTCAATTACGGCGGGATTTACTATGCATCGCATTGTGTATGCGGTACATCCCACCCCTTATTGGGTACATAGCGGCATTGTTAACACCGGTATGTACCTAGAATTGCGATTAAAATCACAAAGCACATCTCTACCGAAAAGAGCCGTCCTTTACGAAGGGGGGATTTCTGGGCTTATGACCCAGAAGCCCCTCTGCACATGCGTCAAATGATGCACATGCTGCAGAGGATATTGGGAGGGATCTGATTGGGTCTCTCTTTAGCATAATACGAAAAGAAGACCATAAATTTCAACTGGGAGCGTTTCCCACAGGGTTCAAGCTCCAGAAATTAACAAATTCCGGAGTTTGGTACATATGGGAATGTAGTCAAACTCAGAATACTGCAATGTTCTGAGTTCTGGCGCATTTTCCCCTTAGTACATCCCTTCCTTTGGGGTATATTTACTAAAGTGAGAGTTTTTGAAGTGGAGATGTTGCCCATAGCAACCAATCAGATTCTAGCAATTATCTTCTAGAAGGTGCTAGTTAAATATTAAGTAGAATCTGATTGGTTGCTATGGGCAACATCTCCATTTCTAAACACTCTTACTTTAGTAAATATACCCCTTAGTGACTATTAAGAACTACTAATGAGATGTACCAACCAGTCAGCTTCTGTCATGTTAGAGACTGTGCTTGAAAAAAGCACAAGATATAGGTTCCCTGTACACTAGTAGTGGATTTGCGTGCTATAACAGTACAAAAAAGATGCTAATCTGAGAAAAAAGACAAGAGATTGGGGACCAATATGACTGAGCCGCCACATGCATCTCGCCATACAGTACATGCTTTTATATTCGTGCAAATCTGAAGTCTCCAGTACACTACAAGTCTGCTGGAACGCGACTGCGGTGGGAAAAGGATGCTATGTGGTGTGAAAAAGATACAAATGTGCAAAAGTACAATGTTGGATATCCGTTACACGCCGTCTAAGTCATGCCAAGCATCTTACGCCTTGTAGCACAAAAAGGCTAAGTGAATGTGTACCCATCTGCAGGTTGAGAGCAATGCCCTTCAATGGACATCCGGTGCAGTGCCTAGGTAAACGTCTGTACCATGATGAAGGGTGTACCTCAAATGTCATTTGACATTTCCAAGTTTTATGATATAAATAAACTTTCATTATAGTAAACATCTGTTATGTGGATACCTTTCATTCCAAAATTGTAGGCTATTGCCAAGAGTCAATTAATACTGTACCACAATGTTTAATTGTTCCTACTCTGGCACTTTGTGATTGATGCAGTACAAAAACACAGGGAATTTGTAGACTATTTAGAACGTGTGAGTGGTAACTCAGACACGCAGGCCATTACTGTTCAGTAGTGAGTAAATGTTGAGTTTAAAACAAACCTATATTAATTAATTGTCTAATACTAAGCTTAACTGATTTTGATATAGGGAAAATCTCATTTTTTAGAGTATATCTGCAGTGTGTAATCTAGGCTTCCTTCAGTAGGACGTCTCTAGGATAATCAATATGCCCCATTATGAGTTTGCTGAAACAGGACTATGGCACATCGGAGTCAGCTGTAATGATAGGTTTCTATAATACGTATTAGTCAGCAGTGATGACAGGGTTCTGTAGTGTAGTAGACCAGAGGTAAGTGCTTACATTGCACACAGAACCATTGTGCAGATAATGGAGAAACAGTGCTGATATCAATGAACCATCTATCCTTATCACAATACAACCCATGGCTAGGAACGGAAGTCAATGTGATGGACAGAAGATTTATTTATTTATTTTTAATTAATGCAGTAGGAAAATACTGCAAATACATCTTTCATTTCTGTAGATCAATTGCAAAGACATTTTGTAGTTATTGATATACAGGGGTCTATTCAGCAAGAGTAACGATGTTGCCCAGAATATTATAGGGCGACATCGTCACAAGTTTTTATCAATTATGATAAAATATGGCTGCTATTCAGCAATATTTTGTGCAGGGACAGCGGTTGCGGTAACACGCTGTCCATGCGATGTCACAGAAGGCATTGTTTACGGGTTGGTAACATGCTGTCCATGCGATGTCACAGAAGGCATTGTTTTCGGGATGGTAACATGCTGTCCCTGCGATGTCACAGAAGGCATTGTTTTCGGGATGGTAACATGCTGTCCCTGCGATGTCACAGAAGGCATTGTTTTCGGGATGGTAACACGCTGTCCCTGCGATGTCACAGAAGGCATTGTTTTCGGGATGGTAACATGCTGTCCCTGCGATGTCACAGAAGCAGTGTCGGACTGGAGCATGAGGGGCCCACTGGGATAATCAGTGGTAAGGGCCCATGCTTAAGGGGTATGGTCATCCACCAGAGGGAGTGTGGCCTGCCACCACAGATGCTTGGCTAACCATTAGGCAAAACTTGGTGTAGTTTCTATAGAAGTGAACCAAGCCCCCTTGTTAATCAGTGGTCCTGCTCCACCAGGTAAATGACTGTCTAATAGTGTAACAATTTAAAATTTGGGGTCTGAAACCTGACACCTAGAGGAGGGGATGGACCCACAGGCAGTGGGGCCCACTGGGGATTCCCCTATTCCCCTGTGGGCCAGTCCAACTTTGCACAGAAGGCATTGTTTTCGGGATGGTAACATGCTGTCCCTGCGATGTCACAGAAGGCATTGTTTTCGGGATGGTAACATGCTGTCCCTGCGATGTCACAGAAGGCATTGTTTTCGGGTTGGTAACATGCTGTCCCTGCGATGTCACAGAAGGCATTGTTTTCTGGTTGGTAACATGCTGTCCCTGCGATGTCACAGAAGGCATTGTTTTCGGGATGGTAACATGCTGTCCCTGCGATGTCACAGAAGGCATTGTTTTCGGGTTGGTAACATGCTGTCCCTGCGATGTCACAGAAGGAATTGTTTTCGGGATGGTAACATGCTGTCCCTGCGATGTCACAGAAGGAATTGTTTTCGGGATGGTAACATGCTGTCCCTGCGATGTCACAGTAGGCATTGTTTTCAGGATGGTAACATGCTGTCCCTGCGATGTCACAGAAGGCATTGTTTTCGGGATGGTAACATGCTGTCCCTGCGATGTCACAGAAAGCATTGTTTTTGGGATGGTAACATGCTGTCCCTGCGATGTCACAGAAGGTATTTGTTTTCGGGATTCTGGAAACAATCCCTTCTGTTTGTTCCTCTGCGCCTGCTCAGTCATGCGCTCGGGAACAGTCTCCGTCCCTGCTTGCGGTGACCGCCGGCAGGGTAAGTACAGCTCTAGCTTGCCAAAATTGATTGAGATGTGTATACAGGCTTTATACTAGCTTGTATACATGTATACAATATAGCTATTGTGGTCATGATTTCTTCCGCTGGCCTCGAGGTGGGTTTCTGCTGGGCAACTGGAAACTCCCCTGCATTTGCCTATTTTAGGGGCTGCAAGGATAATATTTTAACTTTGTGTTCCAAGCCTACACATGTCCTTCTAATAATTCTCTGAAAGAAAGTAAATTAATGCTCAGGGAACAACATAGGTCTATGGGGGTATGGATTAACAGATAGACAGTAAAAAGGTGGACAATGTCTAGATAGACACCATACTGTATGTTAGACAGTCAATAGGTCGACTGGGACAAAAGGTCGACAGGGTCAAAATGTTGACACACTGAAGGTCAACATGTTAGAAGGTACAAATCGCTGACATGGTCAAAGGTTGACATGAAAATTTTTGACACAAAATGGTTGACACATGTTATGTTTTTTAGCCCTAACACTCCCTCCTGGTGCCTAACCTTAACCATCGGGTAGGTGCCTGACCCTCCGATAAGTACCTATCCTTCTCTCTAACCCTAATAAACAAAAAATAATAATCTTGACTATGTGTCGACCATTTTCACATCAACCTTTTGACCCTTTCCACCATTTGTACCTGTTGACCTTTAGTGTGTCGACCTTTTGTCCTTGTCAACCTTTTGTCCAATTTGACATATTGACTGTCTAACATCTGGTGTCTACCTTTCTCCTGTATATCTATAGTCCGACACCCGGTCTATGGATGGTGAGCAGTGAGAAAGCAATCATGAGTGCTTCCTCCAGCAGTTAATGTACTAACAGGGAAGTGACTGGCAGGCAGAGTAAGGAGCTAGAGTGATGGGAGGATAATTCCTTTCACCCTCTCTGTTACCTTTACTGATCAATGCTAACAGCTACAAGGGGACCAATAGTAAAAATAATTCCTATTGGGTAAGGTCAGTACTGCAAATGCTTAGGTGGCAAAAGGAGAAGGAAATGCCCCTGACAGCAGTTATTGGTCTGTGTCAGCCATTTTGCTGGCTGAATATGTATTAAAGAAAATGAAGGCTATTCATTCCCTAGGATCCAGTCAGCACTGAGAGATCTCTTTATGAATATATATGAGATATGAATGAATAACAAATACTATTTTACATATCTAAATATAATATATATATACTCAATACATCTTAAACCTGGTTGTATTCTGCTGCTATATCTATTTCTAGGTAGTGCAATTCCATACAACAGTCATTTTAATAGTGTGATTTGCAAAGGAGAAGATCACCTCATTTTATTTCTTTATTACTACTCTTCATAACTGTGTTATTTTGTGAAACTAAAAATCGCGTAGTCAGTGGGCATTTTATAACACACTGCTGATTTGTTGACAAGTTCCTCCACATTTCCTGCAGGAAAAAAAAAAACATTTCCAGTTGAGCTGGCAGCTGACTGCAATGATCAATCGGTCGCAAATTAATGACCCGTTGGCTAAGTCTACTCTTCAGAGAAACAGTGCATTGCATCATTTCACATGATTCTAATTTAGGGATATGGGATGGAGTTTTGTGATGTTCTAGAACGCGGTTGGGAACCTTTTGTTTCTGCCGAGGGCCATTTTGATATATATAATATTATTTGTGAACCTGGTGCAGGCCACGCCCCCTCCTTGTGATGTCACAAAGGGGTGGGGCACAATCGCCGGCGATTGCAGCAATGCCTGTAGCACACTGAGGATGCTCCAGGGAGCTGTAAGTACAGCGATGTGACCATCCGAAATGTCCTAAGGACGCTCCAGACGGCACTGCTGCAAAGATTCTAGCTGCAGGGTGCCATTCTAGGCACCCTGCTAGCCAGATGAGGCTAGCAGAAAAAAGCTCAGAGGGCCAGAACAAATTATTCCTGGTGCCTTATACGGCCCCTGGGCCTGAGGTTCCCCATCCCTGTTCTAGAAGAACCCAAGAATAACTATCTAACATCTGGTGTCTAGAAGAACCTGCTATACCTATTTTTTAGCCATCAAAATTACTTTTGTTTTTCAGTACTTTATTTTTTGCAGTAATATGCACTTGTGCATAAGCGTTTTGGATAAGGGATCTCCTGAGGCAGCAGCTGTCAGTTCTTGCCTATGGCTGACAATTCTACATGTACCAGTAGTGTTACTATGGAATTAATTACTTTTATCTGGAAAATGAAAAATTAAAGACTCAGGGGTCTATTCATAAACACTAAAATAAAGTTTTTAAGGCCATTTTCCTTAATTAACGTTATTTTAGTATTCATGAAGAGACTTAACACAGGAGATATCACTGATATCTCCTGGTTAAGTCCCCCTGCGTTAATTTCCACACTCCTCATACATTAGTATGGGGATATGGAAATTATGGTATTCATCAAATTCCGAAAATTGTGTATTTTCGGAATTTGATTGAGTTACTACTCACCACTGTGAGGTGGCGAATAGCAGGTCACACTTACTTGTTTCCAGCGTGTGCAGGTCCCCCGGCATCTCCCTCCGGCGCTCTGGTCCGTCCTCTGGCTCCGGGAGGCTGGTCTGACAAGTGTTCTCCCAGCAGAACACAATAAAGTTTAGAAAAAAAAAACTTTTTTTTTTCTAAACTACTGTGGTCAGCTGGGAGAACACGTGTCAGACCAGCCTCAGGAGCTAGAGGCGCTGCAGCAGGGGGTTTAGTGTGAATGGTCTCGGCGACTGGTTTTGACAAGGCTTCCTTATTTGACTTATAACAAAATAAGAAAATGCAAAACACTAAATTACACATATAAGTGTCTGCTCTGACCACAGTAAGTTGGTAATGGCTAATTACCACATAAAAACACATGAATCAGTGAAGATGGTAGGTGAGCAACAATAGTGCTTATACACTGTATCAAAAAAAGGTGTATATAAAATTGGTATATAAAGTGTCTAGTGCATATGTGCAAAATAAATGTGAAATAGATAGTATTCAATACAATTTTAGAATAACTATTCTTGGAGTACTGGATGGACCTGACTAGTACTCGGAAGGGAAAATTCCGGGGAAGCTCAGGTTATGTAGTCTAGCTACAGCGAATAATATTCATCTAAATATTAAGAACTTTCTAACAAGAAATACAAGGGACACTGGAATTAAAAACTTTACCAAGATTCAAGATCTTTTGAAAGTTTCCACTAAGGGTTAAATAGCCTGGAGGTGAAACAGTGTCTAATATGATATCTACATTCATACCATCCGTAAAAGACCCAATCTCGTCTGATCTTGGAACTAAAGTTTGGATGAGCTTGGTTAGTACCTGGATGGGAGACCTCCTGGGAATACCAGGTTCTGTAGATTAATATTTGAGATACACTGAATATAACCCCTTTGTGGAACATTGGTGAAAAGATGGACTATTTCTATTTTTGATCAGAGGACAAATATCTATTTCCAGTGGAACCCCTCTTAACCTTTCCCTTTCCTTTTTGGCATACAAAAAATAAGAGACTGAGACTGGACATTTAACATTAAAAACAACGAATTAAAGATCTATTGTCCAACTTGTGACAAGAAATATACCATGTATACATGGTTGTAGGAGCATTAAACAAAATCCCCATTAGATGATTTTGTTGGAGCACCAAGATGGCGACCATAACAGAAAACCTATGACTATTTGGATCATATGGGAGTACCAAGTTGGCCACCGGCACATACAAAGATGACGTAATCCATAACACGGAGTGAAAATGTGGAAGTACAGTCGCCGAGTCCATTCACACTACATATATATATATATATATATATATATACTCAACATCCTAAAGCTATATATATATATATATATATATATATATATAATAAACTACACATTAGGCAAGCAACACACACCTTAGATACAAAGGGTAGGAATGCCATAAATGTTGAATGTGTATACACATAAGAAGCAGTCAGCACATCCAAAATAGAAAAGAGTTTATATCCAATAAGTGTCCATAATAGTAAACATGATCATGTCTCAATCCACAATGCAAGGGAGGCATTCAATAGCTCATCAAAAGAAGCAGAGTAAAGGTGCCCACACACATACCGACTTTTCATCCAATTTGGCCGATTTCGACGAATCGTGACGACAGATCATGTAAAAAATGGCCAAATCATGAGTTTCTACTCTTGATCACGATGCCGATGCGCGTCCCCGCTCGTCGTACCTCGCATCTTCAGATCTGCTGTGCTGTAGGGCAGATTAGCCAATCTGGGATACAATGCATTGGCTGCAAGATAGATCTTTAGTCAGATTGGACATTTTTAACTCCAAATCGTGACCAAGACTGCCTGGGGAGAGTTCAGGGGAAATCGTGTACATCGGCTGATTGGGAGCAAGTCGGTATGTGTGTGGGCACCTTAAGCATGATAGGTATACTCATCGTGACTGCTTAGCAGCAGGCTTCTTCCCTTGTAGTAGCCAGCCCAACAGCCGTTTCAGTGGTCAGTTACCACCTTCATCAGGAGCACAGCTGTACTGCCGGCTGGACAACATATATATATACCCCAAGACCCTAAGAGGCAATCCCGCTCACCTGAAAGAAGTCAGCCCGAGTGTGCCATCACACACACGCTCGTGGAAACCGAAGGTGACGCGACGACCATCCCGTGCTGCCGGAAGTGGTTTGCGAGTCACCACGGAAACCAGGGGCGTGAACAAGCCAATCTACATAGATCACCATAGGACACACAGTCGCCGCCAAGCAGCGGCAGACTCGCGTAGCCATAGCAACCATACAGACGCTGTTCCGGGCAACATACCCAGAACACCATGACAACTATATACAATAGCCCTACCTAAAACTAATGTTGCCCAGGGAATAGTGCTAAGCACATGATAGAGTATAAAAGCTATCATAGTCATATACATGGTGTCTCGAGATAAAAACAAAAGGATATAATAGACTGGATCAGGTATATAAATGCACCGGCCCAAAAGTAAAAAAGAAATAAACCTAACTGAAAAGAAAAATGTCAAAACCAATAACAGACATAGAACGATAATCAGATATACAAAAAGACATTATAGGTATATCAAGCTCATATGTCCTTATTTAAATAATCCAAACAAGGACAGAAGGCTACACCCTTATATATTATATATGCTCAACATCATAAAGGTTGTTTACATCAAGTTCTGACCCTACCATCTGTAGGTCACAGCAGAAATCAAGTTTCGTTATACCAGGTGACTTTTTCCAGTCTGCAGCTGCCCAGATTTGGTGATCCTGTGCCCACTGTAGCTGACAGGAGTGTAACCTGGTGCGGTCTTCTACTGTTGCAGAGCTTCCACATCAAGGGGACGACATGCTGTCTAATCACAGATGATCTTCTGCCTTCCAGTCAGAACCATTCTGGAAAGTCTTCTCTGACCTTTCTCAATAACAAGGCATTTTTCGCCCAGACACTGACACTCACAAGCCCTTTTTTGTTCTGTTTACCATTCCCTATAAATTCTAGAGACTGTTGTGTCTGAAAATCCCATGTACTCAGCTGACCCAGTCGACCATTTGTACCTGTCGCCCTTCTTACATGTCGACCTTTAGGGTGTCGATGTTTCGTCCCAGTCATCCTATTGACTATCTAGACATTGTCAATCTTTTTACTGTCTATCTATAGTCCGGAACCTTACTTCTTATACCTCCATGTCTATATTAACATTATTTCATAATTGTGAAACTAAATCTTAAAAATTTAAATGGGTTTTCCTTTAATGTATATGATAACCAAAGAAAGCGAGCAGATAATATTCCGTCCATACACACCGTGCAGGCATCCATGTTGTATGCAGCGCAGCCTATCTAACATTCATGAGGCCTGACTTACATTTATAAGGTATAAGGGTAAAGTTACTAACAAACGTGTTGGTTTGAATTTGCCTGTACGGGTGTGTTTAGTAATTTTTTCCTACACTGGATTTACTATGCCAAAAACAGGAGTATTTCCGAGCTAATCACAGCTGATTTCACAGTTAAAATTTACCCGAAAATACAAATAGAAATGAATACAAAATCGTCGCAACACAGCAGTACAGGTTGAGTCTCCCATATCCAAAATGCTTGGGACCAGGGGTATTTTGGATAACGGAATATTCCGTATTTTGGAATATTTGCATTTCATAATGAAATATCTTGGGAATAGGACCCAAATATACACACAGAATGCATTTATGTGTTATATACACCTTATACACACAGCCTGCAGGTCATTTTATACATTATTTTCAATAATTTTGTGGCGCAAGCAAAGTTTGTGTACAGAAATGAAATTCACTTATGTTTCATATACACCTTATACACACAGCCTGAACGTAATTTTATACAATATTTTTAATAATTTGTGCCTTAGACAAAGTTTGTGTACATTGAACCATCAAAAATCAAAGGTTTCATTATGGTTTCATTATCTCAGTCATGCCAAAATAATTCCGTATTGCAGAGTATTTGGATATGAGAGACTCAAATTTACTGTATTTTCCCTAGACAGGAATACAACACAGGAACTTACCACAAATCGTGATTATAATCACGGGTGTAATAGAAGCAAACATGGTATCCAAATAGAACTTTCAAATAGCCCCCCCCCCACCCCCCTGAGCAGCGTGTCTAGCAGAAACATACACAGATCCATGCGATCTGTGCATATTTCTGCCTTTTGTGTATTAAATAAGTGGTTAATTCAGAGGTTCCAAAACATTTTTGAATCATGGTGCCCTAGAGTATCAGCATTGTTATCACGGCACCCCCAAGAAAAAAATTTAGTGAAGTAGTACAGTGAAGTAAATTGTGCTTAACTGGCCGGTGGGTGGGTGCGTACAGGGGAAATAGTGGGAAAATGATTGTTTTTTACAGTGGAACTACAGGTGCCTGCGTGCCTGCCCTTTGGCACTTGTGGAACTACACCCAGCACCCATACCCCCACTGTAAAAAAAAAAATTGTAAAAAAAACACAATACACACACACCGTAGATTTTACAAATTTATAACGCACCTAACACACTCACACATATTTACCTACTGCCGGATATTCACGTCACCTTCTCCAGATAGAAATCCCATGGTTTATCTGTGAAAAAAAAATCCAATACTCACCTACAGTACCTCCTGGCGTAGAGTCTGTCCTTTTTTCCTGTAGTGTCCATGGGCCTTGGCAAAACAAAAAAATAACTACCCCGTACCAGCTCGAACATGTATAGGTGTATGTCTGATAACATACACCTATACATCGCGGAATGACAGAAAACGCGAGTCTTCTGAATTCTCACAATCTGCCAGCTAATCAGAGGCCGCTCTACATTTAGCAGCCGCTGATTGGCTGTGACCCTCATGCCTGTCACCAAACAGCACTAGGGTCACAGCCAATCAGCGGCCGATAAATGTAGAGCGGACTCTTGATTGGCTTTTTCTGATTTATTTTATCTTACTTGTTACTTGTGAGTATTTTTTAACAATGTTTAAGATCTTTTTTTCACCCCAAGGATTGATTGAATGTATGTATAGTTAAGTATTTTCCTTCACGTAATCTTAAAATAGTTCATAGTAAATATATCACTTTACTTTTATTCTGCTTAACATATACTGTAGGTACTACTGTGTATTGACCTCTGCAGCGTTTAACTCAATTCCCAACAATGTGTCTTCATTTTAGTACCATTTATCTTTTTAACTAGAATGAGTATTGATTTTCTAGTCATACAAACACTGAGGTGTTAGAAATTATATTGTCTTGTTTAAAATAAAACTCACATCATAGTTAGCCATAAAAATGGATAGCTACAATCAATTTTGCTCTCCCAGAGCTACATTCGACCTTATAAAAGAAATTTGCAATGATGCAATGATCACAATATTGTAAATAAATAACACATCTATCTATCTATCTAGTATGCAGTCGGGAAGCCGGCTGACGTAAGCCCGACAGCCGGCTTCCCGACTGCTTTATCCCGGAGAGGGTTAAATGACAGGCGCCCGGCAACCCGATCGAAGTGATGCCGGGAGCCGCTGCAGACAGCCGCGATGGGGGGGAGGGTTAGGTTTAGGGCTACCGGGGGGGACTTGGGGTTAGGCATCACCCCGGGAGGTTAGGGTTAGGTTACGGGGGAGGGAGGGTTAGGGTTAGGCACCCCCGGGGGGGAACTTAGGGTTAGGCACCCCCCTGGGGGACTTAGGTTTAGGCATCGGGGAAGGGGGGATTAGGGTTAGGCACTGGGGGGAAGGTTAGGGTTAGGCACCCCTAAGGAGAGAGAGGGTTAGGGGGGGTTAGGTTAGTTTATACTTACCTGGGGACGATCGGGATTTTCAGCCGTGTCGGCCAGCCGCTGTCAGGATTTGAACCGCCGGGCTTGTGTCCGACGGTAATTCGTATGTATTCCATCTATCTATCTCATATCTATCTATCTTATATCTATCTATCGTACGAGCGAACTCCTCTACCGAGCGGGTCTGAATCAGGTCCTATGTCTGTTGTGGTTGTGCCATCGAACAGGGCACCACAGGTCAGGGGGCGCTGTTTGGGCCTGTCTGAAGTCTGAACCACCCCACCAGGGGCAGCACCACACCTTTCCAGGTAATTTTGTTATGTTGCAAGGTTGAGTTGAATACCCCTTTTTAGTTGTGTGTTGTAAGCACCCATATGGCGGACTCCGCTTACAATTCATGTTTTGTGTTTGCGTTGGTGCATTGCAGGACTGCGTTGATAATTGCCCGTCCTTTCTTGTCACCATGCACTCTGTTATTTGTGATCTCTTCAATAAATAGATAACCTTTTTTTTTTGCCATTCCTGTCTCTGTGTCATTATATTATATAAGCACAAAACATACGTCACTGTTAGGGGGTTTAATAAAAGCAGGTAAAAATTAACATTTTCACCTTTTGTAGAAATGTAAGTTTTGGGGCCATTCTGAAAAAAGATAATGCAGGAGATATCTGTGATATCTCCTGCTTAACTTTCTCTTGCGATGTGGCCTGCTCTCCCCATACACTAGTATGGGGACAGAAATTCATCAAGCTCCAAAAATACAATATTTTCGGAGCTTGACTGTGGGAGCATCTTCACTGGTGTGGTGCTTGCTTTCGGTCACGGTGCACACCCCGATCCTTCCATATGGGAAGGATTCCCGGGTTGTAAAGAGAATTCTTTCGGATCCCTCCGCCCCTGTCCAGCTCCTTACGCTGGACGCTGGGGCTTTTGTGCCTGCGTGAACGCAGGTGCACTAGCACTGCCGAGTCAGACTCAGCAGTGCTAACTTTCACTGCTCTGAAAGGAGCAGTGAGATTGTTCGGGGAGACAGCTAGTTTTCGGATCAGCTGTCTCTGCGCTGAAGTATTCTTTTAGAGACGTACTATATTTATTAACTTTTACTGTCCAGTCATGAAAATGAACCTTCCTTATCTCAACATGTCGCAGTGATTTGGAATGTTTTTTATTCCTACTGTGCCTATGAAAGGCTAGATAATGGCACATGATCACTTGAGTAGATAATCTGCATGCCACTTACGGGTCAGAATTTTGAACCATGTCTAAAATTTTCAAAAGTAAAAATAGCCCCTTAAGTACTGTCTAATATCCCATTTGGACCAAACCTTTTATTCATTTAAATGATTGCTTTTTTTTCCTCCAAAAGACCTCAAATTTTACCACCTTTGTTTATTGCAATGGATCAAGGTACCTTTATTTATGTTTATAATTACACTGGTTTATGTGCATGCTCTTTTTTTCGGAATGTACCTTATTGTACCTGAGAAAACTAGAGAAGGCACAATAATATGTGGCCTAGCAAAATTACATCTTGTGCATTATCACATCACTTCACACGTGTTATATCACCAATACAGAGCATTCTGACATGACATGTTCAACAGATCATCCACCTTCAGCCCATGTTGTAGCGCTAATCAGTGCATAACTATGTAATAACAGACAAATGATAGGAACATGTCAGAAAGCAGGAACAGCTTTACCACTACAACACACATTTTTCCCCACAATTGTTAATGACTAAGTACTCACGGCGCTTAATTACACACAAAGTACAAATTTGTGTTTAATTCTTAAGTATAGCATATAATTATGATAAGTAATGTCTGTACAAACTAATGCTTTTTTGTAATCACTTACATATTTACTGTCATTTTGGTACGGTGTTAGTGCTTGCCTGATGCAAGGATACATAAATGGAATGTGATTACTACACTGCTGATTAACACTCCCAGTGTGCGATGCAAGGCAGCACAGCAGAGCAGCATCGCTGAATTAATTATGTTCGGTGCACAAAAAGGAATCCTGCATATGTACAATCTTGTTCTTCTACCTTCATTTTAAGATGCTGTTGGGATAGTTAGGAGGGCTGGAGTAAGAGGAAAAGGGAAGTTTTGATAAAATACAATTCGACTCAGATTACACAGAAGCTAGAGGGGGAGGGGATATAGTCACCATCACGTCGGTCGGGATGCCGGCGCTCAGAATACAGGCGCCAAAATCACTACTACAGTAGGAATCCCGGCTCCAGAGTCCCGACAGCAGGTATGCCGATGGTAAGTATTAGAGTTAGGATTAGGAACCAGGGGGAGGTTTAGGGTTAGCCTGCAGGGGGGGAGGGTTGGGGCTATGCAGTGGGTGGGGAGGGATATGGTTAGGCTGCGGGAAAGGTGGGTTAGGGTTAGGTGGATGGTTAGAGTTAAACAAAAAATGTATAGATGTAGTCGTTAGTGTCTAACGACTACTATCCTTGCGCTAGGTTCATCTACCTAGGCTGCTGAAAGCCCAAATGGTCAGCTACCAGCTGACCCAAATAGGAGCACACCCAAAAAATTAAAACACATATGTACATGGATAAACATATACACACATGTACACATATACACCTGTACATATATATAGGACTGAGCCAAGGTGGTGAATATATACATCAAAAAAATGTTTGCGTGGATGTAAAGGTATAGGTTGACTGATAACTTAATATAACAAGACTTCCCTCAATAAGAGAATAATATATTTAATATCAACATAATACATATATAAAAAACACACACAAAAAAATAATACAATCCAATTGTTAAATATATGCAATGGGATAAAAATTATTGCTGGTACCACTTGTGGTTCAGTGTGCATAAGTGGAATGATAATCCTTATTAGTCCAAGAAACCTTTTGATCCTTTAATTATGAGAGTCTCTCATAATTAAAGATATAAAAGTAACACAAAGTTTCCAATCTGCTCATCAGACGAGGTAGCCAAACAGTATTGTTCTCTTACCCGTAAGTATACTTGTGAGTCTGTTGTATGGTGGGCTGATGCAGCCTGTGTGTACTCCGCACTGGGTAACCCGAGCTGGCTTTATATCATATGCTCCGTGCTCCCGTGGGCTGTGCGTCCTCTGACTATGTCAAAAACCTCTTGCACCCAGTCGCCTTGCTACAGACCTTGTATATCCTATTGGCATGCAGACACCAGGCAAGAATACCGCTTCTAGCTTAACACTGCACAGGGCCTCACCAACTCAGCTCCATCGAAGAAGGTATGCAGCATGCAAGGGAGGGGTATGTGGGACTCTTTCCGTAATCTTTACCTGGCCCCGCTCATTGGTCTTGCAGCTGCGATCACAAGCCACAGCTCACACCCATTGCCTGGGGGCCCGCCCCACATCACTATTGGAGACATGTGATGGAGCTGTCCTTAACCTCTAGCAGCTCCACTTTACTTGGAAGGAGAAGTTTGAGGAAGGGGAGGAATGGTCATGGTGGTCGGCTGATCCGCATGGCTCAAGAAGATGGCCGGCCACTAATAGACTACAGCCGGGGCCGGTGAGCATACAGGCGCACAGCTATGGTGAATGCCAGCTGTCCCAAACCATTCAATTCTGGACCGGTCTAGCCCGTCCCTTGTCAGCAACCCTCAAATCTGGCACCTGTGGCATGTGCCCCCTAGTGCCCAAAAGTTGCAGCCCTGCCTAAAGGGTTACAGTAATATGTGCATGTGTGGATGAGGGCTGCGAATGCTCATAGAGATTTAACCCAGGGGCAGTCCAGTGTAACGCACCATTCTGAGATGGGATTAGCTAGTGGCACAAAGTTAGGCTTTTAAGTTGACTAATGCCCCAGTCTCAATATGCACTTTCATCTGAAGGGTAGGTTATTGTGCCTTCTCGGTAAGGCAATGCTGGAAAGCGCTATAAATAAAATAGTGAAGTTTTTTTTTATAAAATAGGTTGGAACTGTGCGGCTGTGAGTTCTTAACGTGCAGGTGGTCCCAGGGGATGTAGCTGTCCCTGGAGTAGGACCGAAGGAGCCTGGGGTGGAGCACATAGGGGAACCAGCTGACCTATGCACACCATCTACTCAGATGTCCCCTCCAGATAAATGTAAGAGAGAGGGGCGGGCGCACTTGTCTTCTCAGTGTGTGCGGTACCTAATAAAAGAATGGAATGGATCTCAGAGATCAGTTCCTGCCGTCACTTGGTGCCACCCGAAATAGACCCTTATGGTACAGGTTCCTAACATCTGGTCTAGAAGAAGGATGTCTCTTTCAGAAAAATCCTTAATTCTTCTCCAAGGCATCCTCATAGGGCCGCTCCCTCAGGTGCTGGTGCCCTTAGGCAGCTGCCTAAATCTGCCTAATGGAATTGTCGGCCCTGCCTTAGTTAGACAGTAATAGGAATCTTGCAAGTATCTGCTTCTCCTCCTCTTGTTTTTCATTGTATCTGCTCTAGCCCAGGTGAGACCTGTTTGTATGGGTGTAACTAAGGCAACACGTTTCACGCAAAACTCTTTTTCAAGCTCAACACTTGCACGTAATTTACTCAATTTAGAGATTAAACTGGAATGGGAACAACTATGTAACATTTCTCCTTGCAACCTTAAGGCTCATACACACTAGACGATATGCTCCATGAGCGATATCGTCAGTGTTTGCCCCTGAACTGCCGGTCAAACAACATAGTGCATATACACAAAGGTTATCGCTAACGATAATGTTCAGTGATGTCATCCTGCCATATCACCGAACAGCCAGTTCCTGACGATATCAGCAGACTGACCTGCATGTTCGGACGACAGAAAACATCGTTATCATCCTGCAGGAGCGCGCAGTGTTGGTCGTTATCGTTTATATCGTTCACTTTTATCATCTAATGTGTACACGGCATTCGAGTAACTAAATGAACAGTAATAACATCTCAGGTTCTTGTATACTGCAAATCCAACCCCAGGTCATACTTGAAACACGGAAGTTACAGGTGAAATGTCTGGAGCCTTCTAGCTATGGGTCCTGGGCTACCATCGCAAACAACCCTAGTTTAATCCACTACTGGGTATGGACATGTTACAACATGGTGCTTTCTGCAATATGTCATTACATGATAACATCTCTCCTGTCTGACGCTGTATGCTCGCCCTTCACTGGGTACAATCTCAGGGCAGGATGCATCAATGCCAAAAATGCGGTCAAACTTCCAAACATGCAGTTTTGGGGGTTTGACCGTACTTCACTTTCCGGAGCTTGGACCCAATGCCTAGTAGAAGCATATGGCCTTCTTTTTGGGAGACCTCCCAGAGAGGTATCCAAAAGGATCTCTCCCAGGGTCACCCGCGGCTCGCCCATGCACTGGCCGATGACTGCACATGAGCAGAGGGACTCCTGGGTTATGAACACGGAAGCCCCCACACCGCAAAGGACAAACCCTTATTGAAGGAGCTTTGCTTAAATATTCATGGATACAGTGTTGCTAATCACCAGTATGCATCCGAAGATTGGCAGGATGTATTGCATCCAAAATGCAATGTGCTTGATCCATCCCGCCCTCAGGGTGCTGAGCTGCTATCTCTCTTTCTCCCCAAAACTCACCTCCACTTGCACTCCAAGATATGTACAGCGAGTTACCCTTGTCTGTGTCCTCCCCAGTTTTTCCATTTATTACCCATTGGTGTTCCAAAGATACTATATGTTAGCCTATATTTACTGCACCATTTGATATGTCAGTTTCTCTGCTACATGCATATTCACTATATGGCAATGCAGAAACTATATGGCACTTTAAAAATAAAAGGTAATAATAATAATAATAATCTCAGTACTCCGACAAAGAGACAAAGGGTTGTAGAGCAGCCAGTAGAAAGCTGCCTTTGACATAGGAAATCATATTGGCTGTAATACTCTTCTCAAAGTTGTCATTGAAGTTACTGGTATAAGTCTCAGCTACACATTCAAGTTGATTTGAAACATACTTGCTGACAATCTGGCTGCCCCCCTCCGGGAGAAGACAGCAAGTTCGGCACAGCGGGAGACGTGGCAAGGGGCGTTCTGCGAGTTTGAGGACGGAACTGGGGCGTGACTGCATGATAGCTTCATCGGGGGCCCACTACAAAATGCAGAGATTACTTCATTGTGCAGCACGCGGTGAGGGCGTCATGATCCTCTGCTTCTCCCTGAACCCCTCACTGGTATTGTATAAGTGGGCAGCTCTGCTGGTGTATGCAGGCAGGTGGCAGCCGACCGGGAGACTTGCCCACTGTTCTGGGTGGCCAGGAGCGTCACCTGATTTCCGGGACCCTCCCGGGCCATCCTAGGACAGTAGGCAAGTATGACTGAAAACAGAAAGACATATAGGGGAGTTATGTAATAGTTTCTAAGATTATAGAACAGGCGTGATTTCGGCACATTCGCCAATTTATAGTGGCCAACGGTTAAAGGCTGGTTTTACCTGATTGGCACTTTAAATTTAGCAGCAAACTCATCAAACCAGAGGCGTTTCTAGAGAGGAGGGGGCCCGTGTGCAGGCTCCGACACGGGCCCCCTCCTCTCTGTCCGGCAGCCGGCAGCTCACTGAGCTGTGCGCAGTCAGCGTTGGAGTTATAGATTCTGGGCACTAGAGTGCACCCAAATTCTATAGAGTATGCGCAGGTCACCGGGAAAATGGCCGCGCGGCCATTTTCCCATTACTGCGCATGCACAAATGATGGGAAAATGGCAGCGGCTGCCATTTTCCTGTCGTTTTTTTTCAGCGCCGGACCCCCGCACCGACGTGGGACTCCGGAGAGGTAAGTAATACTATTCGTGTAGGGTGTGCAGCGCGGGGCTCCCCTGGACCCAGGGGCCCGTGTGCCCCGCACACCCTGCACCAATTATAGATACGCCCCTGCATCAAACTCACGTCCGTGATCTTGTAATCATCTATACATAACCCACGATAATTTGTCTGCGGATCAAGTCTTAAGAGGTTGTGTCAAAAATAATTCTACATGCTATAAGCCTCATATGTTTAAAAATGATAAAATAAAATATAATACAAAAATAAATGTAAAATGTTGATAGACCTGCACATATACACTGACTGCTATCTGAGCAAATCTTTGCCTTTAAACCTTTGCAACTTGCCAGTAAAGCTAGCTGTGTTTAAAACCTTGTAGGTGTATTTCAACGTCTTTCAAGTCTGTTGGAAAACATTAATTATACATGATTTTCACAACTGGTTGTCTTCCAAGCTTTACTGCATTAAATGTTGCTAAACTTTGAGCATATAATACACATGGAATAATTACTACTGTTGATGTAATCGCATAAGGTTCAGAAATAAAATGAATGAGAAGAAATGTTTCCACTACACAGGAGATGATTAGTGACTTTTACTTTATGCAAACTGCAAGCAATTTATGTGGTTTCCTTAGTGAACGCAACAGTGCCTCATGCTGCGTTAATTCAATTTAAATTTATATCAAAGCAAAGTTTACAAAGTCTTTTAAAAGTGGATAATTGTACCCCATGCTTTACACATCAGCATACTGTTAAGTTCAATAGTAATGCAAACTTTTTTCATTTCAGTTACTCCAATTTATTTACTAATACCGATTTTATACCAAAGTCCCGGGTCTGACCCGGAATTCCTAACACGTTTTCCAACCCGGATCAGACCCGGGACAGACCCCTTTTACATCACGGGCACCGTTCACACCAGAGCCGGGTCAGCACTGATCCTGCTCTCCGGCACAGGGGAGCAGCGCTTCTTCCCCTCCCTCCCCTTCCGCGACCCTCTTACCTCTCTCCGCAGCAATCCGGATGCAGGGAGGGTGGGTGAGGTGCGCTGCTCTATTCTGGTCAGTCATCTCCAAGCGGCACTGAAGCAGGCCAATCGTGCGACAGGCCGATGACCCAGGTCGCACCATCTACACTGCAGGATGACACGGGAACAACCCGTGCTCGACCCTGCAAGCTAGGGTTGATCAGTTTACACTGACAAAAATCCCGGGTTCACGTATGTGGTCACAATGATTCTATACCAGAGATTACCACACTCTGGCCCTCATTCAGAGCCGTACGCTCTGAGCAGAGCGCACGATCTGAATGAGTGCCGCCCTCCATGAAAATGGAGCGTCCTCCTGGTCGCTCGTATAGCTGTGGGTCACCACCCACAGGCTATACGAGCGTGCAGTTTGATGGCCGCGATGGTCTTGACCATCGCGACCATCGAAACTGCGTACAAAAGCCTGTGGTTGAGTTTTTCAACCACAAGGCTCGGAGTGATTTTGGCTCTATCAGTGGGCCGGCTTCTGACGAGAGGCATTCCCGTGGGAACGCCCCCATCAGGGAGGCACGCCCACCAAAGGGGGCGTGCTGTCAGTCCACATCGACAGCACGCCACCTTTGAAGAGACACTACGAGCGAAGGAAAATCCTTTGCTCGTTGCGTCTGGCGCATGTGCACGACGGAGCTCCCTCCGTCGTGCGCATGCTCAGTGCAGAACATCGACCCACTTGCGAGCGAACAGCCGCTCGCGAGTGGGTCTGAATCAGGCCCTCTGTCCCTAAAGCACCCTAACGGTCCAGGTTTTCAGGACAGGGCTGTCTTAACAGCAGTGCAGGCCCCTAGGCAAAGCACTGCAATGGGCCCCTTATTAAACAATCTTCTGCCGGGGATGGGATGCTATTGGTGGAGGCTGTGCTAGAGGAGGAGTGGGATTTTCTATCCGTAGAAATACAGAAGTCATTTACAGGGAAAAAACACAAGTCACAGTCTGAACATGTACAGTACAACAAATTTCCTATGCAGTGCCCCCAGAAGTGGTCCCCCTTATGCAGTGCCCCCAGAAGTGGTCCCCCCCTATGCAGTGACCCCAGTAGTAGTCCCCCCTATGCAGTGACCCCAGTAGTAGTCCCCCCTATGCATTGCCCCCAGTAGTAGTCCCCCCTATGCATTGCCCCCAGTAGTAGTCCCCCCTATGCAGTGCCCCCAGTACTAGTCCCCATATGCATTGCCTCCAGTAGTAGTCCCCCCTATGCAGTGGCCCCAGTAGTAGTCCTCCCAATGCAGTGGCCTCAGTAGTAATCCCCATATGCATTGCCCCCAGTAGTAGTCCCACTATGCAGAGCCCCCAGTAGTAATCCCTCCTATGCATTGCCCCCAGTAGTAGTCCCCTCCATACAGTGCCCCCAGTAGCGGCCACCCTCCCCATACAGTGCCCGCAGTAGCGGCCCCTTATATAGTGCCCCTAGTAGCACCTCCCCCTATACAATGCCCCCAGTAGCGGCCACCATCCCCATACAGTGCCCCCAGTAGTGGCCCACCCTATGCTCTGCGAGTCCCTGTGCCCCCTTACACACACACACACATAAAACTTACCTGATCTCCGCTCCTCACGACGACTGCCCCTGTCCACTCCTTCAGGCCCGCTCTCGCTCTGCACTGTGGGATGGGAGTGACGCCATGACGTCTCTCCCATTACCCGCTGCGGGGGGAGCCGGAAAGGCGGAGCTCATGACTGGGCTCCAGCCGGCTCTCTCCGTGGACGACGCAGCAGCCAATGAGTCTGTCTGACTCTCATTCTCTGCTATAACAAACACACAGCCGCCGCTGGCGGCTGTTTGTAAACTGTGTAGGGCAGACTGCTCTCACTGCGGTGTGCCCTACACTTGGGGCCCGGGAGACACTAGCGGGGGTGCAGCGGCGTCTATGGGCCCCTGCACCACAACAGGCCCCGGTGCAATGCACCAGCTGCACCGCTGCTAGTTCCCCCTGAGCCGGTAGCTGCCTCTGTCTCCTCCCCATGCAGGACTATCAGCGGTGGCAGCTACGCGATGGGTGGTAGGGGTGCTATCGACCATGGGCCCTTGGAATCCTGGGGCCCTTGGGCAACTGCCCATTTAGCCTATAGGTAGAGATGGGCCCTGCTTCAGGATATCCATGGTTGAGCACATATGGTTAAATCAAATTGACTGAGGTTCCCAAGCATGGTCATCCTTCAGACCTGAACCATTAGGGTGCCTTGATGATAATTTGGAAACCTCTGTACTATACAATACTAAATATATGTATGTTTTATACATAGTGCATAGGTTCCCAAACTCTGGCCCTGATTCAGAGCCGGACGCTCTGACAGAGCGCTCGCTCTGAATCAGGGCCTCCTTCTTCATTTTTAGAGCGGCCTCCTGGCCGCTTGTATAGCTGTGAGTGATCACCCACAGCTATAGCGAGCAGCTAGGAAGATGGTCACGATTGGCAAGACCATCCTGACCATCGGGCTTGCGACGAGACCCTTGTGGTAGGGTCTTGTTGCCGCAAGCCCTAGAGTGCTTTCGGCTCTATCAGAGCCGAGAGCACTCCTACCGACATCACTTGTGATATCAGTGGGGACGGCCCCAGACGGTAGGCGTTCCCATGGGAACGCCTCCGTCTGGGCAGCCACTCCCCGGGCACGCCCACCAAAGGGGGCGTGCTGTCACTCAACATTGACAGCACGCCCCCTTTGTAGTGAGACCTGGAGCGACGGCTTGCCCGTCGCTATACGGGTCTCGCGCATGCGCACGTTGGAGCCGCCTCCGTCGTGCACATACGCACTGGGCCAACATCGACCCGCTTGCAAGCGGGTCTGAATTAGGCCCTCTGTCCTCAAGGCATCCTAACAGTCCAGGTATTAAGAATATCCATGTTTGACCACAGGTGACTTAGGGCCTTATTCAGAGCCGGACGCTCTGACCAGAGCGCTCGCTCTGAATCAGGGCCCTCCTCCATTAAAATGGAGCGTCCTCCTGGACGCTCGTATAGCTGTGGGTGACACCCACAGCATATACGAGCGTCCAAAAAGATGGTCGCGATGGTCTTGACCATCGCGACCATCGGACTTGCGACGGAAACCCTACGGTAGGGTTTCCCAGCCACAAGCCCTAGAGTTATTTTGGCTCTATCAGAGCCAAAATCACTCCCACTGATATCACTAGTGATGTCAGTGGGGCCGGCTTCAGACGGTAGGCGTTCCCATGGGAACGCCTCCGTCTGGAAGGCACGCCCCCAGCACGCCCACCAAAAGGGGCGTGCTGTCAGTCACCATCGACAGCACGCCCCCTTTGGTGCGAGACCCGGAGCGACAACTTGGCTGTCGCAGTCCGGGTCTCGCGCATGCGCACGACGGAGCTCCCTCCCCTTAATTGGTACCTTAGTTAATTTGATTTAAGCACCTGTACTCAATCATGGATAGCGCTAAAATCTGAAATTACCCCAACATTTCAGGTTTTAGAGCTATCCATGATTGAGCACAGGTGCTTAAATCACCAGCACCAGCAATTAGGTGCTGAAATGTTGGGGTGCTTTGAGGACTGAGATAGTGTATATTTTAGTAACAATTTAAAGGCAACATGGGTGTCAGAATCCATTCATTGGGTGTCAAACAGTTTTGCTTACTCCCAAAATTATTTCTAATTTGATATGTTATCTTATTTATTCACATTACTAATTTATTTACAGAGAGCATTATACTGTATTTGTGGAGTATTGCATGTTTTTATTTTTATGGTTCTGCACATATATACTCCATAGATGAAGTTTCTGATCCATATGTGAATTTAACATGTACTGTATGATTATTACAGTTTGGACATTAGAGGATATATTTACAAATGAGCTGCATGAAATAGTCTGGAAAAAATCCAGGACCCCAAGTGACAACTTCGATAGCATAAGGAAAGTACTGGAGGTCTTTAAACAGTGTCAAATGACTGATTTGTGCATTATTTTAAAAAAATACAAGTGATAAAAAGCAAACTTTTTTCTTTTGATCACCAATGAATTAAGAGCTTGATTAAGAGCCGAATGCAAATGTCATTGCAGTTGCTATTTCTCACAGAATGCAATTGCGAAAATATGCTAATGACCCACTCACCATCCAGGACTTAAAGACGCCCACTGAGTGCATCTGACATACGCCACTCAGGCACCAAACCGGAAACCTCGTAAGCACTGAACGCAGATCATGCAGCCATCAGATTTCTGAGTAATACTGCTTTTACACCTATATCCTGAGTCTGACCCGAGATTTGGAACACAGTTCCGAAACGGGTCAGACCCAGGACAGACCTTTTCTACTGCAGCGCCGATCCGGATTATTCCCGGATCAGCACCATTCACACTGCACACGGGTGTAGTGGAATACTTCTCCCGGCGCTTGGAGATGACATCATCTCCAAGCGCCGAGAAACCCAGAAGTCTCCATCCTGTAAACGGGACCCGGGTCGAATGTCCCGGGGTACTTGTTTACACTGCAGGGTTTCACGGGTTGTTCCCATGTAAAACCCTGCAAGTTACCTGGGTTGTATTGCTGGGTCACTCCACCCGGGAATCCAACCCTGGCCCCTTTTACACCTAGGAGCAACCCGGATTAACCCTTCAATAAGTCAGGTTTTAGCTCTGGTGTAAAAGGGGTAAAAGTCTAACATTCCGCAGACACAGTGTGTCTCTAGATATGCCGAGGGCTCTCCTGCTGCGAGCAAGAATGCAGTGGCTAAATTATGAGCACCATGAAAACCGTATTTAAATGGTCTAACATGCCTAACCACCCCTCGTTATTTCCCCAAAACGATAACTGCCTGTCACTCACTTTGCGCAAGTGATTCTTATTTGTGGACGTGATCGCAAAACAATTGCATGTGTGCAGTGCAACTTACACACATGCACAATGGCTAACAATCACTCAAACTGTGTAAATACTGTATTAACATTGCGTGAAAATCTAAATCAGGCCATAAATTAAAAAAGAAAAAAAAATTGTAAAAAATTACATTTTATAGTAATTTGAGGCCACTTGAAGTCTTTTCAAATTTTTTTTTTTTAAATGATAAAAAGCAAAAAAAAGCAATTATGTTTAATTTTTAAAAAATACTTTAATTACATTTGGGATTCCTAAACAAACAAAAAAGTTAATTTTGGGGTAATTTAAAAAAACTTTTTTTAACACCCAAAAATGACATGGAATTATTGGGCCAATTAAGCGAACTGAAAACTTCCAAATGCCTAATTAGTCATTAGGAACAGGGCTGTCCAAGGGGTTCTGCACTGTGTCCCACATTTTTAACTTAAAATAAAGCTTTTCTCTACCCTTTTAGACACTCAGGGGGGTGCGCACAAGAAAAATGCAAATTTCCTCTGGAAAAGCAATACGAGTTCAGATTTGGATTGGAACTGTAATTTTGCAGTGCGAGTTTGCCGTTAAAACAGTTGGCAAAAGCCAACTAGCACCTACTGTAATTGGATTGATCACTTAGGCCCCTATTTACTACAATCCGCATTTCAAATGTGAATTGTAGTGTAATCATTTCACCTAAATTCGCATTGAGAATTTAGGAAATATTAAGACAATGGGGGATATGCATCAACAGTTTTTTGCATTAAAAAAGTGATAAAAATGGTTTTCGTGTGTTTTTCACTAGAGATAAGTAATAGTTGAGGAAATGTATCAATGTCTTTCGCATATTTTTTCGAACTTTTTTTTCACCAAAATATGCTTTTCATATTTTTATGTTATCGTTATTTTTGTTGTAAATGAAATCAATAAGAGCCTTATGTATCATCATTTTATCGTTTTTTTTAAGTGAAAATTATCACATACTTTGGCTGGCGATGATTGTATTCCAGTACCACTGATGTTGAAATAAGCTATGTTAGTTATTGCTATTTAGATGAAACTTATGAAATTTAAATAATCAGTATTGCTTGTAATATATATATACATATATATATATATATATATATATATATATATATTAACATTTGTTAAATCTTCTAAAGGTGTTACAGTCCTGATTGGTTGCATGTATTTACAGGCAGTTTCCATCTTGTCAGCCCAGGGTCTGGATCTAGTCAGCCATGTAGGAAAACGTGCCCAATTTTTCTTAGTGAATAATTACTTAAACATTTTGTTACACAATACAGTATATAGCACTTTCTGGGGGTCCAAACAGGATCTCCTGGCTGGCTCGCCAAATGTTTCAGGTGGGTTCAAACTAAGAGATCCCAGATGGGTGGATTCCCAGAAATGATACTTAAACAAACAAATTGAATATAAAAGTGTAAATTTATTATAATACTTAGCTACAATTGTCGATTAATTCAGTAGATACAGCAATCACATCAGCAAATCCAGGAACCCTTCTCTCAGCAGCTAGAGACTGGATTATGTTCAAACGTCTTAGCACTTCTGCAGTCAGTGCTGTTCCAGGAATAAGGCTAATTCTATACTGACACATTACAGCTTATATAGGATGTTTCTGAGAGAAAAACTCCTGAGTAGGCATTTTAACAGGTATAAAGGTCATTTATTAAAACATACATAAATATTAACAGACAGTAGGGGGCACTGTTGCCTCAATTATGAATATTGGAATTAATCTCAATAACAACATTTATGGTGTTTATTTTGTATTAGTTGAAGATAACACAATGTTTACTTAGGTGATAAGGTGCCAGCAAATCCGCTCCTAACTGTCATCTCACAGGCTATGTTTGAAAAATGACAGTAGGGAGCTGACTGGCTCACACCTTATCACTTTTCACTCTGTCTTCTAACACTGCTTAGTAAATAGACTCCTAAGTATGTCTGGTCACATACCTATACATTTGCAATAGCTAACTAGTAAGCATTCTAAAACATATTGACATATACTGGACTTTGTCACTATCTGTATATGATGCAAAACCGACTGAGAGCACCGAAGATCAAAAATGGCTTGAAACTCCATTTTGGTCACTCCTGATACATAAATATTATAATTATCATTTTTTTTTATGCTTTCAGAAATAACATTTTATTTTCAGAAATAACAAGCAACTACCCACCAGTGAGCCCTACATCAGTAGTAGGGAAATTGATGGAAACACTTTAAAAAGAAAGAGTCAAATTTATCTCAAATCCAGCAATTTGCAGGATCCCAAACAGCATGGATTACTGGGGGGACATCATGTCAAACAAATCTTATTTACTTTTTTGACTGGGTGACTAAGGAAATAGATAAAGGGGGTTCCATAGATATAGCTTATCTAGATTTTAGTCAGGCTTTTGACACTGTTCTACATCGCAGACTGTTAAATAAACTGGAAAGCATGGGATTGGATACAAAGATAGTTGAATGGATAAAATCATGGTTGCAGGATAGGAAACAGAGAGTTGTAGTAAACGGAGTGCAGTCTCAAGAGGGAAATGTTACTAGTGGAGTACCTCAGGGATCTGTGCTTGGACCAGTGCTTTTTAATATCTTTATTTGTGACATTGCAAATGGTATTGAAGGGAAACTAAGCCTTTTTGCAGATGACACAAAGGTATGCAACAGGTTAGACACACCAGGAGGGGTAAAACAAATGATTGATGATCTATGTATACTAGAGGAATGGTCAAGAACATGGCAACTACAGTTTAATCCCAAAAAATATCATGCACTTGGGTCTCTAAAATCCAAAGGCTAAATATAGTATTAATTAGGGGTGAGCGGGTTCGGATTTCTGAAATCCGAACCCCCCCGAGCCCACCCGATCCGAGGCCGATCGGAGTCAGGCTTGACTTTTCCCGCCTGACTCGGATCTGAAATCAAGGCAAAACGTCATCATCCCGCCTTCCGGGTCTCGCGGGTTTTGGATTCTATATAAGGTACCCGCGTCGGCACCATTTTCTCACTCGGCTGTGGACAGTGAAGAGGGAGGGTGGGAGTTAGGGCTGGCTGGGCTGTGTAGTGTAGTACAGTGTAGTGTTGTGCTGTGCTGCGCTGTGCTGCTGTTGTCCATAGGGGCTGTGTCCACTTCTCCAAAGTCCATAGGGGCTGGATGTGTTGTGTTGTGCTGCTGTTGTCCATAGGGGCTGTGTCCACTCCTCCAAAGTCCATAGGGGCTGGCTGTACTGTGTTGTGCAGTCAGTTGTCCATAGGAGCTGTGTCCACTCCAAAGTCCTGTGCAGTGTCCCAGTCCTAAAGAGGTGCTGTAGTGTTGTCCAGTGGGTGCTCTGTCCATCAGGGGTGCTCCCCCAGAGTGCAAAAAAATAAATATTTTTTCTGTGTTTGTGAATTGTGTGCGCAGTAGCCGCACGTGCATCAACAAAGTAGCGCCAAGCATGCGCCTGTGTCATAAGTAAAGGGTCAGCTGGCTTGACCATTAAAGGGTGCTGTAACCCCCAAAGTGCACTCCAAACCAAATAAAAAAATATTTTCTGTGTTTGTGATTTGTGTGCACTGTGGCTGCACGTGCATCAACAAAGGAGCAGCGCCAAGCGTTTGCCTGTATCCCATAAGTAAAGGTCCGGCTGGCTTGTCCGTTAAAGGGTGGTGTAACCCTCAAAGTGCCCTCCACAAAAAATAAAAATTCTCCATTTTTTTCTGTCTTTGTGAATTGTGTGGGCTGTAGCTGCACCTGCATCCTCAAAGCAGCAGCGACAAGCGTGCGTCTGTCTGTTAAAGGGTGGTGTACCCCTCGAAGTGCACTCCAACAAAAATAAAATATTTTCTTCTGTGTTTGTGAATTGTCTGCACTGTACGTGCATCCTCAAAGTAGCAGCGCCAAGCGTGCGTCTGTCTGTTAAAGGGTGGTGTAACCCTCAAAGTGCACTCCACAAAGAATTAAAAATTCTTCTTTTTTTTTCTGTCTTTGTGAATTGTGTGCACTGTGGCTGCACGTGCATCAACAAAGGAGCAGCGCCAAGCGTGCGCCTGTGTCCCATAACTAAAGAGCCGGCTGGCTCATTTCTTAAAGGGTGGTGTAACCCACAAAATGCACTAGTCTCCAACAAAAAAAAATATATATTTTCTGTGTTTGTGTGCGCCTTAGCCGCACGTATATATCAATATAACATAAATGGAGGTCCAAACTTTCTCCGATAAAAATAAAATAGGGAAAGATCAAGAACCACTTCCTCCTAGTGCTGTAGCTGCTGCCACTAGTCATGACATAGATGATAACATGCCATCAGCGTCGTCTGCCAAGGCCGATGCCCAATGTCATAGTAGAGGGCACATACAATCCCAAATGACAAAGTTCAGGAAAATTACCTTAAAAAAACCAATTAAATCATGTGAGGAGAAACGTAAACTTGCCAATATGCCATTTACGACACGGAGTGGCAAGGAACGGCTAAGGTCTTTCCCTATGTTCATGATTAGTGGTTCAGCTTCACATGACGATGGAAGCCCTCCTCCCGCTAAAAAAATCAAACGAGTTAAGCTGGCAAAAGCACAGCAAAGAACTGTGCGTTCTAAGAAGATATCACAAATCCCCAAGGAGAGTCCAAGTGTGGTGGCGGTTGCGATGCCTGACCTTCCCAGCACTGGACGGGAAGAGGTGGCTCTTTCCACCATTTGCACGCCCCCTGCAAGTGCTGAAAGGAGCACCCACAGTCCACTTGCTGATATGCAAATTGAAGATATCACTGTTGAAGTACAACAGGATGAGGATACTGGTGTAGCTGGCGCTGAGGAGGAAGTTGGCGAGGAGGATTCTGATGGTGATGTGGTTTGTTTAAATCAGGCTCCTGGGGAGACAGTTGTTGTCCGTGGGATGAAAAAGCCCATCACGGTCATGCCTGGACAGAAGACCAAACATTCGACCTCTTTGGTCTGGCAATATTTCTATCCAAATCCGGACAACAACTGTCTTGCCATATGTACCATATGTAAAGGTGAAATAAGTAGGGGTAGGGACGATAACCACCTAGGAACATCCTCCCTTATACGGCAACTGCAGCGCGTTCATAAAAAGTTACTGTCAAGTTCAGAAACTTTGGCTAAGACCGTAAGCAGTCCAGGGACACCTAAATCCCGTTGTCCTGTTGTATCCAAGCGCCTGCAAACCACACCGTCAACTCCCTCCTCGTCAATTTCCTCCTTAGTCAGGATCTTGCCTCCGTAGAGCCAGTTTGTGCAGGGACAGATTAATTGCCAGCTTGTTTTTTGGGGGCCCAAACGAACCAATCATTTCAGCCACATTTGTGTGGCAGACCCTGGCGCTGAAATGATTGGTTTGTTAAAGTGTGCATGTCCTGTTTATACAACATAAGGGTGGGTGGGAGGGCCCAAGGACAATTCCATTTTGCGCCTCTTTTATTTCTTTGCATTATGTACACTTTGGGGCCTAGTTTTTCCAGCTGCCATCCTGTCTGCCACTGCAGTATCACTCCTAGATGGGTCACCTGTTTGTGCCGCCCACTCGTGTCGCTTAGCATAGTCATCCAGCTACCTCGGTGCAACCTTTTGGACATAAAAACACTATTGTGAGGTGTGAGGTGTTCAGAATAGACTGGAAATGAGTGGAAATTAAGGTTATTGAGGTTACTAATAGCATAGGAGCAGAAAAACTCACAAATTCTGTGATTTTAGCTGTTTTTATGCTTTTTTAAAAAAAAATACAGATCCAAAACACAAAACCCAGAGCCCAAAACACGGAAGGGTGCTTTTGGCAAAACCAATCCAGATCCAAAACACGAAGAAAGATCCAGATCCAAAACCAAAACGCAAAACACAAAAAGTGGCCGGTGCACACCCCTAATTACTATAAATAAGTGATAATTAGGGGTTGGAGTACAATTTTACGAATTCTACTCCAATTGCCCTATAGTAACTGTAGGTGATACTAAAATAATGTGAAAAGGGTGTGAAAACAACCTTTTTCACTTTATTTTAGTAAAAATAATGTTAATAAATAGAGCACCTCTGTCCCTTTTACCAAGGTGTGCTTCTCCCCATGTTTGCCTCTGCCTCCATGCCATGTCCGTGCTGTATTCCACACCACATACAGGGCTCTATTTACTACAATCCGCATTGGTAATGAAGATTGTAGTGTGATATTACCGAGTGAATTCGCATTGCGAATTCAGGCAATATCACAGGGATTTACTACAAATCCCTTGCAGGGACAGAGCTTGCGATAAAGCTCTGTCCCTGCTAATCCCCTTCGGAGCCTTATCACGATATTTTCGCAAAAAATACCGTGATTAAGTGCCCGCGCATGTGCCGACCGTTCGCCGCAGCTACCCCCTCCGGTGCAAAGCCCCGACCCCGGCGCTAAGCCCCTCTCCCCGCGATCGCGAACCCCCCGCAACCCCCCCTCCCTTACTTACACTTACCTGCATGCTCCAGGCCTCCGGTGATGTTCTCCATTCCTCCGGTCAGGTATTCTCCCATACTGCACTGGGGCCCGATCACCTGATGACCGGGCAGCAGTGCAATGTGGGAGACCAGCTGACCGGAGGGGAGTCATCACCGGAGGCCCGATCACCGGTCCCTGGAGTCAGGTAAGTAATTTTTCTTTTTTACTTTTTTTTTTTTTCTTTTTTTTTACAGTAATCAGCTTGCTGTCTGTTTAGACCACACAGCTGATCACTGGGACCGACTCCCGGGTCTGATCTCCCCGTTAGAGCAGGGCAGGAGTCCGGTAACCGGGGGAGACCCTGGATAATGCCACCTCCAGGTGGCGTTATTATCACAGGGCTTTCCCCGGTATTTTTTTCACATTTATTTTTAGTAACTATGGTCAGATCACATTTCCCATTACAGTTATGGGAAATGCGCTCTGCTTACTAAAAATAAGTGATACTTAGGAGTTGGAGTAGAATTTTACGAATTCTACTCCAATTGCCCTGTAATAACTATAGGTGATACAAAAATAATGTGAAAAGGGTGTGAAAACACCCTTTTTCACATTATTTTAGTAAAAATACTGTTGATAAATATAGCCCGCTGTAACAACCTCTGGATGGCAGGTAACTACAGTTTTCTATTGTAAATAATTAGGCTTTTCTCATTTAAAAAAAAAATAAAAAATAATTTATTCCTTTTCAATCTTTAAAGGCAAATACTCAAATTTTTTTTAAAATCTACTGATATATATATATGTATATACACACACGTGTACCCCCCCCCCAGGGCTCATCCCCACACCTTTACATCCACAAGGCCTTTGGGGGGGGTGGTAAGAACCAAGGGGGTGGGTAAGAACCAAGGAGGTGGGGGGCCCTGCTTTTTCATTGGGCCCCATGATTTTTGATGGCAGCCCTGATTATCTGGGTCCATTCAGACCCCGATAATTAACATAATAAATAGAGCCCTTAGTGTTTAATAAGGGAGTTGAACATATCATAATAAAACCTGCATCTGGTTCACCTTTTATGATCCATACTTAGTTACATTTTGCAAATATTAATTTCAAACCTTTAAAGAATTAAGGTAACTTTTATCAAAAAGACAATTAATCCCTTGTAAAGTGGGTTCTGAATGCTGATGGCAAAGACATTTATATAACAATACAATAAAAAATTGTTGTCCTGACTGGGTATTTGAAAAAAAATGGAAAGATATTAAGTACTCAAGTGAAAATAGTACAGTATCTTAATATATAGGTCTACTCTACCAATCATCGGAGCAGGCCATGTACTCACACTGGGCCTCATGTAGAGTTAAGAGAAAATCCAACTAAAGGGAGCACATTAGCATTCTGACAAACCATAGTGTGATGTACGGGGTTCATTTCTCATTGCTTTTCCATGAAGTGAAAAAACTACTTTACATGCGGTTTACATACCTGTATATATACTCTAGGCAGTTTTACTTTTATCAATGTTCTGGTGCTGACACAACACTTTAACACACATAATAAAAATACAGGTTGAGTCTCCCATATCCAAATATTCCGAAATACGCAATATTCCGAAATACGGAATAATTTTGGCATGACTGAGATAATGAAACTTTTGATGGTTAAATGTACACAAATTTTGTCTAAGGCACAAATTGATAAAAATATTCTATAAAATTACCTTCAGGCAGTGTGTATAAGGTGTATATGAAACAAATTAATTTCATATATGTACACAAACTTTGCTTGAGCCATAAAATTATTCAATATATTGTATAAAATGACCTACAGGCTGTGTGTATAAGGTGTATATAGAACATAAATGCATTCTGTGTGTATATTGGGGTCCCATTCCCAAGATATTTCATAATGATATGCAAATATTCCAAAATATGGAATATTCCGTTATCCAAAATACCCCTGGTCCCAAGAATTTTGGCTATGGGAGACTCAACCTGTAACATAGATACAAATTATATATATATATATATATATATATATACTATGGGTGAGCGTGTTCGGATTTCTGAAATCCGAACCCCCCCGAGCCCCCCCGATCCGAGGCAGATCCGAGTCAGGCTCGACTTTTCCCACCTGACTCGGATCTGAAATCGAGGCAAAACGTCATCATCCCGCCTTCCGAGTCTCGCGGGTTTTGGAACCTATATAATGTACGCGCGTCGGCGCCATTTTCTCATTCGGCTGTGGACAGTGAAGAGGGAGGGTGGGAGTTAGGGCTTGCTGGGCTGTGTAGTGTAGTGTAGTGTAGTGCAGAGTAGTGTTGTGCTGTGCTGTGCTGCGCTGTGCTGCTGTTGTCCACTACTTCAAAGTCCATAGGGCCTGGCTGTGTTGTGCTGTGCTGCTGTTGTCCATACTAGCTATGTCCACTCCTCCAAAGTCCATAGGGGCTGGCTGGACTGTGTTGTGCAGTCAGTTGTCCATAGGGGCTGTGTCCACTCCAAAGTCCTGTGCAGAGTCCCAGTCCTAAAGGAGTGCTGTAGTGTTGCCCAGGGGATGCTCTGTCCATCAGGGGTGCTCCCCCCAAGTGCTAAAAAAATTATATTTTTTGTGTGTTTGTGAATTGTGTGCGCAGTAGCCGCACGTGCATCAACAAAGTAGTGCCAAGCGTGCGCCTGTGTCATAAGTAAAGGGCCGGCTGGCTTGACCGTTAAAGGGTGCTGTAACCCCCAAAGTACACTCCAGTCCAAACAAAAAAAAAAATTATTTTCTGTGTTTGTGAATTGTATGCGCAGTAGCCGCACGTGCATCAACAAAGTAGTGCCAAGCGTGCACCTGTGTCATAAGTAAAGGGCCGGCTGGCTTGACCGTTAAAGGGTGCTGTAACCCCCAAAGTACACTCCAGTCCAAACCAAAAAAAAAATATTTTCTGTGTTTGTGAATTGTGTGCGCAGTAGCCACACATGCATCAACAAAGTAGTGCCAAGCGTGCGCCTGTGTCATAAGTAAAGGGCCGGCTGGCTTGACCGTTAAAGGGTGCTGTAACCCCCAAAGTACACTCCAGTCCAAACCAAAAAAAAATTATTTTCTGTGTTTATGAATTGTATGCGCAGTAGCCGCACGTGCATCAACAAAGTAGTGCCAAGCGTGCGGCTGTGTCATAAGTAAAGGGCCGGCTGGCTTGACCGTTAAAGGGTGCTGTAACCCCCAAAGTACACTCCAGTCCAAATCAAAAAAAAAATTATTTTCTGTGTTTGTGAATTGTGTGCGCAGTAGCCGCACGTGCATCAACAAAGTAGTGCCAAGCGTGCGCCTGTGTCATAAGTAAAGGGCCGGCTGGCTTGACCATTAAAGGGTACTGTAACCCCCAAAGTACACTCCAGTCCAAACCAAAAAAATATATATTTTCTGTGTTTGTGAATTGTGTGCGCAGTAGCCGCACTTGCATCAACAAAGTAGTGCCAAGCGTGCGCCTGTGTCATAAGTAAAGGGCCGGCTGGCTTGACCGTTAAAGGGTGCTGTAACCCCCAAAGTACACTCCAAACCAAATAAAAATATATTTTCTGTGTTTGTGAATTGTGTGCGCAGTAGCCGCACGTGCATCAACAAAGTAGTGCCAAGCGTGCGCCTGTGTCATAAGTAAAGGGCCGGCTGGCTTGACCGTTAAAGGGTGCTGTAACCCCCAAAGTACACTCCAGTCCAAACCAAAAAAAAAAATATTTTCTGTGTTTGTGAATTGTGTGCGCAGTAGCCACACGTGCATCAACAAAGTAGTGCCAAGCGTGCGCCTGTGTCATAAGTAAAGGGCCAGCTGGCTTGAGCGTTAAAGGGTGCTGTAACCCCCAAAGTACACTCCAAACCAAAAAAATAATATTTTCTGTGTTTGTGACTTGTGTGCACTGTGGCTGCACGTGCATCAACAAAGGAGCAGCGCCAAGCGTGCACCTGTGTCCCATAAGTAAAGAGCCGGCTGGCTCATTTCTTAAAGGGTGGTGTAACCCACAAAGTGCACTACTCTCCAGCATATTTTCTGTGTTTGTGTGCGCTTTAGCCGCACGTATATATCAATATAACATAAATGGAGGACCAAACTTTCTCCGATAAAAATAAAATAGGGAAAGATCAAGAACCACTTCCTCCTAGTGCTATTGCTGCTGCTGCTGGGAGTTGTTCATCATCCCAGAGAGGAAGTAGGAACATCACTACTTTAACTAAACAATTGACCCTCCAATAGTTCCTAGCGATGAGGATGAAGTACGACAGCAGTCATCCTGAAGCAAAACGTATAACTGAGGCCTTGACTGCTATGTTGGTGTTAGACGTGTGTCCGGTATCCACCATTAGTGCAGTGGGATTTAGACAATTGATGGAGGTAGTGTGTCCCCGGTTCCAAATCCCGTCTAGATTCCACCTGCATCCTCAAAGCAGCAGCGACAAGCGTGCATCTGTCTGTTAAAGGGTGGTGACACCCTCAAAGTGTGCTACACAAACAATAAAAATATTGTTCTTTTTTTTTCTGTCTTTGTGAATTGTGTGGGCTGTAGCCGCACTTGCATCCTCAAAGCAGCAGCGACAAGCGTGCGTCTGTCTGTTAAAGGGTGGTGACACCCTCAAAGTGTGCTACACAAACAATAAAAATATTGTTCTTTTTTTTTCTGTCTTTGTGAATTGTGTGGGCAGTAGCCGCACTTGCATCCTCAAAGCAGCAGCGACAAGCGTGCGTCTGTCTGTTAAAGGGTGGTGACACCCTCAAAGTGTGCTACACAAACAATAAAAATATTGTTCTTTTTTTTCTGTCTTTGTGAATTGTGTGGGCTGTAGCCGCACTTGCATCCTCAAAGCAGCAGCGACAAGCATGTTTGTTAAAGGGTGGTGTAACCCTCAAAGTGCTCCAAAAAATAAAAAGCTATTTTTTTAATGTGTTTGTGACTTGTGTGCGATGTAGCCGCACGTGCATCAACATAGTAGCAGCGCCAAGCGTGCGCCTGTGTCATAAGTCAAGTGCTGGTTTGGACATCTGGTCCGGACTGAAGGACGTGCCAACAATTTCTGACAAGTCTACTGTCACTGCATATGATACTGTCCTCAAAGCAGCAGCGACAAGCGTGCGTCTGTCTGTTAAAGGGTGGTGACACCCTCAAAGTGTGCTACACAAACAATAAAAATATTGTTCTTTTTTTTTCTGTCTTTGTGAATTGTGTGGGCTGTAGCCGCACTTGCATCCTCAAAGCAGCAGCGACAAGCGTGCGTCTGTCTGTTAAAGGGTGGTGTAACTCTCAGAGTGCTCCAAAAAATAAAAAACTATTTTTTTTATGTGTTTGTGACTTGTGTGCGATGTAGCCGCACTTGCATCCTCAAAGCAGCAGCGACAAGCGTGCGTCTGTCTGTTAAAGGGTGGTGACACCCTCAAAGTGTGCTACACAAACAATAAAAATATTCTTCTTCTTTTTTCTGTCTTTGTGAATTGTGTGGGCTGTAGCCGCACCTGCATCCTTAAAGCAGCAGCGACAAGCGTGCGTCAGTCTGTAAAAAGGGTGGTGACACCCTCAAAGTGTGCTACACAAACAATTAAAATATTGTTCTTTTTTTTCGGTCTTTGTGAAATGTGTGGGCTGTAGCCGCACTTGCATCCATAAAGCAGCAGCGACAAGCGTGCGTCTGTCTGTTAAAGGGTGGTGACACCCTCAAAGTGTGCTACACAAACAATAGAAATATTCTTCTTCTTTTTTCTGTCTTTGTGAATTGTGTGGGCTGTAGCCACACTTGCATCCTCAAAGCAGCAGCGACAAGCGTGCGTCTGTCTGTTAAAGGGTGGTGTAACCCTCAAAGTGCGCTCCACAAACAATAAAAATATTCTTTTTTTTTTTTCTGTCTTTGTGAATTGTGTGGGCTGTAGCCGCACTTGCATCCTCAAAGCAGCAGCGACAAGCGTGCGTCTGTCTGTTAAAGGATTACATCGGTGACAGCATCCAAGTAGGCATGTCAGACAGTCCGTACCTGTACTGGCAGGAAAAAGAAGCAATTTGGAGGTCCCTGTACAAACTGGCTCTATTTTACCTGAGTTGCCCCCCCTCCAGTGTGTACTCCGAAAGAGTGTTTAGTGCAGCCGGGAACCTTGTCAGCGAAAGGCGTAGGAGGTTGCTTCCACAAAATGTGGAGAAGATGATATTCATAAAATTAATTATCAACTCTTCCAGGGAGACCAGCCTCCATAACGTACAGAGGGACCTGTGGTTGTGGATTCCAGCGGGGAATTAATACTCTGTGAGGATGAAGATGTACACACTGAAGAGGGTGAGGAATCGGTGGATGAGGAGGATGAGGATGACATCTTGCCTCCGTAGAGCCAGTTTCCATCTTGCACCTCTTTTTTTTCTTTGCATTATGTACAGTTTGGGGCCTAGTTTTTCAAACTGCCATCCTGTCTGCCACTGCAGTTTCACGCCTAGATGGGTCACGTGTTTGTGCCGCCCACTCGTGTCGCTTAGCATAGTCATCCAGCTACCTCGGTGCAACCTTTTGGACATAAAACACTATTGTGAGGTGTGAGGTGTTCAAAATAGACTGGAAATGAGTGGAAATTAAGGTTATTGAGGTTAATAATAGCATAGGAGCAGAAAAACCTACACATTCTGTGATTTTAGCTGTTTTTATGCTTTTTTTAAAAAAAATACAGATCCAAAACACAAAACCCAGAACCCAAAACACGGAAGGGTGGTTTTGGCAAAACCAATCCAGATCCAAAACACGAAGAAAGATCCAAAACCAAAACACAAAACACGAAAAGTGGCCGGTGCACACTCCTAATATATATGTATATATATATATATATATATATATATATATATATATATATATATATATTTGGCACAGATGGACCGGTACTCCCAAAAACTTATTGAAGCTGCTCCTTTGCCCTCAGTGGTGTTGTAAACAAGCTTGCGATGAGTGGCAGAACTGAGAGTCTTAAATATATCCAAAAAAGCTTTTACTCCAACATTTCAGGGCTACTACACCCTTTTGTCAAGGTTACACTAAGTCTCAGTGCTGCAGCTCATCATCGCGCATATATATATGTATATATATATATATATATATATATATATAAAATAAAATTTATATCTATCCACATAGGTCCTGCACTCACATTTCCAAAGAATCAACTTGGGAGTGCTTGCCAAGATCAGTTCATGATCCCTATTATATCATCCTGGTATCCAGAAGTGTGGAAGGAAGCACTCACCACATTTTTTATTTGTTTAAATATTCATTCAATAATTATAATCATCCAAAGTCGGCGTTTCGGTTCTGCATGATAACCTTTCTCAAGACAGGTGTGTTAAGCAATCATAAAAGACAATAGATAACATCTGGTCAGCAAGTCAGAAAGCCATAAGGAGTACGTCCATGCTAGCCGCACCAGGCTAACATGGACGTACACACTTTGTCAGTTTATTCCCAGGTGCTTATTAAATGATATGCCTGGGTGTGGTTCTGGTTCTTTAAGCCAGGATCAAGCATAATTTGTATTTAAAACCTGTGTGCTCATATTTTTGAGAGTAAGTGTAGGGAGTGGGACTGGCCAAATGGGAAGACCTTGAGGTGGTTGACCAGCTGGACAAATTATTGCAGTATTTTGGAACGAACAGTCCCTGTATTTAAAGGAATTACAGTTTGAAAAGTAAGTGTGCCAAGCTTATATATATATATATATATATATATATATGTATATATGTATGTATATGTGTGTGTATGTATGTATGTATGTGTATATGTATATATATATATATATATATATATATATATATATATATATTAGGGGTGTGCATCGGCCACTTTTCGTGTTTTGGTTTTGGATCTGGATCTTTCTTCGTGTTTTGGATCTGGATTGGTTTTGCCAAAACCACCCTTCCGTGTTTTGGGTTCTGGGTTTTGGATCTGTATTTTTTTGAAAAAAAGCATAAAAACAGCTTAAATCACAGAATTTGTGGGTTTTTCTGCTCCTATGCAATTAATAACCTCAATAACCTTCATTTCCACTCATTTCCAGTCTATTCTGAACACCTCACACCTCCCAATATTGTTTTTATGGCCAAAAGATTGCACCGAGGTAGCTGGATGACTATGCTAAGCGACACGAGTGGGCGGCACAAACACGTGGCCCATCTAGGAGTGACACTGCAGTGGCAGACAGGATGGCAGTTTGAAAAACTAGGCCCCAAACTGTACATACTGCAAAGAAAAAAAAGAGGTGCAAGATGGAATTGTCCTTAGGCCCTCCCACCCACCCTTATTTTGTATAAACAGGACATGCACACTTTAACAAACCAATGATTTCAGCGCCAGGGTCTGCCACACAACTGTGGCTGAAATAATTGGTTCGTTTGGGCCCCCACAAAACAAGCTGGCAATTAATGTGTCCCTGCACAAACTGGCTCTACGGAGGCAAGATGTCGTCCTCATCCTCCTCATCCACCGATTCCTTGGATAAAACAGGAAAAAGGGATTTAGGTGTCCCTGGACTGCTTACGGTCTTAGCCAAAGTTTTTGAACTTGACAGTAACTTTTTATGAACGCGCTGCAGGTGCCGTATAAGGGAGGATGTTCCTAGGTGGTTAACGTCCCTGCCCCTACTTATTTCACCTTTACATATGGTACATATGGCAAGACAGTTGTTGTCCGGATTTGGATAGAAATATTGCCAGACCAAAGAGGTGGAATGTTTGGTCTTCTGCCCAGGCATGACCGCAATGGGCTTTTTCATCCCACGGACAACAACTGTCTCCCCCGGAGCCTGATTTAAACAAACCACATCACCATCAGAATCCTCCTCGCCAACTTCCTCCTCAGCGCCAGCTACACCAGTATCCTCATCCTGTTGTACTTCAACAGTGACATCTTCAATTTGCATATCAGCAAGTGGACTGTGGGTGCTCCTTTCAGCACTTGCAGGGGGCGTGCAAATGGTGGAAAGAGCCACCTCTTCTCGTCCAGTGCTGGGAAGGTCAGGCATCGCAACCGCCACCACACTTGGACTCTCCTTGGGGATTCGTGATATCTTCTTAGAACGCACAGTTCTTTGCTGTGCTTTTGCCAGCTTAACTCGTTTGATTTTTTTAGTGGGAGGAGGGCTTCCATCGTCATGTGAAGCTGAACCACTAGTCATGAACATAGGGAAAGACCTTAGCCATTCCTTGCCACTCCGTGTCGTAAATGGCATATTGGCAAGTTTACATTTCTCTTCAGATGATTTCAATGTTTTTTTCAAGGTCATTTTCCTGAACTTTGTCATTTGGGATTGTATGTGCCCTCTACTATGACATTGGGCATCGGCCTTGGCAGACGACGTTGATGGCATGTTATCGTCTATGTCATGACTAGTGGCAGCAGCTTCAGCACTAGGAGGAAGTGGTTCTTGATCTTTCCCTATTTTATTTTTATCGGAGAAAGTTTGGTCCTCCATTTATGTTATATTGATATATACGTGCGGCTAAGGCGCACACAAACACAGAAAATAATTTTTTATTTTTGTTGGAGACTAGTGCACTTTGTGGGTTACACCACCCTTTAAGAAATGAGCCAGCCGGCCCTTTACTTATGGGACACAGGCGCACGCTTGGTGCTGCTCCTTTGTTGATGCACGTGCAGCCACAGTGCACATAATTCACAAACACAGAAAATTTATTTTATTTTGTTTGGAGTGCCCTTTGGGGGTTACAGCACCCTTTAGCAGTCAATCCAGCCGGACCTTTATTTATGGGACACAGGCGTACGCTTGGCACTACTTTGTTGATGCACGTGCGGCTACTGCGCACACAATTCACAAACACAAAAAAATATATATTTTTATTTTGTTTGGAGTGCCCTTTGGGGGTTACAGCACCCTTTAATGGACAAGCCAGCCGGCCTTTTACTTATGGGACACAGGCGCATGCTTGGCGCTGCTCCTTCGTTGATGCACGTGCAGCCACAGTACACACAATTCACAAACACAGAAAATATATATTTTTTTTTAGCACTTCGGGGGAGCACCCCTGATGGACAGAGCACACCCTGGACAACACTACAGCACCCCTTTAGGACTGGGACACTGCACAGGACTTTGGAGTGGACAATGCAGTATCCTATGGGGTAAGTGTGTGTACCAATGCAGTATCCTATGGGGTAAGTGTGTGTACTAATGCAGTATCCTTTGGGGTAAGTGTGTGTACCAATGCAGTATCCTATAGGGTAAGTACCAATGCAGTATCCTATGGGGTTAGTGTGTGTGTACCTATGCAGTATCCTATGGGGTTAGTGTGTGTGTGTGTGTGTGTACCAATACAGTATCCTATGGGGTTAGTGTGTGTGTACCAATACAGTATCCTATGGGGTTAGTGTGTGTGTGTACCAATGCAGTATCCTATGGGGTTAGTGTGTGTGTGTGTGTGTGTGTGTGTGTGTGTGTGTGTGTGTGTGTGTGTGTGTGTGTGTACCAATGCAGTATCCTATGGGGTAAGTGTGTGTACCAATGCAGTATCCTATGGGGTAAGTGTGTGTACTAATGCAGTATCCTATGGGGTAAGTGTGTACAATGCAGTATCCTATGGGGTAAGTGTGTGTACCAGTTCAGTATCCTATCTGGTAAGTGTGTGTACAAATTTAAAACAGGCAAAAATCCAGAGAAGGAGTAAGTTTCTCATGGGAAACAAATGCTTCAGTTCTCTGAAAGTCTGACTTGCTGTATCTTTATCCTAGGAATCCTATTGAGAAAGACCGTTGTTGCTGGGAGACGATCGCTGTTAAGAACAGATTGCAGCCATTCCATTAGTGGATCAATGTGAAAATCTCTCCCTCAGGCGGCCACGTTACCTGTAACTACCTCCTTCCATCCACCAGAGGACAGCGGGACGTTTACTATCTGCATAGAAAACAGTTATACCTGTGGATATGTAACTGCAGGAGCTATTTTGTAAGGAACATTGATGCCGGATATTTGAGTTCCAGATTAAATATTGTGCATTTTGAGATATTCGCCCTACCTCAGCTGTCTTTTTTTATACTTTGCTGCTGGATCCATAATTATTAAGAGGATCCCAATATTGTACTTTGCTGCTGCAGTGAGTGACTGCTTTTATCTTATTCTTTTTAAATGAGATTTTATAGATTTACAATACATTTACATACCTCCCAACATTCTGCATATGACAGTTTAGACCCCCGCGCGCCTATGGTGGTCTTATGGTGAAAGGGGCATGGCCTTGTGGCACGCTCCCATTTTCATCACTCTGGGGGCGAGCCCAGCAATCCCGGAGATGCTGGGCTGCCCCCTGTCTCTCCCTGCAGTGCTCACACATGGGAGGGGGTATTTATCAAAGCTGGGAGAGCGATAAAATTGTGAGAGATAAAGTAGTAACCAATCAGCTTCCAATTTACATTTTGCAGGCTGTTTCTAAAATGACAGTTAGGAGCTGATTGGTTGGTTATTTTCTTTTACAAATATATCTCTCTCCCAGCTTTAATAAATACGCCCCATGAAGAGATGTTGTGCACATTCACAGTGATTTTCTCCGACTTCCCCCACAGTGGGTGGGGCGGTCCCTGAATAGCAGGACAGTTGGGAGGTATGCATTCATACTATTTCAGATGTGTGGCTACTATATTTTCCATATTGGAATATATGATTGTATAACGCAGATTAATTAGTTCTTTATAACTGTGGAGTAATGTGATGCCTTATGGATCGCTAACAATAATCATAATTTTAATGATGATTTTATATTATATATATTTGCAATATATTTCAGTATTTTAAATCAGTGTTTTAAGAATAGCAATACTGCTTGTTTGTTACATGCATATTTATATAATCTCACTATAATTCTTCTAATTGTAATTTGTCCTTTCAGTATTCCTCAACACATACTTGCCTACTTTTGCATGTTCCTCTCCGGAAGAAGCTTAGAGGGGAGATGCAGCTAAATACTTTGGGGGCAGAGCTGTACACAAACCATAAAATGGTTTGGAATGGAAATTTTAGCCCTGCTCACTCCCTACAGACTAGCAAATCCTGATATTAACTCCTCATCCTGCCTACTTTACTAGGAAGTGGGCAAGATAAGGCAGATCCACCCACTCTTCTGGAGGTCCGGGCGACTACCTGAAAGATTGGGAGTCTCCCGCACCTTCTGGGAGAGTGGGTAAGTAACCCTAAATTTAAAGTGTGTCCCCATGTTCTGAAAATTCGCTTATTTAAATTTCTCCTGCCTTCACGAACTCTATTAATAGGTTTAGCATAATGCATATATACCATACTCCAATATTTTGCTAAAGATCTCTGGGAGATTTTGTAGAATGGGCATAGGTAGGAATGTGGAGGGTATAGAGTGGTGAAGTATATCACCAAGCTCTTAAGCCGCCCTCTTCCCATGGATGAATTAAGATTCATTAGGTGACCCTATCAGGAGTCCAGGAGAGATACCAGAAATGTGGGAGTCTTCTGGACATACCTGGAGAGTAGACAATTATAATATATACTGTACTGTAAATCAATCAAATACATACTCTCTGTATTAAATACTGCTAACTAAAATGAATTCTGTGTGTACTGTTTAGATGTCTCGAGTGGTCTCTGCATTGCATATAGGTCAGTAGAATAGGCTCTGCATTGCATATAGGTCAGTAGAATAGGCTTTGCATTGCATATAGGTCAGTAGAATAGGCTCTGCATTGCATAGATTTTATGATTGTCGAAGATCCTGTCCATTAGACACACAAGAAGGTCTGGTGCTACCAATAGGCAACTTTATGCAGTTGCCTAGGGCACTGGGATCTTTATTTAGCAGCAAAAGTTTATATTGACAGGCAGTGAATTAATTTCACACAAACACACAGATAATGCCGGAGGAGGTGAGGGATCCGAACTGACCCATCTTTGCATTCCAGACCCCCTTACAAGTGGAAGAAGCTGGGCTGCAGGCTCTGACAGCATTCATAATGAATGTTGGGCAGCCACAACAAGACTCCAATAATGAATGGGCTGCTCACATAAAACAACCTTTTACTAATGTATACCATACCGAATAACTTTAATTAATAGTCCCCTTTATGAAATATTCTTTCTCCATTTCATGTTGAAATAGCATGACACTTAGGGCCCTATTTACTATAATCCGCATTTCAAATGCGGTTGTAGATATCACAGGAATTTATAAAAAAATCCCTTGCAGGGACAGAGCTTGCGATAAAGCTCTGTCCCTGTGAATCACCTCCGCAGTCTTTTCACTGAATTTTTAGCAAAATATACAGTTAGAAGGTGTCCGCGCATGCACCACCAGTTCACCAACCCCCCCCCCCGTGACCGCTCACCTGCGACCGTAGATGTCCAGCGCGCCCCCCTAAGCCAGCCACGCCCCCTGCTTTGCTGATCCGGCTGCTCCCTCTTGGAAGGGGCAGCCAGAATATCAACAAGCATGATTAAGTTATATATATTTAAATTAGGGGTGAGCGGGTTCGGATTTCTGAAATCCGAGCCCCCCCGATCCGAATTCAGATCCGAGTCAGGCGGGAAAAGTCGAGCCTGACTCTGATCTGAAATCGAGGCAAAATGTCATCATCCCGCCTTCTGGGTCTCGTGGGTTTTGGATCCTATATAAGGTACCCGCGTCGGCGCCATTTTCTCACTCGGCTGTGGACAGTGAAGAGGGAGGGTGGGAGTTAGGGCTGGCTGGGCTGTGTAGTGTAGTGTAGTGCAGAGTAGTGTTGTGCTGTGCTGTGCTGCGCTGTGCTGCTGTTGTCCATAGGGGCTGTGTCCACTACTTCAAAGTCCATAGGGGCTGGCTGTGTTGTGCTGTGCTGCTGTTGTCAACAGGGGCTATGTCCACTACTTCAAAGTCCATAGGGGCTGGCTGGACTGTGTTGTGCAGTCAGTTGTCCATAGGGGCTGTGTCCACTCCAAAGTTCTGTGCAGTGTCCCAGTCCTAAAGGGGTGCTGTAGTGTTGTCCAGGGGGTGCTATGTCCGTCAGGGGTGCTCCCCCCAAGTGCTAAAAAAAAAAATATATTTTCTGTGTTTGTGAATTGTGTGCGCAGTAGCCGCACGTGCATCAACAAAGTAGTGCCAAGCGTGCGCCTGTGTCATAAGTAAAGGGCCGGCTGGCTTGACCGTTAAAGGGTGCTGTAACCCCCAAAGTACACTCCAAACCAAATAAAAAAATATTTTCTGTGTTTGTGAATTGTGTGCGCAGTAGCCGCACGTGCATCAACAAAGAAGCAGCACCAAGCGTGCGCCTGTGTCCCATAAGTAAAGGGCCGGCTGGCTTGTCCATTAAAGGGTGCTGTAACCCCCAAAGGGCACTCCAAACAAAATAAAAAAATATATTTTTTTGTGTTTTGTGAATTGTGTGCGCAGTAGCCGCACGTGCATCAACAAAGGAGCAGAGCCAAGCGTGCGCCTGTGTCCCATAAGTAAAGGGCCAGCTGGCTCATTTCTTAAAGGGTGGTGTAATCCACAAAGTGCACTAGTCTCCAACAAAAATAAAAAATTATTTTTTGTGTTTGTGTGTTCTTTAGCCGCACGTATATATCATATCGATATAACATAAATGGAGGACCAAACTTTCTCCGATAAAAATAAAATAGGGAAAGATCAAGAACCACTTCCTCCTAGTGCTGAAGCTGCTGCCACTAGTCATGACATAGACGATAACATGCCATCAACGTCGTCTGCCAAGGCCGATGCCCAATGTCATAGTAGAGGGCACATACAATCCCAAATGACAAAGTTCAGGAAAATGACCTTGAAAAAAACATTTAAATCATCTGAAGAGAAACGTAAACTTGCCAATATGCCATGTACGACACGGAGTGGCAAGGAACGGCTAAGGTCTTTCCCTATGTTCATGACTAGTGGTTCAGCTTCACATGACGATGGAAGCCCTCCTCCCGCTAAAAAAATCATACGAGTTAAGCTGGCAAAAGCACAGCGAAGAACTGTGCATTCTAAGAAGATATCACAAATCCCCAAGGAGAGTCCAAGTGTGGTGGCGGTTGCGATGCCTGACCTTCCCAGCACTGGACGGGAAGAGGTGGCTCTTTCCACCATTTGCACGCCCCCTGCAAGTGCTGAAAGGAGCACCCACAGTCCACTTGTTGATATGCAAATTGAAGATGTCACTGTTGAAGTACAACAGGATGAGGATACTGGTGTAGCTGGCACTGAGGAGGAAGTTGGCGAGGAGGATTCTGATGGTGATGTGGTTTGTTTAAATCAGGCTCCGGGGGAGACAGTTGTTGTCCGTGGGATGAAAAAGCCCATCACGGTCATGCCTGGGCAGAAGACCAAACATTCCACCTCTTTGGTCTGGCAATATTTCTATCCAAATCCGGACAACAACTGTCTTGCCATATGTACCATATGTAAAGGTGAAATAAGTAGGGGTAGGGACGTTAACCACCTAACAACATCCTCCCTTATACGACACCTGCAGCGCGTTCATAAAAAGTTACTGTCAAGTTCAGAAACTTTGGCTAAGACCGTAAGCAGTCCAGGGACACCTAAATCCCTTTTTCCTGTTTTATCCAAGGAATCGGTGGATGAGGAGGATGAGGACGACATCTTGCCTCCGTAGAGCCAGTTTGTGCAGGGACACATTAATTGCCAGCTTGTTTTGTGGGGGCCCAAACGAACCAATCATTTCAGCCACAGTCATGTGGCAGACCCTGGCGCTGAAATGATTGGTTTGTTAAAGTGTGCATGTCCTATTTATACAACATAAGGGTGGGTGGGAGGGCCCAAGGACAATTCCATCTTGCACCTCTTTTTTTTCTTTGCAGTATGTACTGTTTGGGGCCTAGTTTTTCAAACTGCCATCCTGTCTGCCACTGCAGTGTCACTCCTAGATGGGCCACGTGTTTGTGCCGCCCACTCGTGTCGCTTAGCATAGTCATCCAGCTACCTCGGTGCAATCTTTTGGCCATAAAAACAATATTGTGAGGTGTGAGGTGTTCAGAATAGATTGGAAATGAGTGGTAATGAAGGTTATTGAGGTTAATAATTGCATAGGAGCAGAAAAACCCACAAATTCTGTGATTTAAGCTGTTTTTATGCTTTTTTAAAAATATATACAGATCCAAAACACAAAACCCAGAACCCAAAACACGGAAGGGTGGTTTTGGCAAAATCAATCCAGATCCAAAACACGAAGAAAGATCCAGAACCAAAACCAAAACACGAAAAGTGTCCGGTGCACACCCCTAATTTAAATATAACTATGTATGTACTGTTATCATGTGGCACAACAGTATGCAATTATATGAGTGCATGCTATTATCATGTAGCGTTAGGGATGCTGGTACAGATCATCCTTGCCGTGTCCTGGCGCGGATTCCATGAATTTGCAGATGTATGCAACAAAGATCTCTGAATCTCTGTTATCATGTAGTGTTCAAGACTTTTTGCAGTGTGCTGGAGGGAACATTTTTTTCATCTTTTTCTAGCCTTGAGTAAACTCCTCCCCTTACAAGCACCTGTGAAAAACTATTAAGTTGATCACGAGCAAGCACTATTTTTGTATAGTAGCACCACACTTGCAAGCTTTTAATTTTTCCTCTCCAGGATAGGAGAAATGCAGCTGCGCCAGTGCAGATCGAGCTCCAGACGCCTGCTCCGGCCAGGGGCGCCGTCCGGGTAAAATTATTATTTTTTTTCCCATCACCAGTGGTATAATTAGGGCGGGGCATGTGCTCTGTGCGCCAGCAAATTGGGGACGCTGGTGCGGGGGCATGGTTTGGCGGGACATTGCAGCAGGAGCAATAACGTGCCCACCAGCAGAGCAACAGGGAGATCTCTGGTAGAACATGTTGAAGACTGACAGCCGGACAATCAGGTTAGTAGTAGCCAGGTGCAGGAGGGTGGGGACAGGGTTGAGGCAGGGAGTTGCTTCTCCTCAGTGTACTATCCCTTAACTGGACAGACCAGTCAGTATGAAAGGTGGCGTGGCCATATGTGTTGGACCAGCTCTTGATGGGTGTTCGGTGCGGGTAGGAAATGACAGTGGGGACCAGAACATGTGAGGGACGCTCTAGGCAGTGAGCAAGGGACACCTGCCCCTCGGGTCAGTATAATTTTGGGGTGTGTGTATGTACATGCTGGGAGACAGAGGATGGTTTTGGATGCTCCCGATTGTGTTATAACCACAATGAGGGCAGCCAGGCAGCATCCTCTTGCTGTCTCCCAGTTGCCAGTCAAAATGCCACCTCCATACATCATGCAGCCAGTGAGCACTGTCACAGGATATGACAACCCCTAGTTATGGCTACTAGAATCTTGATAGGTGAATGGTTCTGGCCATTCACTAATCAGAGTGGTGGGAAGTTTCCACACACTGATTGCTGGATGGCTCGAGCTTTCCACTACTCAGAACTGTCTGTAAGGGCTCTGTTTACTACAATCCGCATTTGTAATGCAGATTGTAGTGTGATATTATCGACTGAATTCACATTGAGAATTCAGGCAATATCACAGGGATCTACTACAAATCCCTTGCAGGGACAGAGCTTGCGAGAAAGCTCTGTCTCTGCGAATCCCGTCTGCACTCTAGTCATGAAATTTTCGCAAAAAAATACCGTGACTAGTGCCCCGCGCATGTGCCGACCGGCCGCCACTGCTACCCCCCGGGGCTCAGCCCCGCCCCGACTCTAAGCACCGCCCCACGCGAACGCGGACCCCCCCTCCCTTAAAAGCACTTACCTGCAGTCATCGGTGCTCCGTTGATGTCTTCCATGCCCCCGGTCAGCTGATATCCCATACTGCACTGGGACCCGATCACCTGATGACCGGGCCGCAGTGCAGCATGGGAGACCAGCTGACCAGAGGGGAGTCATCACCGGAACCCCGATCACCGGTCCCTGGAGTCAGGTAAGTGAATTTTCTTTTGAATATTTTTTTTTTGCAGTGTATCAGCTTGCGGTCTGTTTAGACTACACAGCTGATCACTAGGACCGGCTTCGGGCTCTGCTCTGCCTTTTAGAGCAGAGTAGGAGTCCGGTAACCGGGGGAGACCCTGGATAATGCCACCACCAGGTGGCGTTATTATCACAGAGCTTTCCCCGGTATTTTTTTACAGTTTATTTTAGTAACTTTGGCCAGATCACATTTCCCATTACAATTATGGGAAATGCGATCTGCTTACTAAAAATAAGTGATACTTAGGGGTTGGAGTCGAATTTTACGAATTCTACTCCAATTGCCCTGTAATAACTATAGGTGATACTAAAATAATGTGAAAAGGGTGTGAAAACACCCTTTTTCACTTTATTTTAGTAAAAATAATGTTAATAAATAGAGCCCTGTGTATCTGTCGCCAACCTTGTTAGTCTTTCTGTCACTAACCTGTATGTGATGTGAATCTGTCTCTCTGACCCCCATGTGAGCGTCTCCATGTCCCCCTCTTTTTTTTTTTTCTACCCACTCTCCACTTGCCACACACCTTCTTCTCTTCCCTCGACTTCCACTAGATGCCTAGGTGGCCACTGGTCCCCGTCCATTCACTTAAAATTTCCATTCAACAACAGTGTGAATGTTGTGTGCATTGCTGTCCTATAGATGCTTCCCTAATTTGTGTTTCCAGTGTGTATTTATTTGAATAAAAATATATAGTTTTAAAGAAAAGCTTCCCTAGTTACACCTCTGCCTCTCCCAGCCACTACAGACCATCATGGACTATTTCCTCCTAACTCCATCCCTCCTCCTTCTGCTCCATTCTGCCTTTCCCCTGGCTCCATCCTTCCTCCCCTCTGCTCTGTTCCACTGTCCCCCTGGCTTCATACTTCCTCCCTTCTGCTCTGTTCCACTGTCCCACTGGCTCTATCACTCCTTCTGCTCCGTCCCTCCTTTTTTTGCTCCTTTCCGTCTTTCCCCTAGCTTTGTCCCTCCTCCCTTCTGCTCTGTTCCGCCTCCCCCTGCCAGCCAGTAGCAGGCAATGGCTGGACTGGTGAATGGAGAGTAGAATGGAGAGTAGAATAGAATGGACAGAATTGATGTCCATATTGTGCAGCAGTTCTGTGTGGCTCGCAGGAGGCAGCGGGACCCCGGAAGAAATGCATTCATGGTAATTGTTTGTAGTGATACCCTAGCAGTGGGTACATGGGAGTTGGGGGTGTACTGCATGCTCAGTGGAGGAGGACTGGGCTGACTGTGCTCAGTAAAGGAGGGGTGCCTCTCCAGTGTGCATACCACAGGTTGCAGCACACACATGGGGGATGGGGTGTAAGTGTGCCTGGTACACATGCACAGTGATGGACGGGTGTGCACAGTAGAGGGGGGTGACGTTGTGTGTACAGTAGGAGTGAGAAATAAGTGTGCCCGGTAGGAGTGGGAAGTAAGTGTGACCAGTGTGGGGGAGGGGGGGTGCCGTAGCAAGTGCTTGCCCTGGGCACCATGGATCCACGCTACACCTCTGAGCTGATCACTACTGATTAGTCCATGCAGTGGGTCCATGAAGAAGGGTCAATTCTGAGAATAGTATCATCCACCTGTCCCGCCCATTTTACTAGGAGGGTGAATTAATCTCCAGGAGTCTGTGGGACTCCCCAATATTCCAGAAACCCTTGGATGTTCCAGGAGAGTTGGCAAGTATGAGCAGCAGCTGGAGGTCATGGAGTCCTGGGCAGACTGGAAGCACAAGCAGCTGTACAACGTGGAGAGAATTGATTTGCATAAGCTTGTGTGGAGATTGGATGCAGAATGGGCATCATGTGTAGCTGGAGGCCAGTACAGACCGACCTGGAGTCAGCAGTGAGGTTGAGAATATATTTGGGATATGAACCCAAAGTATGGAGAGCAGTGGGAGAAGGATCTGGAGAGCCCTGAGCCCTCAGACAGTCATGCTGCTGAAGTCTGAGAACAGGCTTCTCCAGGGATCTCCTCTTCAGGATCTGGGGACACCAGCTGTGGTCAACATAAAGATCGCACCATTAGGCCTGCTCCTGAAGAGTTAATGGAAGGCTGCAGGCTCACTGGCTGTGAATCTGATATCTCACTGTTAAGTGATTACACAGTGCAGGTGGCTGTTGCATATCCTGCAAATAATTTTGGGGCAAGTTTGAAGAAAAGTGGTGGGAAACAGAGGCATGTATGACAAAAGCTGTTGGACAGTGTAGGGACGTGTACAAAATACTGGTGCACAGGGATATATAAGAGAAAAACTGCTGGGGAGAAGGCAATGTGAGAGAAAAGCTGGTGAGGAGAGGGACATGTGAGAGAAAAACTGGTAAGGAGAAGGACATGTGAGGGAAAAGCTTGTGAGGAGAGGGGCATGTGACAGAAAATAAGGAGAAGGGCATGTGAGGGAAAAGCTTGTGAGAAGAGGGGCATATGAGATTCAATTTACGCCACACAATAGCACAATCTTATTCACATTACACAGCACATAGTGCCTCTGATTCACATAACACTACATAGTAGTGTCCCTTATTCATGTTATGAAACACAGCAGTGCCCCTTATACACAATGCCCACAGTACTAGTGCCCCAATGCACATATTGCCCACAGTAGTGCCCCTTATACATGCCCACAGCAGCAGTGCCCCTTACACATAATGCTACAGCAGTAGTGCCCATTATGCAGTGCCCCCAGTAGTGGTGCCCCTTTTGCAGTGCCCCCAGTAGTGGTGCCCCATTTGCAGTGCCCCCAGCAGTGGTGCCCCTTTTGCAGTGCCCAAAGCAGTGCCCCTTACACATAATGCTACAGCAGTAGTGCCCCTTATGCAGTGCCCCCAGTAGTGGTGCCCCTTTTGCAGTGCCCCCAGCAGTGGTGCCCCTTATGCAGTGCCCACAATGGTAGTGCCCTTTATACAGTGCCCACAGTAGTGCCCCTTATGCAGAGCCCACAGTAGTGGTGCCCCTTATGTGGTGCCCTCTATGCAATGCCGCCTGTAGTAGTACCCCCTACTACAATGCCCCCTGTAGTAGTGCCCTATGTAGTAAGGCCCCCAATAGAAATGTCCCCTGCAGTAATGCCTCCAGTAGTAGTGCCCCCAATGGTAATGCCCCCTTTAGAAGTAATGTCTCCTGTAGTAATGCCACAAGTAGTAATGCCCCTTGTAGAAGTAATGCCCCATAGAAGTAATGCCCTCTGTAGCAGAAATGCCCACAATAGTAATTCCCCCTTGTAGAATTAATGCCCCCAATAGTAATGCCCCCTGTAGAAGTAATTTCCCCTGAAGCAATGCCCCTGTTGAACTAATGCCCCCTGCAGTAATGCCCCTTGTAAAAGTGCCGTACAAACACAAAGGAAAAATAAAAAAACACAATACTTACCTTAGGCCCCACTTCTGGATCCAGTCTGCGTGGTTGCTCCTCTGAACTATGGGAGAGACGTTATGATGTCTCTCCCTAGGGCACACTGCGGGAGCTGGAAGCCGGAGCTCAGGACCTCCAGCCAGAGCCGTAACTAGACTTTTTGGTGCCCTGTGCCAGAAAGAGCATTAGCGCCCCCTCATTTTTCAAAGGGACATAATGCACCCAAAAAAGGGGAATGGCCTTATGGGGAAGGGCCAGGGAAGAGATAGTGGAGGCCAGGAGATGCTGGGGATGAAAAAAGAGGAAGCTACAAGCAGGGCAGTTTCTAGGGTCTGAGGCTCCCAGTGCGAGCAGTCAAAATGCGCCCCCCTCCTCAAAACAGTAATATTGTGGAGTGGGCGTGGCGTCATCGTGAGGGGGTGTGGTATCACAGTAAGGGAGCGTGATCTAGAAAGACCACAGAATGTCAGCCACCGTGACTGCTGAGTACAGGGGTGTCTAACCTGTCAGAGGCAAAGTGCTGAAAAATATACATAGCTAAACAAAAGATAGACAGCATGCGCGCGCCAGAGGCGCGCGCTCAAAAAATGGGGTATGGCCTAGCTGTCACAAGCCCACGCCGCATTTCTGTGTGCATGCCTTTGGTGTGACATTTGCAGAAGTATGACCTTGCATCACACCCGGTTTTAGTCGCGTTGGGAGCGAGCCCAGCCAGATCCACATAAAATACACTGCAACAAACCACTTCCACATAAAATATATTGGAAAAGCCAGAGGCACATAAACTACGTTTTAAAACCACATCCACCTCAAATACATTATTAAATCCAGAACCACATAAAACACATTGAAAAAACATGATTCACATAATACACACTTCATTCCAGCCCCCTCCCTTTTAGAAGTGCCCCCCGAGTAATGTCCCCAGTAGTAGTGCCCGGGTGCCCCCAGTAGTGGGGTCTCCCCCAGCAGAAGTGCCCCCAGAGTAATGTCCCCAGTAGTAGTGCCCAGGTGCCCCCAGTGGGTAGTGCCTCTGCCAGTAGAAGTTCCCCCCTTATAATGTCCCTAGTAGTAGTGCCCGGTTGCCCCCAGTAGTAGTGTCTCCCCAGTAGAAGTGCCACCCTTGTAATTACTAGGGGTGTGCACCGGCCACTTTTCGTGTTTTGTATTTTGGTTTTGGATCTGGATCTTTCTTCGTGTTTTGGATCTGGATTGGTTTTGCCAAAACCACCCTTCCGTGTTTTGGGTTCTGGGTTTTGTGTTTTGGATCTGTATTTTTTTTTAAAAAAGCATAAAAACAGCTAAAATCACAGAATTTGTTGGTTTCTCTGCTCCTATGCTATTATTAACCTCAATAACCTTAATTTCCACTCATTTCCAGTCTATTCTGAACACCTCACACCTCACAATAGTGTTTTCATGTCCAAAAGGTTGCACCGAGGTAGCTGGATGACTATGCTAAGCGACACGAGTGGGCGGCACAAACACGTGACCCATCTAGGAGTGACACTGCAGTGGCAGACAGGATGGCAGTTAGAAAAACTAGGCCCCAAACTGTACATAATGCAAAGAAAAAAAAGAAGTGCAAGATGGAATTGTCCTTGGGCCCTCCCACCCACCCTTATGTTGTATAAACAGGACATGCACACTTTAACAAATCAATCATTTCAGCGCCAGGGTCTGCCACACAACTGTGGCTGAAATGATTGGTTCGTTTGGGCCCCCACAAAACAAGCTGGCAATTAATGTGTCCCTGCACAAACTGGCTCTACGGAGGCAAGATGTCATCCTCATCCTCCTCATCCACCGATTCCTCACCCTCTTCAGTGTGTACATCCTCATCCTCACAAAGTATTAACTCGTCCCCACTTGAATCCACCACCACAGGTCCCTCTGTACCTTCTGGAGGCTGGTCTCCCTGGAAGAGCTGATAATTCATTTTGATGAACATCATCTTCTCCACATTCTGTGGAAGCAACCTCCTACGCCTTTCGCTGACAAGGTTCCCGGCTGCACTAAACACTCTTTCGGAGTACACACTGGAGGGGGGGCAACTCAGGTAAAATAGAGCCAGCTTGTACAGGGGCCTCCAAATTGCCTCTTTTTCCTGCCAGTACAGGTATGGACTGTCTGACATGCCTACTTGGATGCTGTCACCGATGTAATCCTCCACCATTCTGTCAATGGTGACAGTATCATATGCAGTGACAGTAGACATGTCAGAAATTGTTGCCAGGTCCTTCAGTCCGGACCAGATGTCCAAACTTGGTCCTGCCTGCCCTGCATCACCGCCAGCGGGTTGCTTAGGATATCTAAGTTTTTTCCTGGCAGCCCCAGTTGCGGGAGAAAATGAAGAAGGAGCCGTTGACGTGTCACGTTCCGCTTCAGCTGACAGTGTGTTCACCAGCAGGTCTTTGCACCTCTGCAGGCTTGTGTCGGCCGGAAAGAGAGACACCACATAGGCTTTAAACCTAGGATCGAGCACGGTGGCCAAAATGTAGTGGTCTGATTTCAACAGATTGACCACCCTGGAATCCTGGCAAAGCGAATGAAGGGCTTCATCCACAAGTCCCACATGCCGAGCGGAATCGCTCCGTCTTAGCTCCTCCTTCACTTTCTCCAGCTGCTTCTGCAAAAGCCTGATGAGGGGAATGACCTGACTCAAGCTGGCTGTGTCTGAACTGACTTCACGTGTGGCAAGTTCGAAGGGCTGGAGAACCTTGCACAACACGGAAATCATTCTCCACTGCGCTTGAGTCAGGTGCATACCCCCTCCTTTGCCTATGTCATAGGTGGATGTATAGGCTTGTATGGCCTTTTGCTGCTCCTCCATCCTCTGAAGCATATAGAGGGTTGAGTTCCACCGCGTCACAACCTCTTGCTTCAGGTGATGGCGGGGCAGGTTCAAGAGTGTTTGCTGGTGCTCCAGTCTTCGGCACGCAGTCGCTGAATGGCGAAAGTGGCCAGAAATTTTTCGGGCCACCCAAAGCGTCTCCTGCACGCCCCTGTCGCTTTTCAGAAAATTCTGCACCACCAAGTTTATTATGTGAGCAAAACATGGGACGTGCTGGAATTTGCCCAGATGTAATGCCCGCACAATATTGGTGGCGTTGTCAGATATCACAAATCCCCAGGAGAGTCTAAGTGGGGTAAGCCACTGGGCGATGATTTCCCTCAGTTTCTCTAAGAGGTTGTCGGCGGTGTGCCTCTTACTGAAACCGGTGATACACAGCGTAGCCTGCCTTGTAACGAGCTGGCGTTTCTGAGATGCTGCTACTGGTGACGCTGCTGCTGTTGCTGCGTAAGGTGATACATCTACCCAGTGGGCTGTCACAGTCATATAGTCCTTAGTCTGCCCTGTTCCACTTGTCCACATGTCCGTGGTTAAGTGGACATTGTGTACAACGGCATTTTTCAGGACATTTGAGGACACTTTTTCTGACGTTTCTGTACAGTCTTGGTATCGCCTGCCTAGTGAAGTGGAATCTAGACGGGATTTGGAACCGGGGACACACTACCTCCATCAATTGTCTAAATCCCACTGCACTAATGGCGGATACCGGACGCACGTCTAACACCAACATAGCAGTCAAGGCCTCAGTTATACGTTTTGCTTCAGGATGACTGCTGTCGTACTTCATCCTCCTCGCTAAGGACTGTTGGAGGGTCAATTGTTTAGTAAAAGTAGTGGTGTTCCTACTTCCTCTCTGGGATGATGAACGACTCCCAGCAGCAGCAACAGCAGCAGCGGCAGCAGTAGGCGTAGCAATGCAGGATCCTCCAGAGGAATCCCGGATAGGAGAGTCAGTCATGCCAGTGACATGGCCTGCAGGACTACTTCCGATCCTGACTAAGGAGGAAATTGACGAGGAGGGAGTTGACGGTGTGGTTTGCAGGCGCTTGGATACAACAGGACAACGGGATTTAGGTGTCCCTGGACTGCTTACGGTCTTAGCCAAAGTTTCTGAACTTGACAGTAACTTTTTATGAACGCGCTGCAGGTGCCGTATAAGGGAGGATGTTCCTAGGTGGTTAACGTCCCTACCCCTACTTATTTCACCTTTACATATGGTACATATGGCAAGACAGTTGTTGTCCGGATTTGGATAGAAATATTGCCAGACCAAAGAGGTGGAATGTTTGGTCTTCTGCCCAGGCATGACCGTGATGGGCTTTTTCATCCCACGGACAACAACTGTCTCCCCCGGAGCCTGATTTAAACAAACCACATCACCATCAGAATCCTCCTCGCCAACTTCCTCCTCAGCGCCAGCTACACCAGTATCCTCATCCTGTTGTACTTCAACAGTGACATCTTCAATTTGCATATCAGCAAGTGGACTGTGGGTGCTCCTTTCAGCACTTGCAGGGGGCGTGCAAATGGTGGAAAGAGCCACCTCTTCCCGTCCAGTGCTGGAAAGGTCAGGCATCGCAACCACCACCACACTTGGACTCTCCTTGGGGATTTGTGATATCTTCTTAGAAAGCACAGTTCTTCGCTGTGCTTTTGCCAGCTTAACTCTTTTGATTTTTTTAGTGGGAGGAGGGCTTCCATCGTCATGTGAAGCTGAACCACTAGTCATGAACATACTAGGGATCGACCTTAGCCGTTCCTTGCCACTCCGTGTCGTAAATGGCATATTGGCAAGTTTACGTTTCTCTTCAGCTGATTTAAATGTCTTTTTCAAGGTCATTTTCCTGAACTTTGCCATTTGGGATTGTATGTGCCCTCTACTATGACATTGGGCATCGGCCTTGGCAGACGACGTTGATGGCATGTTATCGTCTATGTCATGACTAGTGGCAGCAGCTTCAGCACTAGGAGGAAGTGGTTCTTGATCTTTCTCTATTTTATTTTTATCGGAGAAAGTTTGGTCCTCCATTTATGTTATATCGATTTGATATATACGTGCGGCTAAACACAGAAAATAATTTTTTTTTTGGTTTGGACTGGAGTGTACTTTCAGGGGTTACAGCACCCTTTAACGGTCAAGCCAGCCGGCCCTTTACTTATGACACAGGCGCACGCTTGGCACTACTTTGTTGATGCACGTGCGGCTACTGTGCACACAATTCACAAACACAGAAAATAATTTTTTTTTTGGTTTGGACTGGAGTGTACTTTGGGGGTTACAGCACCCTTTAACGGTCAAGCCAGCCGGCCCTTTACTTATGACACAGGCGCACTCTTGGCACTACTTTGTTGATGCATGTGCGGCTACTGCGCACACAATTCACAAACACAGAAAATAATTTTTTTTTTGGTTTGGACTGGAGTGTACTTTCGGGGGTTACAGCACCCTTTAACGGTCAAGCCAGCCGGCCCTTTACTTATGACACAGGCGCACGCTTGGCACTACTTTGTTGATGCACGTGCGGCTACTGCGCACACAATTCACAAACACAGAAAATAATTTTTTTTTTGGTTTGGACTGGAGTGTACTTTCGGGGGTTACAGCACCCTTAACGGTCAAGCCAGCCGGCCCTTTACTTATGACACAGGCGCACGCTTGGCACTACTTTGTTGATGCACGTGCGGCTACTGCGCACACAATTCACAAACACAGAAAATAATTTTTTTTTTGGTTTGGACTGGAGTGTACTTTCGGGGGTTACAGCACCCTTAACGGTCAAGCCAGCCGGCCCTTTACTTATGACACAGGCGCACGCTTGGCACTACTTTGTTGATGCACGTGCGGCTACTGCGCACACAATTCACAAACACAGAAAATAATTTTTTTTTTGGTTTGGACTGGAGTGTACTTTCGGGGGTTACAGCACCCTTAACGGTCAAGCCAGCCGGCCCTTTACTTATGACACAGGCGCACGCTTGGCACTACTTTGTTGATGCACGTGCGGCTACTGCGCACACAATTCACAAACACAGAAAATAATTTTTTTTTTGGTTTGGACTGGAGTGTACTTTCGGGGGTTACAGCACCCTTAACGGTCAAGCCAGCCGGCCCTTTACTTATGACACAGGCGCACGCTTGGCACTACTTTGTTGATGCACGTGCGGCTACTGCGCACACAATTCACAAACACAGAAAATAATTTTTTTTTTGGTTTGGACTGGAGTGTACTCTCGGGGGTTACAGCACCCTTAACGGTCAAGCCAGCCGGCCCTTTACTTATGACACAGGCGCACGCTTGGCACTACTTTGTTGATGCACGTGCGGCTACTGCGCACACAATTCACAAACACAGAAAATAATTTTTTTTTTGGTTTGGACTGGAGTGTACTTTCGGGGGTTACAGCACCCTTAACGGTCAAGCCAGCCGGCCCTTTACTTATGACACAGGCGCACGCTTGGCACTACTTTGTTGATGCACGTGCGGCTACTGCGCACACAATTCACAAACACAGAAAATAATTTTTTTTTTGGTTTGGACTGGAGTGTACTTTCGGGGGTTACAGCACCCTTAACGGTCAAGCCAGCCGGCCCTTTACTTATGACACAGGCGCACGCTTGGCACTACTTTGTTGATGCACGTGCGGCTACTGCGCACACAATTTACAAACACAGAAAATAATTTTTTTTTTGGTTTGGACTGGAGTGTACTTTGGGGGTTACAGCACCCTTTAACGGTCAAGCCAGCCGGCCCTTTACTTATGACACAGGCGCACGCTTGGCACTACTTTGTTGATGCACGTGCGGCTACTGCGCACACAATTCACAAACACAGAAAATAATTTTTTTTTTGGTTTGGACTGGAGTGTACTTTCGGGGGTTACAGCACCCTTAACGGTCAAGCCAGCCGGCCCTTTACTTATGACACAGGCGCATGCTTGGCACTACTTTGTTGATGCACGTGCGGCTACTGCGCACACAATTCACAAACACAGAAAATATTTTTTTTTTTGGTTTGGACTGGAGTGTACTTTCGAGGGTTACAGCACCCTTAACGGTCAAGCCAGCCGGCCCTTTACTTATGACACAGGCGCACGCTTGGCACTACTTTGTTGATGCACGTGCGGCTACTGCGCACACAATTCACAAACACAGAAAATAATTTTTTTTTGGTTTGGACTGGAGTGTACTTTCGGGGGTTACAGCACCCTTTAACGGTCAAGCCAGCCGGCCCTTTACTTATGACACAGGCGCACGCTTGGCACTACTTTGTTGATGCACGTGCGGCTACTGCGCACACAATTCACAAACACAGAAAATATATTATTTTTTTAGCACTTGGGGGGAGCACCCCTGATGGACAGAGCACCCCCTGGACAACACTACAGCACTCCTTTAGGACTGGGACACTGCACAGGACTTTGGAGTGGACACAGCCCCTATGGAGAACTGACTGCACAGCACAGTCCAGCCAGCCCCTATGGACTTTGAAGTAGTGGACACAGCCCCTATTAACAACAGCAGCACAGCACAACACAGCCAGCCCCTATGGACTTTGAAGTAGTGGACAACAGCAGCACTACACTACACTACACTACACAGCCCTAACTCCCACCCTCCCTCTTCACTGTCCACAGCCGAGTGAGAAAATGGCGCCGACGCGGGTACCTTATATAGGATCCAAAACCCGCGAGACTCGGAAGGCGGGATGATGACGTTTTGCCTCGATTTCAGATCCGAGTCAGGCGGGAAAAGTCGAGCCTGACTCGGATCAGACTCGGATCGGGGGGGCTCGGGGGGGTTCGGATTTCAGAAATCCGAACCCGCTCACCCCTAGTAATTACCCTAGTAGTAGTGCCCGGGTGCCCCCAGTAGTGGTGGCTCCCCCAGTAGAAGTGCCCCCAGAGTAATGTCCCTAGTAGCTGTGCCCAGGTGCCCCCAGTAGTGGTGGCTCCCCCAGCAGAAGTGCCCCCAGTAGTAGTGCCCGGGTGCCCCCAGTGGTAGTGCCTCCCCCCAAGTATTGTCCAGGCTGCCTGCACACAAAAGAAAAAAAAAACAGTAATACTTACCTTTAGCCCCGCTCTGGCGTCCGCTCCGCTCAGCTGCTCCTCTCTCTGCACTATGGGAAAGACGTCATGACGTCCTCCCATAGTGCACATTGTGGGAGTCGGAGCCGGAAGCAGGAGCCTCCGTCTCTGTCTCCATCTCCGGCTGCTCTGCCGGGCGCCCACTGGTAATTGAATCTCAGCAGGCGCCCGGCAGTTAACAGGCTGTTAATGCAGCAGGGGTAGGAGGCAGCGCACCCCGTGCGATTGCACGGGTCGCCTGCCCTTAGAAACGGCCCTGGCTACAAATGAGAATGATAATAAACAGACATTTGACAGGCCCAAACAGCGCCCCCTGACCTGTGGTGCCCTGTGCGATGGCACAGGCCACACTACCCTAGCTACGGCCCTGCCTCCAGGCTCCGGGTGCCACTGGCGCTGCGAGGAAGGAGCCGGGTGCCCGCTGGTAACAAGAGCTCAGCGTGTGCTCGGCAAATAGAGCCTCCGTGCGGCGCGCTGCTGAGATGGGCCAGAGGAGGCGGAACTGGTTCCGTCTCCAAATAGAAGTGAGGGAACGCAATTCCGCCCTGTTCCAACTACTTTAATCTCTGCACTTATACATTGAGCAGGGTACAAATGTGTCCTGCTACATCTTTGCTGCGTACACAGCAAATTGCGCCACGTATGGTGTGAGGCGTGCGTCTGTGAGCAGATACGCACACTGCGTTCACACTCACCACTCCATAGGATTGCATGGTGCGATCGCAGAGCGTGCCATAGCGTACGCTGCTGCTGATAATCGCATGGCACAATGCATGCGCACAATTGTAGCGTGATCGGCAAGTATGTAAGAGGACACATCTGTATACAGGTATTTCACAGTTATGTGAGTGGTGACTCGTACCATATATCAATTTGTGAGCAGGTCGTATGCAGCCAAGGATCTTAAATCTGCTTAACAAAGTTAGTTGTAAGGTAGTGAATATGTCAGTGTGATAGTGTGTTACCAGTGCTCCACTCTGCGGATTACATCTAGAGAGTGCCATATTTTGTGTTTTTTCTTCTTGTATTTAGACTGTTGCTGCCAATGGTGGTGCCTGAGGCTCAGCTTCTTGCCCCTGGCTCTCTCTTCTGTGACATCATGACATGAAAACGTGCTGGGAGCTAGAGGTAGCCCTGAACGCCAGACACACAGGGATTTATCAATGACTATTTTCCCTTGTGTTGTGCTGCTGGAAAAGCCACTTATTTGTGTTTACCATCTCAAGCCAAAAAGCATGATACCTTCAACTGCAACTCAAAATATTTATGGCCTTCAGGGAGTTGAGGAATTATAGTTAAAGTTTTTTTTTCTAATCTCAAATGACACTTTAAGAGTACATTGGATCCAGAATCATGGACGGAAGCAGCTTTTAATTACTTACATAACACCCTTCTTGGTAATTCTATTTTCTTTCTTATGTGTAAGGGCCAGGGAACGGATAACCTTTCAAAATCCTGCTTTCGATGCGCTTTGACAAATAAATATATTTGTGACCAGCAGAACCACACAGTGCTAAATTACTGTGCAGACACGATAAGATTTGAAAGCTCCTCTAACCCACGCCTTAACCCTCATTTGTGCTCTCTGAGAAATCTTTGAACTGGAAATGCAGCTTAATGAAGCTATGTAGAATTATAAGAAATCTCTCAGACAAGTAATGTCCTGAGAAACACTTAAAAGAGAATAAAAATAATCCAGTAATTAAACTCTATTTGTCTTATTATCTATCCATTCCGATTAGAATAAATGTATAACAATGAGCATTCTATATAAAGGGAAATTAGTAGACAGTCAATTTATGATCATGTGCCGCAGCAGTTTAACAGCAAAGACCTTTATTCTCTTTTGTGACCTATCCATTGCAATCTTGTTGCATTGTACTGTATGTAGATATGGACAGTTCTGATTCAACCCAGTGGTTGGATCTAAAAACGAGGCAATGGTCATTTTCCTGGAAAGCTCGGATCTTGCGTACTTTGGATCACATATAATGTATTTGTGGTCCAAATCACGAGATTCAAGTTGTCTGGGAAAATTCTGTTTTGCCTCGTTTCAGATCCAAACTTGTCCTTCAAAGAACCGAGTTGAACCTGAACAGCTCCTTATTTAATTTTAAGGGCCTTATTCAATTAGCTGCGATAATGTCGCAGCCGTCGGCGGAATGTACTTTTCGCAGATTTTGCGTGTCTTGCAGGCGAAAACTTTTCGCGCGGGGCACCGCTTTTCGCCCTATTCAGTTTCAAAGGACGTGAAAACGGGACCCGGCGAAACGCACACAGGCGAAAAGTGCTGTCAGATGTGAAGAAATCAGCCTGGCACCCCCCAAAAGATGCACTAACATTGGGGATCAATCTAGATGCCCCTGAATAGCCCTGCTTGAAGGTATTTGGGGTACTTAAATGCTCTCAATAGCTGCTAATTAGCGTCTTTGCACAAGTGGTGAAGAATAGCATTTTGCAGTTTTTTGGGGAGAAAACAATTAGTCTCAGCATATTTGGGGTACATGAAACTGGGTGCAAGCATGGTTAAAAATCACAAAAGTGAAGTTTTAAAAAACGCACCTTCAGCAAGCACCTGCAATCAAAAAAACACTGCCCCCATTCTTGCAAACCCCCCCAAAAACTGTTATTTTGCTAGTTTTTAAGTTTGTACCTCGACTTTGAATTTTTATTTACCCCCTTTTTTTAAAGTAATTTTTTGGGGTGTTGTTCATTTTATTTTAGGATTTTTTGACGCAATTATGCTTTGGGGGGTTGTCCCAAGGGTGTAGAGTGGTTTCCCGACATTTGCACCCCAAAACCGCAATTTGGCACTTTTTTCATCACCTATTCATAGGCAAATCTTTTTCGCGTATTACATTGCTTTGCGTTTTCGCATCTGAGAAAAGTATTTGGAATTAAATTCGCCGATACTTTTCCGCCTTGCGAAATGACGTCATCAGCGAAACTTTTTCGCCAAAAATAGCTTTTCGCGTCTAATTGAATACGGCCCTTAGTCTGTTAATTGCCCATATCATAGAATCAAGATAATGTTATACACATACTGGGGCTGGCTTATTACCTGCCCTGAGAGATTCAATTAGCGGGTTTACCCCGCGTGCTAAGCTAGAGGTGGACTTTTTCTTTGCTTCAGGAGCTGCAAGGAAAAAGTCAGCGAAAAAAAGCACCCGCGGCCGGAACGGGTGACTTTCCCTCTCTTGCGGGTGGCAGGTAGCGACGTAAATTTTCGTGAGCCTCCCAGTCATTGCGGGAGAGTCGGAAAGTATGTTTTAAACCTTACCAGGCCTAGATGGTATGTACCACTTTATGCAGGTTCTTGTGCTTCTCTTGGTGTGACGGACAGGTAAGGAGGACTGCTCTGGTTGCAAAGACCAATAGCCAACGTTCCCAAGTAAGTTTCACTTTATTCAAGAAAGCAGTTCTTAGTAGAAATTTGGATCACTACTTCTACAATAACAGTTTCAATAATACAATTAAATCCAACCAACAACATTTACAAGTACTTCACACTTATAACAAAATTACAATTTATTGTACTGGAAGTCTGCAATGCCGGAAACCTCCTTTAATCAGGAGCAATAGCATTTACCTGAATCTGGCAACCAGAAGTGGATAAATACAGAGTAATATGGTGCGGCGCTCAGTGGAGAGGTAAGTAGCCTCTATGGGTGCATGGTATATAGGGCCTGATTCAGACCCGCTCGCAAGCACTATCCACTCTCAAGCGGGTCGATGGTGGGGCATTGCGCACGTGCACAATGCGCGTGCAAAAGCCCCGGAGCAAGAGAGAGATTCTGTCGAAGTTGATCAACAGCTCGTCCCGTTTTGTAGGCGGGGTGGGGGGTGGCTGGACAAACGGAGGCATTCTTGAAGGGACGCCTGCCGTTTGTGGGCAGCCCTAGTGACATCACGAGTGATGTCAGTAGTGAGCTTTCAGCTCTATTAGAGCCGGAAGTTCACTGGGGCTTGCGGCAGATGAGACCCTACCACAAGGGTCTCGTCACGACCATCGCGACCATCACCTGGCCGCTCGCTAAAGCTGTGGGTGGTCACCCACATCTTAGCGAGCGGCCAGGAGGTCGGATTATTTAAAACTAAGCGGCCGCCCTGATTCAGAGCGAGCGCTCGCTTTTTGTGAGCGGCTCTGAATCAGGCCCATAGTGTGGGCCCCCCAGACCCAAGGGCCCGTGTGTACTAAGCCTTTGAGAAAGATAAAGTGGATGGAGATAAAGGGCCTCATTCAGAGGCAGTCGGAGGATGCAAGCGGTCGCTCAGAAACTGGGCGGCCGCTTGCATCCTGACCGTCCGCCTCTGTTGCGGTCGTTAGGCTGTGGGTTAACACCCACAGCTCTAACGACCGCTCCGGTGATGGTAGCGATGGTCAGAGACCAACGCGACCATCGGGGCTTACGACGAGACCCTAGGGTAGTGTCTCCCTTGTCGTAAGCCCCGGAGAGCTTCTGGCTCTGTCTGAGCCGGAAGCTCTCCACTGACATCACTAGTGATATCAGTGGGGCCTCCCCCAAACAGTAGGCGTTCCCATGGGAATGCCTCCGTTTGGGCTGCCACCCACCCGGCCCGCCTTCCAAATGGGGCCGGCGCTGTCGGTCGTAGCGGGTCTCACGCATGCTAACGACCGGGTCTGAATGACCCCCAAAGTACCAGCCAATCAGCTACTGCAATTTTTTTAAACAAAGCCTAAAGTGACAGTTAGTAGGAGCTGATAGACTGGTACGTTATCTCCACCTACTTTATCTCTCTCTATGGCTTAGTACATAGACCCCTTAAGGGGCATACACACTAGACAACACAATAAAAGTGAACGATGTGAACGATAACGATATCGTTCAATGATATATCGTTCATATCATCCAGTGTGTTTGCACCAAATGAACAGCGATGTGTGCTCCTGCGGGTCGTTAATGATGTTTGCTGTCGTGGAAACATGCAGGCTGATATTGTCAACGATTTTTTTCAGTGTGTGTACCCAATATCGTTTGTCCTGCACTATGGAAAGTTCAAGGGAAATCTTTCACCAATATCTTTTACAACACACATCTCCAAGTGAGTATGACTCTAAAGTAGGGGTGAGCGGATTCGGATTTCTGAAATCTGAACCCCCCCGAGCCCCCCGGATCCGAGGCCGATCCGAGTCAGGCTCACCTTTTCCCGCCTGACTCGGATCTGAAATCGAGGCAAAACGTCATCATCCCGCCTTCCGGGTCTCGCGGGTTTTGGATCCTATATAAGGTACCCGCGTCTGCGCCATTTTGTCACTCGGCTGTGGACAGTGAAGAGGGAGGGTGGGAGTTAGGGCTGGCTGGGCTGTGTAGTGTAGTGTAGTGCAGTGTAGTGTTGTGCTGTGCTGTGCTGCGCTGTGCTGTGCTGCTGTTGTCCATAGGGGCTGTGTCCACTACTTCAAAGTCCATAGGGGCTGGCTGGACTGTGTTGTGCAGTCAGTTGTCCATAGGGCCTGTGTCCACTCCAAAGTCCTGTGCAGTGTCCCAGTCCTAAAGGGGTGCTGTAGTGTTGTCCAGGGGGTGCTCTGTCCGTCAGGGGTGCTCCCCCCAAGTGCTAAAAAAAATATATATTTTTTCTGTGTTTGTGAATTGTGTGCACTGTGGCTGCACGTGCATCAACAAAGGAGCAGCGCCAAGTGTGCGCCTGTGTCCCATAAGTAAAAGGCCGGCTGGCTTGTCCGTTAAAGGGTGCTGTAACCCCCAAAGTACACTCCAAACAAAATAAAAAAATATTTTCTGTGTTTGTGAATTGTGTGTGCAGTAGCCGCACGTGCATCAACAAAGTAGTGCCAAGCGTGCGCCTGTGTCATAAGTAAAGGGCCGGCTGGCTTGACCGTTAAAGGGTGCTGTAACCCCCAAAGGGCACTCCAAACAAAATAAAAAAATATATTTTTTTGTTTGTGAATTGTGTGCGCAGTAGCCACACGTGCATCAACAAAGTAGTGCCAAGCGTGCGCCTGTGTCATAAGTAAAGGGCCGGCTGGCTTGACCGTTAAAGGGTGCTGTAACCCCCAAAGTACACTCCAAACAAAATAAAAAAATATTTTCTGTGTTTGTGAATTGTGTGCGCAGTAGCCGCACGTGCATCAACAAAGTAGTGCCAAGCGTGCGTCTGTGTCATAAGTAAAGGGCCGGCTGGCTTGACCGTTAAAGGGTGCTGTAACCCCCAAAGTACACTCCAAACAAAATAAAAAAATATTTTCTGTGTTTGTGAATTGTGTGCGCAGTAGCCGCACGTGCATCAACAAAGTAGTGCCAAGCGTTCGCCTGTGTCATAAGTAAAGGGCCGGCTGGCTTGACCGTTAAAGGGTGCTGTAACCTCCAAAGGGCACTCCAAACAAAATTAGAAAAAAAAATTCTGTGTTTGTGAATTGTGTGCACTGTGGCTGCACGTGCATCAACAAAGGAGCAGCACCAAGCGTGCGCCTGTGTCCCATAAGTAAAGGGCCGGCTGGCTCATTTCTTAAATGGTGGTGTAACCCACAAAGTGCACTAGTCTCCAACAAAAATAAAAAATTATTTTCTGTGTTTGTGTGCGCCTTAGCCGCACGTATATATCAATATAATATAAATGGAGGACCAAACTTTGTCCGATAAAAATAAAATAGGGAAAGATCAAGAACCACTTCCTCCTAGTGCTGAAGCTGCTGCCACTAGTCATGACATAGACGATAACATGCCATCAACGTCGTCTGCCAAGGCCGATGCCCAATGTCATAGTAGAGGGCACATACAATCCCAAATGACAAAGTTCAGGAAAATGACCTTGAAAAAAACATTTAAATCATCTGAAGAGAAACGTAAACTTGCCAATATGCCATTTACGACACGGAGTGGCAAGGAACGGCTAAGGTCTTTCCCTATGTTCATGACTAGTGGTTCAGCTTCACATGACGATGGAAGCCCTCCTCCCGCTAAAAAAATCAAACGAGTTAAGCTGGCAAAAGCACAGCGAAGAACAATGCGTTCTAAGAAGATATCACAAATCCCCAAGGAGAGTCCAAGTGTGGTGGCGGTTGCGATGCCTGACCTTCCCAGCACTGGACAGGAAGAGGTGGCTCTTTCCACCATTTGCATGCCCCCTGCAAGTGCTGAAAGGAGCACCCACAGTCCACTTGCTGATATGCAAATTGAAGATGTCACTGTTGAAGTACAAAAGGATGAGGATACTGGTGTAGCTGGCACTGAGGAGGAAGTTGGCGAGGAGGATTCTGATGGTGATGTGGTTTGTTTAAATCAGGCTCCGGGGGAGACAGTTGTTGTCCGTGGGATGAAAAAGCCCATCACGGTCATGCCTGGGCAGAAGACCAAACATTCCACCTCTTTGGTCTGGCAATATTTCTATCCAAATCCGGACAACAACTGTCTTGCCATATGTACCATATGTAAAGGTGAAATAAGTAGGGGTAGGGACGTTAACCACCTAGGAACATCCTCCCTTATACGGCACCTGCAGCGCGTTAATAAAAAGTTACTGTCAAGTTCAGAAACTTTGGCTAAGACCGTAAGCAGTCCAGGGACACCTAAATCCCTTTTTCCTGTTTTATCCAAGGATGAGGACGACATCTTGCCTCCGTAGAGCAAGTTTGTGCAGGGACACATTAATTGCCAGCTTGTTTTGTGGGGGCCCAAATGAACCAATCATTTCAGCCACAGTCATGTGGCAGACCCTGGCGCTGAAATGATTGGTTTGTTAAAGTGTGCATGTCCTATTTATACAACATAAGGGTGGGTGGGAGGGTCCCAAGGACAATTCCATCTTGCACCTCTTTTTTTTCTTTGCAGTATGTACTGTTTGGGGCCTAGTTTTTCAAACTGCCATCCTGTCTGCCACTGCAGTGTCACTCCTAGATCGGCCACGTGTTTGTGCCGCCCACTCGTGTCGCTTAGCATAGTCATCCAGCTACCTCGGTGCAATCTTTTGGCCATAAAAACAATATTGTGAGGTGTGAGGTGTTCAGAATAGACTGGAAATGAGTGGAAATGAAGGTTATTGAGGTTAATAATTGCATAGGAGCAGACAAACCCACAAATTCTGTGATTTAAGCTGTTTTTATGCTTTTTTTCAAAAAAATACAGATCCAAAACACAAAACCCAGAACCCAAAACACGGAATGGTGGTTCTGGCAAAACCAATCCAGATGCAAAACCAAAACACAAAACACGAAAAGTGGCCGGTGCACACCCCTACTCTAAAGATACCCTTCTTACGCCAGATCCATAAAAACATTTGATGATGCTTTTTTTATTTTATCAGGATCGGAACAAAAAAGAAAAATTCTCATTCACATCACAACACAACATTAGTTTCTACTAACATTTAAGTCATATAACAGTAGTAGAACTTTGTTTTCTAAATATCTAACTCAGCATTTATGCGCTGCTTGCCTTTGGGCCCCTTGTGGTGTATTTTATTATGTTTTCCATCATGTTCTGCCGTAGATTTATTTGAATGGCTCTACAGATCTCTGGCACATTAAGACTATAGTATCATAAAGGAGAATATCTAGTATTTTGAGCTTTGAATGTTTAATGTCAGGGCAAGTGCACATTCATATTGATTTAGGTCAGCGTGTATTGATGGCTCTTGTTTAGGAAATATACTGTGAGGAGTTTTGTGCATTTTTTCTTTTTTACCTTTTTTTGTTATGATACAATGCTTTGTTGATAATTTCTTTTGTTGTTAACTTGGTAGTAATTATACAAGATGCATGACTGTTTCTAATTAGACCTATAACGAGAGTCAAATGAAAAACGCATTAATTGGTCGATCCTATTAGCCGCTAGTCGGCTCACAGAACGAATAAGTGGGGCTATACGACGCACTTACGGTGGCTCTAAGCTCTCTGATTTTGTTTGCAGCCGCATAGGGCAACGTACAAAAATCCGCAAATGCCGAGAGTTGCGGTGCCGTTGCCGGCATTTCCACACCATTACGTCAACCCATCCCCTATGCTGATAATAGGATTGGACCCTAGTTCTTTATAAAAGAAGGTATTGTTAGGCTTGGAGTTATCATGGACTACTCCCTCTCCTTCAAACCACATATCCAGAATCTCTCGCAGTCTTGTCATTTCCATCTCAAAAATATTTCCAAGATCAGACCCTTTCTCACCCAGGATGCTACTAAAACTATCTTACACTCACTGGTCATCTTCAATTTAGACTACTGTAATCTCCTCCTATCTGGCCTCCCCAACTCCCTTCTCTCTCCTCTCCAGTCTGTCCTCAATGCTGCTGCTCGGCTCATCTTCCTCTCCAAACATTCTACACCTCCCTCCCCTCTCCTACAAGTCCTCCACTGGCTCCACTTCTCTTTCAGAACCCAATTCAAGGTTCTCACACCCACTTACAAAGCCCTCACCCATTCCTCTCCCATTTACATCTCTGACCTCATCTCCTTTCACTCTCCTGTCCGCCCTCTTCGTTCAGCAAATAAACACCGCCTCTCATGCCAACTGGTTACTTCCTCCCAAGATTTTGCCCATGCTGCTCCCCACCTTTGGAATCCTGCATGTATGAGTTAAAATCCCGACAGCGGCATCCCGGCAGCAGTGAAAATCCTGATCGTCCCAAGGTAAGTATTTCCTACCCTTTTCTACTCCCTAATCCTAACCCTACCTTGGCGGTGCCTAACCCTAACCCCCTATTCCCCGCCGCCTAAACCTAAGTCCCCCGGGGGGTGCCTAACCCTAACCCTCCCTTCCCCTAGCCTAACCCTAAACTCCCGGGGGAGTGCCTAAGCCTGAACCCTAAACCTAACACCCACCCCCCCGCGGTTGTCCGCACCCGGCTTACCTTCGATCGGTAAGACGGGTGTCGGGCTCTTGGCGAAGGTAAAATGACAGACGTTGGGATTTCACTGCCTGTCATTTAACCCCTTGCCAGGATTAGACAGTCAGGAAGCCAACGGTCGGGATTCTGTCCTTCAGCTTCCCGACTTCTTCCCCCCACTAGGGCAACTAACACTTGAGGATCTATTTACTAAGCAGTGTTAGGAGACAGAGGGCTCTATTTACTACAATCCGCATATTGAATGCAGATTGTAGTGTGATATTAACGACTGAATACGAATTGCGAATTCAGGCAATATCACAGGGATTTACTACAAATCCCTTGCAAGGACAGAGCTTGCGATAAAGCTTTGTCCCTTCGAATCCCCTCCGCACACTAGACACGGTATTTTCGGAAAAAATACCGTGACAAAGTGCCCGCGCATGCGCCGGCCGGCCGCCGCTGCTACCCACACTGGAGCTAAGCCACGCCCCTGGTGCTAAGCCGCGCCACCGTGATCGCAGGAAAACCCCCCTCACGATCCCCCCTCCCTTAATTACACTTACCTGCATGATCCGGGCCTCCGGCGATGTCCTCCATGCCTCCAATCAGGTGATCTCCCATACTTCACTGGGACCCGATTACCTGATGACTGGCCCGCAGTGCAGCATGGGAGACCAGCTGACCGGAGGGGAGTCAGCAGCGGAGCCCTGATCACCGCTCCATGGAGTTAGGTAAATGAATTTTTTTTTTTTACTTTTTTTTTTTTTTTTGCAGTGTATCAGCTTGCGGTCTGTTTAGACCACACAGCAGATCACTGGGACCGAGTCCCGGCTCTGCTCTCCCCGTTAGAGCAGAGTAGGAGTCCGGTAACCGGGGGAGACCCTGGATAACTCCACCTCCAGGTGGCGTTATTATCACAAGGCCTCCCTATGTATTTTTTTTCACAATTTATTTTTAGTAACTTTGGCCAGATCACATTTCCCATTACAATTATGGGAAATGCGATCTGATTACTAAAAATAAGTGATACTTAGGGGTTGGAGTAGAATTTTACGAATTCTACTCCAATTGCCCTGTAATAACTATAGTTGAAACTAAAATAATGTGAAAAGGGTATGAAAACACACTTTTTCACTTTATTTTAGTAAAAATAATGTTAATAAATAGAGCCCAGAGTGAAACGTGATAAGGTGCCATCCAATCAGCTCCCAACTGTCATTTTTCAAACACAGCCTGTGAGATGGCAGTTGGGAGCTGATTGACTGGCACCTTATCACTTTTCACTCTGTCTCCTAACACTGCTTAGTAAATAGACCCCTTAGTTGCTTATGCTCTGTTGCTTATGTGGGTATTATGGTTGCTAATGTAGCAATGTATATTATTCATGTCCTTGACCTGTATTGTATTGTACTGTAAGTCACTGGTCACCTATTTGTTTATGTACTTTGTAAGGCGCTGCGGAACACTTGTGGCACCATATAAATAAATTATGATGACAATAATAATAATCATTTTAAAATTGCATAGTAGCTGAATAGAGTCGAATGACAGAAAATGGTACATATAGGAATCAGTACAACATACGGTCATTATCACTACAGACTCAAATCTTTTTATATATATATATATATATATATATATATATAGTTATATACATATATATAGGAATGGTGAGTGCCGTGGATTAGTGCTTTTTGTTTATTATGATTCATTTTTATAATTAATCATTTTTGTGATCAGATTTTCTCATGCACCCCTTTTAACTAGTTATCTAACTTGTGTCAGCTGTTTTCCTAGGTGCTTTGCAACAGGTGTGCTTGGTAACTGTCTCACATTTAAAAGCAAAGTTGCTGTGAGCTTTAAACCTTGATAAACCTTGATAGCATTCCCTGAGTTTAACACTAATGTGATGGCTATATCCATGTTATGATTCTGAGCAATAGAGTAGGGACTTGCAGTAAAGTGGGGTCCCGGTACGGGGGCTGCAAGCTTAATTGCATTGATCAATTCATGAACCAAAACCCCACTGTTTATTATGTTTATCATTATTATTGTTAGTTATTATGGTGAGTGCAGAGCCCCTGTGATGTCATATATATATATATATATATATATATATATATATGTGTGTAACCCTTTGTCACTGTGTAGCTGGTATGATGTGCTGAGTAGATAGCTCACCTACTCGCTAATGCCTCTACCCTGGCAAGTTTATGGGTGCAGCCAGTTGGTGACTGTAACAGGGATGCAATCGGAGAAAACGGCTGACGAGATCCCGACAGCCGGCTTCCTGACTGCTTTATCCCGGCGTGGGTTAAATGACAGGCGTCTATATCTAGACGCCTGTCATTTTCCCGACACCGGGAGACAGGCGCCTGGTATCCCGATCGTAGTGATGCCGGGCGCCGTGAGCGGACAGCCGCAGGGGGGGGGGGGGTTAGGTTTAGGGCATCCGGGGGAAACTTAGGGTTAGGCACCCCCCCGGGAGGGTTGGGCTAGGGGCATGGAGGGTTAGGGTTAGGCACCCCTGGGGGGGACTTAGGGTTAGGCACCCCCCCCAAGGGAATTAGGTTTAAGCAGCAGGGAAGGGGGGGATTAGGGTTAGGCACTTAGAGGGGGGATTAGGGTTAGGCACCCCTAAGGACGGTTAGGGTTAGGGGGGTTAGGTTAGTTCTTACTTACCTCAGGACATTCGGGATTTCCAGTGCTGTCGGGCTTCCGCTGCCAGGATCTGTTCAGCTGTCGGGCTGCCGCTGCTGGGAATCGAACCGCCATGCGGCCGGCGGTATTTCATACTGATTCCCTGTAACATGCAGGGTTTAAAGAAAAGTGTTCCTTTGGACACAGGTGATATTACATGGTAACTGTGCAGTGCATGTACAATATATTGGACTCCAGACATCTCTATTTCAAAATATGTTCTCTTTATGATAAGAATTCTCCAGCACATTACTTGGTTGTAAAGCGATAAATGATAGAGGGAAAATATTTAAATAATAATAATTTATGTATATAGTGCTTTTTTCCAGCAGGACTCAAAGTTGCTTTACAAGCATCTAAAGCATAGTACAGAGGTTTAGTATTACAGCTAGGGGTGTGCACCGGCCACTTTTCGTGTTTTGTGTTTTGGTTTTGGATCTGGATCTTTCTTCGTGTTTTGGATCTGGATTGGTTTTGCCAAAACCACCCTTCCGTGTTTTGGGTTCTGGGTTTTGTGTTTTGGATCTGTATTTTTTTGAAAAAAAGCATAAAAACAGCTAAAATCACAGAATTTGTAGGTTTTTCTGCTCCTATGCTATTATTAACCTCAATAACCTTAATTTCCACTCATTTCCAGTCTATTCTGAATACCTCACACCTCACAATAGTGTTTTTATGTCCAAAAGGTTGCACCGAGGTAGCTGGATGACTATGCTAAGCGACACGAGTGGGCGGCACAAACACGTGACCCATCTAGGCGTGAAACTGCAGTGGCAGACAGGATGGCATTGAAAAACTAGGCCCCAAACTGTACATAATGCAAAGAAAAAAAAGAGGTGCAAGATGGAATTGTCCTTGGGCCCTCCCACCCACCCTTATGTTGTATAAACAGGACATGCACACTTTAACAAACCAATAATTTCAGCGCCAGGGTCTGCCACACAACTGTGGCTGAAATGATTGGTTCGTTTGGGCCCCCACAAAACAAGCTGGCAATTAATCTGTCCCTGCACAAACTGGCTCTACGGAGGCAAGAAGTCGTCCTCATCCTCCTCATCCACAGATTCCTCACCCTCTTCAGTGTTATGTACATCCTCATCCTCACAGAGTATTAATTCGTCCCTGCTGGAACCACAGGTCCCTCTGTACGTTCTGGAGGCTGGTCTCCCTGGAAGAGTTGATCATTCATTTTATGAACATCATCTTCTCCACATTTTGTGGAAGCAACCTCCTACGCCTTTCGCTAACAAGGTTCCCGGCTGCACTAAACACTCTTTCGGAGTACACACTGGAGGGGGGGCAACTCAGGTAAAATAGAGCCAGTTTGTACAGGGACCTCCAAATTGCTTCTTTTTCCTGCCAGTACAGGTACGGACTGTCTGACATGCCTACTTGGATGCTGTCACCGATGTAATCCTTTAACAGACAGACGCACGCTTGTCGCTGCTGCTTTGAGGATGCAAGTGCGGCTACAGCCCACACAATTCACAAAGACAGAAAAAAAAAAAGAATATTTTTATTGTTTGTGGAGCACACTTTGAGGGTTACACCACCCTCTAACAGACAGACGCACGCTTGTCGCTGCTGCTTTGAGGATGCAAGTGCGGCTACAGCCCACACAATTCACAAAGACAGAAAAAAGAAGAAGAATATTTTTATTCTTTGTGTAGCACACTTTGAGGGTGTCACCACCCTTTAACAGACAGACGCACGCTTGTCGCTGCTGCTTTAAGGATGCAGGTGCGGCTACAGCCCACACATTTCACAAAGACCGAAAAAAAAAGAACAATATTTTAATTGTTTGTGTAGCACACTTTGAGGGTGTCACCACCCTTTAACAGACAGACGCACGCTTGTCGCTGCTGCTTTAAGGATGCAGGTGCGGCTACAGCCCACACAATTCACAAAGACAGAAAAAAGAAGAATATTTTTATTGTTTGTGTAGCACACTTTGAGGGTGTCACCACCCTTTAACAGACAGACGCACGCTTGTCGCTGCTGCTTTGAGGATGCAAGTGCGGCTACATCGCACACAAGTCACAAACACATAAAAAAAATAGTTTTTTATTTTTTGGAGCACTTCGTGAGTTACACCACCCTTTAACAGACAGACGCACGCTTGTCGCTGCTGCTTTAAGGATGCAGGTGCGGCTACAGCCCACACAATTCACAAAGACAGAAAAAAGAAGAAGAATATTTTTATTGTTTGTGTAGCACACTTTGAGGGTGTCACCACCCTTTAACAGACAGACGCACGCTTGTCGCTGCTGCTTTGAGGATGCAAGTGTGGCTACATCGCACACAAGTCACAAACACATTAAAAAAAATTTTTTGATTTTTTGGAGCACTTTGAGAGTTACAACACCCTTTAACAGACAGACGCACGCTTGTCGCTGCTGCTTTGAGGATGCAAGTGCGGCTACAGCCCACACAATTCACAAAGACAGAAAAAAAAATAACAATATTTTAATTGTTTGTGTAGCACACTTTGAGGGTGTCACCACCCTTTAACAGACAGACGCACGCTTGTCGCTGCTGCTTTAAGGATGCAGGTGCGGCTACAGCCCACACATTTCACAAAGACAGAAAAAAAAAGAACAATATTTTAATTGTTTGTGTAGCACACTTTGAGGGTGTCACCACCCTTTAACAGACAGACGCACGCTTGTCGCTGCTGCTTTGAGGATGCAGGTGGAATCTAGACGGGATTTGGAACCGAGGACACACTACCTCCATCAATTGTCTAAATCCCACTGCACTAATGTCGGATACCGGACGCACGTCTAACACCAACATAGCAGTCAAGGCCTCAGTTATACGTTTTGCTTCAGGATGACTGCTGTCGTACTTCATCCTCATCGCTAGGGACTGTTGGAGGGTCAATTGTTTAGTAAAAGTAGTGATGTTCCTACTTCCTCTCTGGGATGATGAACAACTCCCAGCAGCAGCAACAGCACTAGTAGGAAGTGGTTCTTGATCTTTCCCTATTTTATTTTTATCAGAGAAAGTTTGGTCCTCCATTTATGTTATATTGATATATATACGTGCGGCTAAAGCGCACACAAACACAGAAAATATTTTTTTATTTTTGCTGGAGAGTAGTGCACTTTGTGGGTTACACCACCCTTTAAGAAATGAGCCAGCCGGCTCTTTACTTATGGGACACAGGCGCACGCTTGGCGCTGCTCCTTTGTTGATGCACGTGCAGCCACAGTGCACACAAGTCACAAACACAGAAAATATATATTTTTTTGGTTTGGAGTGTACTTTGGGGGTTACAGAACCCTTTAACGGTCAAGCCAGCCGGCCCTTTACTTATGACACAGGCGCACGCTTGGCACTACTTTGTTGATGCACGTGCGGCTACTGCGCACACAATTCACAAACACAGAAAATAATTTTTTTTTTGGTTTGGACTGGAGTGTACTTTCGGGGGTTACAGCACCCTTTAACGGTCAAGCCAGCCGGCCCTTTACTTATGACACAGGCGCACGCTTGGCACTACTTTGTTGATGCACGTGCGGCTACTGCGCACACAATTCACAAACACAGAAAATAAATTTTTTTTTGGTTTGGACTGGAGTGTACTTTGGGGGTTACAGCACCCTTTAACGGTCAAGCCAGCCGGCCCTTTACTTATGACACAGGCGCACGCTTGGCACTACTTTGTTGATGCACGTGCGGCTACTGCGCACACAATTCACAAACACAGAAAATAAATTTTTTTTTGGTTTGGACTGGAGTGTACTTTGGGGGTTACAGCACCCTTTAACGGTCAAGCCAGCCGGCCCTTTACTTATGACACAGGCGCACGCTTGGCACTACTTTGTTGATGCACGTGCGGCTACTGCGCACACAATTCACAAACACAGAAAATAATTTTTTTTTTGGTTTGGACTGGAGTGTACTTTCGGGGGTTACAGCACCCTTTAACGGTCAAGCCAGCCGGCCCTTTACTTATGACACAGGCGCACGCTTGGCACTACTTTGTTGATGCACGTGCGGCTACTGCGCACACAATTCACAAACACAGAAAATAAATTTTTTTTTGGTTTGGACTGGAGTGTACTTTGGGGGTTACAGCACCCTTTAACGGTCAAGCCAGCCGGCCCTTTACTTATGACACAGGCGCACGCTTGGCACTACTTTGTTGATGCACGTGCGGCTACTGCGCACACAATTCACAAACACAGAAAATAATTTTTTTTTTGGTTTGGACTGGAGTGTACTTTCGGGGGTTACAGCACCCTTAACGGTCAAGCCAGCCGGCCCTTTACTTATGACACAGGCGCACGCTTGGCACTACTTTGTTGATGCACGTGCGGCTACTGCGCACACAATTCACAAACACAGAAAATAATTTTTTTTTTGGTTTGGACTGGAGTGTACTTTCGGGGGTTACAGCACCCTTAACGGTCAAGCCAGCCGGCCCTTTACTTATGACACAGGCGCACGCTTGGCACTACTTTGTTGATGCACGTGCGGCTACTGCGCACACAATTCACAAACACAGAAAATAATTTTTTTTTGGTTTGGACTGGAGTGTACTTTCGGGGGTTACAGCACCCTTTAACGGTCAAGCCAGCCGGCCCTTTACTTATGACACAGGCGCACGCTTGGCACTACTTTGTTGATGCACTTGCGGCTACTGCGCACACAATTCACAAACACAGAAAATATATTATTTTTTTAGCACTTGGGGGGAGCACCCCTGATGGATAGAGCACCCCCTGGACAACACTACAGCACTCCTTTAGGACTGGGACACTGCACAGGACTTTGGAGTGGACACAGCCCCTATGGAGAACTGACTGCACAACACAGTCCAGCCAGCCCCTATGGACTTTGAAGTAGTGGACACAGCCCCTATTAACAACAGCAGCACAGCACAACACAGCCAGCCCCTATGGACTTTGAAGTAGTGGACAACAGCAGCACTACACTACACTACACTACACAGCCCTAACTCCCACCCTCCCTCTTCACTGTCCACAGCCGAGTGAGAAAATGGCGCCGACGCGGGTACCTTATATAGGATCCAAAACCCGCGAGACTCGGAAGGCGGGATGATGACGTTTTGCCTCGATTTCAGATCCGAGTCAGGCGGGAAAAGTCGAGCCTGACTCGGATCGGACTCGGATCGGGGGGGCTCGGGGGGGTTCGGATTTCAGAAATCCGAACCCGCTCACCCCTAATTACAGCCAGAAGAAAACAATCCGAAAAACAATGAACATAGTGAACGGGTACAATGAATTTAGGGCCTGATTCAGAGCCGGACGCTATTTGCGCTTGCTCGTTCAGAAAAAGGGGCGGCTATTTAAATTGAGCGCTCACTCTTTGCGGTCTGTTGACGCCTCTATGTCTGAGCGAGCAAACGAAACATGCGCTTGCTATTTTGTAAAGACTCCCCCTGGCTGTTCGCATCATACGTCATCTCCGCTATTTATTAGATTAATAGAGTACATCGAAAGGCATCTGAACTGCTCACAGTGCTTGTGGTAGGATTTTCCTACCACAATCATGCGAGCAGTTCAGGCTAAGAAACAACCAAGTGACGTGGTCGATGACGCTGCTTTGTTAATTATGCACACCCTTAAAACACCCGTTTTGACCGTTTGGCACGCCTGCGTTCGGATCTCCGCTCCCCGATTTCAAGCACCTTACCCTGTTACCACCCACAAACGCCTCATCCTGTCACTCAAATTAGCAGGCACTCACTATTTTGCGAACACACGATTTCCGACCGCACTGACTGGTTGGCGCATGCGCATTACGACCCATACACATGCGCAGATGTGCGAACATCGCTCGAAACGATCGAGCGGCCGCTTACGAGCGGCTCTGAATCAGGCCCTTAATGAAGATTTAATTCCAAAGGTTACATAACCCACTCATGAAAGGTACCAGACGAGGCAGCCATTTTGGGAACTACATAAGTTACCCTGAGTAGAATAAGCAACACCTAGAAGAGATGACACAAAATGTGGAAGTTGCAGTGTACTAAAGGTAGAAGCAGAGCCCTTACATAATCATCAGTTCCAAGTATTTTTCATCCCAGCATGGCCAACATTTGTGATCAGTGTAATCTATATCACCGCATACTGGTATGTGCTGTTCTACAGCAACAGATGATTGTACAGGAATCGAACAATACAAACAGCAAAGAAAAATATGCATGTACAAGTATGTAATATAAGTATTGTTATGTTACTCACCAATAGGGCCGGGTTTGGAGGTCTGTCTGTATCCTCAATGAGTCCCGGGTAGGATCTCTGGGGGAATGATTTGTTTGAGCTCTTGTTCATAAGATGTGTAGTGTATGGGGATCTGACGCCCACCACCAGTCTTGCAGGACTGCTTCACTTCATCCGCCATTTTGCCCTTTAACACACATTTTATATCGTTGAAACGCCTCACGTTGTAAATGTCCGGTTTGCAGCTACTGGCAGCATTAACAGCATCTGTGATGCCAAGCCATAGTGTGCGCGTTCTCCCAGGAGACGTGTGAACACTGGTACCATAGCATGTACCAGTGCTGATTTTTCTTCATAGATGAAGCGAATATTTCGGCAACAGCACATCTTCCCAGGCAAAGGACCAGCAGACTCAGCCTCCTCCACCTCCTCCTCTTCAGCATCCCCCTCTACTTCATTTTCCTCCTCCACCTCTGTGTCATCATCTCCTCCTGCGCTTCCTGGTCAGACAAAGTTGCCTCCTCCTGATTCTGCCTGACAATTACCTCGTGATCCTCCTCCAGCCTTTGCTGAGCTCCCCCAGCTCTCCTGCCTGCCATACTGCATCAAATTTGGCCAAAAACCTCCTGTCTCCTGTCATGCATCCAGCTCCTTACTCCCTATCAAAGCACAAAATGGTGCCTCAGGGGCTTATATAGTGTGTGATGCTTAAGTCATGGGTTTTTGCCCTGCCAATGGGTGAATCTGTTTGTGTCAGTATGCATGGAGAAATGCAAATTGCATTCTGGTTGGTCTAAAATTTGCGCCTTTTTCTGTGAGTTTCATCGTGACACGTCGCATGCAAACTGCGTAGATAGCTGAATTATCGCTACCTATTACATACGCGAGTTTAGAGTCATGCTCGCAACTTTTAAAGGCGCGAAGAGGTGCGATTCCATATGTGCGAAAATACTCACACCCTATTACATTTGGCCCCATATATCTTTATATATCACAGGTCTGCATATCTTTATTTATCACAACTCTGCATATCTTTATTAATTACAGCTCTACGGGGCTTATTTATTAATTATGAAGTTCTAGACCCAATAATTACTGAATAATTATATTTTTTATTTCCGCTATTCGCCAGTATGTATTTAAATATATATGCAGGAACTGGGGCTTCAAAAGGAATCCGTCCCTGTGATGTGTAAGACGCTGAAGTGATTGCATTATCGATCACTTCACTCCTCTATCGGGATGCCGCAGCGCTACTGTGCATACTGTATGTGGAAGCCATTACCGGGAGAGGGTTCCTATGGAACCCTCTCCTGATCATTTTTGCATTATGTAGTCAGGTCCAAGCTTGGTAAATCTGACAGTCTTGCAGCCCCTGTAGAAACCTATGGAGGCTGCTTCTGCTATCAGAAATGGAGGGACCACAGCAGATCAGTCACTCCATTTTACATCTAGGTGATACTTAATATTTGTTTTTTGAATATCCTGCAAATATTATTTAATAACTAGACATCTGGGGACCTAATTCTGAGTTGCAGGCAAACCACACATAATGCCAATGTTCACGTAGATGAGCATTTTCTTTGCAATTGTCCATGCTCAAACATTTCTGAAAACCACTACAGCGCATGCATTACACAGAGTGTACACACAGAGGCGCTGTTATGATCAGTACAGAGAGTATCAGCAATGGGATGAAAAAGTCATGGGCTCTACTTGGCGGTCACTGAGAGGCAGGTAGAAATACATGAAAAATTGTCCGTCTCATAGGCGTGTAATGGGAGTGTCACGGGAAGTTAGTGAAAGCTGCTACGTTCACAGACGCACAACCACAGCCATAGGAGGCCATGTTCAAATTGCTGGTACAAGTGGCAGTGGTGCGAGTGATGGAGCACTGATGGTGGTGTCTAAGGAAACACCGGTGTCAGAGCATGCAGCAATGCTGAAAGTGGGCATCTCAGTCCTTGCAAATTGAGACGTGGGGTACTACACCAGGAAGTACGCTGATACTAGCATTTTCATATAATGTCAGTCGCGACCGCAACAGACGCCACAGTGGACGCAGCAGGGTTCATATCTGATTCAGGTCCTAAGTCTCTTTATCTGCATCTCAGTATTTATCAGTGCTATGAATCTCTTTATCACTGCTCTCACTTAGCCTCCTCACTTAGGGCCTCACCCGTCTTTTGCTCTATTATGTTGTTCCCAAATTCCTACTTAGTTCAGTCATGTTGGCTCTGCAGTGACACTTCCCTTATTGGCTGCCGAGGGTTTCTGTATGTGGGGACTCTCCCCCTGCTTTATTCATAATGTGATTCTCTTCTCACTCCTTTTCACTTTTTCATGGACGATTCTTCCTTCTTTATATATGGGTTCTTTGCCCCTGCTCTGTGTGGTATTTTCCCCCCACAATACAATTGGAGGTGACCCAACTCCCACTGTCTTCAACAATTTAATGCAACAGGGTACCCCCGCCACTTCTCCCTGTGGCACCGCCGAGATGTTCCCCTCTCACTGACAGGAAGCATCACTAGCAATCGACATCTAAAGCTGGTGTCACAGTGTGCCGGACACCGGTCATCACTTACTGGGTCCAGCAGCACTGGCTCACTGTCGGCCAGTGGGCGGGGAGATCCTGGTGCCCGCTGCCAATTACGTCCTCCCTGGGATGCCTGTCTCGTGCTTCGGTGAGTGGCTAGCAGGGAGATCCCAGCGCCTGCTGCCACGGGCTTCCCCTGTCAAGATGTGCAGACTGCCACGGCTCTCCTAGGGGCAAGCGTGCCGTACTGCAGGTAGATTAAAGAGCCAGTAGGGTTAGGAAGTCACTGATTGGGTCTGGCTTGAACCCTGACCTATATAAGGAAGTTCCTGGGAGTACCTCAGTGCCAGAGTATAGGCTCCATTACTATACTCCAGCGTTCCTGTGTATATCATGACTATTGGTTCTGACCTTCGCTTGTTCGTGACTCTGATTCTGCCTGACCCCTGGTTCCATGTTTGATATCTAGTTCTGACCTCGGCTATTCCCTGTGACCCGTTTATGTCTGCTCCCTGGTACCATCTTGTCTGTTTGGTTCTGACCCGGCTAGTCGACTACGCTAAATCTTCTGCATCCTACCAAGTCCCCCAGCACCTGTATAGGGAAACCTAACCTGAGGGCTGCGACCTGTGTGTCGGACGCAGCCAAGTCCATACCTTCTTGCGAGGGTCCCTGGTGAATACCGCTGGCACATTAGTCTCTGCGCCTCAGGAATAGGTCTAGCCAATTCCCTGATTACAGGTTGCATCCACATTCCGTCCGAGAGTTCGTGACAGAATACTCTGGCCCAAAAAACATGGATGCTGCTGGTAACCAATCACGCAGAGACTTGCTCGAGAATCTACTTGGTAGAGTTGAGAAACAAGAACAGGATCAAGCTCAGATTATGCAGTGTCTGCAGACCTTAATGCAACAAGTCAGCACCGTTCAGCCGGCACGGTACAATCCGTTCCACCTCCTACAGTAGCTGCACAAGCTGCAAGTACTTCCACACCATTACGCATCATGAATCCTATAAAGTATGACAGGGACTCAAAGGATTGTCGAGGATTCCTGAACCAGTGTTCAATTCAATTTGAGGTCCAAGCAGCAAATTTTCCGTCAAAAAGAACGAAGGTGGCCTACGTGATTTCGCTGCTGTCTGGTCTGGCTTGGGCTTCTCCATTGTGGGAGAGGAATGATCCCCGGTTAACAACAGCACAGAGTTTCTGAAGGTTTTCCGAAGGGTCTTCGACGAGCCTGGTCGAGGCAATCCATCCGCAGGACAGTATGCTGTGGAGTTCCGAACCCTTGCCTCAGAATTGGGGTGGAACAACGAAGCCTTAGTTGCTGCTTTCATGCAGGGTCTGTCCGATGAAATCAAAGATGTGCTCACATCCAGGGAATTGCCAACCTCTCTGGATGACTTGAACTCCCTGTGTATCCGGGTGGATCTTCACCATAGGGAGAGAGCAAAAGAAAAGTAAGTCTCGTTGGTTTACCTTTAACTTCGTTCCTCGTTTCACTGCACCTGTGGAACCTCCAGAAGAGCCCATGCTGGTTGGGAAATCTCGTCTTCCGGTCACGGAGAGAGAAAGGAGGTTTAAAAAAAGACTTTGCTTATACTGTGGTGAACCAGGTCATCTTCTCTCCAGCTGTCCAAAATGTCCGGGAAACGGGAAGGCCTAATTGATCGAGGCGTGGTCAGATTAGGTACAGTTCAACACACACCAAAAAAACGTGTAGTTCCTGAGACCATGCATAGATTACCGGGGCTTGAATGCTATTACCATCAAAGACCGGTTTCCATTACATCTGATATCTGAACTTTTCGACCGAATTAAGGGAGCCAAGATTTTTACCAAACTGGATCTTCGTGGGGCCTATGATTTAATCAGGATTCGAGCCAGAGATGAGTGGAAGACAGCCTTCAATAATCGTGATGGTCACTTTGAGTACCTAGTCATGCCTTTTGGGTTAAGCAACGCTCCAGCTGTCTTCCAAAAATATATGAATCACATCTTCAGGGATTTGCTCTACAAATATGTTGTGGTATATCTAGATGACATCCTGATATTCTCAGAGGATGTAACAAGTCGTCGCCTGCATGTATGTGAAGTGCTGACATGACTCCGGGCCAGCCAGTTGTTTTGCAAACTTGAAAAATGTTCCTTTGAGCAAAAGGAGCGAACGATTCTGGGATACATTATTTCGGTTCCTGTGTTCAGATGGATCTGTCAAAACTAGCTGCCATTACTAACTGGCCTCGTCCTGTCGGGTTAAAGGCAATACAACATTTCCTGGGATTCTGCTATTTTTATCGCCAGTTCATCGAAGACTACTCAACCATAGCAGCTCCAATCACTGCGCTTACCAAAAAAGGAAAAGATACTCGGAGATGGTCTTCTGCAGCTGAAGAGGCCTTTGTTCTTTTAAAGCAGTGCTTTATGTCAGCTCCTATTCTAAGACAACCTGACTGCGATCTACCTTTCTGCTTGGAGGTGGACGCTTCCAAGGTTGGAGTTGGGGCGGTACTGTCAAAGAAGGACAAGTGGGGCAAGTTGTACTCTTGTGGGTTCTTTTCCCATAAGTTTTCTGCTCCAGAGAAGAATTATGCAGTTGGGGATAAGGAGTTGTTAGCTATTAAGCTGGCGTTGCAAGAGTGGAGATATCTGCTGGAGGGGGCAACATTTCTGGTGACAGTTTACACAGATCACAAGAACCTCACCTATCTCAAAACTGCTCATTGTCTGAATTATCGCCAGTCCAGATGGTCGCTGTATTTTGACCATTTTAAATTGGTTATCACCTATCGTCCAGGTTGCAAGAATGTTAAAGCTGATGCCCTGTCTCGAGCATTCAATTCTGCCCAGAAAGATGAAGTAAAGGAAGTCAAGATCCCGCCAGGGAAAACATTGGTAGCACCCAAACTCTGATCTAAGTTACTCCAGTGGGCTCATTCTTCAAGTTTTTCAGGTTATGCAGGAGTGGGGAAAACTTTGGAATTGATCCTTAGGAGTTATTGGTGGCCGACTGTAGGTCATGATGTCAAAGACTTTGTGGCAGCTTGTACCATCTGTGCTCAGCATAAAGTGCCCTCTCAACTCCCTTCAGGGTCTTTATGTCCACTTTCAGTACCTGATCATCCTTGGTCCCATATATCCATGGACTTTATAACAGATCTACCCTCCTGCCAGGGGTTCAATACTATCCGGGTAGTGGTGGATAGGTTCTGTCATGGCTACAGACACTTGAGACTCCTGGGAAGAGTCAGGCTTACTAGGTAGTATGAACTGAGGTGGTTTTAGGAATGACCTTTTCATGAAATATCACTAGCACAAAATAAAAGTAAATAGAATTTATTCAAGAACAAAAACTGTATGGCAAGGTTCCACATTAAATCTCAATAACACAAAGTTCATGATATGCACTAACAGGTGCCGGGGTATGCCCCTGTGAGAAACAAAGTTCACACTGAACTGGTGTGGGGTGAAACCCCAAGTCCGACACAAGGCTAGGGCCTCAGGGTAGAATGGAGGTCAATAACAGGGTTGAGCCCTGTAGCATGATGGAGGTCCAGAACAGGGTTGAGCCCTGAGATGCAACAAGATCCGGAACGAGGTTAAGCCCTGAGACGTAATGAAGATCCAGAACAGGGTTGAGCCCTGAGATGTGATGAGGGTCCGGAACAAGGTTGAGCCCTGAGACATGATGAGGGTCCGGAACTGTGTTGAGCCCTGAGACATGATGAGGGTTCGGAATGGGGTTGAGCCCTGAGACGTGATGGAGATCCGGAACAAGGTTGAGCCCTGCGGCAGGAAGAAGATCCAGAGCAGGGTTGAGCCCTGCGGCAGGATGAAGGTCTGGAGCAGGGTTGAGCCCTGCGATGTGATGACGGTCCAGAGCAGGGTTGAGCCCTGCGGTGTGAGGAAGGTCCGGAGCAGGGTTGAGCCCTGCGGCGTAATGAAGGTCTGGAGCAGGGTTGAGACCTGCGGAGTAACGGGGTTCTGGTAAGGATAGACTGTAACGGTCCAGTTGACAACTGTAGAAGAAGTAACCCCAGTGTCCGTATGAGTCAATAATAACAAGTAAACCAAATAGTGTAGCGTAGAATGGAATAGTAGTAATAGAGCAGGATAACAACAGAAAGACAATGGCAATGCTGAGCTCTGTAGTGCAGCTGATAACCTGTATCAGAACTTGAACCGGATCACGAGGTCCACAGCATACACCAGGCACAGCAGGGATCTTGCAGGAGTCCAAGGAAGACCTGAAAATAATGTTGCACAGACAATGAGGCATAGTTAGTAACAGGCTTATACTAGAGGTCTGTGAACCATAGGAAGTTCAGAACATGTGACCCAAATAGAATCGGGTTTGTAATAATAAGCAATCAAGGAATCCAACAACCTGGTGACACCTAAGAAACAGATGATCACTTTAACACTCTGCACACTGCATGTGATGAACGCCAGCAACCAGGATAGATCCTCCAATGACCACAATGGAACTTCGGCAAGTGTAGTTTATCTTTATGTACTGAAATAGTCAAAGTCCTGACAGGTTCTCCAAGGTCGCCCACTTCGTTCCATTAAAAGGGTTACCGTCGGCTCCAAAGTTGGCTGAACAATTTATTAAGTTGATCTTCAAGCTACACGGGTTTCCCAAAGACATTGTATCAGACCGTGGGGTAAAGTTTACTTCTAGGTTCTGTAGAGCATTATTTAAATGCTTTCATATCAACTTGAGTTTCTCATCTGTGTACCACCCTCAGAGCAATGGTCAAACGGAGTGCGTAAATCAAGATTTAGAGAAATTCATTTGGATACATGTCTCAGCTAATCAAGACAATTGGGTTTCCTTGTTGCTCACAATAACTTGTACCATGAGTCATCAGGGTATTCTCCATTCTTCATTCCGTATGGGCTACATCCCCTGATACCAGAAGTACCTGCGCTTCAGTCAGAATCTCTCCCAGCTGTAGGGGGCACAGCGAGTCGGTTCTTCGGGAATTGGAGGGAGGTGAAAAGGAATTTGTGTAAAGCCTCTTCTAGGTATAAGCGGGTGGCAGACAAGGCGAGAATAGGTAGTCCTGTACTGAACCCTGGTGATAAAGTCTGGTTATCCACTAAGCACTTACGATTAAGTTTGCTCCCAGGTTCAATGGTCCTTTCCAGGTCCTTCAGGTCATCAATCCGGTGGCGGTTCATTTAAAACTTCCTGATACTCTCAGGGTTCCCAACGTATTACATACCTCTCTTCTGAAATCATTGGTGCTTAATCGATATTCGAGACAGTATGAAGTCAAACAAATTTTAGATTCCAGAATGTCCCGAGGTGCAGTTCAATTCCTGGTGGATTGAAAGGGATACGGGCCGGAAGAACGCTGTTGGATTAAGGCTTCAGATCTTCATGCACCTCAACTCTTTCGAAAGTTCCATCAGAAGTTCCCTAACAAGCCATTTGTAAGGTGTTCGGTGCCCACCCCTAGAGGGTGGGGTAATGTCACAGTGTGCCGGACACCGGTCATCACTTACCGGGTCTGGCAGCACTGGCTCCCTGTCGGCCAGCAGGCGGGTAGATCCCAGCGCCCACTGCTGAGTACGTCCTCCCCGGGCTGCCTGTCTCGTGCTCCGGCGAGCGGCAAGCAGGGAGATCCCAGCGCTTGCTGCCACGGGCTTCCCCTGTCAAGATGTGCAGATGGCCATGGCTCCCCTAGGGGCAAGCGTGCCGTACTGCAAGTAGATTAAAGAGGCAGGTAGGGCTAGAAAGTCACTGATTGATTCTGGCTTGAACCCTGACCTATATAAGGATGTTCCTGGGAGTGCCAGATTATAGGCTCCATTACCATACTCCAGTGTTCCTGTCTATATCCTGACCATTGGTTCTGACCTTCGCTTGTTCGTGACTCTGATTCTGCCTGACCTCTGGTTCTGTCATGGGCTGGGAAATTGTAAGGGGTGGACCCGAGCTGGGTTGAGTGACAGAGACACCTGGACCAGAAGAGAGTTTGAATTTAGACGGTTTAATGTAATTCTTTAACATACAGATGAAAGAGGACTAACTGAGTGATGGTAAATAAAGTCCTTGGTGCAGAGATGCACAACTGCAGACACCTAAAACAAACACAAAAGTCTCTGAGGTTCAGGGGGTACTGTGGAGGAGAATTGTAGGGTTAAATACTGTAGAACTTGTAGATGAGTTGAATACTGAGTTGCATACTGTAGCAGAGTAGAATATATCTCCAGGATGGAGTATGCAGGATTGGGGAAGCACTTGGAATAGAACTCCGGGATGGAGTGTGCAGGATTGGGGAAGCACTTGGAATAGAACTCCGGGATGGAGTGTGCAGGATTGGGTGAGCACTTGGAATAGAACTCCAGGATGGAGTGTGCTGGATTGGGTGAGCACTTGGAATAGAACTCCTGGATGGAGTGTGCTGGATTGGGTGAGCACTTGAAATAGAACTCCGGAATGGAGTGTGCTGGATTGGGTGAGCACTTGGAATAGAACTCCGGGATGGAGTGTGCTGGATTGGGCAGGAGTACTCCCGGCTGGAGTACACAGGAACAGAGTCACAGGTGAACTGGAACTGGAAACAGCAGGGCTCAGAAGAAGGTCTGGCTAGAGCAAGAGCACTATTGTACTGACAATGAGACAGAGTCAGGGAAGGGATTTTATACCCCTGGCCGGATGGTGATTTTGCTGGAGTCACTGGAGAGCGCTGCTGACTGGATGGGGTTGGATCACCTGACCTGATCCAAGATGGCCACGCCCATGATCCGGAGGTCTGGCATGCAGAAGCACAGGAAGTGCATGGAGAGGCAGCAGGAACAGCTAGGCAACAGTGGGCATGCAAGGAACCACCTTCTGGCATAGGCCACACTCTGGATTCCCCTGAAAGCAGCGGCTGGCGACTCAGAGAGCATGGTCATGATGACACCAGTGCATGGGAAGATGCAGGGGTCTCTGATGGAGGTCTCTAGCATGGTTTGTGATAGGTTCCGTGTTTGATATCTGGATCTGACCTCGGCTATTCCCTGTGACCCGTTTACGTCTGCTCCCTGGAACCATCTCGTCTGTTTGGTTCTGACCCGGCTAGTCGACTATGCTAAGTTTTCTGCACTCCTACCAAGTCTCCCAGCACCTGTATAGGGAAACCTAACCCGATGTGATGTTCGTTTGTCAGTATATGCCAATACCGGTATTAGTGCCTTTTAACCTCTCCAACCCTTTTATATGGAATATTAATGATTTATAGTATCTATTCAATAAAACATTATTTTAAATAGATTACTCTAATCTCAGCGTTTTATTTATATAGATTTCCATATTCATTGATTCATGGTTATCATTAAAACATATCGTATACCTAATTAATTTCAGTTGCAGACTAATTGCAAGTTTATTGTGGTGACCAATTCATGGTTATTGTTAATACATATCGCATACCAAATTTATTTCATTTACCACTAGCTGTAAATTAAATTGTGGTGACCAATTTATCTATTTATCCATCATTGACTTGTTTATTAACTGTTGATCTGGATCTACTTAACTACGTACGTTGTAAGTAATATTTACTTAAGTATTAGACACCATTTACATATCAATGATCTGATTTATTGAGGTGTTATATGCGCTGGATGTTCCCCTCCTTTTTGTCTACCAAGTAAATATAATGAGTTGTAGTGCCCTCATTTACACCCAGCTGCAATAACTCAAATCAGATTATTGTAGATTAGCGCATCCCTTCCCCCATCTTTTGTATCAGTCTCTAACGGAGGTCTCTAGCACGGTTTGTGACAGTAACCCCCCTTTTAGAAGTGGACTCCGGACACTTTCTAGGCTTGTGAGGAAACTTAACATGGAAGGCTTTTAGAAGAGCAGGAGAATGAACATCAGTAGCAAAGATCCAAGTTCTCTCTTCTGGACCATAGCCCTTCCAGTCAATAAGGTATTGAAGTCATCCATAGCGGCAGCGGGAATCCAGGACCTTCTGGATCTTGAATTCTTGACCACGCTGTGTGGACACTAGGTGTCTTAGGGAGAGTTATTTGAAATTGATTCAAGACCAGAGGTTTTAGGAGCGATACGTGGAATGAGTTAGGGATTCGTAGAACAGGAGGTAATTTTAGCTTAACAGCCACTGGGTTAATGACCTTTTCCACAGAGAATGGATCAATAAATCGTGGAGCGAACTTCATGGATGGAATACGAAGTCTAAGGTTTCGGGTAGATAACCATACATTGTCTCCAGGTTGGAAGTTTGGAGCGGCTCGTCTCTCTTATGATTAGCAAACTTTTAGTAGCGTATGGAGGCTTTCAACAATGAGGAATGGACCCAGATAGCTGTCAGATGCTGAAGAGTATCTTTAGCAGCTGGTACATCAATAGTCGGAACCAATGGGAACTCAGGTAGGCGAGGATGTTGACCATACACCAGTGGTGTAACTTCAACCCAGGTGCCCGGAGGCAAGATAAATGTTGGTGCCCCCCCCCAAATTAAAATGTACCACCCCCCTAGCACTATGCCAGCCCCAGCTGCCGCTCCTCCCCCCAATGCAGTTCCTCTTATACAATGCCCCCAGTAGTGGTCCACCTATGCAGTGCCTGCCTATGTAGTGCCCCCCAGTAATGGTCCCCCTATGCAGTGCCTCCAGTAGTGGTCCCCCTATGCAGTGCCTCCAGTAGTGAGCCCCCTGTAGTTGCCCCTGTAGTTAGCCCCCTGTAGTTAGCCCCCTGTAGTTCCCCCAGAAGTGAGTCCCCAGAAGTGAGTCCCCTGTAGTTAGCCGCAGTAGTGAGCCACTTGTAGTTGCCCCCAGTAGTGAGCCCCCTGTAGTTAGCCCCTTGTAGTTGCCCCCAGTAGTTGCCCCCAGTAGTGAGCTCCCTGTAGTTGTCCCCTGTAGTGAGCCCCCAGTAGTTAGCCCCCTGTAGTTGCCCCCAGTAGTGAGCCTCCCCCCCCCGCACGCGCACACACACACACAAAAAAAAACAACAAACTTACCTTTATCCCCACTCCAGTGCTGCTGCCGTCCATCCCCGGTGTCCGCTCCTCGGCACTATGGGAGTGACGTCATGACGTCACTCCCATAGTGCAATGCGGGACCCGGAAGATGGAGGGAGCTCCGTCCTCCGGTTGCCGTCGGGGGTTTGAATAGGAGCCGGGCACCCGCTGGTAACACACTCAGCGGGCACCCAGCAAATGGAGGGTTACGCCAGTGAGGTGGAGCGCCGATCAGTGGCGCTCCTTCTCCATGCAGCTCCCGGGGACAATGGAGCCAGGTGCCCCCTTCAGGGCTGGCGCCCGGTGGCAAATGACTCCATTGTCAATAAGCTTTATAAATATATCATCCCCCGCTCCCTCAGCACACCCCTCCCCCCCAACATGGCAGTGATAAAAAATAAGCTTTATAAATATATCATCCCCCGCTCCCTCAGCACACCCCTCCCCCCCTAACATGGCAGAGTGACAAAATATATGCATAGTAGATATATCTCCCCCCCCTCCGCCGAGTCCAACGCCAGGCAATGACCCCACTTGCTTGGCTTGCCAGACACTGTGACAGACAGACAGACTCACTTACTTGATTCTTGCTGCCTGAGTCCCCAGTCACAGTGCCACAGCCCGCTGCGCTGCCCACGCAGATCCTGTCTCCCGGGTCCCAGTCGCACTTTATACAGACAGTGTCTTGTCTTCACCACGGTCTGACTCCATCTGCACTCTGTCTGCAGTGTCGGGCGGCTCTTCAGAGGAGCACGGGGCAGGCACAGCCAGGGTAGGTCGCGGGCGGTCACATGATACGTGGTGACGTCCGCGGCCCTCTGAGAGCACAGTGTGTAGTGGAGCCGGAGGAGGAGCGCCGCTGATGCTGATTGGCGCTCAGCTCAGCGGCTCCTCTCTCTGGCTTTCTTTTATTTACAGTGAAGCCGTCGGTAGCGGTATAGGGGTAGGTAGATGTGGTGGAAGGAAGTGGAACGGCCGGGACCCTGGAGACAATGGAGCTAGATGCCCCCTTCAGGGCTGGGCACCCGGCGGCAACTGACTCCATTGTCTCCGGGAGTTCCGCCACTGCCATACACAGTATAAAAGGGTGTATTCTCTGTGGAGGTATGATAGCGATCATTGTGAGCAAACTCGGCCCAAGGAAGCAGCTCCAACCAGTCATCTTGATAAGACGAGACCAACTAATGAAGGAACTGTTCTAGGTCTTGGTTCACCCTCTCCGTTTGCCCGTTGGTCTGAGGGTGATAGGCCGTGGAATATTTAAGTTTTACCTGCAGAGCTCAGCACAAGGATCTCCAAAACTTGGCCACAAATTGGACTCCTCTGTCAGAGATGATATCTTGACGAAGGCCGTGTAAATGGAAGATCTCCTTAATGAAGAGTTGTGCAAGCTGGGATGCAGAAGGCAGGCCTGTAAACAGCACAAATTGAGCCATCTTGGAGAATCTGTAGACAACTACCCATATGGTGTTATGGCCTTGAGATGGAGGCAAGTCCGTAATAAAGTCCATGGATAAATGGGACCAGGGCTGTTGAGGAACAATCAACGGATGCAGTAGACCAGGAGATGTTTTCCTAGAAATTTTATGTTGAGCACATTTGATGCAGGAAGCAACAAAGTCTTTAACATCGGTTCTCAAGGTAGGCCACCAATAAGGGCATTGAATGAATCTATTTCAAGTACGAAAGGACGGGTTACGTCAGGCTGTCTTAAAACTGCTTGTTTCAGCTGGTGGAATGTCAAAGTAGCCTCAGGAAACCAAAAACTGCAGTTAGCACCTTTTACAAGTGAGCACTGTAATGGGAGCAACAATTGGCAAATCCTAGGAACCGCTAAATGGATTTCAATGTAGTAGGTAGAGACCAGTCAAGAACGGCTTGCAGTTTCTGTGGATCCATTTGTAGACCGGTTCCTGAGATAATATATCCTAGGAAGGGAATTGTTGTAGTCTCAAATGTGCACTTCTCGAGTTTACAAAAGAGCAGATTTTTTCTTAGACGAAGCAGAACTTCTTTGACTTGGCAGCGATGTGACTGAAGATCTTGAGAGAAGATTAAAATGTCATCCAAATATACTATGACTGACTTATATAGAAGATCTCTGAAAATCTTGTTTACAAAAGTGTTGGAAGACTGCCGGGGCATTGCTGAGGCTGAAGGGCATCACTAGATATTCATAGTGCCCGTCCCTGGTGTTTAAAACCAGTCTTCCATTCATCTCCTTCACGTATACGGATCAGATTATACGCACCCCTTAGGTCAAGCTTGGAGAAAACAAAAGCACCTTTCACTCTGTTGAACAGTTCTGTAATGAGTGGAAGAGGATAACTGTTCTTGATGGTAATATCGTTAAGTCCACGATAGTCGATGCAGGGATGGAGGCCACCATTCTTTTTCTTCATGAAAAAGAAACCTGTTCCTGCGGGCGAGCTGGAGGTGCGAATAAACCCTTTCTCCAAGTTTTCTGTTGTATACTCAGACATAGACTGGGTCTCTGGTAACGAGAGGGGATAAACTCGTCCACGTGGTGGAGTTTTCCCTGGAATTAAATCTATAGGACAGTCCCATTCATGATGAGGAGGAAGGGTGTCAGCTCCTTGTTTACTGAAGACATCAGAGAAGTCTTGATAATTCTCAGGAAGGCCTTCTAGAGATTTCACACAGGAGTTTCGGAACTACTTGAGGAAAACAGTTCTGAAAACAAAATGGGCTCCAGGAGAAAATCTGCAAGGACGTCCATCGATACGGGGAATATATCTTGAAGCCATGGGAGGCCCAGGATCATTTCATGAGAGGCTTAAGGAATGACAAGGAAAGATAAGGTTTCCACGTGAAGCGCCCCAACTTTGAGCTTCAAAGTTTGGGTGCGATGTGTAATTCTCCCACCGATGATTCGACTACCGTCTATAGCAGTTAAGTACACTGGTTGAGTAAGCCACTCAGTGGATATGCGTGAGACCCGCTACGACCGACAGTGCATGTCGTAGCGGGTCTCGATCCAAAGGGGGCGAGCTGTCGATGTTGATTGACAGCTCGCCCCGTTTGGAAGGCGGGCCGGGGGGTGGCAGCCCAAATGGAGGCATTCTCATGGGAACGCCTGCCATTTGGGGGAGGCCCCACTGACATCACTAGTGATGTCAGTGGAGAGCGTTCCCGGCTCAGACAGAGCCAGAAGCTCTCCGGGGCTTACGACAAGGGAGACCCTACCCTAGGGTCTCGTCGTAAGCCCCGATGGTCGCGATGGTCTCTTACCATCGCGACCATCACCGGAGCGGTCGTTAGAGCTGTGGGTGTTAACCCACAGCCTAACGACCGCAACAGAGGCGGGCGGTCAGGATGCAAGTGGCTGCCCAGTTTCTGAGCGACCGCTTGCATCCTCCGACCGCCTCTGAATGAGGCCCCCAGTCCAGAGCTTGACCGGTCAGGAGTGATATGATGTATGCTACTCGAGTCCTGGAAGTAGGGAAGCTTGAAGCCTGTAACTCGAAATGAATCTCGCATTGATTTAAAAAACCTTGACAGAGCTTTGGGTTTCAATCGAATTTATTAGGAAGAGGTAGCTGAAGACGAGACACTGGTGGAGAGACCACTGTGGGAGTGGTTGCAAGAGTAGAATTACTAGACTGGAGATCCGCTCTAGATATTCCTGAAAGGAGAGCTTGAACATTATCCAGACGAGTAGATATATCTTGAATATATTGCATCAGCTGCACTTGTGCAGACTCCTGTCTACTCAGGCGATTTAGTAGATCCTGGCCCAGGGCTCTGAGTACCAGACGGATCCATATGCCCAGTACAAGCAGTCACTGGCTGTGAAATTGGAAGGGGTGGACCCGAGCTGGGTTGAGTGACAGAGACACCTGGACCAGAAGGGAGTTTGAATTTAGATGGTTTAATGTAATTCTTTAACATACAGATGAAAGAGGACTAACTGAGTGATGGTAAATAAAGTCCTTGGTGCAGAGATGCACAACTGCAGACACTTAAAACAAACACAAAAGTCTCTGAGGTTCAGGGGGTACTGTGGAGGAGAATTGTAGGGTTAAATACTGTAGAACTTGTAGATGAGTTGAATACTGAGTTGAAAACTGTAGCAGAGTAGAATATATCTCCTGGATGGAGTATGCAGGATTGGGGAAGCACTTGGAATAGAACTCCGGGATGGAGTGTGCTGGATTGGGTGAGCACTTGGAATAGAACTCCGGGATGGAGTGTGCTGGATTGGGTGAGCACTTGGAATAGAACTCCGGGATGGAGTGTGCTGGATTGGGTGAGCACTTGGAATAGAACTCCGGGATGGAGTGTGCTGGTTTGGGCAGGAGTACTCCTGGCTGGAGTACACATGAACAGAGTCACAGGTGAACTGGAACTGGAAACAGCAGGGCTCAGAAGCATAGGTCTGGCTAGAGCAAGAGCACTTTTGTACTGGCAATGAGACAGAGTCAGGGAAGTGCATGGAGAGGCAGCAGGAACAGCTAGGCAACAGCGGGCATGCAAGGAACCACCTTCTGGCATCGGCCACACTCTGGATTCCCCTGAAAGCAGCGGGCGGCGACTCAGCAAGCCGCGATGACACCAGCGCATGGGAAGATGCAGGGGTCTCTGACGGAGGTCTCTAGCATGGTTTGTGACAGGTTCCGTGTTTGATATCTGGTTCTGACCTCGGCTATTCCCTGTGACCCATTTACGTCTGCTCCCTGGAACCATCTAGTCTGTTTGGTTCTGACCCGGCTAGTCAACTATGCTAAGTTTTCTGCACTCCTACCAAGTCTCCCAGCGCCTGTATAGGGAAACCTAACCCGAGGGCCGTGACCTGTGTGTCGGACGCAGCCAAGTCCATACCTTCTTGTGAGGGTCCCTGGTGAATATCACTGGCACATTAGACTTCGCGCCTCTGAAATAGGTCTAGCCAATTCCCTGAATATGGGTTGCATCCACAATCCGTCCGAGAGTTCGTGACAGCTGGTAATTAAAAACCATCAAAGTTCCCGATTTAATGGAAGTACTTTGTTTATTAAAGTCTGGGCTTTCGTTGGTTGCCAGCCATTGGATGCTGCTTTCCAGTGACCATCTGATGTCTGGCTGTTTTTTTTTTTTATCTGCACACACCCAAAGTGTATGTGTGCATATGCGAAGCTCCAACTGCATTATTATTCTTTTGAATTATATTGGATCAATCAATGTTCCCGATTTAACTAATGTACTCTTTCCATTTATTCAGGGCTTCGATGGTTGCCAGCCACGGGATGCTGCTTTCCAATTCCCATCCCATGACTGACTTTTTTTTTTTTTTTTTTTTTCAGCTGCGGCCACCCGAAGTGTAGCCAATCCAATTATACTGCTATAGTTTATAATCCAAGTTTTCTCCCGTGCTGCCAGCACCACTGGAACGATCTCCCTTATTTCATCAGACTTTCCCCCAGCCTGCATAGCTTAAATGGGCACTTAAAACCCACCTGTTCATAAAAGCATGCCAGGTCACCACGTAGCTTCACCCTCCTGCTTCCGTTCTTGCTTCTGCTCCCGACTCACTCCCCCTACACTAGCTTAATGCTTGTGTTATCCATTTGTCTGCACCCTCCTTTCAGATTGTAAACTCCAAGGAGCAGGGGCCCTCTCCCTCCTGTTCTCCCAGCCTATTTCTCTTGCACACCACTAGTGGCAGATTCAGAGGGGGGAGGGGCACCATAACTACCAACCCCCCTGTAGTTTTGGGTATCTTTTTTTATTTTTGCAAATGCTGCTGCCGGTGGCTGTTTCTGCTGCTACTACTGGCAGCCAGATACGGTAGATACAGAGCAGCTGCAGCAGCATGCTCAGAGGCTAAGCACTGCAGTTCCGCCTCCTTGAGCTCTGCTCTGCAAACTGTGCTTTCTTGTTGTAAGATGCGAATTGTGCTTGATTGTTGTAATACGTGAATGTGATGTCATGACATCACGTCGCGCACACTATGAAGAGGAGAAGCAGCAGAGTGGGGACTTAGTGGGAACTCTGAAACCCACCATGACTTAACCAGCAAGAGCTGTGCTGGCGACGGATGCCTAAATAATGCGCACAGACAGTAGCATCACAAGGGGGGTGTAGGCCAAAATCCACACCCTCATGCCTGCACCCCCCTTCCACCACACTTCTGCCCGCACACCCCCTCCATTTGGAGGCAGAACCAGTTTCGCCTCCAGCACACCTTACCCAGCTGCCGCAGGGTGGCTCCATTTGCCAGGTGCCCACTGAGATTTTGTTACCAGCGGGTGCCCGCCTCCTTCCCCGCAGCGGCAGCCGGAGGCAGGAGCACACTCCAGAGCTCTGGCTCCCGCAGTGAGCACTATGGGAGAGACGTCATGACGAGGAACGGTCGGACCGGACGGCAGTGGACGTAGGAGCGGGGCTTATGGTAAGTATTGTGTTTGTATTTTTAATTGTATTTTTTTGTGTAAGGGACACCACCACTGGGGGCACTAATAATGGGGGCATACTACTAGGGACACTACTAATGGGGCATTACTACTGGGAGCACTACTAATGGGGACATACTAATGGGGCACTGCTATAGGGGGCATTACCATTGGGGCACTAATACTGGCGGCATTACTACGGGGCCACTACTAATGGGGGTATTACTACTGGGGGGCACTACTACAGGGGGCATTACTATTGGGGTCACTACTACAGGGTACATTACTAATGGAGGCATTGAATAGAGGGCACTGCATAAGGAGCACCACTACTGGGGGCACTGCATAGGGGGCACCACTACTTTGGGCATTGTGTAAGGGGCACTACTGCTGTGGGCATTGTGTAAGGGGCACTACTGCTGTGGGCATTGTATAAGGGGCACTACTACTGTGGGCATTGTATAAGGGGCACTACTACTGTAGGCATTGTGTAAAACAGGCACTACTGTGGGCATTGTGTAAAAGGGGCACTACTGTGTGTCATAATATGAATAGGGGACACTACTATATGGTGTAATGTGAATCAGGGGCACTGTGTGCGGTGTAATGTGAATAAGATTGTGCTACCGTGTGGTGTAATTTGAATTGGGGATAGTATTGTGTGACCATGCTCCTTTCTTTTGAGGCCATGCCCCTTTTTTGCACTGCGCACCTTAGGCGCACGCTGTCCTTTTATTGAAAAATCACAGAGGAAGGGGGGGTTCCACCACATCTCTAGGACCACTTTAATCACTGCTACCCAGAATATCGGCCGTGATGTCATCACGCCTGCTGGGTGCGTCCGGAATTCTGGGTGGAATGCTGGACTGGTAAGGGCTAAGAGTTCGCGGAGCTGCACAATTTATCACCGGGGTGACACCAACCCTAGTGACGCCTCTGGGCACGGACAGGTCAGCATCTCTGATCCGGAGCCCTCTGACGGGGTTTGGTGGGGAACATCCGGTTCATGCAGTATAGAGTAGACTGGAGGCCAGTAACTGACCTCTCTGAGGGTTTCCTGGTACAGCAGCAGCCCCCATTGTGTCATGATGAGGCTGCCAGAAGAAGGAGCTCTGAAGCAGTTTATCACTGCTGTGCACTGTCCCTTACCTCTGCAGTGGAGACTTCGTCTTCTAAAAGGGACCCCTGATTCATGCACACCTGAAAATCACACAGAATGGATCCCACTCACATAGGTGAGTGTACATTTGTATCTTACACTTTTTCCCTATCCCAACACTCACCCCCCCATGTTTGTGTGTCTTGTACCAACTTTCCCCTTTGTCCTACTTTTTCCAGTGCTGCTCTCTCTTTCTCTCTCCATCTCTCTTTCCTCCTATCTGCTACCATGGTGTGTTTCTCTTTGTCCCTATTGTGTTTGTGTGTGGAAAAGTGGGAAAAAAAGTCTACAAAATAGTTTACATTTATATTAAAAGCATTTTTACCACTTAACTGATGGCAATAGCATCCCCCTTCCCCAGATTCAATAGATCCCAATGAACACTAACTCCCTCCATGTCAAATAGAACAAGTATTGCAGCAATACCCTGCTAGATAACCTGTGTTTTCCCCTAAAGGAGGCAGTAAATAGAGTGCAACTTGTGTTTTTATTTAAGTACAGGACACATCTGTAGTTAAAGAACAGTTTTTAAGGGGTGCCATTTTTTTATTTGCCCTGGGCACCATCAACCCTAGTCACGCCTCTGGTTTCAGACATTGATTAATATCTCTAATATCCTCATGAGATTTGATCTACCATATATATATAGTCTGATGCAATTTTAAATACATTTAAACTGCCCTCAAACAACTTCTATCAGGTTGGGCACGCAGCCCCGGTGCTGATAGTGCCGGCGGTCAGAATCCCGGCAGTGTAATCCTGAAGGTGGAAATCCTGGTGCATGCAGGTAAGTATTCTAACCCTTCCCCTAACCCTACCCCTTACCCACCTTTCCCACAGCCTTACCCTCACCCTAGTGCCTACTCCTAAACCTAATACCGTTGGGATTGCAGCTGTCAGGATTTTGGAGCCGGGATTCTGACTGCTGTCAAGATTCCGGCGCCAGGATTCTGTCCACCAGCATTGTCTGTGCCGGGATGCTGACTACATCTTCCTTCTAACAACATCTGCACATCCACACCCCCTAACCATGCTCCACCCAATCATGGTGTCAGCCCTGTCATTTTTGTCTGGGTCTGCCCCTGCACACCATGTACACTCTACACCTCCTTCTTGGGTCCCTGTACTCCATTCCTTTGTTGCTTTGCACCTCTTCCAGCAGCTCTTAACCTGTTAGTTGTGCCCACTTTAATGGGTACAGGTTTCAACCTATGCTGAATATTCTACTTGTTTCCACAGCTGTATTGAGTAGTGTGGTGCTAGTTGATATTTGTTTACCACAAAGTACTGGTTACTGTATTGTACTGTTCTACCTTGAGCTGTCTTACAGTATTGTATGCATTATTCACGGCACTGCAGACTACTTGTGGAGCCCTATAAATAAAGTATAATCATAATAATTTTTCCCAGCTAATAAGACAGATCAGTGGGCAGATACAGTGAGGGACAGATAATACAACTGTTGAACAATTACAGCATGGTAAGTAGAGATGAGCTGGTCCAGTTCTCCGAGAACCGGACCCACCCGAACATAGCTGGATCCGTCTCGGGTTTTCCCGCCTAACTCAGAATCCAAAACAAGGCAAAATGTCATCATCCTGCTGTTAGATTCTTGCAGGTTTTGAATTCTATAAAGGTCCCGATGATCTGCGCCATTTTCACTCCGGCTGTGGAGAGTATAACAGACGTGCTCTGTGCTGCTCTGTCTGTGCATGTGTTCTTGACTTCTCAAGGGTGCAGTGCTGTTGGGCTGGGACTGCTGTCACTGTTGTCCTGTCAATCAAGGGGCTGCAGTACATAAAGGGGTGCTGCTGTGTTGTCCTGTCCATCAAGGGGCTGGGGCTGCAGTAACATCAAGGGGATGTGGCTGCAGTACATAAAAGGATGCTGCTGTGTTGTCCCTAAAGGGGCGAGGGCTGCAGTGCATAAAGGGGGCTGCTTTGTTGTCCATAAAGGGGCTGGGGCTGCAGTACATAAAGGGGTGCTGCTGTGTTGTCCATAAAGGGGTTGAGGCTGCAGTACATAAAGGGAGCTGCTGTGTTGTCCATAAAAGGGCTGGGGCTGCAGTATATAAAGGGGGGCTGCAGTACATAAAGGGAGCTGCTGTGTTGTCCATAAAAGGGCTGGGGCTGCAGTATATAAAGGGGGGCTGCAGTACATAAAGGGAGCTGCTGTGTTGTCCATAAAAGAGCTAGGGCTGCAGTATATAAAGGGGGGCTGCAGTATATAAAGGGAGCTGCTGTGTTGCAAATAGGGACTGGGGCTGCAGTATATAAAAGGGGGCTGCAGTACATAAAGGGCTGCTGCTGTGATGTCCTGTCCATCAAGGGGCTAGGGCTGCAGTACATAAAGGGGTGCTGTGTTCTGGGGATGTTCTATCAATCCAGGGGTGCTCTTCCCCAGTGTAAAAAAAATAAAAGTTAAAATTAATAATTATCATTCCATAAAAAAAAAAAAAAGATCTTTTTTTTTTATTTTTTTCGTGTGCCAGCTATTATTGTTCGGTGACACTGCCGGCCAGACCGCAGTTCATCATCCACGTATTTGTGACTCTGCAGGTGGTCCGTTAACTTGGTGGTGCAATTTTTTTTATTAAATGACAAGGCTGTGCAGGAGATGCTATCTGTGGCATGTTAAATTTCTGTATATTTTTGCCATTCAGCAGGTGCATGTAGAAGCTTGCAGCACCTGCAATAAATGTTGCATTTGCCCTGTCATCAGCTGAAGCAAGAGGTAGTTAGTTACAAGGTGGAACTCCACCCTTTATATGCTTCAGCGGTTGGAGGAACAGCAGTAAGCCATCCAAAGCTACACAAACTATAACATAGGAACAGGAGGGGGAATGTACCTTACTGTCGCCATACCCGCTGGATAGTCTGAAATGTCATAATTACATTGGAGTATAGAGTTCACAAAGTTCATATTTGATGCAGGGGCATCTTAAGAGAGGAGGGGGCCCATGTGCACACCCCGTGCAGGGCCCCCTCCTCTCTCACTGGTGGGCGGCAGCTGACTGACGTGGCTAGCCAGCCACCGGAGCCTTAGTAGACTCCGGGCACTAGAATGTGCCCGGAGTCTACTGTGCATGTGCAGAACATCGGAAAAATGGCCGCGGTGGCCATTTTCCGGTGTTCTGAACAGCACAGACACCCGACGTAGGACCACAGACAGGTAAGTCTAATATAATATGGGTGCAGTGTGTGCGGTGTGGGACCCCCCTGGACCCGGGGGCCCGTGGTGCCCTGTACACACTACACCCATTATAGATATGCCACTGATTGGATGGTTTTCTTTTATTGGATTGGGTATATGTTAGGTACAGCAATTTGATACGAAAGTCTCAGGTTGATTGTATTCATGATAACTCACATTATACCAGTTGAAGACATTAAGTTCATCCCTTTTTTATATATGGGGATGATTGGAACATACAACATCAATAAATGATGACAATAATTAGAACAAAATCTATATGAATCATATACTGTCCCACTCATTGGGTTGATATAGATATATATATATATCTCAATATATTTAGCTCAAGGTGCTACTGATCAATTAATCAGAAACTGGAGGTCTGGCGCCTGCGCAGATTCCCGAACTAGCGTGCACTGCTGAATTAGGCCCAAAGATCTGAAGAAATGAAAAGAGCTGTTGGTAAGAAAATTTTCAGCTCAAGAGGCATATGATGCAGCGATGGCTCCTCCTTTAGTTTCTCCAGCAAGTGCGACTGCCAGGAAAAAACTAAACTTTCCCAGAAAAAGACCCACTGGTGATGCAGATGAGTCAACACAACCAAGTTTTGCCATCTGGTCGGGTGTAAAAGAATTGCCTACAATTAATGAGAACTCTACCGTGACTCCATCTTATACGGTCACCATTCAAAGAATTGTTAAGGACTATTTTAATGATAGCATCTAAATAGGCATGTTAAGTCCGTTTCACTACTGGCAGGAAAAAAAGGCAGTTTGGAGGCCCTTGCACAAACTGGCTTTGCTTTACTTGAGCTGTCCACCCTCCAGTGTGTACTCAGAAAGTTTTCATCACAGCCTGGTAACTTGTCAACGATTGGCGCAGGAGGCTACTTCCTCAAAATATGGAAAAAATTATGTTCATCAAAATGAACTACAAATTTCACAAGGAAGACCTTTACCGCTAATTACATCCAAAAATAACAGAGACACCAAAGGCTGTAATGGTGGATTCCAGCGGGGATGAATTAATATTGTGTGAAGATGATGTACACACTGATGAGGGCGAGGAATTGGATGATGATGGCGACAACATCTTGCCTCTGTAAAGCCAGTTTGTGGCTGAGAGATCATTGCCAGCAATATCAGCTGCCCATTTTTAGCTGGATTTGTGGGGGCCCAAACAAACCAATCGCTTCAGCCAGAATTGGCAGTCCCTGTCGCTGAAGTGATTTTTTTGTTAAACTGTGCATGTCCTGTTTACTATATACAACATAAGGGGGGGGTGGAAGGGCCCAAGGACAATTCCATCTTGCGCCTGTTTTCTTTGCATTATGTGCTGTTTGGGGCATTGCTGCCTGACATTTTTAATTTCATAGTTTATTAAACTGCCATCCTGTCTGCCACTGCAGTGCCACTCTGTGCCATGTTGGAAGCTGAGCTTCCACATGTTAGTGCCGCCCACTGCTGTCACTTAGCTTATTCAGCCAGCTAGCTCAATGCAACCTTTTGGCCTAAACTTGCTGAAATCAATATTGTGAGCTGTGAGGTGGTCAAAATTGATTGGAAATGACTGGAAATAAATGTTATTGAGGTTAATCATACTGTTGGAACAAAAACAGGCCCAAATTGTGTGATTTCATCTGTTTTTATGATTTTTTTGAACAAATACAGATATAAAACCAAAACATGCAAGGGTGGTTTTGTAAAACTAAATCCAGATCTAAAACCTTGAAGGAGATACAGATCCAAAACCAATATACGGGGGTCAGCACACATCCCTAATTGTAAGTAATACCGATTGCATTACCATCATTATATTAAGTAGGTAAAGGCTATTTATATCAAAAAGTGTGTATATATTAGGGGTGTGCACCGGCCACTTTTCGTGTTTTGTGTTTTGCTTTTGGATCTGGATCTTTCTTCGTGTTTTGGATCTGGATTGGTTTTGCCAAAACCACCCTTCCGTGTTTTGGGTTCTGGGTTTTGTGTTTTGGATCTGTATTTTTTTGAAAAAAAGCATAAAAACAGCTAAAATCACAGAATTTGTAGGTTTTTCTGCTCCTATGTTATTATTGACCTCAATAACCTTAATTTCCACTCATTTCCAGTCTATTCTGAACACCTCACACCTCACAATAGTGTTTTTATGTCCAAAAGGTTGCACCGAGGTAGCTGGATGACTATGCTAAGCGACACGAGTGGGCGGCACAAACACGTGACCCATCTAGGCGTGATACTGCAGTGGCAGACAGGATGGCAGTTTGAAAAACTAGGCCCCAAACTGTACATAGTGCAAAGAAAAAAAAGAGGTGCAAGATGTAATTGTCCTTGGGCCCTCCCACCCACCCTTATGTTGTATAAACAGGACATGCACACTTTAACAAACCAATCATTTCAGCGCCAGGGTCTGCCACACAACTGTGGCTGAAATGATTGGTTCGTTTGGGCCCCCACAAAACAAGCTGGCAATTAATGTGTCCCTGCACAAACTGGCCCTACAAAGGCAAGATGTCATCCTCATCCTCCTTAATCACCGATTCCTCACCCTCTTCAGTGTGTACATCCTCATCCTCACAAAGTATTAACTCGTCCCCACTTGAATCCACCACCACAGGTCCCTCTATACGTTCTGGAGGCTGGTCTCCCTGGAAGAGCTGATAATTCATTTTGATGAACATCATCTTCTCCACATTCTGTGGAAGCAACCTCCTACGCCTTTCGCTGACAAGGTTCCCGGCTGCACTAAACACTCTTTCGGAGTACACACTGGAGGGGGGGCAACTCAGGTAAAATAGAGCCAGTTTGTACAGGGGCCTCCAAATTGCCTCTTTTTCCTGCTAGTACAGGTATGGACTGTCTGACATGCCTACTTGGATGCTGTCACCGATGTAATCCTCCACCATTCTGTCAATGGTGACAGTATCATATGCAGTGACAGTAGACATGTCAGAAATTGTTGCCAGGTCCTTCAGTCCGGACCAGATGTCCAAACTTGGTCCTGCCTGCCCTGCATCACCGCCAGCGGGTTGCTTAGGATATCTAAGTTTTTTCCTGGCAGCCCCAGTTGCGGGAGAAAATGAAGAAGGAGCCGTTGACGTGTCACGTTCCGCTTCAGCTGACAGTGTGTTCACCAGCAGGTCTTTGCACCTCTGCAGGCTTGTGTCAGCCGGAAAGAGAGACACCACATAGGCTTTAAACCTAGGATCGAGCACGGTGGCCAAAATGTAGTGGTCTGATTTCAACAGATTGACCACCCTGGAATCCTGGCAAAGCGAATGAAGGGCTTCATCCACAAGTCCCACATGCCGAGCGGAATCGCTCCGTCTTAGCTCCTCCTTCACTTTCTCCAGCTGCTTCTGCAAAAGCCTGATGAGGGGAATGACCTGACTCAAGCTGGCAGTGTCTGAACTGACTTCACGTGTGGCAAGTTCGAAGGGCTGGAGAACCTTGCACAACACGGAAATCATTCTCCACTGCGCTTGAGTCAGGTGCATACCCCCAAGGCTTGTATGGCCTTTTGCTGCTCCTCCATCCTCTGAAGCATATAGAGGGTTGAGTTCCGCCGCGTCACAACCTCTTGCTTCAGGTGATGGCGGGGCAGGTTCAAGAGTGTTTGCTGGTGCTCCAGTCTTCGGCACGCAGTCGCTGAATGGCGAAAGTGGCCAGAAATTTTTCGGGCCACCCAAAGCGTCTCCTGCACGCCCCTGTCGCTTTTCAGAAAATTCTGCACCACCAAGTTTATTGTGTGAGCAAAACATGGGACGTGCTGGAATTTGCCCAGATGTAATGCCCGCACAATATTGGTGGCGTTGTCAGATATCACAAATCCCCAGGAGAGTCTAAGTGGGGTAAGCCACTGGGCGATGATTTCCCTCAGTTTCTCTAAGAGGTTGTCGGCGGTGTGCCTCTTACTGAAACCGGTGATACACAGCGTAGCCTGCCTTGGAACGAGCTGGCGTTTCTGAGATGCTGCTACTGGTGACGCTGCTGCTGTTGCTGCGTAAGGTGATACATCTACCCAGTGGGCTGTCACAGTCATATAGTCCTTAGTCTGCCCTGTTCCACTTGTCCACATGTCCGTGGTTAAGTGGACATTGTGTACAACGGCATTTTTCAGGACACTGAGGACACTTTTTCTGACGTTTCTGTACAGTCTCGGTATCGCCTGCCTAGTGAAGTGGAATCTAGACGGGATTTGGAACCAGGGACACCCTACCTCCATCAATTGTCTAAATCCCACTGCACTAATGGCGGATACCGGACGCACGTCTAACACCAACATAGCAGTCAAGGCCTCAGTTATACGTTTTGCTTCAGGATGACTGCTGTCGTACTTCATCCTCCTCGCTAAGGACTGTTGGAGGGTCAATTGTTTAGTTAAAGTAGTGGTGTTCCTACTTCCTCTCTGGGATGATGAACGACTCCCAGCAGCAGCAACAGCAGCAGCGGCAGCAGTAGGCGTAGCAATGCAGGATCCTCCGGAGGAATCCCGGATAGGAGAGTCAGTCATGCCAGTGACATGGCCTGCAGGACTACTTCCGATCCTGACTAAGGAGGAAATTGACGAGGAGGGAGTTGACGGTGTGGTTTGAAGGCGCTTGGATACAACAGGACAACGGGATTTAGGTGTCCCTGGACTGCTTACGGTCTTAGCCAAAGTTTCTGAACTTGACAGTAACTTTTTATGAACGCGCTGCAGGTGCCGTATAAGGGAGGATGTTCCTAGGTGGTTGACGTCCCTACCCCTACTTATTTCACCTTTACATATGGTACATATGGCAAGACAGTTGTTGTCCGGATTTGGATAGAAATATTGCCAGACCAAAGAGGTGGAATGTTTGGTCTTCTGCCCAGGCATGACCGTGATGGGCTTTTTCATCCCACGGACAACAACTGTCTCCCCCGGAGCCTGATTTAAACAAACCACATCACCATCAGAATCCTCCTCGCCAACTTCCTCCTCAGCGCCAGCTACACCAGTATCCTCATCCTGTTGTACTTCAACAGTGACATCTTCAATTTGCATATCAGCAAGTGGACTGTGGGTGCTCCTTTCAGCACTTGCAGGGGGTGTGCAAACGGTGGAAAGAGCCACCTCTTCCCGTCCAGTGCTGGGAAGGTCAGGCATCGCAACCACCACCACACTTGGACTCTCCTTGGGGATTTGTGATATCTTCTTAGAAAGCACAGTTCTTCGCTGTGCTTTTGCCAGCTTAACTCTTTTGATTTTTTTAGTGGGAGGAGGGCTTCTATCGTCATGTGAAGCTGAACCACTAGTCAAGAACATACTAGGGATCGACCTTAGCCGTTCCTTGCCACTCCGTGTCGTAAATGGCATATTGGCAAGTTTACGTTTCTCTTCAGCTGATTTAAATGTTTTTTTCAAGGTCATTTTCCTGAACTTTGTCATTTGGGATTGTATGTGCCCTCTATTATGACATTGGGCATCGGCCTTGGCAGACGACGTTGATGGCATGTTATCGTCTATGTCATGACTAGTGGCAGCAGCTTCAGCACTAGGAGGAAGTGGTTCTTGATCTTTCTCTATTTTATTTTTATCGGAGAAAGTTTGGTCCTCCATTTATGTTATATCGATTTGATATATACGTGCGGCTAAACACAGAAAATATTTCTTTATTTTTGCTGGAGAGCAGTGCACTTTGTGGGTTACACCAGCCTTTAAGAAATGAGCCAGCCGGCTCTTTACTTATGGGACACAGGCGCACGCTTGGCGCTGCTCCTTTGTTGATGCACGTGCGGCTACTGTGCACACAATTCACAAACACACAAAAAATATTATTTTTTTGGTTTGAACTGGAGTGTACTTTGGGGGTTACAGCACCCTTTAACGGACAAGCCAGCCGGCCCTTTACTTATGACACAGGCGCACGCTTGGCACTACTTTGTTGATGCACGTGCGGCTACTGCGCACACAATTCACAAACACACAAAAAATATTATTTTTTTGGTTTGAACTGGAGTGTACTTTGGGGGTTACAGCACCCTTTAACGGTCAAGCCAGCCGGCCCTTTACTTATGACACAGGCGCACGCTTGGCACTACTTTGTTGATGCACGTGCGGCTACTGCGCACACAATTCACAAACACACAAAAAATATTATTTTTTTGGTTTGAACTGGAGTGTACTTTGGGGGTTACAGCACCCTTTAACGGTCAAGCCAGCCGGCCCTTTACTTATGACACAGGCGCACGCTTGGCACTACTTTGCTGATGCACGTGCGGCTACTGCGCACACAATTCACAAACACAGAAAATAATTTTTTTTTTGGTTTGGACTGGAGTGTACTTTGGGGGTTACAGCACCCTTTAACGGTCAAGCCAGCCGGCCCTTTACTTATGACACAGGCGCACGCTTGGCACTACTTTGTTGATGCACGTGCGGCTACTGCGCACACAATTCACAAACACAGAAAATAATTTTTTTTTTGGTTTGGACTGGAGTGTACTTTGGGGGTTACAGCACCCTTTAACGGTCAAGCCAGCCAGCCCTTTACTTATGACACAGGCGCACGCTTGGCACTACTTTGTTGATGCACGTGCGGCTACTGCGCACACAATTCACAAACACAGAAAATAATTTTTTTTTGGTTTGGACTGGAGTGTACTTTGGGGGTTACAGCACCCTTTAACGGTCAAACCAGCCGGCCCTTTACTTATGACACAGGCGCACGCTTGGCACTACTTTGTTGATGCACGTGCGGCTACTGCGCACACAATTCACAAACACAGAAAATAATTTTTTTTTTGGTTTGGACTGGAGTGTACTTTGGGGGTTACAGCACCCTTTAACGGTCAAGCCAGCCGGCCCTTTACTTATGACACAGGCGCACGCTTGGCACTACTTTGTTGATGCACGTGCGGCTACTGCGCACACAATTCACAAACACAGAAAATAATTTTTTTTTTGGTTTGGACTGGAGTGTACTTTCGGGGGTTACAGCACCCTTTAACGGGTACCTTATATAGGATCCAAAACCCGCGAGACTCGGAAGGCGGGACGTTTTGCCTCGATTTCAGATCCGAGTCAGGCGGGAAAAGTCGAGCCTGACTCGGATCGGACTCGGATCGGGGGGGCTCGGGGGGGTTCGGATTTCAGAAATCCGAACCCGCTCACCCCTAGTATGTGTATATATATATATATATATATATATATATATGGATTGTTAGATATTTAACCCCTTGCTGCATTATGGTGTTTCTAAATGTCATATCTGTTGGTGCTAAGCTTTAAATTGATGTTCAAAAACTTCATAATAATGTCATGCAATTACGCACATAACCCCCTTTCTCCCTACATCATTTGGCTTCAGGTACAGAGGTCCATTCATAGCTTTTTCATAAAGCACCTAAGTGCTTCAAGATTATGTTGGGAAGTCCCAGTAGTATCTTGCCACTGACAGTACTGACTACTTGCACCTAATAGTTTGCACCTAATCGTCTGTGGGAACGGTATCACTAAAACCTGACTGCTGTTTCTCACTGCAAGATCGGACGATAGGACGATAGGACTACTGCAGTGCAAATGTTCTCCCTCTCCAATGCACTATAGACTAGAAGAGGAGCAGGCTGTGAATCTGTGGAAGTACAAGCTGTGAGAAGGAAAAGTGGGCCCAATGTAATAGTCCAGCGATTTGCGGGAGCCAGCGTGATTCCTGCGAGATAGTTACTAGTTTGAAAGCTGCAATTAGTTTAAGGGTAAAACCAAGTTGGTTTTGTCTTTAAACTAATTGTCTCTTCTATTTGTTCCTGAATTTTGTATCTTATCCGCATTGTAGCTGCATATAAATTTGCTGATAATGTCCTAGGTACTTAGGATTAGTATTTTTGTAGCAAATAAATTGATATTAAGGGGCATATTCAATTAGCCGCGAAAAGTCCCATACTTTTCGCATGGTGTACTTTTTGCTGACATCGCTGGTTTTCAATGCGAAAAATTATCGCGCGCGTACCCGTTTATCCCCCTATTCAATTAGAAATCGTCGAAAACGGGACCCAGCGAAACTGTAATATGTGAAAAGTGCTGTCGGATTTGGGGAAATCAGCCTGACACCCCCCAAAAGATGCACTGACTTTGGGGGTCACTCTAGTTACCCCCGAATAGCTGTGCTGAAAGTATTTGGGGTACTTGAATGGTCTCAATAGTTGCTATTTAGCAACTTTGCAGAAGTGGTGAAGAATAGCATTTTGCAGGGTTTTTTTTAAAGAAAATAACTAGTCCCAGCAAATTTGGGGTACCTGAAAATGGGGGCTAGCATAGATTTAAGTTGCTAAAGTGAAGTTTTAAAACTCATAAAAAATCCACCGGCCGCAAGCACCTGCAAACTTAAAAACACCTGGGGCATACTTGGGGACCCCCTGGAGTCTTTTTCGCCCCCAAAACTAAATTACTTTTTTGGGGTGATCTAAGGAGTTTTTAAAACTTTTTTCAATGTAGTTTACCTTTAACTGTCCCAAGGGTGCAGGGGGGTTCCCACAGATTTGCACCCCAAAACCCCAAATCTGCACTTTTTTTCAATACCTATTCATAGGCAAACATTTATTGCCGGTCCCATTGAATTGAGTTTGCGCACCGGCGAAAAGTCTTTGGAATTGAATACGGACGAAACTTTTCGCATGGTGAAATGACATCACCGGCGATACTTTTCCACAAAAACTGACTAATTGAATACGACCCTAAGTTGCAAATTAAATATAACGATGCATGGCCATTAGGCATGGCACAGACCACCTGCATCGGACTTCAGACTTTTGCCTTTTTACCCATATTAGCGACCAAATCACACACAGAAGCTACATGAAATGCCAGTGTCAGTGGTCAGGGTCAGGGTGCATTGTACTGTTGTCACATTAGTGATGCGAATGAAACACATTTTGTGAAAAAGTCTTTGGTAGTCGCAAAGTCCATGGCATGGTGATAGGGCTATCGGATACGAAGTGAGAATAGGCGTATGTGGACACAGCTGTAAGTATACTTTGAGGGTGTGATTCAATTACTTGCAAGCTGAAGTTATTCCTCTGTGAATACACACATCAGGCACTAATGTTATTTGTTTACAAATGTAAATATTTAAGTAGATGCGTTCACAAATATGTATATGTTATTAAATCTACAGTTCTCTATAAGCATACAATTTATACAAAATGAAAACACAAACAAGCAGTTTTATAAATCATCTCATATAACTAACACAACACCACATCCAGAGAGCGTAAGTTTATCATTTGCCACAAACCAGTTGCAATCCAAAAACTTTCTGCTCTTACTTGGTTAGTTAGTCATTGCTACTCATACACGTAACGCGTTTGTAGGTGAAAACAAATTATTAATATTCGACTCACTAGTGCTAGTATTATATAGGAGCAAATCCAATATCCACTTTATCAGGGTTGGGAATGGGACACCGGCGCTCCAGATCCCGATGATCAGAATCCTGATGCCGGCATCCCAACAGCGTTAGGATACCGACATCTGTCAGTCGGTATCCTATCTCTCCCCCTAAACCTCCCTCCCTAGTGCCTAAACCTAACCTCCCCCTCCCTGCATCCTAAACCTAACCCTCCCCCCTTAGGGGGGAGGGTTAGTGCTTAGTGCTAGGAATTAATTCTCCCTGCTGCTGGACCATACCTGTGAAGTAACACTCAGGGAGATGACAAACTCTTGGTGGTTGACTCAATGCAGAAATCAGATGTTATGTGGAAAGCTGGCCTCTGAACCTGACACATTTCTCTGCCTCTAAGGGAGGCGGTTTCATCAGAGGTATACTAGAACAGTCCCCTTGAATCTATGGTACAGCCAATCAGCGAATCCCATAGGATCATACAGTATATCGGGTCCATGGAGTAATTCGAATGCACATTTCCGTGTGTTGATTGTGAGTTTGTAGTTGTTGCTGGTTTGTTTTGCTCATTCTGCGTGGTTTGCTGTTTTTTGCTCTTTTTCTCCTACTTAAAGCTAATGGCGGTAAAGCATTGCTGTTTAGCAGCCGTAGACGTTAAGATGACTGCTGAACACCTCACCCCCCCTGCCGGCAGAAGTATCCCACTCTTGACATAGGACATGGGCAGGCTTTTAATTAGCACACAGTATGGCTCATGAAGGGGAGAGGTGGAGTAGCTGACAATACTGATTACATCATGGGCCAGTGTCACCCTAGTTAATATTACCAGTTGGTTTACTGACTATCAGCAGTGCCTTCTCTGTCACAACTTTATACAGTACACAGTACTTTTAAATGAAACATTTACCCCCAACTATGTTTGCTGCATCATAATTCATTAGCAGTAAGCTGGACAGTCTCATTGTGGTTAGCTCACGCCTGTTCCAGGCTCATAAACAGATAAGAAGCTTAGAGTTTGGATTTCTCTAAGGTTCTCAATGCTGATGTGGGACACTGTTGTGCTGCATTTATATTTCTTGTCCTGCATTTATGTAATATGTAATATTGTTTAAAGACAATGAAAAAAAAAATTGAGAAGCTATGTAGAATCGGGCTAATACCTCCAGTAAATGTATTACAAGCTCAGCAAGATGCCTGCTGTCATTGTCTGATTCTCTATTTTCTCTCTTGTTTAGTGTATAATCATTTGGTACACAGAGTGCACCTCCCATACCCTCATTTACTTTGACATTTGGGAGATAATAACTGGGCAGTTCCACAGTAGGAAGCACACTGCACAAATTTCCTGTGTGCATTTCTTAATATTTTATATACAGTACTATAAAGACGCTATTAATATTGCAGTGCGGACAATCTCCTCATTTGTTTGTGCTCACTGTCTGATTCTCATTACTGCCTCACCTGACACATGTTAGACACACTATGGGCTCTATTTATTAACATTATTTTTACTAAAATAAAGTGAAAAAGGTGTTTTCACACCCTTTTCACATTATTTTAGTTTCACCTGTAGTTATTACAGGGCAATTGGAGTAGAATTAGTAAAATTCTACTCCAACCCCCAGTATCACTTATTTTTAGTAAAGCAGATCGCATTTCCCATAATTGTAATGGGAAATGTGATCCGACCATAGTTACTAAAAATAAATTGTAAAAAAATACCGGGGGAAGCCCTGTGATAATAACGCCACCTGGAGGTGGCATTATCCAGGGTCTCCCCCGGTTACCGGACTCCTACTCTGCTCTAAAAGGCAGAGCAGAGCCCGAAGCCGGTCCTAGTGATCAGCTGTGTAGTCTAAACAGACCGCAAGCTGATACACTGCAAAAAAAAAATATTCAAAAGAAAATTCACTTACCTGACTCCAGGGACCGGTGATCGGGGTTCCGGTGATGACTCCCCTCTGGTCAGCTGGTCTCCCATGCTGCACTGCGGCCCGGTCATCCAGGGTCTCCCCCGGTTACCGGGCTCCCACTCTGCTCTAACGGGGAGAGCAGAGCCGGGAGCCAGTACCAGTAATCAGCTGTGTGGTCTAAGCAGACCGCAAGCTGATTACTGTAAAAAAAAGAAAAAAAAAGTTAAACATTTTTTTTTTTACTTACCTGAATCTAGGGACCGGTGATCGGGCCTCCGGTGATGGCTCCTCTCCGGTCAGCTGGTCTCCCATAGTACACTGGGGCCCGGTCATCAGGTGATCGGGCCCCAGTGCAATATGGGAGATCACCTGATCGGGAAGCCCGGAGAAGATCACCGGAGGCCAGGAGGTGCAGGTAAGTGTAATGAAGGGAGGGGGGGTCGCGGGGGTCCGCGATTGTGGGGGCGGGGCTTAGCACCGGGGCGGGGCTTAGCGTCGGTGGGGGGTAGTAGCTGTGGTCGGTCGGCGCATGCACGGGCTCTTAGTCGCGGTATTTTTTCCGAAAATACCGCGACTAGAGTGCGGATGGGATCCGCAGGGACAGAGCTTTATCGCAAGCTCTGTCCCTGCAAGGGATTTATAGTAAATCCCTGTGATATTGCCTGAATTCGCAATGCGAATTCACTCGGTAATATCACACTACAATCCGCATTCAATATGCGGATTGTAGTAAATAGAGTATCAATCTGCCAGCATAAAATAAAGCTTTGTTTTTCTCCCAATTCTCCTGTTTATTGTTCTGAAATATACATTTGTGAACTTTAAAACTTAAACAACTCGGGGTAATTACCTCTGCATATATGTATTCTAAGATGTATGAACATCTCACATTTCAGAAGGATTTCAGAGGACACTACGTGATATCTATGTTGCATTTTTCATTACAATGCTCTAATCTTAAAAAATTTAAAAAGCATAGAGAGCACTGATCTCATCACACTCTAATGCGCTAGGGATGATACTGGGGACAGAAATGATGGGGAATCAGTATAAATGGGGACGGAATGGGGTACTCAGACATAGGGGGCACTATGGGCAAGGTAAGGGGCATAATGGTGGTGAAGTGTCAATTTTATTGGAGGCCCCCCCACAAACCTTAATCTTGCCCTGCCTATATGGTAACACTTACTCTTCTATAGATGCGCATATGGTTTGGGGGGTTCTGGCAAGAAATGCTGTGAAGTTTAAAAAGTTTTTATTTGAAAACAAGATAAAGAGTAGCCCCCAAACCAGAGGCTCCCAAACTTGGTCCTTAAGGCACCCTAACAGTCATGGTTTTAAGGATATCCATGCTTGATCATAGGTGACTTACGGCCTGATGCAGCAAATGACGATATTGCAAATTCGCACACAAGCAGCTTTGCAATTCCATACTTGCTAACATGGTAATGCAGCAGGAGGTGTCATGTCTCCTGCATGCATTAATGATCTGAGCTGTGTCCATGGTCGCAGCATCGAATCATCTGCGTGATCCTCAGCTGTCTGAGTAACCATAGGGTCACGCAAGCCGGCCATCACAGATGAGGAAAAGAGGCCAGGATATATCAGTCACCCGATCCTGGCATCTTCACTCCCCCCCCAACGGTGATGACACGCCTCAGTTTTGTAAAACAGAGGCCATCGCCGCCCCCTCCCCACCCACAAACAGCAGAAGACTGTCAATCACAGACAGTCTGCTGCAGCTCTGCGCACGATCATGTAGGACCAATAATCAGGAATCTGCATTCTGTGGTGCGCTTACGTGCACTGTTGAATGAGGCCCTTAATAAGCACCTCAGTCAATCATGGATATCTCTAAAACATGATCTGTTGGGAAACCTCGAGGGCCGCATTTGGGATCCTCTGCCCAAAACTTTTTCAGGGTGACTATTATTATTAATAGTTTCTTATAAAGAGCAGCATATTCCGTTGTGCTTTTTCAATTGGAAACAACAGTAATAGAACAAAACTGGGTAATAATAAGAGACAGACATAGAGGTAGGCAGGCCCTGCTCATAAGCTTACAAGCTATTGTTATATGAACAAGATGGTGACCTCTAATATGATGCTAACTGGCACCCACCAATAATTCGATGAATCAGGGATGCCGTGTTAAGATGTCTGTACCCAGTAAATGGGTGTTGTGTCCATGGCAGGATTCCCCATGCTTGTTCCTCTCTTGCTTGCTTTCTGTTATAGCCAAATTTAGAACCAATGTTATGAATCTTTATGACAGTAATGCATTAATCTTATAAAGAGTAACAACCTTTGTTCTCCTTTATTGTCACACTCATACATATAAGTGTGCCCTTGTTTATATATTACTTTAAAATAATAAGCTAATATATAAAATAAAAGTTACAAAATGTGTTATGCAGTTGGATTTTGCACTCGCTTTAATTGGCTCTGTTTGCTGTAAAGTGTCACATGTCACAGGGTTTATTTTCTTATATTTAGTAGTATTAAAATCCCTCCATGGTTTTGCACCCTGTTAATAGCACTAATTACAGTCTGCTGGTCTTTAGCTTGGTGAAATGTATTATAGAGTAAATGGGAGCTTCACAAGTTGAGTGTTAGTTAATCCGTTTAATGGAGATGAAATCATGAATCTATTGTCTGGAAGCCTCATAAAGTATACAGAAATATAATCACATAGGCAGCATTGACTTTAAATCTTGATTTTACGCCATGTACATGCACAATATCTGTCAGTGCAACAGGAGAGAATTAGTGTAGGATTTACAGCAATTCATGGCGAAAAATAAAATTAAAATAATGTTTGTGTACTAGTAGCAGATATCATACAGCAATAAAAGTAAGAGAAAACTTTATGACCAAAGATAACAACTTATGGAGCAAGTAAAGCAACTGTTGTTACCCATTAATATATCTTAACGTCTGTTTATTGCTGAGCTACATAATATACATGAACTACTGTAACTGGAGTATTTCCATTACTAGATAAGACCACCAGTTCTGGCATCTGTGTCACTGGTCTGTTAGCTTTCCTGTCTACCAGTGAGGCAGTTATTCTTTCAAGACCCGATTTTAAGAGGCAGTTTTAAAATTGTCCAGTGAGCTTTATCTGTTCCTAGTCAATGGAATAGCAAAGGAAATGTTTTTTTTTTCCAGCTTGGCTTTATCTTTAAAATGATTGCCGCTTTAAAAATATGGAAATACTTGCAGGAGTTTTCACAGCGGCGCCACATCTCTTCTAGTTTTTATATACAGCACAGCCCTAGCTGTGGATTATAGCATTGTCTAGCAAAATATATTTGAGAGTGCTCTTACTTTTGTTTTCATGGTGACATCTGCTGGGACTTGTAGTATCACAACAGCTGGAGAACCACTGGTTGTCAAGGCCTGTCGCAGAGCATTTGATCATCTCTCCTGCTGCTGTGTGCCTGACTTACTGTAAATAGGCAGCCTTGTTGTTGAAGTCCCTCCCTCATAGGACAGTGTCTTTGACAGACTTTGGTTAGTTTGACAATAGCTGCCCAAGTCAGGGAGAGAATGTCTTGGCCTACACTGTATCAGCCATCAATGGATCCACCAAATCAGGGTATTAGGGGAGATATTGCAGGGTACTGCTAGATAAATAAGATCTAATAAATATGATTTTATAATATACCTCTAAAACGTAAATGACTGTATTGCTGAGGAGCATGCACTGTATGTATCAGCTGAAATGTACTGATTTGTGTGCAATCATTGTACAATTTTCTAAATATTCATTATTAATTTTCTGATTATTCATTAATTAAATGTGGACAATAGGACTGATCTCGCAAGGCATACACATTTATGTATGCTGGAAACTTTGTAATCATTAGTGCCTCTTACTGATCCACAACAAAGACATTACACTTCTCAAGCATCACACTTTTGATGCTTACTAAATTGGTTGAGTGTGATTTGCGGTAATTGGATATTGGAAGCTATGTGCATTAGCAGAGTACTGTATGTATATTGCTCATTATACCCTATATCCATCATGTAGTAGTAGGATATATTGGATTCTATTGCATAAATCAGAAGAAGATGAATACCTGAGATCTCCGCATAAGTGAGTGCATCTTTTCAGGGAAAAGTGTTGGTGATGTAGCTGAAATCCCGGCTGTTGGGATGTTAGCACTCATAACGCCAGCGCTGGCACCCCGGCACCAGTCCTAATCCCGATGCCAGCATCCCGACTGCTGGCATCCCGACACCAGTCATAATCCCGGCATCAGCATCCCGAATGCTGGCATCCCGACGGTAAGTAGTGGGGTTAGGGGTTAGGCACTGGGGGGGGAGGGTTATAGTTAATCACTAGGGGAGAGGATTAGGTTTAGGGTGCGGTGAGGGAGGGTTTGGTTTAGGGGTAGGGTTAGCATACTTACCCACAGTTAAGGTGCCCATACACGGAGCGATTTTTCAAACGATATGGCCGTTTTAAACTGATCGTAACGACCAATCACATGAAAAGTAGTGTTTTCATACACGATTACGATGTGATCCGCATCCCCAGCGTCGTGTATCGGCATCGTAGATCAGATGGTATTGCAGAAGGATTTCGACCGAACAGTACGATGTGACACATCTTAACACATCGGAGCGTATGGTCGTTTGTACAATCGTAGCTTTTCTAAATACAAATCGTACAGAATGTGAAGGGAAGCATTTTCAAGGGAATCGTATGCGAGATCGGATTGGATACAAATAGCCCCGTGTATGGGGGCCTCTAGCTTTAACAAACTTTGCAATTGGTACTGTCAATGTATAAAACATCCACTTATACAGCAAATAAAGCCAAAAGCTAATAGAAAATTCCTATTTTTATTATTTTAGTAGGTTACTTATTCTATATGGAGTATTACATGCTGCGTGTGTAGCGTAGTAAACACATCAAATACAGAACAAATGGAATCATGCATATTAAACTGTTTTATTCAGTTTTCATCTCAATTGCGTAGCTTTATCCTAATTTCAGTCAGTTTGCTAGCTGGGATCCTGATCTAATGGATTTTATGATTCTTAAAAAGATAAAAATGTGTATCCTGTCCCTTAGCTAATACTATGGCAAATATTTATGATGAAAAAAATGTTTCTCATCTTTTTTTTTTTTCTTTTACTACTAGAATGCAAATAAAGTGTTGGTTCTCTTGCCTACTAAACAGTAATGATGCATAAAAACCCCTTCCTGTATATAAATTACTTTACTGCATCATATGACACAGAACTGCAGACGGTTCTTTTCTGCAATATGTTTCATAGCCACTTACAGTATTCTCTGATAGATAAACTAAAAGAGATAACACATCTTAGATGATTATTGCTAATGCTTCTTTATCACGAGGGGCTTAATGGATATGCATTTATCAAATCGTTAGGTTCAATACTTTCAAATCTAATTTAAGATGAATGGAAATAGCAGCAAGTGGTACTAATCTCAGTTACCTTTTACAATGGGTACTTAGTGGTTGATACAGAGAGCTATAACTATTTCTGTAGCGCATTAAGGGCCTGATTCAGCAAGGATCGCAGTTGCAAATAAGCATGCAAGCGGACGATTGTTTTGCACTACGCATGCGTACGCATCGCAGTGAGCGATCCAGCCGCTGCGATCAGAACTGCAATTGCAGTGGCGATGCAGACCCATCGCAGTGTGACTGACAGGTAGTGCCGTGGGGGTGGTCGGGCAAACGCAGGTGTACCAGTGCATTTCAACAGCGTTGAATGGGCATGCATAAATTAGCCACTGCGATACCATACGCAACATGAGGCCTCATAGCTTGCACTGAAGTTAGCAGGTCCTGAGTGAGGTCTGACCTGCCTTACCTGTGCGTATGGGCCGATGTTACCGATTATTTCGCTATGTTGCGACAGTATACGGATGTGTGTAAGGGGAAGTGGGCGTCATTCTGTTAGGCTGCGATCGCAATGCGAATGCAATTAATTGCATATCACCATTCCGATTAGCAAAATAGCGATCCTTGTGGAATCAGGCCCTAAGCTTGAAATCACTTTGCGGATCCCAGAAAGTGAATACACACAAATGTATGCACCAGTGCAGATATGCGTGATTCCAGCACTTATTTCTGACTGCATCTGAAGAGGTAGGATGAGGAAGGATAGAGGCGTTTTAACGAAGGTTGAGTACAGTTCAGACATATTTGCACAATTATGGGCATATGTACTTAGGGCCTGATTCAGACCCGTTCGCGAGCGCACAGCGCTCGGAAGCGGTCGATGGTCCCCTACTGCGCATGCCGGAGCCGGCGCACGCATGCGCGAGACCCGGCCAGCTCAGTTGCTACGGGTCACGCACCAAAGCGAGGCAGCTGTCGATGGTGATTGACAGCTTGCCCCGTTTTGGAGGCGGGCAGGGGGGGTGGCTGGGCAAACTGAGGCGTTCCTGCAGGAATACCTGCCGTTTGTGGGCGGCCCTACTGACATCACTCGTGATGGTAGTAGGTGGACTTACTGCTCTATTAAAGCAGGAAGTCCACTGGGGCTTGCGGCCACGAGACCCTACCACAAGGGTCTCGTCGCAAGCCCGATGGTCGCGATGGTCTTGACAATCGTGACCATCACCTGGCCGCTCGCATAAGCTGTGGGTGGTCACCCACAGCTATGTGAGCGGCCAGGAGGCCGTCTTTAAAAAAAAAAAAAAAAAAAAAGGACGCCTGATTCAGAGCGAGCGCTCTCAAAGAGCGTCTGGCTCTGAATCAGGCCCACAGGACACGGATACGTACTGTAAGAGCTGTATTATTTGTAGGTGGCTAGTGCACAGGTATTCATGCCAGGTGATGATGCTGATGGTCACCAGCATTAGGGAACTGCTTGGGATTGGCTGATTGCAAATGCACCACTGACGCTGATGGCATTTTTTGTAATGTGGCTTGGGTATATATATTGTACTTTGTGTGAATATTTGTTTTCACGCACAAGACGGGGAGTTGTTACTGCTGTATTAGAGAGGTTTTGGAATTTTTATTGATGCCAAGTGAATGTGTATTTTGCAAACAATATTAAAAGCATGAGTATAAGTGTATGTGACATATGCCTGCTTAAAGGGGTGCATATGGTTCTGGTACCGACCTGCATGGATCCTGTGAATACGAATGTAAATGCACTATGTTAATATGCAGCTTTTTAGCATAAATTGTGCCCAATTTGCAACTAATTGTTCTTATTATTTTAGCAGTATATGTCCCCCTAGTGGCACAATTGTATTTGTAAGTGTGATCACGTTAAAAAGGAACTACCACAAGGACATATATGAATTTCTGTAATGGTGATATATGTATTTAACTGACAATCTTCTGGATGGTACCAAAGAAGAAAGCACACACTTAGGGCTATGAGCCATCCCATGACACTAGAATTGAAAACTGTGAGTAAGATATAAAGAAAACACTGGGAAACAGTGTTGTTATGAATAATACATACAAGTGTCTATATATAATGGAAAACAGCAGTGTCAGCTTCTTTTAATTATATACAGTGTTTTATTCACTTTGAGAACTTGCTGAAGTGAGGATTCTGCACAGTCTCAGCCTGCCCCGGGAACATTTTACACAATCTCATCCTTCCCTCATTGAGAAGTTTATTTACCAATTTCCGGGAACAACACTAGTTTGCAGGAATCTATGATGTGCAAACTCTCTTTGTACTAGGGAATAGGATTGTCACCTAGCAACAGCTGGGGGGTTAAGTGCAAGCCTCCCGACTACGCTGAGTGAAAGAAACTTTCAGTTATCTTCTCACACAGGCCGGGGGAGCGCACAGCGCTGAAGCCGTGGGACGCGCATGCGCCACATGCACAACTCAGGCAGGTCACGCACGCATGCTCAGGTCACAGTAACGCTAAACCCTGCACCTTGAGTCAGATTTTTCAGAAGCTTACAGATGGCAATCCTGAGTAGAACAAAGAGACTGAGGTCAACCTAACCTTACCAACAAAGGAGACAGGAGACCATGTAGATGCAGAAAACTAAGACCCTGATTCAGAGCCGGACGCTCTGACCAGAGCGCTCGCTCTGAATCAGGGCCATCCTATTTAAATTTGGACCACCCACAGCTTATGCGAGCGTCCATGATGATGGTCGCGATGGTCAAGACCATCGCGACCATCGGGCTTGCGACGAGACCCTGCGGTAGGGTCTCGCTGACCCTGCGGTAGGGTCTCACTGCTGGGAACGCCTCCATCTGGCAGCCACGCCCACCAAAGGGGGCGTGCTGTCAATCACCATCGACAGCACGCCCCCTTTGGTGCGAGACCCGAAGTGACAGCTTGGCTGTCGCTATCCGGGTCTCGTGCATGCGCACGACGGAGCTCCCTCCATCGTGCGCATGCGCATTTGGGTACCATCGACCCGCTTGCGAGTCTCTGAATGAGACCCTAAGTTCACTCGAAACCTTGTAAGTGCGAACATGCTTGGTAGACCAACTGGGAATGGGTAGAAGGAGGGAGCATCATGTTTTCTTGGACCAGGAATGTAACTTAGCCCTCAACGAACTTGGGAGAACTTTCAAAGAGAAGGACTATTTCTGTTCTTTAGGCAGTTGGGCCTGCTGCTTCTTCTGTCCTCTTGGAGTGCATAGAACCAGAGATAGATCAGGTATAAAATATTGAAGCTTAGAGACAGGCTAGGTTTCTTGGCACCCTAGGCATACCTTCTGCCTACTCTCCCCGACCCACCAGTTTCCAGCCAATCCTGGATATATATATAATATATATGTATATATATATATATATATAAACACACATAGGCACACACACATATATATGTAAGTATACACAGACACACACACACACACATATATATATATATATATGTATAGATGCATGTAGACAGGCACTCATTATATAAACAACGTGCCGTGGTGCCAGCTATAATATCCTAAACGGCCTTTTTCTTTTTCATGCACACCTTGAGAAAAAGGCCGTTTAGGCCTTGAAACGTCGGTTCACGCTGGAATAAAATATTTTTACTACGTTATTAAGTCCGGATGAGTGCCGCTTATTCTTGCTTCTTTGAGCAGGAGACATGGATTATATATATGTATATATATATAGCATGCTGTAATATAGAGGCGACACAGGCTGTGGATATATAGATGTATATGGAGCTTGGAGTGTATATATTTAGATAGAGAGATGGGGGTATAATGAGTGAGGGCTAGGGAAGGGGGGGTCCCAGGAAGCACTCACCGGCACATAGGGACCACCAAGCAAGCTAGTCATGGTTATGCTCATGTTGAACTTGAACCCTGGTCCCTGATGCTGCAGTGCTGCTGGAGCCTGGAGGGGCTGGCCGGGGAGTGAGGACTCAGAGACAGACTAGTGTGTGTGCAGCACTCTGACACTGCAGACAGTTACTTACACACTGTCTGTCAGACTGTCTCTCAGTTCCAACTCCATTACAAGTGCAGTGACTGCGATCGCCGACTCGCCGGGTCATCTACAGTCTCAATCATGTGACTGTGGCTGCCGCCCAGTCCAAGTGAAGTGGAGGGAGGAAACCATTATAGTGCAGTGGGCGCGGCTGGCAGTGATTTCACAAATGTCGCGGGCCGGCTGCCGGGTGGACATGAATGATTGTTGGACTCCTATGGACCTATAGGGGCAGACTGTCTGTTACTGGCTGCCGCTGCTGGTGTAGACTCGTGGACATAGTGCGGTGGCCTGGACGACTGGCTTTACTAGTGCAGGCGCCGCTCTAATACGCTGTCATTCACTGTCACTGACATTAACTATACGGCACCCTCTAGTGGTCGGCGCCCATAGGTAGATGCCTAATGGTAGCGCCGGCCCTGCTTAGAAACCACAACCAACAGACCTAGCAAGGTAACAAGGTGGGTAGAGTGGGAGTCATTGCTAAGTGACAATCCTATTCCATAGAACAAAGAGAGCTTGCAGATCATAGATTCCTGCAAACTAGTGTTTGTTCATCGGGAGGCTTGCCACCTAGCAACAGCTGGTGGGCAGACTACCACACACCTGGGGGTTGCTCTAAGAAAATGTATCCTCTGAGTATACGAAGGCCTCCAATAATGTTTAACAAATGTACGTGTGGAAAACCAAAGTGCAGCTTGTATTATGGATTGCAATGGAAGACCTCTAGCGGCAGCTGAAGTAACAGTTGCTCCGCATAGGGAGTGAACTTTGAAAAAGAGGTGTCTATTCCTGAGCTCTGCATGGCAGAAACAATCCAGACACTGATCGTAGAAGGCCTAGCTGGGCGAAAGGGCTTGCGACACGTGATGAATAAGTTGGAAATGTCGCCTCTAATCTGTGCCATGAAAGTGATGTAGGTTGATAGACTATGAAGAGGTTGGGATCGGACTGGTCCTTGACAAGGTTGAATTCTACCAGGGTATTTCAAATAGAACTGGTCTTTGTGTGTCCGCTAAGAACCACTTGAAAACCCTCTAGGGTGGGGGTCATCCATGGCTCTGAAGTGTGGATCAATGAAAGCTCTGTGCCTCTGGCTGCAAAGACCAAAGCCAATAAAGAAGCTAATTTCCGTGAAAGGCAAAAAATATCAGTTGAGGAAGGGATAGTAGCCAAATAGATTAGGAAAGGGTTAATGTTCCACGTGGCAGAGTAGCGAGTAGTGTGCCTGGAAAGGAAAATGCCCTTGAGCAACCTAAGGTATAGCTTATTTTCTGTAAATCCAGGGATTAAAAGCACCTGGCTTGAGCTGTATGAGCATATCGTGGCAGAGGCTAGGCCTTTTTCAAATTTGATGGTAAGAAAATCTATTGCCAAGTTGAGTTTGGAATGGGAACCCAAAGTTGAAGCGTGTGACTTCTGCCAGGAAACAAACTCATCTATGATGGACTGATATCTAGTCCTCGTTCTTGGCCTGAGGGAAGCATTTATCAAGGCCATGGAAGAGGCTGAGAGATTGGCATGGGCTAGCACCCGAGTAATGTCGTGATCCACATGCATTGTGAGAGCACTTACAGTAGATCTGAAGTCCCCTGGAAGCAATCCCTTGACAGTCCTAGGGGAAGTTTAGGTCCTTTCTGAAGTTGGGTGATCAAGGGAAACCAGATTCTGGAGGGCCAGACAGGGTACCCCAGAATGAGGTGAGACACTCTGTCTGCTTTGATTTTGTGGAGCACCTTCAGTAGCATGGCAGGAGGGGGAGAAGCATATGGGAGTAAGAGATCGGTCCATGGAAAGGACATGGCATCCATGTAAAGGGCTCCCTGAGTCCAGATTTTGGACACAAAGGCTGGGACCTGTGCATTGGATGGGGTTGCGAAGAGGTCCACATCCGGTTTGTCCAAAGGCCTTTACTATGGAAAGGTAGGTTTCTTCTGTGATCCAATGTGAGGCATCTTCTGGACAGGGAATTGGCCAGCTCGTTCAGCTCCCCCGGGACATACAGTATATGGCAGAGAGGAGTATGAATCGATGCACCACCCAGTTCAAGATGTCTACTGCCTCTTGACAGAGGGTGCTGGATCTTGTGCCTCCCATTTTGTTGAGGTAAGAGACTGCAGTCCTGTTGTCCAGACAGAGCTGAACGGAGATCTCTCGAGTATTCGGAGGAACTAGAGAGGATAGCGCTAGTTTGGCACCCCTTAACTCCGAAAGGTTGATGTTGGCTATTGATTCCCGAGCTGACCATCTCCCCCTTACCGCTTTTTGTTTTGTGAATGCTCCACAGCCTTTGAGAGAGGCGTTGGAGGTAATGATGATTTCCGGTGGAATGGATAAAGGGGTCTGGATGAGGTAGCGGAAAGGTTGTCCAACTGAGAATCTCCCTGTAAACTGTGGGAGGTAGGGGAATGACATCTGACCAAGCAAATCCTTGAGAGTGTCTACATACAAGGGGATCATGGATGAAACCAGCGCTCTGATCTTCCCTATGACCTTGGCTAAATCTCTCAGGGAAAGCTGGCTGTGAAGAATCTGGGTTACGAAGCCTTGAATGTCTCTCCATTTTTCTGAGGGAACTGAGATCGAGAAAGATGAGGAATCTATGAGAAACCCCAGAAAAATGATTGATTGACAAGGCGTGAAAACTTATTTGTCTAGGTTCACGGTGAAACCTAAATTCTGAAGGAGAGACAAAATGATGTCCCTGTGAGAGAGAAGGACTTCTCTGTCTGGGTGGATAACCAGGAGATCGTCCAAGTAGATGACCCATTGGACTCCCTTCTGATGGAGGTTTGTCACAACAGCCTTCATGAGGTGGGTGAACATGTATGGGGCATTGGACAGCCAAACACCATCACCATCCATTGATAGAAGGCATCGTTCCAGAGGGACCTCAGGAGTCTCCTGTGGTTCGGGTGAGTATGAAAGGCCTCTTTGAGATCTATTTTGATACAAAAGTCATTCCTGATGAGCAGAAAAGGCACGTCTGCTAGGCCTTCAATATGGAAGTAACAAGGTTTTATGTACTGGTTCAGGGTTTTGATGTTTAAAACGGGCCTGTGGGAACTGTCTTGTTTCTTCACGGGAAAAAAGTGACTGACCCAACCCTTTTTGAACATGTCTGCTAGCTCGATTTTGCCTTGATGTAAGGCTAGGGATAGGACCCTGTTTAGCAGAGGACTGGCATTCTTTGTGCAGGGGAATACCTGATGTGGAAATCAAAAAAGGGGGAAGATCTTTAGCAACCACATGTCTGTGGTAATCTGCTTCCAGATAACTATTGCTTGAGAAAGACAAGGGGAAGTGGTTGTACAGAAGCTATCCTCTGTCTGTCCTGGAGGAGTTGGAGTTGCCGGACACTGCGCCTCTTGCCACTCATGTCCAAGAGAAACCTCTTCTAGGTGCTCTGGGGGCGCCTCGTGAATGTTTCTTTCACTTTACCTTCTCAATGTAGTTGGGAGACTTGCACCTAACCCACCAGCTGTTGCTAGGTGGCAAGCCTCCCGACGAACAAGTAGTATTTCCTGTTGCCAACTACTTTGACTATAGAAAATCAGTTATCACTGAAATTTAATAAGCAAAGTTTGCCAGTTCAGCTGAGTGATATTTAACTGGCCTCCTCTGGGAGAGTTTCAGGAAGGGAGCATCGATGTCCGAGGTAGGTGGCGCTGCAATTTAATCATCGTGGTTCCTCACCTCACTGCATGCAGAAGATGGGCCAACTCTGTTGTCTGCCTGAGAGAGCCCTCCAATATTATGAACTCTCCAGGACATTCAGAGAGAGTTGATAAGAATATACTCATCTACTCACCTCAGCAGTATCGCTGGCAGTGATAAGGGGACACGCGCTTCACCAGAAAGTCCGACTCCCTTTTTTAATTGCTATTGCCAGTATAAAGGCTAGGGATTTCCTCTGTTACATAAAGGCACTCCATGACACTGTTGCTAAGTATTCTTCAGTAAACTACTGAAATTGTCTACCTCACATTAATTTTTATTCAAAGTGACAAGTTCTGTTAACAACATCAGCAGTTATGATGACAGTGCTGGTGTGTGTGTTTCAATTAGGGGTGAGCGGGTTCGGATTTCTGAAATAGAGTAGTGTTGTGCTGTGCTGTGCGGTGCTGCTGTTGTCCATAGGGGCTGTGTCCACTACTTCAAAGTCCATAGGGGCTGGCTGGACTGTGTTGTGCAGTCAGTTGTCCATAGGGGCTGTGTCCACTCCAAAGTCCTGTGCAGTGTCCCAGTCCTAAAGGCGTGCTGTAGTGTTGTCCAGGGGGTGCTCTGTCCGTCAGGGGTGCTCCCCCCAAGTGCTAAAAAAAATAAATATTTTTTCTGTGTTTGTGAATTGTGTGCGCAGTAGCCGCACGTGCATCAACAAAGTAGTGCCAAGCGTGCGCCTGTGTCATAAGTAAAGGGCCGGCTGGCTTGACCGTTAAAGGGTGCTGTAACCCCCAAAGTACACTCCAAACAAAATAAAAAAATATTTTCTGTGTTTGTGAATTGTGTGCGCAGTAGCTGCACGTGCATCAACAAAGTAGTGCCAAGCGTGCGCCTGTGTCCCATAAATAAAGGGCCGGCTGGATTGACCGCTAAAGGGTGCTGTAACCCCCAAAGAGCACTCCAAACAAAATAAAAAAATATTTTCTGTGTTTGTGAATTGTGTGGGCTGTAGCTGCACGTGCATCAACAAAGGAGCAGCGCCAAGCGTGCGCCTGTGTCCCATAAGTAAAGGGCCGGCTGGCTCATTTCTTAAAGGGTGTTGTAACCCACAAAGTGCACTACTCTCCAGCAAAAATAAAAAAATATTTTCTGTTTGTGTGCGCCTTAGCCGCACGTATATATCAAATCAATATAACATAAATGGAGGACCAAACTTTCTCCAATTAAAAATAAAATAGGGAAAGATCAAGAACCACTTCCTCCTAGTGCTGAAGCTGCTGCCACTAGTCATGACATAGACGATAACATGCCATCAACGTCGTCTGCCAAGGCCGATGCCCAATGTCATAGTAGAGGGCACATACAATCCCAAATGACAAAGTTCAGGAAAATGACCTTAAAAAAAACATTTAAATCATCTGAAGAGAAACGTAAACTTGCCAATATGCCATTTATGACACGGAGTGGCAAGAAACGGCTAAGGTTTTTCCCTGTGTTCATGACTAGTGCTTCAGCTTCACATGACGATGGAAGCCCTCCTCCCGCTAAAAAAATCAAACGAGTTAAGCTGGCAAAAGCACAGCGAAGAACTGTGCGTTCTAAGAAGATATCACAAATCCCCAAGGAGAGTCCAAGTGTGGTGGCTGTTGCGATGCCTGACCTTCCCAGCACTGGACGGGAAGAGGTGGCTCTTTCCACCATTTGCACGCCCCCTGCAAGTGCTGAAAGGAGCACCCACAGTCCACTTGCTGATATGCAAATTGAAGATGTCACTGTTGAAGTACAACAGGATGAGGATACAGGTGTAGCTGGCACTGAGGAGGAAGTTGGCGAGGAGGATTCTGATGGTGATGTGGTTTGTTTAAATCAGGCTCCGGGGGAGACAGTTGTTGTCCGTGGGATGAAAAAGCCCATCACGTTCATGCCTGGGCAGAAGACCAAACATTCCACCTCTTTGGTCTGGCAATATTTCATTCCAAATCCGGACAACAACTGTCTTGCCATATGTACCATATGTAAAGGTGAAATAAGTAGGGGTAGGGACGTTAACCACCTAGGAACATCCTCCCTTATACGGCACCTGCAGCGCGTTCATAAAAAGTTACTGTCAAGTTCAGAAACTTTGGCTAAGACCGTAAGCAGTCCAGGGACACCTAAATCCCTTTTTCCTGTTTTATCCAAGGAATCGGTGGATGAGGAGGATGAGGACGACATCTTGCCTCCGTAGAGCCAGTTTGTGCAGGGACACATTAATTGCCAGCTTGTTTTGTGGGGGCCCAAACGAACCAATCATTTCAGCCACAGTCGTGTGGCAGACCCTGGCGCTGAAGTGATTGGTTTGTTAAAGTGTGTCCTATTTATACAACCATAAGGGTGGGCGGGAGGGCCCAAGGACAATTCCATCTTGCACCTCTTTTTTTTGTTTGCAGTATGTACTGTTTGGGGCCTAGTTTTTCAAACTGCCATCCTGTCTGCCACTGCAGTGTCACTCCTAGATGGGCCACGTGTTTGTGCCGCCCACTCGTGTCGCTTAGCATAGTCATCCAGCTACCTCGGTGCAACCTTTTGGCCATAAAAACAATATTGTGAGGTGTGAGGTGTTCAGAATAGACTGGAAATGAGTGGAAATGAAGGTTATTGAGGCTAATACTTGAATAGGAGCATAAAAACCCACAAATTCTGTGATTTTAGCTGTTTTTATGCTTTTTTTCAAAAAAATACAGATCCAAAACACAAAACCCAGAACCCAAAACACGGAAGGGTGGTTTTGGCAAAACCAATCCAGATCCAAAACACGAAGAAAGATCCAGATCCAAAACCAAAACACAAAACACGAAAAGTGGCCGGTGCACACCCCTAGTTTCAATCCATTCCTGAAGTTCGTCAGTGAAGCAGATGACACAGGGTAGTGTAGTAACAAATAGAGAAGGTCATATCTCCTTATTGAATTTATACAGTATGTGATAGTCCTTGTCTAAATCTCTACTAAAAAAAATACCTCACAAAGGGCTCTATTTATTAACATTATTTTTACTAAAATAAAGTGAAAAAGGGTGTGTTCACACCCTTTTCACATTATTTTAGTTTCACCTACAGTTACTAAAGGGCAATTGGAGTAGAATTTGTAAAATTCTACTCCAACCCCTAAGTATCACTTATTTTTAGTAAGCAGATCGCATTTCCCATAATTGTAATGGGAAATGTGATCTGACCAAAGTTGCTAAAAATAAATTGTGAAAAATAATGGGGAAAGCCCTGTGATAATAAGGCCAGGTGGCGTTATCCAGGGGCTCCCCCGCTTACCGGATTCCTGCTCCGATATAGCGGGCAGAGCAGAGCCTGGAGCCGGCCCCAGTGATTAACTGTGTGATCAACTGATTCACTGTAAATAAAAAAAAAGGAAAAAAAAAACAAACTTACCTGACTCCAGGGACCGGTGATTGGGGCTCTGGTAATGTCCTCCCTCCGGTCAGCTGGTCTCCCATGCTGCACTGCGGCCCGATCGTCACCTGATAGGGTCCCAGTGCAGTATGGGATGTTAGCTGACCGGAGGACATGAAGAACATCACCGGAGCCCGGATCATGCAGGTAAGTGTAATTAAGGGACAGGAGGGGTCGCGGGGGTCTGCGATCACAGGGGCGGGGATTGGCACCGGGAGGTAGGTAGCAGCGGCGGCCAGGCGCATGCGCGGGGCACTTGTCACGGTATTTTTTTGCAAAAATACAGTGACTAGTGTGTGGAGGGGATTCGTAGGGACAGAGCTTTCTTGCAAGTTCTGTCCCTGCAAGGGATTTGTAGTAAATCCCTGTGATATTGCCTGAATTCGCAATGCGAATTCAGTCGGTAATGTCACACTACAATCTGTATTACCAATGCGGATTGTAGTAAACAGAGCCCAAAAACTTAATGAACTGCATGCCACAATTCTTAAAATAGGAAACTGCAAAGGACATATTTAAAAGATGCATGCTGTAACTGTCACCAGGGGCGGCGAGAGGGGGAGGTGGTGGGTACAAATTGCCCAGGCTTCCTGAGGGGCCCCGTGGGGGCCCGGGTCCAAAGCCGCCCCCCTCTCCCTCACAGCAGCCCAGCACACAGCATGTGTAGCAGCAACAGCCACAAAGTCTCCTATGCCTGTGGGGGGGGAGCGATCACACTGATCGCGCCCCCCCCCTGGCTTAGCGCTGGGCTGAGGGGGCTCAGAGCACGGTGCTGAAACTATTTTTTTTCCAAAGGGGGCATGGCCACACCTCCTGCGATTAGGCCACGTACCCTGTTACCTTAGCCCGCCGCGGCTCTTGGCGAGCCTGACTGTCACAATGCTGTAACAGGACTATTATGTCACCCATAAAGCCGTAATGATGTTACATCACATGTAGGGGGTGGAGCCGAAGCTGCGGTAAGAAGAGCACTACCGGAAACGTACTAAGTATGCTCCGAGCAGTTCAACAGGCTGCAGGGTTCCTGCCTGGACTGTCCACAGCTCTACAGTAGTGCTGCTGGCTGTAGGGTAGTGTTCCAGGCACATGCAGGTGTTGTTGGGCAGTGCCAGTGCTGCCAGTGGCGTAAGTAAGGTATTTGGAGTATAGGGCAAGTTGAGAAAGGGAGCCCCCCCCCATACTATGGTTGTTTGCCCAAGATGCAAGCGCCAGAAAAGTGGGCGTGGCCCCTGCAAATGTGGGCATGTCAACATGACACACCACCATTTCTCATCACTCTGGGAACATTCCTTTCCATTCCATATGCATCTTAATACCCCCAGTACTAGTGCCCCTCATGCAATGCCCACTGTAGTAGTGCCCCTTTTGCAAAGCCCCCAGTAGCAGTGCCCCTTATGCAATTCCCCCTGTAGTAGTGCACCTTATGCAGTGCCCCCAGTAGTAGTGTCCTGTATACAGTGCCACCAATAGCACCCCTTATGCAGTGCCCCTTATACAGTGCCACCAGTAGTGCCCCTTATACAGTTCACCCAGTCATGCCCCTTATACAGTTCCCCAGTAGTGCCCCTTATGCAGTACCCCCAGTAGTGCCCCTTATGCAGTGCCCCCAGTAGTGCCTCTTATGCAGTGCCCCTTATACAGTGTCCCCAGTAGTAGTGCCCCATACACATAAAACACACAGACATAATTATACTTACCCTAATCCCCGCCCCTGCACCCGCTGCTGTCCACTCCTTTGGTCCAACTCAGCATCTCTCTATTCACCCACTGCGGGAGCCGGAAAGCAGAGATCATGAGTGAGCTCCAGCCCAGCTCCAGTCCTGGGTGCAGCAGCCAATAAGAGTCTGTCTGACTCTTATTGGTTGCAGTGCTAAAATAAATACACCGCCGACGGCGGTGGTGTGTTTGTTTTAGTGTGTAATGCCGCGGACCGCACTGCCCTTGACGGCGGCACCCCCCACAGTGCCCAGGGAACGTGCCCTGCTCAACACCCCCTGGATGTGCCACTGAGTGCTGGCCACAGGGCCTTGCACCCTCTGTGGTGGCACCGCTCGCTAGTCCCTAGTTACGAACAATGGGGGTTGCTCCGGCATCTACCAATTCTACCAGAGGGTGGCCGGGTGCCAGATAACAGAAAAACATTACCTGTAACCGCAAACACCTTCTTGCTGGGAGTCGGTAAGCGCACAGGGGATCAGCGCCGTGTATGATAGCTGCATTCGCTGAGACAGGGCAATCAGCGGTCTCTGTGGTGTATCTGCCTGCAGATTCCCATTGACTGGTTCACACAGGAGTCTGGGGGTGGCCAGATACACCACCGATGCCTCACCATCATGATAAAATGATGATAACTGGTTAATCATAAATCATAAGTATTAAAAATATTTCTATTTTCTTCACAGACTAAGCTATTTTTCTATTTTTACATAGTATGGGGGTGTACATTCCCACATGGCACTGGCTGCACCCACATAGCACTATCCGCACCCACTCGTCCGCTTCTCACAATAGGGCCTGGATCACTTTCAACCCGCCCACAATCCAGCCCTGTCAACATGATGTTGTTCAGCTGCTAGAGGTGTCAGTAATATATACACAGTATACATTGATCAGCTTATTTAAAACCCCTTTTTTATTGACCCTAAAAATAAATAAAATTTATATGCTTATTAAAACCAACAAAACAAACACCAATATGCCTGAGAAATGCACAGGTTTCAGCTTTTGGCTTTGTCATTGAGAACCCCTACCAAATTTTTTAATAAGAACATGGCTTGTTCATGGTCTTTCTCCATATTTGCACTGGAATCAGCTTCTCAAGCACTACCTTTGTGAATTGTGTGATTCCCTGGCACCTGATCACTGATTACATAGCAGTTATATTAAAATCTATGTAACCAAATGTAAAAGCGGATCTTCCCCACTGGAGTGGTTCTGGAAATCCGGTGACGTCAACACTTCTCATTACCACCTCTCTGTGGTATAATGAGTGGTTTGGCTGGCTCTTTATGTGAAATGCGTATTGACTATCTGGTAAGTGCATTAGTATAAATTGGCTCCAGGGATTACTGCTGTTTGATGTTAAAATGTCTTGGCACCAGGGATATCTAAATTTATTATACAACAATGATTGACATACAGTACTGTAGCTTACCACAGAGTTCAGAGCATAACAGTCTATGGGATAGTATAGAAAATGCAGCACCAACCAGTGTATATAGCCTTCCTCCTGTACTGTAGTCTACAAACTAAGCAGCTATATTTTATAGAACTAGGTATATGTAAATTATTGTTTCCCAAGAGACTAAGCCTGATTCCAAAGAGTCCATTTATTAAACACTAAAATTAACAACTCATATATGTACCAAAAAGGTGGGCGACGTACGGAAATACTTCATGGTTAATGCTCAGAATGATGTACGATTGACCTAGTTTGTATTGTGTTCCAGTTCCCATCAAAATGAGTTTTTTAATAAATATCAGTTTTTCTAGGTTCACTCGTTAATCAAGTGACAGTCAATTTAAAAAAAGTTATTAAAATTATTAAATTAAACAGTAATTGTAATGCTTTTATTTGGTTATTTAATGGCTATACACTCCTCATTAAACAAATATTTGTAGACCTTTCTTTAGAACACTATTGATTTTTCAGCAGCTTAGAGCTTTTGTGTCAGCTCCAGTGTACTGAGGGTCTGATTCAGCAAGAAACGCAGTTGCTGATACGCACGCAATCGGCCGATTGTTGCGTTCTACACATACGTATGCATCGCAGTGCGCGAACTAGCCATTCCGACTGGGACTGCGATCACAGTGACTACGCAGACCCATCGCAGAGTGATTGACAGGAAGTGCGTTTGTGGGTGGTAATGGAGGGGTGGTCGGTCGGACGCAGGTGTGCCAGAATGTTTGAACGCCGTTGCATGGGCGTGCATAAATTATCCACTGTGATGCCCTATGCAGCCTGAGGCCTGATAGTGTGCGTGGAAGCAGGAAATTTCTTATTAAGTTCAGGGCTTGTGCAAGTGTGCGTGAGGCTGCGATGGTACTCGATTGTACCGATGTTTTCGCAGTCCTGCAAACATTACTTGTGTGTAAGGTAAAGTGGGCGTCCTTATATAGTGCAGCGGTGACATAGCGATCGCAATGGATTAGTATACTATCGCAGTTGAACTGCGTGTAGTCGCTATTGCATTTGCTGAATTAGGCCCTGAGTACCTTTAAAGCAGCAATCCCACATACAAGGTTTTTTGTTTTTAAACAGAAAGTTACATGTCTTAGGCCGGGTACACATTAGGCGATATATTGGACAATATGTAGTTGTGCGGCAAATTGGAACGACATATCATCCACATCGCATAGCATGTACGCTCAATTGCACGTTCACATTGTTGTTCATTGCATCTTTACAGCTGATGTGCTGCATGTCAGATGGAAGTTGTCGTGAACGATTAGGTGACATTGTGCAGTGTGTACGCCCAACTAGAAGACCATGCGATATGTCGGCTCAGTCTTTCCTGTGAAGATGTCGCCTCATTGCCACTCTCACTTCCTCCCACAGTCCTCGGTTGCTCTCCTCCATGCTGCAGCTTGGGCGTTTGTAAGCAAGGTTGTGGCAGAGCAGTTTTGGGCGCAGGTGCACAGACTATTTCGGCAAAACATCTCCAATAATTTCTTTGTTTTCAATGATTTATTTATGTACAGGCATTGGGGGTAGTGAGTGGCTGTGATATTTTTAGGAGGCTCCGCACATCATTTATGTTATATATATTTATGGCATTGGGGGTAGTGAGTGGCTGTGATATTTTTAGGAGGCTCCGCACTTAATTTATGTGATATATATTTATGGTATTGGGGGTAGTGAGTGGCTGTGATATATTTAGGAGGCACCGCACATCATTTATGTTATATATATTTATGGCATTGGGGGTAGTGAGTGGCTGTGATATTTTTACGAGACTCCGCACTTAATTTATGTGATATATATTTATGGAATTGGGGGTAGTGAGTGGCTGTGATATTTTTAGGAGGCTCCGCACATCATTTATGTTATATGGGGTCGTGAGTGGCTGTGATATTTTTAGGAGGCTCCGCACATCATTTATGTTATATGGGGTCGTGAGTGGCTGTGATATTTTTAGGAGGCTCCGCACATCATTTATGTTATATATATTTATGGTATTGGGGGTAGTGAGTGGCTGTGATATATTTAGGAGGCACCGCACATCATTTATGTTATATATATTTATGGCATTGGGGGTAGTGAGTGGCTGTGATATATTTAGGAGGCACCGCACATCATTTATGATTATATATATATATATATATATATTTATATATATATATATATATATATATATATATAGAGTAAATATATTAGACTACAGCGCCAAGTGAACTAAAAGCACAATTTACTTTTTCTTAAAAATTATATATGTACATATAAAATCACAGGGAGATAAATATAGGGTAACAAAAGGTAAAAGCACTCCCTAATGGTATAGGTGTCAGCTCTACAGTAGTGTGATAACAATGGTGATTTGTTAAAATACTTAAATGGAGAAAGTGAAACTGATAAAAGAGCGACCAATGTGCTAATCAATATTTTGATAAAGTGCAAAGTGAATCAATAAATAATGTGCAAATATGAAAGATTGAGATATGTGCAAATAAACATAAATAGTATAAAGTGCATGTAGTTTAGTATGAATGACAAATATAGTTATGATTAAAAAAAGGGGGGTAATTTATTACAAATAACAGCTGACCCTAATATATAGGGCAGTATAACAATGATTAAAAAACACAAAAATACATATATAAAATTACAAAGGGTAGGGATAAGGAATAGAGGGCTTATCTGAATCGCAATTAGGTAAGTTCATGTAAGGCTGGAACCAGGAGTCTCCAACACGTTTCGTCCGTATAGTGGACTTCTTCAAGGGATGTACCTCTCCTGTTTGGGACCTAATATATATACCTCTTCAATAAGGATGATGGGAGGTGCTTAGAATTATGACCACTTACGTTTTTTTAGAAAAGTTATTCAAACATCGTGGCTAATATATAGCTAAGGTAAAGTTCATTTATATAGGTAGATCGCTTCCACAGTGTGATTTTAAATAATAAAACTTGTTTGCTTTGCTGTTGTTTTGCGGAGTAAGCCTGGTCGTCACGTGATGTCCGCTGCCTCACTTCCGCCCTGTTTGATGCAGCCTCTTACGTCACTTCCGCCCATTCACTTGCGTTGCACTACTCGTGTGTGCTGGATCATCATCTGCTATCCGCTGTGTTATTTCCGCCCGTCTGTAACGTGGCTTCTCGCGTCACTTCCGCCCATACGTTGTGAATCTTGTTGTATTATTATTATTAATTATTATTATATTATGAACATAATGTCTGAGTGTGTGTATTCCAGTTGTTCCTTTTCCAGCTGTGTCTCATGAAACACATTTCATCTAGGTACCAATAGATGTTATATGCGAAATATCTCCTGTGGAAATAGCATCTTTAAAGTTAAAATACCGATATAAAACGGAGTACCAAGATGTCCGCCGTTTGAAAATAAATAAAGTGCAGCACCATGGCCGCTAACAATACAACAACATTCACAACGTATGGGCGGAAGTAACGCGAGAAGCCACGTTACAGCCGGGCGGAAATAACACAGCGGATAGCAGATGATGATCCAGCACACACGAGTAGTGCAACGCAAGTGAATGGGCGGAAGTGACGTAAGAGGCTGCATCAAACAGGGCGGAAGTGAGGCAGCGGACATCACGTGACGACCAGGCTTACTCCGCAAAACAACACCAAAGCAAACAAGTTTTATTATTTAAAATCACACTGTGGAAGCGATCTACCTATATAAATGAACTTTACCTTAGCTATATATTAGCCACGATGTTTGAATAACTTTTCTAAAAAAACGGAAGTGGTCATAATTCTAAGCACCTCCCATCATCCTTATTGAAGAGGTATATATATTAGGTCCCAAACAGGAGAGGTACATCCCTTGAAGAAGTCCACTATACGGACGAAACGTGTTGGAGATTCCTGGTTCCAGCCTTACATGAACTTACCTAATTGCGATTCAGATAAGCCCTCTATTCCTTATCCCTACCCTTTGTAATTTTATATATGTATTTTTGTGTTTTTTAATCATTATTATACTGCCCTATATATTAGGGTCAGCTGTTATTTGTAATAAATTACCCCCCTTTTTTTAATCATAACTATATTTGTCATTCATACTAAACTACATGCACTTTATACTATTTATGTTTATTTGCACATATCTCAATCTTGCATATTTGCACATTATTTATTGATTCACTTTGCACTTTATCAAAATATTGATTAGCACATTGGTCGCTCTTTTATCAGTTTCACTTTCTCCATATATATATATATATATATAAATGCAAGGGTGCGCAATAAATAACCTCTAGGAGTCCTTTTGACAGTTTTTAATTAATGATTCAGAAAGTCTTTAATGGGCTTGCAGTCAAGATGATTCTTGACCCAATAAACAGGTTGGAGCCTTTAACTCTTAGGAGATGTATTCTTTCAACCAAAAGGACTTGATAACTTCATAGGCAATCCAAGCGATAATCCAAGTGAATTTGGATGGAACCCTTCACCAGATGTACACCCAAAAAACGGCCATATAGGCCAAACATTAATAAAAGGCCAATTGTCTTATCAGAAATTTATTTAAAAATTATTTGCAATTAAAAATATTGCTTACAGTAACAAACTGATTGATTCATGATAGGACCTCGCCAACACCTCTTGGTGTTCAAACAATGGTGGGTCGAGGCCTTTAAAATACCGCCCAACGCGATTCGTCCATTAGGACTTCTTCAGGGGCAATCTAAAAAGGTCCTCTATGGTTTCTAAATAGGATATTTCCAACAGATGATCTCTTAGACTGACCATAAATTACAAGAGATGGTTCAGATCTTAATTATAATCCACAGCCAAGGATATCCAATATTACAACTGAATTCAAGCAAAAATCCACAGCTCCCTTCAGAGAACCTTCTTCAATGCTACCAAACTTGAGAATATATATATATGGCATTGGGCGTAGTGATCGTTTTAGGAGGCACTGCACATCATTTATGTTATATTCACTTTGTAGACAAAAGTGATTGGACACTGACAGCAAATAGATCAACAAGACTTTATTGACGTCAGTACTTTGTAGGTCCACCACGTGCAATGATTACTGCAGACACCCTTCTTGGCAAACTGTCCACAAGTTCCTGGACAACAGCAGGCGGTATGTTTTGCCTTTCCTTAAGTACAGTGACCAACTGTCACACTGAAGAAGGTTGACTCGGCCTAGAACGCACCCGTCACTCCAATTTGTCCCAGACGTTCTGAATGGGGTTAAGATCTGGTCTCTGAGCTGGCCAGTCCATCCGGGTTACAGAATGTTCTGTATACCAGACCAGCATCGCCCTGGAAACAGGTGTCATTGTTGTCCTGATAAAAACATTTGTTGTTTCCTTAGAACTGCCACAATGTAGGCAGCACAGAGTTATCGAGAACATCTCTATACATTTCAGAATTAATGTTATCATGCAGTACACCTAGTGGATCCATGCCAAACCTGCTTGCGCTGAGGTGTCCAATCACTTTTGTCTACATAAGTGAGTTTGTGAAAGTTCCTCTAAGTATACAGGCAGAATTAATGTTTGTGGCGGATACGATCAAAGGCTTATTCATTTAAAGTCGAAAGAACCGCAGCTATAGAGGCCCTGGTATCCATCAGCACACCGGTCTACAATGCAACTGATGCAAAGTGGGTCAAGAAGAAGATCCAACATTTTTGGACCATCTTCCAGGAGATCGCGTGCGGGAGCTGAGGACTTGTATGTGCCAATTCTGTGTACTATAATTTGCTGTCCTTCATGTTGGATCATTTGGCACAGAGGACATCTTTCAACTTGTTGCATCTAGAACAGCTAGAAGATGATGAGGATGATAAAGTAGCAGAGCATTAATCATGGTAAGAGAAAAACACCACACACACCATGCAAAAACCAGTGAATAGAAAATATGAACATATATAATTATTACATAGTCATCTTGCCATAACACTGCCCCCACACCATTGCCGTATGTCAGGTAATCTCCTGAGTCTGCTTTGCACGTGCAGAGGGTGTTTGTACACCACCTGCTGCCAGTGATGTCCATCTATCCGCTTCCTCTGCATGCTTCAGCTGATCTGGCGTAACTGTGCTAGTGGGCCTTTGATTTCGTTTTTTTGCTGCGTAGAAAGCTGTGCAATACACAGCACATCATTATAACCCAGGTAATCTTGTCAGCACACAGACTGATGGCTGTATGAAATATTTGGAATCTATTACTTAAAATTCCAAAAGCACTCTCCACAATCTGCCTTGCTCTTGATAGCCTATAATTAAAAATGTCCCCCTTTCTGTTACGGTTCTCGAATGGTTGTGTAAGACCTCTAGAGCCGGGGAGAGGATCTTCCACCAATAACAGCCACCCGCTGTTTCCTTAGTGATTTCTTACACACCGGTACTTAGGTGGCCACCTGGACTTGCGCCTCAAGCAGTGGAGGCTTACACAACCGACGAGAGACCGCAGGACTGCTGACCAAGGATAGAACTGGAATACGAAGTGTCAGTCCTTCCACTACTGTTGAAAACTGCAGTGTTGCTGCAGAAGAATTGAACAAGCACAGTAATAATAGACAGGGTACACTTGCAGTGGCAGATGAGGTCTCAAAATAGTCAAGGGACTATGATGCAAATTGGGTAGTCAGACAGAGAATGGCTAGACAACCTAAACTAGCTGCACGGCAGGGATGACCAGGACAGAGGATATTGCAGGATTAAACGACAAGACTAGACAGCCAAGGACTAGACAAGGACTAGCAAGGCCAAACACAGGCAAAGACAAGACACACAAAATTAACAAGACAAGACAGGCAAATCGCAATATGTGTGGCAGAACTACAGAGCTGAGGTGCAGCTTGAGACGGGACTTGGAACTGAGGTGCGACTTGAGACTGGACAAAGCAGCCTTGAGGGCTGAGGTGCAACTAGAGACAGGACTTGAATACAGTGATGTGACTTGGGATAGGACGATGCGGACTTGAGGCCCGGGTGTGACTGGAACCAGGTGATGCGGCCTTGCGGCCGAGGTACGTCTGAAACTGGATGATGCAGGCTTGAGGCCTGTGACATGACTGGAACCAGGTGATGCTGTCTTGCGGCCGAGGTGCGGCTATGACAGCCAATATGCGGCTTGAGAGCCGATAGATGTACATGCTGTGATGCGGCCTTGCGGACTGAGGTGCGGCTATGAAGGCCCGAGATGCGGCTTGAGAGCCATTAGATGTGCAGGCTGTGATGCAGCCTTGCGCGCCGAGATGCGGCTTGAGAGCCGATGGATGTGCAGGCTGTGATGCGGCCTTGCGGGCAGAGGTACGGCTGAAGCTGGATGATGAGACCTGTGGCGTGACTGGAACCAGGTGAACTTGACACAGCAGGAATATTGACTGGAAGCAGCAAGGATGAGAACACTGCAGACTGACTCCAGTGGACACGAACAACACAGCTTAACAGGACTGAAGTATGAAGCTGCCACAGGCAGCGGCAAGGTTTGATGCACGGGTGCTACAGAACAAACAGGCATGTACTGGACACTGGGAAAAAAACTCCATAAACAGGAACTGTAGAACTTGGAAGACCGGCTAGGACTCAGACTTCTGAGGACAGACCAACTAACAAAACATGTCAGACAGTATAACCAGCATGGAGTGAAGGGCTGGCTGTAACTTAACAGTTACAGGGTCTAATCAAAGCAAAGCCTCCCTAATAACAGACTAGTGTGCACTTGGCCTGTGCACACAGCCAAGACAATTAACTAGTGTGCAGCTGATTCTGCACACAGACAGGCAGGAATGACAGGCTATGAGCTGTACACAGACAAGACAGGATTTTCTGCTACCTGCAACAGCCGGAACAAGAACAAGACATGATGCAGTGTCTCAATAGTAACTATGACTGGGAACTTCCACCAAGATGATCTGCAAAGTGCAGATCCTAACACTTTCTTTGGTGAGTGTCCTTTGTGGGTATGACTTCATTACATTTTCATGCAAAGCACATCAGCCACAAAAACATATTGTAGTTAGTTTCTTTAGCAGATGGTATATTTAATGTTTTGTTCATTAATTTATGGTAGAATGCTGTCTGTTGAAAGGAGCCACCATTAGAAGCTCTATCAGTGGCATAACCACAAAGGGGGCAGTGGGTGCGCTTGCTATGGGGCACGGTTGATTAGTGGGCCTTCCAGTCCAGAAAGCGTCCCCCTACACCCTCTGTAGCTGGTGCAACTGGGAACACTGTTCTCTGAAGTGATCAGAGACTAAAGACACCTCTGATCGCTTCAGAGGCCAGTGTTCCCATTGATGTAGTACGCGGGTGACATGTGAGGAGCCTGCGCACTGCTGGATCTAGTTAGATCCAGTCAGCAGCAGGCACAGATGCTGGGGCGAAGCTGGAGCGGCGAGCGCTGACACATGTGAAGACAGGTAAGTACTGCACAGCATAATGGTCATTACCTGGGGCTCAGCATAGGGGAATTTACAGGGGCACTACATAATGGGCACTGTTTAAGGGGCACTACTGGGAGCACTGTAAAAGGGGCACTATTGGGAGCACTGTATAAGGGGCACTTCTGGGGACACTGCATAAGGGGCTTTAATAGAGGAGGCATTGCATAATGGCCACTCCTACAGGGGGCATTGCATAATGGGCACAACTACAGGGGGCATTGTATAAGGGGAACTGCATAAAGGGCACTACTACAGGGGGAATTGCATAATGAGCACCACACAGGTGCACTATATAGGTAGATCTATGGGGGCCCCGAGGAAATTTTGTTATGGGGACCCCATACCTCTGGTTACGCCCCTGAGCTCTACCATTTTTCTCAATGTCCACAAAAATAAATTCATAGTTAGCATTGACCACAGCCATCTATCTGTACAATGCCAATGAAGCCTTTATAGTTGTAGAAATAGGATCCGCTGTTGGCTGGTGGTGTTAAGGGCACGTGCTTCCCATAAACGGCTCCTCCACAATTGCAAAATTCCAGTGGTCCTCACATTCCTGGGCAATACTTTTCCACTCCTCCACAATTTTAGGGAACTAGAAAACAAGGAATAAATGACATTTATTTTTTAATATCACATTAACATATAAACATTCTACTTTACAAACTGTATTAATGTGATATTTAATTTTTTTTCAGCCATCTATTTTTACTGCAACACCAGAGGCACCAAGCAATATTTCTCCGAAAAGTGGTGTGTCTAGCCAGCAGGTGGAATGCGAAACTCCAATAGCTGTGGAGTCGGTGCCATCAAGGAGACCAAAAAAGAAGCATTGTGAGGTTTGAGATGATAATTTCCATCTCACATGCCAAGTCTTAACAACAATGCTTTGTGCAAGCCCTCAGATGAGTGGGAAACCTTTGGATCCACTATGGCATTTAAGATGCAGCGTATGAGTGAGGAGCAGAGGGTGCAAGCTAAGCGCATTACGTATGACACATTAACAAAAAGTCTAGCTGCGCACCTTCGGATAACAACTCAGGTGACAACAATGCCTATCAGCCTGAACATGATACATTTAGGCCAACACAACCTCCCTCCCAAACTATACAGCCTCCCTCCCAAACAATACAGCCTCCCTCCCAAACAATACAGCCTCCGCCCAACACCAACAAATGATGTATTCCCAACACAGCTATGGTGGGCAGTCTTCATCATTAATACATCAGGCCTCAACACCCATTCATAGTGCCATTTACAGTGGCATGATGCAGTATGCACCAGGGGTGTATCTAGTGGTCTGAGCGCCCCTGGCAAAATAAGAGACTAGTGCTCCCCCCCTTCATATTCTAAACAGGGATAATCCGAAAGTCGTATGTGTGTCTCTAAGCATCTTATAGGGGTATTCAATATGAAACGTTAACTTCACTGTCGAAGTTAACGTTTCATATCGGAGTTTTTTCCTGCGTTAAAGTCTGGTGCGCGCTCCCGCTTATCCCCGTATTCAATATAAAATTAACGAAAACGGGAAACTCTGAAGTTGGATTTGCGTTAAGTTACGAATTTTTCCTTAAAATAATTGTAAGACCCCCCTAAAGTTGTGAAAACATGGGGGAACACTATGGGTACCCCCGTTTTAGCCTTTAATTGAAAGTCGGGGATTTAAATAGCCGCAGCAGGTGTTTTTTTCCCGACATTGAAGAAGTGATGCAGAAGAGCACTTAGGTTATTTTTTTTCATTTTTTTAAGTGGTCCCATCAAATTTGGGGTACATGAAAATGGGTACTAGCATATTTTGGTGTCCCTAAAGTAATTTTTAAAAAATTTAGCATTTGTGCACCTGCCGCTATAATTCTATTCTAGAAAACATCTGCCGCATACTTGCAGAATAGCCCTGAACCTATTTCCCTATTGTTTAACAATTTTTTCCCATTTTTTTTTCTTTTGCACCCCAATTTTTCAATTAATTTTTTGGGGTGTCCCTATTTTTTTTTTTTTTACTTTTTTTGACACAGTTCTTTTTTAAATGTCATTCTCAGGGGTGCAGGCTATTTTTTTTAAGCCTGCACCCCTAAACCCCAATTCTGCACTTTTTTTCGACACCTTTTCAATGGTGAAAAGTTATCCCCGTTTTTTATCAAAGACTTTTCAAAACTTCGATAAGTCTTTGAAATTGAATACGGTGTAAAAGTCAAACCTGCGATAATGACGTCAAAAGTGCGATATTAACGCAAAAACGATGTTATCGCTCCCATATTGAATACCCCTGTAAGCAGGTATGGGAATTCATTATGGGCTATAGCATATGTTGTGAAGTCATCCCAATCGGGGCAGATTGGCCATAGTGTCTGGGGTTCTAGCCAGGGTATGCGTGGGTGCGGGCAAGCAGCAGGTAACTGCGGGTATTTGGGGTACTTCTTATTGTATAATCGGTGGGGACAGGAATGTTTATGACCAGCATATATATATTGTGTATGGGCATATTTTTTCAAATGGGACATTTTTCCATTAATGGGAGCCAGCACTTGGCAAAGGAACATGAACCACCTCTGTCAATGTTACACAGAGAGAGCATTAGACCCAGGGGTGGATCTAGACTGTTGTATTAGGGGGGGCAAGTTAATGATTAATTCTGCCCCCGTGACCCCCCCTCGTGGCAACCCCTCCCCTTTATTTTCACTTACCTCCGCTGCTCCAGTGATGTTCTCCCTCCGGGCTTTGGTCAGCTGCTCTCCCGTCCTGCACTGTGACCCGGTCAGCTGTTTAATGCAGCAGCTGGCCAGGGTCACAGTGCAGGAGCCAGGAGACCAGCTGACTGGAGGGAGGACATCACCGGAGCCCCGATCTTCGGTCCCTGGACAGAGGTTGTTTGGGGTTTTTTTTAGGGTGTTTAGATCACACAGCTGATCACAGGGTGTGAGGAGCCGGCTGTGATCTCTTCCTCCCCGGCTCCCAGTTGACAGCTGACAGCCTGTCACTGACACATCCCCCTAACTGGGAGACGGGAGCTCCGATCACAGCACAACACAGCCATTATCATCTCTCTCCTCTGAATGATGCAGAGGAGAGAGATGATAAAGGTCGGGCAAAATGTGCTAGGGGGGGCGATCGTTACAATCGCCCCCCCCTGGATCCGCCACTGATTACACCACACACACTGCCAGCCCCTCAGGCAGCTCTCAGAGGTATCAAGCAAAAATGTCAGAACTGTCACTGTACAATTAACATCTGTGACTAAACATCTCTAATATGGGTTTTGGAATAAGTGTTTTTATTTTCTTACCCTTTGTTTCTTGGCTGCCCTAGTCAGGCTGTGCTATACGATACAGGCACTGCACATTCATCATCTGGGGAGTTCTGTTGAATGCCTAACAGCCCCACAAAGATTCTCCGGAAACCCCACCCCTTTTGCTTAAGCTCCGCCCCTACATGGTCCTTGATTCTGTGTTATTATTGCTGGAATAAAGATGCCCTCTGCCTCTGTCAGCCCCTAGATCTTGTGCACCAACTACCCTGTCACTTAATGGGAGTCCCAATACCACCAATTCCAGTAACATGCACTTTATATGTTTTATTTATAAGGGTTGTTTTTTTCCTGTGTTTTAGTATGTTGTTAAAATGTGAAATTTCACAGAAGATTGTAGATTTAAAACAATTGCTGTTTTATATGGTGCTCATTTTTCTGTGTTTAAAATACAAAACTTTTTTTTCAATGACATAAGACTCCTTTTTTTCTTACCTTTTAAGTGTTACTGTTTAAGCAGATGTACAATGGCTTTGCAGGTCTCAGAGATAATGGGGTATATTTACTAAAGTGAGAGTTTTTAGAAGTGGAGATGTTGCCCATAGCAACCAATCAGATTCTACTAAATATGTAACTAGCACCTTTTAGAAAATAATAGCTAGAATCTGATTGGTTGCTATGGGCAACATCTCCACTTCTAAAAACTCTCACTTAACTAAATTTACCCCGATGTGTCCCAAAGCTTGCGGAGAGATTAGCGAGCCAAATATAAGATCACCCAATAACTTTCCTGTAGCCAGGAAGCGCAAAGTTGCCACCAGTTTCTCCTCGGCAGGAATAGCTCTCCTGAATTTAGTATCTTGCCTTTTTATATGTCACCAGATGAAGCAACTCCTGGAAGGTGGCGTCATCCATGCGCAGGAAATTCCTACAGTCATCAGGACTGCTTTCACTAATCTCCAGGAGCAAAGGCATGTGAGAGAATGAAGGGTCTATTTACTAAGCTGTGGTTGGAGATAAAGTGAACGGTGATAAGGTACCAGCCAATCAGCTCCTAACTGCCATCTCACAGGCTGTGTTTGAAAAATGACAATTGGGAGCTGATTGGCTGGCACCTTATCACTTTTCCCTCTGTCTCCTAACACTGCTTAGTAAATAGACCTCTAAGTCTCTCTGCAGCAGCCACTCCTTAGTCCAGTAGGACCTCCTACCAGTTCTCCTCTTCAGGGACTTCTGGCTAGTAAGGAGCGACCCATACTCACAGTGTATGTAGCCAAAGCTTGATAGTGATAAGCATACATAACCTCAACAGTGGCAGAACTATGGGAGACAATGGAGGCGCCTGCCGCCGGGCTCCAGCTCTGAAGGGACAGCTCCTCCATTGTCCACAACATATTCACCACACTGTAAATATGTGCCCAGAGTGTACTGTCACGGCCGCCCAATACATGGCACCCCTTCCTGGCACCTGAGAAGCCATCATACACTAGTGGAGAGCTCCGTGTCAGACCATCAGCTGCTGCCTTCGTCTATCTAACTTACCTCCGGGCGTCTAGGATGAACTTATGCCACTGAACCTCAATAGCAGATACTCAATTTGTAAAACAAAGCAGTAAAGCAATGTAGAGCGTTCAGCAGGTAAACCAAGGCCTCAGCATACACAAAGCAGTACTATAAAGAAAGAAAATGGCGTTTTCACTATTTCCCTTTCCCACTGTACAGCCCATTATTTAAATTTGCCAGTGATTTTAAAGATGGTTGTATAGTGTATACAGAAGAAACGATTAATTGTATGCAATCCAACGATACAATATCGTGCTGTCGTTTGGAGGATTACATAGTGTGTACACTCTATAGCGTGTGTTCTGGGATGAAGGGAAGTAGGAAAGACCACTGTGTGTTTCGTTCTGATGTATACTCGGCCTTAATCATGCATCTGGTACTAATCTGGTACTAACAGTGATAACATGTTAAAAAATAATTTACATTTTTATGGGATTGCTTCTTTAAGTAATAGGATTATACTTTGCAGGTTTCATTTGTTTTTCGGTGGACAAATCACTGATGTTTATCTAATAGTAGCTGCTGAATGTGAAAATAAACATAAAAAGCTATAGTTAAACAAGCACATAAGAGGTCATTTTTAGTGCCCAGTAATCAAATAATGAATGCTGCTGATGTCATCTCTTTCTAAGCTGGAATAGCCCAATTTTATTAGCAACTTAATAGTATTTGGTTAATTAAACCATGTTTTCTTTTGTACATGTAGCTGAATATAAAGAACGGAGTAAATACTGTATAGCTAAGAGCCTATCCTTCATTTTATATTCAAGCAGTAAAATGGGATTTTATCAGTCATGGACATTGTGGGCTCTGCAATGCACAAACAAGCTGAAGTGCAGAACGAATAACCTCTTTAGGTGCCTTGTGTCTAGATTTCTACCAATACTTATGGCGCAAGACGACGTGTTTGAGAAAGATCAGCAGTCTACCCCAGCTGAGGGAGGAGGTGGGAAGAGTGATGCTGTACGGTGCAGGCTAAACTGTATGCTTGGTTGCAAAGCAGATATCTTTAATAAACAGATTTCAATATGCAAAGTGAAATGATTGCAATGCGTGAAAGGGTGAAAAGTGGCATTTATATTGCTGTGACTTGCTGTGTGGAGGGTACAAGGTAATTTTATCTGCCAAATTATCACTGAGCTAGTGGTCTCATCTTATAACATTATTGTGTCTTTCAGTTACTCTTCGGTGCAGAAGCTCATTTCTAGGTGCACTTTGCCCAATGTGAACAACATTTCCAACACAAAATACTACATCTAAGCCCTGATTTTCAGACAAGGTGCCGCTTAATAACTAGATTTTCTTAACTGCTGTTTACAGTATCTGGTGGCAGAGGCTTAGCTAGGGTATTTGGTGCCTAGGGTAACGTGAAAAATGTTGTCCCCCAACTGTGTGCGCACACTTTTGGCACGCACGTCAAAAATGGATGTTGCTACCTAACTATATTTTAGATTAATAAGAAAGTGTAGTGGCTTGACATAGTTAGATTTCACACAGTATCACCGTAGTAGCAGGTGGCTCAATTGGTAAGGTGACTGACTGCAATGGATGAAGGTGCTTAGTTCGATTCCCAACTATCACTGTATTTTAGATTAATAAGAATGTGTAGTAGCTTGACATAGGGGAGCACAGATGGTGTAATGGTTAGCATTACTGCCTCACAGCACTGAGGTCATTGGTTTGATTCCCACCACGACCCTGAGTGGAGTTTGTATATTCTCCCTGTGCTTGTGTGGGTTTGCTCTGGTTTCCTCACATACTCCAAACATATACTGGTAGGTTAATTGGCTCCCAACCAAAAATTAACCCTAGTGTGTATGTGTGTGAGAATGTGGTAGGGAATATAGATTGTAAGCTCCACTGGGGCAGGGACTGATGTAAATGGCGGAATATGTGTGCGCTATATAAATAACTGGTAATAATAATAGTTAGAATTCACAGGGTTTCACTGTAGTAGCAGGTGGTTCAATTGGTAAGTTGTTTGACTGCAAAGCGTAAAGTGACAGTTTTGAATACCAGCTATGATTGTATTTTAAAATGTGAATATGACTGAAAGGGAGGAGATGTGATCAGACGCAGAGAGGAGATGTCGGCCCGGGACTAATAAGAGGGGCTTAGTCAGTGACGGGCTGGGCCGGGGGGCAGGGTGCCATGTGCCCCCCGGGCCGCAGCGTCATGCGGGCCGCGGGCCGGTACAGTCTGTGTCACTGTGACACAGACTGCACCGCGTGTGTAGCGCTGACCAGACGGAGTTCGGTCAGCGCTACACAAGTGACAAACACACAGCCTTTTGCTCCGGCAGCTGTATGTTTGATCAGCAGCCAATGAGAGTCTGTCAGACTCTCATTAGCTGCTGCTGCGCCTACTGCAGGAGCCGCTCCATCTTCCGGCTCCCGCAGTGGGCAATGGGAGATGACGTCTCTCCCATAATGCAGAGCAGCCCGGCCCGGGAAGGACAGACGGAGGAGCGGATAGCGATTCAGGTAAGTGTTTTTTTTTGCTTTTGTTTTTTATATTACGTGTGTCTACTGAGGGGGGGAGGGGTCTGGCACTACTGGGGGCACTACAAAGGGGGGGACTACTACTACTGGGGGCACTACAAGGGGGATGGGGGACTACTACTACTGGGGACTACTACTACTGGGGGCACTACAAATAGGGGACTACTACTACTGGGGGCACTACAAGTGGGGACTACTACTACTGGGGGCACTACAAGGGGGAGGGGACTACTACTACTGGGGACCACTAATACAAGGGGACTACTACTACTGGGGGCACTACAAGGGGGGTGGGGGACTACTACTGGGGACTACTACTATTGGGGACACTACAAGGGGGGGACTACTACTGGGGGCACTACAAGGGGGGGACTACTACTACTGGGGGCACTACAAAGGGGGGAGACTACTACTGGGGGCACTACAAAGGGGGGGGACTACTACTACTAGGGGCACTACAAAGGGGGGGGCTACTACTACTGGGGGCACTACAAAGCGGGGGGACTACTACTACTGGGGGCACTACAAGGGGGGGACTACTACTAGGGGCACTGCATAGGGGGGAGGGGACTACTACTAGGGGCACTGCATAGGGGGGAGGGGACTACTACTAGGGGCACTACATAGGGGGAGGGGACTACTACTGGGGGCAACGCATCGAGGGACCACTGCTGGGGGCTCTATATAAAGGGCAATACAGGGGGTACTGCATAGGGGGGAGACTACAACTGGGGCCACCATTTAAGGGGTATTGCATAAAGGTTACCACTATTGGGGGCACTGCATGGGGGGTGGACTGCTACTGGGGGCACTATAAAAGGGGCACTGCATAGGGGGTACCACTATTAGGGGCACTGTATAAGGGGCTTACTACTGGGGGCACAAGGGGCACTGCACAGGGGGGACCACTACTGGGGGCACTATATAAGGGGCTTACTACTGGGGGCACAAGGGGCACTGCATAGGGGGGATCACTACTGGGGGCACTATATAAGGGGCTTACTACTGGGGGCACAAGGGGCACTGCATAGGGGGGATCACTACTGGGGGCACTACTGGAGGCCTGCATAAGGGTGTTCTCTCCTGTGGCACATGGGGGCACTGCATATGGGCACTACGACAGGGGGCTGCCCCTAATCTTTATTTTCACCTTACATTAATCCCATATGGACCCGTCTCCTCCCTGGAACACTTGAGGGGGGGGCGCCATAGCACGCAAATTCTTCGGGCACCCTGGCTACACGCTACTCCACTGCCAGGGCCGCCTGCATTCATTTGCCCCCCAGGCTAAAAGTTGCCAGCCAGCCCCTGGGCTTAGTACTCAGAGTGTGCACCTGTATTCTTTGTCCACCGCATTGTACTACAAGTCTCATCATGGTAGCACCTCTTATTATGTTTAAAATTAGAGTGTGCAGTCCAAGCCCCCTCCCCCTTTCTAATATATTTGTGCATATATTGTACACTTGAAGGCTGAGACTCCTTCTGCTTGGTATTTTCACCACATCCATTTGCTCTTAGGTGTTTTTTTATCATATGCATAGATTCCTACATTGCTGTCTACATATTAGAATGGGCACTATCAGGGTCAGATTGGCAATAGACTTCAGCGGGAGCTTTCCCGGTGGGCCGATGGCTCGAGGGGCTGCTGGCTGCAGATTTTGTTTTTTTACATACATACAGTATATTAAAGTTTTCCTCTCATCGGGCCGGTTCCGGCTTACTACTGCACTTCCTGGTGGCTGGCTCCTCCCCAGGCACCAGCCACCTCACTACAAAAGCAACCCTTCCCGTTCTGCCTCCCGGACCTGCTATTGGCCGATTCATAGTTACACACACGCCCACTGCCAACCCGTTCTCAGTTCCCAGCCTTTACCACTGCCGCTGAGAACCGAGAGAACCACCCAGAAGTGAGCTCCGCATCGATCACTGGAGATGTACCTGCTATTGACCAATCCATAGTGATGCACACACCCACTGCCAACCCGCTCTCCGTTCCTGGCATTTACAGCTGCCGCCGGGAACACAGAACACAACACACAGAAGTGAGCTCTGGTCAATGGCAAGTAACGTCACACGCCTGCCAGTTTTATCTATCGCTTATCATAGGTAATATCCTCCCTTTTGTTGGGCTATGAGAATCCTACATGCAGACTAGGGGCTCCTCAGTCTGCATGCAGGAATCTCTCAGACGTCTGATGGGTTTTTGCTAATTTGTCAGGCTAGGATTTTGGCAGGCATCTGACAGGTTCTCGCTTTGACTTTACTCATGGAGTAGGGGTGGGAAGATGAATATTCCCTTCCTGGGAATATCCCCATCACTCCTACCCAATCTCCCCCTCCACCCCCCGTAATATCCTCACTTTGTTCCCCCAATCACTACTGGTCCCCTGTAACCCCCACACTCACTGTGCTCCACCCAAAACTGGTAATCCTCCTGTAACCCCCTCACTCACTCTGCTCCCCCATTACTGCTAATCCTCCTGTAACCCCCTCACTCACTCTGCCCTGCCCATCACTGCTTTTCCTCCTGTAGCCCCCTCACTCTGCTCCCCCCAAAAACTGGTAATCCCCCTGTGACCCCCTCACTCACTCTGATCCCCATCACTGCTAATCCTCCTGTACACCTCACTCACTCTGCTCCCCCATCACTGCTACCCCCCTGTATCCCCATTACTCACTCTGCTTCCCCATCACTGCACATCCCCCTGTAACTCCCTCACTCACTCTGCTCCCATCACTGCTAGTCCTCCTATAATCCCCTCAATCTGCTCCCCCCAAAACTGGTAATCCCCCTGTAACCCCCTTACTCATTCTGCTCCCCATCATTGCTAATCCTCCTGTAACCCCCTTACTCACTCTGCTCCCCATCACTGCTAATCCCTCTGTAACACCTTCACTCACTCTGCTCCCCCCACCACTGCACATCCCCCTGTAATCCCCTCACTCACTCTGCTTCCCCATCACTGCACATCCACCTGTAATCCCCTCACTCACTCTGCTCCCTCCATCACTGCTAGTCCCCTTGTAACTCCCTCACTCACTCTGCTCCCCCATCACTGCACATCCCCTGGTTATTCCCTCACTCACTCTGTTCCCATAATCCCTGCTAGGCCTCCTGTAACCCCCTCACTCACTCTGCCCCGCCCATCACTGCTTGTCCTCCTGTAGCTCCCTCACTCTGCTCCCCCCAAAACTGGTAATCCCCCTGTGACTCCCTCACCCCCTCTGATCCCCATCACTGCTAATCCACCTGTAACCACCTCACTCACTCTGCTCCCCCATCACTGCTACCCCCTTGTATCCCCATTACTCACTCTGCTCCCCCATCACTGCACATCCCCCTGTAACTCCCTCACTCACTCTGCTCCCATCACTGCTAGTCCTCCTATAACCCCCTCAATCTGCTCCCCCCAAAACTGGTAATCCCCCTGTAACCTCCTTACTCATTCTGCTCCCCATCATTGCTAATCCTCCTGTAACCCCCTTACTCTGCTCCCCATCACTGCTAATCCCTCTGTAACCCCTTCACTCACTCTGCTCCCCCCACCACTGCACATCCATCTGTAATCCCCTCACTCACTCTGCTTCCCCATCACTGCACATCCACCTGTAATCCCCTCACTCACTCTGCTCCCTCCATCACTGCTAGTCCCCTTTTAACCCCCTCACTCACTCTGCTCCCCCATCACTTCACATCCACCTGTAACCCCCTCACTCACTCTGCTCCCTCATCACTGCACATCCCCTGGTTATTCCCTCACTCACTCTGTTCCCATAATCCCTGCTAGGCCTCCTGTAAATCCCCTCATTCTCTCTGCTCCCCAAACCACTTCACATCCCCCTGTAATCCCCTTACTCACTCTGTTACCCATCACTGCTAATCCCCCTGCCACCCCCTCACTCACTCTGCTCCAACAATCACTGCTAATCCCCTTGTAATCCCCTCACTAACTCTGCTACCACAATAACTGCTAGTCCTCCTGTAAATCCCCTCACTCTCTGCTTCCCCATCACTGCTAATCCCTCTGTGATCCCCTCGCTCACTTTTCTTCCCCCATCGCTGCAAATCCACCTGTAATCCCCTCTCTAACTCTACTCCCACAATAACTGCTAGTCCCCCTGTAAATCCCCTCACTCTCTGCTTCCCCATCACTGTACATCCCCCTGTAATCCCCTCACTTACTCTTATCCCTCCATCACTCTACCTCCTCTCACCCAAACATTCCTTGGAGAACCACTCCTTCCATAAAGGTATCAAACCAGAATGAGGTACAGCGCTGTATAGAGCACCATCCAAAGCCAGAAACCAGGCAAGGATCTATGCTTCCTGGAGAAGGCCCATTAGTTGTTCTCAATTGATAAGCCGGCTTTGTCCCCTGCAGGTCCCCACACGGCCTGACAGACGCAGACCATGGATAGGGTGCTGCTTCTTGGGAATCTCATGCATATGTTGGCCATGTTGGACAATACCTGGGCATATAGATACCCAGCAACTGGATGATTCCTATATATATTTTATGGTGCCCTGTGGGTTGCTGTCTGTCCTATATGGCAGTTACTGTATGGTGTCTGTACTGTATGGTGGATATTAGTATGCAGTCTGCATTTTATTACTGTCACTAAATGTTGTTTTTATTGTATGGCAGTCACTTAGATACTTCATGTCCTGTATGACAGTCACTGTGATGCTGTGAATTTTGTATGGTAGTCACTAAGATGCTATCTGTCCTGTATGGCAGTCACAGGGATGCTGTCTGTCCTGCATTTCTGCAACATGGATGCCATCAGTACTGTACTGGAGTCACATGGATGCTGCCTTTATTGTATTGTGGTCACATGTATAATCTCTGTAATGTTAGGGAAAGGGATTTGATAACCCCACCTTGGTTTCTATATGGACCCGTCTACAGTTTATTTGACTCCACCTATGTGAGGCCACTTTCCGAAAATTTTCCAGGGCCACTTTAAGTTCACAATCTGCCACTGGGCACTATTATAGGTAAGTCCTGGATACATTGACATAATGTGTTAGTATTAGGGATGCTAGGGACCCAATTTATGGGGCTCACTTCACCTTGACTCAGTGGATGGGCAAACCTTTTTGGACAAAAATTTACTAAGAACCTCACTTATACTCCATTTTAATTGTAGAGTTTATCAGGATTATTTTGACTATCATTGTTCTTAGTACTCAGAGTGTGCGCCTGTATTCTTTGTACCCTGCATTGTACTACAAGTCTCAGCATGGTAGCACATCTTATGTTTAAAATTAGGGTGTGCAGTAAAAGTCCCCTTCCCCTTGGTACTATTGGAACTAGACTAGCATTCCATCTCTTTAATCTCTTTAGAGGCGCTAAACCCTCTATTCACACAAAAGCTGGAGAGCTCTTGCTCTCCAAAGAGGTTATATCCATATTCCATATTCAAGCACAAGTAACTTATTGCCACCTATAATATCCAAAATGATCCAAATATCTAGTTATAATCCGGAAGCATTCCAACCTATCACCAGAAAACTCCCTCTATTAAAAGGATTAAGAGGATAAGAGTATAACATATTCACTTAAAAATAAAAGTATGCAACAGTTTATTAGATAAAGTTACACCAGATATAAAATTTGTACATTATCTGCTCTCTCTCTCATTTATTCTTATTCCATTCATTTTCTAAACAGTTGCCGACTAAGAGCCCAATGGGAGTAGTCGTGATCAATGTATTATCATTCACATAATAAATGTAAAGTTTTCTTTTGCCTGTGGTCTTGTAGTGGTAAAACAACAAATGGTAAACTGGTTCTCATTAATACTACAGGTACTTTTTATTTAAGGGCACCACAAGGTTCCTGTAGTGCTGAACAGTGATACTTATTGTTTACTTACTGTATACATCGGTTTATTTTATTCTTCTTTCATGTATTTACCTACTGTATGCAGGGAGAAACTGCCAGTACTAAATACCTGGGCCCGCACACTTGGACAGTGGGGTGGGCCTGGCCGCTGCTACCACACTCCTGCTCTTACCACCCACCACCTGCCCATTCCAACAGCAACTGTGCAATATAAAGAGAGAGGGGGCCTCACCTACCACCCACCCATTCCTACCACCGGGCCAGCGCAGTGCAATAAATTTTTTTATTGCACTGACATCACGCTGCACTGCGGATCCCCTCTCTTTCAATGGCGTAAGTGTGAGATCGCGTACTGGCTTTCAACAGAATAAACTTTATTGCACTGTGCTAGCCCGGCAGTAGGAGCGGGTGAGGATCAGCCACAAAGAAGAAAGTAAGTCTGATGGAGATGCGGGGACAGGCTAGGGTTGGGGACAAGACAAAGTAGGGCTGGAGAGACAGGGACTGGATGGGCTAATGAGACACAGAAGGGGTGCTGGCTGGGGAGATGGAAGGAGTGCTGGAGAGATAGAAGGGGGCTGGTTGGACCTGGAGAGACAGTGCATGGCTGGAGTTGCAAAAATCTGTGGGGGGGGGGGTGCCTTGGGGCCCTGCCTTTTTTTTTAGCCCTGGGCCCCACAATTTCTGGTGGCAGCCCTGACTGTATTTAATGTACAGACCTGTATCTAACTACAGGCACTTCATGTACATTCATGCTGCAAACTCATACTGTGCATAATGTCTTGTTCCTTTGCAGAAGATGTGTTCACTAACCACATAGAAATCTGCAGTATATGTGCCATCAGGGCCGTAGCTAGGGTAGTGCAGCCGATGCCATCACACAGGGCACCACAGGTCAGGGGGCGCTGTTTGGGCCTGTCAAATTTCTGTTTATTATCATTCTTGCTTGTAGCTTCCTCTTATTTCATTCCCAGCACCTCCTGGCCTCTCCTATCTCTTCCCTGGCCCTTCCCCATGAAGCCATGGCCCTTTTTTGGGTGCATTATGTCCCTTTGAAAAATGATGGGGGCACCAATGTTCTTTCTGGCACAGGGTACCAAAAAGTCTAGTTACGGCTCTGTGTGCCATATAGTAACAACCCCATTATGGAAACATATTGCAGATGGTATCACACTGCAGAAGATATGTACACTATACTTATATAGAAATGTGTATTTATGAAACAGTGACTGTATATTATATATAGTGTCTCACCCAGTATTATGCATGCATCTCCTATACTGTGAATGCTTCGCCTTCAATTTCTTACCACATGGGTTTTTGACACGTAACTGTAAAGCTGTGTTCAGGGCAAACTAATAACAGATATAGATCAGTGTGCCGCACCAGACTCATCTGGACTTACATGGGGTGTAGAAAGAAAAAAACATTTTGACAAAATCAAGTATTTGCTTTGTTCGATTGCACAGAAATCATGGCAAAATATTGACTTATTTTTACAATAATAACAACGCAAAGTCCAACTGTAAACATCGATGTTGGCCAGAAAAAATATGAAATCATCTTTTGTGGTCCATATTTTCTTATCAAAATAATACTCTTCTGTCTTCCCTTGGGGTCAAAGTAACAAGTAAATGAAGAGGACTGATTGAATTTCCCCTGAATCTCTTGCACATGCAATGCCACCTCTGTGTAGTTCTCCTTACATTCAGGTATGTATGAGCACTGCAAAGATAAAAGAACAACACTGCTCTGTTAATACTAAAATAACATGGTTACATTATTATTACTAACAAAATGACCTGGTTGGTGCAAAATGTAAGGCATAATTGTTAGAATGAATGTTTGGAAAGTAAGAGGCCGATTCAAAATTGACAATCCTCACACCATGAAAGTCCGATTGGTGTCAGGGAAGTAAAATATTACTTAGTTCTAGTCGCACCTCTATGATCATTTTATTTTTCTATCTGTTTCACTTCTGTATGCTATTCAAAAGGAATTTTTTTTTTTTTACATCCAGGAACAATTTTTTCAGCTCCTGTTCTTACTAGAGATGTACGCAGACCCCTCATGTTTTGGTTTTGGCAAAACCGCCCTCAAGTGTTTTGGTGCAGTTTTTTTTATAAAAACAGCTTAAATCATGTAATTTGGGCCTGTTTTTGCTCCTATATAGTATTACTAACATCAAAAACATTTATTTCCAGTCATTTCCAGTCAATGTTTACCAGTCGGGCAACTTGAAATCACGAGGGAAGGACTTACATGCAATCAGAAACAGGCAAGATACGGTTTTTAGATTTGAGATCCGACTTGTAGGAAGACCCGAGCTGAGACTCGGTTCTACTTGAAACTTCCAAAGTGACCCAAGCCAGGACTCTGCTCAACTCGAAACCCCAAAGTTCAGGCATGTTCGGTTTTCAGCAGAACCGAACCGCTCATCTCTAGTTCTTATTGCCAATGTCCTGCCTTAAATCTCCCAAATAGTCTGGTAGACGGGACTGTCCCAATTTGGACAGCTTTGCCCCGAATAGGCTGTAAGGTCAGGAGGTATATCATTTTCAGCAGTGAACGGGCCACGATGTATAAGACATTCAAAAGGTAGTTTTAAGGATGGAAATGGCATAGTGAGGTGGCTCAGCGCATTTTGCCCATGAGTCTGGACCATGCTCCCCTCTCGCACTTGACGTGCACAAGTTTGTGCGAATTCCCCAACTTGAAAAGTTTATAGAATGCTAGTTTATCCTTTCAGAAAGTCAGGAATAACTGGATGAGCAAACAAACAGGTTCTGGGCAATATTAGAAAGTTTCTTTTGACACTAGGTGCACTGGTGTGTAAGTACGTATTAGCGTTACCAGTGCTGCAAAGCCAAACTAAATGTATCATTGTGTATTCTTTACTGAATAAATAAGTTAACCTCCTTTGCTTCATGCTGGTGTCAGTGATTTGTAATGTCTACTTGTAACTCTCAGACATCACGCGGAGGAGATTGCAGACTTCCCAACTGTCCCGAGTTTGGTGGGACAATCCCGCTTTTTGGGCACTGTTCTGCCATTCCACCCACAGGCAGGGTGGGGGCAAGATAAGGAAGCAGAGCAGCTGTGAATAGAGGCCATGCGCATGCACACGGCATCCATACACTAGGGAGAGGGACTAGGGGTGGCCCAGCAGCTCGGAAAGCATGACAAACAACTGAGGCATATTGTACAGTCATGCCCCCATACTGAAAAGCCACCCCTATACAGCAGGACCACTCCACCCTATTCTGTGCACAGGATGAAGACATGCACAATGTCCCAATCCCCCTCCTTCCCAAAATTGGGAGATATGAGCTTGTGCTCTTATTACTACAACATCATGCATGAGGCTAATCTGGAGTGAAAAATGTGATGCAGGAGTTGTTTCAGGGCAATAGGAATCCCCCCTACGTGCACACCTGGATCTGTCCCTCTAAAGAATTTAATACAATTAATATTTAAAAATTAATACTGTCTTCAGAGCAGAAATAGATAGGAAAAATGTTTATATAGCTTTCCCAAGAAATAACTTTTGACTAAAGATATGGAAATATCATTGTTTTACTCACTAGTAGGAAATTTACAAAACTAATTTTTGAATCTGGTTTTTATATATATATGTACAGTATATTTAGATTTTATGTTACAAACAGTTGTTCAAATCCCATAATCTAGGCTAATGCATTCTGTGGGAAATTGGATGTTAGAGAAAATATATGTGGAGGTCAACATTTAAAAAGACTGACAGCAATATCGGCGAAAACAATATTTCTGTTTTAGTAAATGAAAGTGCAAGCACTGTAATTAAGACCCACGCAAAAATAAAATATAGCATTGTATCATCATAACCATACTCGCAACCTTAAAATATTCCCCTCTAGGAGAGGTCGTGTGATGGAGATGCAGCTCATCACTGGGGGGGGGGATAATGCCGCAAATCGCGGGTCTGTAAAAAGGGGTCAGAGCCCAGATGATGCCACAGTCTGATAATGGTGTTCTCGCGGCCCCAGTTAGCCTATTTCACTAGGAAGTGCACTGGATATGGGAGGATGACCATTTATTCCAGGAGTCTGTGGGACGTCCCTAAAATTTAGGAGCCCCGCAGACATTTTTTGAGAGAGTAGGCAAGTATGAGTTCAGCACACCACCAAAATAGCTCTGCTATAGCTGGAGGTAAGTGTTGCTGGTGATATAATTTGCTGCATTTCATCGGTGATAGCTTTGCCATGCAATGCATGGAGAAGCTATTAGATACGGATATCAGGGTGGTAATAATAAAATTCCAAATTCTTTGAAAATCTATATTTTTTTCGGTATGTAATTATGTTGCATCCGCCGGTCAAAATCCCGACGCTGGAATTCAGGACGACGCGGTCCCGAATGAGGTGAGTACGGGGCGCCTGTCCTGTTAGCTGCACGGAGGTTAGGTTTAGGCCCCCCCGGGGGGATTTAGGGATAGGCACACCCCCCGTGGGGGTTAGGGTTAGGCTAGGGGAAGGGGGCTTTAGGGTTAGGCACCCCCGGGGGGAGGTTAGGATTAGGCACCCCCTTGGGAGAGTTAGGTTTAGGGTGCGGGGAGGAGGGTTTGGTTTAGGCACCCCTGGGGGGAGGTTAGGGTTAGGCACTAGGGGGGGGAGATTAGGGTTAGACACCCCTAAAGGAGGGTTAGGGGGGGTGAGGGTCAGGGTACTTGCCTCACGCTGTTGGGATTTCCATCTGTCGGGCTCACAGTGTTGGGATTTGAACCAGCGGCATTATATTAAACCATACTGCTCCCAACCAGTATACTCATCTGCCTCTGCGAGAATTTATTGCTAAAATCTAGCAATAGGTGTCATTGTATCGCTTCAAAAAGCAGCCATAGAAAACCATTTCTGTTTTCATATATTGATAAATAATCCCAGTAATGTTTTTGCTTACCTGTTTGCTTTACACATTATACTTTGAGTGTGACTAATGTCCCGCTGCCAGTGGGTGGGGTGTATTTATGGAAAGAATGAGTAAAAGGTACATGAAAAGGGTTCTCATTACCTTGTTATTCCATTCTGAAGACTCCTCTGTGTGATACAGCATGAAAATGTCTTCTGAGAAATTCAGATTTACCAGTACCTCCAGACAGGGGTATTTTAATACGACTTCAGCTTTTGTGTTAATGCTATGGATACAATTGGCTTTTTCTTTGAAAGTAGCTTGGACGAGTGTGCATTTAGATTCTTCAGTCCACACACTATGGAAACAAAGCATTCAGTTAGGTTTGCAATGAATACAGTTAAATATAATCTTAGCAAAATAACAGAGGAATCCAATAAATTAATTACCGTTACCAGGCACCATACAAGCCAAAAGCAGGTGCTGCGTGACAGCGACTGTGCCGCCCCAGGGTCCTGTGCACTGGGCGATGGCACCGCTATCACATCCCTAGTTACGACCATGGTATACATCAAATTACTGCATCCATAACTGTTGGGTGATTCATGTTTTATTTGTCCAGATGCCATTTTAAAGGTTAAGTATCAAACCATTGAAAAGCAATACTATGACTAACCAAATGCATTAGCACTGAAATTTATTATTACCAGGTACTTATATAGCCCACACATATACTGCAGCGCTTTACAAAGAGTATTTGGCCATTCACATCAGTCCCTGCCCCAGTGGAGCCTACAATCTATGGGGGAATTCATTTCAGTGTGAACTGAATAGCATCGGGGGGAGCTCCAGGGGCAATTCAATTGACCGTGATGTTTAGTCCGAATAATGATTTCTCCTTGCAAGCTCCTGAAGGTGCGGAGAGAAATCCAACTAAAGTGCTGGCCGCTAGGCTGATTTCCGGCTTAGCGTGGCGCTAACAGCCTCTCGGCAGGCACTTTAGTCTGAGAATGACGGTTCTTGCGACTACACAACCAGGTTAAGTTGCTGTTAGCATCTGCGGTTAAGCAGATAATTTTTGTTGCTACTGAGACACTGCATTTCATTCCTGTTTGTCTGTGTGCTGATCTCATGTGTTCAGTAATTGCTCTCTGTCTCTGTATAATATCAGCTGCACACTAATTGATTATCTTGTCTGTGTGCACAGGCCAGGTGCTGGAGTCTGTGATAGAGTTTCTCGTACATCCGGTTATTCCAGTCTCCTGCTTGTCAGTCAAATTCCTGAGCCAGTCCTGCTGTGTTTGTTTATTGCCATTTGTTCTATCCAGGCGGTTCCACCTGCATTCCATCTGCTCATGCTGCTTGTGCCATCTAGGCAGCACGGTGCGCTTCCTACCCCAGAAACATCTGTCATCCCGGCGGCACTGGTTGCAACTCTGCGTTCCAGGTGCGCAATCCAGCACACCGTCGCCAGTGTCATCCTGGCGGCACTGGTTGCAACTCTGCGTTCCAGGTGCGCAATCCAGCACACCGTCGCCAGTGTCATACCGGAGTCACTGGTTGCAACTCTGCATTCCAGGTGCTCAATTCAGCACATCGTCGCCAGTGTCAACCCAGTGACATTGGTAGCAGCTCCACGTCTTTGTGCACACTCCACCTAAGACTCATCAGCCTAAAGGCTGTATCTATCCTGGGGCCCCAGGCCACTATCAGCTCTCAAGGTTGCTCCAACAACCCAAGACTGCATCACATCTTTAGTCCCTTGGCCACAACTAGTCAAAGCAAATCAGCCCTCAATGCTGCATCGACAGCCCAAAGGCTGCATCATACCATTAGCCATTGGCCATGACTATTTAAATACATTCCAGCCCTCAAGGCTGTCATCAAACTGCTCTACATAAACACAGTAGATTCCCTCCTGGAATCGTAACAGTTGCGAGAACTGGCATTCCCCGACTTAACTACTTCCCGTCGGAGCAAACAGCGCAGTGAATTGAATAGCTCCGGAAGCTCCCTCCCGGTGCTATTTAATTCAGGCTAAATTGAATCACCCCCTATATTCCCTATCACATGGACACACACGTACACACTAGGGTTCATTGTATTGTAGGGAGCCAAATAACCTACAATATATTTTTGGATTGTGGCAGGATGCCGCAGCACCCGGAGGAAACCCACTCAAGCACAGGGAGAATATACAAACTCCACACAAGTAGGGCCATGGTGGGAATCAAGCCCATTACCCAGATCTGTGTGGCAGTAATGCTAACCATTACACCATCCATGCTGCATTTGTCTTTCAACATTTATACTACACTACAGTGGTTGAAGAATGGATTTTATTTTAGTTTTAATAAAGTGGTGAACAAGTTTTTGCTTTTTTTTTTTAAATTAAACCTTATTTGTTTATTTTTTATATATATTTTAGTACAGTGCAAGGTGTAGTGAGTGATACGCCCAGATGCTACAATATACTTGAATTGTTCAGCCACAGTCACTGCTATCCTGACCACCCACCAAACGCCACCATTATATTTTTTACTAACCTAGATATTACTGGCCACAGGACTACAAATTGACTTCTGTTAGTGCAGCAGCCGCAGTCCTCCATTCCAGTTACCACAGTGGTGGTCTGTGTGAGGGCCATCCACTCCTTCAGAGTCCCGTTGGGAAGATCGCGGGATTGAAATTGAAAGACAGCCTTTTCTTGGTTCCATCACAGGAGGAAGGGGAGGCGCCACCCACATCATCTATTGGGTAGCATACGGTGGGCGCTCTGCGACTCCTCTGACAGGAGGAGTTGATTGATTGGCAGCCAACAGGTATTGTGCTGGTCTCCGGTTCTCCTGGGTCTCAGCAGTCCGGCCGGACTGCCTTCTCCTTCATGGTTACGGCACGCAGCCGGCCACAGCATACTACGAGTAAGTTTTTTTAGTACTGCTCTAATAATGCCATCAGCGTTGGCTCCTTCATTGTGGTGGGCCCTGGTGTAGTGCACCACCAATAGTTCCGCCCCTGTTTTTGTTTAATGGTGAGGTTCTATGGCAGGCCTGCTAATTCACATAGTCAAAATGTACAACATGCAGTGATCCACCATGGTGGCTAGAGCTCATCATACAAATCACTAGGTAACACTTCTTGCACCAAGATGTGACTGTACCTATCCGCTGCAGAGATTTCAGCCTGGTCTGATCCACATGGATATTTGTCTGCTCCTGACCTGACCTTAGCAATAGTAGTGACTTTTTTTTATTTAATGTGTACTTAATTATTTCATTGATATAAAAAAGTACATCAATTAATTAGCACATGCTGCTCATAGCTTCATAGCTCACAGTTGCCATAACAAGTAATAATACCATAGGTCAGGACATTCTATATTGTACTCCAATATAAATGTGAAGTGTACCTCAACTCACACCAGCCTTAACCACCTCAGAAAAAAAGAGTCTTTGATGGGCCTTTTTTTAATAAGATGTTAAGAACTTAGGGCCTGATTCAGACCCACTCGCGAGCGGCTGTCCGCTCGCAAGTGGGTCGATGTTATGCACTGAGCATGCGCACGACGGAGGGAGCTCCGTCGTGCGCATGCGCCAGATGCGACGAGCGAAGGAAAGTCCTTCGCTCGTTGTGTCCGATCAAAGGGGGTGTGCTGTCAATGTTGATTGACAGCACGCCCCCTTTGGTGGGCGTGCCGGGGGCGTGCCTCCCTGACGGGGGCGTTCCCACGGGAACGCCTCCCGTCAGAAGCCGGCCCACTGACATCACTAGTGATGTCAGTGGGAGTGATTTTGGCTCTGATAGAGCCAAAATCACTCCGGAGCTTGCGGTTGAAAACCTCAACCGCAGGCTCCGGCTCGCAATTTCGATGGTCGCGATGGTCTCGACCATCGCGGCCATCACAAAGCACGCTCGTATAGCCTGTGGGTGGTGACCCACAGCTATACGAGCGTCCAGGAGGACGCTCCATGAAAATGGAGCCCGGCCCTCATTCAGAGCGTGCGCTCTGCTCAGAGTGTACGGCTCTGAATGAGGGCCTTAGTGTTCAATGACCATGTCAAACTGACAGAATCATAGTCCCTCAATGGCAGCACCATCTAGCCATACTGGTAGCTTAGGCAGGCAATTGCACCTTCTAAAATCAATCACCAATTCTTTAGTTTTGGCACCATTTGAAATTGAAAGATTGTTCTTACTCCAATCTGCCAGCCTCGCTACCTCATTCATAGTAACTAGTGGATCGGGGGTAGGCAGCCTGTGGCAAATCAGCATGTCCTGCCAAAGTTTTAGCACTCTCTAACAGCAAAACCGTGGCAGGGCATGCTGGGATGTATAGTTCCACAGCTTCTGTAGCGGCACAGGTTGCCTCACCCTGTAGTGGGTAGTGAAGTGACTAGTGTGGACAGTGTTAAGTTTAGCTAAAATGAGAGTAGATGGATGTGTACAGTAGGTATCAGATGTTTTCATAAGTAGAGAAAATCTATTCAATATTCTGTTGTCAAAAAGATATGCCCCATGCATTAAGAGTTTAATACATATCATGAAATATAAATTAGCATGAAAAATGTTCATGATAATTGCCTTGATACATCTACCCCTGTATACAGTAACATTGGTGGGGCAGTGAGTGCACATCTCAGTAACACACAAACCAATGAAAATAGAGGGACCGCCAAAAAAAATCTGTGATTACTTTGTGGTATCTCTCTTGTTCAATAGGAGGCAACCTTCAGTGGAAAAGTAGAGACCAGGGGTTAAAGTGGGCCAGAACGGGGTGGAACTGTGTTCCGTCACTTCTATTTGGAGACTGAACCAGTTCCGCCTCCTCTGTCCCACCTAACCCCGGCGCTGCAGGGAGGTTCCATTTGCCGGGCGCCTGCTGAGATTTTGTTACCAGTGGGCGCCCGGATCCCTCCCCGCATCGCTAGCGGCAGCTGGAGGCTGGAGCTCACTCATGAGCTCCGGCTTCCGGGTCCCGCTGTGTGCAGTGCACTATGGGAGAGACGTCATGATATCTCCCCCATAGTTCAGAGTGAGGAGCAACCAAGCGGACCAGGGGGACCAGGCGGCAGCGGACGCGAGAGCGGGGCTTAAGGTAAGTATTTTTTTTTGTGTGTGTGTGTGTAAGCAGCTTCATAATAGGGGACATTACTACAGGGGGCATTACTCAGGGGGCACTACTACTGGGGGCATTACTCAGGGGGCACTACTACTGGGGGCATTACTCAGGAGGCACTACTACTGGGGACATTACTCAGGGGGCACTACTACTGGGGGTATTACTCAGGGGGCACTACTACTGGGGGCATTACTCAGAGGGCATTACTAATCACTACTACTGGGGGCATTACTATTGGTAGCATTACTCAGGTGGCACTACTACTGGGGGCTTTACTAAAGAGGGGCATTACTATTGGGGGCACTACTACTGGGGGCACTACTACAGGGGGCATTACTACTTGGGGCACTACTATTGGGGGCACTATTACAGGGGGATTACTAATGGGGGCATTGCATAGGGGGCACTGCATAAGGTGCATCACTCCTGGGGGCACTACATAAGGGGGGCTCTGCATAAGGGGCACCACTATGGTAGGCTCTGCATAAGGGGCACTACCACTGTGAGCACTGCATAAGGGGCACCACTGTGGGCACTGCATAAGGGGAACCTCCACTACTGGGGTCACTGCAAAAGGGGCAGCTAGATTGTTTTACAGTTTAATTTTGCGGCAAATGTCTGATTGGGGCCCACCATCAATGGTCAGAGTAAGCCCCAATTGGATCCGCTTACTGGTGTCTGGCCCCTCTCCCCACAATGTGGCTATTAAAAGTTATCCCCCTACCCCAACCCCAACCCATGTGCTGACTCTAGTCATCCAATCAACTTCTTTAACGAGACCTGTTAGTTGTTTAATTACTGCACATGTCAGAGATAGGAGGGTATCCACTTAGTACTGACTCAAGTGCTTGTATTTCAGTATTTCTAATTATATAAACTTCACACATGTATCATTGGCCAAAATATGACACTATAAAAGAGAGGCTAATAGCTCTGGATTAAGGCAGATGTTTGCTGCCACGTTCTCACACATATATTAGTAATTAGCCTCTTGAACTATTTCACTTTAATTCTCTCCATGCTTCCAGCAATTGATCTATCTTTGTGCATATTTTAGTCTTTAATGTTTCTGTACCAAGTACAATATGTCCCGCGTTTACGGGAGAACATTCTCATTTTCTTTCTGTTTTGAAGAGTGTGAGAACCACAAGATGGTATAGAATTTGTGGGAACCCATTAACATTCATAATCCAGCATTCAAATGCTTTAAGTTTGTTGAGTCAGTGGTTGAGGAACTTCATTAAGTATAACTGGTGACGTATAAATGGTTTTATATGATTGTGGGGCCTATTCATCAACACTAAATTAACGTTTTTAAGGCCATTTCCTTAAATAACGTTATTTTAGTATTCATGAAGCCACTTAGCACAGGTGATGTCACTGATATCTCCTTGCTAAGTCCCCCTGCGTTAATTTCCACACTCCCCATACATTAGTATGGGGATGTGGAAATTATGGTATTCATCAAATTCCGAAAATTATGAATTTGATGGAGGTACTATCTGCCACTGTGAGGCGGCGAATAGCAGGTGAAACTTACCTGCTTCCAGCTTGACGGATCCCCCGTCTCCCCCTCCCGCGTCTGATGCATCCTCTGGCTCCGGAGGCTGGTCAGACACTGTGTTCTCCCAGCAGAACACAATAAAGATTAGAAAAAAAACAAAACTTTTTTTTTTTCTAATCTGTACTGTGGTCTGCTGAGAGACCATGTGACAGACCAGCAGGACGGAGCCGGAGGCTGCTGCGCGGACAGGTAAGTGCTGTCAGTGGGAGTGCTCTCGGCTCTGATAGACCACAAGGGTCTCGTCACAAGCCGCTCGCTATAGATGTGGGTGGGTACCCACAGCTATACGAGCGGCCTGGAGGCCGCTCAAAAAAAACAGAGGGACGGCCCTGATTCAGAGCGAGCACTCTGTCAGAGCGTCCGGCTCTGAATCAGGGCCAGAGTTTGCGTTAAAGCTCTGTCCCTGCAAATCCCGTCCGCACACATCTCCTGGTATTTTTCAGAAAAAATACAGGGAGAATGTGTCTACGCATGTGCTGCTGTTAGATACCGCAACCCACATAGCTACCGACCCCCCCCCTCCCCATGACTGACCAGGGTCACAGTACAGGAGCCCAGAGACCAGCTGACCGGAGCCCCAGAGGACATCACCAAAGCACCGATCACTGGTCCTTGGATACAGGTACTGTGTAAGTGTTTTTTTTTTTAAATATTTTTTTGTTTGCCTTGTGGTCTATTTAGAGCACACAACTGATCACTGGGGCCCGGCTCCCCGTTGGGGAACCGGGGGAAACCTTGACATGGCCTTTTTATCACAGGGCTTCCCCGGTAATTTTTCACAATATATTTTTAGTACATCTGGGCAGATCACATTTCCCATTGCAATTATGGGAAATGTGATCTGCTTATTAAAATATTTAATAATAAGGGTTTGGAGTAGAATTTAGCGAATTCTATTCTAATTGCCCTTTAGCAAATTCATGTGATACTAAAATAATGTGAAGAGGGTGTGAAAACACCTATTTTCACATTACTTTAGTAAAAACAATGTTAATAAATATGCCCCTAAGTATGAAAAATTGCTTTAGCTAAATAACATATTTTTTTCTAATGCTTTTTAAGGATGCCATTACCAGGACAGGGAGTACTGCATTGATGCTTGACAAACAGGCACAACTCCCCTACATGGGTTATGTAACCAATTTGTATAATGGGTGATTCAGAACAGAAAAATAATAATATACCAGATAAAACACCCATTTCACCAGCAAAATTTATTTTCACCCTTGATAAATCAGTATGTGTTCTGTACCCAGGGGTTAAAGTGGTCCGGAATGGGGATGAATTGCTTTCTGTCAGTTCCACTTGGAGGACATACTGTACCAACTTTCCCAGCCAATCGCCCTGCACTGCAGGGAGGGGCCATCTGCCATTACCAGCGGGTGCTTGGCTCATTCCCCACAGTGGCAGCCAGAGGCTGGAGTTCACTACTGAGCTCCAGCTTCCGGCTCCCACAGTGGGCACTATGGGAGAGACGTCATTACTGCTGGGAGCATTACTACTGCGGGCATTGCATAGGGGGCACTGCACACAGGGCACCGCTACTGAAGGCACAGTTACTGGAGGCACCACTACCGTAGGCACTGCATAATGGGCACCACTACTGGGGGCACTGCATAAGGGGCACTACTACAGTGGGCATTGTGTAAGGGGCACTACTGTTGTGGGCATTGTGTAAGGGGTACTACTGCTGTGGGCATTGTATAAGGGGCACTACTACTGTAGGCATTATGTGTATTGGCATTATATGTATATGGGGCACTACTACTGTGGACATTGTGTATAAGGGGCACTAATGTGGGCATTGTGTATAACACTTGTGTACAAGGGGCACTAATGTGGGCATGTCATGACTGTGTGTCATGACATGAATAAGGGACACTACTATGTGGTGTAGTGTGAATCAGGGGAACTACTGTATCTGTGGTGTAATGTGAATACGATTGTCAGGGCCGCCATCAGGAGGGGACTGCTGGGACTGGAGTCCTGGGCCCGGACCCTGGCTGAACGGAGGGGGGCCCGCTGGGGCCTACCTGCTCCTACCGTCCGCCACAGTACAGCTTGCAGCCTGCACTACCCCTTTGACCAGTAGAAAGGGGGCCTGCCATTGCTACCGCCTGCCATCGCCGCCGACCCAATCCCCTTTAAGTAAATGTAGGAGACAGCTATGGTCTGCTCGGGCCGCCCCTCCATTCGAGCCTACAGGACACCCGCCGTCCCCATGTTCAATAAAGTTTGTTCTGGGATCGGCGCTGGATTTCATAATGGAGGGGGAGTGAAGTGGGGGAAAAAGAGCTGTGCAGAGCACTGGATTTAATAACGGAGGGGGAGTGAAGTGGGGAAAAAGAGCTGTGCAGAGCACTGGATTTAATAAGGGGGGTTGAGAGGGAGTAAAGTGGGGAAAACGAGCTGGGCAGAACGCTGGATTTAATAACCGGGGGGGAGTGAAGTGAGGAATAACAGAGCATGGCAGATTGCAGAGCACTGGATTGAATAACCGGGGGGAAGTGAAGTCAGGAATAACAGAGCATGGCAGATTGCAGAGCACTGGATTTAATAACCGGGGGGGAGTGAAGTGAGGAATAACAGAGCATGGCAGATTGCAGAGCACTGGATTTAATAACCAGGGGGTGGGGGTGAAGTGGGGAATAAAAGAGCTGGGAAGAGAACTGGATTTAATAACAGAGGGGGGGAGCCCTGGCTATTTTGTCAGTCTCGGGCCCCACAGTTTCTGATGGTAGCCCTGACGATTGTTCTACTGTGTGGTGGAATTTGAATTGGGAAAACAATTGTGTAGCCACGTCCCGTCCCTTTATTGGAAAAGCGCAGAGGATGGGGGGGGGGGGGTGTTATGAGTTCCACCACATCTCTAGGACCACTTTAGGCACTATCTGTACCTACAACCACCTCTGAAAGATGAGCCACTGCTCATGGGACAGTACTATGCATTCGCCATCTAGTCTGAAATTTACCAGCAGGCCCCTGCACAAGAAAATGATTTATATTAATACTTTGGCTGGAACCTGTCCCCCACCTTTCACCTTTTCACAGTCTCATAATAGTCTAATTAAGCTTTTCCCACAGTTGCCACCCAGTCAATTGAATTGGGGAGAGTAGAACCACACTAATATTACAGTGTGAAGGAGTCAGGCTGAAGGATATAGATATATTTTTTTTTTGCTTGTTTTTTTGTTTTTTTCTTGATCTTACTTAACTTTGGTAAATAGGGCAGGGCAGGATTGACTCAAAAAAGAACAGTCATAATAGTTGCTGAAAGTCATGTATAACTACATGACTAATAAACGACTGTACGATTACGACATCGTTCATTATTCTGTGCAGTGGATATTGTGCCCACCACACTGAATGATATGTCATTCAGTGACAGCACCCTCCCTTATCCCAGAACATGCACAGTCTGGCGATATCGGCAGGTTGAGCAGTATGTTCAGGCGATGACAGATGCCGGCAACGACCAGTGGGAGCGCGCATCGCTTGTCATTGCCAGCATATTCACTACCCGATTAATGAACAATTGAATGATAACGATGTCATAATTGTTCAATCGTCCATTTGTATCGTGTAGTGGATATGCACCTTAAGCCTGTAACTTTAGATAATTTGAGGGTGGACAACCATCTTTTTGTGAAGATGACAATTGTAGTTTGCAGGTAGAAACAAAAATGTGTCACAATGGGCCGAATTCACTTCAGTGTGATGATGAATAGCCGCGGGAGGGAGCTCCTGCAGCTATTCAATACACCACGCTGTTTGGGCGGCTAAAGGATTTCTTCTCGCATATCCCAGGGGATGCGAGGAAAATCCGACAAAAGTGCCGGGCGCGCAGCTGTTTGTCAGCTTAGCGCTGCGCTAATAGCCGTGCACCCGGCACTTTAGTCAGAGAATGCCGTATACCGCGCCTTAACAACAAGTTGCGAGAACCGGCATTCTCTGACTTAACCTATTCCCGACAAGGCAAACAGTGCAGTTTATTGAATAGCTGTGGGAGCTCCCTCATCGCACTGAATTGAATTTGGCCAAATGATTTTCAGGTTGTACTATTTCATGATCTGTTGTTATTCTCCTTTTCATTTGCAGTTTTTCCTTGGAAATTGATTTATTGCATGGTTTACTGCTTTGTGATGATGTAAAACCATACTTACCTACTTTTTGCATATAAGCTCTGACGAGATCCAGGTGATGACACCATGAATCACATCAACGTGTCCCCTTCCCTGGCAGCATGATGACGTGATACAATTCACAGGAAATTCACCAGCAAAGTGGGAGGGATGCTGCAGGTTTTTGTACTTTATCGGGAAGCCCGGGGGATCGTCTCCTAAGTTGGGAGTCTCCCACAAATTCCGGGAATGTAGGTAAATATGCAGAAAACGTGAGCTAAGCCTGGCTCTAGAGAGATTCCTTCATACAGATCTAGGCCCATATTTACCAACGAGTGATATTCTTGTTACCACTCGATCGTTACGGGTGTAGTAGGTATTACCGCTGGGCGCATAGCCAGCAGTTCAAATCCCGACAGTGGCAGCCCGGCAAGGGTGAAAATCCCGATCGTCCCTAAGGTAAGTATAGCTAACCTAATTCTACACCCTAACCCTCCCTTAGGGGTGCCTAACCCTAACCTCCCCCCAAGTGCCTAACTCTAATCCCCCCTCTAAGTGCCTAAACCTAACCCCCCATTCCCCGCTGCCTAAACCTAAGTCCTCCGGGGGGGTGCCTAACCATAACCTGCCCTCGAGTGTGTGCCTAACCCTAACCCCCCCTTCCCCTAGCCTAAACCTATCCCTCCCGGTGGGGTGCCTAACCCTAAGTCCCCCTGGGAGCCCTAAACCTAACCTTCCTCCCCCGCAGCTGTCCGCACTCGGCGCCAGGCTTACCTTCGTTCGGTATGCCGAGCGTCGGTCTTCCGGCGTATGGTTAATGACAGGCGTTGAGTTTTCGATACCTGTCATTAGTACCACGCTGGGATTAGAGAGTCTGGAAGCCGGAGGTCGGCATTTAGACCGTCGGCTTCCAGACTACATCCCATCATTACTAATCTTATTCTTAAATGGTGCTTTGGGAAGAAAGAATGAAAAACACTTGGGGGGGGATATCAAACTCCTAAAGAGCACAAGCAGAGGCGTTACCAATACCATCCAATCAGCTTCTAGCTATCATTTATATAATGTACTAGATAAACAATTAAATGTACCTGCTGATTTTGCATTACCGCTTTACTTTTGCCTATGTCACTGCTGCTCAAATTGTACTAACAAAATTACTTAATTTCATTAAAAAGCTGCAAAATACACTGTACCTTTCCCTTTCCACTTTATGTGTTTAATTCGTCCAAAACTGCCTGCCGCGCTATTCCTGCCATGTTAAGTGTTTTGTTTTCCAATGTATTATGTATTATGTTTGATGGATCATACTGTGAAAATGTTTCTGCAAGTTAGCAGGCCCTTTGAACTGTGCCATGTGAATAATTAAGCACAGCTACAGCTGTGGGTGGTGAAACGTAAATGTTTTGAAATGTGTTATTGTATATTACGCTGTTCTCCAGTATGAGATCCATTTTTAATCAGACTCACTATACAAGGTACAGTAAATAAGTAAAATATACCTTTTAAGATATTTAGGCAGCACGGTGACTCCGAGTAGAAAAAATATCATTACAGAACATATAATCATCCCAATGCCCAGGCACACTGCTCGCGTCTCCCCACGCTTTTGGGCCATGAAAAGTTTCTTTCCCATCCTGCATACATTTATGTCGTAGTCTGGTCAATAATTGTTTCATCGATTTAGGGAGCCAATTAGATTTTCCATTCCTCTGTAGCTGTGGAAATCAGAACGTATGGGTTACTCTCCGTGTAAAGTGTGACATTTATAAATAAAAACATGAACATAAATACTTATAGTAATCATCTGATAGAAATCATGGACTGTTCTTTACATACAGTATAACAGTGGGCTAATTTTGAATATCATCCAAGTAGAGCTGGTTTCATAGAAGTGGAAATAGAGGTCACAACCGCAGCAGAATACAACAATACATTTCAGTTGCTATGGGGCTTTTGGTTCTATTGCTGGAGTTAAATGAATGTATTGTTCCCACTGCCCACTCTGACAAAGGACAGCAAAGTCCCAAACTGTAACATAGGGGGAAATGTATAAAATTTTCTAAAGAGTGGAGAAGTGGACAAGTTGCTTATAGCAACCAACCAGCTTCTGGCTAGCATTCATCTAGTACATTCTATAAAAAGATTTTTTTGCATATTCTTTTGCCTAAAATGTATGTAAGTTGCAATGCGATGTGAATAGGAAGCACCAGCACACCGCGCTAATTTGATATGCCAGACTCATAAATCTGTGAGCTACTGAGTCTCTGAATCTGTGTACGAAGTGCTACAATGTAGTGGCCGCAGCATTTTTCATTCCTTTTGTTTAATTCACAGTTCCGTTATGGTTCATAGACCTACTCAGTTGCACACAGATATACAAGTGTCAAATATCAAATTATTCAGCACACTCTGCCGGTGCTTCCTAGCTGCATCGCATTGCAACTAAGATGCAATTTTGGTGAAAAAAGACGCCCGATGCTAGCAGAGTAGCACTGGACCAGGCAAGTCACGCTGAGTGGCGTATTGAGGCTAGATGTATGAGGACACATCTGTACTATTATTCTCTCCTTGTGTAAACCTGATACATATACTATTGTTCTCTCTCCTGGTATAAACCTGATACATATACTACTGTTATCGCCTGGGGTAAACCTTATACATATACTACTGTTCTCTCCTGGTGTAAACCTGATACATATACTACTGTTCTCTCCTGGTGTAAACCTGATACATATACTACTGTTATCTCCTGGTATAAACCTGATACATATACTACTGTTATCTCCTGGTATAAACCTGATACATATTCAACTGTTATCGCCTGGTATAAACCTGATACATATACTACTGTTCTCTCACCTGGTGCAAACCGGATACATATACTACTGTTCTCTCACCTGGTGTAAACCTGATACGTATACTATTGTTCTCTCACCTGGTGTAAATCTGATACATATACTACTGATATCTCCTGGTATAAACCTGATACATATACTACTGTTATCGCCTGGGGTAAACCTGATACATATACTGCTGTTCTCTCCTGGTGTAAACCTGATACATATACTACTGTTATCTCCTGGTATAAACCTGATACATATTCAACTGTTATCGCCTGGTATAAACCTTATACATATTCTACTGTTTTCTCTCCTGGTGTAAACCTGATACATATACTGCTGATATCTCCTGGTATAAACCTGATACATACACTACTGTTATCTCCTGGTATAAACCTTATACATATTCTACTGTTTTCTCTCCTGGTGTAAACCTGATATATATATACTGCTGATATCTCCTGGTATAAACCTGATACATATACTACTGTTATCTCCTGGTATAAACCTTATACATATACTACTGTTATCTCCTGGTATAAACCTGATACATATACTACTGTTATCTCCTGGTATAAACCTGATACATATTCAACTGTTATCGCCTGGTATAAACTAGGGGTGTGCAGCGGCCACTTTTCGTGTTTTGTGTTTTGGTTTTGGATCTGGATCTTTCTTCGTGTTTTGGATCTGGATTGGTTTTGCCAAAACCACCCTTCCGTATTTTGGGTTCTGGGTTTTGTGTTTTGGATCTGGATTTTTTCTTAAAAAATAAAAAAAAACGCTAAAATCACATAAAATGGGCCTTTTTTTGTTCCTACGCTATTAATAACCCCAATAACATTAATTTCCACTCATTTCCACTCTATTCTGAACACCTCACAATATTGTTTTTAGGCCAAAAGGTTGCACCGAGGTAGCTGGATGACTATGCTAAGCGACACAAGTGGGCTGCACAAACACGTGGCCCATCTAGGAGTGGCACTGCAGTGGCAGACAGGAAGCCAATCAGCGTTATGGTGCCCATTTGCATGTAGCACGAACCCGGGAGATCCGTGCTACATGCATCTGTGTGATTGGCACAGAGCAATGACAGGTCCGTGAGACCCGTCTGTGCTGCTGTGGTAAAAAAAAAAAAAAAACCTGTGTAAAAAAAGAAAAAAATGGCGTGCACCCCCCCAAAAAAGAGCAACCAGCCCCGGGCATTAGTAACCCAGTGCTGGGTGTGCTTAAATACAGGGGACAAACGATGTAGGGGTCCCCTGTACTTAAGCACAACCAGCACCGGGCTAGTCAGAACCAGCGTTGGTTGCCAAAATACGGGGGACAAACGACGTAGGGGTCCCCCGTATTCTGCGCAACCAGCTCTGGGCTCTGATCTGGTCCTGGTTCTGGAAATACAGGGGAAAAAAATTAGTAGGGTTCCCCTGTATGTTCCAGAACCAGCACTGGACTTTTTCTAGCGGGGGGCTGATGCCACAGCCAGGGGAGCCCTTTCACCGGGCCCCCCAGCCGCAGCATCAGCCCTGACCGCTAGTCAGCCCAGGCTGGGGATCCCTGGAGAGCTGGGGACCCCCCCAATAAAGGGGTCACCCTCTCCAGGGCATCCCAGGCCCAGGCTGATAGCCCGGGGCTATCCCCGCCACCCCTGGTGGCGGTGGGTGGCGGGTTGATTGTGTGGTGTGGTGTAAATAAAGAATATCAAACATTGTCTTTACAAGTAGAACTGCAAGTCCCAGCAAGCCTGCCCCGCATGCTGGTACTTGGAGAACCACAAGTACCAGCATGCAGGGCATTAAGGGCCCGCTAGTACCTGTAGTTCACCTGTAAAAAAAATGTTTAAAAAAACACAGGACACACACCGTGACAGTATAAGTTTATTAAACATACATACACCCACACACACACATGTACACATACTCACCTATGTAACCTGTAGCATCGGTCCACTTGTCCGGTAAAGTATCCATAGGTGACCTGTGAAAAAAAACATACTCACCATCTCCTATGCGAGGTTCTGTCCTCTTCATTCCAAAGTAGGCATCCCCGGACTTGGCAAAAAAAAAAAGCGAAAACACGATCCACGAACTTAGTACCGTTCTATAGAACGGTACTTCCCGAATGAGAGCTTAGCGGCGGGGTATCACCATGGAAACCCCGCTGCTAAGCGTTCATTGGCTGAGAGAGGTCATCTCCCGTCTCTCAGCCAATGAACGGCTCCCTCCATTGTAGTCAATGGTGGGAGCCGCAGGGTAAACTTTAATAACCTTGCGGCTCCCACCATTGACTACAATGGAGGGAGCCGTTCATTGGCTGAGAGACGGGAGATGACCTCTCTCAGCCAATGAACACTTAGCAGCGGGGTTTCCATGGTGATACCCCGCCGCTAAGCTCTCATTCGGGAAGTACCGTTCTATAGAACGGTACTAAGTTTGTGGATCGCGTTTTCGTTTTTTTTTTTTGCCAAGTCCGGGGATGCCTACTTTGGAATGAAGAGGACAGAACCTCGCATAGGAGATGGTGAGTATGTTTTTTTTCACAGGTCCCCTATGGATACTTTACCGGACAAGTGGACCGATGCTACAGGTTACATAGGTGAGTATGTGTACATGTGTGTGTGTGTGTGTGTATGTTTAATAAACTTATACTGTCACGGTGTGTGTGTCCTGTGTTTTTTTTAAACATTTTTTTACAGGTGAACTACAGGTACTAGTGGGCCCTTAATGCCCTGCATGCTGGTACTTGTGGTTCTCCAAGTACCAGCATGCGGGGCAGGCTTGCTGGGACTTGCAGTTCTACTTGTAAAGACAATGTTTGATATTCTTTATTTACACCACACCACACAATCAACCCGCCACCCACCGCCACCAGGGGTGGCGGGGATAGCCCCGGGCTATCAGCCTGGGCCTGGGGTGCCCTGGAGAGGGTGACCCCTTTATTGGGGGGGTCCCCAGCTCTCCAGGGATTCTCGGCCTGGGCTGACTAGCGGTCAGGGCTGATGCTGCGGCTGGGGGGCCCGGTGAAAGGGCTCCCCTGGCTGTGGCATCAGCCCCCCGCTAGAAACAGTCCAGTGCTGGTTCTGGAACATACAGGGGAACCCTACTAATTTTTTTCCCCTGTATTTCCAGAACCAGGACCGGATCAGAGCCCAGAGCTGGTTGCGCATAATACGGGGGACCCCAACGTCGTTTGTCCCCCGTATTTTGGCAACCAGCGCTGGTTCTGACTAGCCCGGTGCTGGTTGTGCTTAAGTACAGGGGACCCCTACGTCGTTTGTCCCCTGTATTTAAGCACACCCAGCACTGGGTCACTAATGCCCGGGGCTGGTTGCTCTTTTTTGGGGGGGGGGCACGCCATTTTTTTCTTTTTTTACACAGGTTTTTTTTTTTTTTTTTTTTACCACAGCAGCACAGACGGGTCTCACGGACCCATCAGTGGTCTGTGTCAATGACACAGATGCAAGTAGCACGGATCTCCTGGTCCGTGCGTGCATCTGTGTCATTGAAATACACAGCAGCACAGACGGGTCTCACTGACCCATCTGTGCTCTGTGTCACTGTCAGTCACACAGATGCATGTAGCACGGATCTCACGAGTCCGTGCTACATGCAAATGAGCACCATAATGCTGATTGGCTGAGAGCCGTGACAGACGGCTCTGTCAGCCAATCAGCACTTTGCCCATTAAAGGCAAAGGCATTTTTTTTAAAATGGCCGCTCGAGGCAAAACCTCGAGATCCGACAGCAGATCTCGAGGTTTTGCCTCGGGAGAGGGATCCGGGGCAGACAGGGAGATCCGAGCTTGGGCTCGGATCACCCCGGATCCCCGAAGTTCGGGTGGGTTCGGTTCTCAGGGAACCGAACCCGCTCATCCCTAGTATAAACCTGATACATATACTACTGTTCTCTCACCTGGTGTAAACCTGGTACATATACTACTGTTATATCCTGGTATAAACCTGATACATATACTACTGTTATCTCCTAATATAAAATTGATACATATACTACTGTTATCTCCTGATATAAACCTGATACATATACTACTGTTATATCCTGGCATAAACCTGATACATATACCACTGTTATCTCCTGGCATAAACCTGATACATATACTACTGTTATCTCCTGATATAAACCTGATACATATACTACTGTTATCTCCTGATATAAACCTGATACATATACTACTGTTATCTCCTGGCATAAACCTGATACATATACTACTGTTATCTCCTGATATAAACCTGATACATATACTACTGTTATCTCCTGATATAAACCTGATACATATACTACTGTTATCTCCTGGCATAAACCTGATACATATACTACTGTTATCTCCTGGCATAAACCTGATACATATACTACTGTTATCTCCTGGCATAAACCTGATACATATACTACTGTTATCTCCTGGCATAAACCTGATACATATACTACTGTTATCTCCAGGCATAAACCTGATACATATACTACTGTTATCTCCTGGCATAAACCTGATACATATACTACTGTTATCTCCTGGCATAAACCTGGTACATATACTACTGTTATCTCCTGGCATAAACCTGATACATATACTACTGTTATCTCCTGGCATAAACCTGGTACATATACTACTGTTATCTCCTGGTATAAACCTGATACATATACTACTGTTATCTCCTGGTATAATCCTGGTAGATATACTACTGTTATCTCCTGGTGTAAGCCTAACACACATACTACTATATCCTGATATAAGCCTTGCACAAATACTTCTGTTCTCTGCTGGTATAATCTGTTAAGAATGGAATGCGCTACTGCGCAGTCCCCATGTTGGTTCCTGAGGCGGGCTTCATTCCCTTAACAAGATGGTCACCGACCTAACTAGTGCGCATGCCCATTTTGTAAGCATGATATGGTGGGAGATGGACGTCTCCTACTTAGTTTCAGGTGGTATCGTTTTCAATTTTATCTGAAAACTTTTGCAGCAAAATATTTTGTCTATTAGGGCTCTATTTATTAACATTATTTTTACTAAAATAAAGTGAAAAAGGGTGTTTTAATACCCTTTTCACATTATTTTAGTTAGGGATGTGCGTCGGACCATTTTTGCCGGATTTGGATTTGGTTCTAATTCGTCGTCCGGCTTTGGATTTGGATTTGAATTTGCCAAACTGCGGTGACTGGCTTTGGATTTGGATTTGGATTTTTTTACAAAAATTGACAAAAAAGGATAAAATCACATAAATTGGTCTTTTTTTTCTTCCTAGAGTATTATTAACCTCAATAACATTAATTTCCAGTCAATTTAGACCATATCACAGCTTATAATATTGTTTTCAACATTATTGGCCAAAGGTTGCAGTGAGCTGACTGGTTACTAAGCGACAAAGCAGCGGCACAACGACACAGACACCACAGTATAAAGCACATCTATGACACATTGCCACACAGCAGTGGCAGAAATGAAAAGTAGTGCACCCACCCAGTGGGGTACGGCCAGCAGAGTCACAGTACTTGTTTACAAAGTGGGCTACGGCCCTAGGAGTCACAGTGCACAATCTTATTAGCATTACACCGCACATAGGGCCTGATTCACATTACACCATAAAGTAGTGTCTCTTATTTATGTTACGACACACAGTAGTGCCCCTTTTACACAATGCCCACAGTAGTGACCCTTTTACACAATGCCCACAGTAGCGGTGTCCCTTACACAATGTCCCCCAGCAGTGGTGCCCCCTATGCAGTCCCCTTAGTAGTAGGGTCCACTATGCAGTGCCCCCAGTAGAATGCCCCCCAGTAGTATGCCCCCCCAGTAGTATGCCCCCCATTAGCATGCCACCCAGCAGTATGCCCCCCATTAGCAGGCCCCCCCAGTAGTATGCCCCCCATTAGCATGCCACCCAGTAGTATGCCCCCCCAGTAGTATGGCCCCCCCAGTAGTATGGCCCCCCCAGTAGTAGGCTGCCCCAGTAGCAGGCCCCCCCAGTAGTAGGCTGCCCCAGTAGTAGCCCCCCTGTAGTATGGGCCCCCCCTGTAGTATGGCCCCCCCTGTAGTAGGCTGCCCCAGTAGCAGCACCCCCCCCCCAGTAGTAGTAAGCCCCCCCAGTAGTATGGCCCCCCCAGTAGCAGGCCCCTCAGTAGTATGGCCCCCCCAGTAGCAGACCCCCCCAGTAGTATAGCCCCCCCCAGTAGCAGGCCCCTCTGTAGTATGGCCCTCCCAGTAGTATAGCCCCCCCAGTAGCAGACCCCCCAAGTAGTGTAGTATGGCCCTCCCAGTAGTATAGCCCCCCCAGTAGCAGGCCCCCCAGTAGTATAGCCCCCCCAGTAGCAGATCCCCCCCAGTAGTATGGCCCCCCCAGTAGCAGACCCCCCCAGTAGTGCAGACCCCCCCCAGTAGTATAGCCCCCCCCAGTAGCAGGCCCCTCTGTAGTATGGCCCCCCCAGTAGTATAGCCCCCCCCCAGTAGCAGACCCCTCCCAGTAGTGCAGACCCCCCCCCAGTAGTGCCCCCGGCCCTTGCACAAATAAAAAAATAGAAAATAAAAACTTACCTGTAACCCCGCTCCCACGCCGTCCGCTCTGTCACACGCTGAGGAGGGAGCCGGAAGACGGAGCTCATGTGTGAGCTCCAGCCGGCTCCCTCCGTGCAGCAGCCAATGAGAGTCTGTGTGACTCTCATTGGCTGCTGTAACAAACACACAGCTGCCGCTGGCGGCTGTGTGTCTGTGTCTGTGTAGGGCAGAGCGCTATCACTGCGCTCTGCCCTACACGCGAGGAGACCTGATGTCGGATTCTCTAGTGAGAATCCGACATCAGGCGGCCGCCGTTCGGCCCCGAACGGGGATCCGAGTCAGGCGGTGAACACCCGAATCCAAACCGCTCATCTCTAATTTTAGTATCACCTATAGTTATTACAGGGCAATTGGAGTAGAATCTGTAAAATTCTACTCCAACCCCTAAGTATCACTTATGTTTAGTAAGCAGATCGCATTTCCCATAATTGTAATGGGAAATGTGATCCGACCATAGTTACTAAAAATAAATTGTAAAAAAATACTGGGGAAAGCCCTGTGATAATAACGCCACCTGGAGGGTTTCCCCGGTTACCGGGCTCCTACTCTGCTCTAAAAGGCAGAGCAGAGCTGGGAGCCGGCTCCAGTGATCAGCTGTGTGGTCTAAACAGACCACACACTGACTCCATGGACCGGTGGTCGGGGCTCCGGTGATGACTCCCCTCCAGTCAGCTGGTCTCCCATGCTGCACTGGGGCCCAGTCATCAGGTGATCGGGTCCAAGTGCCGTATGAGATATCAGCTGACTGGAGGCATGGAAGACATCACCGGAGCACCAATGACTGCAGGTAAGTGCCATTAAGGGAGGGGGGGTCTCGGGCGGGGTCCGCAATCGCGGGGGGGCGGGGCTTAGTGTCGGGGGGTAGCAGCGGCGGCCAGTCTGCGCATGCGCGGGGCACTAGTCACAGTATTTTTTTGCAAAAATATATTGACTAGAGAGCGGAGGGGATTCGCAGGGACAGAGCTTTATCGCAAGCTCTGTCCCTGCAAGGGATTTGTAGTAAATCCCTGTGATATTGCCTGAATTCGCAATGCGAATTCATTCAGTAATGTCGCACTACAATCTGCATTACAAATGCGGATTGTAGTAAATAGAGCCCTTAGTGAGTTCAATGACAGGTTTAAATCCTAAATAATAAAAAAACACCACACAGAAGCGACAAATTGCGATTTTCCCCGTATTTGGTACATTAGGCAAATTATGAACCTTATACTGCTCAGAACACTTTATTGTGTATATATACAAGTACAAGGAGTTTCCTGGGGCTATTTCTGTCCCTTAAATTATACCATAAACATTGTGTTTTAAGATATAAAAAGATACTTTAGGGATAGAGAAGTAATAGAAACTAAGGCCCTCATTCAGAGCCGCTCGTTAGCGGCAGTACGCTCGTTCCGAGCGATGTTTGCACATCTGCGCATGCGTACGGTTTTTAGTACGCATGCGCGAACCAGTCAGTGCGGCCAAAAATCGTGTGTACGCTATATAGCGAGTGCCTGCTATTTTGAGTGACAGAATGAGGCGTATGTGGGTGGTAACAGGGGAAGGTGCTTGAAAACGGGGAGTGGAGATCCGAACGCAGGCGTGCTTAAAGGTCAAAACGGGCGTATTATGGGTGTGCATAATTAATACAGCAGCGTCATTGAACACGTCACTGGGTTATTTTATAGCCAGAACTGCTCGCAAATTTGTGGTAGCAAACACCAACCACAAGAATAGCGAGCAGTTCATACGCTGGTCGATGTACTCGATTAATCTAATAAATAGCGGACATGACGTATGGTGCGAGCGGCCAGGGGGCGTTTTTAACAAATAAACGAGCGTATGTTTTGCTCGCTCGTTCAGACTTAGAGGTGTGAACAGACTGCAATTTGCGAACGGATCATTTGAATAGCCACCCCTTGTTTTTGAACGAACGACCGCAAATAGCGAACGGCTCTGAATGAGGGCCTAAGTTTTTCCTAATCTTTATGAAAAGGCAAGATGAATAAAATATAAGCCAATTTAAGCAAAACAACTTGAGCCGCAGCACAAATCTGATTTCACCAAACATAAGAGTAATACAAATAAACCTTAAGTTACACAGTAAAAAATGTGCTGGCAACAGTAAATGATTACATTAATATACTGTACTTTAACCACTTAAATGACGTTGTCGGTTTTGATGCGAACGCAGCCAGCTGTACTTCAGCTGACAAGGTGTGTCTGCACCCCCCGGCTGTGTTTTTGAAGAGAAAATGTGTTCTATATATGTGCAGAACAGATCTTTTCTGACTACCCGGACTTTCCTGCAGACTAGGCAATTTCTGACCGGTTTTGCTGGAAAAATCGTCAGTTAAGTGGTTAAATGCCAATAATATATACATTACAGCAGTATTGTTTCATATATGGTCCTCGGCAAGCACTGGCAGTACATATTTTCCAGATCTATTCACAGTTAAATAATTAGTACAGATCCACTAGGGTTGGTGTCACCCAGTTCAGTAACTAATGGTGTCACCCGCTTGGACCTCCTCCTGTATCAGACCGTACAGAGGGCCTGATTCAGACCCGCTCGCGAGCGCTGAGCGGGTCAATGTTGCCCAAGTGCGCATGCGCACGAGGGAGCCGGTTCCGTCGTGCGCATGCGCGAGACCCGAATAACGACGCCAAGCCGTCGTTATGGGTCTCGCACCAAAGGGGGCGTGCTGTTGATGGTGATTGACAGCACGCCCCCTTTGGTGGGCATGCCGGGGGCGTGGCAGGCCAGACAGAGGTGCTCCCATGGGAACGCCTACCGTCTGGGTCCGGCCCCACTGACATCACTAGTGATATCAGTGGGAGTGCTTTTGGCTCTGATAGAGCCAAAAGCACTCCAGGGCTTGCGGCAGTGAGACCCTACCGCAGAGTCTCGTCTTGACCATCGCGACCATCATTGTGGCCGCTCGCTATATCTGTGGGTGGTCACCCACAGCTATGTGAGCGGCCAGGAGGCCTCTCCAAAAAGGAGAAGGGACGGCCCTAATTCAAAGCGAGCGCTCTGTTAGAGCGTCCGGCTCTGAATCTGGGCCAGAATCCTTACTAAGGTTTTTTGTACTAATGTTGCATTTTGGACACAAATGTTTTAACAGCACCCAGATATTGACACATTGCTTTTTGCACAAAAATATTTTTTTATAGCGCCCACATACTACCAATTGATATTTGGACACACATTAATATTTTTAACAGTGTCCACATACTACCCAATTGCAGTTTGGACACAAGTACTTTTTTAACAGTGCCCACATACTACTCAATTGCTTTTTGGACACACATTAATTTTATTTTTAACAGTGCCCACATACTGTACTACCCAATTGCTTTTTGTACACAAATAATTTTTTTTTACAGCACCCACATACTACCCAATTGCTTTTGGGAGAATTTTTTTTTTAAATCTGTCCACATACTACCCAATTGTTTTCTGGATACAATTGTTTTTAACAGGGCAAACATACTACCCATTTGCTTTTTGGACACAAATATATTTTTAACAGTGCCCATACTTACCCAATTGTGTTTTGTAAATAAATATTTTTTTAATAGCACCCACATACTAAACAATTGCTTTTGGACACAAATATATTTTTAACAGTGTTCACATTCTACCCAATTTCTTTTGGGACACAATTGTTTTTAACAGTGCCAACATACTACCCAATTGCTTTTTTGATACAAATATATTTTTTAAGTACCACCCACATACTTCCCAATTGATATTTGGACATACATTTATATTTTTAACAGTGCCCACATACTACTCAAATGCTTTTTGTACACAAATATGTTTTAACTGTGCCCACATACTACCCAAATACTTTTTGGACATATTCATTTTATTTTTAACAGTGCCCATATACTTCCCAATTGCTTTTTGTACACAAATATAACAGCACCCACATACTACCCAATTGCTTTTGGAAGACAGTTATTTAAAACACGTCCACATACTACCCAATTGCTTTCTGGGCACACATCAATCTTTTTAACAGTGCCCACATACTTTACAATTGCTTTTTGGACACATTTTTTTAACAGTGCCCACATTCTACCCAATTTCGTTTTGAACATAAATATTTTTTAATAGCACCCACATACTACCCAATTGCTTTTGTGACACATTTTTTTATTAACAGTGCCTACATACTACCCAATTTATTTTTGGAGGCACAATTTTATTTTTAATAGTGCCCACATACTACCCAATTGCTTTTTGGACACAAATATTTTTTTAAACATGCCCACATACTAAACAGTTGCTTTTGGACACACATTAATATTTCTAGCAATGCACACATACTACCCAATTGCTTTTTGCAAACAAATACTTTTTTTTTTAACAGTGCCCACGTACTACCCAATTTCTTTTTGAACACAGATTAATATTATTTTTAACAGCGTCCACATATTGCCATTTTGTTCATTTTTTTCCCCTGAATTAAAAGTGTAGATAAAATCTGCATTGAAATGACCATTTGTAACTATCAGTATCACACTATCTGCATGAATCCTGCTTTGCAACTTTGCAAAAGCAAAAGGGTTACATCATAAATCATTGTGTAGTGTTAATACTAGTTTCAAGCAACTGTAGTAGTGTTCTTATTGTTTGTTTATTTGTTTGTTTTTTAATAACTGGTCCATCCACGACACATTCTGGCAAGTGGCTGTTTCAGGCTGGATTCCAGAGGAAACTAACTTGGCATGTGGCTCCTCTCTCTAGTCACAGCGCTCCAACCACAATTGCAAGCCACGTCCAGCGCGCGTGACAAAGTCATGTGCCATGACGTCATCGTGTTTGGCATACAGAGGAGGGAAAAGTTCAGGTTGGATTTATATCTGTGCAGCTGTGGTGGGCGTGACCTAGTAACTGGCAGTAGGTTAGGCCTGCCCGCCGTCACTGGGATATATAGGTCCATCCTGTCAGTGTGAGAGCAGCTTTTGGTGTCACACCTTCAGACAGTGACACACCTAGTGACGCCACAGAGTACAGTCTATGTGTGGATTTCAGAACCACTTCCTTTCAGCTCCACCACAATTAATAACAAAGATCCTGTAATATATCTGTGATAACAAGAGTATGAAACTGAAAAGTCAGAAATGTTGTTACTGAGTTGGGAAAGCCTGTTCCTTCTTAAATCTATGATACAGAGCATTGTTGAGCTTTAACTGTATTTATATCTACTTTGTGCTTATGACCAGCATGATATAATATGTGGGCTGGTATGGGGTCCCGGCTCTCAGGATAACGGCTGTCAGAATACTGACAGCGATATCCCAAAAGTCACAAATCCCAGCACTGAGAGGTAAGTTCCCTACACCTAACCCTTACCCTTAATCCTCTTTTCCTGGTGCCTGAACCTAATCTCCTCCCCTAGTGCCTATACCTAACCTCCCCCTCCCGCACCCTAAACCTAACCCCCCCTTATTGCTTAACCCTAACCCTCCATTTAGTGCCTAACCCTAAACCTAACCCCCGATACTTACCATCAGTATGCCGGCAGTCGGGATTCTGGAGCAGGGATCCCACCGCTGTGGGGATTCCGGCGCCAGTATTTAGACTGTCGGCATCCCGTCTGCAGGGATGCTGACTACATCCCATAATATACTAGTGATCATAATATACCGATCGGCGTACGTAGTTGCAATTGCGTATGCTGCTGAATCAGGCCCAATATACAGTATAATACACCTCAAGATGCGATATGTTACTGATAATGCCCCTGAGAAATGTTTAGTATGACAATGTTAATATCCATGTAGATGTAATATGCCCAAGATAAGGCCCAGCAAGATGTTCTAAATTCCCAAATATGTAAATGAGAATGGCTCAATACCCATTATTCAACTGAGCTACTGATTATTCCAGCAAGATCATGCATGCGAGTAATAATGCCCATATTGTAATTAATTAATGCTCAGTAAGATGTCCTTAAGGAGCAGTAATGTCCATTAAGATGCCCATTCATATAAATGTATAGAAAGGTGCTTAGTAGCGTAATTGTCTGTTTATTGTAATGTTCAGTAGGATGCCCAGTAATGGCAATGGGCAGTAGAATGTCCATTATTAATAATGTCCAACAAGGTGGCCACTACGATGAACATTAGTGAAAGGTTCCAATAAGGTGGTGCCCACTGATGGTAATAGCCTGTAAAAGTGCTTAAGGTGGTCCTAGAGATACGGTGGAACTCAAAGTCCTCAGCGCTTTTTCAATAAAGGGACATGGTGTCAAAAGAAAGTGGCATGGTTACACATTTGTATCCCCAATTCAAATGAAGCCACACAGTAGCACAATCAACATTACAGTGCCCTGATTCACATTACACCACATAATAGTAGTGTCCCTTATACACAATGCCCACAGTAGTAGTGCCCCTAATACACAATGCCCACAGTAGTAGTATCCCTTGTACAATGCCCACAGCAGCAGTGCCCCTTACACATAAGCCCCACAGCAGTAGTGCCACTTATTCAATGCCCACTGTAGTGGTGCCCTGTATGCAGTGCCCAAAGTAGTGGTACCTCTTATGCAGTGCCTACAGTAGTGGTGCCCCCATTAGTAGTGCCCCTTATGCAGTGCCTCCAGTGGTAGTGCCCCTTATGCAGAGCCCTCAGTAGTGGTGCCCCTAATGCAGTGCCCCCATTAGTAATGCCCCTTATGTAGTGCCTCCAGTGGTAGTGCCCCTTATGCAGAGCCCACAGTAGTGGTGCCCCTTATGCAGTGCCCTCAGGAGTGGTGCCCCCTATACAATGCCCCAATTAGTAGTTTCCCCAGTAGTAGCTCTGGAGTGAACTCCAGCCTCCGGCTGCTGCTGTAGATAAGGATCCGGGCGCCCACTGGTAACAAAATCTCAGTGAGCGCCCGGCAAATGGAGTAGGTAGCTGGCCAAGGGTGCCTGGAGGGGGGAAGCGGGAACAAATTACCCAGGCTTGCTGGAGGGGCCTGGCACCACCCCCCCTCCCTCATACAACAAAACAGCCCAGCACATGCTGCTGTGTGCTTGGCTGCACTAAGAGACTGCTCGCGGCTAAGTATCAGCCACAGCAGTCTCCTATGCCTGTGGGGGGAGCGATCACACTGATCACACCCCCCACTGGCTATGCGTCTGAGGGGCTCACAATGCCCCCTCCCCAGCGCGCAGTGCCGCTACACGGTACTGCAAAAATGTATTTATTTCTTTTTCTAAGGGGGTGTCGCCATGCCTCCCGTGATTAGACCACACCCTCTTCTTCCCTCGGGCCCAGCGCGGCTCTCGGCGCACCTGGCGGCACCGCTCCAGCATGGCGCCAGAGCAACTGGCCGGGTAAGGTGGGCTGGAGGAGGTGGAACTCGTTCCTCCTCCAAATAGAACTGATGGAACGCAGTTCCGCCTCATTCCGGACCACTTTATCTCCTGGCCTGTTAGATAACAGTTAGACAGTAAGATTACCTGAGTTAGTACTCACCCTCTGGCCATTGCTGCTACATCCTACATAAGTGACCTAGTAATGGCATCAGGTATCCTATGGTAAATTTACTCCCTTATTCGAGCTTGCAGCAGGACGTGGAACAAATAACATAGAGAAAAACAACCCCACTTGGCCCCATTCTGCCTCTGTAACCCAATGCAAATGCACTATCTACACTGAAGTTTTGCTCCTGATTTAAAAGAATTCCTAAAACTAAAATACAGCAGATACACTTGTCTCTGGGCCCTATAACTGACTCAGGGTCTGTTTCAGCAAGGAACGTAGTTGCTTATATGCACGCAATTGGCTGATTGTTGCGTACTGCGCAAGTCTATGCATTGCAGTGCGCGTGTACGAACCAGCAGCTGCGATTGGAACTGCGATCGACCCATTGCAGAGTGATTGACAGGAAGTGCCGTTTGTGGATGGGACACGGGGGTGGTCGGGCAAACGCAGGCATTCTAGTGCGTTTCACCAGCGTTGCAGGGGCGTGCATAAATTAGCCACTGCGATACTATATGTAGCATGACGCCCAAAACTGTGTGTATTGGTCTGATAGTAGTCGATTGAACCGATGTTATCGCAGTCTTGCTAACCATTACGGATGTGCATGTAAAGTGGGAGTCCTTATATATTGCTGCAGCAGCATTTTGATCGCTGTGGACTAGCATGCAATCACACTAAACTGCGTGCATACGCCAGTGGCAAATCTACATTTTTGAGGCCCTGACGCCTGAACTGTTATGGGGGCCCCTTTGCAACAAACAACAATAGGGCAACATCAAAAAAGGGCCAAAGGATCTTGCTGCCCTTGCAAGGACCTTGAGGCCCAAATGCTGGAGATTTAGAAACCCCCCAGAGAGTGAGAGACGATAGATAGATAGATAGATAGATAGATAGATAGATAGATAGATGTAGAAACCCTCAGAGACAGAGACACTGTAGATAGATAGATGTAGAAAGCCCCCAGAGAGTGAGACACTGTAGGTAGATAGATGTAGAAACTCCCCAAAGAGTGAGAGACTGTAGATAGATAGATAGATAGATAAATAGATAGATAGATAGATAGATAGATAGATAGATGTAGAAACCCTCAGAGACAGAGACACTGTAGATAGATAGATGTAGAAAGCCCCCAGAGAGTGAGACACTGTAGGTAGATAGATGTACAAACTCCCCAAAGAGTGAGAGACTGTAGATAGATAGATAGATAGATAGATAGATAGATAGATAGATAGATAGATAGATAGATATAGAAACCCCCAGAGAGTGAGACACTGTAGAAAGATGTAGAAACCCCCAAAGAGTGAGACACTGTAGGTACAGTAGATAGATGTGCAGACCCCCCCCAGAGAGTGGGACACTGTAGATCAGGGGTGGCCAACCAGTCAGAGTCAAAGAGCCAAAAAATATCTGTGGTCAAGTTGAATTGCTGATCGCATGCCGAACCTGTCACAAGGCCACACCCCATATCTGTGCGCACGCCTTTGGTATGACATTCTTGTGCAAATTGAAAATACACAATTTACATAACGTTCCCAATATAATTTTTTCACTGTTGAAGTGAAAGAAAAAGCCAGAGCAATATAGAAAACATTGAAATAGCCACGTTCACATAAAATACACAGAAACAAGTTAGATTCACATTTACGAGCCAGATCCACATAAAATACATTTAAAATACACATCCAACTAAAATACATATTGAAATCCAGAACCACATAAAATACATTGAAAAAGCCAGTGCCCATTATGCTGTGCCCCCTGTAGTTGTGCACCGTATGCAGTGCCCCCCTGAAGTTGTGCCCATTAAGCAATGCCTCCAATAGTTGTGGCCCTTATGCAATGCCCTCTGTAGGTGTGCCCATTAAGCACTGCCCCCAGTATTTGTTGCCTTAATGCAATTCCCTCTGTAGCTGTGCCCATTATGCAATCCCCTCAGTAGTTGTGCCCCTTCTGTAATGCCCCTGTAGTTGTGCTCATTAAGCAATGCCCCCAGTAGTTGTGCTTCTTCTGCAATGCCCCCTATAGTTGTGCCCATTAAGCAATTCCCTCAGTAGTTGTGGCCCTTATGCAATGCCCCCTGTAGCTGTGCCCATTATGCAATGCCTCCAGTAGTTGTGGCCTTAATGCAATGCCCCCTGTAGCTGTGCCTATTATGCAATTCTCTCAGTAGTTGTGCCCAGTGGCGTAACTAGGGTATTTGGAGCCCAGGGCAAATTTGAAAACGGAGCCCCCCCCCTAACACACCGATATGCGCGGGAAAAAATGGGCGTGGTCACTTAAAAATGGGGCGTGTCAACATGACACACCCCTTTATTTTCACGCTGAACATTCCTATCCATATGCACCTTAACCCCAGTAGTACCCCTTATACAGTACCCCCAGTATGCAGTTGTGGTCCCTCTTATGCAGGCCCATAGTAGTGCCCCTTATACAGTACCTCCAGTAGTGGCCCCCCCAAATGCAGTGCCCCACGTAGTGTTCCCCTTATGCAGTGCCCCCAGTAGCAGTCCCCACAATGCAGTGCGCCCAGTAGCAGTATCCCCTTATTCAGTGCCCTTTATATGGTGCCCCCAGTAGTAGTCCCCCCCATGCAGTGCCCTTTATATAGTGCCCCCAGCAGTAGTCCCCCCCCATGCAGTTTTCCCAGTAGTGGTCCCCTTATGCAGGCACCCTGTAGTGATCCCCCCTATCCAGTGTCCCCTGTAGTGGCCCTTCCTATTATTGCCCCCAGTAGTGGTCCCCTGAGTGCAGTGCAGTAGGCCCCTTTCATAATGCCCCCAGTGGTAGTTCCCCCCCAAGTAGTTGTCCCCAGTAGAGTAGGTGCTCCCAATGGTGCCCCCAGTAGTAGCCACCACTCCCCCAGTAGAGGTCCCCCCAGTAGTAGCCACCCCTCCCCCAGTAGAGGTCCCCCCAGTAGTAGTCACCCCTCCCCCAGTAGAGGTCCCCCCGGTAGTAGCCACCCCCCTCCCCCGTTGTGCAGATAGGTTACAAAAAATATATATATATATCTATAAAAATATACTTACCTGAATCTCTGCTCCTGCTCCTGGTCCTGATCGCGACGCCGCTCCCGCCCGGGCGCGCGCGCTCAGCATTATGGGACAGATGTCATGACGTCAGTCCCATTACCCACTGCAGGAGCCGGACGGAAGTCCGGCTCTTGCAGTGGGTGCTGCAGCAGTCAATGAGAGTCTATCTGACTCTCATTGGCTGCCGTTTAACACATGCATCGCCGCCAACGCTGGCGGCGATGCGTGTGTTATGCACAGCCTGAGCCCGCCTACTGGGGGAGGGAACGGGCTCAGGCATGCAGCACAGGACCGGCGCTGGAAGCCTAGCGCTGGTCCTGTGTAAATGTGTAGCACTGACCGCACTCATTGCGGTCGGCGCTACACTGGCTAACTAGGGCGGGCGGGCCGGTACCGTGGCCAGCGGCGTCCCCCCGTGCCGCCGGTCCAACGGCGCCCAGGGCACGAACCCCGCCCGCCCTGCCCTAGTTACGCCACTGGTTGTGCCCCTTCTACAATGCTCCCTGTAGTTGTGCCCCATATGCAATGCCCCCAGTAGTTGTGGCTCTTATGCAATGCCCCCTGTAGCTGTGCCCATTATGCAATGCCCTCAGTTGCGCACTTTCTTCAATGCCCCCTGTAGTTGTGCCCATTAAGCAATGCCCCCAGTAGATGTGGCCCTTATGCAATGTCCGTTGTAGCTGTGCCCATTATGCAATGCCCCCAGTAGTGGTGGCCCTTACGCAATGCCCCTTGTAGCTGTGCCCATTATGCAATGTCCTCAGTAGTTGTGCCCCTTTTGCAATACCCCCTGTAGTTGTGCACATTAAGCAATGCCCCCAATAGTTGTGGCCCTTATGCAATGCCCCCTGTAGCTGTCCATTATGCAATGCCCCCAGTAGTTTTCCCCTTTCTGCAATGCCCCCTTGATGTGTCAATTAAGCAATGCCCCCAGTAGTTGTGGCCCTTATGCAATGCCTCCTGTAGCAGTGCCCATTATGCAATGCCCACAGTAGTTGTGCCCATTCTGCAATGCCCCCTGTAGTTGTGCCCATTAAACAATGCCCCCAGTAGTTGTGCCCCTTCTACAATGCTCCCTGTAGTCGTGCACCCTAAGGTAGTGCCCCCAGTACTAGCTCCCCCTCCCCACCCACACCCCTATGAAGAAACTTTCCTGTCTTCATGCTGGCATCACTCCATGCCATCAGGGCTCCTGAGTCCCGCCGTCACTGCTGCTGCCGCTTCCGCTGCCTGCTGGATCTAACTGGATCCAGCAGGTGTGCAGGCTCCTCACATCGCAAGTGACAGCATGATGTCACCCGCGCACTGCATTACTGGGAACGCAGGACTCTGAAGTGATCAGAGGCTTCTTTAGTCTGTGATCGCATCAGAGACCAGCATTCTCAGAACAAGCCGGGAGCCACATCAGAAACTCTAAAAATAACCACAGCCGCGGGTTGGCCACCCCTGCTGTAGATAGATGACTAGAAACCCCCCAAAGAGTGAGAGACTGTAGATAGTTAGATATATGTAGAAACCGCCCAGAGAGTGAGATACTGTAGATTGATAAATGTAGAAACCCCCCAGAGAGTGAAACACTGTAGATAGATGTAGAAGCCCCCAGAGAGAAAGAGATAGCTAGATAAATGTAGAAAACCCCCAGAGAGTGAGACACTGTAGATAGATGTAGGAACCCCCAGAGAGTGAGAGACTGTAGATTGATATATGTAGAAACCCCCCCAGGGAGAGAGACTGTAGATAGGAAGGTAGGTAGATAGATAGATAGATATATAAACCCAGTGAGTGAGACACTGTATATATAGATGAAGAAACCCCCCAGAGAGAGAGAGACTGTAGATAGATAGATAATGTAGAAACTCACCAGAGAGTGAGAGACTGTAGATAGATAGATGTAGAAACCCCCCAGAGAGTGAGAGACTGTAGATAGATAGATAGATAGATAGATAACCCATCCAGAGAGTGAGAGATAGATAGATAGATAGATAGATAGATAGATAGATAGATAGACATAGAAACCCCTTAGAGAGTGGGACACTGTAGATATATAGGTAAATAGATGGATAGATGTAGAAACCCCCCAGAGAGTGAGAGAGAGACTGTAGATAGATAGATGTAGAAACCCCTCAGAGAGAGAGAGAGACTGTAGGTAGATCACATACAAAAAAAAAACTTACTCACTTCCTCTGTAGGGTCCCAGCTATTGATCCTCCTGAGTGAGGTATCTGGAATCCCCATGAGTTAGGTCTCTCCCCCACGCTGCCTGCTCCTGCCTCTGAGTTGCATGCCATCCCTCAGTCACCTCAGCTTTCAGTTTGTGGTCAGCGCTGCAGGGCCGACTTCTAGTAGATGGGACAGCACAAATGGAGATGGTAGCATCTAGTTGTACCTGGCAGTACTGCACTCAGTAGTGACACTGACAGCAGCTTTCTAATCTGTGCCTGGCCAACTCATAAAAGCCATCTTCTGGTCAGAGCTGTAGATAGAGTTTCTGCCGGCCAGTACTGATCAGGCGAGGATTCTTTGTACTCAGAAACCCCCCTACATGCACTACTGTAGAGCATAGTCTAAGGTCAATATTAAGTACTTCAACCCATTGGCTTATGATTCAATCACTAAAATAACCTTATTTTAATAACACACACTTAAATAACTCCATTGAAACTTCACTTGTTGGAAAATTACTTCAGGGCCCCTCCGGGGTTAGGGGCCCAGAAGCTTAAGCTTCATTAGTTTCACAGTAGATCTGCCACTGGCATACGCTATATTGCATTCCTTGCTGAATCAGGCCCTCAGGCCTTATACCTAGTAGTCCCCTGTACTCTTAAAAACTAGCTAGTTAAATTTTGGAGAAATAGATTTCAGAAAACTGGCCATGTCCACTCAGAATAAAATAATCGTAAAGAAAACTATGCGCTCAGCACAGGGGCGCAATCCTGCAGGAGGGTGTGATCAGTGCAATTGACCCCACCTAAAAGACCTCTCCAGGAAGTCTCCTCTCGATGTGCCGCTGCTATACAGAGACTAGCTGTTATGGGCAAAAGAAGTTTTACAAGTAGGGGCAATCACACTGAACACCCCTCCCCTGGATCCGTCCCTGCCTCAGCAGCGCTGCAAAGGAGGACAAAGTCCCCCTCAACAGCTGACCATTGTCCCTTAAGTAGTACCCCCACCCCTCCTGCTCCTCCTGGCACCCCCTGAACCTCAGCAGATATCAGAGCAGATTTCTATGGGGGCTGCTAAATTTTGAAATGTACCAAAAAGCATGGACCTTGTGGCTAACTCTCCTCTATGGGCTTCATCTTCACAACCATTTCAGGTTAAGGATTCTAAGGATCTCTCCCCGTTAACTGCCACTTCAACATGCACAATACATTGACCGATTAATTTTGTTAACAAAAGTGCCAGGACTGATTTTCATATACATTCTATCTCCAGCCAAAATGTGCATAGACACAGGCCCAGCCATGGAGTATTCTTCCTATAGAGTCATAATGGTATGCAGAAAGAGTGAGAGGTCCTTTCTATGTTTATAGAACAGCGGAAGTGTTTATTGCTACTGTAAGTTGATCATTTTCTTCTTATAAACAGGACAGAATGTAACAAACTAGAATTAAATAAATACATATTTGGCAGACCAGTCACATGTGTTATCTATTAGAGTCAGACACCTACAGCTCTTGATATTAGATTAGCGTTAGTGATAATTTATTGTCTTCTGGCCTGAAGTTCCATAGGGGCAGATGTATTAAGGGGATACAGTCAGGAAACAGATGGTCAAAATGCCGATCACCGGCTTCCCGACTGTGAAATCCCAACAGGGGATTAATGATAGGCGTCGAAATCCCAACACCTATCATTTTCCCTACGCCGGGAGCCCAACACCTGGCATACTGAACGAAGGTAAGCCGGGCGGCGGGTGCGGACAGCCATTATATTAGGGGCTCCCGGGGGGGATTTAGGGTTAGGCACCCCCCTCACCCACACCCGAGAGGGTTAGGATTAGGCAACCCTGGGAGAGGATAGGGTTAGACACCCTTCCCCGGGGACTTAGGTTTAGGGTGCAGGGATGGGGGGGTTAGGTTTAGGCACTTACGGGGAGGGTTAGGGTTAGGCACCCCTAAGGGAGGATTAGGGTTAGGGGGGGGAGAGGGTTAGTTATACTTACCTTTTTAGCTGTCGGGATCTTCATTGCTGCCGGTCTTCTGGCGTCGGGATTTGAACCGTTGGGCATAGGTCCGGCTGTCATTCATGTCGATCCGTATTAAGCTCTGGGAAGTGATAAAGTGGAGAGTGATAAACGACCTATCAATCAGCTCCTGTCATTTTTCAAACACAGAGCCTTATTTATCAATGCGTTTTATCATTCACAACGAGTGATAAAACTTGTTGCGTATGATAATGGTGGTCAAGCCAATCAGCTCCTACTGTAACTGTCATCTGTTTGAAAAATGACAGTTGGGAGCTGATTCCCTGGAGCACCATTTATCATACGCAACAAGTTTTGTCATTTGTTGTGATTGATAAAACTCGTTGATAAATAGGGCCCACAGCCTGTTACATGACAGTTAGGAGCTGATTGGTGGGTCATTTATCACTCTCCACTTTTCAGAGCTTAATGTATCTGGCCCTAATAGAAACATAGAATTAGATGGCATTTGACCCATCTAGTCTGCCCTTTTTTTTTAACCTTTTGGTAACCTCAAACCTATTTGATCCATAGTCCTTTGTAAGGATATTCTTGTGCCTATTCCAAGCATGTTTAAATTGCTCTACTGTCTTACGCTCTACCACTTCTGATGGGAGGCGAGGCTATACTATTTATTACCCTTTCCATGTTAGTAATTGTACTGAAGCCCATTAGTCATGTGCAAGAACAAAAATTCCATAAACATAACCTTATATGTCACACTTTAAGTAAAATCTAATATATCATTGGTACTGTAAATTATATCTTAATCCTGCTAGATCTAATATGCCAGTCATTACACCCCACAGGACAATACACCAGCCTCTCTCCATAGAGATTCCTAACATCTATGTGAGCTGCTCTTTATTTTGTAGCAGCCAAAAACGGAATGGATAAAAAACGAAATATTGAAAGACTAGTGTGCAGAAACCTTTAGGGGGAGATTTATCAAGCTGTAAGGAGAGATAAAGTGGAGAAATTGTCCAAAGCAACCAATAGCTTCTACCTGCCAATCTTTGGAATGACAGTTACAAGCTGATTGGTTCCGTTGGGCACTTTATATTTCTCCCTGGCCTGATACATTGCTAAATTGCAGTCTTTAGTCACCTTTTTGCGAAATCATGGTCTTTATAGTAGTATTGATTATGGCATTTAATTTTTGTATATGGTAATTATTTCACTTGTGCTCTGTTTCATTTATAACATTTTGGGCCGTATTCAATTTGGAGCGAAAAGCCGTTATCGGTGATAAAGTATCACCTATGAATAGGTGGCGATAACAAGTGCAGAATTGGGGTTTCGGGGTGCAGACTTCCAAAAACCATCCTGCATCCCTTGGACAGTCCCCCAAAGTTATTCTGTGTCAAAAAAATTGCAAAAAAGGAGCACAGGACACCACAAAAAAGGTTGGGGGACAAACTTTTAAACTAGCGAAAAAGGCTCAGGGGCGTCCCCAAGTATGCCCAAGGTGGTTTTTTTTATTGCAGGTGGTTGCAGCAGGTGGATTTTTAACGATTTTTTAAAGCTTCACTTTAGCCACTTTAAAATATGCTAGTACCCATTTTCATGTACCACAAATTTGATGGGACTACTTATTTTATTCGAAAAAAGTTGCTAAATGCTATTCTTCACCACTTTCCTAAAGACGCTATATAGCACCTATTGAGACCGTTTAAAGATCCCACATACCTTTAGCAGGGCTATTTGGGGGTCCCCTTAGTGATCCCCCATGTCAGAGCATCTTTGGGGGGTGTCAGTCTGATTTCCCCAAAAATGACAGGACATTTCGACGATTTCCTTTTCGCCGGGTCCCATTTTCGCCGAAATTAAATTGAATACGGGGATAAAGCGATATTTTATCACTGGCAAAACCTCCGATGACGGCGAAAAGTCATGCAACGGACTTCTCGCTCCAAATTGAATATGCCCCATAGTGTCTTTTAATTGTAGCTTATAATTAATTGTTTTGAAACAAATTATGTTTATATTCTGTGTGCAACTGTGGGTGTATCTGCATGCGAAATACTATGTTACAGTGTCAGAAATAAGACGCATTTGAAGGTAAAAAGTCTCATGAAAAGACGCTTGGCACTTACCGAGTCACGTCACGGCATGGTGCAACTAGAAGGGCTGTATAATGTGTAAGGAATATATGGGAAAGATTTCTGGACTGCACACCCTGAATATATATATATATAATGGGAGGTGCTACCTGATGAGACAAATTGCAGGCACAAAAACAGACAAATCTCAGGTGCACAACTCCAAATTATTAATAATATATAAATGCAATAAAATTTTGCAATCAATAGAGGTTTTTAGCATAATCTTGGCCAAGGTTATGGGCCTACCCACCATATCCAGGTAACCTCTGTAGGGTAGGTCCCTAACATACTAAGATTCAAATCCAGAGCACAGGACACCCCCAAACTAGCCCAGCTAAGCCGCCCCAGGGCACCGCCTTAGTAAGAAAAGTGCAGTGTGAAAGAGATAGTTAGGAGCAGCTACTGCTGCATATAAAGAATGAAATTAAAAAGTGAGGTACATATATAATAAACAAACAGTGAAGGGTTAAAATATGTTATAAAAGAAAAATGTGTTATAATGCGGTGCCCTGAAACAGATCAACAAAGGCAATCCAGGGGGACCCACGCCCCAAAAATGAACCAAAGTTGCACTACAGTATTTAAAACATGTGTAAGGAAGTAAGATGTATGTGGACACATCTGTACTTTATTAAGCCGTTCTGCATAGTTTGTCCAATATTACACATATTAAATGAGTAGAATGTACAGATCAACACTTCTCTCCACTCTCTATTAAGTAGGTCAGGGGCAGAACTACCGGCTGTGCATCCAGTCTTGTGCACAGGACCCTAGGGACTAAGCGGCCCACGGCTGCCCAGGCCAGCAATGAGTTTTCTCCTGCGCCCGACCATTAGAGGAACATACTGTAGGACTGGCCCAGGGCAGGGAGTATGGTTGAACCCACTGCCTTGAGGGACCTGCCCCTTACTTTAGGGAGGTGGGGCTGAGTTTGTGTGCAGTGTTGCAGTCTGTCTCTGCTGAGTACCCGGATCACACAGACTGACTTGTTGGCCTTTTAATGTGTTAGGGGCACTTGGAGAAATTAGTAACCATTTATTCCCCAGCCCTGTGTGGGAGTTACAGACTGTGATTGGTCTAGGCCTGGAGACTCCCCGTGTCTCTTGCTCCCCCCATCATTGGCATATTATATACTGTGCATTGAGCTTCCTCCTCCGCAGCAGAGGGAGCTCCGCGGCAACATTACACCACTCCTCTGTGCTCTGGATCAGGGGGGCATCGCTGCAGCAAGGAAGAGGTCACACTGCAGCAAGCTGTCACTGGGTTACTGTGCATTACTCTAGTGCTGAGGAAGAGGCAGCTCCCACTCTCAGTAATTGCCAGGCCCGGGTGTGGAATGTGTGTATGTGACTATCCTCACATGTGGGGCTGTGAGGGCCTGGGTGTAGGGACACTATGTAGGGCTGTTACAGGGGCCCTACCAGGGGAAGGGTAAAGTACCCTAGTAGGCCTTAGGCTCTCAGTGAGCTTTCCTGCTGCCATGCCCCCGCCGGTGTTGGGGGGAGTTTTAGTCAGAGGCAAATAGGGCTGCCTGTGTTTTGGCAACTTGTTGGAGTGGAAATCTCCAGAAACGTGAGTGTGAGGGGGAGAGCAGGTCCATGCATCACATGCTGGGGAGGGTGGGTCAGTGAGGAGGATGAGGCCGAGGCTCAGGCTGCTATAGCTGGTGCCACTGCCTGCCGAGGAGAGGGATCGGAGCTTACAGATACCTAGACATCTGGCCTGATTCCCACCCCTGCAATTGCCAACCACTCCCACTGTCATTCACCACTTCTCCCTGTCACCCATTGCCTCTCCCTGTCACCCACTGTCTCCAGCTGGTACTCACTGCTTCCTCTGCCACACACTGCCTCCCCAGTCACTCTCTGCCTCTCCCTGCCACCCTCTGCCTTACCTTGCCACCCTTTGCCCTTTTGCCACCTTATGCCTCCCCAGTCACTAACTGCCTCTTCTGTCTCTCAGTAATTCTCCCTGTCACCCTCTGCCAAGCATTGCCTCCCCCTGTCACCTACTGCCTCTCCGTGGCACACACTGCCTCTCCCTGGCACGTCTGCCTCTCCTTATCACTCACTGCCTCTCCGTGCTGCACTCTGCCTCTCCCCTGCCAAACTTTGCATCCCCCTGCCACCTTCTGCTTCTTCCTGTAACCAATTGCCTCTCCATGTCACCCACTGCCTCATGCGGATACTTGCCGACATTCAGCTCTCTTCTTCCGGGAGGGAGCTAAATGCCTGCATAAAGTGGGGGTGTGGCCGGACAATGACTCTGTATTGGGGGTGGGGCCAGGGCATGACCGCACGATCACAGCATCATGGCCCAAAATTAAAGGCATTGTGAAACGGGGCGGGGCCACGATGACACGATTCAGTGGGGGTTTCTATTAGTAGTTGGGGGCAGGCGGCAGCCAGGAGGCTAGCCTGCCTTTCCGGGGGTCGGGAGTGGCACCCGATATTTGGGAGGCTCCCGACCAAATGGGGAGGGTAGGTAAGCCTGCTCCTGCTGTCACCCAAGACCTCTCCATGTCCATCTCTGCCTCTACCCACCACTGCCTCTCCCTGCCACCCTCTGCCTTCTGCTGTCACCCACGCCTATCTCTCTGTCACCCTCAGCTTCTCTGTGCCTCCCACTGCCTCTCCCCATCACCTACTGCCTCTCCTCGTGGTGCAGAGGAGGGGGGCCTAAAGCATATTTTTGCACCTGGGCCCACCACTCGCAAGTTCCGCCACTGAAGTAGGTGTAATCCTGGGTTATACTGTATCTAAGAAACTGTAACAAGTGAAGCAGTGCATACATAAACCCTCCAATTCATGTCCTAAAATTTATACAAAAAGACATTTTCTTACCCCTTGTTACCAGCTGCTGTATAAGCGATATCATGCATTCCATACTGAGTCTCTATTCTCTGTCTGTTTAATTGTCATTCTAATACTACTTTGAAGTAAAGACACAATATGTAATAGCAGAAAATCAAAGCCATGGCAACAACTAAAAGTGTCAGTATGCTGGAGAAATTGTAAATGACAGCATTTTGTTAAGCACTCATGATAAAGCAAAAGCCACTTTAGAGCTACCATAATTCCTAAACATATAAAATGGTTCTTTATTCAATATCTCTGAATAAAGTGGTTAAAAAATTCAGAAAACCAAAGGTTGACGTCTGAGTCCTTCGATATAGCTTTCACTTTACATTATCCAAAAAACTTTTATTGACAAATGAATGGTGCGCTAGAGTAGTGTTTTCAAACTCCAGTCCTCAGGGACATCTAAAGCTGGATAGCAGAAAGGACGATGAACGACCCATGGACACACGCAATTGTGCGTAAGCACTATACGATCCATACGAGGTATCGTTCTGATCTGCATCGAATCAATATATCGTGCAGTGGATCGCATAGTAGTGTGTACCCAGCTTTACAGTGCATGTTTTACAGATCTCCTAGTTGGCACACAGGTGTATTCATTATTGGCCGACACATTTTAAAAGATCCATAGGTGTTGCAAATTATTTCACTTGTGATACTGAGGAGACCAGTAAAACAAGTACTATGGGTATTGACACAGCTCTCCTATTCCGGACTCCTAAATGAGATATTTACACACAGGGATCATCTGGTGAGTGGACGATCGTTCCTTATTAACACATTTTAGGGATTTTCTCTCAGCTTTCATATTATGTATTGTGCTAAAGATGTGCCCACATCAATCTATCCTTCGTGCGCTACAAGTTGCGCCACACATAATGCGGGAGCTTAGTGTGACTTAGTAGCGCCGAGCGTCTTGTTGTGCATATTCTTTCCTTCAAAATGCGTCTTATTCGCACAGCGATGCAAATAGATAGCACAGCTTCTGCTGATTAAAATTATATGCAGCATGCCTATGTTCTCTGTGTGTGACTGTGGGTGTATCTTCATTCTAAACACTATTTTACAGTGTTACAGCAGTTTATGTACTTCCTATTAATAGCCCTTTTACACCTAAAACCCGGGTCCAGCCCTGGTCACTGGATGTGGGTTTCAAGCCGTGTTGAGACCCATTTACACCGCAGGCTGGACCCGGGTTGTTGCCAGGGTTTCTCCTCTGCCGGTACTTATAGATAACATCATCTCCAAGCACTGGTGTGCCGGCTCTCCACAGAGTGTTAAGGGGACCTGGGTCATATGTTCACCCTGCTGGGTTACATGGGTCGTTCCCATGTTAAACCTTGCTTGCTATCTGGCTTGGATTGCCGGGTCACTGAGCCGCGACCCGGGTTGATACAGCAAATATCTGGGTTATGTGGCCAGAGTAAAAGGGGTATTATTAGGATTATTAGGCTTACCATATTATTCCTTTAAACCGGGACACTTCTGAATTACACAGGTTCTGTGGTTGATTAAAACAAGTTATATGCAGGCTTGAAGTCAGCCAGTCACAGAACCTGTGCAATTCACGAGGTAGCTGATACATTTTTAAAATTACTATAATAATCATATAAAGATGCTGGATACCAACAGTGAAAAAAGTTTTATTATCCTTTTTTTTGTCATAGTTACAAATAACATGTTTAACTTATGATTTAGAATTGTGATTTCAGGGTGCAAAAAATATGGAAGTAGGTAAGGCCACACATTGAATAACTTTGGAGCATCAGGGATCTGTTACAAACGGATGGGTACAGGATGCTGGCGCTCAGGATCCCAGCGGTCACAATCCTGACGCCGGCATCCCGACTGGGTTAGGATACCAACACTTGTCAATCTGTATCCTAACCCTCCCTCACTCCCTACCCTAACCCTGACCTTCCGTCCTCAGTGCCTGAACCTAACCTCCCCCCAGTGCCTACACCTAACCTCCCCCTCCCCACACCCTAAACCAAACCATACCCCCACTAGTGCCCAACCCTAACACTCCCCCTAGTGCCTTACACCTAACCCTCCTCCCAACCCCTCTACTTACCTTAGGGATGCTGGCGCCGGGATTCAGACAGGTGTCAGGATTCCGGAGCCAGTGTTCTGAGCGCCGGCATCCCCTGTGCCGGGATACTGAAGTATCCCATTACAAAGGTTTCTGATAATTTTTCTACATTTTCCTGGAGTCTATCTGTACAATTTCAAGTGTAGGGACTAACATAGTCACGGTCACTGTCATATCATTATATGCAGCCTTCATTAATGTAAGACAGCTGGAAGTAAAGGCCAGCCTCACGTATTATATATATTAAAATAAAAATAAATGGTGATTTACTGTCAGCATACAGGAACAAAATAACAAAAGCCTAGTCCCCATGCAGGGCACTATCCCACTCCTTGGCCCTTCTCTATAATGGGCAGCTAGTCTGCAAACATAAAACAGCCTCAGTCCTCTTAGACCTGTGTCTCACAGGTTGAGACTAGGCCTCCTGGCCTGGCTTTCTAGCCACAATTTCACACTAGTACAGTCAGAGGTTTGTGGTCTTTCCTGTCTCGCAGGTCTGGATATGGTCCCCTGGCCTTCTACTGGCCTGGCTTGGCACACTGTGCTCTGTGGCTGCCTCAGTCCTCCTTGGACTGACTCCACATGCAGCCTGACTGGCTTCTACAACCACAACTGAACTGTATACACACTTGTCTGCCTCAGTCCTATCTTGGACTGAATCCACTGGGCAGCTATTAGGTGTGGTCACACCTTTTTATCTTTACTGTGTGGGCATATCCCTCAAACCCCACACAGAATCCATGGCTTACTGTCACCACCTAGCTTGATATTGCCAGACTATATATATTATTATTGTTATTATTATTATCCTTTATTTATATGGCGCCACAAGTGTTCCGCAGCGCCTTACATAGTACATAAAACTAATAAGTGAACAAGAAACATGTAATTTTCAGTACATTACAGTGCAGGACAAGGACATGGTTTATATACATTGCTGCAATAGCGATTAAAACACTCACAATAAGCAGCAGGGAGTTGGCAGAGACATGTTAGGTGCCCTTATGGGTAGTAAGGAGTAGAAGAAAATGTAAAGAGAAGCACATGAGGGAAGAGGTCCCAGCTCGTGAGAGATTACATTCATATGTATTTAATCCAATATGATGTTATAGAGTGCACCCACCAGGGCTTCTTTTTAGAAGGAACTTTTATTCCAACACCACAGCATGTCAAACAATCAGTCAACGTTTCAGTACACATTGGGACCTTTCTTAGCAAATAAAAGTACTGCCACTTACCTGTGCTCACTCCTTGTGTCAAACAAATAGAAATCACTTCCAGGTCTCACCTATCCATCTATGTATTATGTCTAACCAAACCAAAACACAGTTTAAAATAATGGGCATGCTGTCAAGCATAATCGACGCCATGTAGTACATCAAATGTAGGTGAATCACAGCCACTAGCATGACATCATCAGTTAATTGTCCCAACACAACTTACCCGTTCTAACACAACTTACCTGATGGGTGAGTTGTGTTGGGACATTTAGTTGCTATAGGGGGCGCTGTCGATATTGGAAGCAGGTACATAGAACCCACATAACCAGTTTTGACACTTCTTGTGCTAGCGTACATACAGGAAGCGTGGCGCAGAGTACTTCTGGTCATGGACTGGCAATGTCATACTAGTGGCCGTGAAGGCGGAAGGGCGCTATCACCCATTTAGTTGCATGTGCAGACAGGGGAGGAATCTCCTCTTTGAAATGATGCAGCCTCTTAGTAGCCTATTGTCTGGTGATCACCCAGGCATTCATTTCTTGCACATTTTGTAGGTGCACATGCATGAATAAAGGGGGCATGGCTATGAGTCACTGAGGCATGTCACAGGGGATGGTTTCAATGTCACGTCGCATCTGCATATTATACAAAGCCTGCCAGCCAAGCAGGAGGCAGTGGTGTTCTGCCAGGCCACCAGATGGGCTTATCAGGCCCTTGGCTTTCCTGCCATTTTTCTATAGCTGTGCCCTATAACTCCCATATTGGACTAAACCCATGTGGGACCACTGTTATTTTAAAGCATAGAGTCCCATCATTCAAATGATGTGACCCCTTAGTAGTTATTTACTGGTGATTGCCAAACAATGACTAAAAAACTACACAAAAAATAAATATTCCACAGATGGGATCTGAAGCCCAGCTTTCCTCCATTCTCTGTCAAGTAAAAGTGGCCATTCATTTCTAGTTTAAAAAATGGTAGATCTTGGTCTTCCTTATTATTTCTACACAATGGGTCTGATTCTGAGGCAGCCCCGTCTGTGTATGCGTCTATTGGCGGTCACCCATCTGTGACTTTCTACAAATGCTGCTACAAAGCTCTCCCCTGGTGTACAGCCATGCGCCCAAATGTTGCAAGGACTAAGATGCCCACTGTCAGCGTTTGTAGGCGCTGAAATACTGATCCTTTAGATGCCACCATCGGTCACACCATTGAAACTTACACCAGCCCTCTATGTGAGTGGTTGAGCTTCTATGTACGCAAAGCACTTTCACCAACACGCCAATGATACTCCCATAACACGTTCATAAGGTGGACCATTTCCTTGCGCATGGTAAGCCACCTCCCTGTCATCGCCCTGAAACACTCACTACATTTTCAACACATTTCTGACACTGTGGGTCACCCATGCACCTCAATCCCAACTCCAGCTCTGTGCGCACGGTATCTGGACGCATCCGCAGTGTGACATATAGAAAAGAATTGCTGCGTCTGACATAGACAGTGTGTGCGATTCGAAATTGGAGCCAGTGTGTTTAAATCTAGACAGCAAAAATTAACACAAAAAAATTATAGTTTAGTAATAAAGTGCATATTTTTTATAAAAAAAACTTACACCTAGAATTCTGCTATTTACACTTTTGGAAAGGTGAATTAATACTAAAGCAAAAAAGCAAGAACCACAAAGTATGATTTTTTATTTTTATTTTGGTTCATGTGATCAAAGCAGGGCCAGACTGGCCATCTGGCACTTCTGGTACATACCCGAAGCCTGGCCAAGCAGCTCCACCTCCTGGCACTTTTCTCGGCCAGCAGGTAGAGAGACAGCGGCGTTCCGCAAGGTCATGCCGTAACTCGCGGAACACCCCCATAAGGCATGGCTATGCACCTGAGGTGTGAACTCAGAGGGACGCTGGGGCTGCTCCACTCCATCCCTGGATCAAAGTGTTTATATAATTTGCTTCTATTAACCTTTCTTTTTTTCAGTTCATCCTCAGTAATTTGCAGTATACAGTACAATTGAAGAATGATACATAAAACTGGTCCTAAGTATATATTGCTCAGCAAATGGAGAAGGAAGGACAGAAGGTGGACCTCACAAATCTGAGGCTTAGAGTAAGAGGGTGATCTCTTAGCCCCCCCGCCCCCAGAAGCTATAGCATAACATTACAAGGGGACCCAAATATTAAACCTGCATACACCAAGGAGAACAGGGAATATATAATGTACTGCACCAACACAGAATTGTTGAGCTGAGAGATAGAGCAGTGTAAGAGCGGTAATAAGGAAGACCATTACTACCGTAGCGAGACAAACACAGAGGAAAGACAGAAAAAACATACCAGAGAGCATTCACGCCAAATGGCAGAGAAAGATGGAAGAGAATGGATTAGCAGATCAGAAACTGTGAATGTGCAACAATCTTGGACAGGAATGGGGAATCACAGCTAGCCGTAACCATCTGTGCTTCTAACCACAAAAGTAGCAAAGAGCCAGTCGATTAGAAACCTGCTGCCCAGAGGAAGAGATGGGCTTTGGCAGGGCCGAAACTAGGATTTTTGGCACCAGGGGCAAGACAGTAATATGGCGCCCCCCCCTGCCCATCATAAAATGGCCTTTTCTGACATAAATTGAATATATATCCCTTAAAAATATTAATTAAGTTTTCTTAAATAAAACCATGAAATGTCCAAATTATTTTATTAAAATTACAAATTTCGACAAGCTAAATTGGGGGTACCATAGTGAACCCCTATGTCAAAGCATCTTTTGGGGGGTATCAGGCTGATTTCCCTAAATGTGACATGACTTTCCGCTTGTTTAAGTTTCACCGGGTCCCATTTTTGCGTACTTTCAAATTGAATACGGGGTAAAGCGATACTTTTCTGCCTCCAAAACAGGCGAAGTAGGTGAAAAGTCCGGGATGCGGAAAAGTATCGTGGCTCGGCTCAAATTGAATACGGCTCTAAATATATATCTATATAAACTTGAAATTTCAGTTTATTATTCTTGTTTCTATATAGTCAGAGGGGTCCGGCACACTCATAAACAAAATGACTGGCCCGGTGCCTTCACAATGCGATCACGCATACATACAAGTGCAGAAGTGCGGCACTCACAGCAATTGTAATAGAATAATTAGCACATACACAGGGTGTTTTTCAACGTTTAAATCTATTGATTTTCTTAAGGAAATATTTCCTAAAGAAAATCAATAGATTGAAATGTTGAAATACACCCTGTGTATGTGCTAATTATTCTATTACAATTGCTGTGAGTTCCGCACTTCTGGACTTTATATATAGATATATGGAGCTATATATTTATATATATATATATATATATATATATATATATATACAGATATATATATATTTATATATATATATATATATATATATATATATATATAAATAGTTTGTCCCCTGTCCAAACCATATATACATATATATATATATATATATATATATATTCATATACTGTATATATATATATATATATATATATATCTATGTATACATATATATATATAATTTATATAGATATAGGTAATATATAGTTACATTAATAAGTTAATGTGGGGTGTTTATAATTGGGTATGTAGTGGGCTGCTGGGCAGATATGAGGCACACTTAAGGTGCATACACACTAGACGATATGCTCCCTGAGCGATATCGTCTAGTGTGTCCCCGGCAGGCTGTGCTCAATGTCGTTCATGACATTGAGCACAGCCGCTGAACGATATCATTAGCGATATCGTTCAGCGCCGGGCTCTCTCACCCATTCCCTGACATGCAGCAACCTGACGAGGTCGTCAGGTTGGCCTGCATGTCAGCGCGATGAACGATGATGACGAACGACCCGCGGGAACGCGCGTCGTTGTCATAGTTCATCTATTTTGTGTTAAAAATGGACGATAAAGTGGACGACTGAACGATAACGATATCGTTATCGTTCAGTCGTCCACTTTAATCGCCCAGTGTGTACGCACCATTACACTGTCACTTGACACTTGGCTAGACAGTGAAAAGGCCCCGCCCCCTTGCTCACAGTCATTGTTTCACGGGATGATGACATCATCATCTCACGAGACTCTGACTGTGTAGTTGTTCCTCGGCGGCTGCTACATAGTACAAGGAACAGCTGAGCAGCCGAGTATCCAGTTTAAGTGCGCGGCGGTGCAAAGCAGGTTTGGTGGCCACGGGGCAGGTGACCGCCGAGTATCCCAGTGTAAGTGCGACTATCCTGGATTAAGTGCGGGGCGGTGTACAGTAGGTTTGGTGGCCACATGGGTGACCTCTCATACCGCCCACCCCTGCCGGACATCGGTGCCTGAATAATCCGGCACCCAGTTCACGTGCACCTGCAGCCCCCCCCCTAGTTGCGGCCCTGGCTTTGGGTGCAGACAGGAGTTCAGCCCATGTGCACACTGAAGGGAGAGTTGTGAACCTCAAGGCATAATCAGGAGGGAAAACATGGATAATATATCCCGAATTATGGCTGTAACAAAGGATGCCATGTGGGTCCTTTGTTCAGGGTACAAACCTTTGCTGGCCACTGTATTTGGCTTTCAGGGTGTCTGAAATGGCACTCTGCATCCTGGAAGGCCTCTCAAAAGCTCTCCAACTCCTACTTATGATGCACACAGTGCTCAACTTCCTGGTCTTTCCCCCCTTTTCTGTATCATCATGAAATTACTAGTGCAGGTGGCAGAGGGACCGGCTCAGGGCGTGTTAGTGTCCTTAAATAGCACTGGCTCCAATGATTGACGGACTGGCAATTTCCAATGGGAAGCAGTCAGGAAGCCAACGGACGATATCCCGACCGGCGGCTTTCCGACTGTCTAATCCCGGCAAGGTACTAATGACAGGCGTCCAAATCCCAGCGCCTGTCATTACACCTACCCTGGGAGCCCGGCATACGGATCGAAGGTAAGCCGGGCGCGGACAGCCGCAGGGGTGGGGGGGCGGTTAGGTTAGGGGCTCCCGGGGGGACTTAGGGATAGGCACCCCCCCGGGAGGGTTAGTCTTAACCATATTCATTACGTTGGAATATAAAGAGGCAGGAAGTGTTATGATTACGGCTGTACCATAAAGGGTTCGAGAACTGCTTTAGTAAACATTTCAGGCTCAGTTGCTGCTGCAGACTAGCTCTAGGCCTCCCATAGTATGTAGTACTGTTTATTGTAGGCAACGGATAAGTATAACTTACGTTGCCTAAATATGTATGTACCAAAATGTGGGCACTCTAATCATTGGGACTTACTGTCACACTAATTGCAACTGGCAGTCATGGTCCTGAATCAAGTTATCATGTATTGTGAGCCATATAATTATCATATTACTAATAAAGTGAACATTATATTCATTCAAGTTCAACGAGTTCTTTTTGCTTTAAATGCATTTACTTGTTACATGTTTTACTAAGCTTTTAATGAGAATGTGTAAGTATTCAAGGTTTTCTGAAACAGTTATTAATATTTTTTGTATCCTGGAATTGATAAGAGCAAACACCCAATTATGTATATATTTTCAGTTTGATAGAAATTGATTTATAGCTGGTTATAAAGATTCCAAAAATGATTAAATAAGAAAAGACAAAAATCCACAAGTTCAACAGGTTAAGAATAGATGTTTAATATTTGAATAGCTAAATCTGATTTACGGCGGTATCCAATTAGCAGTGTTAAAGTAGTGCTGCTAATGGATCATTGCAGGGCTATACAATTATCCCCGTAGTGCCATCCGACGTCGGTACTTGTGTTGAATAATCCATGAAAAGTGCAGTTTTTTCACAGCTGAAATGGCTTATCATGGATCCTATGTGTTTTTGGGAGAAATATCCGATTATTTTGTTTGAAATAATAGGATAGGGGGAAAAAAAAACATTGGCGAAAAACGGGGATAATCTGCGAAAAAATCCCTTTTTTTTTGCTAATTGGATACCCCCATTAGAATCAAAATGGACAATATTAGTTTCAGTGAAAGATACTTTGGTCAGGTTAGCAAGATTTAATGTAAACACTAATTTAAAATTAAGGGCATACTTACCAATCATGATGCAAAAACTTAATACATTCTTGACATGTATACCTACTATATTGCATGACATATTATGCCTTATAACAATTCTAGATTTTGCCTGTTGGAAGCTTGCTATTTTGAATGCCTGAGCTGTTTAACATAATGCTGCACTGCATTGTGAGTATTTTGGAATATACACTAACAAGAATAAATCTACTTTGAATTGACATAATGGGACTTTGTGATTATTGGTGATATACTTACAGTATAATTGCATTACCAGTAAAAATATATTATTTAGTTATACTTTCATCACAAACCATAGTTTGTTCCTTAGAGTTTTCTTACTCTGAGAAAAACAAGTCCCACAAAAATATAGTCTAACTGGGCATGCAGCAACGTTATTTAGGTATTGTTTTTTTTTTATTAATTGTTTTTATTTTGCAAAAACAGATTGTTTGGAACATATGTTTTTATTATTTTTGTAGCAGCCCCATATGTAGTAGTCAAAATAATAATACTAATAATAATAATTGTAGTGAATTTAGTACAATTTTATTACTGATATTGGCCCTCATTCAGAGCCGCTCGTTAGCGGCAGTACGCTCGTTCCGAGCGATGTTTGCACATCTGCGCATGCGTACGGTTTTTAGTACGCATGCGCGAACCAGTCAGTACGGCCAAAAATCGTTTGTACGCTATATAGCGAGTGCCTGCTATTTTGAGTGACAGAATGAGGCGTATGTGGGTGGTAACAGGGGAAGGTGCTTGAAAATGGGGAGTGGAGATCCGAACGCAGGCGTGCTTAAAGGTCAAAACGGGCGTATTATGGGTGTGCATAATTAATACAGCAGCGTCATTGACCACGTCACTGGGTTATTTTATAGCCAGAACTGCTCGCAAATTTGTGGTAGCAAACACCAACCACAAGAATAGCGAGCAATTCATACGCTGGTCGATGTACTCGATTAATCTAATAAATAGCGGACATGACGTATGGTGCGAGCGGCCAGGGGGCGTTTTTAACAAATAAACGAGCGTATGTTTTGCTCGCTCGTTCAGACTTAGAGGTGTGAACAGACTGCAATTTGCGAAGGGATCATTTGAATAGCCACCCCTTGTTTTTGAACGAACGACCGCAAATAGCGAACGGCACTGAATGAGGGCCATTGTCTTTGTTTTTAATATTATTCATAGCAGCAGTATAAAATCAATTAAAGCAGTAGAAGGAGTAATAAACTAATAGAACTACTGTATGTATTGGATAACACATGGTTATTAGTACTGATAATAATAAAATTCTCTGAAACTTAACATTCACATAATTTCAGATGTGTTTGTAGAAGTGCAGGAGTTCAGAAAATGGATCGGCAGAGCGGGGACTCGTAGATGTATGGCCCACATAAGAGATGCTACAGTCCAGTATGAAACATGCTGTCCCTGAGTAAATTGAGACTACTCATACATACTCCCATCACCTACTACAAGTGGTAATGACAACAATATGCGATTTATACTGATGTTCAAACAGGTATGGAGTGACCAATACTTATCAGTCCATGGATGCATGGTGTGTTCTTCCAAATCTCCCGTGCACATGAAACAAAGCAAAATAAGACACAATAGTGTAATACAGTCTAATCTAAAAGGTTCTTAATCCTCTGTGCATATAAAAGATGAATGTGGTGCTCTTTACTAGCAAAGTCCCAAATTCAGCAAATGAGAAGAGCTCCCCTTCAGACTCAGAAATTCAACTGCGTGTCACGATTTTCAAATGTAGATGCTTACACAGAGCTTACATGTAAACATTGTAGTATATACACGTAAAGGTTTCTTTAAGAACCCACGTCTCAGCCATCCTTCTCTGAGTATATGTGCAGGACCATATATGAAGAATAAACTAAAACTAAGGCCCTCATTCAGAGCCGTACGCTCTGAGCAGAGCGCACGCTCTGAATGAGGGCCGGGCTCCATGAAAATGGAGCGTCCTCCTGGACGCTCGTATAGCTGTGGGTCACCACCCACAGGCTATACGAGCGTGCATTGTGATGGCCGCGATGGTCGTGACCATCGCGACCATCGAAATTGCGAGCCGGAGCCTGCGGTTGAGGTTTTCAACCGCAAGCTCCGGAGTGATTTTGGCTCTATCAGAGCCAAAATCACTCCCACTGACATCACTAGTGATGTCAGTGTGCCGGCTTCTGACGGGAGGCACGCCCCCGGCACGCCCACCAAAGGGGTCGTGCTGTCAATCAACATTGACAACACGCCCCCTTTGATCGGACACAACGAGCGAAGGACTTTCCTTCGCTCGTCGCGTCTGGCGCATGCGCACGACGGAGCGGACAGCCGCTCGCGAGTGGGTCTGAATCAGGCCCTAAATTTGCAACATGTCAACAGCACATTTATTAAAATACTTTAAAAACAGGGACATTATCCAATATATGAGCTGGATCATCACATAGTCATCATATAACAGATGGAACCTCCAGCTGCCTTCTTACTTGTGTTCGATGAAGCATACCTACATAAACATCGGTAACATCGAAGCACATCGGCGGCCATGTTACCCTTGCAGCAGATCTGACCTGTCGCAGCCTTGGATACTCTTCTGACACGTAGAGCTGCGTATGCAATCGCAGTGGCTAATTTATGCACGTCCATGTAACGGCGTTTAAACAGACAGGCAAATCTGCGTTTTTGTGACCACTCCCCATTACCACCCCAAACACTGGCAGTCTGTCACTCGCTTAGCGATGGATTCCTCTGTGCGTGCACAATCGCAATGCGATCACAGTGTGGTGCAGACGTAGCGTTCCCGCTAGGCTGTTTTAGCGGGGCGCGGCGCCCTGCCCTCCTTCTGGAGGGCAAAAAGCACCCTGCCCTCACAGTCTGCGGGTGCCGTTCTCACCCGCGGGACGCAGTGTCCCGCGGGTGGACAACCATGCGGTGACCCAGTCACCGCCGGAGAATAGACGCCGGGCGCATGCGCCCGGCATCTATTCTCCATTTCTGGCAGCGCTTGGGGGCTGCCCGGCATGTCCGTAAGTGCCGGGCACGCCCCCAAGTATGACGTAAAGGGGACGCGCACACAAGGTTGCCATCTCTAGCTCCGGCGCCCTGCCTGCCGCCGGAGCTAGAGTGAGCACTACATACGCATGTGCAATGCCAAACAATCGCTCTGCATGAAAATTGCATTAGCGTCCATCTCTGAATGAGGCCCTAAGTGAGGACCCACATATGACAGGTAGTAGATGCCCCAAGTCACTGTTTCCAATGCGTTTCAACGTAATGGGCATTTTGTTTGTGCACTTGCATCATATGAGGAAATAATTTTTCTTCTATTTGTCCCCCCATAACATAGAACACATCGTTTAATATTAGAGGGGTCTCTAAAATTGTGCACATAAGAGACATTGGCCCTCATTCAGAGCCACTCGCTAGCGGCAGTACGCTCGTTCCGAGCGATGTTCGCACATCTGCGCATGCGTACGGATCGTTATACGCATGCGCGAACCAGTCAGTGCGGCCGAAATTCATGTGCTCGCAATATAGCGAATGCCTGCTATTTTGAGTGACAGAATGAGGCGTATGTGGGTGGTAACAGGGGAAGGTGCTTGAAAATGGGGAGTGGAGATCCGAACGCAGGCGTGCTTAAAGGTCAAAACGGGCGTTTTATGGGTGTGCATAATTAATACAGCAGCATCATTGACCACGTCACTGGGTTATTTTCTAGCCAGAACTGCTCGCAAAATTGTGGTAGCAAAAACCAACCACAAGAATAGCGAGCAGTTCATACGCTGGTCGATGTACTCGATTAATCTAATAAATAGCGGACATGACGTAGGATGCGAGCGGCCAGGGGGCGTTTTTAACAAATAAACGAGCGTATGTTTTGCTCGCTCATTCAAACTTAGAAGTGGGAACAGACTGCAATTTGCGAACTGATCATTTGAATAGCCACCCCTTGTTTTTGAACGAGCGAGCGCAAATAGCGAACGGCTCTGAATCAGGCCCATTATTGGCGGACACATATATATTATTTTATTATGAAGAAGAGATTGATTACAATTTTTTAATAGCCGGACGCGGTTATTTGATTTTTTTTTGTCTCTTACAAGATAGTATACAACTATACAACTATGGACTTCTCAACATACTGTCTGTGCGGTATTCAATCGGGAATCTGGCTGACGTAAGCCGGCTTCCTGATTGCTTTATCCCAGTGAGGGATAAATGGCAGGCGTCTAAATCTAGACGCCTGTCATATTTCCGACGCCGGGAGACCGGCACCCGGCATCCTGATTGAAGGGATGCCGGGCACCGCGAGCGGACATCCGCGGGGGGGGGGGGTTAGGTTTAGGGCACCCGGGGGGGACTTAGGGTTAGGCACCCACCCGGGAGGGTTAGGGTGAGGCTAGGGGAAGGGGGCGTTAGGGTTAGGCACTCCAGGGGGGAGGTTAGGTTTAGGCAGCGGGGAAGGGAGGGTTAGGGTTAGGCACTTCCGGGGAGGTTAGGGTTAGGCACCCCCCCAGGAGACTTAGGTTTAGGCAGCGGAGAAGGGGGGGTTAGGTTTAGGCACTTAGAGGGGGGATTAGGGTTAGGCACAGGGGGGGAGGTTAGGGTTAGGCACCCCTAAGGAGGGTTAGGGTTAGGGGGGTTAGTTTGTACTTACATAGGGACGATCGGGATTTTCAGCGCTGTCGGCCTGCCGCTGCCGGGATCTCTGCATCTGTCGGACTGACGCTGCCAGGAATCGAACTGCCGGCCATGCGTCAGCCGGTATTTCATACCGATTGCGTCTGTGCTGCTACTGCCATAACAACAATATAACAGACACTTTGTAACAGATTGTTTTTCTTCTTTTAACGATAAAGCTGCATACACACACAACGATTTAGTTAATGAATGATTTTCTACCTTGAAAAAATGAACTAAAATCATTTACTAAAGTTGTTCATTTACTATGTTCATTTAAATGTAATGAACGATTTTTATGAACTACAAACGATTTTTGCATATTAACTTAATGAAAATCGTCAGGGGCTGGCTGGCAACTTTTAGCCTGGGGGGCAAATGCATGCAGGCGGCCCTGGCAGAGGGGTAGCGTGTAGCCAGGGTGCCCGAAAAACATGCGTGCTACAGCGCCCCCCCCAAGTGTTCCAGGGAGGAGGCGGGTCCATATGGGATTAATGTAAAGTAAAAATAAAGATTAGGAACTGTCCTGTCGTGGTGCCCCCCTGTGCCCCAGGAGAGGATCCCCTTATGCAGGCCTCCAGTAATGCCCCCAGTAGTGATCCCCCTATGCAGTGCCACTTATACAGTGCCCCCAGTAGTGGTCCCCCCTGTGCAGTGTCCCTTGTGCCCCCAGTAGTAAGCCCCTTATATAGTGCCCCCATTAGTGGTACCCCCTATGCAGTGCTCCTTATATAGTGCCCCCAGTAGCAGACCACACCCCATGCAGTGCCCCCAATAGTAGTAACCCTTATGCAATGCCCCTTAAATAGTGGCCTCAGTTGTAGTTTCCCCCTTTTTATAGAGCCCCCAGCAGTGATCCCTCGACGCAGTGCCCCCAGTGGTAGTCTCCTCCCCCCTATGTAGTGCCCCTAGTAGTAGTCCCCTCCCCCCTATGCAGTGCCCCTAGTAGTTGTCCCCTCCCCTTGTAGTGCCCCTAGTAGCAGTAGTCCCCCCTTGTAATAGTAGTGCCCCCAGTAGTAGTCCCTCCCTTGAAGTGCCCCCAGTTATAATCCCCAGTAGTGGTCCCCCCTTGTAGTGCCCCCCCCCTGTAGTGCCCCCAGTAGTGATCTCCCCCTTGTAGTACCCCCAGTAGTGGTCTCCCTCTTGTAGTGCCCCCAGTCCAGTAGTGGTTCCCCCTTTGTAGTGCCACCAGTAGTAGTAGTCCCCCCCTTGTATTGCCCCCATTAGTAGTAGTCCCCCCCTTGCAGTGCCTCCAGTAGTGGTTCCCCCCTTGTGGTGCCCCCAGTAGTGGTCTCCCCCTTGTAGTGCCAACCTCCCCCCCAGTAGACACGCGTAGTAAAAAAACCAAAAAAACACTTACCTGAATCCCCGCTCCCGCCGTCGCCATCCGCTCCTCCGTCTGTCCTTCCCGGGCATTATGGGAGAGACGTCATACGATGTCATGACGCCTCTCCCATTTCCCACTGCGGGAGCCGGAAGATGGAGCGGCTCCTGCAGTGGGCGCAGCAGCAGCTAATGAGAGTCTGACAGACTCTCATTGGCTGCTGCTTACAACAAACACACAGCTGCCGGTGGCTGTGTGTTTGTCACTTGTGTAGCGCTGACCGAACTCCGTCCGGTCAGCGCTACACACGCAGTGCAGTCTGTGTCACAGAGACACAGTCTGCACCACGGCCCGCATGATGCTGCGGCCCGGGGGGCACATGGCACCCTGCCCCCCGGCCCAGCCCGCCACTGAAAATCGTTGAGTTGACAATTCTGACTGAACTACAAACTACAAATGTGAATGCGCATGAACAATAATCGTTCATCATTTGACTCAGAAAGTGAACGATTTTTTTCAAACGATTATCGTTAAACGATATCGTTAAACGATATCGTTAAACGATAATCGTTCAAAAAATCGTTGTGTGTATATGCACCTTTAGTAGCAACTAGCTGATACATTGTTTCATCTATAATTGTTTGTTACTTCTGTGTTGAAGATTTCCTGTTTTATGAAAATTATAATAGAATAAATCTATTTATTTTGTGTTTATTTGTAAAAAAAAAAAATGTTTTTTCTTGTGGCACATCTATGACTTATTTGTGCACTTCACACCCCTTTAGCGTGGTTATATTTACTCTATTTTTTTTTATTGGCTAGAAACCATTCCTTAACTGCAGCTTGGTAGTATCTATGAAAGAACAATATATATAAAATATTGTAATTATATGTTTTCATATTTTTTCAATAGAAAAATTATTATCGTTTCGTGAAAAACATTATTACATTGCAAATTATAGCCAATATATTTATATGAATTGAGACCCCTTCCAAGCTCCCATAGGCTTTTGTTCCCTCCCGTTATTTTTTTAAAGTGGGTTCAAATGACTCAAAAATCAACCAATGGGCATTTTATGCACCCCAAATTTAACTACAGCTTCTATAATAACAAAAAAAAAATATTGTTTTCTATCATTTTTTCACTGCTATCAAAAAATGCACAAATCAGCCATTTGAACCATTTAAAAATATATTTCTGTGGGACAGTAATAGACATCTATATTATTATCCAATTTATAAAAAAAAAGTTTTTTAAGGGTGCAGGTTTTTCTCCCCATTGTTTAAAAAAAAAATTGCTGTGGATTTTTGGAAACAAAATAATCGTGCAAAATGTTTTTCAATTGTGTAGTGCTAGGATCAGGAGTGCACATATCGAAAAATGGTCGTGAAAGCCGCGTTAAATTTTGTGGCCAATTGAATATGTTCCACATAGAAAGATATTTTATTATATCAAATGAATTAATTAGAACAATTATAACTGGTTCAAAGTAGGGGTGAGCGGGTTCGGATTTCTGAAATCCGAACCCCCCCGATCCGAGTCCGATCCGAGTCAGGCTCGACTTTTCCCGCCTGACTCGGATTCTGAAATCGAGGCAAAACATCATCATCCCGCCTTCCGAGTCTCGCGGGTTTTGGATCCTATATAAGGTACCCGCGTCGGCGCCATTTTCTCACTCGGCTGTGGACAGTGAAGAGGGAGGGTGGGAGTTAGGGCTGGCTGGGCTGTGTAGTGTAGTGTAGTGTAGTGCAGAGTAGTAATGTGCTGTGCTGTGCTGTGCTGCGCTGTGCTGCTGTTGTCCATAGGGGCTGTGTCCACTACTTCAAAGTCCATAGGGGCTGGCTGTGTTGTGCTGTGCTGCTGTTGTTAATAGGGGCTGTGTCCACTACTTCAAAGTCCATAGGTGCTGGCTGGACTGTGTTGTGCAGTCAGTTGTCCATAGGGGCTGTGTCCACTCCAAAGTCCTGTGCAGTGTCCCAGTCCTAAAGGGGTGCTGTAGTGTTGTCCAGGGGGTGCTCTGTCCATCAGGGGTGCTCCCCCCAAGTGCTAAAAAAATAATATTTTTTCTGTGTTTGTGAATTGTGTGCGCAGTAGCCGCACGTGCATCAACAAAGTAGTGCCAAGCGTGCGCCTGTGTCATAAGTAAAGGGCCGGCTGGCTTGACCGTTAAAGGGTGCTGTAATCCCCAAAGTACACTCCAAACCAAATAAAAAAATTTTTTCTGTGTTTGTGAATTGTGTGCGCAGTAGCCGCACGTGCATCAACAAAGTAGTGCCAAGCGTGCGCCTGTGTCCCATAAGTAAAGGGCCGGCTGGCTCATTTCTTAAAGGGTGGTGTAACCCACAAAGTGCACTAGTCTCCAACAAAAATAAAAAATTATTTTCTGTGTTTGTGTGCGCCTTAGCCGCACGTATATATCAATATAACATAAATGGAGGACCAAACTTTCTCCGATAAAAATAAAATAGGGAAAGATCAAGAACCACTTCCTCCTAGTGCTGAAGCTGCTGCCACTAGTCATGACATAGACGATAACATGCCATCAACATCGTCTGCCAAGGCCGATGCCCAATGTCATAGTAGAGGGCACATACAATCCCAAATGACAAAGTTCAGGAAAATGACCTTGAAAAAAATATTTAAATCATCTGAAGAGAAACGTAAACTTGCCAATAAGCCATTTACGACACGGAGTGGCAAGGAACGGCTAAGGTCTTTCCCTATGTTCATGACTAGTGGTTCAGCTTCACATGACGATGGAAGCCCTCCTCCCGCTAAAAAAATCAAACGAGTTAAGCTGGCAAAAGCACAGCGAAGAACTGTGCGTTCTAATAAGATATCACAAATCCCCAAGGAGAGTCCAAGTGTGGTGGCGGTTGCGATGCCTGACCTTCCCAGCACTGGACGGGAAGAGGTGGCTCTTTCCACCATTTGCACGCCCCCTGCAAGTGCTGAAAGGAGCACCCACAGTCCACTTGCTGATATGCAAATTGAAGATGTCACTGTTGAAGTACAACAGGATGAGGATACTGGTGTAGCTGGCACTGAGGAGGAAGTTGGCGAGGAGGATTCTGATGGTGATGTGGTTTGTTTAAATCAGGCTCCGGGGGAGACAGTTGTTGTCCGTGGGATGAAAAAGCCCATCACGGTCATGCCTGGGCAGAAGACCAAACATTCCACCTCTTTGGTCTGGCAATATTTCTATCCAAATCCGGACAACAACTGTCTTGCCATATGTACCATATGTAAAGGTGAAATAAGTAGGGGTAGGGACGTTAACCACCTAGGAACATCCTCCCTTATACGGCACCTGCAGCGCGTTCATAAAAAGTTACTGTCAAGTTCAGAAACTTTGGCTCAGACCGTAAGCAGTCCAGGGTCACCTAAATCCCTTTTTCCTGTTTTATCCAAGGAATCGGTGGATGAGGAGGATGAGGACGACATCTTGCCTCCGTAGAACCAGTTTGTGCAGGGACACATTAATTGCCAGCTTGTTTTGTGGGGGCCCAAACGAACCAATCATTTCAGCCACAGTCATGTGGCAGACCCTGGCGCTGAAATGATTGGTTTGTTAAGTGTGCATGTCTTATTTATACAACATAAGGGTGGGTGGGAGGGCCCAAGGCCAATTCCATCTTGCACCTCTTTTTTTTCTTTGCAGTATGTACAGTTTGGGGCCTAGTTTTTCAAACTGCCATCCTGTCTGCCACTGCAGTGTCACTCCTAGATGGGCCACGTGTTTGTGCCGCCCACTCGTGTCGCTTAACATAGTCATCCAGCTACCTCGGTGCAACCTTTTGGCCATAAAAACAATATTGTGAGGTGTTCAGAATAGACTGGAAATGAGTGGAAATGAAGGTTATTGAGGTTAATAATAGCATAGGAGCAGAAAAACCCACAAATTCTGTGATTTTAGCTGTTTTTATGCTTTTTTAAAAAAAAATACAGATCCAAAACACAAAACCCAGAACCCAAAACACGGAAGGGTGGTTTTGGCAAAACCAATCCAGATCCAAAACACGAAGAAAGATCCAGATCCAAAACCAAAACACAAAACACGAAAAGTGGCCGGTGCACACCCCTAGTTCAAAGCTAATTTTCTGTCACTATTAGTCCCTTTTATGACTGCAGAAACTACACTCTCTAGAGTCTCTAGGTCTAGGACGTACTTTAACATACTGTATATCATACATTATAATCTCAATGGAGCAATCTAAAAAAGCCAACAAATGTATAATTTAAAGCACATTTAAAACAGAGGACTGTAAAGGAGACATTTCTGGAATGACTTTCCTAAACTACTGCCAGTTAAACCTGGAAAGTGCTGTTCAGTAAAATACTGTATCTGTTTCCAGAGAAGTATTAATCCAGCAACTGTAAGTGCTTAGTATGGAGTCTGATATAAACGCTATAAAGGCACAGGCCTGTTGCTGAGATGAAACTAAAGATATGTTTGTTTAGCAGAAAATGAGTCTGTTCTCTGTCCACAGTGATTTTCTAAAACAAGGAAAGGAGTGCTCAGCTCTGGAGCATGAAGCTGTGTGATACTCATTTCTCAGCTCCATTTAAGTTCCTGACCTGGAGTGTAGATTTCCATCCTGCGGCAGTGCAGGCTTTGATGAGAAGCAGAACATGCAATCCTGTGAGATCTTGCCTACAAAGAGTTGCATGTCCTGAAAGACAATAACAATGTCAGATCAAATGTTCAAACTGAACTGTTGCATTGTTTTTGTGGGTTAGCCGGATGCCATAGCAACTACCTGCGCTAGAGTGTAACTTTGCAGTGATGAAATGATGAGACGCATACTGAAGATCTTATTTATATAATTTTTTTTCTTGTGTGGAAATTGTGATTTGTGAATCTGTACCTGTATATTAATACTGGGTACACGCCTGAACTATATATCTTACTTTCGAGCGATGAACGATATATCGATACTGCATCGGTAGGTCTGCCCAATACTGTATGTCGCCTGCAGAAGCCATTGAATTTGACATCACAAGTGGGCGGGCATATTCAAATAGCTGTGACGTGCGGTGAGGTCAATGGCTGGCAAGACACACATGGAGATGGGTTTGAGTGCTGGGAGCCTGTCTCACCCCCTACTCACTGTAACTCTCCCCTCACTACACTAAGCTTCAGTGTCCTTTGATAGTCCTATCTGCATCACTATGTCTTCTCTTGCTTCTGCTGACTGAGCTCTGATCTCTAAACACAGCAGTGCACTTCTGGTTACAAGACACATCCATCTTGTCCATCAGTGCTCAAAGCATGCCCCCCATACTCAGAGGCATGCCTCTATTAGCTCTTTATCAAGAAAAACTATAAAAATAGACAGAACGGCGTATATGGTTAGTTTCTATTAAAATACTGTGATACAGTATTATAATACTTATCACCCCCAATGGGGACACCAAATGTAATCTAAACTAAAAAAGACTGAGTGAGTATCCTAAAAAACATATTTATTAAACACATTGTGCAGTCTGTAAAATCATCAAAGGGTACAAAACCAACATAAAATGAGATAATGCATCTAGTTAATCATTGCTGTGCAGCTTACTGCCCATGGTATGGCCCCACCCCCAGCTCTGCAAGCAGTGTCTGACTATACTGTACAGAAATGAGGCTGAGCTATCACTGCCTCATCTCTCATCTCTCTGTAGTCCCAGGGAGGTCCACAAAGCTGGTGAGTGTTAACTATAAAAATGATTACAATAAACAAAGAAGATGTTTATAAGTTATAAATATCTTCTTTGTATCATTCTAATCCTTATTATATCAAATCTCAGGAGTATGACAGGGGAGGCTCTGCCTACCCTGACTGCACGTGCCTGTCAAATAGTTCTGCTGGCCACACATATCGGCCAGATGATTGGTAAGTATGTATGCACTTACCAATCGTTAGTGTGTGCCCATGTTAAGACAGTTTTGATCTTATTGCACCTTTTTATGGATTATGATTGGATTATGATTCGGTTTTGAGTCAGAAGAGCAGGCAACTCTCCCACATCCCATCGAATTCCCTAAGAAAATGGGCAGAGGCGGAGCTTGATGACGCAATTTGGAGCAAACCATGTGATCATGCATCTCTCCTCCACTGCACAATGCCACAAAAATAAAGATTCTGTAGGGGAGGTGAAGAATGTCGGAAAGTATAGTATATGCTAGAGATGGGCGGTTACAGATCTGGCTTGGATCTATCCTCCAAATTTGGATCTCAGAACAAGGGAAAATGTAATCTTTCACGGACATCTCAGCACAGAAAGTTTATGCTCCTGTATGCAATGCAAATAACGACCCTCTAATCCTGCTATTACATACTGTATGTCACTTTTCTTTAGCTACAAAACTCACTTTTTAGTTTATAAGACATTGGCCTAACACAAGGACATATTTCTGGATAGGGGGGAAGTGGAAAAAAAAACTTAAATAATTTGAGGTTAATTATCAGAAAAAATAGGTTGAGAAGAGAGTAGAAAAGGCTGAGTAGTGTCAGTATATCTGCCAGTGTTTCTGTCTGTCCTGTCAGTCTGTTTCCCAGCCTTGTGTGTGAGTCTGAGCTATTTTTTAAAGGTGAAGAAAATTAGGTGGAAACAGCAGTTTTACATGAATTATATACAGTATCACTGCAAGTTTCTAAAGGCTGACCATAGGAGATATGACAGATCTAAGGACAGACATCACAGATCCACATCTATGTAAAACAGAAAGATGTTTTATAATGATGCTAGTAATAATAATATACTGCAGATATGTGTGTATCTAGCACCTAGGATTTTGTTCATATTTTGATCAAAACATTTAAGCTTGCCGCCTGTCGTCAAGGGAAACCAATTCTCAAAACACAGGATGCCACTGCGGCCACAGAGGAATCAGATGGGCCCAAATGCTGGATTGGCGTCCTGGCCAATTGAGGGTGCATTGCCGCAGCCAATACGGTATGTTCTGTGTTGATATGAATTAGGGGTGAGCGGGTTCGGATTTCTGAAATCCGAACCCCCCGAGCCCCCCCGATCCGAGTCCGATCCGAGTCCGATCCGAGTCAGGCTCGACTTTTCCCGCCTGACTCGGATCTGAAATCGAGGCAAAACGTCATCATCCCGCCTTCCGAGTCTCGCGGGTTTTGGATCCTATATAAGGTACCCGCGTCGGCGCCATTTTCTCACTCGGCTGTGGACAGTGAAGAGGGAGGGTGGGAGTTAGGGCTGTGTAGTGTAGTGTAGTGTAGTGCTGCTGTTGTCCACTACTTCAAAGTCCATAGGGGCTGGCTGTGTTGTGCTGTGCTGCTGTTGTTAATAGGGGCTGTGTCCACTACTTCAAAGTCCATAGGGGCTGGCTGGACTGTGTTGTGCAGTCAGTTCTCCATAGGGGCTGTGTCCACTCCAAAGTCCTGTGCAGTGTCCCAGTCCTAAAGGAGTGCTGTAGTGTTGTCCAGGGGGTGCTCTGTCCATCAGGGGTGCTCCCCCCAAGTGCTAAAAAAATTATATATTTTCTGTGTTTGTGAATTGTGTGCGCAGTAGCCGCACGTGCATCAACAAAGTAGTGCCAAGCGTGCGCCTGTGTCATAAGTAAAGGGCCGGCTGGCTTGACCGTTAAAGGGTGCTGTAACCCCCAAAAGTACACTCCAGTCCAAACCTAAAAAAAAATTATTTTCTGTGTTTGTGAATTGTGTGCGCAGTAGCCGCACGTGCATCAACAAAGTAGTGCCAAGCGTGCGCCTGTGTCATAAGTAAAGGGCCGGCTGGCTTGACCGTTAAGGGTGCTGTAACCCCCGAAAGTACACTCCAGTCCAAACCAAAAAAAAAATTATTTTCTGTGTTTGTGAATTGTGTGCACTGTGGCTGCACGTGCATCAACAAAGGAGCAGCGCCAAGCGTGCGCCTGTGTCCCATAAGTAAAGAGCCGACTGGCTCATTTCTTAAAGGGTGGTGTAACCCACAAAGTGCACTACTCTCCAGCAAAAATAAAATAATATTTTCTGTGTTTGTGTGCGCTTTAGCCGCACGTATATATATCAATATAACATAAATGGAGGACCAAACTTTCTCCGATAAAAATAAAATAGGGAAAGATCAAGAACCTCTTCCTCCTAGTGCTGTTGCTGCTGCTGGGAGTTGTTCATCATCCCAGAGAGGAAGTAGGAACATCACTACTTTTACTAAACAATTGACCCTCCAACAGTCCCTAGCGATGAGGATGAAGTACGACAGCAGTCATCCTGAAGCAAAACGTATAACTGAGGCCTTGACTGCTATGTTGGTGTTAGACGTGCGTCCGGTATCCGACATTAGTGCAGTGGGATTTAGACAATTGATGGAGGTAGTGTGTCCTCGGTTCCAAATCCCGTCTAGATTCCACCTGCATCCTCAAAGCAGCAGCGACAAGCGTGCGTCTGTCTGTTAAAGGGTGGTGACACCCTCAAAGTGTGCTACACAAACAATTAAAATATTGTTCTTTTTTTTTCTCTTTGTGAATTGTGTGGGCTGTAGCCGCACCTGCATCCTTAAAGCAGCAGCGACAAGCGTGCGTCTGTCTGTTAAAGGGTGGTGACACCCTCAAAGTGTGCTACACAAACAATTAAAATATTGTTCTTTTTTCTGTCTTTGTGAATTGTGTGGGCTGTAGCCGCACCTGCATCCTTAAAGCAGCAGCGACAAGCGTGCGTCTGTCTGTTAAAGGGTGGTGACACCCTCAAAGTGTTCTACACAAACAATTAAAATATTGTTCTTTTTTTTTCGGTCTTTGTGAAATGTGTGGGCTGTAGCCGCACCTGCATCCTTAAAGCAGCAGCGACAAGCGTGCGTCTGTCTGTTAAAGGGTGGTGTAACTCTCACAGTGTTCCAAAAAATAAAAAACTATTTTTTTAATGTGTTTGTGACTTGTGTGCGATGTAGCCACACTTGCATCCTCAAAGCAGCAGCGACAAGCGTGCGTCTGTCTGTTAAAGGGTGGTGACACCCTCAAAGTGTGCTACACAAACAATTAAAATATTGTTCTTTTTTTTTTGGTCTTTGTGAAATGTATGGGCTGTAGCCGCACCTGCATCCTTAAAGCAGCAGCGACAAGCGTGCGTCTGTCTGTTAAAGGGTGGTGACACCCTCAAAGTGTTCTACACAAACAATTAAAATATTGTTCTTTTTTTTTCGGTCTTTGTGAAATGTGTGGGCTGTAGCCGCACCTGCATCCTTAAAGCAGCAGCGACAAGCGTGCGTCTGTCTGTTAAAGGGTGGTGTAACTCTCAAAGTGTTCCAAAAAATAAAAAACTATTTTTTTAATGTGTTTGTGACTTGTGTGCGATGTAGCCACACTTGCATCCTCAAAGCAGCAGCGACAAGCGTGCGTCTGTCTGTTAAAGGGTGGTGACACCCTCAAAGGTTTGCTACAGAAACAATTAAAATATTGTTCTTTTTTTTTCGGTCTTTGTGAAATGTGTGGGCTGTAGCCGCACCTGCATCCTTAAAGCAGCAGCGACAAGCGTGCGTCTGTCTGTTAAAGGGTGGTGACACCTCAAAGTGTTCTACACAAACAATAAAAATATTCTTTTTTTTTTCTGTCTTTGTGAATTGTGTGGGCTGTAGCCGCACTTGAATCCTCAAAGCAGCAGCGACAAGCGTGCGTCTGTCTGTTAAAGGATTACATCGGTGACAGCATCCAAGTAGGCATGTCAGACAGTCCGTACCTGTACTGGCAGGAAAAAGAAGCAATTTGGAGGTCCCTGTACAAACTGGCTCTATTTTACCTGAGTTGCCCCCCCTCCAGTGTGTACTCCGAAAGAGTGTTTAGTGCAGCCGGGAACCTTGTCAGCGAAAGGCGTAGGAGGTTGCTTCCACAAAATGTGGAGAAGATGATGTTCATAAAATGAATTATCAACTCTTCCAGGGAGACCAGCCTCCAGAACGTACAGAGGGACCTGTGGTTCCAGCAGGGACGAATTAATACTCTGTGAGGATGAGGATGTACACACTGAAGAGGGTGAGGAATCGGTGGATGAGGAGGATGAGGATGACATCTTGCCTCCGTAGAGCCAGTTTGTGCAGGGACACATTAATTGCCAGCTTGTTTTGTGGGGGCCCAAACGAACCAATCATTTCAGCCACAGTTGTGTGGCAGACCCTGGCGCTGAAATGATTGATTTGTTAAAGTGTGCATGTCCTGTTTATACAACATAAGGGTGGGTGGGAGGGCCCAAGGACAATTCCATCTTGCACTTCTTTTTTTTCTTTGCATTATGTACAGTTTGGGGCCTAGTTTTTCTAACTGCCATCCTGTCTGCCACTGCAGTGTCACTCCTAGATGGGTCACGTGTTTGTGCCGCCCACTCGTGTCGCTTAGCATAGTCATCCAGCTACCTCGGTGCAACCTTTTGGACATGAAAACACTATTGTGAGGTGTGAGGTGTTCAGAATAGACTGGAAATGAGTGGAAATTAAGGTTATTGAGGTTAATAATAGCATAGGAGCAGAGAAACCAACAAATTCTGTGATTTTAGCTGTTTTTATGCTTTTTTAAAAAAAAATACAGATCCAAAACACAAAACCCAGAACCCAAAACACGGAAGGGTGGTTTTGGCAAAACCAATCCAGATCCAAAACACGAAGAAAGATCCAGATCCAAAACCAAAACACAAAACACGAAAAGTGGCCGGTGCACACCCCTAATATGAATATGCATTCCGCTGATATGGGGGCATTGCTCTGCTTCACTGGCTGATCTTGGCTCTGTATGGCCACCCCAGACAGGCCTGGGCCCGGGTAAACTGCTCAGTCATCTTGGTACCCCTGGATACTGCAGTCCCTATTTCATTAAGGTCTCTAATTTATCAAGCACAGCTTGATCTTGAGATTGTACCCTATGGGCTACTATTTAGCTTTTTTCCGGAGGACCCTTAGGTATCCTCGCTGATAGCCTACGCCTGCAGATATGTGGCCAGATGACCGCTCGTGTCAATACTGTAAGAACTTATAGGTGCCAGCGAGATGGACAAAATAACCGTTTAGGAGCAGGACTTTGCCAGGCTGGGTAGATTAATAGCAACCTAAACACTCCCAATTTCCATAATGTACATCGATATGGAATGTTACTTTTCAGGGATTTACCTGCTGTAATAATAATCCCATTGTCCCTCTGACTTATCAGTAACCCCTGCACATGCTAAAGTTCTTTTATAGTGCACAATGGCAGTCTATCACTAAGCAACAGCTTGTGAGTCCTTTCATTTTAAGTCATGTCACTGTACCTTGAGAGTGGGAAAAGATTATATTAATTTAATGCATTTACCTTAATTTGTGCTTTGATTTGCATGGGGTGTTACTGTATGGAGTATGTAATTTACACTATATGCTGGAACAGAGCCGTAACTAGACTTTTTGGTGCCCTGTGCCAGAAAGAGCATTGGCGCCCCCCTCATTTTTCAAAGGGACATAATGCACCCAAAAAAGGGCCATGGCTTCATGGGGAAGGGCCAGGGAAGAGATAGGAGAGGCCAGGAGATGTGAGGGATGAAATAAGAGGAAGCTACAAGCAAGAATGATAATAAACAGAAATTTGACAGGCCCAAACAGCGCCCCCTGACCTGTGGTGCCCTGTGCGATGGCACCGGCCGCACTACCCTAGCTACGGCCCTGTGCTGGAAGGTCTTTAACACACAGGGTAACTATAGAACAATAGAATTTTACCTGCAGTCATGTCAGCTGCATTGGCCAGAGGATGAAATCAGCTAGAACAGTTATTATAGAGATGTTGGTCTCTATGGGCTGACTGCAGTGCAGAGTGTATCTGAAACACACAATGTGTTGTGGATGCAGATTGCTACATAGCTGCTAAAATGAGATATATTAATATGAGTATTTGTATCCTGTGTAAAAAAAAAACAATTTCTCATTACTATACAAGCAGCACACTACTGCTACTCTTGTTCAGGAGCTTATTCACATTTAATATAAAGTATTCAGAGTAAAGTGGGGTACACATGTGGCAAACCCAGCGGCTGGCCAACCATCACGCCAACCGAGTGATGGAGATGGTTAGCTATACACACTTACCAATCAGCATCTCGTTATGTCTGGCCACACATCACAACTGGGAGGGCATTTAAATTAGCCCACTCAGTTGTGATGTCATTGTCGGTGGTTCCTGTGGCTAGTATAACAGGGTGGTTGGTCGCCCGCACACATCGGCAGATGCACACGATACATGTATGTGTATTAGGTTACTTCATATCTGCTATCACCTGGATTAGTTAAAATGTCGACATTCAGGATGTCAATATGGTCTACATGTCGATAGTCTGTGGTTAGGGTGTGGCTGTGGTTAGGATTAGGGTTTGGCTGTGATTAGGATTAGGGTTTGGCTGTGGTTGGGATTAGGGTTTGGCTGTGGTTAGAATTAGGGTTTGGCTGTGGTTAGGATTAGGGTTTGGCTGTGGTTAGGATTAGGGTTAGGCTGCAGTTAGGGTTAGACTGCAGTTACCGTAGGATTAGGATTTAAATGGTTGAAACATTCTGGCAACGTTGACATTTTATACCACACCACGGTGTCTATCATATTAATTATGTTCAAAACATTTGAACACCAGTAACCCAAAAAATACACAAACCATGCACAAGTTGTAGGTAAACCAAATGCATCTCCACATGCAGCTGTAAATAGGTGGTAACTGGGCGTTCTCACATAGTACACAGAGGTTGTGTAGACAGAATTGCGAGCTGCGAGCTATGCGCCTGTATTCAGTCGGATCCTCTGCTCCGAATGTAGAGCTGATTGAAGTGCGCACTGATAGTAATGACGTATAACAAACCAAGCAAACGGATAAGGGTGTCCCGGCCTCAGAGATGTGTACAAACTACAATCTAACCTTAATCACTAAAAGTTCACAGGATTAAAAAAAAATATATATATATATGTTTACATTTTATTGTTACTGTTATTATATATGTGAATGAGCAAGACTTTGACTAAGTTATCCTTTTATTTCTGATATCAGACATTTGGTAACTCTCAAAAGAAATGAAGAACTGGGTTTTCTCTTAGATGTGTGTATCTTGCTGTATACTGTAGCACTGCTGGCCTGTCTGACACTGTATGGAAGTTCCCAATTACACGTCTATAAAATCTATGTGAGGGAAATAACCTTGGCAGGAATCCTGCAGATAAAGGGTACTGTGTAAATCCACTACCAGCAATGTTTATAAATGTAATATAAGTGTATGATAGACAAATTATACTAACAGCTAAATAATATAGTGTCCACAATAATGACTTGCAAAGTTATTGAGTATGCGAGACAGTATAATAATTAGCGCTACAGATTTGAAAATCAGGTTATATTTAGTTTTATGATCAGGGGACATATTTATCAATTTTCTGGATTACTCTATTAAATAACATTTCCTTTGGCCACTCTTCATGGCAATTAGAGATGTTACCTTGGGAGTTAGCTAAATAGCTTCATATCACCGGCCCCATATAGAACTAGAGGACTGCGGTTCCATAATGAAAACTTTAGCACATTAGTAAACACCAGAGATATCTGTTTTAGGATAATAAATAGCAATTAAGCGTAGTTTTCAATAATCAACGTTTTTGCAAGATTTATGACTTAATAAATAGGTCCCTACAGTATGTGTTTTATTGACATTGCTTTATTAAAGCTTTTTGTTGTGAATAATATATTGCATACCATTTATATTAGCTTTACAGAAAGTTGTTATTGAGATTCTTTTATATTGTGAATCCTGCATTAATTAGTATTAATATCATTGATATCATTTATGTATCATGCACTTTTATTATACTAGTATGCATTACTGGTAATAGATTTACACCATACACTTTGTGTGTACAGGAACAAATTGGAAGATTGATATAAGATGATGTACAGTATGAAAGGGTATGGGGGAAGAATTTTTTAGGTAATAAATAGCAAATAGAAACATAGAAAATGGAAATTTTTCAAACTAATTTTTTGTCATCTTGTGAGCTTACTTCCTCCACTTTCATGGCACTTATTATAAGGCTACTTGTTATCTGTTCAAATATATAGCCATATATTTTTGCCAGTGTTTGACCCCCCGTTGCAAAAACCTATTCTGATAATGAAGATGAGCACAGATCTTTGTAGTGTTAAAATAAAATAAAAATGTAAAAAAAATATGAGTATGCCACCCCCTCTCAATAGCACCCATGAGCATGGCAGGGGCTGGTTATCTCTAATGCAGGGGGGCAAAAAGAAAGGGATCTTTCTACAAAAGCTGAAGCCAGCGCCATGATAGGCTGGACCCACTATAACATGGAAACCAGCAGCATAGGACTCAGCCGACCACCTAAAAAATGCAGGTACCTAGTAACAGTCATCCCCATGACGATAACACTGGGGCTTATTTCAACACCTTTGGGTGATGGGTGTTGGAGCAATAATGTTAAAGTGTTTAAATGATTTGTATTTTTTATGTGGCACTAATTGTCCCTAATAAGCCCAGGCAGATATAAACTATATCAACTATATAAACTATATAATAATGATGGATTAAAGTCCAGTGATAATGCTCTCAGTAATTACTATGTAAGCAAAAATTAAGATTCATATGATAATTAGCTGACATTAGATTCCAAATGTAGCAATTACTGTATAGGCAAATGTTGTAACATCCGTGATAGATCAAAGCTCAGATCATAGAAATAATATCCACTATAGTGGCTACATAAGCATATTGCAATTTCCTCATATAAATTACTATTAATAATGTGCATGTAACAATTGCATACTACTTAGTTTTGTGATCACAGTCTTGTGATCAAATTGATCTGAGTTTAGATATAATATCATCAGCAGATACTCCTATGCAAAAGCAATAATATCAGTAGCAGTAATAAGAAAAAACATACATAACAAGAATGAGTGATAGTGAAGGTTATTCTGTATATCATCTGAGCTGTAAGCCATGAAAACAATCAGAAATGTAAAAATGTAAGCAGTGCTTACAGCATATTAATGCCATTGCATATACATTGCTTTCTCTTAGATATAGTACATGTTCGATACGTATGTTGCAGTGTACTAATGACCATTTGTCAACATAACAAGATAAATCTTTTTATATTTACAAGAATAATAGAGTCGAGTAAGTTAGATGTAAATAAATAAAAATAATTTAATTAAACATCGGAAGCAGATTTCAAAAAGAATATGTCCTATATAATACTAAAAATCTAGGTGTCCATAACATGCGCAGTGAGAGCTATATGATGGCATGTGTGCTCCCAATAAGAGTCCCCACTGGAACGGATAATGTAAAAAATGTACATCTTTCACATGTTCCTACCTTGGGCCACCTCTGGCAGTGCACACACCGGCCTTCCCCTGTTATACAAACATTTGGCCACCAAAACGGTTTGTCCACTTGAGCACAGCTGCTCAAGCAAGGCGAGTTTATGTGCAGGTATGCGCTTATGTGTACTGTACATGTCACCGTCATTACAAAATAGTTAAAAATACAAGATAAAAAAAAAGAGTTGGGAAGTCTGAACATTACTCGCATTATCATTTTTGTTATTTTGCCTGTCTTTTGATATAGGGTAATTCCCTCTATATAGGGTAATCCCCTGTAATTTTACTTACATAATTGTAATATGGTGTAAGTACTTTCATGGGGCCCAAATTGTATAGTTTTCAAAATAACAAAAATGTTTGCAATGTCTAGTGGTTTCTATTTATATAGTTACTGATTCTCATGAGGAAGAAAAGTGCCGGCATATGGGGACGTCCGCAGCATCTAGATGTACAGATCGATCATCATAACCTATTGCCAAATAGTCCTTCTCTGCGTGCCAGCTTCCGTGCCACTCAGCTTGCGACAAACTTTTTTTTTGCTTAGTGTGCGCCTTACAGTGGCGAAAGTTCATCCCAGACGCCAGGAGGCAAGTTATAATTTGTTGCCCCCCCCTGTCACAGCCGCTGGCACTGTAATGTAGCATTCCGCGAGCAGATACACTCTCAGTTGCACACAGAATATAGGCATGCCAAGGAGGAGTGAGACAGAGAGTTGTGGGTGAGGGGGGGCTCCGGACGTGTCACACTGACTATAGAAGCTGCTGAGGATCAGCAACACCAATGAGCAGGGACAGGCTTTAGATAGACAGAGGCGGCAGCTGACACGGAGCTCTCCACTAGTGTATGGTGCCAGGAAAAGATGCCATGTATTGGGCAGCCATGATGGTACACTCTGAGTATATAGTTACAGCCCTAAGTGGGGTGAATATATTGTGGGCAATGGAGGAGGTGTCCCTTCAGTGCTGGAGCCTGGCAGTAGGCGCCTCCATTGTCTCCCATAGTTCTGCCCCTGGCGCCTTAGTCATACAAATTAAACAATAAGTTGCGTTAAAATGGCTTAATGAGACTGAACTGATGAATTTGATATGCAACACTACAACTGTGTCTAAATGAATCTGAATCTGTGCGTGAAGTGCTGAGATGCAGTGGACACTGTTTTTTTTAACACCAACAGGGGTATTCAATATGAAACGTTAACTTCACTGTCGGAGTTTTTTTCTGCGTTAAGGTATGGTGCGCGCTCCCACTTATCCCCATATTCAATATAAAATGAATCGGGAAACTCCGAAGTTGGATTTGCGTAAAGTTACGAATTTTTCCTTACAATAATTGTAAGACCCCCCTAAAGTGGTAAAAACATGGGGGAACACTATGGGTACCCCCGTTTTAGCCTTTAATTGAAAGTTGGGGATTTAAATGGCCGCAGCAGGTGTTTTTTTCCCGACATTGAAGAAGTGATGCAGAAGAGCACTTAGGTTATTTTTTTCGTTTTTTTAAGTGGTCCCATCAAATTTGGGGTACATGAAAATGGGTACTAGCATATTTTTAAGTCCCTAAAGTATTTTTTTTTAAATTCTGCATTTGTGCACCTGCCGCTATAATTCTATTCTAGAAAACATCTGCCGCATACTAGCAGAATAGCCCTGAACCTATTTCCCTATTGTTAAACAATTTTTCCCCATTTTTTTTTTTTACCCCAATTTTTAAAATAATTTTTTGGGGTGTCCCTATTTTTTTTTTTTACTTTTTTTGACACAGTTCTTTTTTAAATGTCATTCCCAGGGGTGCAGGCTATTTTTTTTAAGCCCGCACCCCTAAATCCCAATTCTGCACTTTTTTTCGACACCTATTCAATGGTGAAAAGTTATCACAGTTTTTTATCAAAGACTTTTCAAAACTGCGATAAGTCTTTGACATTGAATACGGTGTGAAAGTAAAACCTGCGATAATTACGTCATACCTCCGATATTAATGCAAAAACGATGTTATCGCACCCATATTGAATACCCCTGCAAGTGCTTAGTGCTTCATCTGCAACTTTGTAGCTATTTACTATATAACGTATTCGTGTGCAGTTAAAGTCGCAGCCCAGCATCTTTGGTACAGATTAGAGGTGTTTTGCTGTGTCTGCAATGTGAATAAGATGCACATTGTAAAGAACAAGTCGCTATGCTGCACCGCTTGGTGCAGCTCACTCACGCCACATGGAGTATTGAGGCTAGGGGGTATATTTACTAAAGTGAGAGTTTTTAGAAGTGGATATATTGCCCATAGCAACCAATCAGATTCTACTTAACATTTAACTAGCACCTTCTAGAATCTGATTATTTGCTATGGGCAACATCTTCACTTCTAAACACTCTCACTTCAGTAAATATACCCAGGCTTGCCTACCCTCCCGATTTGGCCAGGAGCCTCCCGATTTTCGGGTGCCGCTCCCGGCCCCCCGGGAAGGCAGGCAAGCCTCCCGCAAGCCGCCATCCCTCCCTACCCCCCTGCAGAGTTACTAAGGAAACCCCCGCAGCGGGGAGGCCCGGTGACGCGATTTGCGCTGAATCGCGTCATTGTGGCCCCGCCCCCCGCTTTACAATGCCGTTTACTCCGGCATTGTGATGAGGGGGGGGAGCCGCGATGACACGATCTCGCGGCCACACCCCCGGCCCGCACTGGCCACGCCCCAACAACAGCGTTATAGTGCGGCCACGCCACCCCGCTGTAAGCTGAATGTCGGCAAGTATGAATATACCCCTTCTTGTATAAGGACACATCTGTACTATGCCATCCCCTTGCTGGGTGAAAATGTACATTTTCTCCATACACACGCCTAAAACAAACACACACATGACAGTCCCATGAGACGGATTTGTGCACAATAGCCACAGTTTACAGGCAGAGTGATCCAGCCTTGCAAACTGTTCGCTCTTGTATCATCCGTGATGGTGCAGCGCATGCGCTGTCTGTGATTGCTTCTGCAGTACATGCACAGACTGCTGATAATCGTGAGAATCGCTCGCTGCTGGACTCAGAATAAGACCCATAATGAGCTATATATAAAACTAATCAAAAAAGTTCTATCGTCCCAAAAGTTTAATTGTGACAGTGCTGGATTCAGCATTTAAAAACAGCTCCCAATTTAACAAGCACTGAAGGATACAATGTGGCTATATATATGCGGTGAGGTCAATGGCTGGGGAGGCACTGGCTAGTATCAGAGTGATGTTGTGCTGGGTACACATCGTGTAGTGTGTGCCGAGCTTTACACAGAAGTTGCCAGTCCCTGCATAGTGACGAGGTGCCAGCTACTGGTGTCTGCAGGGAAATCCCCTATTTTGTTACATAGTGATTTAAAAGCCCCCAGACAGAGGGCCTGATTCAGACCCGGACGCTATTTGCGGTCGTTCGTTCAGAAAAAAGGGGTGGCTATTCAAATGAACCATTCGCTCTTTGCGGTCTGTTGACGCCTCTATGTCTGAACGAGCGAACAAAACTTGCGGTCGTAATTTTGAAATAAACGCCCCCTGGCCGCTCGCATCATACGTCATGTCTGCTATTTATTAGATTAATCGAGTACATCGAACGGCGTATGAACTGCTCGCTATTCTTGTGGTTGGTTTTTCCTACCGCAATGCTGCAAGCAGTTCTGACTTAAAAAAACCAAGTGACGTGGGCAATGACGCTGCTGTATTAATTATACACACCCACAAAACGCCCGTTTTGACCTTTAAGCACGCCTGCGTTCTGAATTCGACTACCCGTTTTCAAGCACCTTCCCCCGTTACCACCCACATACGCCTCCTCCTGTCACTCAAATTAGCAGGCATTTGCTATTTAGCGAACAAACGATTTTCGGCCGCACTGACTGGTTCGCGCATGCATATTACAAACCGTACGCATGCGCAGATGTGCGAACATCGCTCGGAACGAGCGAACGGCCGCTTATGAGCGGCTCTGAATCAGGCCCAGAGTCCTTTTGTCCACAGCAGACCCTCCTCACCTTTTTCTTCTATATGTATTTCCTCTGTCTGCATATTCCAGATTCCTTCCTCCTCAGTGCTGCTGCTGCTGAGCTCCGATGCCTGAGTACTTCCTGGACTGGTCACCTGAATGTCAGTGGTGTTCATCAGAGCTAAAGGCATGCCTCCTCACAGTGAGGCATGCCTCCATTAGCTCTTTCTCTCTGTCTTTTATTGGCTGCTTCGTGGCCCAGCCCCCAGCTCTAGGCAGTGTCTGAGCTATCAAATCTAAGACTGAGGACCTGTTTCAGACATGCTCACTAGGATACGTTCGCTCATAGCCAGCCGATTTTCGCAATGTGCGCATGCATATGCATCGCAGTGCGCATACCAATGCATAAAAAGTGGGAGGCACATATAGAAACCATTGTAATTCCTACACCGTTCACCTGATTTGGATGTAATTACCCTCAAATTAAATCTGAAAGTCTGCAGTTAAAGCACATCTTGTTTGTTTCATTTCAAAGCTATTGTGGTGGTGAATAAAGGCCGAAAAACTGAACGACTAGCGCTCAGTCCTTCAGGTCGCCAAGGTGCGGTGCCCGCACTGAACGGCGTTTACTGAACGTCATTCAGTGCAGGTGACCGACCTCATATCTGCGAACATGTCTAACCTGACGATCGTCGTCAGGTTGACGAGCATGTTCCACAGATAGTCGGCGTCGGAAGGATCTATCGTGCACACACATCGCTGGTCCTTGCCGGCTATCCATTAGACGACTTTCTGAACGTTCTGACCAAAACCTCCTGTAGCTTGGAGGGAGTCCCCACAACGTAGTTGCCCTGGGGCCCCCACAAGCCTTAATCTATACCTGTCTATAATTTTGCATGGATACAAAAATTCACATGTATACCTTACATGGAGACACAGCACCATATTGTTTCTTTTTCTTCACTTGTCTGGTTTTATATCCCTGGATGAACTGCTTGCCATGAGAGAGGGAAGAAACCATTGGATATCTACATATTCTGATTGGTGGATGAACATTATTGTGAAACTTTATTTCCTCATGTGTTTCTATATATTATATACTGCAGGTCAAAAGCTTTGGAAGTTTTTCACTAATCTACCTGGGCAACATTTTCAGAGTACTGTAAATAGCAGCAATAACTCATTTTCTAATACTGTGTTAAGAGGCGATAGAACATCAGCCGTCTCCTTGCAGATAAATAAATACAGTAGGCCCATTAAAATAAAAAAAATGAAAAGTTTTATTTTGAGTAGATCATTATTAAGGTCAGCAAAGGACCTCATTCAGCGGCTCTCGGAAAATGCTAGCGCTGGCTCTGAATGAGGGCGGCCGCATCTATTTTCTGAGCTGGCCTCCTGGCCGCTCGCTAGGCTGTGGGTGACCACCCACAGCTTTAGCGAGTAGCCAGGTTGATGGTCGCGATGGTCAAGACCATCGTGACCATCGGGGCTTGCGACGAGACCCTTGTGGTAGGGTCTCGTCTGCCGCAAACCCCAGTGAGCTTTCGGCTCTATTAGAGCCGGAAGCTCACCACTGACATCACGAGTGATATCAGTGGGGCCACCCCCAAATGGCAGGCGTTCCATCGGGAACGCCTCCGTTTGGCAAGCCACCCCCCCACCTGCCTACAAAACAGTGCGAGCTGTCGGTCACCATCGACAGCCGCCCCTTTTGTAGTAAGTCCCGGAGCGAGAGAATTTCTCCCTCACTCCGGGGCTTGCGCACGCGCAGTGCGGCCGCTGCGCTTGTGCAGGACCTCTACATTGACCCACTTGCGAGCGCATCAGCGTTTGCGAGCGGGTCTGAATGAGACCCAAAGTGTCTAACTGAACAGTTACACAAACATTTATTTGGAGCTAATCATCCTCCTTCTTCTTTCATCCCTCAAGTACAGTATATTATATAATCCTCCATACCGCACTCTACACTCTGCCTGTGTAATAGTATTGCAGAGGTTCCCAAACATGGTCCTCAAGGCACCCCAACAGTTCAAGTTTTAGAGATATCCATAGCTGAGCACAGGTGGTTAAATCAAGTTGACTGAGGTACTAATTAAGTCACCTGTGGTCAAGCATGGATATCTTTAAAACCTGGACTGTTAGGGTGCCTTGAGGACCGAGTTTGGGAACCTCTGCAGTATGCAATCCGTGTTTTCCTTTAAATGTGTGTTATATTATGACTTCCTTGCAATTATTATTAGTATTACCTGTGTTGAGATATTGTTCAGTAAGGCATAGTTTATGATACAATACTGGCCTGGCTTTTTTACATAATCTAACACAGTGCAATGTATCTCCTTTGATCAGATGACCTATTGGCTCAGATGTAGACTGTGCCTCAGTCCGGCATATTATATCTTAACATTTAGTAAGGAGGACAGCTGGACATTTAAATATACAAAGTGTTTAAATCACAAACTACATTACTAAACATTGAACAAAATCTTGGACCAGGTAATTTCATTATAAATTTTAACATTCCCTAATGTTCTTTTCCTAAAGATCTTTCCTTTTATTTATCAATCACCATGTATCACAAATTGCTTTTATTCATATCACTCCATTGTATCATCTGTAAGGCAATGATATCCTTCACTCTCACTGCATCTCACCCATCTGTGTAAATTGTCACCTCAATAATCCACTCCCCTCTTATTAACACTTTTCTTATCTTTATACATTGACTGTAATAACCTCAACCTATCACCATGAAAAACTTTTTCACAACATCCTACAACTATATTTATCTCTCTCTCCTCCTGCTGCTTTTAGCTGGTGAGATATCACCTAATATAGGCCCTGTCCACATGCACCATTCACATACAGTTGATTCACAACAGTACAAAAAATCCAGCTAACCTTATAAACATCACATGTCTCCCATCAGTCACTTGAATAAGCCTTATGGAATGCTCACTTTGTCTCTAACAATTAACATCCATCAATGACCTCTTTATCTCAAACAACCTCAACCCCTGACAATAACAGAAACATGACTCAAACAATCAGACACTGCCTCCGCTGCAGCACTTTAACATGGTGGTCTCCCTTTTACACACACATCCGGGCCAAGAAACAGTAAAGGGGGAGGGGTCAGGATTTTCACCCCATACTTTCTGTTGCTGTGATCTGTTGTCCACCTGGGCCACAGCAACAAACATTTTTCTGCCTGGCTCCCTCACTTCTAATCCCCTGACATCCCAACTTATTTCAATGTCCTTCTTAATAGTCCACATACTTCATGTGCCTCCAATCTACTATCTCTAACTTCCTCTCTCGGCCTCTCCGAGTGGACTGACTGCTCTACTCATCAGGATTGCAACTGCCATGATATTGTATTCACCAGATTATGCTCAGTTTCTGAATTCATTAACACTCCTCTCAGTTTCTCAGATCACAGCTTTATTACCTGTATTCTTTCCTCCATTACTTCTAGCACAGTGTCACTGAAGTCTACCAAGCCTCTTCACACCCACAGAAACACTAAACCTATTAATTTTCAACAACTTTCCACCTATCTGCAACAACTACTGATACCAATTTCTAAATTCACTTCTCCTGAGATTGCTGTAACATACCTTAACCATACTCCAGAAATAGCCCCCGATGAAGTATCTCTAGCTACACATCAAACTCCACTTAGACTTAGATGGCATTCCTGATTAACAAGTCACCTACAAAAACTGTCATGTAAAGTAGAATGTCAGTGGTGAAAATATCGTACTCCAAGTGAACCTCACATATAAGGCTATATACCATTTGTATCGAAAGGTTCTGGACACTGCAAAACAAACATATTGCCAATCTCTCATCTCTGCTCAAGCTTCTAATCCCAAGCGACTATTTATTACAGTTAAATCACCACTTAACCCTTCTATACCCAACTCACCTGCTACTATCAGTTCACAAGATCTTGCTTCCTATTTCAAGGACAAGATTGCTAAGATCTGAAATGAAATGATAACTGAAAAACATATCCAGAATACAACCATATCTTACACAAGACACTGCGTAAACTCTAATTCATGCACTCATAGGGCCTGATTCAGAGTTGTATAGTAATGCAAATGCATTTGCACATTTTGCCGCTTAGCAATTGCTAAAATATGCTAATGCATCAGCAGGCGGAATTTGCATTGAGACGCCCACCAGAGCCCTCGCAGCTGCTTGCAACTGTGTACACATCCGCAGCATTGTACGCAGATCCTAAAAACATTGACTCCTCAAGTAAGTCTATGGTCACTAAGAATGGTTGTGTTAACTTAGTTGCTGAAGCTTTGTTCTCTGCGTACGGGATAGCAGACGCTGGCTTGAACACACCCAGGAAACGGCCCCTACATGCCAGTGTTTTGGCCAGAAATCCCCGTCACCACCCACGAAATGTTCTTTTCCTGTCAATCAATTGCGAGTGAATCCTCATAGCGAGCTGAATTGCAATTCAATCGCGGAGCACGCGCAATGTGGACCACCGATAATCGCTCAACTGCTTGAAAATCGTCATGGCGTTCAACTCTGAATCAGCCTCATTATCTCCAGCACTGATTTTTGCAAATTGTAATAGTCTTCTTACTGGTCTTCCCCAAAACAGACTCTCACTACTATAATTCATTTTGAATGCAGCTGCGAGGCTAATCTTCCTAGCTAAATGTTCATCATCTGCTGCTCCGCTCTGTCAGTTCTCCATTAATTATCCTGTATTCCAGAAATTCTATATAAAATACTTTTACTTTCATATAGAGCTATTAAGTAAACTACACCAACATACAGTATATCTCGTCACTTATCTAAAAAACTTTCACCCAGCTCAACCTCTCCGATCAGCACAAGATCTATGTCTCTCATCCTCACGCATCACCTGCTCCCATTCACAGTTACAATACTGTTTTTCAGCTGCACCTACTCTGTGGAATGCCCTTCCAGACACAATAAGGATGGGATGTACTAAGCATCGCATCTGTGATGCGGTGCATTCGGCCACTTGTGGGTAAATACCGGCGTTAATTACACTGGTATGTACCTAGAATTGCGATTCTAATCACAAAGAACAGCTATCCCAATAAGAGCTGTCCTTTGCGATAGAGGGACTTCCGGGTTTATGACTCAGAAGTCTCTCTGCGCATACGCAGTATGACGCATGTGCCGCTAGAGGTTCTGGGAGGGATTTGATTTTAATACTCTCAGAGGAAAATGCGGAAAGAAGCCCATAGGCTTCTATTGGATAACTCCATCTAAAGATGGTGTTACCCACCTGATCCAAGCTTCGGAATGTATCACATAAATAGCATTTTCTGGAGTTTTGGCTGCATTAGTACAGTATATCCCATCCTAAGACTTTTCTCTAGTCTACGAACCTTCAAGCGCTCCCTGAAAACTAACCTCTTCAGACAAGCTTATCACAATCCTAAACCACCCACATAATCTCCATAAGATGGCCTTCCCAATTACTTCCCCTCTATACAGTCCACATAACTACATATTTTTTCTTCCTTCACTTTCACTTCTTGCCAACCGTAGGCCAAGAGTCCTGTGCAACTGCATCATACAGCCCACCAAGAGCATATGCAATCTGGTTTGACCAATATACAATATGTAGCACTTATCTTTGTGTATCAATGCCTATTTCCCAATAGATTGTAAGCTTGTGAGCAGGGCCATATTACCTCTTTGTTTTTATTACCCAGTCTTATTTTATTACTGTTTGTTCTCAATTGTAAAGTGCAATGAAATATGCTGGCACTATATAAGTAACTGTTAATAAATAAATAGACTAGGGCACCCAGAACTCATGCACCAGCCCTGCCATTAAGAATGCCCATCAACGTTTTTACGTGTAGATGGTTGTATTAGAAACATTTAATGATCACACTAGACTATACAGAAAATGCAAACCTACTGTACAATGCTCCTATCATCACTTCTCAGCACCCAGTTTGTTATTTCGTTCCCCCATTTGCTCACCCATGCTTTAGAAGATGTTTATACTCTACGAAAAGTGCTATAGACCATATTAACCTAAAAGAGCTCCATGAACATGTGACTGGCCAATGAAAGGACACAAGAAATATCACCATTTGGTATTAAAATGTTATATTATGGTGATAATTTCTAAGAATGTCATTATACGCCAGTAGCAAAACTACCAAAAGGCACATCATCATAAAAACATATGCAGGTGCATTTGGCTAAACTTTTTTCTTCCCATGAAAGATGTACAGTTTCTAACATATGTAATGTTTTTATTCTAATGGTCTATATCACTGATAGCTTATAAATCAAAGCCCAGTTGTACTTCTTTATGTACAGTACATCAGCTAAAAATATGTCTTGATGGTAGTTTTTCTGTAAATACATACTTATATGATTAATATTTTAGCAAACAGTTACAGTTGTCGTTATGTATAGTTTAGTAACATACTTGATATTTTAGTCGTGTTATTTAACTTAAATGTATAATAAGATTGTTATATTAGAATAAAAAACTTGTTAATATAATAAACACATATACAGACGTATTGCTACAAGTGAATTAATACTTTACACTATAATCAAAAGGTATCAAATTACTTGACGTTTTATCAGTAAAGTGTGTTAGCAGCACAGACAAAAGTTACTCCATAAAATGATACTTACAATGTTCAGTAGTGATCGCTTTCTGATGTCCCTTGAAGTTCTGCTCACTTTTTCATATACCAGCAATAGAAAAAGTAAATATCCATCCCTTGCAGGAACACAGTACTGTACTTTGGATGGCTATTCTAGGCTGGCTTCACTGTGCTTCCATTAATCACAACAAATATACTCATCATTTGGCCATAAATGGTAAGGTATGAATCTGACGGTGGCCTCTCCAATACAGCCTCATAAATTAATGTTAAGTAGCTAAACTGCCACTAAGACTAAGAAAATAGCATTTAAATATTTAAATATAGAAACTATCTGGTCTCAGGTTCAGTCTTTGCACAAGAAGACAAGTAAAGTTAATCTGGTAATAACAAAAACATTTTAAATGCAATTTGTAAAGCAAGTATATTACATGTGTACATCACATGTTACCTTATTTTAGAATGAACAAAACGTTAAATACAAGTCTACAAATCCTTGTATCCTTTACATCTGCTCTAAATCTCTTTCTCTCCAGTAAACCGTTAAACTTTGACACCGTTTTAGAATTAAAATGCTATAATATCAGGGTTTTATGCCGATCCCGTATAGTTTGTGTTAAAATTAATCGTATATTAAAAGTTGATACTTAACATCTGTCATTGCTTCTCTTGATCTTAAGAAAGTCAATCTTGCTGCTTATGTATCTTTTATGATGTGAGGTAAGAAATGAAGCGTAGATGAGGCATAGAAAACCACGGGTATAGAGAGAAAAAGCAAGAATGAAACTTGAAGGAGACACTAACGCATGCTGTTATCATCACAGGTGTTGACATGAGCTGTAAGGTCTCCAAGATATACTCTCTAGCCAGTAGTGTTAATTTCACTGGTAATTGAGATGCTACCGGTGTTAGCACTTAGAAGTAGAACAGTTTAGATCGCATCACAACAGCTTTCTAGCTTTATCACTGGCATACAGTCGTCTACCAAGATTTATTTGGTTGTTGCAAAATATACACTGAGATTTTGTTTCTATTGTATTTATTTGCCTACATACTGTTTATATTAGACTAGTTACAGTATGTCCAATTACTAAGGAAAATATAATTGTTTTACTGTGTATCTTATTTTCTATTTAAGGGGTCTAGCAATGGCCAAAAAACCTTAAGCAGAATGTTTGCCTATCACTGGCCTTCTCTGATGCCAAGCATTGAGGAGCCTATTTATCTCCGATCCCTGATGATGCTGTTAGCCTGGGTACCGGCAGGAAAGAAAAAACCTTTATTATTGAAATAAAAATAAAATGTTGTCACACTTTTTAAATTATTTTTTATTATTTTGTGTAGACTCTGGAACTGGAAGCCCGGGTCACGCATGAGTTTGATGACACCTAACTGGCCTGGCAAGAAGTAAAGGTGCGTATCCACTTGCCGACAATGAAGGACTGAACGATTCTGATATTGTTATCGTTCAGTCGTTCATTGTACTGTGCAGTGCCCACACTGAATGATATGTCGTTCAGTGCAGGCACACTCTGTCATCCCCGAACAACTTAACCTGACATCGATGGTCATTGCCGGCATTTAACCGCACAATTACTGCACGATTAGTGAACGATTGAACAATAACGATGTCATAATCGTTCAATCGTCCATTTATATCGGCAAGTGGATATGCACCTTTAGACTACTCTTAACATTGCTGGCCAGTGTTGCAGCGCTGCGGGGAGCTGCTACTGATAAATTGGTCCCAAAAATATTTTTTACTATCATGATGAGCAACGATAGACAGTGTTTCTTTTTGGGCCAAGTTGAAAAAACCCTTCTAACTCCCTAATGTATGATCTATCATTATAACTAGATTTACATGGTTCTATCCATATTAATCTAAAATAATGTTATTACATATGCCAAGCAAATCTGTTACTTACAACACACATCATAAAATCTGATAGTCTTGCTAACTTGGGGCCTGATTCAGAGCCGCTCGTAAGCGGCCGCTCGTTTGCTCCGAGCGATGTTCGCACATCTGCGCATGCGTATGGGTCGTAATGCACGTGCGCCAACCAGTCAGTGAGGTCGGAAATCAAGCGCTCGCAAAATAGCGAGTGCCTGCTAATTTGAGTGACAGGATGAGGCGTTTATGGGTGGTAACAGGGGAAGGTGCTTGAAAACGGGGAGTGGAGATCCGAACGCAGGCGTGCCAAACGGTCAAATGGGCGTTTTAAGGGTGTGCATAATTAACAAAGCAGCGTCATCGACCACGTCACTTGGTTGTTTCTTAGCCTGAACTGTTCGCATGATTGCGGTAGGAAAATCCTACTACAAGCACTGCGAGCAGTTCAGACGCCTTTCGATGTACTCGATTAATCAAATAAATAGCGGAGATGACGTAGGATGCGAGCGGCCAGGGGGCGTCTTTACAAAATAGCGAGCGCATGTTTCGTTCGCTCGCTCAGACATAGAGGCGTCAACAGACCGCAAAGTGCGAGCGCTCAATTTAAATATCCGGCCCCTTTTTCTGAACGAGCGAGCGCAAATAGCGTCCGGCTCTGAATCAGGCCCTTGGTGAGCATCTTGTTACAGGGGATTGTGCAACATTGTGTGCTTAGGCGCAATAGAACACATACCTCTGTTTGCTAAAACTACCATGTTAATTATCTGGAGATAACAGTGATACACAGGCTGCCTAGTCACACTGAAATGAGCTAAAATGCCTGTTGCAAAGTACACACTGCGCTCATGTCGTATGCATTTCAGTAGCTCGCACCACAGCCAGGCAACATGCATGTTTTAAGGGTGACTTACTTTAAATGGTTGATCTGGTAATTCTACACAGCTAGTTTTAAGTAGGGATGTGCAGACTCGGATAGGTTCGAGTTTGCACGCCGAGTTCGGATTTTTCCCTCCAAAAAAACGGAACTCAGAAAGAGGCTAAACGTCAGCTTGCATGGACAAACATCATCATTCCTGGACTTGTCCAGGAATGATGATGTTTGTCCATGCAAGATGACGTTTAGCCTCTTTCTGAGTTCCGTTTTTTTGGAGGGAAAAATCCGAACTCGGCGTGCAAACTCGAACCTATCCGAGCCTGCACATCCCTAGCTTTAAGCAAATCTTTCAAAAGTCCAAGAACATTCTGGCTGATAAAAAAGGACCCTAGTGTGTTTTTGAATTTAAGCTCCAATGGTTCAGGGACTGATATGCATGATACCTTAGAATAACAACAGAGTGCACCCAAGATGGCTGCCTCACTCTCTGCCATAATGTAAAGTGCTTTGAGTTCTATTGGGAGAAAATCACTATATAAATGAAAAATTATTATTACTACTATTATTATTATTTATTAATAATAATAATAATAATAATAATAATAATACAGGTTGAGTCTCCCATATCCAAATATTCCGAAATACGGAATATTCCGAAATACGGAATATTTTCAGCATGACTGAGATAATGAAACCTTGATTTTTGATGGTTTAATGTACATAAACCTTTTCTAAGGCACAAATTATTAAAAATATTGCATAAAATAACCTTAAGGCTGTGTGTATAAGGTGTATATGAAACATAAATGAATTTCATGTCTGTACACAAACTTTTTTTGATGCACAAAATTATAAAAAATATTGTATAAAATGACCTGCAGGCTATGTGTATAAGGTGTATATAACACATAAATGCATTCTGTGTGTATATTTGGGTCCCATTCCCAAGACATTTCATTATACTATGCAAATATTCCAAAATACGGAATATTCCGATATCCAAAATACCCCTGGTCCCAAGCATTTTGGATATGGGAGACTCAACCTGTAATATAAATATGTGACTATTCTTAAACTCAAACAAGAAATTCATAAATCGTCCTTTCTACAGGAACTATGGACCTTATTCAGAGTCGGTCGCAAGCGCCGATGCGCTTGTAACCGACTCGATGGTTAGTCCTGCGCTCGCGCAGTGGGCGCAAGCCCCGGAGCGACAGAGAAACTCTATCGCTCCGGAGCTCGCTACCAAAGGGGCGGCTGTTGATGTTGATCGACAGCTTGCCCCGTTTGGTAGGCGGGCCGGGGGGGTGGTTTCCAAAACGGAGGTGTTCCTTTACGAACGCCTACCGTTTTGTGGGTGGCCGCACTGACATCATCAGTGATGTCAGTGGGGAGCTTCCTGCTCCATCAGACCAGAAAGCTCTCTGGGGCTTACGAGTGCCCAGACCCAACCTTAGGGTCTGGTCGTGAGCCCTGATGGTCGCGATGGTGATCACCATCGCGACCATCAACCTGGTCGGTCGTTAAGCTGTGAGTGTTAACCCACAGCTTAGCGATCGACAAGGAGGCGGTTGTTGAGGATGCAAGCGGCCTCCATGATTCACGGCGACCGCTTGCAACTAACGACCACCTCTGAATGAGGTCCTATATTACAACTATTGAACCACAATATCATATATCTGATCATGTGACTAATCTGAAGGAGAGCTTGGTAGGAGTTTTTCACTTTCCACCAGCTTTTACTATTTAATCACTTCAAAATCAGAATTACTACTATTAATGTGTTGTGTTTATATCAGATGAGGCTATTTACTATAACAATAAGAATTTCAAGAATGCAAACATAAGGTATATTTACTAAAGTGTGGGTTTTTAGTAGTGGAGATGTTGCCCATAGCAACCAATCAGATTCTAGTGAGCATTTATCCAGCACTTTCTAGAAGATAATAGCTAGAATCTGATTGGCTGCTATGGGCAACATCTCCATTTCTAAAAACCTGCACTTTAGTAAATATACGCCCTATTAATTTATTTCAAAGGCAGAGAAACCTGCTTTATGTGACTGAAAAAGTGGTGTTCATTAAACAGATCATTTTAAGGAAGAGCAAGAATAAGCTATTTTCTGATAATATAAACCTCATTCATTAGGAAGCTTATTTGAGTAAAAAAAGACTTTCAAAAGTATGGGAAATCTGAGAAAGAACTCACCAACAGAGTGAATACATAAAAACCTACCATATCCTACTTGGGACAGAGGGCCTGATTCAGACCCGGTCGCAAGCTCTGTGCGCTCGAAACTGGGTCGATGGTGGGCCAGTGCGCATGCGCACGACGGAGATGGCTCCGTCGTGCGCATGCGCGAGACCTGGATAGCGATGGGCACTCCGTCGATCCAGGTCTCACAACAAAGGGGGCAAGCTGTTGATGTTGAGTGACAGCTCGCCCCCTTTGGTGGGCGGGCTGGTGGAGTGGCTGCCCAAACGGAGGCGTTTCCATGTGAACGCCTCCGTTTGGGGGCGGCCCCACTGAAATCACTCTGTTAGAGCCAAAATCTCTCTGGGGCTTGCGGCCACGAGACCCTACCACAAGGGTCTTGTCGCAAGCCCGATGGTCGCGATGGTCTTGACCATCGCGACCATCTTCCTGGCCGCTCACTATAGCTGAGGGTGGTCACCCACAGCTATACGAGCGGCCAGGATGCCGCTCTAAAAATCAAGAAGGACAGCCCTGATTCAGAGCGAGCGCTCTGTCAGAGCGTCCGGCTCTGAATCAGGGCCTGAATGTTCCTAGTATTTTTTACATTTGCAAGTGAACATTTTTTGCCAATGATTTAACTTAGTAAAGAATTAAACTTAAAGCTTTTTTAAATGGGGGCCAATGTGTTTTATTTTTATTTTCTGTGAAAGCTAATTATGTGTTTTTTTTCCGATGGGGTCCAATGTGCGTGTTTTTCTACGTGGGGGACTGATGGTGTGCCTTACCAATTTTAAAATCTTATTTGGTGTTCCACCAGCTGAAAAAGGTTGAAAACCACTAGCTTAGTACACTGGGCCTGATTCAGAGCCGGACACTATTTGCGAACGGTCGTTCAGAAAATGGGGCCGGATATTTAAATTAAGCGCTCGCTCTTTGCGGTCTGTTGACGCCTCTATGTCTGAGCGAGCGAACGTAACATGCGCTCGCTCTTTTGTAAAGATGCCCCCTGGCCGTTCGCATCCTACGTCATCTCCGCTATTTATTAGATTAATCGAGTACATCAAAAAGGCGTCTGAACTGCTCGCAGTGCTTGTGGTAGGTTTTACTTCCCGCAATCACTGCGAGCAGTTCAGGCTAAAAGACAACCAAGTGACGTGGTCGATGACGCTGCTTTGTTAATTATTCACACCCATAAAATGCCCGTTTTGACCGTTTGGCACGCCTGCGTTCGGATCTCCACTCCCCGTTTTCAAGCACCTTCCCCACCACCCACAAACGCCTCATTCTGTCACTCAAATTAGCAGGCCCTCGCTGTTTTGCGAGCGCACGATTTCCGACCGCAATGACTGGTTGGCGCATGCGCATTACGACCCATACGCATGCGCAGATGTGCGAACATCGCTCGGAGCAAACGAGCGGCTGCTTACAAGCGGCTCTGAATCAGGCCCATAGACCCCATGATTTGTTAATACTCCCAGCACCACAAATGTGTTGAACACACTGCAGAACCCACAGTTTACAATGTGCGACAGTGACCCCCATGCTGGTGATGTAGCTATGTGTGGGAGCCACCCCTGTCCACCCTGTTGTTAATCCAAAACTGGTTATTGGGAGGTATTGTGAAGTATTCCTGTATGTAGTAGGATTATATTGTTAATGGGCCATTGAATCATAGAAATAGTGGGAGGCTGAATGATGCAATAGAAAGGAGGTCTTTCCAGCTCCTGCCGTTCATATATTATTGCCTCCGCAGGGAGGCCTTCACTACACAGCATGGACTGGTTACATGAAAGATTGCAGAACAGAGATTGTGGCAAGACCGTGACTCCTTAATCTTTAAGAATGATAATGTAATGTGTGGAAATAAAACCAAACTTTGTGATCGATGAAAAGTTATGTTATGTAAATGCTACCATTGTTTTATACCATTTCTTTTCTTTAGTAAAGTTATTTGAAATCCTCTTTCCCGTATTACTGTTCATCTAGTCAGGCCTGAATTCACCGCCAGACCAGTCAATTCATCACCTTATTAAGTACCAGCATATAGGGCGGGATGTACAAACGCTAAACTGCGGTCAATGGCATTTTTCGGAAGTTTGACTGCATTTCCCATATGTATCAAGCTTGTTTTCCGGAGCTTGTATCCAATAGGCTTAATAAAAGTCCCCTGCGGCTCGCGCATGAGCTGGCCGACGGCCGCACATGCGCAGAAGGACTCCTGGGTGACGGGTCATAAACCTGGACGTCCTTACACTGCAAAGTACAGCTCTTAAAGGAATAGCTGTCCTTTGCAGTTTTAAATGCACAACTACATGCATATGGCATTACTAAATGCGTGCACAGTAGCGTAACTACTGCCCTCACAGCCCCGCAGTGTCTTGGAGGCGCCGGGTGGCGTGGGGGCACAGAGGGCAGTAGCTTCGCAACTGCAACTGTGAGCGCCTGCCTCTGAAGTGATCTGAGGCCTTCGATCACTTCAGAGGCCATCGTTCACAGTAATTAGTGTGCGGGTGACGTCATGACATCACCCGCGCGCTGAGGAAACTGAGCAGCCGCATCTGCTGGATTAATTTAGATCCAGTGAGCATGGCAGCAGGAGAAACACCCCGGATGATAGCCGCGCAGAGTCAGGTAAGTACGGGGGGGAGGAGAGGTTTGGGGGGGCAGGACTACAGTAGAGGCCACAACTACCGGGGGCACTACTTGAAGGGGCACAACTACTGGGGGCACTACTTGAAGGAGCACAACTACAGGGGGCACTACTTGCAGGGGCACAACTACAGGAGGCACTACTTGAAGGAGCACAACTACAGGGGGCACTACTTGCAGGGGCACAACTACAGGAGGCACTACTTGAAGGAGCACAACTACAGGGGGCACTACTTGAGGGGGCACAACTACAGGGGGCACTACTTGAAGGGGCACAACTACAGAGGCACACTGCATATGGGCACAGCTACAGGGGGCACTACTTTAATGGGCACTACTACAGGGGGCATTGCATATGGGGCACCATTACAGGGGGCATTGCATAAGGGGCACTAGTACAGGGGCATTGCATATGGGGCACAACTACACTGGGCACTGTATAAGGGGCACTAACTTGATGCACGCAGTTTACACGTTATAAACTATGTTCCCAATAATCTGGATCTACACGGACATAGAAACTGTGCAACCTGTCTTGAGCTGAGGTGACAGACTGGCAGGAGCAGAGAGGAGGGTTGGTGAAGTAGATCTGTCAGGGTGGGATTTAATGGGCATTACTGTTTGGCATAATGTGTATTTGGCATTACTGTGTGCACAATGTGCTATTAGGGGCATTACTGTGTGGCATAATGTGTAAGGGGCATTACTGTGTGCCATAATGTGTTGTATGTGGCATTACAGTGTGGCATAATGTGAAATAGGGACATTATGGCCTGACATTACTGTATGTCATGTGATATACATGGCATTATTGTGTGGCATGTGTAAGGGGCATTGCTATGTGGCATAATGTTGTAAGGGGTATTATGGTGTGGCATAATGTGTTAAAGGGGCATTCCAGTGTGGCATACTGTGTTATAAGTGGCATTATTTAGTGTGTCATAATGTGCAAGGCACATTACTGTATCATGTAACCACACACATTAAACGTCGTCTTTGGGTGTGTTTGATTTTTTTTGGGGGGGGAGGGGGGGTGTCTGAAACTTTTTGGCATGGGGAAGCAAAATTTATAGTTACGCCACTGTGCATGCGGTAAGTGGCGGAATGTATTGCATTCAAAATGCGATGCTTGATACATCCCACCAATAGTCAAATATAACCTACATATTGCTGTACTATCCCTCTTATCATGGACACAGGAATTACACAGGTTCTGTGGCTGGTTGACATCAAGTCTGCTTTTCACCTGGTTTTAATTAGTAATTGAACCTGTGTAATTTACAAGTGTTCCTGATTAATGGGTCCAGATAATCAGACCCAGAAAATTACACAGGGATGAATTAGTTGATCAGCCAATTTTAGGTTGTTTGCAACGTACCATGTAAAATATGTAAATTTTACAAAATATATGGTTTAGTCCATCTGATTCAGTCTATGGGCCTGGCTCTGAATCACACACTGCTGTGACTTTATGCTAATGCTACAATCAGCCCTTCCCCTGGTGTACAAGTGAGAACTATCATTGGACCTTGCATTATACCTGCCTACTCTCCTGTAATGGCTGGGGGACTCCTGAATCTCGGGGGCTGCTCCTGACCATATGGAAATGCATTCAAGTCTACTGGTCCTGCACCACGTCCAGTCGGCGCCACCCACTTGCCGAATAAAGGGGGTGGCCTATGATGCAATTTATGTGGAATTGCATTATTGTAGCCATGCCCCCACTTTACAATGCCTGTAATCTTGAGATGGTATAGCGGAGGCAGCACCATGATGATGCCATCGTGCCATCACATCCCGCGCTGCCCACTTATGCCAAGCCATGTCCTTACACACCCTGGGCTGTGCTGACCTGGCTGCTAGAAAGTTGGCAAGTATGACTTGCACCAGCCCCATGCTGGGCGCAGACTGTCCATCAGAGTATGGCCTACAACCTGAGTATGCAGCCATTTGTGCAATTATCTGAATAGCCACTGCTCAGGAATGCCCAGTGCATTTCCGGTACATTTCTGAGACACTCTGTGTAATGCATGCGCCTAATGAGTTTTTATGGATTTTAGCAAATAATCGCTTAACTCCGTGAACATCGGCATAGTGTGCAACTGTGGTATATATTATGGGGCCCATTTATCTATGAGTTTTATCATAAGCAATGAGTTTTAAATCTTGTTTTGTATGATAATGGTGCTCCAACCAATCAGCTCCTAACTGTCATCAGTTTAAAAAAAAATGGCAGTTAGGAGCTGATTGGTTAAAGCACCATTTAAGATTTGTAACAAGTGATAACAAGAATATCACTCAATGATAAATCTGGCCTTGAGTCTGAAGCTGTGTAAAAAGGGCTCCAATGCCAATTGGCTTGAGCACCATTTATCATGTGCAACAAGTTTTAAAACTCGTTGGTGAAGGGGCCCCTATGTTGGGAATAGAATTCCAATTTGGGAATTAATATTAACAATATGACCAGTTAATAATTATGTCATGAGAGCATAGAAGGTTATTTTGGCTTCCTTCCAGCAGACTTTGGTTAATAGAATGCTAAATAATCCCCAAGACTCCATTACAGTGGTAGGTAGTAACATCTGATCAACAAGAGACCTCAAAGCTTATTGTCCATAACTGGCCATTTCCACTGGGGAACAAGTGGTCTGCTTTGCAGCTATGTTTCAGTTGACCAGATAGTCTCAGGGCTGTGCATTTTAGCTCTTTCCTTTAGTAAGGTAATGATAAAGTTAGCAAGTAGAAGGCTGTAACTAGGGATGTGCGAGTGGTGTCAGCATTTGGCTTGCAGGCTGCCTGGAAAGACACACACTCTACCTCCTGTGCAGCCACCGAATCATCCAGGGCAGTGCTATACTTCCTGGTGTTGGTGGCCACATTCCGTGGTATGATGTCATGTGTTCAGGGGTGAGGCCGGCTCAGGACACAAAATGGCTCTGCTCCGGCACTGAACAAGTAGCTGTGACAACAATGTGAATACATGCACACACAAATAAAACTGGTGTTTATTCAGTTATGAATTAATACTAGGGATGTGCGCCGGACCATTTTTGCCGGATTTGGATTTGGATTTGGTTCTAATTCGTCATCCGGCTTTGGATTTGGATTTGGATTTGCCAAACTGCGGTGACTGGCTTTGGATTTGGATTTGGATTTGGATTTGGATTTTTTGCCAAAATTGGCAAAAAAAGCTAAAATTACATAAATTGGGCTTTTTTTTCTTCCTAGAGTGTTATTTACCTCAATAACATTAATTTCCAGTCATTTACAGTCAATTTAGACCACCTCACAGCTTAAATTATTGGTTTCACCATTATTGGCCAAAGGTTGCAGTGAGCTGACTGGTGACCAAGCGTCAGAGCAGCGGCGCAGTGGCACAGACACCACAGTTTAAAGCACATCTATGAAACTATGCCACACAGCAGTGGCAGAAATGAAAGGTAGTGCTAGATGGAATTGTCCTTGGGCCCTCCCACCCACCCTTTATGTTGGATCTTAAAAAGGACATGCACACTTTAACAAACAAAGCATTTCAGCGACAGGTACTGCCACTTTGTGGCTGAAGTGCTTGGTTTGTTTGGGCCCCCACAAAAAAATCTTCCAATCTACTAAAGGCAACAGGTCTACAGTGGCATGATGTCACCATCATTGCCATCCTCACCCTCATCAGTGTGTACATCATCCGATTCCTCACACAATATCAGTTCATCCCCGCTGGAATCTACCATTACAGAAGTATCTGTACTGTGACGTGATTGGTGGGAAAGGTTTTCCTCGTGAAATTTCCAGTTCATTTTAATGAACATCATTTTTTCTACATTTTGTGGAAGTAGCCTCCTTCGTCGTTCACTCACAAGGTTCCCGGCTGTACTGAAAACTCTCTCCGAGTACACACTGGAGGGTGGGCAGCTTAAATAATGCAAAGCCAGTTTATACAAGGGTCTCCAAATTGCCTTTTTTTTCTTCCAATATTCGAAGGGACTCTGTGACATGTCTACGTGTATGGTGTCCTGAAAATAATCCTCCACCATTCTTTGGATGGTAATCGTATTAGATGGAGTTGCGGTAGAGGTGTCACTGGTGTTGGGCAAATCTTTTAGACCCGACCAGATGTCAAAATGTTGACTTGACTTATCTGCATCACCACTGGGTCTTTTGGAAAAGGTGCATTTTTTTCTGGCTGCTGCTGCAGAAACCGAAGGAGGAGACGTCATCGTAGTGCCATGTGTCACTTCAGCTGCCAACTTGCTCACCAGGAGCGCTTTGGTTCTTTTAAGATCTGGGTCAGTTGTAAAGAAAGACACAGCATATGACTTGAACCTAGGATCAAGAATGGTTGCTAAAATATAATGATCAGATTTCAAGATCTTGGCCACCCGTGGATCCTGGCGAAGCGAACAAAGGACTTGATCTATCAGTCCAGCATACTTTGCGGAATCACTTTGTTTAATATCATCCTTCAATTTCTCCAGCTGCTTTTCCAAAAGCGAAATCAGGGGAATCACCTTACTCAAGCTAGCAGTGTCAGCACTCACTTCACAAGTGGCAACTTCAAATGGTTTGAGCACCTTGCATAAGACAGAAAGTACTCTCCACTGTGCTGGGGTAAGGTACAAATCCTGAGGAGAGTCCAAGTGGGGTAAGCCATGTTTCTATGACATCTCTTAGTTTTTCTAAGAGGTTGTCAGCGGTATGCCTCTTATTGAATCCGGTGATGCACAGAGTTGCCTGCCTCTGAATGAGCTGGTGTTGTTTGTTAGATACTGCTGCTGCTGAAGGCGATTCACCCACCCAGTGGGCTGTCACAGTCATGTAATCTTTAGTTTGTCCACTACCGCTTGTCCACATATCTGTGGTTAAGTGGACAGTGGGTACAATAGCATTTTGCAGACCAATAATTAGGTTCTGTTTAACGTCCTGGTACAGCCGAGGAATGGCTTTTCGGGTAAAATGAAACCGAGATGGAATTTGGTACCGGGGACACATGACCTCAACTAGCTGTGTAAATCCCACTGCATTAATTGAGGATATTGAACGCAGATCTAATATTAGCATAGCTGTCATGGCGTCAGTGATCCGCTGTGCGACAGGGTGAGAGCTGTCATACTTGCTTCCCCTTGCAAGAGATTCTTTAACAGTCAATTGTTTTTTTGGTATACTACTAGTAGTCTTCTTTGTCCACTTCTGGGATGAAGATCCACCAGCAGCAGCAGCAGCAGGCCTAGCGCTCAAAGATTCAGTTTCTTCTGAGGTGTCCTGGAAATTGGAGGAGTCACCGTGACTTAGCACTAATAAATTGGATGTTGTACTACCACTGATCATTCCTGAGGATATTGAGGAGGAAGGTGTTGTCGGTGGAGATTGCAGGTGCTGGGATTTAGTAGAGAGAAGGCATCTAGCTAATGCTGGACTGCTTGTTGTTATTTTTTTTGCAGTAGTTTCTGTTATCAAACACCTGTCATGAGCTCGCTGCAGATGACGTAATAGCGTAGAGGTTCCTAGATGTTTAACGTCCCTACCTCTACTAACTGTGGTCTCACAGAGGCTACAAATGGCTTGACAAACGTTGTCAGGGTTTGGGTAAAAGTAATTCCACACAAAAGATGTGGATTTCTTGGTTCTATGCCCAGGCATGGCAATGGCCTTCTTATCTTGGCCAAGAGCTGCTTCCACTGGTGCCTGACTTATACAAATAATATCCTCATCCTCAACATCCTCATTAGTGCCAGCATCAGCTGCACATATATTCCTCTCATCCTCTTGCAATTCCACGGTGGCATCCTCAATTTCTATGTCCTCGGCAATACTGCTCATCCCCACAACTACAGATGGAAAAGAAACTGTGGAGGGCGGCTTCTCTGAAAGGTCAGGCTTACACATAGAAATGCCACTTGTGGACCCACTTAGACTCTCCTCAGGGATTTCTGACATTTGTGTTTCAAAAAACACAGTTTGTTCGACTGCCTTATTGGTTTTAAATTTTTTCACACTTCTATAGTCTGATTGAAAAGGTCTTTTATCATCACGAGAGGCACAAGATGCCTCACTGACAGCTGCAGAACCACCACTCAGAAATAAAGGGCAAAGCCTGAGTCTTTCCTTGCCGCTACGTGTGGTGAATGGTATGTTGCCAATTTTCTGTTTCTCTGCAAAATTAGTAGTCTTTAGAGGTTTTTTTTTTGTCTTTACCCCTGTAAAATCTAAATTTTTTGATTTCAGGTTCCCTAAGGTTTTAAAGCCTCTACGCCCTTGAGCATCAGCTTTAGATAAAAGTGATGGACTTCCAGCCGCTGCAATGCTAGCATTTACATGTTGTTTCTGCTCTCCTCTCAGTTCATTCTCGTGATCCATATTACTTTATCACTATGAACTGGAGTCACAGAGCTTGTATACACACAGTGGGCTATGCCCTTTCACGGAGCTTGTATAATAGACACAGTGGGCTATGCCCTGTCACGGAGCTTGTATAATACACTCAGTGGGCTATGCCCTGTCACGAAGCTTGTATAACACTCAGTGGGCTATGCCCTGTCACGGAGCTTGTATAATACTCAGTGGGCTTATGCCCTGTCACGGAGCTTGTATAATAGACACAGTGGGCTATGCCCTGTCACGGAGCTTGTATAATACACTCAGTGGGCTATGCCCTGTCACGAAGCTTGTATAATACTCAGTGGGCTTATGCCCTGTCACGGAGCTTGTATAATACTCAGTGGGCTTATGCCCTGTCACGGAGCTTGTATAATACACTCAGTGGGCTATGCCCTGTCACGGAGCTTGTATAATAGACACAGTAGGCTATGCCCTGTCACGGAGCTTGTATAATACTCAGTGGGTTTATGCCCTGTCACGGAGCTTGTATAATAGACACAGTGGGCTATGCCCTGTCACGGAGCTTGTATAATACACTCAGTGGGCTATGCCCTGTCACGGAGCTTGTATAATAGAGACAGTGGGCTATGCCCTGTCACGGAGCTTGTATAATAGACACAGTGGGCTATGCCCTGTCACGGAGCTTGTATAATACACTCAGTGGGCTATGCCCTGTCACGAAGCTTGTATAATACTCAGTGGGCTTATGCCCTGTCACGGAGCTTGTATAATAGACTCAGTGGGCTATGCCCTGTCACGGAGCTTGTATAATAGACACAGTGGGCTTATGCCCTGTCACAGAGCTTGTATAATAGACACAGTGGGCTTATGCCCTGTCACGGAGCTTGTATAATACTCAGTGGGCTTATGACCTGTCACGGAGCTTGTATAATAGACACAGTGGGCTATGCCCTGTCACGGAGCTTGTATAATACACTCAGTGGGCTATGCCCTGTCACGAAGCTTGTATAATACTCAGTGGGCTTATGCCCTGTCACGGAGCTTGTATAATAGACTCAGTGGGCTATGCCCTGTCACGGAGCTTGTATAATAGACACAGTGGGCTTATGCCCTGTCACAGAGCTTGTATAATAGACACAGTGGGCTTATGCCCTGTCACGGAGCTTGTATAATACTCAGTGGGCTTATGCCCTGTCACGGAGCTTGTATAATACACTCAGTGGGCTATGCCCTGTCACGGAGCTTGTATAATAGACACAGTGGGCTATGCCCTGTCACGGAGCTTGTATAATACTCAGTGGGCTTATGCCCTGTCACGGAGCTTGTATAATACTCAGTGGGCTTATGCCCTGTCACGGAGCTTGTATAATACACTCAGTGGGCTATGCCCTGTCACGGAGCTTGTATAATAGACACAGTAGGCTATGCCCTGTCACGGAGCTTGTATAATACTCAGTGGGTTTATGCCCTGTCACGGAGCTTGTATAATAGACACAGTGGGCTATGCCCTGTCACGGAGCTTGTATAATACACTCAGTGGGCTATGCCCTGTCACGGAGCTTGTATAATAGACACAGTGGGCTATGCCCTGTCACAGAGCTTGTATAATAGACCCAGTGGGCTATGCCCTGTCACAGAGCTTGTATAATACACTCAGTGGGCTATGCCCTGTCACGGAGCTTGTATAATAGACCCAGTGGGCTATGCCCTGTCACGGAGCTTGTATAATAGACACAGTGGGCTATGCCCTGTCACGGAGCTTGTATAATACTCAGTGGGCTTATGCCCTGTCACGGAGCTTGTATAATAGACACAGTGGGCTATGCCCTGTCACGGAGCTTGTATAATACACTCAGTGGGCTATGCCCTGTCACGGAGCTTGTATAATAGACACAGTAGGCTATGCCCTGTCACGGAGCTTGTATAATACTCAGTGGGTTTATGCCCTGTCACGGAGCTTGTATAATAGACACAGTGGGCTATGCCCTGTCACGGAGCTTGTATAATACACTCAGTGGGCTATGCCCTGTCACGGAGCTTGTATAATAGACACAGTGGGCTATGCCCTGTCACGGAGCTTGTATAATACACTCAGTGGGCTATGCCCTGTCACGGAGCTTGTATAATAGACCCAGTGGGCTATGCCCTGTCACGGAGCTTGTATAATAGACACAGTGGGCTATGCCCTGTCACGGAGCTTGTATAATAGACACAGTGGGCTATGCCCTGTCACGGAGCTTGTATAATACACTCAGTGGGCTATGCCCTGTCACGGAGCTTGTATAATACTCAGTGGGCATATGCCCTGTCACGGAGCTTGTATAATACACTCAGTGGGCTATGCCCTGTCACGGAGCTTGTATAATAGACACAGTGGGCTATGCCCTGTCACAGAGCTTGTATAATAGACACAGTGGGCTATGCCCTGTCAAGAAGCTTGTATAATACTCAGTGGGCTATGCCCTGTCACGGAGCTTGTATAATACACTGAGTGGGCTATGCCCTGTCACGGAGCTTGTATAATACTCAGTGGGCTTATGCCCTGTCACGGAGCTTGTATAATACACTCAGTGGGCTTATGCCCTGTCACGGAGCTTGTATAATAGACACAGTGGGCTATGCCCTGTCACAGAGCTTGTATAATAGACACAGTGGGCTATGCCCTGTCAAGGAGCTTGTATAATACTCAGTTGGCTATGCCCTGTCACGGAGCTTGTATAATACACTCAGTGGGCTATGCCCTGTCAGTTGTCATGGAGCTTGTATAATACAGTGAGTAGTAGAGTACACATACACACAGTGGGCTTATTATGCCCAGTCACGGAGCACACACAAGGGCTTATGCCCAGTAAAGTCACAGAGCACTGCCTACTCTAATCTATCTAACACTAGAACAGACAGCGCACTAGCTAACTACCTAACTACGCGTCACGCGAGAAATGGCGCCGACTGCCGGGCGCCGCGCCTTTTTATTGAGGCCGAACGTCACTCGGCTCTCGTGAGAATCCGACGCCGGACGGGTGACGTTCGGCCTCGAGGTGGAATCCGAGTCAGGCGGGAACACCCGAACTTGTGTTCGGGTGGACTCGGATTCCACCTGTTCGGAGCGGTTCGGATTCCTCAGAATCCGAACCGCTCATCACTAATTAATACCAATATTTTCTTCATATTTCAGGAATATTAGTTAGCCAACCAGGTTCCAAAATGGAGAAGTGCATAAATGGTGTGTAGAATAACAGTCTGCCATGTAATGAACACACAGTAATCATGTATTTTCTGAAATTAAGTTTAAAAATAGAATAAAAAAAGTTTGAACATAATTGTTTATTCCCTAGGACAATTGTTCCCAAACTTTTTTGAGTCACGGCACCCTACAGTATCAGCATTTTTGTGTGCAATATGCCTATACCAAGAGTTTCTTATTGGGAAACCCTGAAAAAAATGATAACATTAAGTAAATTGTGCCTATATGTCGTCTGTTCAATTATGTGGTGGTGGACATGGTTGCAAATCTCATGGTCGCCCCCAGCTCTGGTTTTTCCTTTAACATTGACCATTACTGTTTTGATTTGGTCCTGAATCACCAACCCAGTGGCACCCCTGCAAGTTCCCCACAGCACCCTAGGGTGCCACGGCACCCAGTTTGAGAACCACTGACCTAGGAAATATTTACATCAGACATTAGCATCTACTCTGCTTCCCTGAATACCCACCTACCAGAAGTGGATCATATACCCTGGGTTAAATTGGCAAGTTGTTAATCCTATGCTACTGATCACAATGGAATTGTCCATGTCTTTCTATACTAGACCCTGGCAACAAAAGTGAAAAGGTGATTATTTAGTGGCCAGCAAATTACCGGATTATTAGAGTTGTAAATAGCCAGACACAACTGTACTAGATAAATGACAGTTAGCTGATTGGTTGCTATGGGCAACTTCTCCACTATCTCTCTCAACAGATAGATAGATCTCCCCTCTCGTGTTGTACTGAAGATGAATCTGTGGATTCTATTCTTCTAATTAATGCAGTTGAACTGTAGCTCAATTGCAAGTTTTAACACCGCCAAGTCACAATATATTGACATGTCCATTCTTCTTTTAATATTAGGACTGTTATTGTATAGTAAGTGAATTGCATCATCCAGTTGAATGAAAATACTACTTGAGTACTAATTGAGAACACTAAGCAGACCAGAGCCCTAACTAGACTTTTTGGTGCCCTGTGCATTGGCGCCCCCCATTTCTTAAATAGGGACATAAGATAGTGCACCTGAAAACGGGCCATTGCCTCATGGGGAAGGGCCGGGGAAGAGATAGGGGAGGTCAGGAGATGCTGGGGATAAAAGAAGAGAAAGCTACAAGTGAGAGTGATAGTAAACAGGAAAATTGACATGCCCAAATAGCGCCCCCTGCCCTGCGGTGCCATATGCCATGGCACTGGTCGCACTACCCTTCCAGAGGGGCCCGGCGGGGGCCCGGGTCTGGCGCCACCCCCCCCTTCCCTCTGCAGCAGCCCAGCACACGGTGTGTGCTGGGCTGCAGCGGGAGATTGCTTGCTTGCTGAGGGGCTCACAGCGCCCCCTCCCCGGCATGCGGCGCTGCAAAACTCTTTTTTTTTGCAAGGGGGCGTGGCCACGCCTTCTGAAATTAGGCCTCGCCCCCTCTTTACCCGGGCCCGGCGTGGCTCTATACGCCCCTGGTTACGGCCCTGAAGCAGACACAACCCTGGAAGTATTAGCCACCTCCATGAATTGACTTTGGTATTATGCAAAGGTCTTGTGTAACTACAGTACTAACAATAATCAGCGGGGACTGAGCAAACCAGGGCTAGACCATTTTTGTCACAACTGCTGACTGTTTTATATTTATTGTATTTGAGGCTTTTACTTGTATAATTTTAATGTTACTCTTTTGATAAGAAAAAATAGATATCTTTACGCCTCTACTTCCAATGTTCATTTTCAGCATTTAAACTAGAGTTCAGGGTAATACTTTGCGGATACACGCTCTTTAAAAGGAAATTAACTTTACTTTTTAAAAGTGCCAGTACAGTATGTATGAAGCGAGCAGTGAGCTGTGAAATGAAAATACTTGTTTCTACCTAAGTCTAATGCTGTAAAGATGAAGCACACTATTATAGTATTTCAAAGTAAATGAAATACATAAAATAACAGCATAAACTGCGGGGCAAATAAAGAGATTTTTTTATTAAGAATATGCCTGATCTGTTTTAAAAACAATGCAGTTCCCCAGTTTTAATAAAATTTTTATTTTACGTGGCCAAAACATGTTATTTGTTGTAAGTCTGAAACACCCCAGGGCCACAGAGACCAGTAAATGCCCTTAGTTATTGTACCGCTGCATCATCCTTACATATAATAAAACAATAACAGAACATATGTATTCAAACATTTTCACATGTTTATTTAATTGCTCATAGCCCTCAACATGCCCCATGTATAATAAATGCTAGTATAATGCTGACCATACCCTGACCATACTCTGCTGCACAATAAAGGAAATGGGCTGAGTGATATGAACGATAGAGCATGTCTCCGTACACTGAATGATGTATGGGCCCGCTGCACAGCTCACTGCATGCAATCAGCAGAACGAAACTCAGGACGATGAAAGATTTTGATAAATTAAATGATTCCGACCATTTTCTTGCCAACTTCATGCATTTGAGCAATTATCATTCATATTTACTGAACGGTAATTGTTCAGAACTGTTGTGCAGGATCGGCCGGATCTGAATGATTATCGTTCCGTGTGTGGCCAGCTTAACATATTTTTTTAACTACGTATGTGACAAATAGATTAGTGGCTTATCCTACATTTAATATAGTTACAAGTAATTTGATAGTCTAATTAATTTAATACATCGACAAGCAGGGTTTATATATGGAGGATTTTCCTGGAGCTTGGGTTCCTTTCTAGACCAGAAATACTGAATAGATAAATGGATATATGAAATGAAGCTGTTAATTAGTATTTTCTAAAATTGCATAAGAGTTTATATTGGCTTCTTATAGCGTGGTAATGGAAATATATAGCATTATGCTAAACTACCTTACTAAAAATAACTCATACAAAATCCATCATATAAGAACAATACTGTAATTATTTCCTTGTAATTTAATATGAGTATACTTACAGTTACACCACTTTACTTTAACACTGGGTTCCACTCAGTGGGACATTATGGCAGATACTTGTGTACAGTGGCGGATCCAGAGGTGGAGCTGCAGCGCAGTCCAAGATTAAAATAGGGGAGCCACACCAACTGCCAGTGAGTCTCAGCCGGCCATGTTTGGCAGCAGTTTGGGTGGCAGTTGGTGTAGCTCCCCTATTTCAATTTTGGACTGCGCTGTAGCCCCATCATGAAACCCGCCTTAGGAAATGTGGACCCTTTATCCACATTTCCTGAGGCGGGTTTCCAAGTCACACCTCCAAGGTGGGCATGACTATCAAGCAAAGGCACGTGGCTATCATTTTAGCTAGCTCCGGGCCTCATTCGCGTCAGTTATGATGCCTTACTCCTCCAAGGTACGTTACACAGAAATACGGCTTAAATGGGCAGTGTTTTAACAGAAACAAATGACATAGATAAAGGCACAGTACATATATTTACATTTCCTTTCCTAATCATCTATTAAACAGGGAGCCTGAGTACTAGGAAGAAGAGAGATTGCTATCTGTTCTGCATTGTTAATCACTGTAAAGCAGGAGAATCACACTTCATGCTGCTGTAAATCCACAGATCGCAGCACATGTAAGCTATAGGGATAATAATATATCCCAGAAATAGAATTAACGAATTGGTAAATTCTAACAACCATTATATATATATATAGATGTAATAAAATAACTGTTTTGTGCCTTTTATATTACACTGTATGTTCCCAAAACATAACTATTAGCCTAAAGCAAATCAGTTTAGATGAATTTCAAAGATTCACCGTCGGCTAATTAATTTGCGAAATACAAGAAGACAATCAGCGAGCACCAAGCAATAACTGTTACATGCCTAGTGCCTGTAAGATCAGCTTATAGTACCTTGGACACACATTCTTCATAGGCTATTGGTGGTCTAGACCAATGTGCACTACACATTACAAATACTTACATAGTTGTGGAAACAATACCCCTTTATTTCTTGCACATTTTGCACACTCACTAAGACATACCGAATTGAGGGCCTGATTCACAAAGATTTACACTAATGGTGCATACACACGGTCAGATTTTTCCTTCAGATATGAACGATAACGATTTAAAAATCGTTCAGTCGTTCATATCTGAAGGAAAATCTGACATATCTGACATGCCTGAACGATGGACGATCAACGATGCGCGTTCCCGTTTGTCAGATAACGATATCTGACATCTGATGGGTTTGCAGTCAGACTTGGACGATTCCATTCATTTAATGCAGTCAAAAATCGTTCAATCGTTCAAATCGTTCAAAACTTTGGTCAAATCGTTCAAAACTTTGGTCAAATCGTTCAAATCGTTCAATCGTTCAGTCGTTCATCTGACAAATCTGACAAGTCTGACAAATCTGACCGTGTGTACGCTCCATAATGCAATCACAGCTGCATACTGCCGGATCACAATTACTAAAATATGCTAATGCCTTCCAAAGCATAGCCAAGCATAGGGACTTTATATTGTAAGCTCTTACGAGCAGGGCCCTCTACCCTCTTGTGCTTCTCCTTACTTTACTTTCATCTAGTTCTTGCTCCTCACTAGGGCACCTAACACTTGGTTGCTTCTGCTCGGCTGCTTATGTGGCTGTTATGGTCGCTAATGTAGCAATGTATATTATCCATGTTCTTGTCCTGCATTGTATTGTACTGTAAGTCACTGGTCACCTATTTGTTTATGTACTCTGGGCCTGATTCAGAGCCGAACACTCTGACCAGAGAGCTCGCTCCGAATCAGGGCCCTCCTCCTTGAAAATGGACCGTCCTCCTGGACGCTCGCATAGCTGTGGGTAACCACCCACAGCTTATGCGAGCGTCCATGATGATGGTCGCGATGGTCAAGACCTGCGGTAGGGTCTCGCTGCCGCAAGCCCTGGAGTGATTTTGGCTCTATCAGAGCCAAAATCACTCCCACTGACATCACTAGTGATGTCAGTGGGGCCGGCTTCAGAGGGTAGGCGTTCCCATGGGAACGCCTCCGTCTGGCAGCCACGCCCCCGGCACGCCCACCAAAGGGGGCGTGCTGTCGATGTTGATTGACAGCACGCCCCCTTTGGTGCGAGACCCGGAGCGACGGAGAGCCCGTCGCTATCCGGGTCTCACGCATGCACATGACGGAGCTCCCTCCGTCGTGCGCATGCGCAGTGGGGCAACATCGACCCGCTTGTGAGCATCCTGCGCTCGCAAGCGGGTCTGAATGACCCCCTCTGTACGGCGCTTCGGAAAACTTGTGGCACCATATAAATAAACGATAATAATATAATAATAATAGGGAGGTCCACTGCTACCTTCTCATATCCATCCGATGATGTACAATAGAGCAGGGCTGCAACTAGGGGGGAGGGCTGGGGGGGAGGGCACATGCCCCAGGCACAGGATTTGAGGGGGTGCCTGCAGGGCCGGCTCCAGGTGCAGAATTAGCAGCGGCGTAGCCGGTGCAATGCACGGGGGCCCACCGCATTGTAGGGTCCGGCAGCCTTCTGCAATAACAGCAGGCAAGTCATTTACTATTATGAGTCAGACTGATATAGTACGCTATTGGCTGCCATAGGAGAAGATAGGAAGCGGTCCGGACGGAGAATTGGGAAGCGGTCCGGACGGAGAAGATAGGAAGCGGTCCGGATGGAGAATTAGGTCCCTCCCCTTTCCTTCCCTTCCCTCATTAACCCCTCCCCCGCACCTCTTCTCTGAGCTGGTCCTACATCACTTCCTGTTGTTGCCATGGTGACAATGGGAATTTGAAGTCCCCGGTGTGAAAAGCATGGTAGCCAGAGGTGATGGTCCTCCCTGGTCCCTGCCTACCAGCCCAGCCCTGCAGATCACAGCCCAGCACTGCCTGCTCCTGCTGATAGTATATATATGTATATATAATAGGTACTAGTCCGGCACTCAATCCTCCAATCTCACAATGTGTGCTCCGGTGCCTTTTCAAGTAATGTAAGGATAACAGCAAAGAACAGACGGCACTCGCGGAGACTGTATAAATGATCATACAACTACAGTCATGTAGTCAATGTTTTGAAGGGGAAACCTTCTTTATCAGTCTTGATAGAGAAGGTTTCCCCTTCGAAACTTTGACTACATGACTGTAGTTGTGTGATCATTTATACAGTCTCCGCGAGTGCCGTCCGTTCTTTGCTGTTACAGTATATATATATATATATATTTAAACGTGTATGTATGTGTATATTTACATATATAATTTATATCATACCTCCCAACTGTCCCCATTTCAGTGGGACAGTCCCACTGTTTGGACATTGTACCGCTTTACCACCTGCAGGCAAAAGTGTCCTTAAGGTTGGTTAGAGGTTGGTTAAGCAATCTTGTCCGGCAGAGGTTGGGGGCTGTGAGAACAGGGATATAACGCACAGTCCCACCCCTAAAATGTGCTCACTAGAGGGCGGGGCTGCACATCAGAGCCAAAAATTCTAATTTTGGCCCTGAATAGAGTAAACATCGGTACTATCGATGCACGTCGGGCAGTCACGAAGCATGTGAATCAAGTCTGACCAGCTGCAAACACTGCAGCTCTCCTGACACGCAGAGGGCTCTCATACGCCAAAGTAGATTGCAGTGGCTACTGTAATTTATACACACCCATGAGAAGGCTCTCAGATGGTCAGACACGTCTGTGTTTTTCTAACCCCCCCCCCTGTTACCACCCCTAAATGCTGGCCACCTGCCACTTACTTTGTGAGTGGTTCCTGTGTATGAGAATAATTGCAATGCAATCACTGCATGTGCAATAGGCACAGTAGGCCTGAGTCACTATGTGACAAATCTAACTCACAGATCTGATTTAACATTGGGCACAGTAGGCCTAAGTCACAATGGGACAAATCTAACTCACGGATCTGATTTAACATTGGGCACAGTAGGCCTGTGTCACTATTAGGGATGTGCGCCGGACCATTTTTGCCGGATTTGGATTTGGTTCTAATTCGTCGTCCGGCTTTGGATTTGGATTTGGATTTGCCAAACTGCGGTGACTGGCTTTGGATTTGGATTTGGATTTTTTTACAAAAATTGACAAAAAAAGTTAAAATCACATAAATTGGTCTTTTTTTTCTTCCTAGAGTATTATTAACCTCAATAACATTAATTTCCAGTCAATTTAGACCATATCACAGCTTATAATATTGTTTTCAACATTATTGGCCAAAGGTTGCAGTGAGCTGACAGGTTACTAAGCGACAAAGCAGCGGCACAACGACACAGACACCACAGTATAAAGCACATCTATGACACATTGCCACACAGCAGTGGCAGAAATGAAAAGTAGTGCACCCACCCAGTGGGGTACGGCCAGCAGAGTCACAGTACTTGTTTACAAAGTGGGCTACGGCCCTAGGAGTCACAGTGCACAATCTTATTAGCATTACACCGCACATAGGGCCTGATTCACATTACACCATAAAGTAGTGTCTCTTATTTATGTTACGACACACAGTAGTGCCCCTTTTACACAATGCCCACAGTAGTGACCCTTTTACACAATGCCCACAGTAGCGGTGTCCCTTACACAATGTCCCCCAGCAGTGGTGCCCCCTATGCAGTCCCCTTAGTAGTAGGGTCCACTATGCAGTGCCCCCAGTAGAATGCCCCCCAGTAGTATGCCCCCCATTAGCAGGCCCCCCCAGTAGTATGCCCCCCATTAGCATGCCACCCAGCAGTATGCCCCCCATTAGCAGGCCCCCCCAGTAGTATGCCCCCCATTAGCATGCCACCCAGTAGTATGCCCCCCAGTAGTATGGCCCCCCCAGTAGTATGGCCCCCCCAGTAGTAGGCTGCCCCAGTAGCAGGCCCCCCCCAGTAGTAGGCTGCCCCAGTAGTAGCCCCCCTTGTAGTATGGGCCCCCCCTGTAGTATGGCCCCCCTATAGTAGGCTGCCCCAGTAGCAGCCCCCCCCAGTAGTAGTAAGCCCCCCCAGTAGCAGGCCCCTCAGTAGTATAGCCCCCCCCAGTAGCAGGCCCCTCTGTAGTATGGCCCCCCCAGTAGTATAGCCCCCCCAGTAGCAGACCCCCCCCAGTAGTGCAGACCCCCCCAGTAGTATAGCCCCCCCAGTAGCAGGCCCCTCTGTAGTATGGCCCCCCAGTAGTATAGCCCCCCCAGTAGCAGACCCCCCCAGTAGTATGGCCCCCCCCAGTAGCAGACCCCCCCCAGTAGTATAGCCCCCCCAGTAGCAGGCCCCTCTGTAGTATGGCTCCCCAGTAGTATAGCCCCACCCAGTAGCAGACCCCCCCAGTAGTGCAGACCCCCCCCAGTAGTGCCCCCGGCCCTTGCACAAATAAAAAAATAAAAATTAAAAACTTACCTGTATCCCCGCTCCCGCGCCGTCCGCTCTGTCACACGCTGAGGAGGGAGCCGGAAGACGGAGCTCATGTGTGAGCTCCAGCCGGCTCCCTCCGTGCAGCAGCCAATGAGAGTCTGTGTGACTCTCATTGGCTGCTGTAACAAACACACAGCTGCCGCTGGCGGCTGTGTGTTTGTGTCTGTGTAGGGCAGAGCGCTATCACTGCGCTCTGCCCTACACGCGAGGAGACCTGATGTCGGATTCTCTAGTGAGAATCCGACATCAGGCGGCCGCCGTTCGGCCCCGAACGGGGATCCGAGCCAGGCGGTGAACACCCGAACAGGGTTCGGGTGGACTCGGATCCCCAATGTTCGGAGCGGTTCGGATTCCACAGAATCCGAACCGCTCATCTCTAGTCACTATGGGACAAATCTAACTCACGGATCTGATTTAACATTGGGCACGGTAGGCCTGAGTCACAATGGGACAAATTTAGCTCACGGATCTGATTTAACATTGGGCACAGTAGGCCTGTGTCACCAGGGCCGGCTCCAGGGCTAATAGCGCCCTGTGCCGGCCGAGTGCTCTGCACTCATTACCATGTGCGGCGTGTCCTAATTACCATAGGACACACCTCCTTGCGTTACGTTGTCTGAGGGGCGTGCACGCATAGCACACCCCCAAATAACGTCAGGCTGGGGGGAGCCTCACTAGCTGGGCTTCCCCCAGCCCTCTCACGGCACTGAATGGATGCCGGGCGCATGCGCACAGTATCCATTCAGACTTCAGGGTCCTGGCCCCTCCACGCAGCTACGGTGATGAGGGTCCCCAACCCTCCGATTTGACCACTTGTGGGCCACTTTGGCCCACTACTTGAACAGCGGGACAGTACTGTTCTGCTGAAATCGGGATGCTGGGGAAGGGTGCGCCTTCTATGGGTGGCACCCCTGTTCGACCACTCAGTTCGAACACCCCTAGAGCCAGCCCTGTGTGTCACCATGGGACAAATCTAACTCATGGATTTGATATAACATTGGGCACAGTAAGCCTGAGTCACTATGGGACAAATCTAACTCACGGATTTGATATAACATTGGGCACAGTAAGCCTGAGTCACTAAGGGCTCTATTTACTACAATCCGCATTTGTAATGCAGATTGTAGTGTGATGTTATTGACTGAATTCGCATTGCGAATTCAGTCAATATCACAGGGATTTATTACAAATACCTTGCAGTGACAGAGCTTGCGATAAAGCTCTGTCCCTGCGAATCCCCTCCGCACACTAGTCACGGTATTTTCGCAAAAAATACCGTGACAAAGTGCCCGCGCATGCGCCGACCGGCCGCCGGTGCTACCCCCTTCGGCGCTAAGCCCCGCCCCCATCATTAAGCCCCGACCCCCGCGATCTTGGACCCCCCTGCGACCCACCCTCCCTTAATAGCACTTACCTGCAGTCATCGCTGCTCCGGTGATGTCTTCCATGCCTCCGGTCAGCTGATATCCCATACTGCACTGGGACCCGATCAACTGATGACTGGGCCCCAGTTCACCATGGGAGACCAGCTGACCAGAGGGGAGTCATCACCGGAGCCCCGATCACCGGTCCCTGGAGTCAGGTAAGTAAATCTTTTTTTTTACTTTTTTTTTTTTTTTTAGCAGTGATCAGCTTGCAGTCTGTTTAGACCACACTGCTGATCACTGGGACGTGCTCTGCTCTGCCTTTTAGAGCAGAGTAGGAGTCCGGTAACCGGGGGAGACCCTGGATAACGCTACCTCCAGGTGGCGTTATTATCACAGGGCTCTCCCCGATACCCCGATATTTTTTTACAATTTATTTTTAGTAACTTTGGACGGATCACATTTCCCATTACAATTATGGGAAATGCGATATGATTAATAAAAATAAGTGATACTTAGGGGTTGGAGTAGAATTTTACGAATTCTACTCCAATTGCCCTGTAATAATTATATGTGATACTAAAATAATGTGAAAAGGGTGTGAAAACACCCTTTTTCACTTTATTTTAGTAAAAATAATGTTAATAAATAGAGCCCTATGGGACAAATCTAACTCACGGATCTGATTTAACATTGGGCACTGTAGGCCTGAGTCACTATGGGACAAATCTAACTCACGGATCTGATGTAATATTGGGCACAGTAGGCCTGTGTCTTTGAGCTGCAGATGCTGCAAAGTGGTTATTTTCCTGCACAGCCAGTTTGTTAAACCTTTTTTCTTTTAATTGAGAATTAAATTGAAATAAGAGAATTGGATAAAATCATCTGATGAGTGTTTAACTGAGATAGGGAAGTTTTTAATGAAGTGGCTGTGAAGACCATGACTTATGTGAAGAGGTGATGATGATTTGTGCAGTAGTATAACCACATTCTGCCCAGCAACAGGACCAGCCAGGATAGTGACTGATATGACTAACGAGTACTTGTAGTATACCCCTTGTAAGGGTATAATTAATGTGGTAACCAGGGTAGCAGTTGCCATAGATTCCCCACAGCTATGCGGCACAATGAGATCCTAGCTGTGTGACTGCGCCACAACAAGGCATGTGAAGCTGCAGGAAGCCATATGCATGAACTAATTTTCTAGGCATCCACAAATTTGGAGGCAAACTCTAATGTTCCCTTCTCTGAGCGGTAAGTAGAGAGTGGTGCGCAGCACAGCGGGAAATGACAAAAGAAAGAAGTTAAGCTGATGGGGGAAGTGTGAGGACTCAAACTTTGGGGTCTTGTTCAAAATGGCTGCTCGTACATACCGGCCCCCAAACCAGCAAGTAAAGTGATCACAGTAGCCCCGATAAATAATAAATAGGTAGGCCCTTAGGTACTAGTATCCTTATATTATTTTTTCTTGAGTTATTACTTAAACACAGTGTTGAACGCATGTTGCCGTAATTGCATTTGCATAGTGTGTATGGAATGAAATGCCTATGTATGTCGGCATGATGAGCTATAATGCATCTCTGTGGTGAGACTGCCCCTATGTGTAGGCTTGGATACATAGCCCTCATCATTATCAGTGTGCAGCTGCACTAGTCCTATCCTTGGCATAAGCCAGAGTGTATGCCTTTATGTAATATGTCCTCATAAGCTTCACCTTTTTCAAATATCATCAGTTTCAGATCCAGGATCCAGATCTTCCATGTACTTATGTAATATTCCCTAAAATGTATTTGGACAACAGCAAAACGTCATCTTGAATGGACAAACATCATCATTACTTGTCCATGCAAGATGACGTTTTGCCTCTTTCTGAGTTCCGTTATTTTGGAGGGAAAAATCCAAACTCGGCGTGCAAACTCGAACCTATCCGAGCCTGCACATCCCTAATTAGAACACAAAGTAGGGTTAGCCACTAATATCCCAACAAATTTCTTAGCACAGTACAATAATTTATCTGACACATGAATAACTGTGTACTATATTTATCTAGTCTCACTAGACTAAGGTAAGATTATATCACTAGAATGTATCAAAAAGCTCTGTCCCTGCGAATCCCCTACGCACACACTTCTCACCAGGGACAGATTGGGGCTGCACAACAGCCCTGGCATGAAGCCCCCCAAAGGCCCGCACATTTGCATAAAGGGGCGTGACCTCACTGGACAGGGGTGTGGTCTTGCAGCCCGGACCCTTGTCGCATGCCCCATGAGTATCTGAGTTTCTAATTATCCCGGTCAAGCAGTGAGCCTGGAGGCGTAGCTGCTCGGCCTGGGTTTTTTCCGGACTGGCCCATCAGGCCATCGACCCTTCTGGCATTTGCCAGATGGCCAGTCAGGCCCTGCTTCTCACTGTACCTTTTGCAATAAATACAGTGAGAAGGTGTCCACCAACACACCAACCTCCCCCCTGTGACTGCGATCGCTCCCCCCACCCAGTGCCCCTTCCCCCCAGCGATTTCCTCCCCCCTTTCTGTTCAGCTTACACTTAACTGCCTGTGATTGGTGCTCCGTTGCGGTGCTCTGGGGCTTCGGGCAGCTGGTCTCTGAGCTCCTGCACTGTGACCCCTGTCAACTGCTCTATGCAGCGAACTGAGATGTCCGCAAATAAATAATATTGATAAATAAGGCCCTAAGTAATTTTAGATTTCAAATATTAACATTATTTGGACAATTGGGATACTATATGCATCAGATAGATCCAGAAATCACTGCACCGGATATAGACCGTCAAGAGGTTAAGTGTTCTCTCTACATAGAAAATGTCCAGTTTTTTGCGCAGATTAGGATTCAGTGACAACACTAATTCAGACCTGTGACATCTTTCGGTGCATACGCACACAACGATTTTTTGAACGATTATCGGTTAACGATATCGTTTAACGATAATCATTTGAAAATATCGTTCACTTTCTGAGTCAAACGATGAACGATTATTGTTCATGCGCGTTCACGTTTGTAGTTTGTAGTTTGTAGTTCAGTCAGACTTGTCAACTCAACGATTTTCATTAAGTTAATATGCAAAAATTGTTTGTAGTTCATAAAAATCGTTCATTACATTTAAATGAACATAGTAAATGAACAACTTTAGTAAACGATTTTAGTTCATTTTTTCAAGGTAGAAAATCGTTTACTAAAATCGTTCATTAACTCAATCGTTGTGTGTGTATGCAGCTTTTGTGTTCAAATCTATTTATTTCAAAAGAATTACAATATATCATAATAAAATAAATATACAAAGTAGTAAATACACAAACATCAGCCGACAGTATGTAGGTTTACAACATAGTTGATCAAGAAAATGAAATACAATACAGGGGTAAATTTAGTAAAGTGAGAGTTTTGAGAAGTGAGTTTTAAAAGTGATGTTGCCCAAAGCAACCAATCAGATTCTAGCTATTATCTTCTAGAAGGTGCTAGTTAAATGTAAAGTAGAATCTGATTGGTTGCTATGGGCAACATCACTTCTAAAACTCACTTCTAAAAACTCTCACTTTAGTAAATTTACCCCATAATGTAAAATACAATATAATCACCACTCCTAATTACCGCACATAAGAGCGATACAACAAGGCCTCAAAAGAATTTAACAGACAGGTGTCAGGTGAACATCAAAACATATAAGTAATAAGGAAAATAGAAAGAAAAATAGAAGGGGGGAAGGAAAAAATGGGAAGGGGAGGGAAGGGGGGGATAATGAGGAAGGCTCCAAATCTCCTTAGGGCACATATAAAATATGCAATGTATATATTTCTAATAATCACCCCATGTGAATAGTATTATCCTAGGTCAACACAAATCTTAAGATGACAAAACGTGGAGATGCTGTGACCACAATTCTGCTGTAAACATCAACATTGATGATACAAATACCATGAGGTTGTTTCAAGCACTTGGAGAATTTTGGCCTGTGTATGTTGGTCAAGCATTGGCGTCCCTCCCCACGGCGTAACTCAGTGCTGAGAGGGATGTTGTGTTGCGCGGCGCCAAAAGGGGCTGTGGCCTCACCAGAAGGGGCATGTCCTCATGGGAAGGGGCATGGCATTGTGGCCAACCCGTTATCACTGGGAGGCAGGGGGGGTGGGGTTGCCGGAGGTGCGTGCAGTGTCGGCTGGGTCCCTCACAGCCGAGTGCTGCACCTAATTATACAGTGCAGCATCTGGCTCCTGTCACTGAGGGGGAGTCTGCACCTTGGTGTCACCCCTCAGCGGGTGACACCCAGGTGCAGCCCGCACCCTCTTACCCCCCTTGTGACGCGACTGTGGTCAAGAGTCATGACATTTGGTCGATATTCCTGTGTGACTGGATCATGCAGCCAACTAAGAAACTGTGCATTCTGGCTGGACCAAAATGCAATATATAGCACCTATCCTTGTGTATCAATGCCTATTTCCCTTAAGATTGTAAGCTTGCGAGCAGGGCCTTCCTACTTATATATCTGTTTTGTTATTACCCAGTTTTGTTCTATTAATGTTCCAATTGTAAAGCGCAACGGAATATGCTGCACTATATAAGAAACTGTTAATAAATAAATAAAATAAATAAGAGTCTCAATGTAAACGCCCCATTTACTATAAAACTGTTTAACTCCTAAATCTAATGCTGGAACAACAGCCTGCCTGTCAAAATACAAGAGTTTCAGGAGTAAATTTTTAACTGCCTCCAGAAATGGGGATGGTGGGCAGAGGATGTCCAGTTACACAATATTACCTATTTTGCAACTGTAACAATAACAGACAGTAAAGTTATAGAGGCCTTTGACTCTGGGCCTAAATCCCATTCAGAAAAAATTGCACACAACATAGCCAGAGGATTACACCGAAGATTATGTTTAAACATGTTAGTAATAAAACGCATAGTTTTTCCTTGAACTTATGTATTTTGGGGCAGGACCATAAAATTGAAAGTCGCACTGGGGCATTTGCATTTGAGACAATTGCCTGACTCATCTGGCCCCATATACCACCTACGGGCCTGTGTAGGGCCGGATTAAGGGGGAGGCACTGGGGGTAAGTACCCCCGGACCCCCCGCCACAGATCGGATCTCTATTACCAATCCGATCTGCAGCGCTGAGAACGTGTACAACACAACGCCACAGCCGCCGGCACCACAGAGCAGTGCTGGGCAGCTGAGCAATGACTCTGATGTCCAATGGCTTATCAAGCTGCAGCCTGCGGCTCAGTAACTGGCTAGCGCGCAGGCTGCAGGGAAGAAGGAGGCTGGAAGAAGGGAGGGCACAGCCCCTGGTCCTAAGCCCTAAGCATGGAGGTTAATTCTGTAGATTCTTTGGAGAGAGGAACGTGTAGTAGTCAGCTGCAGAGGAAAAGTAAGTTAGGCAGTATATAACTTCTTTTTGTTATTAATTAAATTTCAATTTGGAGGCACTGAGTGTATATACATTATATATATATATATATATATATATATATGTGCATTGTGAATAAATCACAAAGTAGGGGGCGCTCTATCATACATAAATTGTTTTATTTAAAAGAACAACAAATATTCCAGGTATTAGCAGGTATTGCTTGTAAATAATCTTAAAACTTTGTGGACTGGGTACCACATGATATGAATACTGCGCCTCCGCCGCACACTCCATCTGACTGCAGTTCACTAGCCGGGACCAGCACCACGCACCACCGACCGATCTCACAGGACACAGCACGCTGGGACACTGGAACTCCACACCGCAGACCAATGGACCACCTGGTAGCAGGAACAGCGTCAGTCAAGCTTCGCCCTAATGCATTTCGTATCACACTTCGCCTGGACGGCATTCAAGAACCCCCAGTTAAAAGATGCCACTCTCTGAAATATTGATCTACTGTAACAAGCTGTGTCAGCGCTCTTATTGCTAGGAGTTCCTGAGTGCCGTCTGATTTTGCACATTGTATATATAATATATATATATATATATAAGTATACTGTATATTTTATATATATATACAATACATACATTTATATTGTGATGACTTGAAGTAGATGGGTGTCAGTGGTGCAGGGTAAAATAAATGAAAAGTACTTTGTCAGCATAATCAGGAAACAAAAATAACAAACGTCTAGCCCCCATTCAAGGCAGCTAACTCACTTCTTGAGCCCTTAGTAATAGAACTACCGTATATACTCGAGTATAAGTCGACCCGAATATAAGCCGAGGTACCTAATTTTACCACAAAAAACTGGGAAAACTTATTGACTCGAGTTTAAGCCTAGGGTGGGAAATGCAGCAGCAACTGGTAGTAATCCCCCACTGGTACTGCCCCCAGTAGTAATCCCCCCCTGGTACTGCCCCCAATAGTAATATCCCCCCACTGGTACTGCCCCCAGTAGTAATATCCCCCCCTGGTAGTGCCCCCAGTAGTAATACCCCCTGGTAGTGCCCCCAGAAGTAATCCCCCTGGTACTGCCCCCAGTATTAATCCCCCCCTGGTACTGCCCCAGTAGTAATCCCCCACTGGTACTGCCCCCAGTAGTACTATTCCCCCTCTGGTAGTGCCACCAGTAATATAACCCCCCCTGGTAGTGCCCCCAGTAGTAATACCCCCCGCTAGTGCCCCCAGTAGCAATATCCCCCCCGGTAGTGCCCCCAGTATTAATCCCCCCTGGTAGTGCCCCCAGTAGTAACCCACCCTGGCACTGCCCCCAGTAGTAGCCCCCCCAGTAGAGAGAGATGTAATAAAAAAATAAAAAAAACTTACCTGAAACCCCGCTCCTGGTCCCGACGCTGCTACTGGCTCCTCCTGCCGCTTTGCATTATGGGAGAGACGTCGTCATGACGACGTCTCTCCCATTACCCACTGCGGGAGCCGGAAGATGGCTCCCGCAGTGGGAGCAGCAGCAGCCGATGAGACTCTGACAGACTCTCATCGGCTGCTGATTACAACAAACACACAGCTGCCGGCTCCGGCGGCTGTGTGTTTGGCACTCTGCAGTGCTGACCGAACTCCGTCCGGTCAGCGGTACACAAGTCTGACAGACTCTCATCGGCTGCTGATTACAACAAACACACAGCTGCTGGCTCCGGTGGCTGTGTGTTTGGCACTGTGCAGTGCTGACCGAACTCCGTCCGGTCAGCGGTACACAAGCGGTGCAGCTGCGTACCATGCGGGCATGACTCGAGTATAAGCCGAGGGGGGGCTTTTTCAGCACAAAAAATGTGCTGAAAAACTCGGCTTATACTCAAGTATATACGGTAATCTGTAAATGCAAAGTCTTTCTCACATAAAATGTCCAAATCCTGGTAGCTCCCCTCTGCCACATGCAGATCTGGACTGGCCATCTGGCCCACTCACAATTTCAGTCTCAGCCCTGCTTCCTGCAGCATAACACAGGCTCTGGACTGACTTAGCTGGCTGCCACAGCTTCACAAGGATTGTGTTACAGGGTTTAGGAATCTACCTGCATCCTTCAGGTCTCACCCTGGCCGCCCGGCCTGTTTCACTCTGACCGCAGGCCCCCTGGACTGTCCGACTGCTCCAGCCCCACCTGGGTTCTGTGCAAAGGGCAGCATCTAGGCGTGTTCCCACACTCCCTTTCTACTGTATGTGGGTGGATCTCCCTTGCCCCACACAGAATATGCTGCTCATCAACGCCATCTCTGGTGATCCTTTTGCACATTCCCCTCCCCAGCTTGAAACCCCTGGGTTGAGTGACATGGGACGAGGCATTCTTATGGTGAAGTCCCTCTTCTCTCTTCTGATGAGGGCCATCCACTGCATCCAAATTCATTCAGACTTTTCTAATCTCTGGGGGTCTTATCCTCACTGTTACGGAGTTTATTTTCCTCCTATATTTATCCTCACTTTATGGTAGCAATGGTACTTCTTGCTTTCTCTATGAAGCACTTGAGATTCATTCTTGAATATGTCAGGTTTTAAGGATTTCTGGTACTTTTGCCCAGAGTGCCCTACTTCCTCAACTTCATTAAAATCCAGCAATTTCTTTTCCTCAGAATCTTCTGGTTCAGACAAAGAATGGCTTTTCCTTCTTTTCTTTGTAACCAAATAATGGTTTCTCTTGCTGAAACTTCTGAAAGGCACACCTTTTGGCCAACTTCATATCTTTAACTTTCAGCCTGAAGTACTATATTGGCTATTTGCATATTTCACAAGCAACTCAACTTCTTTCAAAGAGTAATTTATCCTGAGTGCCACCAGCATCATAATTTTCCGACCTTGGCTTTATGTCAGAGGATGCACTGGTACTAACACTCACAGATTCTGGATTCTTGTGCCCATATAACATGCTTGAATGTTTATATCACTAATCTTTAAACTTCACTTCAGCATTTTGATGGCTATAGGCAATTTCCATTAAGCTCATATCTCTCTGATTCTCTTGAGCATTCCCTTAATAATGAACAATTTCAACTTGCTCCAAAAGCACAGGTTGGAGTTCACTTTCTACAGATGTCTTTATTTTCCAGTTCAGTTTAGCTGGACTTTTTTCTTCAAGCTTTGTATTGTGAGACCACTTCACTTCCTCACAGATAAATTAATTCTGGTTGCATGAAGGCATTGTTTCATATACATGAGAATTACTCTTCACAAGACTGTCACCATTAGCTGCCTGTAAGGTTATGCTTTGTACTGCAAAAGTGCATGACTTGGGTACATTCACATCACTCTGATCATATAGTGACATCAGAGTCTCATCTTTGGAAGCCATCAACATCTTTGTAGACTTTTGTACAGTACATCCCGTACCTTTGCCTCACGGGTTATGGGATCACCATCTAAATACATCAGTTATTTATCATCAACTTCAATCTAGACCTGTGCCCCTTTGGAAGGAATTCACACCCTCAGCTATCACTGTAAGTTGAAAGACACTGCAAGGTAGTTCACCCCCTTTTGCAAGAGAGTCTTTCAGAAATTTCCCAACTTTGATACTTCTGTCCCTTCTTGGACACTGTGACATTTAATGAAGACATCTTCATTGTCAAATTGCTGCTGACAAATATTCCTCTGGGACATCTTACTTTTTTCATCCATCTCACTGCTCATCCACTGCTCATCACACAAAACACCAGTAGCATATCACTCTGTGCGCCAGCCTTTTCAGGATCAAGCTGTAGCAATTGTTGCCTGTGTTTATGCACTTCTGTCACACTAGGCTCAGTGGAGACATTGGACGCCATTTTGGGACCAGAAATTTTAATATTAGAGCGCCATTCAGCTTCTCCTGGTTTTCTGCTTTTCCCACTACCATGTGGAACTTTTTCTGAGCCGCAGGCAGTTGCTCTTCCAGCTGGGCAATTTTTGCCATGGCACCTTCCAACTTGCTCTCCGACTGCAGAATATTGCTCTCCATAACTTTAAATTCAGCAAGTCTCAACTTTTGTCTGGCTACTTCAGACTCTGTCACATTTATTTTACATTGTAGCTCCAGTTCTTTTGTATTCCCCTCCATTTGGAAGTTTTTAAACTGGTTCTGTGTAGTTAGCAGACATTTCTCAAGGTTCTCACTTTGTACTTGCAATTTCCAAGCCACACCATATGCATGGTTAAATTTTTATTTCAAAGATTCACTTTGATCTGCTTTTTTCTGCAGACTTTCATCCAGAAATAAATTCCTTTCTGTCACTCTGAAACTGCTCTGGCAGCAGCCAAGTTGGATTGGAGTGTCTGTATTTGTTCTTTAAAGCTTGCCTCAAGATGGGCAACCTCCATGTCCTTTGCACCATGCTCTTTCTGCAGCATCTGGAGACATTTCTCCCTTTCTTCCAAACATTCATATACAGTAGCTTCTTAGACAGAGAATTGCGTTCTAACTCACACTCTGCAAGTCTTGCTTTTATGGAGATCACTAGAAAGTCTTTTTCTTCTAATATCAAAGATAGATCCGCAACATTTCCTTGTGTGCGAGCTGCATCACTCTGGTGTCACTTGACACAATAGTTCAATTCCTCCCCTGCTTGCTGAAGGATTACACACTTTTGATGCAATTAGACAACCTCTTGCTCTAAGACGTCATTTTTTGCTAGCAGCACATTATTTTCACACTTTATCATAGACTAATGCTCCAGCCTCCTCAAAGCGTTTACACATAGCTGCTAATATGAGGTCTGTCTCCTTAAGAACTTTAAGTTTTTTTATTTCCTCCTGCTCCATCGCCATTTTCAAAAAGGACAATTCACTCCGTAATTCCTTTTCAGCTTGCTCATGCAAATTTCTCTCATCCGCTAACTGTCCCATTAAGTCATCAATCTGCCCAGCATTATACGTATTACTTTAATTGAAAACTTTACGCATACTGTCATATTCTTCCAGGCTGATATAGTCCTCTCTTGACGGACCTTGCACCACACACTGAGCACACCCACTGTCCAATTTATTCTGCTTTTTTAAATGTCTCTTTCCCTTTAATTGGAAAAGAAAAAGTCCAGAACACAGAACGGTACACCTTGAAATTAATGATCCTCAGTCCTAAGCATTCAGCAGAACAAACCACTTTTTCTTGCAGGTTTTCAACATTAGCGGTTACCCACATTTCTCTTCATAGACAAAGTATATACTGCATAACTGGTCATTTCAATAAATTTGCACACCTTTAAACCATATTTTGCAGGCAACTTTTCAGATACATGTAGCAGACAATACTTCAAAATTGCTTTTTGGATTTTCTACACTCACCAGCTCCTTAGGCTTTCTAGGAAAGTCCAGTTATGCAGCGCAGTAAGCATCCATATTTCCATTACTACTCCACATTTTCTGCATACAGCTTTGCCCGCATTCTTCGCCATATTGTGATGACGTGGGGTAGTTAACTCGGTAGATGGGTGTCAGTGATGTAGTGCAGAGGTTCTCAAACTCGGTCCTCAGGACCCCACCCAGGTCACATTTTGCAGGTCACTGAGCAGGTGCACAGGTGTATTCATCACTCACTGACACATTTTAAAAGATCCACAGATGGAGCTAATTATTTCACCTGTGATTCTGTGAGGAGACCTGGAAAACATGCACTGTTTGGGGTCCTGAGGACCGAGTTTGAGAACCTGTGGTGTAGTGTTTAGTGCTCAATTAAGGGCATGCAGCTTTTCCATGTAAAATAACAAAAAGTACTTTAATGTCAGCATAATCAGGAAACAAAAATAACAAACGCCTAGCTCCCATTCAGGGCAGCTAGCTCACTTTTTGAGCCCTTAGTTATAGAACACAGCTAATCTGTACATGCAAAGTCTTTCTCACACTAAATGTCCAAATCCTGGTAGCTCCCCTCTGCCGTATGCAGGTCTGGACTGGCCTTCCGGCCTACTCACAATTTCCGTCTCAGCCCTGCTTCCTGCAGGGTAACACAGGTTATGGCCTGACTTAGCTGACTGCCACAGCTTCACAAGGATTGTGTTAGAGGGATTAGGGATCTCCCTGCATCCTTCAGGTCTGACCCAAGCCGCCTGGTCTGTTTCACTCTGATTGCAGTATCCCTGGTCTGTCTGACTGCTCCATCCTCACCTGGGCTCTGTGCAAAAGGCAGCATCTGGGCCCCTTTCTACTGTATGTGGGCAGATCTCTCCAGCCCCACACAGAATCTGCTGCTCATCAGCGCCATCTCTGGTGATCCTGTCACAATATATTAAACAAATAATGTCAAAGGCGCTTCACTTTAGTGATCCAAATGAAGAAATAAGTTTCCTTTATAGAAGTCTTCTCTCTATCTGCACTCCCTGGAACTTCCTATATTCCAATAGGTGAAGTTTCTGTGATAAAATAAGGCAAAAGGCACTTCCTAATGCATTAAATGTAGCCTTTCCTATTGTCTTATAAATTCTATAGAATCCCACATACCGTATACTGTATAAAGCCCAGGGAATACCTTTGGGCTAAAAGCGCTTGTAATAGTAATTAATCCTGGAATCAAATCCCAGCTCCACCTGTCTTCCCAGGGACTTTCATAAGAAGTGCAGATATACAAAATAAAACAATATATATATGGTGCAATATGCTTAAAAAAGGTGGTTTAAAAAATATAAGTTGAGCATGCATAAAAGAATGTGCACAGAGTTTTATCAGTGCAAAATAAGCTTATCTTAAGCAGAGGGAACAGCAGTCAACCATACAGGTCCCAGAACCGTAGTAGTTTACAGCTTCAACGCGTTTCGTCCATCTGTTACTACACGTTTTGTCCATCTGTTCCTGATGAAGTCCTGGTAGTAATATTTATATGACACTAGGAAAGTCTAAATTTAATATATGTATATATATATATATATATAAAATTCTAGACCTTAGGGCACCCCTGTCTTAAGTACCCCGGGCCCCCCAAAGCCTTAATCCAGCACTGGGCCTGTGAAACAGAGGTACGATGTATGGTATTCAGATGTACTTCCTGTAACCAGGAACAACACATATGCTATCATAATGTTTATGTAATTGTGTCAACTAGGTAATAGAGGATATATACTTATTCCATAGATATACAGAATGAGCCCATAACTTGTCACTAGATAAAGCAGTAATATCAGAGGATAGATAACTGGTTTTATATGGGTATAGTATTAGATGTGATAACAATTTCTGAATAGGGTTTCTTTAACAATTTCTGAATAGGGTTTCTTTAAATTACAAACGCCGGTCATCTTGGATATATTGGTGCGAGCATAATGTGAGACATTAAGATAAATACAAAACTGATTATGCTGTAATTGGGCCTTGTCTTGCAAAGCCTTAAAACTCAAAATAATGCCACCCGGGTCAAAGATACCTTTAATCTTGGAAATGCTTTCTCCCTCCAATGAGTAAACCAAACATTGTCAAGCCCTGGTGGGAATGATGGATTGCCACAAAAAGGGGCATATTGTGAGGCTGTATATGGTTTAGATCATTTAGAACATAGAGACCGCCAGATGAGGTATGTGTCATGGAAAAGCACATTATATAATATGTGCATTGGAATATAACTTACGGGAGTGGAGAAGACATGTGAGATTTTTATCCGAACTTCAGGGGCAAAGATCAACTGCAGGAAATTAGAAGCGTTGCTCTTGGTGAAGGGGATTTTAGCAGGGGATGACAGATGCCACTGCCCAATCAGTCCTGACTTCATCAAAATCCTTGGAGCCCGATTAGGTGGAGTGGGTGAAACCCTGAACTGGGATGAAAGACTAGCGACTGTGAGACTAAATATTTACTAATTACTCCTCAGTGGTACAGGCTCTTATCTCCATTTGCATATGTACCCTCTATAGCTATTGGGGCCAAGCTCCGAAAAGCTAAGCTTATCAGAGTTTAGTAAACCAGGCATTTTTGCAGTCCCTGTAGAAACAAGCTAAGACAACTAAACACTGCACTGTCAACTGCATAAAATCTGCACAAAAATTTGCATAAAAGTAGCAAAGAGCGTGAAGACTAATCATCATTTCTATCTATACAGAAGACTGACAACATGGCTAAAAGTAGAAAATCATGTTGCCATACTGTACATTGTGCCTGAATCAGAGATGGATTCAATTTTGGCAGTCACTGTGTCTTTGTACATAGTGGCTGTGCTAAGATATGCAATTGGCACAGGAGGCGTCTTGTATACAAAGATGCTCATTGCACGTTTTTGAGACCAGATGCTGCATACGATGTGATACGATGCAGCACATTTTTTATTGGTGTACTTACATTTGTACTACTGCACAAAAGAAGATTCCCACTGGATTTATAAAGCAGACATTGATGGTTTGTATTTCATCACTTTTATATGGAAAATCAAACTTTCACATGTATCAATAAAACTGCCTGCACACTATTCTCACTTGTGTATATAACATTTCCTTAAATTATATAGTGTACGAATAGCGTACTGTAACTTTCCCAATCATAAATGCACTGTCGAGTAGCACCTTTACCTGAGTGTTGAGGAAAGTATACACATTTATTTGGCTGGTGTAGATATACTACTGTTTGTTGTTTTTATTTTTAATTTTTATTCATCTTGGTACACGAGGCGCAACAAACACACATGACTCCAATTTTGTTGCAACAGAATAATTACACAAGATGCAACAAAGATTAGAATTACTGCTGTGCAGTGCTGGGACCATGGGGTCAGTTCCAAAATGGGAAGTTTGCATGTTCTCCACTTGTTTCACATGGGTTCCTCGGACCACTCTGGTCTGCTCTCACACTCCACAAAACATATTGCTAGACCACAGGCAGAAATCCTGAAAACATGACTTGTTGGGGGTACTTGAGGACTGGAACTGAGAACCACTGAGCTAAAGGGTTTATGACAAAATGACCCCTAATGTGTATGTTTGTGTGGTAGGGAATTGGGAATGTATGCTTCATTGTGTTAGGAATTAATGTGAATGAATAAATATTCTCTGTATAGTGCTGTGGATTACATAGGCGCTATATAAACATAAGTAGTAATAAGATGGCCAATTTTGTAAATTCTCTCAAGCAACACCCCCACTGTTTTGCTAAATACTACTAAATAAAACAATACTCAAAGTCCATTTAGACTTCAAAGTCCTGAAATGTCCATATTAATGATGAAGCATTGGATATGACGGAAGAATCTGGATTTGCTTCATTCACAGTTTATTGTGAATATAGCACGCTCAACTAGATACATTATGGTGTCATTAATATTTATTACAGGAATATGAGAATTGTAGCATACTGGTTTGCAATACTTACCAGCTATTAATATTTATACATGTTCATTCTATAGGAGAAGGACTAATGTGTGGTTTCATTACAAGACTGCTACATTTGGCTTCTGTGTTGTACTTGTGTTTGTTTTGTTGATGCTTTGTGGTTTTTGCTTTCACTACTCATTGTTTTTTTTTTTCATTTAAGAAGTAATAGCACTGCCTTTTGTCTGTGTATGTAATCTTCTCAGCAGTTAACTCCTATGAAAACAGTGGGCAGAGAACGCAGAAAACTCCATCCATGTATCGGGGTGCCCAGACTTTTGTGATTTAGGGGCCTATTCATCATAACTTTTAATTGGATGGAGGTAATTAGGTTTAGAACTCGCATAGAGTTCTGCCTAATTACCGGAGGAATTCATCATTCCTCCTCTCCATAACTATCTATTCCGAAAAGCTGTCATTTTTTACATGACAGCTTTTCAGGAAATAGAGTCGATAGGGAAAACTAACTTACCGCAGCTGGAATCTGTGCTGCGCATGCGCTATTACATTCATAAAACCAGCGCATGTGCAGCACTACCTACAGCTGCGGTAATTTTGTGTGTCTCCCCCCTCCGAATATCTCCCCCCTGTCCCGCACTTACCTGGCCGCTGCAGCAGCCTCTGGCTCCTGTGTCTGCTCTGACCATGTTCTCCCAGCAGACCACAGTACAGTTTAGAAAGAAAAAAGTTTTCTAAACTTTTGTTCTGCTGGGAGAACACAGTGTCAGAGCAGCCCCTGGAGCCAGAGGAGGTACCAGAGCGCCGGTGGAAGACGCCAGGGGCCCTGCACATGCTGACGCAGGTAGGTGTCACCTGCTATTCGCCACCTCACAGTGGCGGATAGTAACTCCATCAAATTCCGAAAATACACAATTTTCGGAATTTGATGAATAGCCTAATTTCCATATCCCCATACTAATGTATGGGGAGTGTAGAAATTAACGCAGGGGGACTTAACCAGGAGATATCAGTGATATCTCCTGTGTTAAGTCTCTTCATGAATACTAAAATAACGATAATTAAGGAAAATGTCCTTAAAAACTTTATATTAGTGTTGATGAGCCCTTTTTACAATCTTTTCGTGTATTTTTCTCAATTTGTAGCGTGCTTGCTATTCAACAAGGCTGTAATGAAGGAAATATCACTGAAATCTCTTTGTTACAAAAGTAGCCCGATAATTTTCACACTCCCTATACTTTAGTATGGGGATGTAGAAATTGTGTGATTAATCAAATTCCGAAAATGCTTTATTTTTGGAATTTGATAGTGAAACTGTTCGCCATCCTGAGATTGCGTTCTGTTCCCCGAATGTGCATCTTGTATAGCAGTGTGTGCAGCAGTGGGATCTGTTCAGATCCCTCACACTGTGCTGCTATTTCTTCCTCCTCCTGGCCACCTGCCCACTGCATTCACCTTCTGCCAGTCACTGGCTTCTTCCTTGTCCTCTTCTCCTCCTCAAAGCTGACCGCCCGCTGCACTCACCTTCTGCTGGTCACAGGCTGCTGCCCTGTCCCCGCCATCTTCTGCTGTGCCTGCCACTCACTTCCCCCACAAGATCCCTGTAAGTGCTGCCCATTTTATTGATAAATAAAGTAATTGGAAAGTATTATTTTTCTTTTCAAATCCACTAAAACCCTCCCACCCTAGTGCCTAAACCTAACCTCCCCCTCCCTGCACCCTAAACCTCCCCCCTTAGTGCCTAACTCTAACCCACCCCCTAGTGCCTATCCCTAAACCTAATCCTCCCCCTAACCCCTGATACTTACCTTCAGGGTGCCGGTGGTAGGGATTCTGGAGCCGGGATCCTGACGCTGTTCGGATCCCGGCTATGGTATTTTGATTACATCCCGCTTCTTAGGATCTACTTTATGTATGTTGATATTCTAACTCATTTTGGGCCTAAGGGGTCTATTCATCATCCCGTAATTTCTACAAAAGTGGGTGAAAATTAAAATTTTCCCCTACTTTTATAAAAATGAAGGATCAGGGCTATTCATTAACCATGTAACACAGGAGATATCACAGATATCTCCTGGTTACAATTCTCCCACGATAATTTCCACAGTCCCCATACTTTAGTATGAGGACATGGAAATTATGTAATGCATCATGTTCCGAAAAAGCAATTTTTTCGGAAATTGTGATACTGTATGTCACTCTGAGATGGTGTACACAGAATTCGATACCATGCACAAGCTGTGCAGCAGAGGGATTTTTTCAGATCCCCCGAGCTGTGTTTACTTACCTCCAGCGTCTCTGGCTTTCACTAGCTCCCTACTATGCTCTTCTCCACAGGAGTGGAGATCTTGTGCTGCAGGGGCACCTGGAGAAGCTTGTGTGGCGGGAGGGGAGTGAGGCACCACTTGAATGGGGGATGGACAATGGCGGCCAGGGGAGGGGAAATTAGTGGCTGCAGGGGGAAGGGGGGGCAGACCTAACAGCCCGTCTTAAAGCCAGGGGGGGCGCGATCAGGGTGATCGCTCCCCCCCACAGGCATAGGAGACTGCTGTGCCTGCTGGGCTGCTGTGAAGGGGGGGGGGGCGGTGTTGGACCCGGGCCCCTCAGGAAGCCCGGGTAATCTGTACCCGCTCCCCCCCCCCTCTCGGCGCCCCTGAGTGCGGGGTGTTAAGTCTGTGACTTATACTTCAATAAGGGTTTCTTAATAACTTGGACACAGTGAGTGAGCATGCTTCTTTACTGTAAAGCTGCAGATAACCAAAGACACAGAATAGAGATTCATACGCCAACTAATACACACAATTAATAAGATCCGTTGTAACCTTCCACCAGAATACATATACAGCAATGGGAACTGTATACACAATACTCCTCCCAACTTAGATAAATGCACACATAGAAAGAGGTTAACACTATGCAATGTATATGTTACCCCAGGAGGCTACAAATCAAGCCTTTGGGGTGCCATATGAACTCTGTCTGGGTAACGATGTTTAAATCCCAGAGTGACAGGCTGCTCCACCGAAATCACACTAGAAGGTTCAGGATCAGTTGTTGTCACTAAGGGAACCTCCTGCTCAGGTGACTCCGTAACAGGCTTGAGAAAAGTCTCTATAGCAGACCCAGAGTGGTATATATAAACACCAAATCACTAGCTTTGCTATGTTCAGATGTCGACGTACAGTCCGTTTGCCTCCTGGCCTCAATTATTTAATCAATGTGGCGTCGCCACAATTCTCCTCCCACTTCAATCACGTACATCAGAGGGCCGGATATGGAAGAAACTATTCCCAGTTGCCATTTGTCTCCTCTGTAATCATGGACAAGCACCTCTTGGCCAATGTCGAAGGTCCGTGTAGGTTTCTGATAAACAGTTTGAAACTGTTTGGTGCGTTGTGACACCTTCATGCAGATAGTAATCGAAACACGTTGGTGGTTTTAAGGACTTTGCACTATTAAAAAACTTTGGACTTTTGGATTTTCCACATTAATAAGGTACTGGACTTAATTATAGAGACTGTTTCGAACTGTTTTTTGGATTAAGACCTTACATATGATCTGTACCTGAATTTTTTAGATTATTCTTGTGGGATGGAGTCAGGAAGCCGACGGTCGAAATGCTGACCGCCGGCTTCCCGACTGTCAAATCCCGGCAGGGTACTAATGACAGGTGTTAAAATACCGACGCCTGTCATTATACCTACGCTGGGAGCACGACGCCCGGCATACCGAACGAAGGTAAGCTGGGCGGGGGGCGCAGACAGCTGCAGGGGGGAGGGTTAGGTTAGGAGCTGTCAGGGGGGACTTAGGGTTAGGCACTCCCCTGGGAGGGTTAGGATTAGGCTAGGGGAAGAGGGGGGTTAGGCACCCCCGGGAGGAGGTTAGGACTAGGCACCCCTGGGAGACTTTAGGCTGTGGGCCGGGGGGGTTAGGTTTAGGCACTTAGAGGGGGGTTAGGCACTAGGGGCGATGTTAGGGTTAGGCACCCCTAAAGGAGGGTTGGGGGGGAGTTGGGTTAGTTTATACTTACCTTTTTAGCTGTCGAGATTTTCACTGCTGCCGGTCTTCCGGCGTCGGGATTTGAACCACCGGAGATAGGTCCGGCGGGAATACCGATCCCATTATTGTGACGTTTTTTGTTATATGATACCTATTTTAATTTTGGATTTTACATTGTCAAAGAATAAAAATATTGACTATGGGAGCTGAGTCAGAGCCGCTCGCTAGATGTGATCACTTGCACGATGTGTATGCAAATTGTGTAGGTAGTGCAATTACTCAGCAATGCATTAGCACGCCCAGTATTTCTTATAGCGGAATCAGATAGTGTATGCAGACACCCACCAGCTTGTCTTAAGACGTCCACTTGTGCACGTCATGTCCAGGTAGTGTATGCAACCATCGGTACATCGGATGCTATCGCAGCGCTTGAGGTTGACCATACCCTGTCGCAAGCACTGCGAGCACGTCAGTGTAAAAACAAGCCTGGTGACGTGTACTATGATGCTGTCTTATAATTATGCACACCTCTAAAACGCCGTTGAGATGCTCAGGCACACCTGCGTTTGCACCTCCACTCCCCCGTTTTTAATGGCCAGCCCCTGTTACCACCTACAAACGGCTTCCCCTGTCACTCACTCTGCTGGGCTGTCTATGCGCAACGAGCGAACGCATTGTGAACTTTCGCTAAGGTATGCACACGTGCACTGCGATGCATACACACTGCATACCATCGACAGCAGCGAGAGTATGCATCAGCGAGTGGGTCTGCATACCTCCCAACTTTTCAAAACGGGAAGGAGGGACAGGGTGTGCGCGTCCAAAAAAGGGGCGTGGCTTTCAAAAAGGGGTGGAGCAAACTGAAAACGGGGCGAAGCCTCACGGCTTCCCCCCATTTTCGTCACTATAGGGGGCGTGCCCAGCACTCTCCGAGATGCTGGGCAGCCCCCCAGGCTCTCCATAAGTTAGTGAACAGATGCCGTGCGATGCGCACGGCATCTGTTCACCTTCTCCACACACACTGCTCTGCTAGGCAGAGCAGCGGGTGTGCTCTCCCCAACTTTCCCCCCCACCGCGGGACACTGCGTCCCGCGGGCCGGACAGCGGGACAGTCCCAGAAAAATGGGACTGTCCCGCTGGAAGCGGGACAGTTGGGAGGTATGGGACTGAATGAGCTCCATGATCTGCTAAATATTGGAAGTTTGTTGTAAACATAGCGAGACAACTGGAAAAAGAAACCTTGATAGGATTAATCCACTACGTATATACAGTATGTGAGTTTGGGTACGCTAATTTCTACTTAGATGTTGAAAGATATCTTTATGAGCTTTATCTCACTTTAACATTAAAGTGAGTGGGTACGTTTTCTTCCTTTTTCTCCCGACACTGGGTGTATGACACGTCTCTTGGTGTGGATTAGAAGATAGTTTTTTAAAGAAACCTTTGCACACCTGTTATCATAAACACTTTAAGTGAGTATGGTACGTCTTCCCACTATATAGTGGCAAATACGGGAATTCACATACCAGCTTATAATCAAAATTGTGTTTGTTGCAATTCTATACATATATATATTTTCTTATTCTTTGTATGATTATTGACGAAGAAGAAGAAACGTCAAAGAAAATGCAAAGATAACCATATGGAAACATCTGTATATGGCTATAAGTATATAGAGAGCACTAAAGGACTCTGGGCCTGATTCAGAGCTGGACGCTCTGACAGAACGCTCGCTCTGAATCAAGGCCATCCCTCTTGTTTTTCAGAGCGGCCTCTTGGCTGCTCGTATAGCTGTGGGTGACCACCCACAGCTAAAGCGAGCGGCCAGGAAGATGGTCGCAATGGTCAAGACCATCGCGACCATCGGGCATGCGACGAGATTGTGGTAGGGTCTTGTTGCCGCAAGCCCTAGAGTGCTTTCGGCTCTACCAGAGCCAAAAGCACTCCCACTGACATCACTTGTGATGTCAGTGGGGCCGGCCCCAGATGGTAGGCGTTCCCATGGGAACGCCTCCGTCTGGGCAGCCACGCCCCCGACCCACCCACCAAAGGGGGCGTGCTGTCACTCAACATCGACAGCACGCCCCCTTTGGTACGAGACCCGGAGCGACGGTTTGCCCATCGCTATCCAGGTCTCGCGCATGCGCACGACGGAGCCGGCTTCGTTGTGCGCATGCGCACTGGGCCACCATCAACCCGCTTGCGAGCGCATAGCGCTCTCGAGCGGATCTGAATCAGGCCCTCTGGCCCTCATTCAGAGGCGGTCGCAAGAAGCGAACGCTCGCTCTGAATGATGGCGGCCGCTTGCTTTTTCAACTGCGGCCTCCAGGTCGCTAGCTAAGATCGACCAGGTTGATGGTCACTATGGTCAAGACCATCTCGACCATCGGGGCTTGCGACAAGACCCTAAGGTTGGGTCTCGGCAACCGCAAGCCCCAGGGAGCTTCCTGCTCTGATCGAGCAGGAAGCTCCCCACTGACATCACTGCTGATGTCAGTGTGGCCGCCCACAAAACGGTAGGCGTTCCTTAAGGAACACCTCCGTTTGTGAAACCACCCCCACGCCCCGCCTACAAAACGGGCCAAGCTGTCGATCAACATTGACAGCTGGCCCTTTTGTAGTGAGCTCAGGAGCGAGAGAGTTTCTCTCTCGCTCCGGGGCTTGCGCACGCGCAGTGCGGCCGCTGCTCATGACCAAAACATCGACCCTGTTGTGAGCGCGCATTGCTTGTGACCAGGTCTGAATGAGGTCCTCTGTCTTTATTATTTTTGTATATTAATTGTATCTTGTATTGGGCAAGTGTAGATAGGGTCTCTAGCTGCTATCTCTAAATATTACTGCGCCCTGATTACTCTATTACTGGTATTTCAATTGTACCATTTTGAATGAGCGTCCACTGCAATAAGAAACATAAAATCCATTAGTGGATCAGCAAAGTCAATATGTACCCGCTGCCATGGAGATGATGGCCATTCCCAGGGGTGTAACTGGGCTAAGGGCGGTGAATTTTGAACTCTATGGCATCCTTCACATTCTTTTGTCAATGTTTTGATTTGACTATCGATTCCTGGCCACCACACGTAGCTTCTAGCAAGACTCTTCATTTTCACCGTGCCCAGGTGATCCTCATGTACATTTTCAAAAACTCTGTTTTGCAGTTTAGGTGGTATTACCGCTCTGGACCCACACAATAGAGTTCCTTGATAAACAGAAAGTTGATCTCTCCTGGCCGAAAATCTGTAATATTGAGCATTGCCATGTTTAGGCCAACTTTAAGATTTAGGTGCATTACCTTAGATTGCACCGGGTCTTTCCGTGTTTCCCGTTTGATTATGTAATTCTCCCTACTTTAGTTTAATCTACTTCTTATTCATCATTGGGGTACCTAACACTTGGTTGCTTATGCTCTTTTGCTTTTCTGGGTATTATGGTCGCTAATGTAGCAATATATATATTAGACCCCAGTGGCCACTGGGGGAAGGGGGCTGCAATAGACACTGGCTGAGGGGTAGAAGGGGGAGAAACTTGCAGCAAGTTTAAAACATAATTATCACTAGTGATTATTATGTATGATTAATAGGCCCCGAAAGCCCCGAATCAGGATAGTCTGGTATTATCAATTTTAATTCTAAACATGGATCCTGAGACCCTGCCACCACACCAAAGAGCCCCACCTTTATATAGGAACTTTTCATTACTATAATCCATTATAAATTGACGTCATATAACCAGGAGAACCACTTGAATAGGGCAATATTATCCAATGTATAAATACAATAGTGTATTTAGGCAGAGATCCTGCTTACCAAATCTTGTTAGGGAAGATGAAATGCAAATACAGTTACCATGGTGCAGTAAGGTTTTCTATCAACATACACAGAATGTAAACATTGTAAGGCTGGGTACACACTTAACCATGTGATGCAATGGACGACCACACCGCCGACGGGCCAACATTTCGGATGACCAGGACAAATTATATGATCCAGTGCCAGACTGCCCGGCACGTCAGCACCAGCCACATCCCGCTGCATGGGGTCAGTTGCATTGTCAGATTGAGCTGCATGTACTATGCGACTGACGACCAAACGGAAGCGCGCTTGGTCATCAGTAGTGCGTACACACTGGCCGATATTGACTATGTGATGGCCCCATCTGCTGGTATTAACCACTTAACCAGAGAGAATGTTATTGATGAGATGACTTGCATCAGCAAGTCTTGAATAGTCAGGTACTGTACCATGACAGAGTTACTCCTGTTATGGACAAGGGGGTGATTCAGCAGAGGATCAAATTGCAGACAGCTTTGCAATTCCGTACTTGCTAAAATGCAAATGCAGCAGCATGTGTTTGACACACCTCGTCCTGCTGCATCTGGACCATTGGTCATGATGTTGGACGGCGCCGGCCAACTGCATAAGCCTCAGCTTACGCAGGCTGGCCGGCATGCGAGGCCAGAAATTGGCGTTGTGGACACAGATCTTGGCCTTGCCACTCCCGGAAAATGGGGGTGACGACCCCGTTTACCACACCGCCCCGTAAATGCCTCTGCCTGTCAGTTACCTGACTCTAGTAAGCTTGAGAGCTGCAAACCCTTCTGGTACTTAACTATCATTGTTACCTGCTTCTTCGCATTTTTTGAAGCTTTACCCAAAATATATTGATTGTCTGTTACCATCCCTCACATTTTTACTGAATCTGACCACAATTTTGTTCTGCGCTGCTGCCCGGGTAACTCAACTTGGTTGCCTTGAAAGACCTGATAGTTTCCTGCTCCATCATCCCAAAAATAAGAGGATCTAGGTGGACAATGAAGACAACAGCCCACTAAGATATCTACTATTGCATATGCTGCAGAGTGTTTTGTCTAAAATTGCAGTAGAATTTTTTTCACTGGTACATGGAACAATTGTTTAAGAAAAGTAAGGGAATTATACAAAAAAAATAATCTTTTGCTTTATCATGAAAGCTTTGTGCTCTTTAGAAGTTTGTAGCAATCCAAGAGCTCTGGTTCCATGTTAATGGGTAGGTGATGGCGAAACTGCTGATTACGTAATTATCTAGATAACACATTAAAATTAAGTTGCCATTTCAATGCAAGAGAAAGATATCAACATTTACACAGGTGATATATTTTGGAAAAATTTGAAATTATTTCTCTGTACTATGCCAGGGAGAATAATACTCGTACATTGTAGTTGTATACAAATATGGGTTTTGATTACTTGAAAGTTTTCTTAATCCTGTCCTTTTTTCATGTTACTCAAATGTTACTTATCTAATATATATTTAAAGTAAGGGTGTGCACCGGCCACTTTTCGTGTTTTGTGTTTTGGTTTTGGATCTGGATCTTTCTTCGTGTTTTGGATCTGGATTGGTTTTGCCAAAACCACCCTTCCGTGTTTTGGGTTCTGGGTTTTGTGTTTTGGATCTGTATTTTTTTTTAAAAAAGCTTAAAAACAGCTAAAATCACAGAATTTGTAGGTTTTTCTGCTCCTATGCTATTATTAACCTCAATAACCTTAATTTCCACTCATTTCCAGTCTATTCTGAACACCTCACACCTCACAATAGTGTTTTTATGTCCAAAAGGTTGCACCGAGGTAGCTGGATGACTATGCTAAGCGACACGAGTGGGCGGCACAAACACGTGGCCCATCTAGGAGTGACACTGCAGTGGCAGACAGGATGGCAGTTTGAAAAACTTGGCCCCAAACTGTACATAATGCAAAGAAAAAAAAGAGGTGCAAGATGGAATTGTCCTTGGGCCCTCCCACCCACCCTTATGTTGTATAAACAGGACATGCACACTTTAACAAACCAATCATTTCAGCGCCAGGGTCTGCCACACAACTGTGGCTGAAATGATTGGTTCGTTTGGGCCCCCACAAAACAAGCTGGCAATTAATCTGTCCCTGCACAAACTGGCTCTACGGAGGCAAGATGTTGTCCTCATCCTCCTCATCCACCGATTCCTCACCCTCTTCAGTGTGTACATTCTCATCCTCACAGAGTATTAATTCGTCCCCGCTGGAATCCACAACCACAGGTCCCTCTGTACGTTCTGGAGGCTGGTCTCCCTGGAAGAGTTGATAATTCATTTTATGAACATCATCTTCTACACATTTTGTGGAAGCAACCTCCTACGCCTTTCGCTGACAAAGTTCCCGGTTGCACTAAACACTCTTTCGGAGTACACACTGGAGGGGGGGCAACTCAGGTAAAATAGAGCCAGTTTGTACAGGGACCTCCAAATTGCTTCTTTTTCCTGCCAGTACAGGTACGGACTGTCTGAAATGCCTACTTGGATGCTGTCACCGATGTAATCCTTTAACAGACAGACGCACGCTTGTCGCTGCTGCTTTGAGGATGCAAGTGCGGCTACAGCCCACACAATTCACAAAGACAGAAAAAAGAAGAAGAATATTTTTATTGTTTGTGTAGCACACTTTGAGGGTGTCACCACCCTTTAACAGACAGACGCACGCTTGTCGCTGCTGCTTTAAGGATGCAGGTGCGGCTACAGCCCACACATTTCACAAAGACAGAAAAAAAAAGAACAATATTTTTATTCTTTGTGTAGCACACTTTGAGGGTGTCACCACACTTTAACAGACAGACGCACGCTTGTTGCTGCTGCTTTAAGGATGCAGGTGCGGCTACAGCCCACACATTTCACAAAGACGGAAAAAAAAAGAACAATATTTTTATTGTTTGTGTAGCACACTTTGAGGGTGTCACCACCCTTTAACAGACAGACGCACGCTTGTCGCTGCTGCTTTAAGGATGCAGGTGCGGCTACAGGCCACACATTTCACAAAGACGGAAAAAAAAGAACAATATTTTTATTGTTTGTGTAGCACACTTTGAGGGTGTCACCACCCTTTAACAGACAGACGCACGCTTGTCGCTGCTGCTTTAAGGATGCAGGAGCGGCTACAGCCCACACATTTCACAAAGACAGAAAAAAAAAGAAGAATATTTTTATTGTTTGTGTAGCACACTTTGAGGGTGTCACCACCCTTTAACAGACAGACGCACGCTTGTCGCTGCTGCTTTGAGGATGCAAGTGCAGCTACAGCCCACACAATTCACAAAGACAGAAAAAAAAGAATTTTTTTATTGTTTGTGTAGCACACTTTGAGGGTGTCACCACCCTTTAACAGAGACACACGCTTGTCGCTGCTGCTTTGAGGATGCAGGTGGAATCTAGACGGGATTTGGAACCGGGGACACACTACCTCCATCAATTGTCTAAATCCCACTGCACTAATGGCGGATACCGGACGCACGTCTAACACCAACATAGCAGTCAAGGCCTCAGTTATACGTTTTGCTTCAGGATGACTGCTGTCGTACTTCATCCTCATCGCTAGGGACTGTTGGAGGGTCAATTGTTTAGTAAAAGTAGTGATGTTCCTACTTCCTCTCTGGGATGATGAACAACTCCCAGCAGCAGCAACAGCACTAGGAGGAAGTGGTTCTTGATCTTTCCCTATTTTATTTTTATCGGAGAAAGTTTGGTCCTCCATTTATGTTATATTGATATATACGTGCGGCTAAAGCGCACACAAACACAGAAAATATTTTTTTATTTTTGCTGGAGAGTAGTGCTCTCCAGCAAAAATAGGGGGTTACACCACCCTTTAAGAAATGAGCCAGCCGGCTCTTTACTTATGGGACACAGGCGCACGCTTGGTGCTGCTCCTTTGTTGATGCACGTGCAGCCACAGTGCACACAATTCACAAACACAGAAAATATATATTTTTTTGGTTTGGACTGGAGTGTACTTTGGGGGTTACAGCACCCTTTAATGGTCAAGCCAGCCGGCCCTTTACTTATGACACAGGCGCACGCTTGGCACTACTTTGTTGATGGACGTGCGGCTACTGCGCACACAATTCACAAACACAGAAAATATATATTTTTTTGGTTTGGATTGCAGTGTACTTTGGGGGTTACAGCACCCTTTAACGGTCAAGCCAGCCGGCCCTTTACTTATGACACAGGCGCACGCTTGGCACTACTTTGTTGATGCACGTGCGGCTACTGCGCACACAATTCACAAACACAGAAAATAATTTTTTTTTTGGTTTGGACTGGAGTGTACTTTGGGGGTTACAGCACCCTTTAACGGTCAAGCCAGTCGGCCCTTTACTTATGACACAGGCGCACGCTTGGCACTACTTTCTTGATGCATGTGCGGCTACTGCGCACACAATTCACAAACACAGAAAATATATATTTTATTGGTTTGGACTGGAGTGTACTTTGGGGATTACAGCACCCTTTAACGGTCAAGCCAGCCGGCTCTTTACTTATGACACAGGCGCACGCTTGCAACTACTTTGTTGATGCACGTGCGGCTACTGCGCACACAATTCACAAACACAGAAAATATATATTTTTTTGGTTTGGATTGCAGTGTACTTTGGGGGTTACGGCACCCTTTAACCGTCAAGCCAGCCGGCCCTTTACTTATGACACAGGCGCACGCTTGGCACTACTTTGTTGATGCACGTGCGGCTACTGCGCACACAATTCACAAACACAGAAAATATTTTTTTTTTGGTTTGGACTGGAGTGTACTTTGGGGGTTACAGCACCCTTTAACGGTCAAGCCAGCCGGCCCTTTACTTATGACACAGGCGCACGCTTGGCACTACTTTGTTGATGCACGTGCGGCTACTGCGCACACAATTCACAAACACAGAAAATAATTTTTTTTTTGGTTTGGACTGGAGTGTACTTTGGGGGTTACAGCACCCTTTAACGGTCAAGCCAGCCGGCCCTTTACTTATGACACAGGCGCACGCTTGGCACTACTTTGTTGATGCACGTGCGGCTACTGCGCACACAATTCACAAACACAGAAAATATTTTTTTTTTGGTTTGGACTGGAGTGTACTTTGGGGGTTACAGCACCCTTTAACGGTCAAGCCAGCCGGCCCTTTACTTATGACACAGGCGCACGCTTGGCACTACTTTGTTGATGCACGTGCGGCTACTGCGCACACAATTCACTAACACAGAAAATAATTTTTTTTTTGGTTTGGACTGGAGTGTACTTTGGGGGTTACAGCACCCTTTAACGGTCAAGCCAGCCGGCCCTTTACTTATGACACAGGCGCACGCTTAGCACTACTTTGTTGATGCACGTGCGGCTACTGCGCACACAATTCACAAACACAGAAAATATTATTTTTTTTGGTTTGACTGGAGTGTACTTTGGGGGTTACAGCACCCTTTAACGGTCAAGCCAGCCGGCCCTTTACTTATGACACAGGCGCACGCTTGGCACTGCTTTGTTGATGCACGTGCGGCTACTGCGCACACAAATCACAAACACAGAAAATATATTATTTTTTTAGCACTTGGGGGGAGCACCCCTGATGGACAGAGCACCCCCTGGACAACACTACAGCACCCCTTTAGGACTGGGACACTGCACAGGACTTTGGAGTGGACACAGCCCCTATGGAGAACTGACTGCACAACACAGTCCAGCCAGCCCCTATGGACTTTGGACACAGCCCCTATTAACAACAGCAGCACAGCACAACACAGCCAGCCCCTATGGACTTTGAAGTAGTGGACAACAGCAGCACTACACTACACTACACTACACAGCCCAGCCAGCCCTAACTCCCACCCTCCCTCTTCACTGTCCACAGCCGAGTGAGAAAATGGCGCCGACCCGGGTACCTTATATAGGATCCAAAACCCACGAGACTCGGAAGGCGGGATGATGACGTTTTGCCTCGATTTCAGATCTGAGTCAGGCGGGAAAAGTCGAGCCTGACTCGGATTGGACTCGGATCGGGGGGGCTCGGGGGGGTTCGGATTTCAGAAATCCGAACCCGCTCACCCCTAATTTAAAGTAGGGGTGAGCGGGTTCGGTTTTACTCGGTTTTACTCGGTTCTTATCGCCACTTTACCGCAAATTCGGCTCGATTTTATTCGCTATCCAAAACACGTGTTCGGCGATAGTCAATACAAAGATCCGAGTAAAACCGAGTAAAACCGAACCCGCTCACCCCTAATTTAAAGTACTTTTTGTCTCACATGTATTATGCATTAGACATATTTTTTTCTAAATGATTATGAACCTGACTTTATATATAAAAACTAGAGATAAGCGGGTTCGGTTTCCAGAGATCCGAACCCACCCGAATTTATCAGAAACGAGTCGGATCCAAGAAGGCTCGGATGTTCCCGCCTTACTCGGATCTCTCAAATCGAGGCAAAACCATAGAGACGAAATCTTGTGGTTCGCAAGCTTTCGTCTCTATGATCAATGTAGTATATAAGGGACCATGCGACGGACGCCATTTCACTCCAGGTGTGGAGACTGAACAGGAAGGGTGGGTAGTGTAGGGCTGGGAGAGGTGCTGGTGCTGTCTGCTGTGTCCTGGGCTGGTGACTGCTGATCCATTCTGGGCTGGTGCCTGTGACAGCTGTCACTGTGCTGTCTGCTGTGTCCATCTGGGCTGTTGCTGATCCATCTGTGCTGTCTGCTGTGTCCTGGGCTGGTGTTTTTCATGTCTGCTGTGTCCATCTGGGCTGGTGCTGTGTTCATCTGTGCCCAAGTTCTGGACTTAAAAAAAAATAATAATAATTAAAAAAATATATAGTAAAAAAAAAAAATCAAAGTGTCTTTTATATTTTTCTGTGTGTGTGTGCGTGCGTGTTAAGCTTAACCGCAGTACCGCACAAGATCCAGCCAGCAACGCAAGTTGCAAGCTAGTGCTGCCCGACTCCAGTCGTGATCAATCTGTGCTCTGGGCCCAAGTTCTGGAATATAAAAAAAATAAAAATCAATTGTCTTTTATTCTAATAATTGTCTGTGTGTCTGTGCGTGTTAGGCTTAGCCGCACAAGATCTAGCAAGTCGGCAACGGAACCTAGTGCTGCCTGACTCCAGTCGTCATCAATCTGTGCTCTGGGCCCAAGTTCTGGACCCAAACCCCCCCCCCCAAAAATTGTGTCTTTTGTCTATTTATTTTCTGTGTCTCTGTGCGTGTTAGACTTATCCACACAAGATACAGCAACGCAACCTAGTGCTGCCCGACTCCACTCATCACCAATCTGTGCTCTGGGCCCAAGTTCTGGACCCGAAAAAAAATAGTGTCTTTTGTATATTTTTTTCCTGTGTGCGCACGACTGTACGTGTGTGAATTTTGTAACCGCACCTTGGCTACACTATTGGTGCTTGTGACACTGCTTCAAGACCACAGAAAATATGGAGGGCTGTCATATGACAGGAGAGCAAGGCCAAGAACCACATGTTGTAGCTGCCGCCAGCAGTCATCATGATAATGCAAGGCCGTAAACTTCCTTGTCCTCTATGAAGGCCCATGCCTTCAATCCTCAAGGGTATCCCAACCATCATCTTTGCACAGTCCTCAACTCTATTAATAATTATATCAATCAGTTTTGAGCCAGCAAGCTGGATGCAACCTTTTGGCCCTTTAACTAGATGAAAAAAAATCAATACTGTGAGCTGTGAGGTAACCAAAATTGACTGGAAACGAGTGGAAAAAAATGTTAGTGAGGTTATTAATACTGTAGGAACAAAAGAAGGCACATTTTATGTAATTTTAGCTGTTTTTTTTATTTTTTAAGAAAAAAATCCAGATCCAAAACCAAAACACGAAAACAAAACACCAATGAAAAAAAAACAAAACCAGATTCAGATCCAAAACCAAGGGAGATCCAGATCCAAAAACCAAAACACGAGGGTCTGCGCAGATCTCTAATAAAAACATAACAAATGGAAAGAGGTGAAAAATTGAGCTTTATAAAGTGTACTATTATACCTAGCTAGATGTGGAGCTATTGACACTGATTAATTTTAACTGAATGTAGGAATTGGCTTATTATTAATTATTTAACAACAAATATTCAGCAACAAAAACTCTTGGACAAGTTACTCATAGCAACCAATCAGCTTCTAGCTACCATCTCTCTAGCACAGTCTATAAAATGACAGTTCGAAGCGGCTTGGTTGCTATAGACAACTTCTCTACTCTATCTACAGTATCTATAATGTTTGATACATGATCTCCCCCAGAATCAGTGACTTTACTGTATGTGTTTTAGGCCCCCCAGTGTTTCAGTGTTGTTTGAAGTATAGTTGTAAATTTACGGACTTGCAAAGATGAGGACCGTTGATCTAAAATGTTGTGATGAAAATATGAACTATAAACATCATTCTTTTATTTAGATGCATGCATATAGATTAGGGGTGAGCGGGTTCGGATTTCTGAAATCCGAACCCCCCCGAGCCCCCCCGATCCGAGTCCGATCCGAGTCAGGCTCGACTTTTCCCGCCTGACTCGGATCTGAAATCGAGGCAAAACGTCATCATCCCGCCTTCCGAGTCTCGCGGGTTTTGGATCCTATATAAGGTACCCGCGTCGGCGCCATTTTCTCACTCGGCTGTGGACAGTGAAGAGGGAGGGTGGGAGTTAGGGCTGTGTAGTGTAGTGTAGTGCTGCTGTTGTCCACTACTTCAATGTCCATAGGGGCTGGCTGTGTTGTGCTGTGCTGCTGTTGTTAATAGGGGCTGTGTCCACTACTTCAAAGTCCATAGGGGCTGGCTGGACTGTGTTGTGCAGTCAGTTCTCCATAGGGGCTGTGTCCACTCCAAAGTCCTGTGCAGTGTCCCAGTCCTAAAGGAGTGCTGTAGTGTTGTCCAGGGGGTGCTCTGTCCATCAGGGGTGCTCCCCCCAAGTGCTAAAAAAATAATATATTTTCTGTGTTTGTGAATTGTGTGCGCAGTAGCCGCACGTGCATCAACAAAGTAGTGCCAAGCGTGCGCCTGTGTCACAAGTAAAGGGCCGGCTGGCTTGACCGTTAAAGGGTGCTGTAACCCCCGAAAGTACACTCCAGTCCAAACCAAAAAAAAATTATTTTCTGTGTTTGTGAATTGTGTGCGCAGTAGCCGCACGTGCATCAACAAAGTAGTGCCAAGCGTGCGCCTGTGTCATAAGTAAAGGGCCGGCTGGCTTGACCGTTAAGGGTGCTGTAACCCCCGAAAGTACACTCCAGTCCAAACCAAAAAAAAAATTATTTTCTGTGTTTGTGAATTGTGTGCGCAGTAGCCGCACGTGCATCAACAAAGTAGTGCCAAGCGTGCACCTGTGTCATAAGTAAAGGGCCGGCTGGCTTGACCGTTAAGGGTGCTGTAACCCCCGAAAGTACACTCCAGTCCAAACCAAAAAAAAAATTATTTTCTGTGTTTGTGAATTGTGTGCGCAGTAGCCGCACGTGCATCAACAAAGTAGTGCCAAGCGTGCGCCTGTGTCATAAGTAAAGGGCCGGCTGGCTTGACCGTTAAAGGGTGCTGTAACCCCCAAAGTACACTCCAGTCCAAACCAAAAAAAAAATTATTTTCTGTGTTTGTGAATTGTGTGCGCAGTAGCCGCACGTGCATCAACAAAGTAGTGCCAAGCGTGCGCCTGTGTCATAAGTAAAGGGCCGGCTGGCTTGACCGTTAAAGGGTGCTGTAACCCCCGAAAGTACACTCCAGTCCAAACCAAAAAAAAATTATTTTCTGTGTTTGTGAATTGTGTGCGCAGTAGCCGCACGTGCATCAACAAAGTAGTGCCAAGCGTGCGCCTGTGTCATAAGTAAAGGGCCGGCTGGCTTGACCGTTAAGGGTGCTGTAACCCCCGAAAGTACACTCCAGTCCAAACCAAAAAAAAAATTATTTTCTGTGTTTGTGAATTGTGTGCGCAGTAGCCGCACGTGCATCAACAAAGTAGTGCCAAGCGTGCGCCTGTGTCATAAGTAAAGGGCCGGCTGGCTTGACCGTTAAGGGTGCTGTAACCCCCGAGAGTACACTCCAGTCCAAACCAAAAAAAAAATTATTTTCTGTGTTTGTGAATTGTGTGCGCAGTAGCCGCACGTGCATCAACAAAGTAGTGCCAAGCGTGCGCCTGTGTCATAAGTAAAGGGCCGGCTGGCTTGACCGTTAAGGGTGCTGTAACCCCCGAAAGTACACTCCAGTCCAAACCAAAAAAAAAATTATTTTCTGTGTTTGTGAATTGTGTGCGCAGTAGCCGCACGTGCATCAACAAAGTAGTGCCAAGAGTGCGCCTGTGTCATAAGTAAAGGGCCGGCTGGCTTGACCGTTAAAGGGTGCTGTAACCCCCAAAGTACACTCCAGTCCCAACCAAAAAAAAAATTATTTTCTGTGTTTGTGAATTGTGTGCGCAGTAGCCGCACGTGCATCAACAAAGTAGTGCCAAGCGTGCGCCTGTGTCATAAGTAAAGGGCCGGCTGGCTTGACCGTTAAAGGGTGCTGTAACCCCCGAAAGTACACTCCAGTCCAAACCAAAAAAAAATTATTTTCTGTGTTTGTGAATTGTGTGCGCAGTAGCCGCACGTGCATCAACAAAGTAGTGCCAAGCGTGCGCCTGTGTCATAAGTAAAGGGCCGGCTGGCTTGACCGTTAAGGGTGCTGTAACCCCCGAAAGTACACTCCAGTCCAAACCAAAAAAAAATTTATTTTCTGTGTTTGTGAATTGTGTGCGCAGTAGCCGCACGTGCATCAACAAAGTAGTGCCAAGCGTGCGCCTGTGTCATAAGTAAAGGGCCGGCTGGCTTGACCGTTAAGGGTGCTGTAACCCCCGAGAGTACACTCCAGTCCAAACCAAAAAAAAAATTATTTTCTGTGTTTGTGAATTGTGTGCGCAGTAGCCGCACGTGCATCAACAAAGTAGTGCCAAGCGTGCGCCTGTGTCATAAGTAAAGGGCCGGCTGGCTTGACCGTTAAGGGTGCTGTAACCCCCGAAAGTACACTCCAGTCCAAACCAAAAAAAAAATTATTTTCTGTGTTTGTGAATTGTGTGCGCAGTAGCCGCACGTGCATCAACAAAGTAGTGCCAAGACTGCGCCTGTGTCATAAGTAAAGGGCCGGCTGGCTTGACCGTTAAAGGGTGCTGTAACCCCCAAAGTACACTCCAGTCCAAACCAAAAAAAAATTATTTTCTGTGTTTGTGAATTGTGTGCGCAGTAGCCGCACGTGCATCAACAAAGTAGTGCCAAGCGTGCGCCTGTGTCATAAGTAAAGGGCCGGCTGGCTTGACCGTTAAGGGTGCTGTAACCCCCGAGAGTACACTCCAGTCCAAACCAAAAAAAAAATTATTTTCTGTGTTTGTGAATTGTGTGCGCAGTAGCCGCACGTGCATCAACAAAGTAGTGCCAAGCGTGCGCCTGTGTCATAAGTAAAGGGCCGGCTGGCTTGACCGTTAAGGGTGCTGTAACCCCCGAAAGTACACTCCAGTCCAAACCAAAAAAAAAATTATTTTCTGTGTTTGTGAATTGTGTGCGCAGTAGCCGCACGTGCATCAACAAAGTAGTGCCAAGCGTGCGCCTGTGTCATAAGTAAAGGGCCGGCTGGCTTGACCGTTAAGGGTGCTGTAACCCCCGAGAGTACACTCCAGTCCAAACCAAAAAAAAAATTATTTTCTGTGTTTGTGAATTGTGTGCGCAGTAGCCGCACGTGCATCAACAAAGTAGTGCCAAGCGTGCGCCTGTGTCATAAGTAAAGGGCCGGCTGGCTTGACCGTTAAGGGTGCTGTAACCCCCGAAAGTACACTCCAGTCCAAACCAAAAAAAAAATTATTTTCTGTGTTTGTGAATTGTGTGCGCAGTAGCCGCACGTGCATCAACAAAGTAGTGCCAAGAGTGCGCCTGTGTCATAAGTAAAGGGCCGGCTGGCTTGACCGTTAAAGGGTGCTGTAACCCCCAAAGTACACTCCAGTCCCAACCAAAAAAAAAATTATTTTCTGTGTTTGTGAATTGTGTGCGCAGTAGCCGCACGTGCATCAACAAAGTAGTGCCAAGCGTGCGCCTGTGTCATAAGTAAAGGGCCGGCTGGCTTGACCGTTAAAGGGTGCTGTAACCCCCGAAAGTACACTCCAGTCCAAACCAAAAAAAAATTATTTTCTGTGTTTGTGAATTGTGTGCGCAGTAGCCGCACGTGCATCAACAAAGTAGTGCCAAGCGTGCGCCTGTGTCATAAGTAAAGGGCCGGCTGGCTTGACCGTTAAGGGTGCTGTAACCCCCGAAAGTACACTCCAGTCCAAACCAAAAAAAAATTTATTTTCTGTGTTTGTGAATTGTGTGCGCAGTAGCCGCACGTGCATCAACAAAGTAGTGCCAAGCGTGCGCCTGTGTCATAAGTAAAGGGCCGGCTGGCTTGACCGTTAAGGGTGCTGTAACCCCCGAGAGTACACTCCAGTCCAAACCAAAAAAAAAATTATTTTCTGTGTTTGTGAATTGTGTGCGCAGTAGCCGCACGTGCATCAACAAAGTAGTGCCAAGCGTGCGCCTGTGTCATAAGTAAAGGGCCGGCTGGCTTGACCGTTAAGGGTGCTGTAACCCCCGAAAGTACACTCCAGTCCAAACCAAAAAAAAAATTATTTTCTGTGTTTGTGAATTGTGTGCGCAGTAGCCGCACGTGCATCAACAAAGTAGTGCCAAGAGTGCGCCTGTGTCATAAGTAAAGGGCCGGCTGGCTTGACCGTTAAAGGGTGCTGTAACCCCCAAAGTACACTCCAGTCCAAACCAAAAAAAAATTATTTTCTGTGTTTGTGAATTGTGTGCGCAGTAGCCGCACGTGCATCAACAAAGTAGTGCCAAGCGTGCGCCTGTGTCATAAGTAAAGGGCCGGCTGGCTTGACCGTTAAGGGTGCTGTAACCCCCGAGAGTACACTCCAGTCCAAACCAAAAAAAAAATTATTTTCTGTGTTTGTGAATTGTGTGCGCAGTAGCCGCACGTGCATCAACAAAGTAGTGCCAAGCGTGCGCCTGTGTCATAAGTAAAGGGCCGGCTGGCTTGACCGTTAAGGGTGCTGTAACCCCCGAGAGTACACTCCAGTCCAAACCAAAAAAAAAATTATTTTCTGTGTTTGTGAATTGTGTGCGCAGTAGCCGCACGTGCATCAACAAAGTAGTGCCAAGAGTGCGCCTGTGTCATAAGGGCCGGCTGGCTTGACCGTTAAAGGGTGCTGTAACCCCCAAAGTACACTCCAGTCCAAACCAAAAAAATATATATTTTCTGTGTTTAGCCGCACGTATATATCAAATCGATATAACATAAATGGAGGACCAAACTTTCTCCGATAAAAATAAAATAGAGAAAGATCAAGAACCACTTCCTCCTAGTGCTGAAGCTGCTGCCACTAGTCATGACATAGACGATAACATGCCATCAACGTCGTCTGCCAAGGCCGATGCCCAATGTCATAGTAGAGGGCACATACAATCCCAAATGGCAAAGTTCAGGAAAATGACCTTGAAAAAGACATTTAAATCAGCTGAAGAGAAACGTAAACTTGCCAATATGCCATTTACGACACGGAGTGGCAAGGAACGGCTAAGGTCGATCCCTAGTATGTTCATGACTAGTGGTTCAGCTTCACATGACGATGGAAGCCCTCCTCCCACTAAAAAAATCAAAAGAGTTAAGCTGGCAAAAGCACAGCGAAGAACTGTGCTTTCTAAGAAGATATCACAAATCCCCAAGGAGAGTCCAAGTGTGGTGGTGGTTGCGATGCCTGACCTTCCCAGCACTGGACGGGAAGAGGTGGCTCTTTCCACCATTTGCACGCCCCCTGCAAGTGCTGAAAGGAGCACCCACAGTCCACTTGCTGATATGCAAATTGAAGATGTCACTGTTGAAGTACAACAGGATGAGGATACTGGTGTAGCTGGCGCTGAGGAGGATGTTGGCGAGGAGGATTCTGATGGTGATGTGGTTTGTTTAAATCAGGCTCCGGGGGAGACAGTTGTTGTCCGTGGGATGAAAAAGCCCATCACGGTCATGCCTGGGCAGAAGACCAAACATTCCACCTCTTTGGTCTGGCAGTATTTCTATCCAAATCCGGACAACAACTGTCTTGCCATATGTACCATATGTAAAGGTGAAATAAGTAGGGGTAGGGACGTCAACCACCTAGGAACATCCTCCCTTATACGGCACCTGCAGCGCGTTCATAAAAAGTTACTGTCAAGTTCAGAAACTTTGGCTAAGACCGTAAGCAGTCCAGGGACACCTAAATCCCGTTGTCCTGTTGTATCCAAGCGCCTGCAAACCACACCGTGTCAATTTCCTCCTTAGTCAGGATCGGAAGTAGTCCTGCAGGCCATGTCACTGGCATGACTGACTCTCCTATCCGGGATTCCTCCGGAGGATCCTGCATTGCTACGCCTACTGCTGCCGCTGCTGCTGTTGCTGCTGCTGGGAGTCGTTCATCATCCCAGAGAGGAAGTAGGAACACCACTACTTTTACTAAACAATTGACCCTCCAACAGTCCTTAGCGAGGAGGATGAAGTACGACAGCAGTCATCCTGAAGCAAAACGTATAACTGAGGCCTTGACTGCTATGTTGGTGTTAGACGTGCGTCCGGTATCCGCCATTAGTGCAGTGGGATTTAGACAATTGATGGAGGTAGTGTGTCCCCGGTTCCAAATCCCGTCTAGATTCCACTTCACTAGGCAGGCGATACCGAGACTGTACAGAAAACGTCAGAAAAAGTGTCCTCAGTGTCCTGAAAAATGCCGTTGTACACAATGTCCACTTAACCACGGACATGTGGACAAGTGGAACAGGGCAGACTAAGGACTATATGACTGTGACAGCCCACTGGGTAGATGTATCACCTTACGCAGCAACAGCAGCAGCGTCACCAGTAGCAGCATCTCAGAAACGCCAGCTCGTTACAAGGCAGGCTACGCTGTGTATCACCGGTTTCAGTAAGAGGCACACCGCCGACAACCTCTTAGAGAAACTGAGGGAAATCATCGCCCAGTGGCTTACCCCACTTAGACTCTCCTGGGGATTTGTGATATCTGACAACGCCACCAATATTGTGCGGGCATTACATCTGGGCAAATTCCAGCACGTCCCATGTTTTGCTCACACAATAAACTTGGTGGTGCAGAATTTTCTGAAAAGCGACAGGGGCGTGCAGGAGACGCTTTGGGTGGCCCGAAAAATTTCTGGCCACTTTCGCCATTCAGCGACTGCGTGCCGAAGACTGGAGCGCCAGCAAACACTCTTGAACCTGCCCCGCCATCACCTGAAGCAAGAGGTTGTGACGCGGTGGAACTCAACCCTCTATATGCTTCAGAGGATGGAGGAGCAGCAAAAGGCCATACAAGCCTATACATCCACCTATGACATAGGCAAAGGAGGGGGTATGCACCTGACTCAAGTGCAGTGGAGAATGATTTCCGTGTTGTGCAAGGTTCTCCAGCCCTTCGAACTTGCCACACGTGAAGTCAGTTCAGACACAGCCAGCTTGAGTCAGGTCATTCCCCTCATCAGGCTTTTGCAGAAGCAGCTGGAGAAAGTGAAGGAGGAGCTAAGACGGAGCGATTCCGCTCGGCATGTGGGACTTGTGGATGAAGCCCTTCATTCGCTTTGCCAGGATTCCAGGGTGGTCAATCTGTTGAAATCAGACCACTACATTTTGGCCACCGTGCTTGATCCTAGGTTTAAAGCCTATGTGGTGTCTCTCTTTCCGGCCGACACAAGCCTGCAGAGGTGCAAAGACCTGCTGGTGAACACACTGTCAGCTGAAGCGGAACGTGACACGTCAACGGCTCCTTCTTCATTTTCTCCCGCAACTGGGGCTGCCAGGAAAAAACTTAGGTATCCTAAGCAACCCGCTGGCGGTGATGCAGGGCAGGCAGGACCAAGTTTGGACATCTGGTCCGGACTGAAGGACCTGGCAACAATTTCTGACATGTCTACTGTCACTGCATATGATACTGTCACCATTGACAGAATGGTGGAGGATTACATCGGTGACAGCATCCAAGTAGGCATGTCAGACAGTCCATACCTGTACTGGCAGGAAAAAGAGGCAATTTGGAGGCCCCTGTACAAGCTGGCTCTATTTTACCTGAGTTGCCCCCCCTCCAGTGTGTACTCCGAAAGAGTGTTTAGTGCAGCCGGGAACCTTGTCAGCGAAAGGCGTAGGAGGTTGCTTCCACAGAATGTGGAGAAGATGATGTTCATCAAAATGAATTATCAGCTCTTCCAGGGAGACCAGCCTCCAGAAGGTACAGAGGGACCTGTGGTGGTGGATTCAAGTGGGGACGAGTTAATACTTTGTGAGGATGAGGATGTACACACTGAAGAGGGTGAGGAATCGGTGGATGAGGAGGATGAGGATGACATCTTGCCTCCGTAGAGCCAGTTTGTGCAGGGACACATTAATTGCCAGCTTGTTTTGTGGGGGCCCAAACGAACCAATCATTTCAGCCACAGTTGTGTGGCAGACCCTGGCGCTGAAATGATTGATTTGTTAAAGTGTGCATGTCCTGTTTATACAACATAAGGGTGGGTGGGAGGGCCCAAGGACAATTCCATCTTGCACTTCTTTTTTTTCTTTGCATTATGTACAGTTTGGGGCCTAGTTTTTCTAACTGCCATCCTGTCTGCCACTGCAGTGTCACTCCTAGATGGGTCACGTGTTTGTGCCGCCCACTCGTGTCGCTTAGCATAGTCATCCAGCTACCTCGGTGCAACCTTTTGGACATGAAAACACTATTGTGAGGTGTGAGGTGTTCAGAATAGACTGGAAATGAGTGGAAATTAAGATTATTGAGGTTAATAATAGCATAGGAGCAGAGAAACCAACAAATTCTGTGATTTTAGCTGTTTTTATGCTTTTTAAAAAAAAAATACAGATCCAAAACACAAAACCCAGAACCCAAAACACGGAAGGGTGGTTTTGGCAAAACCAATCCAGATCCAAAACACGAAGAAAGATCCAGATCCAAAACCAAAACACAAAACACGAAAAGTGGCCGGTGCACACCCCTAATATAGATTTACAATAGTGTTGATAAGCGATAACAGTATGCGTTAGTTTTGTATCCATGAATGGCATTTAATTGCTGTGCATTCCAAAAATGACACTGTATTTAAAGATGGTGCTAATGGTGCCACTGCGAGCAGTTCAGACGCCTTTCAATGTACTCGATTAATCAAATAAATAGCGGAGATGACGTAAGATGCGAGCGGCCAGGGGGCGTCTTTACAAAATAGCGAGCGCATGTTTCGTTCACTCGCTCAGACATAGAGGCGTCAACAGACCGCAAAGAGCGAGCGCTCAATTTAAATAGCCGGCCCCTTTTTCTGAACGAGCGAGCGCAAATAGCGTCCGGCTCTGAATCAGGCCCTTTGTGCTGAAGTGTATGAGATGTTATGCCAATGCCAACTCAATAATAAAACAAGGTAATTCCCTTTTGAAACTCTATTAGCTCCTTGGATCAAACACAGAGAATGAGAGAGATTTTTCCCTGAGGACTGTTCCCAGGATGTTCTAAACATTAACAATTTGTGCACAGACCATTAATTAAGTCGAGAAAGTCCAAAGAAGAAAACCGCTATAAAAAAACCCACAAGTTACATTAACAACTTTATCATGCCACGGTTTACCTTGTCTTGCTCAACTAGTGGTGTTGGTGGTACCTATGGCAGCCATGGCAACATCAGAGTGCTTGGAGCTAGATGAAGACCTTCCCTTGGTAACATCGACGCACATCGAGCGCCCATCTCGCCCTTGTGGCACATCTGACCAGCTGCAGACTCGGCAGCTCTCCTGATACGCGAAGGGCTCTCATGCTGCATAGGAGATTGCAAGGGCTAATTTATGCATGCCCGTATAACGGCATTTAAAAGGTCAGATATGCCTGCGTTTTATTAACCACCCCTCGTTACCTCCCCCAAACGCTGACTACCTGTCACTCACTTTGCGAATGGATCCTCTGTGCTCGCGGAATCGCAAGACAATCGCAGCGTGTGCAGCTTATACGCATGCACAATGGCCCTGAAAGATTTTCCATGAACTTTCTGTAGTGCAGGACAAACGATATTGGGTGTACACACTCATAGATCTCTTTAAAGATATCTTTCATTGAAGTCATCCTGCCACATCTCTGAACAGGCAATTTGATTGGCCTGCATGTACGGCCGACAAAAGACATTGGCCCTCATTCAGAGCCGCTCGCTATTTGCGGTCGTTCGTTCTAAAACAAGGGGTGGCTATTCAAATGAACCGTTCGCTAATTGCGGTCTGTTCACGCCTCTAAGTCTGAACGAGCGAGCAAAACTTGCCGTTGTAATTTTGAAAAATACGCCCCCTTGCTGCTTGCACCATACGTCATGTCCGCTATTTATTAGATTAATCGAGTACATCGAACAGCGTATGAACTGCTCGCTATTCTTGTGGCTGGTTTTTTCAACCGCTATTTTGCGAGCAGTTCTGAGTTAAAAAAACCAAGTGGCGTGGTCAATGACGCTGCTGTATTAATTATGCACTCCCTTAAAACGCCCGTTTTTACCTTTAAGCACGCCTTCGATCTAATTCCACACCCCCGTTTTCAAGCACCTTCCCCTGTTACCACCCACATACGCCTCCTTCTGTCACTCAAAATAGCAGGCATTCGCTCTATAGCGAACAAACGATTTTCGGCCGCACTGACTGGTTCGCGCATGCGTATTAAAATCCGTACGCATGCGCAGATGTGCGAACATCGGTCAGAACGAACGAGCGGCCGCTTACGAGCGGCTCTGAATCAGGGCCATTGTTAACATTTCTAGCTACCGACCAATTGCACTTTTAAATACTGACATTAAAATCTATGCTAAACTAATTGCTAATAGATTGAGTCCATTGCTTCCCTTTCTTATCCATCAGGACCAGGTAGGATTTGTCTGTGGTAGACAAGCCCCAGACAACCCCAGACGTATTATCGATGTTATTGAGTCTCTCTCCGCCTTCGATGAACCATAGTTATCACTGGATGCGGAGAAGGCTTTTGGTAGGCTTCATTGGGGATATTTAACAACAATGTTGAAGCGTTTTGAGTTTTTTGGACAAGCCCTATCTTCCATACTGGCCCTCTATCCATGCCCGTCAGCTAGAGTTGCCCCTTATCCCCAATGATTTTTGCCTTAGCTATAGAACCCTTAGCTGAAATTATTAGAACTAAGGAAGATATACTAGGACCAGTCCTTCATGGCTTGGTTTATAATATTTGCCTCTTCGCGGATGATATCCTCTTAATCCTTACGGATCACTTATCTAGTTTGCAAAATTTACATATAATTTTAGAGGAGTATACGAAAGTATGTTATTACAAATTATACTCCCAAAACGGAGGCCCTTCCGATAAACACCTCCCCTGACCTTCTTTTAACATTACCATCATTGTACTCATACTCCTGGGAGGATAGAAGCCTTAAACACCTGGGAATACATATCACTCCTAAGATAGATGAGCTGATTCCATGTAATTATCTCCCTTTATTGAGCAACTTTACATTATTAATTACAGATTGGATGATGCAAGAGGTATCTTGGATGGGCGCATCGCAGCACTTAAAATGGTGCTCCTCCCTAAGATCTTATATTTGTTTAGGACTATCCCAATTCTCCTATCTAATCCTCTACTTAACAAATTCAATGCAATTTTCACCAAATATGTATGGACAAATAAGAAACCACGTGTAGCACGAAAGATCGTGTTTCTCCCAAAATTAGAGGGATGATTGGCTTTCCCAGACTTGCAAGGTTCTTCTTTCTCAGATTGGTGAGTGGTTTGTTAGAGATAATCCGAAGCCATGGGTTGTCCTAGAACAACATATTTTAGCCCTGTTTCCCATAACTGATATCCTATGGGTGCCAGACTCTAGTAAACCCTATAAAATTCCTATCCTGACAGCAGTAGCGTACACTTGTAAAGCTTGGTGTATGGCAATGTCCAAAGTGGATAATCTTACTTTTCCTATGCCTGATCTTTCTTTAGCTGGTATCACACCTGCCTTATCCATGATTTACATTTTAACATATGGATTGAAAAAGGAGTATTATCTCTACATGATGTTACTGTAGATGGAGTGTTGCTCCCTTTTACTCAAATACAGGAAAGATTCTCCATCTCAGCTAGGGATTTTTATAAATACCTTCAACTTCATCACTAGTTAATCAGTTGCAAACCAGATTCTCATTTAGGGCTCTATTTACTACAGGTAATGCAGATTGTAGTGTGATATTACCGAGTGAATTCGCATTGCGAATTCAGGCAATATCACAGGGATTTACTACAAATCCCTTGCAGGTACAGAGTTTGCGAGAAAGCTCTGTCCCTGCTAATCCCCTACGGAGCCTTATCACGGTATTTTCGAAAAAAATACCGTGACAAGTGCCCCGCACATGAGCCGACCGGCTGTCGCTGCTACCTTCCCCCGGCACTAAGCCCCGCACCCGTCGCCTAGCCCTGCCCCTTGCGATCGCGGAACCCCTCTCCCTTAATTACACTTACCTGCATGATCCGGGCTCCGGTGATGTCCTCCAATCAGCTGACATTCCATACTGCACTGGGACCCTGTCAGGTGACGACTGAGCACCAGTGCAGCATGGAAGACCAGCTGACCGGAGAGAGTACATCACCGAAGCCCCGATCACCGGTCCCTGGACTCATTTAAGTTTGTTTTTATTTTTACTTTGTTTTACAGTGAATCAGTGTGTGGTCTGTTTAGACCACACAGCTGATTACTGGGGCCAGCTCCGGGCTCTGCTCTGCCCATTATAGCAGAGCGGGAGTCCAGTAACCGAGGGAGACCCTGGATAACGCCACCTCCAGATGGCGTTATTATCACAGGGCTTTCCCCGGTATTTTTTCACAATTTATTTTTAGTAACTTTGGCCAGATCACATTCCCCATTACAATTATGGGAAATGCGATCTGCTTACTAAAAATAAGTGATACTTAGGGGTTGGAGTAGAATTTTACGAATTCTACTCTAATTGCCCTTTAGTAACTGTAGGTGAAACTAAAATAATGTGAAAAGGCTGTGAAAACACCCTGTTTCACTTTATTTTAGTAAAAATAATGTTAATAAATAGAGCCCTTAGTATTTTCTATTCCCAGGGCCGGCGCCACCATTAGGCAGATTTAGGCATCTGCCTAGGGGTGCCGGCCACTGGAGGGCGCCACTCTCCGCCCTGCTGTGTTATTGACAGTGGTGTACTAACTATAATGGCCCGCGTAAATTCACAGCGGCGACCGCAGCAACCGCTATGTCCAGTAAGTGACAGACTGTGTAATGGCCCGGCCGCGCTTGTGTAATGTATGTCCGAGCGGTGGCAGTGGCACTTGTAAAGCCAGCCGCGGCCACCGCTATGTCAGACACTGGGACAGAGTGACTGTGTGGCGTCAGTGCTGCACTGCACACTATCTCCTTACACCCTGGCCCCCGCTGCATCTCGTGGGCTCAGGGCAGGCTGCCGCTGCCTGCTTTGTTGTTGTCAGTGTGCAGTGCTGCACACTGGTCACCGTCTCCTCACTCATCGCAGCCGCAGTGTCTGCCCGCTGTGACCGGACCGCCTGTCTGCTTACTTTCACTTGTTTACAAGTGAACTGTAATTCATCCCTTGGTGCCCGCCCCCTGGCCTCCTCTATACTTCCCTTTGCTCCTCCTCTCAAAGACGAGGAGCAGGGATGCCGCCCGGGTTGATAAGAGCCCGAGAATAGACTCAAGTGTCAGTAAGTGTTGCACACAGTGTTTTTTTTTTACATAGTTGTTTTGGGAGAGGGCGTTTCACTATTTGACAGTGGAGGGGGGTGATTGTTTGGCAGAAGATTTGCCTAGGGTGCTGCATTGGCCCTGTCTATTCCTAAATATATTCACGACAAACTAGTTAGAGCTGCTCTTAAGGGAGGAATATCGTGGTGGTATGCCTTGTTACTTCCCCTCATTAGCTCAATGGAACTCAGACCTAGCATGCCAGTTTACAGAGGAGGACTGGAACTTGATATTTGGTACGTGTTTTCAACTCTCAAAGTGTATCACTCATGTGGAACATTACTATGAGCTTGTACACAGATTATATCAAACTCCTGTGAAATTGCAAAGAATTTGGCCATCAGTGTCGGATCTTTTTTAGCGTAATTGTTGCCAAGTAGGATCTCTGATTCATATATTCTGGTCATGCCCAACTATCACTAGTCTTTTGGTCCTTGGTGTTTGGGCTTGTTTCTAAGGTTTTTAATGTCACGATACCTCCTAATTCTCATGTGGCTATTTTTCATATATCTTTAGACACTTTCTCTAATAATAATCGTTATGTTATAGGTCATATTCTTATAACTACCAAATTATTACTTGCCCGCCATTGGCGCACAGGAGTAATCCCGATGTTGGATACAATAGAAGCTAAGGTGCAGGCACACTGTGAATTTGAAACTGCGGGCTGCCAATACTCATCCTTAGCATCCAATCCCATGATCTGTTGATTTGAGTGGAGTACATACTGGGCTAATAAACGGTTTTCCATTGGGTCTAGTGATCATAGCAGCTGAATATTCTTATCGGCCTAACATGTCTCATTTTGTATTTGTATATGCTCCTTTTATTTATCCAGATTAGTTGTGGGTCAGTGCTTTTGTCATCTCTATATATTTTGGCGATAGATTCTTATGTTGTTTTTTATTGTATATCTATTGTTGACGTTGATTGTATGATGATGTTATGTACCCTATTATGTATATTATGTTTACTGTTCCCTTTTACACCTTCTTTTTATTTCTGTATCTCTCTTTTTTTCCTTACCCCTTATTCAATATGTTTATACCTTTAATAAAAATGATTATGGGAAAAAAACACAACGTTAACGACCCGCGGGAGAGCGCATCGTTGGTCGTTCACTGCATATACACTGAATGACATGAATCGTTGAACGATATCGTTGTCGTCCATATCGTTCATAAAAATCGTCTAGTGTGTGTGCAACTTTACTCCACCCAGAGCAGCAAATCTGCCCAAGGTTATTCTTTAGTAAAGAATCAGCACAGCTGATACTCCAACTGATGGGATAACAACTTTCAAAAAATAATGTAGTGGAATTCCCATGAGTTGTAAAATAGATGAAGACACCTGCCTTATCATAATATGAAGTTCCCCAGGAGAATCATCGACTAGAACTCTAATAAACTACAGGGAGATGTTGTTGGGCGAACCTGTATTTTTTAATTATTTTTTTTTAATGCTAGAATCCAATTTTTAACTTGTGGGGAACAGCCATTAGAACAATTCATCCGTGTGGAGTGATTGTAACAGTAAGAAGGTTTCTCTAAGAAAAAACAGGAATATGGTATTTTTGAAGGAGCATTTGTTAAACAAAGTTGATGTCAGCAGGAGCTAGCTGGAAAATTTTAGCCTTAAGGGTAAGTGCACAACACTGGCACATGAGCTGCGATCCATAATTAGAAGTTGTGTAGAACACAGTCTAGTTTTTCAAAGGCAAACACTTTTTTTTTACTGGAGAAGGTATTTTTGCTAGCAAAAAGTTTTGTTTTTGTTTGACCCTATGTATTAATAGGGTTACTGCCAATAATAACTAAAATGCCTTACTTTTGATATAAAGCATTTCTTCTTTTGCAGTACTGTTTTCTTTACTTTTATAGATTAATCAAACATGGTACTTGTGACATGAACATTTCTGAAACAATATCTAATAATTAATTTTGATTTCTGTGAGCTATATGTTGGAACAGGGGCGTTTCTAGAGCGAGGGGGCCCATGTGCAGTCTCCGACACGGGCGTCCTCCTCTCCACCCAACTGCCGGCAGCGCACTGAGATGTGCACGGCCAGCACCGGAGATACAGACTCTGGGCACTAGAGTGTGCCCAGAGTCTATAGTGTATGCACAGGGCACCGGGAAAATGGCCACTGCGGCCATTTTCCCTGTACTACGCATGCGCAAACGATGGGAAAATGGCCGCTGCGGCCATTTTCCAGTCGTTTAACAGCGCCGGAGCCCCGCGCCAATGTGGGACTCCGGAGATGTAAGTAAGATTATGGGTGCAGGGTGTGCGGTGCGGGGCCCCCTGGACCCAGAGGCCCGTGTTCCACACACACCCTGCACCCATTATAGATACGCCCCTGTTTTGGAATATGGTGTTTGCAGTATCATCAGTTAATTTGTGTTTGAAATAAATGACAGTTAATTACAGTAAAACAGCCAAAAAGTTTGTTTCATCAAGGATTCCGAGATATCGGTATAGACATAAGTTTTATCCACCACAAATCGTTGAGTAAACTCCTAAATGTTCAAGCTTTAACTTTTTGATTATTATACGGTTCGGTTCTTCAAGAATCCAAATCCACACAAATTTCATGAGAATCGGATAGATCCGAGTCACGGTTCTGATCTTTCCACAGTCCGGAATTCAGATTTTTGGATTGCAAAAATTACATGATGTTTTAGCTTTTTTTAAAACTTTTATCAACATAATGCTGAGAGCATCAGTGACCACCATATAGAGCAGAGAGCATCAGTGACCGCCATATAATGCAGAGAGCATCTGTGACTGCCATATAAATACAGAGAAGTGTGGCCAGTGTAGAACACAGAGAGTAATTCTGATTGCTTTACAATATTGTTCTCTCAATTAACCCTTCCTTATGAACTACTTGAGAATCATCATAACAATTTTGGGCCTGATTCAGATTTGGGTATAGAGTAAGATAGAGCAAGTATAGTAACTGTGCACCTGGACAAACCATTTTGCAATGAAAGGGGTGCAAATACATACATTGTTTTTGCATGTAGGGTAAATACTGGCTACTTTTGCATGTAGCCCACAAATGCTGGACAGCGTTATTTTTGCACTGCAATTTAGATATCAGTTTGGACACACCCCTCCTAAATCTAAATCTAAATTTGTCTACACAAATCTAAATTTGTCTACACATTTACATCTGCCCCACCTGCAGTGCAGCATGGTTTTACCAAGATGCACAGTTACTTGCTCTTTCTTACTCTCTTCCCAAATGTGAATCAGGCCCTCTGTTCAATGTAATTATTACAATTAACCCTTTACAATAGTTACCTTCATAATTCCAATTATTAATTAGCCTCAACATCAACAAATAATTCAATTTTAGTACATTAACCCTCTAATCACCTCACTCTCATTAAAAAAAAACATTGTTTAATTAACCTGCTTAAAGCATTATCCCTTATCCCCTTATGCGTAATATTACCTTCCATAAACTATAGCCCCTCCCCCTATACCGTAGCTTACCTGTTGGACATCTCATCTGTTCCTGCTGTTCCAGACACACAATGTTCTGGCAGCAGGAAGCAGCTATGAAGACCTTATTCTCTCCTTGGTATATGACAGTTCATTGTATTATTATATTGTTTACTAATAAGGTAATGAGACTTTTGCATTTACTAATAACACTGTTAAGCCACATCTCTATCTCTATGTTATCCTTATGCTTTTTTCTATACTATCATAGGATGTAAGTATACACTGCTGTTACTCCTGGTGTAAACCTCGCACATTACCTAGTGATGGATAATACAATAATGCACATTTTCATGTGGGTGTAACTTGCTTACTTACGTTTAGGAAACAAATGTGTCCAACTCTACTTGAGCCCCTTTAACCCTGCAGCAGGCGCACCTCTGGGACTCCCAGGTTGGGGCGCAGTGCGCCTGACCTAATTAACTCAATTCTAACGCTCTTAAAGTGATCAGTGACCTTCATTAGGATGCACAAAGAGAGAATATATGGAAATCTGTTTCACAAAACCACATTTATTAACCTTCAAGCAAGTAAAACCAAAAATACTAAATTTTAAGAGGCGCAGTGTGCCTAAGAGGCTACCCTGGACAAACCTACATATTTCCGCAAAATACCCACAACCTTTGTAATGTTCATTCATAAAATGAGCAAAATACACAAAATTGTGAGAAAATAAAAAGAAATACGGACCTTCAAAAGTCGGACAAGTTCGGGTGCAATGAGCCTGAGAGGCCAGGAAGGTCACTACTGCACTCCATGCAGGCGGCGGGAAAACTGAGTAGGGGGGTTTCCAACAGCACCTAGAGATAGGAAGGTACTAGGAGGGGCAGGCCCCTGTGCCCCCTTGCAGTGAAGAGGTGAGCGAGAACAGCTTTGTGGCACCTGTCAGGCCAGCTGCGCCTGACGCAGGGTTAAGTAACCCTAACAACACCTCAATAACGCATTTGTTACAGCATAAAATATCTCTGACACACAACATAAAAAATGTCATACAGGAAGTTCAGAAAGTCCCTCTGCTGTGACTGTGTGCTAAGTGTACAATACAAATAGGGGATAAAAAGAGGGGAGCCACACCAACTGCCATTGAGTCCTGGCAGTGATGTTTGGCAGCGTCTGGGGTAGCAGTTGGTGTGGCTCCTCTATTTGTATTTTGGACTGCCGTGGAGCTGCCATTGGAGCTCATTCAGACCTGCTCGCTAGCAAGCGATCGCTCGTTGCTGGCAATGTTTACATATGTGCGCATGCGTTTAGTTCACAGTACGCAAACTAGTACAAGCGATCGGGATGCGCTCGCTCACCCTGCAAAGACAGCCCAGTGGAATGAGTGACTGGAGAAGCCGTTTGTGGGTGGTAACAGGGGCAGGGCAGTAGTAACGGGGGAGTGGAGTTCCGGACGCAGGCGTGCTAGAGTGTTTTCACGCCGTTTCTGAGGAGGGCATAATTAACTGGCAGCGTTATAGTACACATCACCTGGTTGAATTATACACTGAAGTGCTCGCAGTGCTTGCGGTAGGGTACAGTCAACCGTAAGCGCTGCAGTCAGATCCGATGGAACCTGATGTACCGATGGTTGTATATACTTAGAGGAGATGACGTACGCTAGTGGGCGGCTAAAGACAGGCTAGTGGGCATCTGAAAACACAAAGTGATCGCTCGCCAATACATAGTGGGTGTGCTTATGCCTTGCCATGCGAGCGGCTGCCTTTACGTCACTTAGCTGAATTTCCATATGCTTGGAGCGAGCGGCCGCATCTAGCGAGCGGGGCTGAATCAGACCTTTCTCTGTCACACATTTAGCACACACTAAGGAGGGACTCTTCGAACTACATGTATATGTAATGATATACATTAACATGTACAAAAAATTTACATCTCTTAAAAATATATTCATTTAGTCTAACAATGTGTTTTCTTTGTAACACAATTTCTTGAATCTAGCATCACACTTTCCTTATACAGCTAGATATAAGATCATATGTAATTGCCTTTTTTGAAAATGTACTTAATTTATTTTTTATATTTTTTGTAAACTTGCTTGAATATTTTCTGCACAGTTAAATAAAGCTTGGTGTAAGCAGGGCAAAAAATTGTCAGCCTGTCTTACTATATCACAAAGATAAAAGAGTACTCTTCTATAGATCAATACAGCGTAACATTATGTGTTATTCCGTAGATTAAATTCATACTGCCCTAGAGACACAATTGCTACAAAACTGCATGGTGTAAGAGCAAAAAACAACAATTCTCAATTCATTGTACCTGCCATAGACTTATTGATTCTGTGGTCCAATGCCCTAAGCTAACTATTTTCTTTGTTGTGGGAAATTAATTTCCTTTGCCAAGCAGAACTGTCAATTTGGTAGACAGGTTAGTGATGCAAATACAATGTCATACCATTTAAAAAGCAATTTAGTGTCATTATGATGTACAAACAGTAACTAATCACCTGCAAATTCCATGACTAAATGAAAAACTAATATATAAATATTTTATAACATACCAAACTTTAATGTAATCAAATTTCATGTGTTCCAGGAATAATAATATTGCAAGATAAGTTTTTTTCTTACTGTATCTAGAGATCGTTATGACTAATTGAAGCTGTAATCATGTTTTTAAAAGCATATTGTTAGTCGTACACAGAATTGTGGATTCACAAGCCTATGGAAAGGTGGATGGAATAAAGTTTATATTTATCTGTTCTATGGGGGCGATTCAATTGTTTTAGATGCCACTTGCTGGGCGTCTATACTAATAGGCGCCCAATGGAGCAATTCAATTGTTGCTCCGTTCGGACACCTAAAGCTGCGGGGGAAACACATTTCTTTTTGCAGTCTCCTGAGGTGTGAGAAGAAATGTGTGCAAAGTCCATTTTTTGGGGCACCCTAACGGTGGTTTGGGTGCCCAAATGGCCGTTTGGGCACCCTAACCACTTTTTAGATGGATTTAGCCGCTGTGCTCCGTTGGGTGTCTATATATACGCACAGCAGGGCATCTACAACAATTGAACAGCAAGAGGGACCTATTCATCATTGATAAATGGCCCGGTAACCGTGCGGAAACATCAGTTTCTGCATATTTTACTTACCAGGCCATTCATCAGGAGGGGTCCAATAAGACCCCTGATATTCAGCAAACTCCAAAAACTGAAAGTTTCAGAGTTTGCTGCCAAGAACAAGCATCATCTTCAGACGCCGCTTGCTCTCGTAGCCCCGCTGTTTCCTATGGAGGATCCCTCCGCCACCTTCTCACAGACTCCACCTGTGGCTGTGCGCATGCGTGACCTCGGGTAGCCGGAATACTAACCAAGGGGACAGCTGCTTTTCGGAGCAGCTGTCCCCGCACCGAAACAATGATGAATTACTCCGGTGTAATCTATTCCCCACTGCGAGTTGGATACTTAAGTATCCCTCGCAGTGAGAACAATACTTAATCATCAGAGGCCATACGGCCTTCGATGATTAATAGGCCCCATAGACATTTAATATACACTGTAATAATATTTATTATTTGATAGGTATGAGAGTTAAAGTTACACATATACATTGAGTGAACATGGGTTTGATTCAGAGGTGCACGCAATGCCAATATCTGTGCAGTTGAGCAATTATTTGCTACTGCTAATGCGAAAACTATTCTGAAATCCCCTACGACGCATGCATGGGTACACACAAATTCATTGTTACATTGTCGGGTGGTGACTGGGAGATGGCATTAAGTGAACATAAAAAAGGCCATCTCATGGGCATGTTATGTCGTGGGTGCGTCATTGAGAGCGTCTGCATTCTCAGATGCATAGCCGCTTCTACAGAGGCCATGTTCAGATGGAGACATTGCCATAGGCTGGTGCAAGTGTCGATGGTGGGCTAGATTGTGCGTGATGAGGGACTGGCAGAGTTACACTGTGCATGGCCATTGGAAGTGCACATCCCAGGCTTTGCACAGTCCAGCTCACGCTAGAGCACAAGGTGAAGGCTGAATGTACCATGTACACATTATGGCCACTGTGACCCGACCTTGCAAAAAGCAGCAGCCACGGCTGCAATAACGTGCTTCTCTGAATCAGGCCCAGTATGTGATATCTCTTATTTAGACATGGAAATAAATAAGTTGGGGGTTTGCATTTTAATATCTGAGCTCTAGTTACTTGCAGCTCACTGATACTATTTGTTCCATCTTTTGTAGCTCACTTTGTTCATATTTATTCTCCTTTACCCAATAGACTTGTCTCCTTCCATTCCATTCCACAATCTGTTGCTACCAACCATTTTCTCCATCACTACCTCCTTTGTCCTACTTACACATTGGCTCACACAGTATGCGATTAGTATCCCTTCAATCGGGATGCTGGCTGGGAAAACCCGGCTCTGGGATGCCGATCACTGAGACAAGACCAGCGCCAGAATCCTGACATGACTAGGGATGCCGATGTCGGAATCCCGGCAGCCAGCCTCCCTATCATAATGACACCTACGCAAGGTAAGTATCAGCCGTGGTAGGGGAATGGTTAGGTTTAGGCACCCCTGGAGGGACTTAGGGTTAGGCACCCCCCAGGAATGGTTAGGGTTAGGCTGCGGGGAGAGGGGGATAGAGTTAGGCACCACTGGGGGGAGGTTAGGTTTAGGTACTCCCCAGGGAGGTTAGGGTTAGGCACCACCAAGGGAGCGTTAAGGGGTGAGAGGGGTAGGGTTACTATACTTACCTGCCCCTGTCGGGATCTCTCATCATCTGGCTTCCAGCTTCAGTATTTCACCCAGCGACTATTCAGCCGCTGGGATATCATACCCAATCCGCACACACCTCCCAGTCACCACAATGGTAAGACATCTCTATAGTCGCCACTGTTTTGTATGCAAATTTTCAAATGCTGCTCTCTTAGGGGTATATTTACTAAAGTGCAGGATTTTTGAAGTGAAGATGTTGCCCATAGCAACCACTCAGATTATACTTAACATTTATCTAGCACCTTTTAGAAGATAATAACTAGAATCTGATTGGTTGTGATGGGCAACATCTCCACTTCTGAAACCCCGCACTTTAATAGATATATCCCTTACTGTGTAATCCCAGTATAATGACCAGAACATTGCATCTCCTCCAACAAAGCAGCCTACACACTTGAATAGGAATTTTCATAATAGAGGTCCGCAACACATTTGCGGAACTATTCAACCTCTGCTGTTATTCTTCACAAATATGGCAGATGTATACTACACAGAGACCTCTGCTCTGGATACAATAGTCCTGAATCTGTGAATATTATACAATAGTTCCAGCCTGTTCATTTTACACTAATTGGATACCTTGGTACACTAAACGCAGAAGACGGATTATGCACTCCAGGTGGCAGATCATTATTTAAGATAAAGCAATTCTAGATTAGAGGTTGGTATACATTATAAAAATGAGTTTAGGCATTATCTCACATCGACAATACAATCCTATTGCTCCTCTCTCTCAAACCTACACAGGTCCACTACTGAAAACAGCTTTTTAACACTTTATCTTTTGTTTATCTCTTATCTCCACCTTCATGTCACAGTACGTTGGCATATAATTAATGAAGAAAGTTAGATATGGGTTTCATATACACCCTTCACTGTCTGCCCAATCTACTGTACCTCCATCCTCACACCCTCACACCTTCTCATCTTTCACCATAACAGAACTAACCATCTCCAGGTGAAATGCAGACTTAAAGTCAGCCAACCGCAGAGCCTGTGCAACTCTTTTGTGTCACTGATTAAAGCAATATTATAGCAATTCTAAACCCTGTACAATTTGGTTTCCACTGCCATTACTACACAGTCACGGTCCTTACTAAAGTCGCACTGCTAAACCCAAGGTCACTACTGCTTACTTATTCTGCTTGGTTTACCTGTAGTCTTTGATGTGGTTGAGTTGATCACTCCCTGTAACTTCATGTTCTCTCTTGTTTTGGGACACAGTGTTGTATATCAGATCTGAACCTTTAGTGTCTCCCATTTCATATGTACTTGCCCTGTCTGTCAGTATGCTGCAAGTTTCTGTCCTTCAGCCCCTCCTCTTCATTATCTCTACTATAGTCTTTGTCAGCTTCCTGTGGGTTTTAGTGTCAAATGATATGACAGTGAAATCTGTCACTCTAAATCTCCATTGTAACTGATGGACTTGCAGATGTCTCCTCTCTTATGTCCTCTCACTGCCTAAAATTGACAGCTATAAAACTGAACTTGTCATTGTTCCCCTCTTCATTCCCACTCAGTGTACATGCCTGACATAACACTATAGCATGGATACCATTCCAATCTCTCCTGTTCCCTACGTCCACTGCATTGGGTTATTTTTGAACCTGTCCTTTCTTTGCTTCCACATATTCACAATCTAATAATAAATTGATGTCTCCAGCTGAATATCATCCCTTGTATCCATCCTTTTCTTACTCATGATACAACTGTAACTTTATGGTATGCGTCAGTCATATTCCAGTATACTGTTGCAATTAATATACAGGTTGAGTCTCCCATATCCAAAATGCTTGGGACCAGGGGTATTTTGGATATCAGAATATTCCGTATTTTGGAATATTTGCATAAAATAATGAAATATATTGGGAATAAGACCCAAATGTACACACAGAATGCATTTATGTTTTATATACACCCTATACACTCAGCCTGAAGGTCATTTTATACAATATTTTCAATAATTTTGTGGCTCAAACAAAGTTTGTATACATTGAACCATCAAAAATCAAAGGTTACACTCTCAGTCATGCTAAAAATATTCCATATTTCGGAATATTTGGATATGGGAGACTCAACCTGTACTATAATATTGCAACCTGTTATTAAGTCTGTATCTTGATATTTACACTTTTCCTACAGCACTTCTGTCTCTGCATGGTCTGCCAGGCTCTACATGGTCTGCCACGCTCTACATGGTCTGCCAGGCTCTACATGGTCTGCCACGCTCTACATGGTCTGCCATGCTCTACATGGTCTGCCAGGCTCTACATGGTCTGCCAGTCTATACATGGTCTGCCAGGCTCTACATGGTCTGCCAGTCTATACATTGTCTGCCAGGCTCTACATGGTCTGCCAGTCTCTACATGGTCTGTCAGTCTCTACATGGTCTGCCACGCTCTACATGGTCTGCCAGGCTCTACATGGTCTGCCAGTCTCTACATGGTCTGCCAGGCTCTAGATGGTCTAGCTACCATGCGCCAGAGCAGTTAAAAATGCTATCCTTATGATACATCTCCTCTAATCACTAAAAACAATGGGTGGGTCTCATGTAGAATTGGACATAATTCTGTACATCATATGTACAGAAAAGGGCATACACTTGCACATGTATGTAGAATCAGAAGCATTTTATGATTATGACTCCCTATGCTTGGAGTGAGAAGGGGCGGGGAACATGTAGGCTGACTACAGTGAAGTACTGTTTAGGCAAATTTGACTTTGAAACAGAGACATGTGTATTTCTCTTGTGGATTAGGTTAGGGAGGGAGGTGACAAATGGGTCTCTTAAGTAAGTATTGGGCTATTCATCAAAAAGGTAACGCAGGAGATATCACTGCTATCTCCTGTTTACCTTTCAGCCCCAATCTGTTTTGCTGTCCCCATACACTAGAATGGGGACCTAAATTCATTAAGCTCCGAAAACACAATATTTTCAGAGATTACATTCGCCATCTTCAAAGTCAGACTTGGCAGTGCTAAATTTCAGGGAAGCGGATCGTGGAGACAGCTGATTTTCGGATCAGCTACAGTATCTCCGCTCCAGAGCAATGTTGAATTGCTCCGAGGATTTTGTATTCACCACTGTTACTCACAGCGAATTGCATACTTAATTCTAATTAACAATGAATAGGCCCCAATTGACACTCTGTTAAAATTGAACATTTTAGACTAGTGAAAATAAACAGATGAGAAAAAAAATAGGTTTTATGTAGTTCTGCTGGTTAAAATGGAGCAACGGCAAAAAAAAGCGCATCTCCAATCAGCCAGGAACCGGCAGGGCCGGATTAAGGGCCACATGGGCCTGGGCCTGAAAATGTTAAAGGGCCTATACTGAGAAGGGGAGGAGCTGTGACCAGTGCTTTGTGGGTGTGGCCAGAGCCACGTGGGTGTGTACACCTCGTACTCTATCAGTCCCACTGGTTCCCTAAATGCATAAACATAGAAATATTGCATACTTTTGTGAGAAAACTACAATTCTAATACTTATTATGATGGGCCTATTTTTAAGTGTAGATCTGGAGCTGGAGCTCTATCCGCCCCATTGTTAATCTGTCCCTGTGAACAGGACTCTACTTAGGAGAGAAAATGACAGTAGATGGGTATGTTCACGCTGCACACACAGCTCAGGAACTGCACTGGCAGCCTCGAGCGATTCATAGGGACTGACAGCAGCGCTGTGTGACAGTCTCCCACCGCAGAACACTGCTGCAGCTCAGTTGGGAGGATACATAAAATGAGACCCCCTATTGAACATGTTATTGTATAAGATAAGCACCAATCAGGTACACTTTATGGAATTGCAGTTCCCGGGACACTCACATCATTGTTTATGATTATAGTGCAAATCATTGTGATTATAGTGCAACACATTGCTTTAAAAACTTTGAGAACATATGGGTCTATTCACAATCGGGGGCCGTATGGCCCCTGATGATTAAGTATCCACCTCGCCGCGGGGAGAGCTGCTCTGAAAAGCTGCTGTCCCCGCCATTAGTAGCACTGCGACTTGTGCATGTTTATCTAAGTATTCCGAGTGGAAATTGTTATAATTTCCTGTATGTAGAACGTAGAGTACTTTTATTGTATCTTGTTGCAAGATATATTGATGCTTTTATTATTATTATTATTATTATTAATAATAATAATAATAATAATAATAATAATCCCCTTTCTCTAATCAATCTATATCTACTTTTGAAAAAAAAATACAACAAAAATACGAAATCCTGACTCGCTGAGTCATCAAACTAGTCAAAGCTTCCTCCTAGGTGTTTCCTCCCCCACATCTGTCTCTGTCTAAATCCATAAATCTCTAACATTAAATTCAGGTCAATATTTTCCCACTGAAATCTGTTACATTGCTCTAATCTTTGTCACTTTACCATATGCATAAATGAAAACACTGTTACTGCGATCCTGTTTTACATTTCCATACTTGTTTTTATTGCATGTCCCCTCCCCAAATCACACATTTAAATTGTAAGCTCTTTGGGACAGCGGCCTCAATCCTAAAGATTTTCTCCTAACTTGTAACTCAGATATTGGAACATTTATGAGAATTGGGTCGAAGGAAAATTGTTCTGTGAACCATAACAAAAAAATAAAACTCTGCAAGGTGAAGTGAATGCAATTATCTCATTGGTTGCCGTAGGTGACGTCACCTTAATCTTGCACACAAATGTTCCTCATTATTTATTGTTTGTTTCTATAATTTTGTAAGGCCCTGTGTGCATAGTGTGACCCCATAAAACTAAACTTAGACAAATATACATAAACTAACTAAATAAATAAACCCTGGATAACATTGATTCAGACATCAATTAACATTGCACTTTTCAATCAAGCTGAGGTTGATTTCTCCTGGGGATCTAACAGGAGGTGAGCTAACAATGGGACTCTTCTATGTTATTGATTTCTTCAAAATACATCAAAACCTACTTATACAAATATAATTGTTTCCCTCAGAGCCGTAACTAGACTTTTTAGTGCCCTGGGCTAGAAAGAGCATTGGTGCCCCTGCGTATGCCGATGATGATAGTCAAACATGCGATTAGCTGGTGGGCTTGCGGCAAACACAGTTTGGTATAGTCCAGTGCTAGAGGCGGCGTCCCGCTTAGACTGGTAAGTGTGGTGGTTGAGGGAGTTAGTTGCTGGTGCCTCGTGTCCTCGTCGCTGCGGTGCGCTGATGTGAGACCGGGGACACTGTAATGCGTGCTCGCTCGGTCCTGGCTCCTGTAGCGGGATCACGTGAAGCTGTGTACCATCTGGATGCTGGCCGGGATGTTGTTTGGTGCTGGCTACTTCTTGTTGCGCTGCCCACTGTGACACTGATGGTGGTGCTGGCACGGGTGTTATTCGCTGTTGCGGGTACCTCCGGGTGTTCTGGTGATGTCCTAGGGGTTTGCTGTTGCAGCAATCCAGCTTCCCTGTATTTCCAGTCCCCAGAAAAACATTGTGGGGTGCTGGTGACAGGCAGGGAGCGTGATGACACTGCGTGCCTCACGGCCTTAAGTTTCAGCCCTCGGGTCTTGCGTCTTTTGCTTCAGATGGTGACAGGCTTTATTCCAGCTCAGAGTTAGTGTTCCGTATTGTGGTGGGTGAGTGTAGATGTGAAACAGGTGGTATGCCTGTTTGTGTCTGGTCCAACGCGTTTCAGCACTGAGTGCCGGCTCTGGCGTGAGCATGAGCGAGACCCGGCCAGCAACGTGTGCTCCATCGCTACGGGTCTCGCACCAAAACGGGGCGGCTGTTGATTGTGATTGACAGCTTGCCCCGTTTTGGAGGTGGGCAGGGGGGGTGGCTGGCCAAACGGAGGCGTTCCTGAAGAAATGCCTGCCGTTTGGGGGCGGCCTCAGTAGTGAGCTTCCAGCTCTATTGCATGAGACCCTACCGCAAGGGTCTCATCACAAGCCCGATGGTCGCGATGGTTGCAACCATCGCGACCATCACCTGGCCGCTCACAAAAGCTGTGGGTGGTCACCCACAGCTTAGCAAGCGGCCAGGAGGCCGACACAAATGAAAAATAATGCCGCCCTGATTCAGAGCGAGCGCTCTGAAAGAGCGTCCGGCTCTGAATCAGGACCTGTGATCCGTGTTAGAGATCATGTGTGGGTAATTACTGAGAGAGAAAAAAAATATTGGAGGGGAAGAAAAGCGTGTTTGGTGTGTGACCAGGGGGGGGGGTTTGGATGATGTTTGAAGGGGGGAATATTAATAAGTAAAAGGAGGAGGTGGGTCAAGTGGGGGATATGAGTTGCTGAAGTTCAGGCGGCTGTTAGTGATTTGGTGGCTGTGTTATATGATGGACATAATGTTGAAATCGATATTGAGACCTTTTGGTGTTAAGGTTTTCAGTGTGTAGATCAACTTTAATTCTGCTTTATTAATCTTTTTAATGTAGTTACCCCCACCTCCATTCTCTCGGTAGGTGTTGAATTGCTGTGAAGGTGAGGGTGGAAGGGTCTTGTCCGTGTGTTTCTTTGTAGTGTTGTGGCAGGCTATGTTTTTCATATCCAGTTTTTATATTTCGTGCTGTATGTATTTTGCTATTCTTGTTTTCAGGGGCCTGATGGTCCTGCCTATGTACTGTAGTTTGCATGGACATGAGACTAAATATATTACTCCTTTCGTATGGCAAGTTAATTCTTGTTTGATATTGTGTGTCTGTCCTCTTGTGTTTGATGTTATTTCTGTGGTGAGTCTTTTTCCATGTGGTTTTTTAGCCGATACATGTACCGCAGTGGTGAATTCCGTGTTTCTTTGTTAAGTCAACCGATGTTGTTTGTATGAGACTGGTAGGTGGTATGTGGCTATGTACAAGTGCTGTTTTGATATTAGGTGCTTTTCTGTGTACTACTTTAGGCTGTGTGGGGAGAACTGAGGCTAACGTTTCGTCTTGCATTAAAACATCCTAATGTTTATTAATTATAGTTTTGATTTTATTAGCTGATGAATTGAATTGTGTGATGAAGAAAATGTCCTTTGTCATTGGTTTTGTGTTTGTATTCTAGGAGGTCGTTTCTGTCCAAAGTTTCTGCTTGTGTGAATGCGGTGTCTATTTTTTCTTTATTGTCATTTTTTTCCAATTTTTGTTTGAGTTCTCTGCCTTGTTCTATGTATGTGGTGATGTTTGTGCAGTTCCTCCTGAGTCTGATGAATTGTCCCAGCGGAATGCTATTTAATCATTGTGTTTGATGGCTACTGTTGGAGAGTATATAACTGTTGACATCCACACTCTTGTGAAATGTTTTGGTCTCTATTTGTCTTTTGTTGATGCGTATGTCTAAGTCTAAGAATTCAATCCTTTCTTTACTGTACATGGTAATGAAGTTTAGGTTATGTTCATTGTTTTGTAGGTGCTCAATGAAGGAGAGGAGTGATAGTTCGTGCCCTTTCCAGATGAATATTATGTCGTCAATATATCTTCTAGGGCCCTCATTCAGAGCCGTACGCTCTGAGCAGAGCGCACGCTCTGAATGAGGGCCGTCCTCCATAATTATGGAGCGTCCTCCTGGACGCTTGTATAGATGTGGGTCACCACCCACAGCCTATACGAGCGTGCAGTTTGATGGCCGCGATGGTCTTGACCATCGCGACCATCGCCACTGCGAGCCGGAGCCTGCGGTTGAGTTTTTCAACCTCAAGGCCCGGAGTGATTTTGGCTCTATCAGAGCCAAAATCACTCCCACTGACATCACTAGTGATGTCAGTGGGCCGGCTTCTGACGGTAGGCGTTCCCTTGGGAACGCCCCCGTCAGGGAGACATGCCCCCGGCACGCCCATCAAAGGGGGCGTGCTGTCAATCAACATCGATAGCACGCCCCCTTTGATCAGACACAACGAGCGAAGGAAAGTCCTCCATCCGTCGTGCGCATGCGCAGTGCACAACATCGACCCACTTGCGAGCGGACAGCCGCTTGCGAGTGGGTCTGAATCAGGGCCTAGGTTCTCTCCAAATCTATGTCCTCTCCATATCCTGTCTTCCTCCCATTTACTCTTGAAGAGGTTTGCATAGCTCGGAGTGAACCTAGTCCCCATAGCTTTCCCGGTCTGTTGTCTGTAGAAATTGTTGTTGAACCACGTGTAGTTATGTTCGAGGATGAATTTTATGCCATCTGTGATTAAGTCAGTTTGTTTCAGGTGAAGTGTTTTGTCTTGTTGTAAAAAATGTCCTATACTAACAGTTCCTTGCTTGTGATTTATGAGTATAGAGATGTGACGTCGCTGAACAAACTAGGCCTGGCTGCTGCATTCCAAAGCAAGGCTTGAGTTTATTGGATCAATTTTGTTCTGTGGTACTGTAGATGCAACACATAAATACACCATTCATACTTATGTGACAACTGGCATTGTTGGCATAGTGGTTAGCATTACTGACTCACAGTCCTGAGGTCACAAGTTCAATTCCTGACCAAGGCCCTGTGGATTTGTACAATCTCCCTGTATTTGCTTGGGTTTCTTTCCGCACTTCAAAAACATACTGGTCAGTTTATTGGCTTCTGACACAAAACTAACCCTAGTGTGTGTGTCCATGTGATAGGGAAAATAGATTGTAAACTCTATTGGGCTAATGACTGATGTGAATGTCTGAAACATTTTCTGAGAAGTGCTGCATAATCTGTAGTATTACAAATACAGTCAGATCTTGCCACCATCAATGCCACTATGGCAGTGTCCATATCCGTCATAAGAAGACAATTATCCTGATGGTAACTGCCAGGGGAGGCAGAGCAGATTTGGATGCAGAGAAGTAAAATGTTATAGGGTGTTTCTGGATGGTAACTGTGTTGGCGAGCCAGACGCAGGTGTGTCACGGTCAGCTATTGTGACTTTTGCTGCAGTGGCACTGACTCCAGAGGCCATGTTCAGATGGACATTCTCCGCGTACATAGGGAGGTGCAATGTTCAATGGTGCAACTTTTTAGGCAAAGCGGCACTGGGTGTCTAGAGTACAAATTCCATCAACTGCAGCATTAGCATAAAGATACAGTCTCACTGTGTAAAAAGTTGCAGTAGTGGCAGCATTAACGTCCACCTCTGAATCAGGCCCTATATCTCCCAGAAAGGAGAAAATTAACCAACATGCAACATGAATTTGTAATCGCATCATCGTGGCCACGCACCCCCTACACAATGCTGAGTTTACAGGAATTGTGCAGCCGGGGGCGGGGCCACGATGATGCGATTCAGCGAGAATAGCATCATCAGCTCCCCCAGTTAGCCCACTTACAAGAGGGAGCAGACGCCGGCAAGTGGGGGAAAGCAGAAAATGGCGGAGGGGTTTGGGAGTTTTTGGCGCCGGCCAGGAGAAATGCCCACTCTTCCGGGAAGCCAGGAGCACCACCCGATTTTCGGGAGGCTCCCGACCATCCTGGGAGAGTAGGCAAGTATGCCTAGTGGACCACAAGTTAGATTTGGAAGTGGGGAGGGACTGGACAGCATTAAATATAGCTGGTATAAAAATGTGTGATGTCTTATCAGAAAACTGAGCCGACTGATCTTGTCTGGCCATATTAGTGCTACTAAGTAAAATTAGTGCACTAATTAACATAGAAGACAGAACAGAATTAAAATGTATATTAATGGAGTGTGATGAAGACGTTTTTGACTTTGTAGAGGATTGGTGCAGTTGGAAACCATTCTTCTATTTGCAGGGATATATGCTAATGGGAAGGAGTAATTCTATTGGTCACATGGAGGATTTTTTAAAACAATGCTAGAAAGGACTTATGTTACTGTATCAAACATATGAAATCACTGGTGGTTTTGACTTCCAATCCGCTACCCAGCAGTTTGGACAGTCATTCTTAACTTGCCGTCTATAAATCATAAAACCACGGCATCTATCTTGCCAATCTGAAGGGGAGGAATCACAATACACTTATCATGAGGGCAATTATTAAGTATTCAACAAGAAGGCAGATAATATAATAAATCTCTAATAGTGGCAATATTATTTTATTTATATGGGGAGCAAATTTAATGTTCAATTTTATTAAAAGAGCAATATTATTTATTAAGTATATTAAAGGGGCAAAATTGATTAATTGGTGTAAAAAAATGTTTTTATGACAGTGGTGATATTTATTATTTTTTGGCTAAATAAATGGTGCTAACGTCATAAAATAATAAATAAAAAGCAGCTATAAAGATTTTTATTTGAGGTTTCCAGTGGTGTCACTAAGCAGCGGTGCCACTGTGCTGGGAGAGGCCAGCAGCTCCTAGAGTGCCGGACAAGCCCCCAGCGTGACACACGGGGGCGTGAAACATGGTCACTCCCAAAAAATATCAAACGACAGGGGCGTGGCCTTGTGGTAATACCATTGCAATTATGATAGCACAAGATGTAAATAGTTTGAGTCATACAGTATTTGCTTGCGGTGCAGGATCACAGCACACAAATACATGTAACCGGGGCTTGTAGGAGGTGGGCGAATATTCCCTGAAAGTGGAGGGTGGGCAGTTTGGCTATTGAACGACAACTATTCTGCTAGTTTATGATAAAAATATATTGATTTCTAAAGTTCCTATTAAAGCTGCTACTGATATTGATTTATGTGATGGTCATGGTTTGGCTAAGAGGTAAAAAGTAAATTGTAATGTGTATCTGGGTAATTTCCAGCTAATAAGATAAGTTTGAGAGAATTATTATTATTATTATTATTATTATTATTAAGCTTTGTTTTATTTCTTATTGCTTAACATTATAGTTCTGTGAGGTGCTGAGTCAACAACACACTACACTTAAGTGCTCCTTTGTGCATTAGGAAAGCAGAATATTGGCAGCCAGGAATGATAGAGCCCTAAACTTAACTAGCCGTAGCATAAACATGTGTAAATCAGCACTTACTTTTCAAATATAAGTGAAATATAAGGTAAAAGGTGTTAGTTTACTCAGCCATTTTCTATCAGTTACAAAATGAATCAACATCACAGTGTTTAGTTCAAAATCCAGTTTACTAGACAGTAACATAAGCATTAGACTTAACTACTCAAATGACACTTGAAAGTTTATATTTTTAGGGGCTTATTCATAATGCCTTTTTGGTAATTTCCACACAATTTAAGGATTTCTACATCTCGTATACCAAAAGATTAACATACGATATAGAAGAGATATCTTCTGCATTTAGTTAAATAAAGCAAGATACCGCAGTTCCTATCTTTTTCAATAGGAAGTGCTGTTTTGGGCAATATACCAAGATCCAGCTTCTTTGAGCTTAGCCCTGACACCTAATGCCTTTTCAGAGCCTCCATAGTCTAGAGGCTGCAATTTCTCCAGCAGCAGTATGGTGGGTGCATGACCTGTAAAAACATCTCCTTCACAACTGTGATAAGCAAGTGGTGAGGGAACTTTTAATGGGGAAGTCATTCCCGGGATAGCCACCTATCTCTTCCCAGCACAGTTTAAATTATACACAGCCATATTAATTAACTGTTACCGTTGTGAATAGCATTGATAAAGGAGGTTATTTAACCTGGTAAAATTGAGGAACTTAATAAATAGGACCCTTATATCTTTATCTTTTGCTATAACTATGCTGTATGTGAAATATTGCTTGATTTGTGTTAAGGTGCGTATCCACTACTCGATTTTACCAGGTGATTGAACGATAACGGCGTCGTTATCGATCAGTCGCTTGCAAATCGGGCACAAATCGGGCATTTTAATGTAAAAAATGACTAGCGATGCGCGCGTCCGCTGGTCGTTTTTGACATCTATCATCGCCCAAACATGCTGGTCAACCCGACGACTTCACCAGGTTGCCCATGTTCGGGGATGATCGATGTGCCTACACTGAACGTTCAGTGTAGGCACATAACAGACTGTGAAACGACTGCACGATTATAATGTTGTAATCGTGCACTCGTTCACAGTTGCTAAGTGGACGTGCCCCTTTAGTGTTACCGTACAATTACATTATAATGAGAATATAAACTATTCTTATTAAACTAAAAAGTAAAATAGAAAAAACCTCAGCGCTCAAATAATCACACTTGTACTTCACAATTTACCTGCAGCGGTAAAGAATAAAAGGGGGAAAAAACTGCAACCCCCACAACACATGTAGAAAGAAAATAGAGATGCAATACCGCATATAAAAATATATATAATCAATTTATTCTAATCAGCAATAATATAAATAAACAATAGACTATAAAACAATGAGAATAGTACAATAAGGCAATGATATAAAACTAAAAAATAAAAAAAAGAATAATAAAAATAATATTATTAATATGTGGCTAATAAATAAATAATAAACACAGACAATTAATAGATTGAATATCATATATCAACCAATATTCTTATTATGTTGGAAAACAAGCTAATACTTGAATTCATGTAGGATAATGTTGCTTAAAGCAGTAAAGTGCAAGTTTCTTTTGATAAGTCAATAGTACTTATGAGGCAAGAGACAATGGCCCTCATTCAGAGCCGCTCGCAAAAAGCGAGCGCTCACTCTGAATGACGGCGGCCGCTTTTGTTTTGAAAGCCAGCCTCCTGGCCGCTCGCTAAGTTGTGGGTTACCACCCACAGCTTTAGCGAGTGACCAGATGATGGTCGCGATGGTCGAGACCATCGCGACCATCGGGGCTTGCGATAGGGTCTCGTCTACCACAAGCCCAGGTAGGTTCCTGCTTTAACAGAGCAGGAAGCTTCCTACTGACATCACTGGTGATGTCAGTAGGGCCGCCTACAAACGGCAGGCGTTCCTTCAGGAACGCCTCAGTTTGTCCGGCCACCCCCCCACCCCGCCTAAAAAAATGGGGCGAGCTGTGGATCAACATCGACAACCGCCCCGTTTGTAGCGAACCCTGGAGCAAGTGAATTTGTCACTTGCTCTGGGGCTTGTGCACGCGCACTGCGAGCGCTGTGCATGCACAGGGCCTCACCATCGACCCGCTTGCGAGCGCATCTGAATGAGGGCCAATGTGTCCACCACTTGCTACACAAATTAGATGTATCTGTATTAATGTCTGGAACAGTAGACAGCGGGGGAAATCTAATATTCAACATACACACACTGCTAATGGAGGTAACAGCAGTGTGCAGCCTCGCCGGACTCTACGGATGACCCGCTGGATTATCTCGGTGGGATGATCAGCATGGAGGTACAGACCGGCAGGCTGCTAGGCAACACCGTGGCTACGTGACTCCCCGCTCAGCTCCACAATTAGCTTGGTCCGTTGAGATAACTCTCTAGTGGGGGTGGTCAGTTCACTGACACATATCGCCAAGGTGAAGTGCGGCTAATAGTCCCCCGCCAGGCTCCACGAGTAAATGTCATAAGTCTTGGATATCTCCAATGGTGATAGGGAGATTCTTTCCAATGTAAGTAGGTAGCGCGGCCGCGACTTGTAAATACTTTACACCGGAGAATGAACGGCTTGTTCCTGGACAAAATGTAACAGTGGGGATGTAGCTTCAGTATGCTAGCAGTCTCCAAGCATTGGACAGCAATGCGTTTCGTCCCTGTCCTGGGACTTTTTCAAGCTTAATGCCCATATTGCAAAACCCCTCTCTTAAATAGGGGAAGTTGTAAATCCACTTTGCTGCCTAATGCTTGGAGACTGCTAATATACTGAAGCTACATTCCCACTGCTACACTGTTACATTTTGTCCAGGAACAAGCCGTTCATTCTCCAGTGTAAAGTATTTACAAGTCGCGGCCGCGCTACCTACTTACATTGGGAATAATCTCCCTATCACCATTGGAGACTTATGACATTTATTACCCACTCGTGAAGCCTGGCGGGGGACTATTAGCCGCACTTCACCTTGGCAATCTGTGTCAGTGCACTGACCACTCCCACTAGAGAGTTATCTCAGCCGACCAAGCTAATTGTGGTGTTTTAAATTTTAGAAATCCTGATTGTATTTTAAAATAATTTTTCTTTTAAAAATCCAGTAATTTACTTGAGTCAGTGGTGATGAGTTGGTGATGCATTAAACACATAGGTGGTCAGTGGGTGGGTGATGCATTAAACACATATAGGTGCTGAGTGGGTGGGTGGGCGATGCATTAAACATGTAGGTGGTCAGTGGGTGGGAGGGCGATGCATTAAACACATATAGATGCTGAGTGGGTGGGTGATGCATTAAACACATAGGTGGTCAGTGGGTGGGTGATGCATTAAACACATATAGGTGCTGAGTGGGTGGGTGGGCGATGCATTAAACATGTAGGTGGTCAGTGGGTGGGTGGGCGATGCATTAAACACATATAGATGCTGAGTGGGTGATGCATTAAACACATAGGTGGTCAGTGGGTGGGTGGGCAATGTATTAAAGACATATAGGTGCTGAGTGGATGGGTGGGTGATGCATTAAACAAATAGGTGGTCAGTGGGTGGGTGGGCGATGCATTAAACACATAGGTGGTCAGTGGGTGGGTGATGCATTAAACACATATAGGTGCTGAGTGGGTGGGTGGGCGATGCATTAAACATGTAGGTGGTCAGTGGGTGGGAGGGCGATGCATTAAACACATATAGATGCTGAGTGGGTGGGTGATGCATTAAACACATAGGTGGTCAGTGGGTGGGTGATGCATTAAACACATATAGGTGCTGAGTGGGTGGGTGGGCGATGCATTAAACATGTAGGTGGTCAGTGGGTGGGTGGGCGATGCATTAAACACATATAGATGCTGAGTGGGTGATGCATTAAACACATAGGTGGTCAGTGGGTGGGTGGGCAATGCATTAAAGACATATAGGTGCTGAGTGGGTGGGTGGGTGATGCATTAAACAAATAGGTGGTCAGTGGGTGGGTGGGCAATGCATTAAAGACATATAGGTGCTGAGTGGGTGGGTGGGTGATGCATTAAACACGTAGGTGGTCAGTGGGTGGGTGGGCGATGCATTAAACACATAGGTGGTCAGTGGGTGGGTGATGCATTAAACACATATAGGTGCTGAGTGGGCGGGTGGGTGATGCATTAAACATGTAGGTGGTCAGTGGGTGAGTGGGCGATGTATTAAACAAATATAGGTGCTGAGTGGGTGGGTGGGCGATGCATTAAACACATAGGTGGTCAGTGGGTGGGTGGGCGATGCATTAAACACATATAGGTGCTGAGTGGGTGGGTGGACGATGCATTAAACACATAGGTGGTCAGTGGGTGGGTGGACGATGCATTAAACACATATAGATGCTGAGTGGGTGGGTGGGCGATGCATTAAACACATAGGTGGTCAGTGGGTGGGTTGGCAATGCATTAAAGACATATAGGTGCTGAGTGGGTGGGTGGGTGATGCATTAAACACGTAGGTGGTCCGTGGATGAGTGGGTGATGCATTAAACACATATAGGTGCTGAGTGGGTGGGTCACATTGGTGGTCAGTGGGTCACATATTCATTGGTGGACAGGGTCTGCATATACATTGATGCTCTGTACAAATATACTCACCAAATTCCAGCTTCCACGATCAGGTGTGCTGAATCGCGTCCGTCTCCTTGAAGTCACGATGCCCCACAAAATGGAGACTTGGCGTGTACAGGGGTATGTCAGTCAAGTGACGGAATGGACGATAGATTGTGCATTGGATCATGAGTACAAACACACTTACGATCCGCACCACATCGGGTCCGAGATTGGCAAATCTTGCCTGCAGCAGGCAAGATCTGAAGATGCGATGTACGACCAGCGGGGACGCGCATCGGCATCGTAATCGTGATTGTACACTCACGATTAGGACATATTTTATACGATCTGTCATCCCGATGAGTCGGAATCGGACTGATCGTGTAAAAATATAGCCTAGTGTGTGGGCAGCTTAAGACTGGACCCTAACTACTAGTTATAAATAAACCATTACAAACGTCCCTTTATATGTGGACAGGAAAAAAAAACAGTTTGATCACCTAACTGCACAGCTTGCTAAACAATGCTAGCAACACCACAAAGCACTGAAAGTACAACAATGGCTGTATCGTACAGCTTAAAAAGCCAAGTACAGTCGGATAACCTATTTAACTCCTTCTGTGCCAAAGATGAGTGGGACTCGTCCTAAACTTGTACATTAAAGTGGTAAGGATGATCCACTAATCCTGAACATTGCGGGAGTTGAATGGGGGGGGGAGGGTACTTGCCTAAAAGACCCTTCCATCGCTGGTAACTTCCCTTAGATCTGGAGAGGGAGCAGGGCTCAATGATGTCTGGTATTTTGGCTCTTCTTGTTTTCTTTGTGAAGCTGATCTGTGCATACAAAATTGATCTTTGTTCATTGTGTGTAAGATCATGGGTAGAGTAAAAAGCACGTACTGTAGAATCATGAAAGTATGTAACTTTATTTAAAATATTTGTTAAAAGTTTCACCAATTTAAAGCTCAATCGGTATAGGAAAACTAATATACAATTAATTCAGATCATGATAAGTAGCACAAAGCAAAATGGTCTTGTCACAGATACTATGGCCCTCATTCAGAGTTGGTCTTAAGATGCAAGCGGTCGCTCTGAATGAGGGCGGCCACTTTCATCTTGAAGTGCAGCCTCCTGGTCGCTAGCTAAGCTGTGGGTTACCACCCACAGCTCTAGCGAGCGACCAGGGTGACCATCGGGGCTTGCGACGAGACCCTAAGGTTGGGTCTCAGCAAGCGCAAGCCCCAGGGAGCTTCCTGCTCTGATCGAGCAGGAAGCTCCCCACTGACATCATTGATGATGTCAGTTGGGCTGCCCCCAAATGGCAAGCGTTCCGTCGGAAATGCCTCCGTTTGGCCGGCCACCCCCCCTGCCCGCCTCCCAAACGGGGCGAGCTGTCATTCAACATCGACAGCTCGCCCCCTTTGGTGCGGGACCCGTAGCGATGGAGCACCCATTGCTAGCCAGTCTCGCGCATGCGCACGTCGGAGCCGGCTCTGACGTGCGCATGCCCAGTGGGTCAACATCGACCCGGTTGCGAGCGCTCAGCGCTTGCGACCGGGTCTGAATGAGACCCTATGTCTGCTAAATTGGTGCTGATTTAAATATGCGGCATTCCCAAGGATGATATTTCAATTCATTCAGTGCCATACGGGAAGAATTACATTTATGGGAAATGGGTCCAATGGATTAATCAGGAATAATTGGTAAGAGAAAGAGATGAGAGCATATGGAGGTTATGTGTGCTAGGGGCTGGTTAATTGGCTGTGGGTGTGTGTGGTGAGAGTACCAAAGGCTGTGTGGCTACAGGCTACAGTAATGCAGATCGCTCTATGAATACAGTTGCGGGTATATATTTGCATATTTTGATGATAATGCTATGAGAGTCAATGCACTTGAGTTAATAGAACTGATACCACAAAGCAAGTAGATTTCCGAATTTACTGGATTATATAAGAAGGAAACATAGATATATTTTTTTATAAGAATATTTCAATTGATCTGAAGAATTAAAAGGTTTGGATTATAAAAAAGTTTGGCTTATTTTCAGTGATCCTATAGAGATGGGGCAGGCAAAATACGGTCCATGGGTCTCATGAGGCCTGGCAGGTAATCAGGTCCAGCCTGACCACCACTCCATAACGAGCTCACAGGACTCAAAGGACTGGCAAAGATCCCACACCACCCCAGAATTCCTCTACTACATCTGAGCCATTTGCTTGTGGTGCTCCCAGACGGCGTCGCGGACCGGAGCAGCAGCAGCGTGGATTCAGGTAAGTATGTTTTTATATATATATACATATTTATTTATTTTTTAACCTATCTGCAGAACGGGGGAGGGGGGTGGCTACTACTGGGAGGACCTCTACTGGGGGTGGGGGCACCATTATTGGGAGGACCTCTACTGGGGGGGGCTACTACTGGGGGCACTTAATCGGGAGGGGGAACCTCTACTGGGGACTACTACTTGGGGGGGAACTACCACTGGGGGCATTATAAAAGGGGCCTACTAGTAGAGGCACTGCACTCGGGGGACCACTACTGGGGGCAATAATAGGAAGGGCCACTACAGGGGGCACTGGATAGGGGGGATCACTACTGGGTGCCTGCATAAGGGGACCACTACTGGGAAAACTGCATGGGGTGGGACTACTGCTGGGGGCACTATATAAAGGGCACTGCATAGGGGGGGGACTACTACTGGGGGCACCATATAAAGGGCACTGCATAAGGGGATACCGCTACTGGGCACACTGCATTGTGGGGACTGCTACTGGGGGCACTGCATAAGGGGGAACACTACATGGGGCACTGCATTTGGGGGGACCACTACTGGGGATACTGTATAAGGGGCACTACTATGGGCCTGCATAAGAGGGACCACAACTGCATACTGGGGGTACTGTATAAGGGGTACTACTGGGGTTAAGGTGCATATGGATAGGAATGTTCAGTGTGAAAATAAAGGGGTGTGTCATGTTGACACGCCCCATTTTTAAGTGACCACGTCCATTTTTTTACCGCACGCGCCTTCGGTGCGCACAAATGGGGGGGGGGGGCTCCCTTTTCAAATTTGCCCTGGGCTCCAAATACCCTAGTTGCGCCACTGGTCCCAATATTAGTGATGATGACTGCATCTGCGAACGGGGATAGTGGGGCAGCACAATGCGTAGACATGAAGCCCTGCGTATAGTCACATTAGCATTACGTTAGTAAAATATTCGCATTCCGATTGTGGCCACATAGGCAGCTTGGTGTAACTCAGAAACGTGTACTTACTGCACATACAATGCATGATTCACGGGTGCACACAAATGTGGCTGCGTCTTTTGCTGCAGCCGCGTCTATAATTTTATGCTAGTTCTGCAATCGATTCTTTTCCTACTGAGACGCCCACTGGCACCGGCACTAATCCATCTTGGTGTGTCTTTAGATGCACCATCGGCCACAACATTGAAGATTGAACCAGCCCTATGGCAGGTGCAAGTGCTACTGCGTCTGCCTAACCATCCCCCTGTTACCTCCCAGGAACGTCCACAGAAATCTTGTGGCCAAATTCATGCTGCATCTCGGAACGCATGCACAGTACTTCCAACATCGGCCAACTGCGTCCATATATGCAGTTAGCGTGCACCTCTGAGCCAGAGTTTTAGTAGTAATCTTATCAGGGACAATACTTTTCTTGACAGTCATATTTTATATACTGACCTGTCAGATTGATTCTCTTTTTATCATGTCATCACTAGTAATGTATTAATGTATTAATCAACACAAAATCTTAAAGATAATCCATAAATACAAGACAAAATACACTACAAATTAGCATATACAATTTATAAATAAATAATTGCTTTTATTGATTAATAATGTATTAAGCTAAAAAGCCCACTGGGGAACATATTAACATTTAGAATATGCATACAATAAATACTGAGCTATCAATCTATAATATACAGTACAAAAAAGAAAATTGCATAAATCCCATGGCTATCAGCAATAACTATCAGTGTCTGGTCTCAATCAGAAAATGGCATAGGGACTGATGTAGCACTTGTATGAGCAGCTAATAAATCACAATGACCGTAAATATAATTTAGTACCATAGGATGGAGTCACATTAATGCAGTCTTCCAAATAATAGTTTTAACATGTTATATATACATAATGCTGTTATATCAGAGATTGAAAAGCATCATCTGCCCAAATGGAACACTACAGCATTGGCCAAGGGCCAAACATAAGCAGCAGTATTGACTGTTAATACATTAAACATCCACTGTACTAGTAGGTGATTGTGAAATACTCTCAATAATATGGTAATATTATATTATATAATAATTATGCTCTCTATGTCAGTTAGCGAGCTCTGGCGATTTTGTATACCTCCATAAATTTAGCTGTGTAGTTTTCATTAACTGTGGACTTTTGACATTATATTTACAAAGTACAGCTCAATGGTGACACCATGTGGCCATACAATGTTCTATGCAGTACTGATAATTTGAATATTCAAAAAAAGAGTAAAACATAAATTTAATAACAGCTGGAATATAAAATAACCCAGATTTTCACATATAACTAACAGATCCCTATCTGGAATCCAGACTTCACAAAATAACAGTCACACATATTGTACATGTTTTAGAATAGCTCTAAAAACAAATGTAAGACTAAGAATATAGCCAGAAAGATGTGCATGCTGGAAGTATGATAGCTATTGCTGAGTACATGATAGAGGTAGTCTAATCTGTATACTAGGGGTAGCCCAGAGAGATTCAAGAGGTACTTTAGTCTGTTATACTGTATATAACTCAAAATAGCATTACATTATTTAATATAGAATAAACCATCTGCAAATTCAATCAGAATGGCTTCTCCTAAAACTCTGCATCGCATTGATTCGCATGGTTACATTTACTCAGATCAGTGGTTACTTTTAAGAAGATTACAAACACGCATCAGGGCTTAGTTAGTATAAACAAACACACTTTATTGGGTACCTGATACACATTGACTTTAGAAGTGTGCAGTTCAGTTTTCCTGAAAAACAAACACACCCAAAGTTAAGGGTTCCAACATCATTAAGGTGCCTTTACTAGGAGTGCTATGTGGCACTGTGTTGTGTGTTCAAGTGCTGTGTTAAAAAACAACGTAATTAGGGTGGCATTACTAGAAGCGCTGTGAGGCATTTTGTTGAGTGTTCAGACACTATGTTAAAAAATATTAAAACTAAACTGTTGTGTGTTTCTATGCATTATGGGCTGTTTAGGAGCATTGGTGATGATCTGCTTTGCATAGAAAAACATTTGTATTGGTTATTGCTTAAAACGTTACTAATTTGTAACATATTTTTAGTCTGAAATAATGTGGTGCCTCACAAAATATAAAAAAAATAACAGAATTATGGAACATATTTAGCATTATTTGGTAATATCAACAAGAAGGTACAAGGCAACTTTGCGATTTTGATTCTATTAATCAATCAATAATCAATTTATTGATCAATCTTTTTCCTCTCTTACCACTACATATATACATAATACACCTCCTCGGGCCTCTGTGCTAGTTCCCTCATACTCAGACTCTCTGAAGCATGTCATAAATGTACTAAAGGTGTGTGTTACCCAATTAGGAAGGAGAGAGGAGAGGGGGGGGTAATAAGGCCAGCTTCTCTTGCAACCCTTGTCAGCAATCCGTGGCTATTAACATTGTATTTTTTTTATAGCCTTCTCTCTTCTCAGTTGTTGCAAAACAGCTCTCGCAAGGCCATGTCTCAACTTTTTTTAATTAATCAATCGATCGGTCATTATTTTTTTACCTGCCTTCCACTACATACTCCACCTCCATTTCTGTGTACTGCCCTAGGGCCTCTGATCTAGTTCTTGGTTAATGAGAACATTCTTTTTATGGGGACATATACATATGTATCCTTTCTCATCTAGCTTCAATATGCGATACAGTGCAATATGCCTGGTGTGAGTAAGCCGCCAGGTCCTGAGCAACTCTGCTAACATTGGGTGACTTTCTATGCCAAAAATGCATCTAAGTTGCAATGTGATGCAACTAGAAAGCACCAGGAGACTCTGCTGATTAATTTGATATGTGACTTGTATAACTTTGTGCGGAATAAAGCTGTGGCACCTGCATCATAGCACTTTGTATGCTTATTGAGAGGCTTAGGCCCGTATTCAATTTGAGCCGAGCCGCGTTAACTTAACACAGCCTGGACTTAACGCCGACTTCGCCTGTTTTGTAGGCGTTAAAGTATCGCGCGCGTGCACGCTTTACCCCGTATTCAATTTGAAAGTACGCATAAACGGCACCCGGCGATACTGTAACAAGCGGAAAGAACTGTCATTTTTGGGGAAATCAGTCTGTCACCCCCCAAATGATGCTCTGACATAGGGGTTCACTATGGTACCCCCTGATTTGGCTTGCTGAAGGTATTTGGTGTTTTTAAATGGGATTAATAGCTGCTAAATAGCGTTTTTCTATACCTGATGCAGAATAGTTTTTAGGAGTATTTTTTCAAGAAAATAACTTATCCCAGCAAATTTGGGGTACTTTAAAATGGGGATCAGCATATTTAAAAGGTGCTCATGTGAAGTTGAAAAATGAAGAAAAATCCACCTGGCGCAAACACCTGCAATCAAAAAACACATGGGGCATACTTGGGGACCCCCCCCAGAGTCAAGTTCGCTAGTTTTTAAATTTGTACCCCAACATTTTTTTTTGCCCCCTTTTTCAAAGTCAATTATTGGGGTGTCCTTAAGTTTTTTTTTTTTTTTTTGACACAGTCTACCTTTGGGGGACTGTCTGAAGGCTGCACGGGGGTTCCCGAAACTTTGCACACCAAAACCCCAATTCTGCACTTTTTTCTGCCTGCTATTCATAGGCGAAACTTTACCGCCTATTACATTGCATTGACTTACCGCCTAGGCGGAAAGTCTTTCAAATTGAATACGGGGTAAAACCAAAACAGGCGATAATGACGTCATCGGCGGTAACTTAACGCGGATCCGGACTTAACGCTTCAAATTGAATACGGGCCTTAGATGCACACAGATATACAAGTGTCACATATCAAATTAATAAGCACAGTCAAAAAAGATGCAAAAAAGACGCCCGGCGCTAGCAGAGTCTCACGGGACAAGATGCGCCAAGAAGGGCTGTTTGCGAGACTGTGAAGACCCATCTGTAGTTTATTAAACTGCCATCCGGTCCGCCACTGCTCTGTTGCAATGTTTCATAGATGTGCTATACGCTGCTCTGTTGCAATGTTTCATAGATGTGCTATACGCTGCTCTGTTGCAATGTTTCATAGATGTGCTATACGCTGCTCTGTTGCAATGTTTCATAGATGTGCTATACGCTGCTCTGTTGCAATGTTTCATAGATTGCTATACGCTGCTCTGTTGCAATGTTTCATAGATGTGCTATACGCTGCTCTGTTGCAATGTTTCATAGATGTGCTATACGCTGCTCTGTTGCAATGTTTCATAGATGTGCTATAAGCTGCTCTGTTGCTTAGTTTAGCCAGCCAGCCCTTCGCCAATATTGTGAGCTGTGAGGTGGTCAAAATTGACTGGAAATTAATATTATTGAGGTTGATAATAATGTATAAACAAAAACAGGCCAAAATGATACAATTTTAGATATTTTTAGCAATTTTACATTAAAATCCAGATCTAAAACCAAAACACATGAGGGTGGTTTTGGAAAAATGACAATGAATTAGAACCAAAACATGGGGGTCCACTCACATCTCTAGTAGATAAGTTATTGGAAAAGGGAAATATACTAACAAAATTTGCATTACTGCATATACAGTACACAAAATGTATAGCAAATTTTAAATACTAACTCATATACAATAGGCTTTTGCAATTCAAATTTGTGCTGGACCATTAAACTGGAGTGCCCACACGTGCACTTAGCATGTAAAACTTGCATACTGTAGCTGATACTTGCAGATGGTCAGACGAGCAAGCAAGAGTTTAGCACTGGGCTGAAATATAGACACAATTCGCATTGTGTGCCACCCAGAAACTGTACTCTCAATAACTATGGTAAATGAATGGACTAATAGTAAACATACATTTCAGATAAAAAAAAAACACACTGTCTGGGTCTAATGTCATATGCATCTGCGGACGCTTTTCAGTATGGCTGCGGCAGACTACATAGTAGCACATGCTAATGTGACAGTCCGTCCATGTATGCAGAATATCCATGCATCTGCATGTGGAGTGCCGTTCTCAGGCCCAGCGACAGGAAAGGACTAGGGGGACACTTGTACTGGGCCCCAAGTTTCAGAGAGTCCTCAAGATTGACCCCAAAACACCCAGTGGTAGCCAGTGGCAGTGGTAGAGTATTACTACAGGTTGAGTCTCCCATATCCAAAATGCTTGGGACCAGGAGTATTTTGGATAATAGAATATTCCGTATTTTGGAATAATTGCATATCATAAAGAAATATCCTGGGAATAGGACCCAAATATACACACATAATGCATTTGTGTGTTATATACACCTTATACACACAGCCTGCAGGTCATTTTATACAATATATTGAATAATTTTGTGGCTCAAACAAAGTTTGTGTACATAAATTAAATTCATTTATGTTTTATATACACCTTATACACACAGCCCGAAGGTTATTGTATGCATATTTTTAATAATTTGTGCCTTAGACAAAGTTTGTGTACATTGAACCATCAAAAATGAAAGGTTTCATTATCTGAATCATGCCAAAAAAATTCCGTATTTCGGAATATTTGGATATGGGAGACTCAACCTGTAGTGCAACAGCATCGGCGGGGGAACAATATAATGAGGAGAGACTGTGACATGCTAGCAGTGCGTCCATCCGTTAGACTTCTTAACCCTCCCCCGCAGCAGGGCCCTGCATTGTGCACAGTGTGCAGTGCATCTGTGTGACTAGGCGTGATGATGTCACATGCGGCGAAGTGCTTCCCTTGTGATACTTTATTCTTTAGCACTTGTGGCGCTGATCGAGGTTTCTTGCCTATCCTTCACAGCTGCAACAGTGCCGCCGCCATCTGACACTGCAAACAACCATGGCACTGCTGCCAGCAATTGGACGAGTTGGAGTCTGACACTTTATACGGGGCAATAGATAATGAGGAGGAAATCTCATTCTCTGTAAAGGGGGGCCCCAGAAACTTCAGTGTACTGGACCCCAAAATTTCTATTGCCGGCCCTGGCCAATCTGCCCCGTTTTTCCACTTGCAGTCACAACCATCATCATCCGTGTCAGGGCAGACACCCACTCCATGGTGAGTGCAAAAGATCCTTCTGAAACAAGTGTCCCATATCCGCCCACATGAAACAGACGTCGGCTTACATGCCCATGACACTCCCGTGACACTCCCACTAGACGACACAGTTCCGTGTGGTTGCATGGTCACAATTCCCCCACAAACACCCATTTTAAAGAGAGAGTGGTCCGATCAATTCATCTGCACTTGCAGTCTCCATCCATGTGAGTATGCGTTGACTCAGTAAGTAAGTAATAATGTACAGTATGTCCGTGTGTCAGTGCTTGAGCTGTGTGACTCTGTGTTCCTTTCCTTACATGAAGCAGCATCTCACAGATTTAGATACAAAGTGTATGTGCTGACTACACGAGTAAATAGAGCTGACAGGCGTGTAATCTGGAGCAGCAGCAAGGCTAACCCAATACGTTTTCAGAAGTTACTCCTCACTTCCTCAGACATATTACATGTCTGTCAAGTCTGTTTACTTGTGACATCAGTACATACACTTTGAGTCTAAGGCTTGTAACTGAGCAATTTATCAAAGGCAAACCCAGAGGAAACCACAGGGAATAAATCTGCCAAATCCTAAACTCAGTTTGTGAGACCTGGCAAACAAACAAACCATTTAATTTATGAAGTAGAAGTTTGCCAAACCACACATCTAACTACTGGAAGAATCTCAGATATTTTACAGATGGGAGATTGTTTAAATCACATAGGGACTGAGCATCATGACGATGAGAAGAGAGCAAGAAAATTCCCCCCAATTCAAACATCTTCCTTTGGATAAATATTATTATTATTATCATTATTATTTGTTATCCTTGCATTATAACCAAGCACTGATATATAACACAGTAATTAATAGTACACAGTATTGACACCTTTTTTTTCTGTATTATTTGTACTTCCGTTCCAAAAACATGAACAAATCGGTGAAATCATTTCAGAAATAAAATAACAATCTGAAGACTTTTCCAAAGCATCAACTTATAACATTAGGCGATTACTGATACCTTTTTCTGAGCACAAGTACCTTTTTTTTATAGAAAATAACCCACTGCAGACAATAATAGCAGAGCAATCAGTGATTGGAATCATTGTGCAGCTATCAGTGGTATGGTGAGTTTGGACTGATAAGACATAAGAGACAATCGGGAACAAAAATCATGAACCAGTCACTGTAGAAATCTGCTTGGCAACTAAAGCTGGCTTGTACTATTTACCTGCAGAGGCGTAAGAAGCAATGACCAGCTTGGGTGATGGGGGAGAAGTTGTCAAATCCTGGGGGCTTAACCCCCCAATAAAACGTATGCAACATACTCACTCAGCACGGTAATGTGTGCCAAGGAGTGGGACAGTCTTTCTCATGGACATCTGGTTGTGCCCCTGCCAGGCCCCTTAAATAAGCCTGGGCCCAGGTAATTAGTACCAGCCTCCCGTCTTGGCATCTTGGGTATCTCAACTAAACCTCTTTTCTCTAATGGTTCAAGACAAGGTACACATAAAAAAATCTTAAAGTTATACTCCTGCAAGGGGAACAGCATTATGTTTCTTTCAGGTAAAGCAATCAGGTACATTCTCCTACTTACACTTCTGGCAAACACTACAGGGGGTATTTTGTTTCTTCTTTTTCATTGTTTTGTGTGGACTCATGCTTTACAGGGCCGGATTTACTGCTAGGCAACCTAGGCAAATGCCTAGGGCCCGGCGGGTCTGGGGCCCATGCCCCCCCCATATCGGAATCCGGCTCTGGAGAGTATATGCATTTTGAGCTGCTGCTGCTGGCACCGGCCAGCAGCGAGAGGATACACACAGCAGTCAGCAGCAGCCCGTCGTCCAGTGCCCTGTCCCTACCAGGTGGGCGGGAGAGGGGGCGTAATTGGAGACCAGGGTCGGCCCTACCATTAGGCAGGGTATGCAACCGGTTGAGTACACCCCATTCAGGAGCACTGCTCCGTGAGGGCGACGTGACATCATCAGGTCACGTCACAATAATACTAGGAGGTAGAGCCACTCGACTCGAGGATCCATGCCGGCAGGACAGGTAAGTTTGCTGGAGCTAGTGGGGAGGGGAGAAATGTGCTATGTTGTTCTGTGATAGGTGAGGGAAGGGGAGAGCGGTCTGAGATGTGAGGGGGCTGTGCTGAGATTGGAGAGGGGTCAGTGATGTGCTGAGAGGGGAGAGAGTCAGTGTTGTGAGGGGGGGTATGTGCTGAGAGGGGAGAGGGGTCAGTGATGTGAGGAAAGGGGGGCTCTGCTGTGAGGGGAGAGGGGGGGTCTGTGCTGAGAGGAGTCAGTGATGTGAAAGGAGGGGGGTCTGTGCTGAGAGGAGTCAGTGATGTGAAAGGAGGGGGGTCTGTGCTGAGAGGAATCAGTGATCTGAGAGGAGGGGGATCTGTGCTGAGAAGGGCCAGTGTTCTGAGGAAAGAGGGTGTCTGTGCTATAAGGGGAGGGGGGTCTGTACTGAGAGGGGAGAGGGGTCAGTTGTGTGAAGGGTCAGTGATGTGAGGAAAGAGGGGCTCTGCTGTGAGGGGAAAGGGGGGTCTGTGCTGAGAGGAGTCAGTGATGTGAGAGGAGAGAGGTCTGTGCTGAGAGGCTGAGCCATAACTAGACTTTATGGTGCCCTGTGCAGGAGAGAGCATTGGCGCCCCCCCTCCATATTTTTAAATATGGACATAAGATAAGGCACCTGAAAAAGGGCCATGGCCTCATGGGGAAGGGCCAGGGAAGAGGAAGCCACAAGTGACAATGATAATAAACAGGAAAATTGCCAGGCCCAAATAGCGCCCCCTGCCCTGCGGTTCCCTGTGCCATGGCACTAGTCGCACTACCCTAGTTACGGCCCTGCTGAGAGGGGTCAGTGATGTGAGGAAAGAGGGTGTCTGTGCTATAAGTGGAGGGGGGTCTGTGCTGAGAGGGGTCAGTTATGTGAGGAAAGAGGGGCTCTGCTTTGAGGGGAGAGGGGATCTGTGCTGAGAGAAGTCAGTGTTGTGAGAGGAGGGGGTTATTCGCTGAGAGGGGAGAGGGGTAAGTTATGTGAAGGGTCAGTGATGTGAGGAAAGAGGGGCTCTGCTGTGAGGGGAGAGGAGGTCTGTGCTGAAAGGGGTCAGTGATGTGAGGAAAGAGGGGGTCTGTGCTATGAGGGGTGGGGGAGTTGTGCTGAGAGGGGAGATGGGTCTGGGCTGAAAGGGAAGGGGTCAGTGATGTGAGGAAAGAAGGGGTCTTTACTGTGAGGGGAGGGGGGTCGGTGCTGAGAGGGGTTAGGGTTAGGCTGCTGGGGGGGAAGGTTAGGGTTAAGCTGTGGGGGGAGGGTTAGGTTTAGGCTGCTGGAAGCGAGGGTTAGGGATAAGGGGTGGGTTTAGGATATTTACCGACAGGTATCGGTATCCTAACCTTGTTGGGATGCCGGCGTTGGGATTCTGAGTGCCGGCATCCCATACCCAACCCATACATACATAGCTGATGTTAAAAGGCCGCAGCGGACCTTTCTTCATGGTGCTGTACAAGGGCATGAATCATATATTAAAATATAGTTCTATGGAATGTTTGAGGGAGGAGGCCCCAAAAGTGGTATCTTGCCTAGGGCCCCATGAGGTCTAAATCTGGCTCTGATGCTCTATGTTTTATATATATATATATATATATATATATATATATATATATACTGTGTGCAGTGATCGCGGTAAGTGACAAAATATGTGGGTCCCAGGGACCCTCCACTTTAAAATAATGGGGTCCTACCTGACCATTTCTGGGTCCCATCATAATTTATGCTTTAGAGCTCACCATATGCCTCTCAGACCTCCCCTAATCCCTTACAAATTATGCCACACAGCCATGCCCGGCCTTAACACATTATGCTGCACATTAATGCCCTTTACACATTATGCCACACAGCAGTTCCCCGGTCTTTAAACATTTTGCCACACAGCCATGTCCGGTTTTTAAACATAATGACACACATTAATGCCCGGTCTTTACACATTATGCCATGCAGTAATACCCCTTACAAATGATTTTATACACAGCCATGCCCGGCTTTTACACGTTATGCCGCACATTAGTGCCCTTTACACATTATGCCGCACATTAACGCCCTTTAGTCCCTCTATGCATTGCCCCCAGCAGTAGTCCCTCTATGCATTGCCCCCAGTAGTAGTCCCCCTATGCAGTGCCCCCAGTAGTAGTCCCCCTATACATTGCCCCCAGTAGTTGACCCCCTATGCCTTGCCCCCAGTAGTTGACCCCCTATGCATTGCCCCCAGTAGTCCCCCTATGCATTTTCCCCATAGTAATCCCCCTATGCATTGCCCCCAGTAGTAATCCCCCTATGCTTTATCCCAAGTAGTAATCCCCCTATGCATTACCCCTAGTAGTAATCCCCCTATGCATTACCCCTAGTAGTAATCCCCCTATGCAATACCCCTAGTAGTCCCCCTATGCATTGCCCCCAGTAGTAATCCCCCTATGCATTGCCCCCAGTAGTAATCCCCCCTATGCAGTGCCCCCAGTAGTTTACCCTCTATGCATTGCCCCCAGTAGTTTACCCCCTATGCATTGCACCCATTAGTTTACCCCCTATGCATTGCCTCCAGTATTGGCTCACCTATTTGCCCTTTAGTGACCTGGGCCTAATGCCCAGGTCACTCACACCTTCAGTTGGGCCTAATGCCCCCTATGTAGCCCAGACCTTGTGCCCACCTATATACCCACAGGCCTATTGCCTGAATTTATCCCACGGGCCTAGTGCCCGACAACCCTGGTGGTCTAGGGAAGGGTTAAATAACGGTGGCCCAAAGCCGTCTACCCGTACGGTGGAAGAGGCTGCAGGGGGGAGCTTCATTAGCTCTTTTTCTTTCCACCCACGCAGTCCTCTTCGGCCCTCAGCTTCATTCTTCTGCGCTGCCTCTTCCTTTCTTCCTCTTTGATCATGCCGTCTTCTGGCCTCTTGCGTGGCCGCCGGAACTGATGTCGCGCCGCTCTTCTGTTGTCTTCGGGAGGTCTTCACTCCTCCCCTCCGCTGCCGGACTGAACTTTCCCGCTCAGCGCCGTCTAATTCAAGACACCGCTAGTGTGCGGGGCTATGTCACCGCGAGCCGCGATTAGCTCGTCGTGTCTGCCTCCTATTGGCTGCTGGACCACGAGCCGTGTTTGGCTCGCGACCAGTGCCAAACAACCACCGCCGCTTCTTGGTTTCCGGGCAGCGAGCTCCTCTTAGCTTGCGCCTGGAGCCAAGCTTCTCCCGCTGCCACTTTACCGCCAACACTGGTGGAAGGGACCAGGTGGTCCCTTGACCAGGTACCCGCCGCCGTGGCTTACCCGGCGCTGAGAACAAACACACTGTCCCAGCACCGGGCATGGATGCTGTGCCGATGCTGGGATCAGACAATTGTTCCCAGCACGGCTTTCCACAGCAACAGCCAATGAGAGTCTATCTGACTCTCATTGGCTGCTATAACAGACAGCGTTGTGTCTTTCTCAGGGGGACGTGCTGTGCTGCAGCCAGCTGTCAGGGATTGGCCACAGCACAGTGCGTCCCCCGGGACCAGGCTATTTTTTAAAAGTGAGTCCCCATTGCTCAATATCGGGTAAAATATGCGCTATAGCGCATATTTGCGAACAATGGTGTATATATTATAATCTCCAAAGATCTCTTTTAAAGAACAAGGTCTAGTTATATGGATGTCACTGTAATGACTTAATACACGTTTTTTATATTATCACTACTGGGAGTGCCACCTTGTTCTTTAAAAGGGATCTTTGGAGACTGCATTTGGGTGGGAAGGCACCCCTGCACTAGGGGTGTGCACCGGCCACTTTTCGTGTTTTGTGTTTTGGTTTTGGATCTGGATCTTTCTTCGTGTTTTGGATCTGGATTGGTTTTGCCAAAACCACCCTTCCGTGTTTTGGGTTCTGGGTTTTGTGTGTTGGATCTGTATTTTTTGTTAAAAAAGCATAAAAACAGCTAAAATCACAGAATTTGTGTGTTTTTCTGCTCCTATGCAATTATTAACCTCAATAACCTTAATTTCCACTCATTTCCAGTCTATTCTGAACACTGAACACCTCACAATAGTGTTTTTATGTCCAAAAGGTTGCACCGAGGTAGCTGGATGACTATGCTAAGAGATACGAGTGGGCGGCACAAACACGTGGTCCATCTAGGAGTGACACTGCAGTGGCAGACAGGATGGCAGTTTGAAAAACTAGGCCCCAAACAGTACATAATTCAAAGAGAAAAAAGAGGTGCAAGATGGAATTGTCCTTGGGCCCTCCCACCCACCCTTATGTTGTATAAACAGGACATGCACACTTTAACAAACCAAACATTTCAGCGCCAGGGTCTGCCACACGACTGTGGCTGAAATGATTGGTTCGTTTGGGCCCCCACAAAACAAGCTGGCAATTAATCTGTCCCTGCACAAACTGGCTCTACGGAGGCAAGATGTCATCCTCATCCTCCTCATCCACCGATTCCTCACCCTCTTCAGTGTTGTGTACATCCTCATCCTCACAGAGTATTAATTCTTCCCCGCTGGAATCCACAACCACAGCTCCTCTGTACGTTCTGGAGGCTGGTCTCCCTGGAAGAGTTGATAATTCATTTTATGAACATCATCTTCTCCACATTTTGTGGAAGCAACCTCCTACGGCTTTCGCTGACAAGGTTCCCGGCTGCACTAAACACTCTTTCGGAGTACACACTGGAGGGGGGGCAACTCAGGTAAAATAGAGCCAGTTTGTACAGGGACCTCCAAATTGCCTCTTTTTCCTGCCGGTACAGGTACGGACTGTCTGACATGCCTACTTGGATGCTGTCACCGATGTAATCCTTTAACAGACAGATGCATGCTTGTCACTGCTGCTTTGAGGATGCAGGTGCGGCTACAGCCCACACAATTCACAAAGACAGAAAAAAAAGAAGAATTTTTTATTTTTTGTGGAGCGCACTTTGAGGGTTACACCACCCTTTAACAGACAGACGCACACTTGTCGCTGCTGCTTTGAGGATGCAGGTGCGGCTACTGCGCATACATTTCACACACAAACACAGAAAAAAAGAAGATTATTTTATTTTGTTGGAGCGCACTTTGGGGATAACACCACCCTTTAACAGACAGATGCACGCTTGTCGCTGCTGCTTTGAGGATGCTGGTGCGGCTACAGCCCACACAATTCACAAAGACAGAAAAAAAAGAAGAATTTTTTATTTTTTGTGGAGCGCACTTTGAGAGATACACCACCCTTTAACAGACAGACGCATGCTTGTCGCTGCTGCTTTAAGGATGCAGGTGCGGCTACAGCCCACACATTTCACAAAGACAGAAAAAAAAGAATTTTTTTATTGTTTGTGGAGCGCACTTTGAGGGTTACACCACCCTTTAACAGACAGACGCACGCTTGTCGCTGCTGCTTTGAGGATGCAGGTGGAACCTAGAGGGGATTTGGAACCGGGGACACACTACCTCAATCAATTGTCTAAATCCCACTGCACTAATGTCGGATACCGGACGCACGTCTAACACCAACATAGCAGTCAAGGCCTCAGTTATACGTTTTGCTTCAGGATGACTGCTATCGTACTTCATCCTCCTCGCTAGGGACTGTTGGAGGGTCAATTGTTTAGTAAAAGTAGTGGTGTTCTTACTTCCTATCTGGGATGATGAACAACTCCCAGCAGCAGCAACAGCACTAGGAGGAAGTGGCTCTTGATCTTTCCCTATTTTATTTTTATCGGAGAAAGTTTGGTCCTCCATTTATGTTATATTGATATATACGTGCGGCTAAGGCGCACACAAACGCAGAAAATATTGTTTTATTTTTGCTGGAGAGTAGTGCACTTTGTGGGTTACACTACCCTTTAAGAAATAAGCCAGCCGGCCCTTTACTTAAGGGATACAGGCGCACGCTTGGCGCTGCTCCTTTGTTGATGCATGTGCAGCCACAGTGCACACAATTCACAAACACAGAAAAAAAATTTTTATTTTGTTTGGAGTGCCCTTTGGGGGTTACAGCACCCTTTAGCGGTCAATCCAGCCGGCCCTTTATTTATGGGACACAGGCGCACGCTTGGCACTACTTTGTTGATGCACGTGCGGCTACTGCGCACACAATTCACAAACACAAAAAAATATATTTTTTTATTTTGTTTGCAGTGCCCTTTGGAGGTTACAGCACCCTTTAGCGATCAATCCAGCCGGCCCTTTATTTATGGGACACAGGCGCACGCTTGGCACTACTTTGTTGATGCACGTGCGGCTACTGCGCACACAATTCACAAACACAGAAAATATTTTTTTATTTTGTTTGGAGTTTACTTTGGGGGTTACAGCACCCTTTAACGGTCAAGCCAGCCGGCCCTTTACTTATGACACAGGCGCACGCTTGGCACTACTTTGTTGATGCACGTGCGGCTACTGCGCACACAATTCACAAACACAGAAAATATTTTTTTATTTGGTTTGGAGTGTACTTTGGGGGTTACAGCACCCTTTAACGGTCAAGCCAGCCGGTCCTTTACTTATGACACAGGCGCACGCTTGGCACTACTTTGTTGATGCATGTGCAGCCACAGTGCACACAATTCACAAACACAGAAAAAATATTTTTTTTAGCACTTGGGGGGAGCACCCCTGATGGACAGAGCACCCCCTGGACAACACTACAGCACCCCTTTAGGACTGGGACACTGCACAGGACTTTGAAGTGGACACAGCCCCTATGGACAACTGACTGCACAACACAGTCCAGCCAGCCCCTATGGACTTTGAAGTAGTGGACACAGCCCCTATTAACAACAGCAGCACAGCACAACATAGCCAGCCCCTATGGACTTTGAAGTAGTGGACACAGCCCCTATGGACAACAGCAGCACAGCGCAGCACAGCACAGCACAACACTACTCTGCACTACACTACACAGCCCAGCCAGCCCGAACTCCCACCCTCCCTCTTCACTGTCCACAGCCGAGTGAGAAAATGGCGCAGACGCGGGTACCTTATATAGGATCCAAAACCCGCGAGACCCGGAAGGCGGGATGATGGCGTTTTGCCTCGATTTCAGATCCGAGTCAGGCGGGAAAAGTCGAGCCTGACTCGGATCGGCCTCAGATCTGGGCGGGCTCGGGGGGGTTCGGATTTCAGAAATCCGAACCCGCTCACCCCTACCCTGCACTGATCATTTCATCCACAGTGCCAGGCTTTTATGGAAGATATATATATATATATATATATATATCTGGAGATAGGGTATGGAAAGAACATGCGCCTAATAGTGTAGTATTTCAGAAAGTTTTTGCACGTGCTCGAATAAAGATGTGCGTACCAAAAAATAAATCTTTAAGGCTTATCTGTAGGTGTTTTACTGGAACCTCATATGGTGAAGTGGTTTCACAACTCCAGGGTGACCAGGAACCTTAAACAAGATTGGCTCAAATCGAGCCAAAATACGCATACATAGTGTAGTAATTTATGTCCCAAGCAGATAATACGGTGAAGTAATTATAAATGCGTACCGGAATGTAACTTGAATTACTGCATATAGTACTAAGTTACCTCTTCAGGCTTGTCTGATGACCCCAATTTTAACAAGTGCAGGTGGAGTAGGTCAACTTGAATCAAACAGAAAGTGACTCTTACTCAGGGGGGCTTAACATCAACAAGTGGTTTAATGACACTTAATACATGGGGAATACACAGTACACACAGGGTTAAAAAACATAGGAATAAGATTAAAAAGATGCTTATCTGTGTAATCAATAACGTGGAGAGGAGCTGCAACAGGGGTCCCAACGCGTTTCGTCCACAAGGATTTCCTCAGGGGTAGAGGTCAACTGTTTGGGGTGCCCTATTTATAGTAAATGGAATAAGGTGCTAATTTGCGCCAAAACGGCATAGAACGCCGTTCTGCGCATGCGCGGCCGCCCGCGGCCATCTTGTATAGGAAACTACATTTCCCAAGATGTCGCGCGGCTAGGCTCGCGCATGCGCTGGTCGCAGTAGACACTAACAAGTGTCTACCACCATTCAAGTGTGCAGTGGTGAAATACATTAGCCCGGAGACAGCGGGGCTTTGTTAATTGACCTCCCCTGCCAACCCGGAGACAGTGCGGCGTCAAGTGCCGTACTGCGCACGTGCGGCTACTTGCGGCCATCTTAAACGGGGGACCACAATTCCCAAGATGCCACGCATTAAGGCTCGCGCATGCGCAGATCGCGGCAATATTGTCGCGATCTGACTTACAGAATATCGGGGCTCCATATTAAATAAGCTAACGCCAAATAAATAAAGCAAACATGGTGACAATCACTTTGAAGAGCTCATTAGATACATTTAGAAGTTAAGCGGCCATTTTGTTGGTGGAAGGCCCTGTCGTGAGACATGAAGTGGCCATTTTGTTAGTTTCTCAGTTTATCTGAGAGAACACTACACGATAATAATTATTGCAAAGTGCCACCATGTCAATAGCTTAATAAACATAAGGATAAGGACAATACAATACAATAGCATAATGAACATAAGGATAAGAGCAGTCTATTAAAATAAGAATAAGAACAGTATGTTAAAACAAGTTGAATAATGCATCACTAAAAAGATGGCCAAATTATATAGAATTGAACGAGATATTAAAATTAAAATCTTTTTCTAAAAACATAGCATGCATTAAAACCGATAGAGGTATAAAAAATACATATATAAAACATAACCATCACAGAGTAGTTCAAAGTCACGAGAAGATAAAAAATCATAAAAAAGGTCATAAAAAAGGTCATAAGAAAGGTGCAATCTCGTAACTGTCATTGAGGCCCTGGGGTATAAGTGTGTTCAGCTCAAAAATCCAGAACATCTCTCTTTGAGAAAGTTTGTTGGCTAAGTCACCACCTCTCGGACCCAGTTTAACGTGTTCGATACCTCTAAACAGTAGATTTTCTGGATTGGCATTATGGTGTGACTTAAAATGTCTGGCTACAGAATGGCTCTCAATATTATTTTTTATATTTCTGACATGTTCCTGTATTCTGAATTTAAGGTTTCTTTTGGTTTTGCCCACATATTTAAGTCCACAAGGGCACTCAACCAAATAGATAACGGAGCAGGTGTTACAGTTAATAAAATGCTTCATGTTATACGTTTTGGAATTGTCAAAATTCGAGAACTGTTTTCTATTGGGATGTAAAAACTTACACATATTGCAGTGTCCACATTTATATGCGCCCAGACATTTGTTTAGATCATGTTTATTAGGTTTTGTTGGTTGAAGCATGCTAGGAGCTAAAATGTCTTTGAGGTTCCTTGCTTTCTTAAAAACAATAGTAGGTTTATTAGGTAAAATTCCAGATAAAATGGGGTCCATTTTCAAAATACCCCAGTGTTTATTTAAAATCTGTCGAATTCTGCCTTCTTCTCTGTTAAACTGGGTGATGAATGGTACTACGTCTTCTTTTTTAGGTCTGGTTTTGTATTTAAGGAGTTCTTTTCTATCCAGATTCTCTGCTCTTGATACTTCCTCTGTAATTAATGTTTCTGGATAACCACGTTCTTTAAACCTTTCTGCATAGAGTTCGATTTGTTGAGAGCAGACTTCTTTATCATTACAATTGCGTTTGATACGGTGGAATTGTGAATACGGGATATTATTTTTCCAGCTTGTAGTGTGTCCACTTTTATAGTGCAAATAGCTATTAGTGTCGACAGGTTTAATGTACGTTTTTGTAGAGATGCTAGTTGTTTTTCCTTCTAAAATAACATCTAGGAACTCGATTTCTGTCTTCTGTAAGTTGGAAGTGAATTTAAGATTAAAATCATTATTGTTGATAAAATCCATAAAATTACTAAAATCCCGTTCATCACCCTTCCAAATGATGATGATGTCATCGATGTATCGTTTATATAGGCGTATCATTGGTTTGTATGGGTTATTATTGTATATGTGTCCTTCTTCCCAGTTGCCCATGAATAGATTGGCGTAACTGGGCGCAAAAATAGTTCCCATCGCCATGCCGCAAATTTGTAGATAAAACTGATCTATATATATTTATGTGTGTGTGTGAGGGTATGCAGATAGATATTCGTTTTTGAGCTAGATTATGAAACATTACTTGAGAAGATGCCATTATTCTACATATATAACACTATTATTTAGTGTTATTATAATATTGGATAAAAGTGTGAATGCAATATTCATAAATGTAACATGCAATACATCAGCATAAGTCCCAACATCAAAGGTCAGCATCTTGGGACAGTGGGTGTGGATAAGGGTCTACAGGGTCTATGCACTAAGCCTTGGAGAGAGATAAAGTGGACAGAGATAAAGTACCAATCAATCAGCTCCTAACTGTCATTTTACAGGCTGTGTTTGAAAAATCATAGTTAGGAGCTGATTGGTTGGTACTTTATGTCAACTTTATCTCTTTCCAAGGTGTCATGCCTGAGGGTTGGTTTTGGGTTGTAATGGCGTGGGAGACTGAAGACGAGATTTGAGAGGCATGGATGAACTTAGGTGGTTAGAGCCAGGACCTCCTCATGTACAGATGTGAGGAGGTAGAGATATGGTAGTCAATGATGGGCCCGAAGATGAGAAGAGGAATAGAAAGTCTTTATTGAACAGCAGGTTGAAATGGAGCTGAGGGCCTGATTCAGACCCCCTCGCGAGCGCTGAGCAAGCGGGTCGATGTTGCCCAAGCGCGCATGCGCACGACGGAGGCGGCTCCGTCGTGCGCATGCGCGAGACCCGAATAACGATGGCCAAGCCGTCGTTATGGGTCTTGCACCAAAGGGGGCGTGCTGTCGATGGTGATTGATAGCACGCCCCCTTTGGTGGGCGTGCCGGGTGCGTGGCTGCCCAGACGGAGGCGCTCCCATGGGAATGCCTACCATCTGGGGCCAGCCCCACTGACATCACTAGTGATGTCAGTGGGAGTGCTTTTGGCTCTGACAGAGCCAAAAGCACTCCAGGGCTTGCGGCAGCGAGACCCTACCGCAAAGGGTCTCGTCGCAAGCCCGATGGTCACGATGGTTTTGACCACCGCGACCATCATTTTGACCACTCGCTATAGCTGTGGGTGGTCACCCAAAGCTATACAAGCGGCCAGGAGGCCGCTCTAAAAATGAAGAAGGACGGCCCTGATTCAGAGCGAGCGCTCTGTCAGAGCGTCCGGCTCTGAATCAGGGCCAGAGTTTGGGAACCTATGCACTATGTATAAAACATACATATATTTAGTATTGTATAGTACAGAGGTTTCCAAATTATTATCTAGGCACCCTAATGGTGCAGGTCTGAAGGATGACCATGCTTGGGAACCTCAGTCAATTTCATTTAACCATATGTGCTCAACCATGGATATCCTGAAAACCTGGACCGTTAGGGTGCCTTAGGGACAGAGTTTGGTAATCTCCGGTATAGAATCATTGTGACCACATACGTGCACCCGGGATTTTTGTCAGTGTAAACTGATCAACCCTAGCTTGCTCTGAATCAGGGCCTGAATAATACTGAATGAATGAGCAGAATCGGATTGGGACCGATGATTCTGGATTGAGAGCTGGATCGGTTTGAGACTGATGTTGAAGATTTGAAGAACTTGATGGAACTGATTCCGATGTTGAAGAATTGATGAACTTGATCGGTTGGGACCGATGTTGATGAATTAAAAAACAATTGATATGAGTCCGATGTTACTGAATAGATGAACTTGATCGGTTGGGACCGATGTCGATGCAATTGAGGAAATTAATTGTTAAGAGTCCGATGTTGGAAGCATCGGATGAGACCGATGGTTGGAGGTATTGACTGGAACCGATGGTTGCTGTAAGAGCAAGTCTCAGTGGTAAAACCAGACTGGTTTGCAAAATGGTATAGGAGACTTATTTACCAGATCTAGGAACTGGATATAATTGACTGGGACCATTTAGATTTGCTTCTTGCTGAAGTTACAGCTCAGTGCTGAGTTCCCATGTACTTTGTCATGGGAACTCATTACTGAGCTGTAACTTCAACAAGAAGCGATGTTGTACTGGCAATGAGGGCCAGTCAGGGAATGGAATTTATAGGGGTGGATTCCCAGGGATTGGATGCTGCAATCAGCTGGTCTGGGAGCAGCGCTCTGAGTGGAGGAAAAGCGTCAGGTGACAGATTCCAACATGGCTGCGCCCATACTGTTGTTCTGGAGGGAACTCTGGTGTGCAGAGAGGAGAGAGCCATCTCCATGCTCAGTGACAGGACACTGAGCAGACGGGACAAGAGTAGACCTGAGCACCAGGTGGGAGTGATGTGCAGCGTGAGTGGACCTCTGTACTATTAGGGAGTGATGCACAGTGCGAGCGGACCTCAGCCCTCGCCTGGACAGGCACCGAAGAGGTAAAAAGTTGGTTTTAAGTGTATGGTGCGTAACACAAGGCTTAGTACCTAGACTCCTATATGTCTGTCACTGGGGAGGCAAAGCGCTAGTCCCTCTCCTGCCTAGTCCTCCTCCTGTAACCTTCCAGAGCCCTCACAGATCACATCATTATTTAAACATACTGTAATTGCACCCAACAATTACAAAATCCTATAGTGCATAAGAAAGATCTACATGATTCATAGGCTGATTGCAGTGTGTCATCAATTAATTGTAGGTGCATCACACAAAGGGGCTGGTTCAGAGTTGATGTCCTGGTTACCGTTTTAAGGGCCTAATTCAGTAGTGCAGGTTAGTGCACTGCTGAACGCAGATTCCCGATGTTCGGGAATCTGCGCAGGTGCCAGACCCGTTCTGTGCATGTGCAGAACAGGTCTGCGAGTCTGCACGTAAACTGGCAGTAGACTGTTAGTTATTGACAATCTGCTGTCGTTTGGGGGCATCAATGGCCTCTGTTTCCTGAAATGGAGGCTTGTCGCCGCTATTGGGGAGGAGGGAAGAGGACAGGATCTCCATTGGCTGATGGAGATTTCCTGGCCTCTTCCTCGCAGCTGCGATGGCCAGCTGCGTGGCCCCATGGGTCACCTTAGCCGGCAGGTGGTCCGCAGAGCATCCGATGCTGAGTTGGACAAAGCAGTTCAGATACGTACTGCAGCAGGGGGCGTGATGCATTACCAAATCAGCACAGACTGAATCAGGGCCTAAGTCCATGCAAAAAAAAAGAAGCATATTTTCACCTAAATTCAGAGTTGAACGCATCCCTACGTCCACATCACCCCTGCCCATATGCTTGGTTTCATAGGGCCCATATGCTTGGTTTCATAGCAGTCATCAGCAGCAATTCTGTTGACACTTTCTCTCTGATTTTTACCTTTGTTGGGATTAATTTAGGCAAATTTATTTTGACATCAACCAATCAATTTCCTGAGTATTAAATAAATGTAATTGAAGTGCATGCAAATCATTTGTTGGTGTTCAACTCTCCTGAGACATATGCCCAGTCAGGCTGGGTCATTACCTGGCAGGGAATGATTGCCCTATGATTAAATCAAGGAGAGTGCACCCATCTAAACTAAAACTTCTATTCTTTCCGTCACAACACAAACAACACATATAAACAAATGGGTGAGAGGGAGTGATCTCCAGAAGAGAAAGGTAATGTCACCTAGCGCTGATCTAAAACTTAAACACACCCCTACAACCCTGAACACTCGATTGCAAAACATATTGTTATAAGCCGCCGCTGAGGCTCATCTCTATTGCGGGTCTCGGCCGTTTCCAGATGACTGGGACGCCGTGTCATTCCAGCCACACTGCCCGATGGTCACAATAGTTGCTAAGCAACCGGGACTCTGGGCTGCCACATGTGATCCTGGTTCACTGCCTGACAGGGGAACGGAGCACACATGCTGAGAAAAGTCATCTTCACTGGATTGAGTAAGATGAGAAATACCAATTTAAAACCATTTATTGCCTCAGGAAAGAATGAAACACTCAATGGAAATAAAGTACAGTATATCCAAAAGGAGTGACTTATTTAAGCCAGTAGTAAAAAATAAAACTAATCACTGCGCTTATGTGATAGAGCAGCTCCGTAACAATATGATAATTCCTTAAAATGTAAAAACAGAGCGCTATTTGTCTAGTGATTATTTAGTCAAAATATAAATAGTAAATGAAAAAGAAATAAAAAATGATATACATAACGAATGCAATGCCATAAATGTTAAAAAAAAAATTAGGACTTTTTTCTCCTAAAAGGTTAATGTTTGTAGCCTTTTGTTGAAGTATGTGCGATTCTGAAGTGCTTGTTTGTAGGATTCCAAAAGTAAGCCTGGTGGAGATGGGCATTCTCTGGGCTCTAACTACTAACTGTCCCTAATCCTACCTTAGGATGCTCTGATTTCTTCTCCCGGCTGTTCTTCTTTGTACTCTGGCGTACACTTCTGGGACGGCATTTCCGAATTTCCGGTTCCAGCTCGATGCTGACCAACACATTTTGTGCTGTCGCACTTTTTCAAGGTAGCTGGTATTGATAGGGGGTCCCCTCTATATACTTTAAAAACTTTTAAAAAACTTTATTGATTTGTGTTTTAAAAACGGAAATCTTATCCCGGATGTGATGAAAAAATGGGGGGCAACCAATGGTATAATTGCATAGCATTCTTGATGTAAAAGAAAAAAAATTGAAAAACAAAAATAAAATTAAAAATTATAATTGTACATTGTACATTTTCTATTCATTCTAGCAATTTCCTCAATTTGTTTCTGTAAATGTTCTTCTTTGTAGCCTTTTTCCATAAACTTCCTTTTCATGTCTTGGCTTTGGGACCCGAAGCTGTCTATATTTGAGCAGTTGCGTCTTACTCTTCTCATTTGTCTTCCTCAAATGTTGGCTAGCCACTTTTTGTGGTGGTTACTTATCATTGATAATGCGTTGTTGCAACTTACTTCCTTAATGTGAGTTCTGGTTTCTATTTTCTTATTACGTATGAGGATTTCCAGATCCAGGAAACTTATCAATTCTTTGTTGCTTATTGATGTGAATTCCAGACCATATTCGTTATTGTTCATATGTGTTATGAAATCTTTCAGTGTTTCTTCTGGACCATCCCATATATAGAACAGGTCATCTATATAGTTGTATGTTTTCCTTTTAGGGTTTATGGTTCCAGATTTGTTCTCCTCCCATTTAGTGACAAACAAATTTGCATATGATGGTAAAAAGGAAATTCCCATCGTTGTTCCCTTTATCTGATAAAAAAAATCTACCGTTATACCAGAAATAGTTATGGTGTAGTATAAAATCAATACTATCCATTAGAAAATTAATTTGATCATTCGGGAGGTCTGTTATTGTTGAGATATTGTGTGCTGGATGCACGTGTATAATGATTTGACGTTGCTTGTACAGAGGATAAAGCCTTCTTCGCATGTAATTTTGTTGATTATTTGTAGGATATGCATTGTGTCTTTGATATAACTCATTTGCTGGGAAACTAAAGCTGGGCATCCACTATACAATTTTCTGTCAGATATCTGTCCAATCTGGCTGGTTGGAATGAAAACCTGGTAATGTCTGGGAGCAAATGACAGTCGATCTTATGGTTTTAAACACTGAACAAAGGACAAAAAAATTGTCCAAATTGGTTAAATTTGTGTGTTTTAACCAATTTGTCTGAACAACCATTTTTGGCTATTTTCCAGTGTTTGTGTGCAAATAGACGATTGTCATTTGCTCCCATACATTACCAGGTTTTCATTCCAACCAGCCAGATTGGACAGATATCTGACAGAAAATTGTATAGTGGATGCCCAGCTTTAATTTTGCAGGAATAAATCAATATATTTAGATAAATTGGATGCTAGTGATTCTATCCCCGCGACGATGGGTCTTCCAGGTGGGTTTATAGGGTCTTTGTGGAGTTTCGGAAGTTGATAAAAATATATTTTTGGATGTTGAATATGTAAAAAATCCAGTTCTTTTTTGTTCATAATTCCCAAGTTGTGACCTTCTTCTAAGATTTGTAGTAGTTCTTTTTGATATTTTGTAGTGGGATCTCCCTCTAACTCCTTATAGGTCTCAGCATCTGACAGAAGTCTTTCTATTTCTTTTTCATATGTTTCTCTGTTTAATATTAATAGACCTCCGCCTTTATCGGACAGTTTTATAACCCTTGTTTTATCTTCTTTTAGTTTCATTGCTTCTTTTTCTCCTTTGGTTAAATTGTGTTTCATCCTTCCTTTTTCTGGTATTTTTCTGATTTCTTCTTCCATAAGCCTGACTGGGCATAAGTGAAAGGTTTCTATGTGAGCTCCTTTGACATGTGTTGGGCAAAATGTTGATTGTGGTTTAAAAGAAGTGTGTTTATAAGTTCTATCCGCGTTCAATTCATTTCTTATTTCTGGATCTTTGAGAAAATATTTTTTAAGACATAATTTTCATATAAATTTATGTGTATCCTTATACAGTGTAAATTAAATTTATTTATTTTTGAATGGGGCATATATTTCAGTCCTTTTTCCAATAGGTAGATTTGGTCAGATGTTAGTTCTTTTTCACTAAATTTGAAGATCCCCACTTTTTTGGGGGGTTCTTTTAAAATAGTTATTTTAATGATGTTTTATTCTTTCCCATATCCCCCCCACCCCCACTGATGCACCTTGTTCTGGGGAGTCGTTGTTCCTTTTCTTTTTGTAAGGTTCTTCTTTCCTTTCTGGTGGGCCTTCTGGTCCCCAGAGATCCTCTAAAAAATCCAAGTCGTAATCCTCTTCTTCGTCTTCCTGTGTTAGGATTCTTTTTCTTGGTTGTTTTCCTCTTTCAATTCTTCTTTGTTCATTAATTTCTATTTGATCCATCAAAGTCTGATATTCTGTTTTTTTCTTCTTTTTCCGCTGCTTCTATACCTTTTCTAAATGATTCTCTGACTATCTTGTATGAATTTTCTTTTCTAAATTCAAAGTGTCTTGGGTTGTATGGTTGGTAGTTTCTTCCTTTTTGTTGATTTTGGGCTCCCTTTTTTTGGTCTGAAATCTGTTTCTCTTCTTGTTTGTATTTTCCATGTGGGATTTGTATATGTGAATTTATTATTCTTCCTTTCTGTGTTACTGGGTGGTTGCATAGTTCTCGCTGTTGCCTATAGTTGTCTTTTTTCCTCCGTTCCATTTTTTAGATGATTTTTTTTTCATTTACATCTCTTTGAAAAATATTTGTTTTTGCTTTATAATTTCTTTTTCGAATTTTTCCATTTTTGTATTTGTCATTTCCATCAAATTTATATATTCAGTTTTCAGTGGTTCAAATTTATTTTCAGTTACTCCAATATTTTTTGTTATTTGCTGGAGGGAGGTTTGTCTGTCTTCAATTATTAGCTTCATGAGATCATTAGAACATTTGCCTAATATATTATTCCATTTTTAAAAGAAGTCTCTTTGTATTGGCACAAAGGTGGGATTTTATTGGATTCTTAGCCCCCTGGGTATCAGACCTTGTTCCAGGTATTTACTAAGAGTTGTGACCTCCCACCATTGTTTGATCTCTTGGGTGTAGTTTTTTTCTAATTTCAGAAATTTTCCACAAAACGTTTCATCTTCTATTCGAGGATACGACTTCCATTTTTAAAACAAAAATCAATAAAGTTTTTTAAAGTTTTTAAAGTATATAGAGGTGACCTCATATCAATACCAGCTACCTTGAAATAGTGCGACAGCACAAAATGTGTTGGTCAGCGTCAAGCCGAACCGGAAGTTCGGAAATGCCGTACCGGAAGTGTATGCCCGAGTGCGGAGGAGACCAGCCAGGAGAAGAAAGCAGAGCATCCTAAGGTAGGATTAGGGACAGTTAGTAGTAAGAGCCCAGCGAATGCCCATCTCTACCAGGCTTACTTTTGTAATCCTACAAACATGCACGCCGGAACCGCACATACTTCAACAAAAGGCTATAAACATTTTCTTTTAGGAGAAAAAAGTCCTAATTTGTTTTTAACATTTATGGCATTGCATTCGTTATGTATTCGTTATTTTTCATTTACTATTTCTATTTTGACTAATTAATCACTAGACAAATAGTGCTCTGTTGTTACATTTTAAGGAATTATTTAAGCCAGTGGTGACCAGATAGAGAATTGAAATATCCATTGAGAATATGGTTATTGAACACCCCTGAAAAAGTCGATATTTGATGAAACACGTTGGATGGTAATAGAAAAGTGACAGAAAGTGGGCTAACTTGCTGCTAAAGAGCTCATACTCCCGAAAAGGAGGAACATCAAGGTATTAACATCTAGCTCATATAGGCCACTCTGCATGCGATATGTAAGATTTTTTAAGTTTTTATATTAAAAAATAATTATAAATCAAGTATACAGAAACTGATGATTGAATTTTTGTGTAAACTCTGTTGTGAGGGTCTCATTTTAGAAACAATAAGACCCTTATACTTTAACAACTAAAAGAACACTGAAAGACTTAACAGGACAACTAAGGCATTATTAAACTATTGTAAATAAACTGTGTTGGTGCACCTACAGACGATCAATCCATAGAATCTTTTGGTTCTGGGCTGGAAAAGGACTTAACTTGGGGTAGCAGCAGTGCTTAAAGTGGTCCTAGAGACATGAGGGAACTCATCCCCCCACCCTTACGTCCTCGGTGCCCCCCTGCAGACTATAAGTGTATAAATTTGTGCCCTCCCTCACTTTTTTCAATAAAGGGACACCGCGGGGCATAGGCACATGATGCAAAAAGCGGTGTGGTCTCAAAAGAAAGGAGCATGGTAATACAATAGTATCCACAATTTAAATTATGCCATACAGTTGCGCAATCGTATTCACATTACACCACACATAGGGCCCCTTATTCACATTACACCACATAGTAGTGTCCCTTATTCATGTTATAACACACAGTAGTGCCCTATATATACACAATGCCCTATATATATATATATATATATATATATATATATATATATATATATAACACAGGTAGAGAAAGCTATAAGAATAATTTTTTTCATTTCAACTTACCCAAAGGTGTAATAAACCCATGTAGCTCACTTGGGTGGTGGAATAATGAGTCGGGGGAATGGAAGTCTCCCACAGTTCCCACAACCAGGGGGAGCTAAAGTTGGAGGAGGCTGCTTGCTACGCTGTAAAGGGGGGCAGGTGGTTAGTACCGAAGGATGCTGCTTACTAAACTTAGGGGGAGAGAGGAGGTTGGAGCCAGATGGAGGAGGCTTCTTGCTACACTGTGGGATGGGGGTTAGAGGTGGTCAGAGCCAAGGAGGCTGCTTTTGCTTGCTACACTGCTGGGGGAAGGTGGGCGGAGGGGCAGTCATAGAGGAAGAGGGTGGCTGCACTCACTGTTCGTGACTGCAGGGGGGCTGGCTACAGCAGCGCAGGCTGCTCGGGGATTGGTTGGGAGGGGCTGGCTCGATGCTGCAGGGAGGGGTTGCTGGCTAAGCTACAGCTACACTGCGGGGGAAGGGAGGGTACGCGGAGGAGACCGGCCACATGCTACACTGAGTCACTGTGGTGTGAAAGAATGCAGCAGCATGACGGGCTCCCAGCTGAGGGACAGCAACGCTGTCTCTTTGTGCCACCGCATAGTAGGCACAGGGACCAGGACAGTGCTGCTGCTGATGCTGCTGTGCCCTCTCTGCGGCTGGTGCCAGCAGCAGCAGTTCAACTGCAAACAGCTCAGCAGGTTCACTGTGTGTCCGGCCAGTCAAGGTGGATGACAAGCCGGACAAGGTGGGCGGGCATGCCGGGCAGATCTTCTTCAGAGTGATAGTTGCAGGCCCGCAGCTGTCAGTTTCTGAGGCCACTGAAGGTGGGCGGACGAAGGCAAAACTGGTTCTCCCTTCAATTAGAACTGACTGAACGCAGTTCCGCCCCGTTCCAGACCACTTTAACCCCTGGGTAGCAGCCTATAATAAAAAGAGTTGTATTGAATGTATTGAATTCTATTAAATATTTTTAATACATTTTTGCTATTTTAGCACCTTGTGGTTTTGGTTTTGGATCTGTATTTTTTTTTTTTTAATTAAAAATAACAAAAAAAAACTAAAATTCAGTATGTCATTTTGACCTGTTTACATGAAATACAAAATCTAAGTTTGGTTTTAAAATCCGAGTTCCGAACCGCGTGAAGATACGAACCAGGACTCGGTTCGACTTTGTACCCCAAAGTACTTTTGGACTCGGTTCCACTCGGAACCCTACATTTGATTGTTGTTGGTTCTCTGGGAACCGAACCCGCACATATTTCTTTTTTAAAAATTCTATGCTGAGTCAAGGCAGCAATGACTTATTTTCTCTTTTAACAACACAGGAGATGATCAGAGATGGATGCTACTGTGACAGTCGCTGCATCTTTGTACACAGCGGTTGTGCGACAATATGTAAATACGCAGGAGGTGTCTTGTGTATAAAGAAACCTTCTGCTGGCCTCTCTGATCTGCTGATGCATCCGAAGACGCAGCATTGGATCAACTGCGGGAACATCGGATATCTGTGTAACCCTCTGGTTACTGAGGATTTCCATGTAAATCACGCTGCCAGGTCCAGTGAAGCTAAGGATGCAGCTACTGGCTCCAACATACCCAGAAAAGGTGCCCAACACGCCCCCTTTTTCTGTAACGCTCACTGCCTCCGACCCCATATGCCAGCAGTATGTCAATCACGCTGAGGCTTTTGGAGCACTGGGACCGACAGAGCAGAAACAGATCAGCGCATGCGTATTGCGGCTCCTGCACATCTACAAACATCAGAGTTTTGCGTAAATATCTCATTTACTTACTTACATCTGTTACTGAAGTTAGGACCATAATGAATTGGTGCTGCACATTAATAAAACAAATATTTAATACTAAACCAGTTTTGTATGTGAGCAGCAGAGGGCAGCAAAGATTAGGCATATGCTACTATACAAACATGGATACAGTTGTTACTGCCCACAATGGTCAGTGCTAGAAATATAGAGGGGGTGGAAAGATGACAGCTACAATCAGGAGATGTACTGTAGGTAATAGACTTAAAAATCAAAACAATGTTTAGAGTAAATGTAAACACATCAGTTACGTTATGTTCAGATGGATCCTTAAACCCAGCTTGCAGAATGTAAATTCAGAAATACACTGTAATAGGTAAAATGTATATTTGTAATTTATGACAGTCGGGGTATATGATGGAGTCACAGCCTCCTACCGTGTGATTCCCATGCTTTCCTAGTGCACAAATACATGAATTATAGGTACTATATAATCACAGACACAGATTGTGCATCTTATTTGTACCTTTCTGCGTATACAGCCCTGGCTGATTCAGAGGTGGACGCAGTCGCCGCCGTGGATGCATCTGTGTGTGGAGTGGCAGCGGCGGTAATATGCAAATGCTACTCTTAGCCTCCCCAATGCATTGTACTGCTGTGCAAGCCTGAGTCACCCACTATCAGTGCCTGTGCACACTGCAACACCGCCAGTGGGTCTGAACACCATCAACACATGCACCAGCCTATGGCAGGGACAGTGTCTCCTTCTGAAATAATAACTCAACTGCCTAACATCACCATTGCATTCACCTCTGATTCAGGCCCACAATTTGTAACTATTACTACAAATATATACTATTTATGTGTATATGTAACATAACTACAAGAGCTAGCCCTACCCAATCCATTGTGTCCCAATGTGGGTACAGTGCTCTCTTGTGTCCCCCATCTACAGTAATTACAGTGCTTCATCTGTATCTCTCACTTTACGCTTTGGATTTTAAATCCCAGTAGAGCAGGGGTGGGGAAACTTTTTTCTGCTGAGGGCCATATTGATATACAGTATATAACTTTATTCTCGGGCCCTGTGCAGGCCACGCCCCCTCCGTGTCACGTCACGTGTGGTGGGGCCACAATCGTCGGTGATTACAGCAATAGGAGCTGTAAGGGCAGCAGTGTGACTGTCTGAAGCGTCCTAAGGGTGCTCTCGGCGGCACTGCTGCATGTATTCTGGGTGCAGGGTGTCATTCTAGGCACCCTGCTAGCCAGATGAGGCCCTGCTAGCCAGATGAGGCCAGACCAAATTATTCTGGGGCCTTATACGGCCCCCGTGCCTGAGGTTCCCCATCCCTGCAGTAGAGAGTAATGCAGTAGTCACAAAGATGTACACATTTATATCTTTATACAGTGGCATCATGAGTGCGGGGGGTGTCACTCTTGGAGAGTTACAGGAGCCAGGTAGTGCAGTGTGACATACTCCTGCAGCACCCGGCTCCTGTCATAGAGGAGGAGCCGCAGTGCTGACAGCCCAGTCTCCGGGGGCAGCCCAGCATCTCCGGCGATGCTGGTCTGTCCCCAAAGTATAGTCATCGGGATTCCCAGGATTCCCCTTTATTTTAGACCATGCCCCCTTTTCGGGTGCGCCTCCAGCACGCAAGGTTAGTCAGAGTGTGCGCACTTGCTGTCACCAGGCCTGGTGATGCCTCTGTCTGTATACTACCTGGTGTATATTCTTGCAAGGATTCTGCTTAAAAATGCTAGGACATCTCCAACATTATTATATTTTTTTAAAAGGCTGGCTAAAATCAACTGGTATACGTACATTGCAACTGTTCTCATAGCAAAATCCACAAAGGTGCCAGACATCCTGTTTGGATTTCTCTAAAATAGGGTATATTTACTAAAGTGCAGGTTTTTACAAGTGGAGTTGTTGCCCATAGCAACCAATCAGATTCTACTTACCATTTCTTTAGCACCTTCTAGAACAGTGGTCTCCAACCTGTAGCTCGTGGTCTTCATTTTGGTAGCTCATCTAGAAAGAAGTGACCTCTGACGTGTGCTCCCCCGTGGTCAGTGCCATGGGTGGAGCCACAGGGAAGCACATCAAGTGATTTCCGCAGCCTCTACAGCAATCACCTGCGTGCTTCCCCGTGCTCCCACCCACAGCGTCTATGCTATGGCGGAGTGAGTGACTCCTGCCCAGCCCAATGTTTGTGTCTGTCAACTTTATTATGAATGCTGGCTCCTTCTGGCTATTGATGTTTTGCATTTATATCTAATTGGGATGTAGTCAGCATCCTGACAGGTTGCCAACGTCACACTACTGACAGCGGCATCTCGGCTGTCAGGATCCTGACAGATTGTGGAGATAAGTATAAGGGTCAGGGGGGGAGTTAGGGTTAGGCCAAGGGGTGGGCAATAAGCGTCCCTCCAGCTGTTGTTACAAATCCCAGCATGCCTTGCAACAGTTCTAGCATGGCCAAATACTAAAATGGTGGCAGGGCATGCTGGGATGTGTAGTTCTACAACAGCTGGGGGGCTGCTTATTGTCCACCCCTACCCTAGAGGGAGGGTTAGGGTTAGGCTGTGGGAGGGGACGGTTAGGGTTAGGCTGCGGGACACGAGGGTTAGGGTTAGGCTATTAGGAGTAGAGATGAGCGGGTTCGGTTCTCAGAGAACCAAACCCACCCAAATTTTGGGGATCCGGAGCGATCCAAGCCACAGCTCGTATCTCCCTGCCTGCCCCGGATCCCTCTCACGGCTCTCAGCCAATCAGCGTTAAGCCCATTAAATATGGGCACAGGAAGGAAAAGAAGATGCCGCCCGCCCATCCACCGCTGCCAGTCACCACCGGCACCCCCTGCTGCCGACCCCCTCTGGCAGCATCCCCCGCTGCCGACACCCCCACTGCTGACATTGTTGGCACCCTGCATTGAGGACACCACCAGCACCGATGCACTGCCGACACCATCAGGACCCCCACACTGATGACACCGCTGGCACCACCGCTCTGCCGACATCGCCGGCACTCTGCACTGAGGACATTGCCTGCACCCCTGCACTGCTGCCCCATGTACTGAGGACACCGTCAGCGACTCCTCACTGCCGACGCTGTCGGCACTCCTACACTGAGGACACCACGGCACCCCTGCACTGCCAACACTGTCAGCACACATGCACTGAGGACACTGCTGGCACCCCCGCTTTGCCAACACCACCGGCAACCTGAACTAAGGACACTGCCAGCACCCCCACACTACTGCCCCACATATTGAGGACTCCGTCAGCGACCCTGCACTGCTGCTACTCGCATACCGAGGAGTGCTGACACTGTCAGCACTCCTGCACCAAGGACACCGCTGGCACCCCCGCTCTGCAGACACTGCCGGCACTATGCACTCAGTACACTGCCAGGGTCCCTAGTCTGCCAATACCACCACACTGCCTACACTGATGGCACTTCCGCATTGAGGACACCACTAGCACTCTCGCATTGAGGACACCACCAGCACCCCGCACTGCCAAAACTGCTGTCACAGTAAGTGCACTATTGGTGTATCCAACCCACACTGTATAACACACTGTATCCGTGTTGGAACTTGGAAGCCGAACTGCCACATGTTAGTGCCCCCCACTGTGTCACTTAGCTTAGTCAGCCAGCTAGCTGGATGCAATCTTTTGGCCTTAACTAGATGAAAAACTTTATATTGTGAGGTGGTCAAAATTGATTGGAAATGACTGGAAATAAATGTTATTGAAGTTAATAATACTGTAGGAACAAAAACAGGCCCAAATTATGTGATTTGGGCTGTTTTTATCATTTTTTTAGAATAAATCCAGATCCAAAACCAAAACAACAAAAAATGGAAGAGAGGTTTTGGCAAAACCAATCCAGATCCAAAATCAGGGAGATCCAGAACCAAAACCAAAACACGGGGGTCGGCGCACATCTCTAGTTAGGAGTGGGTTAGGGGGAGGGTTAGGGTAAGGGTTATAACACTTGCAAAAATCTTTCGGCATTCTGACTGTTGAGATGCCACTGTCGGTATTGCAACCATCGGGATCCCATACCCAACCCGCCTGATTTGTACAAAAATATTGTATATTTTTAGCTTTAAAATCTGGGTCACTTTTATATAAGGCCTAAATATTATTATAGCTGTACAATAGATCCCATACTTTGTCTCAGACCCAAATGCGGTAAAACAGTTATAGGAGCCTCCTATTCCCCAATGTCAGATTAATTAGTGTATATCAGGAGTCTGAATCTGGAAAATTAATCATTGCATGTGTCACTAGCCATAGCAACACTGACACAGTCCCCTAGAGTGTAATGCCAGATCGGTTATGCTTCAAGAGCCATCTTCATCTTCATTTGGCACATTTCAACACAACGAGCTAACAACGTGTACAGAGAAATGATTGATTGGTCAGGATCCTTTGAACAGACATATACTGTAGGTCGATATCATTTGTGCTCGATCGTTAGGTAAATCGCCAGGATGGACGTACGGCCAGCAGTTACATAGTTTTAGTGTGTACCCCACATAAGGCATTGGCTCAGTCCACAAAAATAAAAACATACAATGTTATTTATTAAATAAAAAAAATCTAACATTATTTTTAATCTGCACATTCATTTAGTAGCAGTTTCAAGGGCATTTATATCCCGAGTGCTAAAACAACAATTATCTGGACAATTATTTATCAGTCAGCTTGCGTACAATTCAGCCACACAGATAGTGTTGGGTATAGCCGTTCCTAACAAATGTGTTTGGTACATTACAATATTTTTAATGTTAAAACCTGGGCATTAGCGCCTGAAGCTTGTGTGGCCTCCATTCACTTGGATTAATAGTGAAAATAAAAAAACAAAAAATAAACAAATTCAGTGGAAAAAAGGGACCGGTTTAGAAAAACAGTAACATATGGGATCTGGGATGTAGTTATGTGCAGGGCCGGCTCTAGGGGTGTTCGACCAGTGCGGTCGAACAGGCGCGCCACCCATAGAAGGTGCACCCCTCCCCAACATCCCGATTTCAGAGGGACAGTACTGTCCCATTGTTCCACCCGTGGGCCGAAGTGGCCCGCGGGTGGTCAAATCTAGGAGACAAGGGACTTAAGATAGACGTCAAAATACTGACGCCTATCTTAATCCCGACGCCGGAACGCAGAAAGTAATCAGCCCGAAGTCTAGGGCGCCCTTAGCCCATAGTAGCCCTTAGTAGGGGGGAGGGTTAGGTTTAGGGAGCGTAGCGGGGTTAGGGTTATGTTTTGGGGGGGCTAGGGTTAGGCACCCCTAGGGGGGGGAGTGTTAGGCACCCCCGGGAGGAGGTTGTGGTTAGACATCCCCCCCGGGAGGATTAGTTTTAGGGTGCGGCAAGAGGGGTTTAGGGCTATGCACCCACAGGGGGAGGTTAGGGTTAGGCACCACTAAGGAAGGGTTAGGGGGGGAGAGGGGTGGGGATAGGGTACTGTCGGCTTCCGGGACATCATACCCATTCCATGGGATCCTTATTTTTATTAGACCATTAAAACATTTCTTTTAACATTTTAGGTTTCCAGTCAAATATTTATTAATGCTGGAACCGCAGTCTTGTGCTCAGATATTCATCATTATTATTCTAACTAGTCTATTTAAATTTGCTATAACAGGCTTCCCTTCATGTGGATTGTTTCCCCTTAGGTTATGACCAGTCTGACAGGAAAAATATCAGAATTAGGCATTTTGCACTGATGTTATCTTTTCAGACGTTAGTAACTTATCTTTTCAGACGTTAGTAACTTATGGAAAATGCTTAAAAATGAAGCAGTATTTTTTGCACCATCCAAGATATATGCTGTAGATCAATGTAGATGAGAGATTACTCAGCAAGACATTTCTAGGTCAGTAACATTTGACTTGCAGTCATTACACACTATCTTAATGATTAGAAGATAGATACACTACATTGACCTGTGAGTTCTGCTTTAGGTACACCTTACCCATAGTTTTTTGTAGTGAAATATATAAATAGTTGATGTGAGCAAACTTTTGATGGCATATTTTAAAGAAATTTACAGGGATATATGTTTTTATTCCCGGTATCAGTTCAGCATGTAAAATAAGTTAAAATAATAAATAAATAAATATGTTAAGGAAAATAAAAAAAATTTTTCAAATGGAAGAAGGTTCTTTAAATGTTATAAATACTCTATAATAAATTATTATTATTATTATTATTATTAAAATGCTTACATTGCTGAGGAAATGTTGATAAAAAAATACATAGTGATGTATTCAAGTTTTAAATGTTTACATTGGTTTAAAGATGCACCCCCTAACCAATTATTTCATTTAGAACCTTGAATAAAATTTCTTGATCCGTAACTGTCTGGCTTTAACAATTATTATAATATTGACTATTATTCCATGTTTAAAACAGCCATTGTAATTAAATTATAATTTTATTTTAAGAATAAAAAATATGACTCACTTAACTTATTTTGCAAAAGCACCAACATTTTATATTATGCCATATTTCAAAATGTTTGAAAAACATGACACCAAATTCTGTCACCTTTACAAATGAATTCGGCGCCTGGTCTTTGAAATGTCTTGCTTTTTTCCAGTATCTATGTCAATTGTGTGAAAAGTGCTAATCATGCTATTTTAATTAGTATAATTAACACAGAGCTGCATCCTTCCATGGCTTGATTTTCTTTATACGCTTGTCATGCAGAAACTGCAACTCTTTAACTACATAGCCCTGAGTGCCAGATGGTGACCTGCCCTGTTCATTGTGGTGAGTCACTTTATGTTTCCAAAGCAATAATGTCACAAATTAGTTTGGGGCTTTTAATGGTCTGTATTCAGAAAAGCACACACAAAGCTCTATTTTATTTATACTAAATATATATTGTCTAGGTGCACAGCAGTATCACCCCAAAAGGAAATGATTGCAGAGAAAGCAGTAAATGAAGGCACTCAAGTAGGACTTGTTCAAACTCATCCTATAGTGCAGGCTCAGCAACAACGTTTCAGAGAATCTGAGCTTGAGAAGAGTCAATTTCTCTGAAACGATGTTGTACTGTATGACTAGCCGACATTCAGAATGTCAATAGGCTCTGGATGCCAACAGTCAGAATGTCGACATGGACGTTAGGTTGACAACCAATATGTTAACATATATGTATGTTGACATGGTTATAATGTCGACATGTTCAGAATGTCAAAACCATAACGGAATGTCGCCATACTGTGTGGGTTTTTTGTTTATTTTAGCCTAACCCTAAACCTAAGACTAACCTAAACCCTAAATCTAACCTATCCCTAACCATAACCATAACATAGTTGATGCCCAGCTGACGCTGACTGGTTGGTACTTTATCTCTCTTCGCTTTATCTCTATCAAAGGCTTAGTACATTTCCCCATATGTGAGGAAAATTACCTTTTGTGAGTACATATAACTGCTCTGGAGGATAACCGTCACACTGTAATATTGAGGATAGTATGATCCTAACATACATATGTGACATCAGTGCACCTGTGTGACCCTATATCTTATTCTCAAGCATTATGTAAGCTTGTTATCTCCAGTCTTTGTGGAGCCAGCACTGGCAGGTATTCAGGAGTGAGATGGGTAGCACCCAAAAGATATGGGCTGACAATCAGTAGCCAGCAGCATTAGGTCCTTCCCTTTACCCAACAGCCACATCGGAGCCAGAAATAGGATAAAAGGCCATGCCTGAAGGGGTTGGGTATGAAATCCTGGCACTGGGATGCCTGCTGTCAAAAGACCGATAGTGGCATCCCGATGCTGAGAATCCCGGCAGGGGAGAGGTAAGTACACTAACCTTCTCTCCTTAACTCCCTAATCCAAACTCTCTTGTTGTGCACCCTAACCCTCCCTACCCCGCACCCTAACCCTCCCCGTTAGTGCCTAAACCTAAGCCTCCCCCTTAGTGCCTAACGTTAACCCTCCCTAATGGTGCCTAACCCTACCCACCACTGTCCGTAGCCTAACCCTAACCTCCCCTCTCCCGTAGCCTAACCCTAAACCTCCCGGGGTGCCTAAATATAACCTTCCCCCTGAGGCTAAGACCTAAGGACTCCCGCTGTACTTATCATCAGCATGCCGGCTGTGGGGATCCCGGCGTCAACATCTCTCCTCTTGTCGAGATTCTGGTGCCGTTGTCTTGTCCCAGGTTCGGGATTCGGCATACCGATGGTCGGCATTTTAACTACATCCCGCCTAAAGATCAATGGGGAACTCGGGGCCTGATTCAGCAAGGAACGCCCACTAGCAGCCGCTGCGAGAATATGCTAATCAATATATACGCACGGAGACCGCAGCACAAGAAGCAGACACCCAGCAAAACATAAATCCGCCCACCTATGCTGTGATTGACAGTGTAAACATTGGGAACATCGAGTGTCATCGAAGCTGCATGTAAGCTAAAGGTAGACCTGACCCTGCTGCAGGACTTGAAAGATTCCTGCGTGCAGAGAGGCACAGGCATGCCTGGATTCGGCTGACCACCCACCTGTGACCACCCTCAAATGACACTTCCTGTAAATCAACATCGAAGGTCTCTGCGGGCTTCCTGCGTACTCTGAGTGAGCCCTTACCGTACTCAGCAACCTGTTTGCACACACGCAATGCGATGCATACGGATGCGCAGATTGCAAACATCGGCTTGCACCGTGCATTCTCTCACATGCGTTGCTTGCTGAATCAGGCCCTCAGTGCTTTAACGATGAGATTATGAAGTCTGTATGTCAGAATTGGCAATGGTAATGGCACCTGCTATACTGACCAAGAATGGAGGTTTGAGCATAAGGGCATATAAGGAACTGAGGGGTCAGCATGCTCCGGCCATCATGAAGAGGCTCATTCAGGCCTGTTTGAATGCACCTCCCATGCTGCTTCTCCCGTGCTGTGCACCGGCCGGCTCGCTATCCTCGTTCCATGACACCATCTTTCTGGTGATAATTTGTAAAGATAACACGTGCATTAGAGTGTAAAGCTATTTGCTAGCTCCTATACAACTCTATCTTTCTAAATACATCACTAAAATCATGGCACCGCAGTATAAGGGTGGGCATAAAGGTAAGTCTTGGGTGCAGGGTACCCTGCACCCATGACAGATATATCACTGTTACTTCAAAGAACTGCAAGGACCACGCAATCTTCCTCCCCATTCCCTGCAGATCTTGTGGATCTATATGACCACCTAAGCTGAGTGATATACTGTAGATACAAACAAGTTTACCAACTAATTACCCGCTGAATCAGTGGAACCCAATTTACAGCCACCAGCAACCGGCTGGGAGCTAGTACACAGCAAAATATGGGAAAAGGGCACGTAGGCCGATTACCTGGGTCCTATAAGCACCAATCACATTACTTGTTTCTCCATCGCTATACCAAACAAGGTGGCTAGGCTTATTTATTAACATTTACTTATACCAGCATATTCCGTTGTACTTATCAACTTGTTCACAACGCATCAGGGCAATGGACTATTATTGCTACATAATGGAGGTAGGAAAGCTTACAAAGTTTCCTCTAGCACCAAGAGGATCTGAATTAGAGTCTAGGGGATAGAGCTATAACTTTATCTTGCCTCTGACCTGTAGATAAATGACACTGGCTCTACCACAGTTGGCAATCCCTGGTAAAACAGTACTATACTTGATTTGGACTAAAAAGACCCTATACTGTTTGTTTGTTTGTTTTTTGTTTGATTTATTCATTATAATTGCACCATATTCCTGAAGCTTTTGCCTCTCAGTCAGTGTACTCCTCATAGGCATGATGGTCATGGAGGTGTCATATGACTCATAAGTAGAGATTTGCGGGTTCCAAGTTGAGTCGATTCCGGGCTTGGATCACTTTTGGGGATCCGAGTAGAACCGTAGAGTCCATAATATTTGAGGGTGGTTTTGTATAAACCAAAATCAAAACACAGCGTGGTCCACTCATAAGCAGACAGACTGTCAAATGACCAAATACAGTGAAATTATTTTCTGTGACTTATGATCAGATCCTCAGACTTGTAGGGTAAATTTACTAAAGTGAGAGTTTTTAGAAGTCGAGATATTCCCCCATAGCAACCAATCAGAATCTAGCTATTATCTTCTAGAAGGTGCTAGTTAAATGTTAAGTAGAATCTGATTGGTTGCTGTGGGCAACATCTCCACTTCTAAAAACTCTCACTTTAGTAAATATACCCTGTAGTTAGGGACGAGGATGTTGGCAGTAGTGAGGCCTATGTGGGGACAGTTACTTCTCTTTATAAATATTTTAATTTGTAGAAATGGAAAATGTTCAAGAGACAAAGCAGTTACTGGGTGGATTAGAACAAAGGGCATGGGAACAAAGCATGGCACTGCATAATTTTTCCAGTTATTTTTGGGCAAGAAAATGGACAAGGGGGAGGGTAGCAAACTTTCTGGGGATGAAAACTTAGCAGTAGGGGGAGGAAATGTCATTTTGTCCCAGTTTGAGTAGAGATTGGTGAGTTTTCAGACCAGTGACAGTGATATAATCCTAATAATAAAGACCATACATTTAATAATACGCTTCTATTGAAAAGGAATCATTGTGTTAAAATGAAGTGCCCAGGGTTCCTAGACTTTGCAAAATGAGAGGAACACGCTCTTCCGGAAGCAGTCATGTATTCCACGCTCTAGACATACTAAATTTGTCTTAAAACTGCCTGATGTGATGTGGATGAGGGAGGTATCCAGTCTGTAACCAACTTAAATGTAGCTGCTGAGATTGTATGATCCACTTATGTTTATTCTGATAACGAGAAGAAGAATAGTGAATTTTAGATGGAACATAATATCATCGATAAAGTAGCTTACAGGCATTTTCTCAGGGGTGTCTTAAGAGAGGAGGGGGCCTGTGTGAATTCCCCGTCCGGGGCGAATTCCTTTCTCCCCGGCGGCTGGCAGCCGACTGATGCGGCTGGCCGGCCACCGCAGCATTAGTATACTCTGGGAACTAGAGCGTGCCCAGAGTCTACTGCACATGTGCAGGGGCGATTTCCTCACTGCACATGCGCAAAACGCCTGAAAAATGGCAGCGGCTGCAATTTTCCGGCATTTTGAGCAGCGCTGAGACACCCGACGTGGGACCTCGGAGATATGGGTGCAGGGTGTGCGGTGTGGCCACTCCCATTCCAGGTACACTGCAAGCCACAAGAGCCGTGGGGCAGCGACAGTGCCGTCCCCAGGGTCCTGCGCCCTTTGTGATGGCACCGCTTGCACGCACCTGATTACGACCTTGATTTCAAGTCACCTATTTTTTTTCAAAATGTTTTTATTTGAATTTTCATCGTAATGGATACAATAAATCATATAAACATACAAAATAGTGATAACAAAATGAGGGGTAGCAATAGCCACATTGCAGACATCATATAAAAAATCAATAATTGATCCCCCACATAAGCAAAGTTATACAAATCATGTAAGACATATATTTATTGCACTAAATTATTGATGGGAAGGAGGGAATGAAGAAAATAAAGGGGGAGAGGGAGAAGAGAAGAAAAAAAGGAAGAGTAAGAAAAATCGTGTGTAGCCTAATACCATCTATAACTTGAGTCATTAGTTTAGCCAAATTGGATAGGATGATCAGATAGAAACACTTCAGTTTCATACCATAACGTGGAGCAAAACAATTATGAATATGTTCTTTGAGGGCCTGATTCAGCAAGGACCGCTATTCTGCTAATACGCACGCAACGCAGTTGCTAATATTAGCGGTGACATGTAAATGTTTGCTTTAGCATTGTGATCTCAGCCTAACATAAGGATGCCCATTTCCCCTTACTCACATCTGTATACTTTGGCAACATAGCAAAATAATCGGTAACACCTAGTAATAACAGACCCATACGCACAGTTAAGGCAGGTCAGACCTCAGTCAGGACCTGCTGACTTCAGCACACGCTATGAGGCCTCAGGCTGCGTATGGTATTGCAGTGGCTGATTTATGCACACCCCTGCAACGCCATTAAAACGCACTGGCACGCCTGTGTTCACCTGACCACCACCATCACCACCCACAAACAACACTTCCTGTCAATCATTCTGCGATGGATTTGCATCGCCCCTGCGATCGCAGTTTCGATCACACCGGCTGGTTTGCACTTGCGCATTGCGATGCATACGCATGCGCAGTGCGAAATTATTGGCCGACTGTTTGCGTATTAGCAACTGTGATCCTTGCTGAATCACGCCCTGAGTGAGATGTTTAAAGTATCAATAAAAGATTCCCATATGGAGAAAAATTTCTCCAGCCGTCCATTTTGAACACCTGAAAAAGCTTTTCCTTAAACATTTGTATAGAGGGAGAGGAAGAATGTGTCCATTGCTGTAATATTCACCAGTTCTGAAAAAGCAAATGCTTAACTTGAAGCCAAAATGCTTTAATAGAGGTGCAATCCCAAAAACGATGGTGAAGGGAAGCATCTGGTACATTTTGGGCAAGTGGAAGAAGAGGAAAGTCCAATTAAATAACTACGAGAGGGGTAAAAATATCCTCTATAAAAAAAATTATAAAACATTTCCAGATAAAGCTTGAATAGTATATAAAAGAGCAAGCAGAATTTGCATGCAAGTGCTTCAGCCAACGTATTAATTAGGGGTGAGCGGGTTCGGATTTCTGAAATCCGAACCCCCCCGAGCCCCCCCGATCCGAGTCTGATCCGAGTCAGGCTCGACTTTTCCTGCCTGACTCGGATCTGAAATCGAGGCAAAACGTCATCATCCCGCCTTCCGATTCTCGCGGGTTTTGGATCCTATATAAGGTACCCGCGTCGGCGCCATTTTCTCACTCGGCTGTGGACAGTGAAGAGGGAGGGTGGGAGTTAGGGCTGTGTAGTGTAGTGTAGTGTAGTGCTGCTGTTGTCCACTACTTCAAAGTCCATAGGGGCTGGCTGTGTTGTGCTGTGCTGCTGTTGTTAATAGGGGCTGTGTCCACTACTTCAAAGTCCATAGGGGCTGGCTGGACTGTGTTGTGCAGTCAGTTCTCCATAGGGGCTGTGTCCACTCCAAAGTCCTGTGCAGTGTCCCAGTCCTAAAGGAGTGCTGTAGTGTTGTCCAGGGAGTGCTCTGTCCATCAGGGGTGCTCCCCCCAAGTGCTAAAAAATAATATATTTTCTGTGTTTGTGAATTGTGTGCGCAGTAGCCGCACGTGCATCAACAAAGTAGTGCCAAGCGTGCGCCTGTGTCATAAGTAAAGGGCCGGCTGGCTTGACCGTTAAGGGTGCTGTAACCCCCGAAAGTACACTCCAGTCCAAACCAAAAAAAAAATTATTTTCTGTGTTTGTGAATTGTGTGCGCAGTAGCCGCACGTGCATCAACAAAGTAGTGCCAAGCGTGCGCCTGTGTCATAAGTAAAGGGCCGGCTGGCTTGACCGTTAAGGGTGCTGTAACCCCCGAAAGTACACTCCAGTCCAAACCAAAAAAAAAATAATTTTCTGTGTTTGTGAATTGTGTGCGCAGTAGAAGCACGTGCATCAACAAAGTAGTGCCAAGCGTGCGCCTGTGTCATAAGTAAAGGGCCGGCTGGCTTGACCGTTAAAGGGTGCTGTAACCCCCAAAGTACACTCCAGTCCAAACCAAAAAAAAAATTATTTTCTGTGTTTGTGAATTGTGTGCGCAGTAGCCGCACGTGCATCAACAAAGTAGTGCCAAGCGTGCGCCTGTGTCATAAGTAAAGGGCCGGCTGGCTTGACCGTTAAAGGGTGCTGTAACCCCTGAAAGTACACTCCAGTCCAAACCAAAAAAAAATTATTTTCTGTGTTTGTGAATTGTGTGCGCAGTAGCCGCACGTGCATCAACAAAGTAGTGCCAAGCGTGCGCCTGTGTCATAAGTAAAGGGCCGGCTGGCTTGACCGTTAAGGGTGCTGTAACCCCCGAGAGTACACTCCAGTCCAAACCAAAAAAAAAATGATTTTCTGTGTTTGTGAATTGTGTGCGCAGTAGCCGCACGTGCATCAACAAAGTAGTGCCAAGCGTGCGCCTGTGTCATAAGTAAAGGGCCGGCTGGCTTGACCGTTAAGGGTGCTGTAACCCCCGAAAGTACACTCCAGTCCAAACCAAAAAAAAAATTATTTTCTGTGTTTGTGAATTGTGTGCGCAGTAGCCGCACGTGCATCAACAAAGTAGTGCCAAGCGTGCGCCTGTATCATAAGTAAAGGGCCAGCTGGCTTGACCGTTAAGGGTGCTGTAACCCCCGAAAGTACACTCCAGTCCAAACCAAAAAAAAAAATATTTTCTGTGTTTGTGAATTGTGTGCGCAGTAGCCGCACGTGCATCAACAAAGTAGTGCCAAGCGTGCGCCTGTGTCATAAGTAAAGGGCCGGCTGGCTTGACCGTTAAGGGTGCTGTAACCCCCGAGAGTACACTCCAGTCCAAACCAAAAAAAAAATTATTTTCTGTGTTTGTGAATTGTGTGCGCAGTAGCCGCACGTGCATCAACAAAGTAGTGCCAAGCGTGCGCCTGTGTCATAAGTAAAGGACCGGCTGGCTTGACCGTTAAGGGTGCTGTAACCCCCGAAAGTACACTCCAGTCCAAACCAAAAAAAAAATTATTTTCTGTGTTTGTGAATTGTGTGCGCAGTAGCCGCACGTGCATCAACAAAGTAGTGCCAAGCGTGCGCCTGTGTCATAAGTAAAGGGCCGGCTGGCTTGACCGTTAAGGGTGCTGTAACCCCCGAAAGTACACTCCAGTCCAAACCAAAAAAAAAATTATTTTCTGTGTTTGTGAATTGTGTGCGCAGTAGCCGCACGTGCATCAACAAAGTAGTGCCAAGCGTGCGCCTGTGTCATAAGTAAAGGGCCGGCTGGCTTGACCGTTAAGGGTGCTGTAACCCCCGAAAGTACACTCCAGTCCAAACCAAAAAAAAAATTATTTTCTGTGTTTGTGAATTGTGTGCGCAGTAGCCGCACGTGCATCAACAAAGTAGTGCCAAGCGTGCGCCTGTGTCATAAGTAAAGGGCCGGCTGGCTTGACCGTTAAGGGTGCTGTAACCCCCGAAAGTACACTCCAGTCCAAACCAAAAAAAAAATAATTTTCTGTGTTTGTGAATTGTGTGCGCAGTAGAAGCACGTGCATCAACAAAATAGTGCCAAGCGTGCGCCTGTGTCATAAGTAAAGGGCCGGCTGGCTTGACCGTTAAAGGGTGCTGTAACCCCCAAAGTACACTCCAGTCCAAACAAAAAAAAAATTATTTTCTGTGTTTGTGAATTGTGTGCGCAGTAGCCGCACGTGCATCAACAAAGTAGTGCCAAGCGTGCGCCTGTGTCATAAGTAAAGGGCCGGCTGGCTTGACCGTTAAAGGGTGCTGTAACCCCTGAAAGTACACTCCAGTCCAAACCAAAAAAAAATTATTTTCTGTGTTTGTGAATTGTGTGCGCAGTAGCCGCACGTGCATCAACAAAGTAGTGCCAAGCGTGCACCTGTGTCATAAGTAAAGGGCCGGCTGGCTTGACCGTTAAGGGTGCTGTAACCCCCGAAAGTACACTCCAGTCCAAACCAAAAAAAAAATTATTTTCTGTGTTTGTGAATTGTGTGCGCAGTAGCCGCACGTGCATCAACAAAGTAGTGCCAAGCGTGCGTCTGTGTCATAAGTAAAGGGCCGGCTGGCTTGACCGTTAAGGGTGCTGTAACCCCCGAAAGTACACTCCAGTCCAAACCAAAAAAAAAATTATTTTCTGTGTTTGTGAATTGTGTGCGCAGTAGCCGCACGTGCATCAACAAAGTAGTGCCAAGCGTGCGCCTGTATCATAAGTAAAGGGCCAGCTGGCTTGACCGTTAAGGGTGCTGTAACCCCCGAAAGTACACTCCAGTCCAATCCAAAAAAAAAATTATTTTCTGTGTTTGTGAATTGTGTGCGCAGTAGCCGCACGTGCATCAACAAAGTAGTGCCAAGCGTGCGCCTGTGTCATAAGTAAAGGGCCGGCTGGCTTGACCGTTAAGGGTGCTGTAACCCCCGAAAGTACACTCCAGTCCAAACCAAAAAAAAAATTATTTTCTGTGTTTGTGAATTGTGTGCGCAGTAGCCGCACGTGCATCAACAAAGTAGTGCCAAGCGTGCGCCTGTGTCATAAGTAAAGGGCCGGCTGGCTTGACCGTTAAAGGGTGCTGTAACCCCCAAAGTACACTGCAGTCCAAACCAAAAAAAAAATTATTTTCTGTGTTTGTGAATTGTGTGCGCAGTAGCCGCACGTGCATCAACAAAGTAGTGCCAAGCGTGCGCCTGTGTCATAAGTAAAGGGCCGGCTGGCTTGACCGTTAAAGGGTGCTGTAACCCCCGAAAGTACACTCCAGTCCAAACCAAAAAAAAATTATTTTCTGTGTTTGTGAATTGTGTGCGCAGTAGCAGCACGTGCATCAACAAAGTAGTGCCAAGCGTGCGCCTGTGTCATAAGTAAAGGGCCGGCTGGCTTGACCGTTAAGGGTGCTGTAACCCCCGAAAGTACACTCCAGTCCAAACCAAAAAAAAAATTATTTTCTGTGTTTGTGAATTGTGTGCGCAGTAGCAGCACGTGCATCAACAAAGTAGTGCCAAGCGTGCGCCTGTGTCATAAGTAAAGGGCCGGCTGGCTTGACCGTTAAGGGTGCTGTAACCCTCGAAAGTACACTCCAGTCCAAACCAAAAAAAAAATTATTTTCTGTGTTTGTGAATTGTGTGCGCAGTAGCCGCACGTGCATCAACAAAGTAGTGCCAAGCGTGCGCCTGTGTCATAAGTAAAGGGCCGGCTGGCTTGACCGTTAAGGGTGCTGTAACCCTCGAAAGTACACTCCAGTCCAAACCAAAAAAAAAATTATTTTCTGTGTTTGTGAATTGTGTGCGCAGTAGCCGCACGTGCATCAACAAAGTAGTGCCAAGCGTGCGCCTGTGTCATAAGTAAAGGGCCGGCTGGCTTGACCGTTAAGGGTGCTGTAACCCCCGAGAGTACACTCCAGTCCAAACCAAAAAAAAAATTATTTTCTGTGTTTGTGAATTGTGTGCGCAGTAGCCGCACGTGCATCAACAAAGTAGTGCCAAGCGTGCGTCTGTGTCATAAGTAAAGGGCCGGCTGGCTTGACCGTTAAGGGTGCTGTAACCCCCGAAAGTACACTCCAGTCCAAACCAAAAAAAAAATTATTTTCTGTGTTTGTGAATTGTGTGCGCAGTAGCCGCACGTGCATCAACAAAGTAGTGCCAAGCGTGCGCCTGTATCATAAGTAAAGGGCCAGCTGGCTTGACCGTTAAGGGTGCTGTAACCCCCGAAAGTACACTCCAGTCCAATCCAAAAAAAAAATTATTTTCTGTGTTTGTGAATTGTGTGCGCAGTAGCCGCACGTGCATCAACAAAGTAGTGCCAAGCGTGCGCCTGTGTCATAAGTAAAGGGCCGGCTGGCTTGACCGTTAAGGGTGCTGTAACCCCCGAAAGTACACTCCAGTCCAAACCAAAAAAAAAATTATTTTCTGTGTTTGTGAATTGTGTGCGCAGTAGCCGCACGTGCATCAACAAAGTAGTGCCAAGCGTGCGCCTGTGTCATAAGTAAAGGGCCGGCTGGCTTGACCGTTAAAGGGTGCTGTAACCCCCAAAGTACACTGCAGTCCAAACCAAAAAAAAAATTATTTTCTGTGTTTGTGAATTGTGTGCGCAGTAGCCGCACGTGCATCAACAAAGTAGTGCCAAGCGTGCGCCTGTGTCATAAGTAAAGGGCCGGCTGGCTTGACCGTTAAAGGGTGCTGTAACCCCCGAAAGTACACTCCAGTCCAAACCAAAAAAAAATTATTTTCTGTGTTTGTGAATTGTGTGCGCAGTAGCAGCACGTGCATCAACAAAGTAGTGCCAAGCGTGCGCCTGTGTCATAAGTAAAGGGCCGGCTGGCTTGACCGTTAAGGGTGCTGTAACCCCCGAAAGTACACTCCAGTCCAAACCAAAAAAAAAATTATTTTCTGTGTTTGTGAATTGTGTGCGCAGTAGCAGCACGTGCATCAACAAAGTAGTGCCAAGCGTGCGCCTGTGTCATAAGTAAAGGGCCGGCTGGCTTGACCGTTAAGGGTGCTGTAACCCTCGAAAGTACACTCCAGTCCAAACCAAAAAAAAAATTATTTTCTGTGTTTGTGAATTGTGTGCGCAGTAGCCGCACGTGCATCAACAAAGTAGTGCCAAGCGTGCGCCTGTGTCATAAGTAAAGGGCCGGCTGGCTTGACCGTTAAGGGTGCTGTAACCCTCGAAAGTACACTCCAGTCCAAACCAAAAAAAAAATTATTTTCTGTGTTTGTGAATTGTGTGCGCAGTAGCCGCACGTGCATCAACAAAGTAGTGCCAAGCGTGCGCCTGTGTCATAAGTAAAGGGCCGGCTGGCTTGACCGTTAAGGGTGCTGTAACCCCCGAGAGTACACTCCAGTCCAAACCAAAAAAAAAATTATTTTCTGTGTTTGTGAATTGTGTGCGCAGTAGCCGCACGTGCATCAACAAAGTAGTGCCAAGCGTGCGCCTGTGTCATAAGTAAAGGGCCGGCTGGCTTGACCGTTAAGGGTGCTGTATCCCCCGAAAGTACACTCCAGTCCAAACCAAAAAAAAAATTATTTTCTGTGTTTGTGAATTTTGTGCGCAGTAGCCGCACGTGCATCAACAAAGTAGTGCCAAGCGTGCGCCTGTGTCATAAGTAAAGGGCCGGCTGGCTTGACCGTTAAGGGTGCTGTAACCCCCGAAAGTACACTCCAGTCCAAACCAAAAAAAAAATTATTTTCTGTGTTTGTGAATTGTGTGCGCAGTAGCCGCACGTGCATCAACAAAGTAGTGCCAAGCGTGCACCTGTATCATAAGTAAAGGGCCAGCTGGCTTGACCGTTAAGGGTGCTGTAACCCCCGAAAGTACACTCCAGTCCAAACCAAAAAAAAAAATATTTTCTGTGTTTGTGAATTGTGTGCGCAGTAGCCGCACGTGCATCAACAAAGTAGTGCCAAGCGTGCGCCTGTGTCATAAGTAAAGGGCCGGCTGGCTTGACCGTTAAGGGTGCTGTAACCCCCGAAAGTACACTCCAGTCCAAACCAAAAAAAAATTATTTTCTGTGTTTGTGAATTGTGTGCGCAGTAGCCGCACGTGCATCAACAAAGTAGTGCCAAGCGTGCGCCTGTGTCATAAGTAAAGGGCCGGCTGGCTTGACCGTTAAGGGTGCTGTAACCCCAGAAAGTACACTCCAGTCCAAACCAAAAAAAAAATTATTTTCTGTGTTTGTGAATTGTGTGCGCAGTAGCCGCACGTGCATCAACAAAGTAGTGCCAAGCGTGCGCCTGTATCATAAGTAAAGGGCCAGCTGGCTTGACCGTTAAGGGTGCTGTAACCCCCGAAAGTACACTCCAGTCCAAACCAAAAAAAAAATTATTTTCTGTGTTTGTGAATTGTGTGCGCAGTAGCCGCACGTGCATCAACAAAGTAGTGCCAAGCGTGCGCCTGTATCATAAGTAAAGGGCCAGCTGGCTTGACCGTTAAGGGTGCTGTAACCCTCGAAAGTACACTCCAGTCCAATCCAAAAAAAAAATTATTTTCTGTGTTTGTGAATTGTGTGCGCAGTAGCCGCACGTGCATCAACAAAGTAGTGCCAAGCGTGCGCCTGTGTCATAAGTAAAGGGCCGGCTGGCTTGACCGTTAAGGGTTCTGTAACCCCCGAAAGTACACTCCAGTCCAAACCAAAAAAAAAATTATTTTCTGTGTTTGTGAATTGTGTGCGCAGTAGCCGCACGTGCATCAACAAAGTAGTGCCAAGCGTGCGCCTGTGTCATAAGTAAAGGGCCGGCTGGCTTGACCGTTAAAGGGTGCTGTAACCCCCGAAAGTACACTCCAGTCCAAACCAAAAAAAAATTATTTTCTGTGTTTGTGAATTGTGTGCGCAGTAGCAGCACGTGCATCAACAAAGTAGTGCCAAGCGTGCGCCTGTGTCATAAGTAAAGGGCCGGCTGGCTTGACCGTTAAGGGTGCTGTAACCCCCGAAAGTACACTCCAGTCCAAACCAAAAAAAAAATTATTTTCTGTGTTTGTGAATTGTGTGCGCAGTAGCAGCACGTGCATCAACAAAGTAGTGCCAAGCGTGCGCCTGTGTCATAAGTAAAGGGCCGGCTGGCTTGACCGTTAAGGGTGCTGTAACCCTCGAAAGTACACTCCAGTCCAAACCAAAAAAAAAATTATTTTCTGTGTTTGTGAATTGTGTGCGCAGTAGCCGCACGTGCATCAACAAAGTAGTGCCAAGCGTGCGCCTGTGTCATAAGTAAAGGGCCGGCTGGCTTGACCGTTAAGGGTGCTGTAACCCTCGAAAGTACACTCCAGTCCAAACCAAAAAAAAAATTATTTTCTGTGTTTGTGAATTGTGTGCGCAGTAGCCGCACGTGCATCAACAAAGTAGTGCCAAGCGTGCGCCTGTGTCATAAGTAAAGGGCCGGCTGGCTTGACCGTTAAGGGTGCTGTAACCCCCGAGAGTACACTCCAGTCCAAACCAAAAAAAAAATTATTTTCTGTGTTTGTGAATTGTGTGCGCAGTAGCCGCACGTGCATCAACAAAGTAGTGCCAAGCGTGCGCCTGTGTCATAAGTAAAGGGCCGGCTGGCTTGACCGTTAAGGGTGCTGTAACCCCCGAAAGTACACTCCAGTCCAAACCAAAAAAAAAATTATTTTCTGTGTTTGTGAATTGTGTGCGCAGTAGCCGCACGTGCATCAACAAAGTAGTACCAAGCGTGCGCCTGTGTCATAAGTAAAGGGCCGGCTGGCTTGACCGTTAAGGGTGCTGTAACCCCCGAAAGTACACTCCAGTCCAAACCAAAAAAAAAATTATTTTCTGTGTTTGTGAATTGTGTGCGCAGTAGCCGCACGTGCATCAACAAAGTAGTGCCAAGCGTGCGCCTGTATCATAAGTAAAGGGCCAGCTGGCTTGACCGTTAAGGGTGCTGAAACCCCCGAAAGTACACTCCAGTCCAAACCAAAAATAAAATTATTTTCTGTGTTTGTGAATTGTGTGCGCAGTAGCCGCACGTGCATCAACAAAGTAGTGCCAAGCGTGCGCCTGTGTCATAAGTAAAGGGCCGGCTGGCTTGACCGTTAAGGGTGCTGTAACCCCCGAAAGTACACTCCAGTCCAAACCAAAAAAAAAATTATTTTCTGTGTTTGTGAATTGTGTGCGCAGTAGCCGCACGTGCATCAACAAAGTAGTGCCAAGCGTGCGCCTGTGTCATAAGTAAAGGGCCGGCTGGCTTGACCGTTAAGGGTGCTGTAACCCCAGAAAGTACACTCCAGTCCAAACCAAAAAAAAAATTATTTTCTGTGTTTGTGAATTGTGTGCGCAGTAGCCGCACGTGCATCAACAAAGTAGTGCCAAGCGTGCGCCTGTATCATAAGTAAAGGGCCAGCTGGCTTGACCGTTAAGGGTGCTGTAACCCCCAAAAGTACACTCCAGTCCAAACCAAAAAAAAAAATATTTTCTGTGTTTGTGAATTGTGTGCGCAGTAGCCGCACGTGCATCAACAAAGTAGTGCCAAGCGTGCGCCTGTGTCATAAGTAAAGGGCCGGCTGGCTTGACCATTAAGGGTGCTGTAACCCCCGAAAGTACACTCCAGTCCAAACCAAAAAAAAAATTATTTTCTGTGTTTAGCCGCACGTATATATCAAATCGATATAACATAAATGGAGGACCAAACTTTCTCCGATAAAAATAAAATAGAGAAAGATCAAGAACCACTTCCTCCTAGTGCTGAAGCTGCTGCCACTAGTCATGACATAGCCGATAACATGCCATCAACGTCGTCTGCCAAGGCCGATGCCCAATGTCATAGTAGAGGGCACATACAATCCCAAATGGCAAAGTTCAGGAAAATGACCTTGAAAAAGACATTTAAATCAGCTGAAGAGAAACGTAAACTTGCCAATATGCCATTTACGACACGGAGTGGCAAGGAACGGCTAAGGTCGATCCCTAGTATGTTCATGACTAGTGATTCAGCTTCACATGGATGGAAGCCCTCCTCCCACTAAAAAAATCAAAAGAGTTAAGCTGGCAAAAGCACAGCGAAGAACTGTGCTTTCTAAGAAGATATCACAAATCCCCAAGGAGAGTCCAAGTGTGGTGGTGGTTGCGATGCCTGACCTTCCCAGCACTGGACGGGAAGAGGTGGCTCTTTCCACCATTTGCACGCCCCCTGCAAGTGCTGAAAGGAGCACCCACAGTCCACTTGCTGATATGCAAATTGAAGATGTCACTGTTGAAGTACAACAGGATGAGGATACTGGTGTAGCTGGCGCTGAGGAGGAAGTTGGCGAGGAGGATTCTGATGGTGATGTGGTTTGTTTAAATCAGGCTCCGGGGGAGACAGTTGTTGTCCGTGGGATGAAAAAGCCCATCACGGTCATGCCTGGGCAGAAGACCAAACATTCCACCTCTTTGGTCTGGCAATATTTCTATCCAAATCCGGACAACAACTGTCTTGCCATATGTACCATATGTAAAGGTGAAATAAGTAGGGGTAGGGACGTCAACCACCTAGGAACATCCTCCCTTATACGGCACCTGCAGCGCGTTCATAAAAAGTTACTGTCAAGTTCAGAAACTTTGGCTAAGACCGTAAGCAGTCCAGGGACACCTAAATCCCGTTGTCCTGTTGTATCCAAGCGCCTGCAAACCACACCGTCAACTCCCTCTTCGTCAATTTCCTCCTTAGTCAGGATCGGAAATAGTCCTGCAGGCCATGTCACTGGCATGACTGACTCTCCTATCCGGGATTCCTCTGGAGGATCCTGCATTGCTACGCCTACTGCTGCCGCTGCTGCTGTTGCTGCTGCTGGGAGTCGTTCATCATCCCAGAGAGGAAGTAGGAACACCACTACTTTTACTAAACAATTGACCCTCCAACAGTCCTTAGCGAGGAGGATGAAGTACGACAGCAGTCATCCTGAAGCAAAATGTATAACTGAGGCCTTGACTGCTATGTTGGTGTTAGACGTGCGTCCGGTATCCGCCATTAGTGCAGTGGGATTTAGACAATTGATGGAGGTAGTGTGTCCCCGGTTCCAAATCCCGTCTAGATTCCACTTCACTAGGCAGGCGATACCGAGACTGTACAGAAACGTCAGAAAAAGTGTCCTCAGTGTCCTGAAAAATGCCGTTGTACACAATGTCCACTTAACCATGGACATGTGGACAAGTGGAACAGGGCAGACTAAGGACTATATGACTGTGACAGCCCACTGGGTAGATGTATCACCTTACGCAGCAACAGCAGCAGCGTCACCAGTAGCAGCATCTCAGAAACGCCAGCTCGTTACAAGGCAGGCTACGCTGTGTATCACCGGTTTCAGTAAGAGGCACACCGCCGACAACCTCTTAGAGAAACTGAGGGAAATCATCGCCCAGTGGCTTACCCCACTTAGACTCTCCTGGGGATTTGTGATATCTGACAACGCCACCAATATTGTGCGGGCATTACATCTGGGCAAATTCCAGCACGTCCCATGTTTTGCTCACACAATAAACTTGGTGGTGCAGAATTTTCTGAAAAGCGACAGGGGCGTGCAGGAGACGCTTTGGGTGGCCCGAAAAATTTCTGGCCACTTTCGCCATTCAGCGACTGCGTGCCGAAGACTGGAGCGCCAGCAAACACTCTTGAACCTGCCCCGCCATCACCTGAAGCAAGAGGTTGTGACGCAGTGGAACTCAACCCTCTATATGCTTCAGAGGATGGAGGAGCAGCAAAAGGCCATACAAGCCTATACATCCACCTATGACATAGGCAAAGGAGGGGGTATGCACCTGACTCAAGCGCAGTGGCGAATGATTTCCGTGTTGTGCAAGGTTCTCCAGCCCTTCGAACTTGCCACACGTGAAGTCAGTTCAGACACAGCCAGCTTGAGTCAGGTCATTCCCCTCATCAGGCTTTTGCAGAAGCAGCTGGAGAAAGTGAAGGAGGAGCTAAGACGGAGCGATTCTGCTCGGCATGTGGGACTTGTGGATGAAGCCCTTCATTCGCTTTGCCAGGATTCCAGGGTGGTTAATCTGTTGAAATCAGACCACTACATTTTGGCCACCGTGCTTGATCCTAGGTTTAAAGCCTATGTGGTGTCTCTCTTTCCGGCCGACACAAGCCTGCAGAGGTGCAAAGACCTGCTGGTGAACACACTGTCAGCTGAAGCGGAACGTGACACGTCAACGGCTCCTTCTTCATTTTCTCCCGCAACTGGGGCTGCCAGGAAAAAACTTAGGTATCCTAAGCAACCCGCTGGCGGTGATGCAGGGCAGGCAGGACCAAGTTTGGACATCTGGTCCGGACTGAAGGACCTGGCAACAATTTCTGACATGTCTACTGTCACTGCATATGATACTGTCACCATTGACAGAATGGTGGAGGATTACATCGGTGACAGCATCCAAGTAGGCATGTCAGACAGTCCATACCTGTACTGGCAGGAAAAAGAGGCAATTTGGAGGCCCCTGTACAAGCTGGCTCTATTTTACCTGAGTTGCCCCCCCTCCAGTGTGTACTCCGAAAGAGTGTTTAGTGCAGCCGGGAACCTTGTCAGCGAAAGGCGTAGGAGGTTGCTTCCACAGAATGTGGAGAAGATGATGTTCATCAAAATGAATTATCAGCTCTTCCAGGGAGACCAGCCTCCAGAAGGTACAGAGGGACCTGTGGTGGTGGATTCAAGTGGGGACGAGTTAATACTTTGTGAGGATGAGGATGTACACACTGAAGAGGGTGAGGAATCGGTGGATGAGGAGGATGAGGATGACATCTTGCCTCCGTAGAGCCAGTTTGTGCAGGGACACATTAATTGCCAGCTTGTTTTGTGGGGGCCCAAACGAACCAATCATTTCAGCCACAGTTGTGTGGCAGACCCTGGCGCTGAAATGATTGATTTGTTAAAGTGTGCATGTCCTGTTTATACAACATAAGGGTGGGTGGGAGGGCCCAAGGACAATTCCATCTTGCACTTCTTTTTTTTCTTTGCATTATGTACAGTTTGGGGCCTAGTTTTTCTAACTGCCATCCTGTCTGCCACTGCAGTGTCACTCCTAGATGGGTCACGTGTTTGTGCCACCCACTCGTGTCGCTTAGCATAGTCATCCAGCTACCTCGGTGCATCCTTTTGGACATGAAAACACTATTGTGAGGTGTGAGGTGTTCAGAATAGACTGGAAATGAGTGGAAATTAAGGTTATTGAGGTTAATAATAGCATAGGAGCAGAGAAACCAACAAATTCTGTGATTTTAGCTGTTTTTATGCTTTTTCTAAAAAAAATACAGATCCAAAACACAAAACCCAGAACCCAAAACACGGAAGGGTGGTTTTGGCAAAACCAATCCAGATCCAAAACACGAAGAAAGATCCAGATCCAAAACCAAAACACAAAACACGAAAAGTGGCCGGTGCACACCCCTAGTATTAATCCAGTGTCATAGTGATCACTGTAATACGGTGTTCAGAGTATTTTGTAGAACAAGGAAATGGCATCCTAGACCCAATGGAGGATTAGAGTGTTCAGTTGATTCATCCAGTCCATAGGGGAAAGTAAAGAAACCACCTTAGAGGTATAATGCTGCACCTGTAAAAAGGACATATTATAAGAATGTAAAAAGGGAAACAGACCCTGAGAAAAAGATAATGGGCGTTGTGATGACAAATCTGTAAGCTGATGAGCTGCTTTAAGACAATTGGAGGCCAAAAATGTAAAAGGAGAGGAGGCTGGACAGTGCTCAAAGCTGACATTACCCAACAGAGGGAGGAATAAGGAATATGAGGCACTTAGGTTCCATTTGTGGTGAATAGTGTGCCAGGCTGACCATGTAGACTTGCTGTCTAACACGTCCATAGGTATATCAAACTTATTTAGATGTAAAAAGCACATTAAGTCCATATTGGTAAGAAATTATTTCTCTATCAAATAGTAAGTATATAAGATGGAATGTGAAATCCAATCCTTAATGTGCCTGAAAATGACATATTTGGGAAATGAATTCCCTATCTTCCCAATCTATTGCACTGCAGCAATTGTTTTCTTCTTCTTCCAAATAACTTGCCTAAAGGCTGCATCAAATCTATTAACATCTGTTTTAGTAATAACTAGAGGCACAGTATCTTGGGAAAGGTGATTATTAAAGAATATTGGCTAAATGTTGCCAGTCATCCAATTCCTTAAGGGCTGCATCTAAGACATTTATAACATTTATTGTGTATAAATCATGGACATTGTTGGGAAGGCGAATTCCCAAATAAGATATATCAGTCTCCGCCCATTGTACACTAACCAAACTTAGACTATCTCCACGGAGTGAGGTACTTAGGGCCATTGCAAGTAATTTGATTAATTGTAAAACCCAAGATTCTACAAAAATCATCTAATTTAGAAAGAATGGGAGATAGGTAAATTTATAGGTTGGAAATAAAAAGAAGGTCATCGGCAAAGGCCGAGACCTTAACCGCTGTTTGCCCAAAGGAAATACCTTGAAACAAGAACGAAGATTGTTAAACTCATAATAAGGGATTGTGGGCCAGATTAAAAAGTATGGGAATAAGGGGCATCCCTGTCTGGTTCCTCTACCACCCAAAAGACAATTTATCAACAGTTTCGTATACGGAGAAGCGTACAAATATTTAATTAAATTAATAAAGGAAGAGCCAAAGTCTTGCAGTTGTAATTCTGAATAGAAGTGGGGCCACAACATTTTATCAAAGGCCTTTTCAGTGCCTAAAATTAATAACATATTGGAAGAATGTCCTGGAGAGGAAGATAAATACAAAGCCGCCACAGCTAAGCGAGCAATTCGGACTATGGACCTCATTCAGAGCCGCTCGCTCTGAATGAGGGCGGCCGCATGTAAAAAATTATCCGGCCTCCTGGCTGCTCGCAAGGCTGTGGGTCACCACCCACAGCCTTAGCGAGTGACCAGGTTGATGGTCGCGATGGAACATCGGGGCTTGTGACGAGACCCTTGAGGTAGGGTCTCGTCTGCCGCAAGCTCCAGAGAGCTTTCGGCTCTAATAGAGCCGGAAGCTCTCCCACTGACATCACTGGTGATGTCAGTGGGGCCGCCCACAAACAGCAGGCGTTTGCTTGGGAATGCCTCCATTTGTGAAACCACCCCCCCCGCCATGCCTACAAAATGGGGCAAGCTGTCAATCAACATCGACAGCCGCCCCTTTTGTAGTGAACCCCAGAGTGAGAGAATTTCTCTCTCGCTCTGAAGGCTTATGCACGCGCAGTGCGGCCGCTGCCCGTGCGCACAGCCAAACATCGATCCGCTTGCGAGCGCTCAGGCGCTTGCGAGCGGGTCTGAATGAGGTCCTATGTGTCTCCCATGGGTGAACCCAGGTTGATGCGGAGAGAGAAGAGAAGGAATAAATAGAATAATAGCGAGAGGCAAATATTTTAGACAAAATGTTGTAGTCTTGATTTAAAAGGGTGATGGGTCTATAGGAATTAAGAGAATCAGGGTTTTTATTAGGTTTCAATAAAAGAATTGTATAAGCATCATTAAAAGTAGGATAATGTAGGCCCCTTTATTGAATTTGCGGAAAAACATTGGTAAGAGATGGAATGAAATTGGCTTTTAAGATTTTATAATAGTTGCCATTAAATCCATTGGGGCCTGGTGACTTGTTAAGTCGCAGACCATCGATGGCAAAGCCTACCTCATCTTCTGTTATGACACTATTAGAAGACCAATTTTTTAATCTACTGTTAAAGAAGGATCTGTAATCTTGCAGCATGAAGTAGGCTAGTGTCTTTTGTTCACTAAAAACAATTCAAGAGCTAAAAACTTATTTTTGGAAACTCTCCAGCAATTGTGTTTCTGCAGCTGCTCAAAGAAAGGGCAAATGTCAAATTTACAGATAAATTATAAAACAAACAGTCCTAGAAAGAGTAAACATGTCAGTATCTATTAATCTCATGGAAATCTAAGATCTGTTAAATAAAACATACAAAACTGGAGTGAGAAACCAGTTTAAACAATCAATTAAATGTAATAAAAACATAATATTTCATATAATCAATACAATAGTATAAACAAATAATACAATAAATTTAATGGTTAAAAAAGTCATAGTATTTAACTAACAGCAATATTGGTATTTATTGTTTCAATAAATTCATAAAAATCCATGGAGGATGGAGCTTACCGCATCAAACTTATGATGGTAAATCTCTTTGCTTATTATATTGTACCTTATTTCTTATTTTAGTTCTTATTGAGTTCTTTATGAATAAGAAACAGGTAATCCTACAATCAGCACATATCGCATAGGATTATAGCCTTGTATCTAGTAACCAGAAAGCAACAAGGAACTTGTTTATTATCTGGAAAATAGAAGGGAACACAATAGCAATTGAGCGCAATATTTATCCTTAAATTGCCTCCAATAATAGAGATTAAGGGCTCTATTTATTAAAATAATTTTTACTAAAATAAAGTAGGGGTGTGCACTGGCCACTTTTCGTGTTTTGGTTTTGGATCTGGATCTTTCTTCGTGTTTGTATCTGGATTGGTTTTGCCAAAACCACCCTTCCATGTTTTGGGTTCTGGGTTTTGTGTTTTGGATCTGTATTTTTTTTAAAAAAATCATAAAAACAGCTAAAATCACAGAATTTGTGGGTTTTTCTGCTCCTATGCTATTATTAACCTCAATAACCTTAATTTCCACTCATTTCCAGGCTATTCTGAACACCTCACACCTCAGAATAGTGTTTTTATGTCCAAAAGGTTGCACCGAGGTAGCTGGATGACTATGCTAAGCGACACGAGTGGGCGGCACAAACACGTGGCCCATCTAGGAGTGACACTGCAGTGGCAGACAGGATGGCAGTTTGAAAAACTAGGCCTCAAACAGTACATAATGCAAAGAAAAAAAAGAGGTGCAAGATGGAATTGTCCTTGGGACCTCCCACCCACCCTTATGTTGTATAAACAGGACATGCACACTTTAACAAACCAATCATTTCAGCGCCAGGGTCTGCCACACGACTGTGCCTGAAATGATTGGTTCGTTTGGGCCCCCACAAAACAAGCTGGCAATTAATGTGTCCCTGCACAAACTGGCTCTACGGAGGCAAGATGTCGTCCTCATCCTCCTCATCCACCGATTCCTCACCCTCTTCAGTGTTGTGTACTTCCTCATCCTCACAGAGGGGGTCATTCAGACACGCTCGTGAGCGCAGGACGCTCGCAAGTGGGTCGATGGTGCCGAATTGCGCATGCGCACGACGGAGGGAGCACCGTCATACGCATGCACGAGACCCGAATAACGACGGCCAAGCCGTCGTTATGGGTCTCGCACCAAAGGGGGCGTGCTGTCGATGGTGAGTGACAGCACGCCCCCTTTGGTGGGCGTGCCGGGGCGTGGCTGCCAGACGGAGGCGTTCCCATGGGAACGCCTACCGTCTGAGTCCGGCTCCACTGACATCAGTAGTGATGTCAGTGGGAGTGATTTTGGCTCTGATGGGGCCAACATCACTCCAGGGCTTGCGGTCACTGAGAGACTACCGCAGGGTCTCGTCGCAAGCCCGATGGTCGCGATGGTCTTGACCATCGCGACCATCATCATGGACTCTCGCTATAGCTGTGGGTGGTAACTCACAGCTATGCGAGCATCCATGAGGCCGCTCCAAGTTGAGGGAGGAGGGCCCTGATTCAGAGCGAGCGCTCTGGTCAGAGCGTCCGGCTCTGAATCAGGCCCAGAGTATTAATTCGTCCCCGCTGGAATCCACCACCACAGGTCCCTCTGTACGTTCTGGAGGCTGGTCTCCCTTGAAGAGTTGATAATTAATTTTTATGAACATTATCTTCTCCACATTTTGTGGAAGCAACCACCTACGCCTTTCGCTGACAAAGTTCCCAGCTGCACTAAACACTCTTTCGGAGTATACACTGGAGGGGGGGCAACTCAGGTAAAATAGAGCCAGTTTGTACAGGGGCCTCCAAATTGCCTCTTTTTCCTGCCAGTACAGGTACGGACTGTGTGACATGCCTACTTGGATGCTGTCACCGATGTAATCCTCCACCATTCTGTCAATGGTGACAGTATCATATGCAGTGACAGTAGACATGTCAGAAATTGTTGCCAGGTCCTTCAGTCTGGACCAGATGTCCAAACTTGGTCCTGCCTGCCCTGCATCACTGCCAGCGGGTTGCTTAGGATACCTAAGTTTTTTCCTGGCAGCCCCAGTTGCGGGAGAAAATGAAGAAGGAGCTGTTGACATGTCACATTCCGCTTCAGCTGACAGTGTTTTCACCAGCAGGTCTTTGCACCTCTGCAGGCTTGTGTCGGCTGGAAAGAGAGACACCACATAGACTTTATACCTAGGATCGAGCACGGTGGCCAAAATGTAGTGGTCTGATTTCCACAGATTGACCACCCTGGAATCCTGGCAAAGCGAATGAAGGGCTTCATCCACAAGTCCCACATGCTGAGTGGAATCGCTCCGTCTTAGCTCCTCCTTCAATTTCTCCAGCTGCTTCTGCAAAAGCCCGATGAGGGGAATGACCTGACTCAAGCTGGCAGTGTCTGAACTGACTTCACATGTGGCAAGTTCGAAGGGCTGGAGAACCTTGCACAACACAGAAATCATTCTCCACTGTGCTTGAGTCAGGTGCATACCCCTCCTTTGCCTATGTCAAAGGTGGATGTATAGGCTTGAATGGCCTTTTGCTGCTCCTCCATCCTCTGAAGCATATAGAGGGTTGAGTTCCACCGCATCACAACCTCTTGCTTCAGGTGATGGCAGGGCAGGTTCAAGAGTGTTTGCTGGTGCTCCAGTCTTCGGCACGCAGTCGCTGAATGGCGAAAGTGGCCAGAAATTTTTCGGGCCACCCAAAGCGTCTCTTGCATGCCCCTGTCGCTTTTCCGAAAATTCTGCACCACCAAATTTATTGTGTGAGCAAAACATGGGACGTGCTGGAATTTGCCCAGATGTAATGCCTGCACAATATTGGTGGCATTGTCAGATATCACAAATCCCCAGGAGAGTGTAAGTGGGGTAAGCCACTGGGCGATGATTTCCCTCAGTTTCTTTAAGAGGTTGTCGGCGGTGTGCCTCTTACTGAAACCATTGATACACAGCGTAGCCTGCCTTGGAATGAGCTGGCGTTTCTGAGATGCTGCTACTGGTGACGCTGCTGTTATTGCTGCATACGGCGATACATCTACCCAGTGGGCTGTCACAGTCATATAGTCCTTAGTCTGCCCTGTTCCACTTGTCCAAATGTCCGTGGTTAAGTGGACATTGGGTACAACCGCATTTTTCAGGACACTGAGGACACTTTTTCTGACGTTTCTGTACAGTCTCGGTATCGCCTGCCTAGTGAAGTGGAATCTAGATGGGATTTGGAACCGGGGACACACTACCTCCATCAATTGTCTAAATCCCACTGCACTAATGGCGTATACCAGACGCACGTCTAACACCAACATAGCAGTCAAGGCCTCAGTTACACGTTGTGCTTCAGGATGACTGCTGTCATACTTCATCCTCCTCGCTAACGACTGTTGGAGGGTCAATTGTTTAGTAAAAGTAGTGGTGTTCTTACTTCCTCTCTGGGATGATGAACAACTCCCAGCAGCAGCGGCAGCAGTAGGCGTAGCAATGCAGGATCCTCCGGAGGAATCCCGGATAGGAGAGTCAGTCATGCCAGTGACATGGCCTGCAGGACTACTTCCGATCCTGACTAAGGAGGAAATTGACGAGGAGGGAGTTGACGGTGTGGTTTGGCGCTTGGATACAACAGGACAAAGGTATTTAGGTGTCCCTGGACTGCTTACGGTCTTAGCCAAATTTTCTGAACTTGACAGTAACTTTTTATGAACGCGCTGCAGGTGACGTATAAGGGAGGATGTTCCTAGGTGGTTAACGTCCCTACCCCTACTTATTTTACCTTTACATATGGTACATATGGCAAGACAGTTGTTGTCCGGATTTGGATAGAAATATTGCCAGACCAAAGAGGTGGAATGTTTGGTCTTCTGCCCAGGCATGACCGTGATGGGCTTTTTCATCCCACGGACAACAACTGTCTCCCCCGGAGCCTGATTTAAACAAACCACATCACCATCAGAATCCTCCTCGCCAACTTCCTCCTCAGCGCCAGCTACACCAGTATCCTCATCCTGTTGTACTTCAACAGTGACATCTTCAATTTGCATATCAGCAAGTGGACTGTGGGTGCTCCTCTCAGCACTTGCAGAGGGCGTGCAAATGGTGGAAAGATCCACCTCTTCCCGTCCAGTGTTAGGACGGTCAGACATTGCAACCGCCACAACACTTGGACTCTCCTTGGGGATTTGTGATATCTTCTTAGAACACACAGTTCTTTTTTTTAGCGGGATGAGGGCTTCCATCGTCATGTGAAGCTGAACCACTAGTCATGAACATAGGGAAAGAAATTAGCCGTTCCTTGCCACTCCGTGTCGTAAATGGCATATTGGCAAGTTTACGTTTCTCCTCAGATGATTTAAATGTTTTTTTTAAGGTCATTTTCCTGAACTTTGTCATTTGGGATTGTATATGCCCTCTACTATGACATTGGGCATCGGCCTTGGCAGACGACGTTGATGGCATGTTATCGTCTATGTCATGACTAGTGGCTGCAGCTTCAGCACTAGGAGGAAGTGGTTCTTGATCTTTCCCTATTTTATTTTTATCGGAGAATGTTTGGTCCTCCATTTATGTTATATTGATATATACGTGCGGCTAAGGCGCACGCAAACACAGACATTTTTTTTTTTATTTTTGTTGGAGACTAGCGCACTTTGTGGGTTACACCACCCTTTAAGAAATGAGCCAGTCGGCTCTTTAGTTATGGGACACAGGCGCACGCTTGGCGCTGCTCCTTTGTTGATGCACATGCAGCTAAAGTCCACACAATTCACAAAGACAGAAGAAAAATAATTTTTTATTTTTTGTGGAGCGCACTTTGGGGGTTACACCACCCTTTAACATATAGACGCACGCTTGGCACTGCTGCTTTGAGGATGCACGTACAGTGCAGACAATTCGCAAACTCAGAAGAAAATGTTTTATTTTTGTTGGAGTGCACTTTGGGGGTTACTCCACCCTTCAACAGACAGACGCACGCTTGGTGCTGCTGCTTTGAGGATGCACGTACAGTGCAGACAATTCACAAACAGAAGAAAATGTTTTTTTTTGTTGGAGTGCACTTTGGGGGTTACACCACCCTTTAACAGACAGACGCATGCTTGGCGCTGCTGCTTTGAGGATGCACGTGCAGTGCACACAATTCACAAACACAGATAAAAAAAATATATTTTTTATAGTGCACTTTGGGGGTTACAGCACCCTTTAATGGACGAGCCAACCGGCCCTTTACTTATGACCCAGGCGCACGCTTGGCGCTGCTCCTTTGTTGATGTACGTGCAGCCACAGTGCACACAATTCACAAACACAGAAAATTATTTGTTATTTTTTTTGGAGTGCACTTTTGGGGTTACACCACCCTTTAACAGACGAGCCAGCCGGCCCTTTACTTATGACACAGGCGCACGCTTGGCGTTACTTTGTTGATGCATGTGCGGCTACTACACACACAATTCACAAACACAAAAAAAGTTTTTTTTCTTTTTTGGAGTGCACTTTGGGGGAGCACCCCTGATGCACAGATCACCCCCTGGACAACACTGCAGCACCCCTCTAGGACTACAGCCTTTATGGGACAACACAGTCCAGCCAGCCCCTATAGACTTTGGAGTGGACAACTGACTGCACAACAAAGCCCAGCCAGCCCCTATGACAGCAGCACAACACAGCCCAGCCAGCCCCTATGGACAACAGCAGCACAACACAGCCCAGTCAGCCCCTATGCACAACAGCACAACACAGCCCAGCCAGCCATAGCTCCCACCCTCCCTGAGAAATGGCGCCGACGAGGGGACCTTTTATAGAATCCAAAACCCGCGAGATCTAGAAGGCGGGATGATGACGTTTTGCCTCGATTTCAGATCCGAGTCAGGCGGGAAAAGTCGAGCCTGACTCGGATACGACTCAGATCGGGGGGGCTCGGGGGGTTCGGATTTCAGAAATCCGAACCCGCTCATCCCGCTCATCCCTAAAATAAAGTGAAAAAGGGTGTTTTCACACCCTTTTCACATTATTTTAGTATCACCTACAGTTACTAAAGGGCAATTGGAGTAGAATTCGTAAAATTCTACTCCAAGCCCTAAGTATCACTTATTTTTAGTAAGCAGATCGCATTTCCCATAATTGTAATGAGAAATGTGATCTGACCAAAGTTATTAAAAATAAATTGTGAAAAAATACAGGGGAAAGCCCTGTGGTTACCGGACTCCTGCTCCGCTCTGACGGGGAGAGCAAAGCCCGGAGCCGGCCCAGTGATCAGCTGTGTGGTCTAAACAGACCGCAAGCTGATCACTGCAAGAAAAAGTAAAAAAAAAAGTAAAAAAAAAAAACTTACCTGAGTCCAGGGACCGGTGATCGGGGCTCCGGTAATGTCCTCTCTCCGGTCAGCTGGTCATCACGTGACAGCGTCTGAGTGCAGTATGAGATGTCAGCTGACCAGAGGACACGGAGGACATCACTGGAGCCCGGATCATGCAGGTAAGTGTAATTAAGGGAGAGGGAGGGTCACGGGGGGTCCGCGATCGCTGGGTGTGGGACTTGTCGACAGGGGCGGGGCTTAGCGCCGGGGGTTAGCAGCGTTGGCCGGGCGGTGCATGCGCGGGGCACTTGTCACAGTATTTTTTCACAAAAATACCGTGACTAGTGTGCGGAGGGGATTCGCAGGGACAGAGCTTTTTCTAAAGCTCTGTCCCTGCAAGGGATTTGTAGTAAATCCCTGTGATATTGCCTGAATTCACAATGGGAATTCACTTGGTAATATCACACTACAATCTACATTACCAATGCGGATTGTAGCAAATAGAGCCCTTAGACCTTTGTGGTAACTCAGAAGTATTGTTCCACAGCTCTGTATTATTTTGCCTGAAGATATAAATGAAAGCCTTTTTGGTAGATGGATGTTCCTAAAACTCATCTCAATACTCCTATGGATTTTATGAATGTATTGAAACCATAAGCAACAATAGTGCAGAGAGTTGTACTGTATACTGCAGCAATTTTTAATCATATTGTTTTATTTGTGTATAAATTTGTATATATAATTGATTATGTGGATGTAGTGCTTGCCGGTGTTTGTTGAGCCATACACATGCTTCCTGGTGAACGTAGGTGAGGTCAATGGGAGGCCCAGAAATTAGTTATAGAGCTTGAGGGCTGGAATTATATGTGTAATTCCATGGCTCCAGAGGAAAGCCTTTAACAATGAGACAGTGTGACTGAGCAGCCTGGAGACATCTCACTGAGTACAGAGCATACCACCATTTCATTAAATTTAATTGTTTGTTTAATCCAGTTTTCCCAGTTTATGTTTTTTTCATTTTGTATTACCAAACAATCTTACATTTCTATGAGAGTATATGGACACATGTAATAACCCTGTGACATTCTCCCGATGGGAGTGGTAGGGTATGACTGAACTCTGTTCTTCACCTGCTGGATCTTCCGAGTTGGCCTCTTCATAAGGTTATTTTATTTATTTCACCACACAGCAGAGAGGTGGAGTTTCTACCTCATACACAGTAAATGACATAGGAAGGGTGAACTTTTTTATTACAGTTAGTATGAAATTGGGATGTTACCCTTAAATTTGTAAATTTGACCAAGAGGTCAAAGATAGCAACTTACTCTTCCAAGGTACACAGTTATACTACCATATAACAAGATAAGACACATGCAACTTAACATCTGCATTATCAAGTGACATTATCGGTGTACATGAATATCAGTTAACCAGTTTACCACAGATATAGTTAGAGTATTGTTTTTACGCAGAGTACACTTTATTGCAACTATACTATTCTTACCATGCAACTCTACTATTTAGAACCAATCCAGCAAGTCAAGCAAATAACTAGGTTTTTAAAATTTAAAACAATTTACATTAAGATATAATGATAATTAATCAGTTATACTCGCTAATTATTAAAGCCTATACTTTATATTTCAGATAATAAATCTATATATGTGGTTTAAAACTAGCCTGGGAATTTAACTATTAACATTGCAGCTGAGGTTGGTGCACGTGATGGATTGAAGGGCTACTGATGCCAGTCACATGGAATTGGTACAGCACTTGGGGTGAGGGGTTATTAGGAGGGATTACTCAATATCGTTGGTGAAGTCTCTATCAAACAGTACAAGGAATTTTGTATCCTAAAGGTTTCATCAGGAAATGATAGTTCTATACTCGACTCACTATACAACTTCAGTCGATGAGGCGAAGAATCTTTAGCTGTATGATACAGATGTGTCCACATACATCTATCCTCCATGTGCTACAAGTCACGCCACACATAAGGCTATCTAGAGGAAGTAAAAGTCGTAACAAGGTTTCCGTAGGTGAACCTGCGGAAGGAGCTGTGTGACTTGGTAGCGCCGAGCGTTTTTTCGTGCAACTTTTTACCTTCAAATGTGTCTTTTTTGCACAGCGATGCAAATAGGATGCAGCTTCTGCTGATTAAACTGATATACGTCATGCCTATATTCTGTGTGCGACTGCGGGTGCATAATGCAGGGGCTGTGACACTGTAATCAATGTAATCAATATTTGCTGTGTGTAGCAGGTAGACATGTAAATTATACACTTTGGACAAAGTAGGGCTTATATTGAATGGTTCCAGCTGATGTTGATCTCGTAGCGCTGGAATAAATTTAATAAATTCTGTCAAAGATTGTTAGACTCATGAATATTCATTATAACAATTAAACTTTATATGGATATGAGGTGAGTAGGGCCTTAACCTCTGGTAATACTGTACCTCAATCAGAAACTGGCCTACCAGATTGAAGCAATGAAGAGAATTGGACAATGTTGGGCAGATTCTGGATATCTTCCCCACCGTTGCTTGTTTTCAAAGAGGGAATGTCCAACTCTGGACATTTGTGGTCTAGCTTTCCCGATGAAGAACTCTTATATTATCCAATGCTGTTCATTGGTTCAATCTGGTAGGCAGCCAATTTAACTTATGAATTTTGCTAGATAATTTTTTTCCTAAATCTGGGTATCGATCTCTACTAATTGAGGACCATCTGGGATTTAAAAGAAGTTCCTGTATAAAACAAAATCCAGTAAATATTGAATGCGATCATTCCACATAATCAGTAAGAGTACAACCTTAAGGGACTTGGAAAGCTTTATACTATCCTATGGAATTTAGGACATATCATGTTTCTTCTTTGTTTCAAATCTATTACCAATGTTACACTATGGAGTTTTATTTTTTTGTTTCCTAATCTCTATGAAAGGAAACCCAGTAACATCAGGTTTTCCAAAGGTTATCTGGAAAAGAAGATGTGATTGACAGCTTTGTGTCTTCTGTGGAACCATTCCATTTATTTAAGCTTACAGACAGAACACATATGTTAGGATTGATTTTCTAGTAGGACTGACCAACTATATTATATACATGAGGTAATGCACCTACTATTGCTGTAATATATCAGGGTATTATAAACCACCAATGAGTATATGCCATATAAGAGAATAAGGCTACAAGCAGAATACTGTAATAGGGGTGAGGAAACACAAAGGTGACTACTTATTATTATAGCCTGATATTTCACTGTATTGGAGAGTGCTATACCTTATAATTCATATGTAGCAGTTATGGAGAAGTTACACATTTTATTATTCCATTTTAAGATTGAAGCTTCCCCCTTACAGAGTGATAGTTGTTATGCTTCCCATTTTAGTTGAACTTTTTTTGAAGAATAAAAAGAAAGATGTCCGCCTGTCACATAGATGTGAGAAGGTTCTGGGGGTGATTCACAGGTGGCCGCAGTTTCAGTATTGGCTGCAACTTTTGTCACATCCGCTCCTGCCTCTTTATGTTAATGCCGCAGCTGATGGGCATCCGATTGATTACAAATAATCACTATCGGCAGACCATCGGCCACACCATTGGACATTGCACCTGCCTATAGACCATGGCCGCTGGTGTTAGTGGAACTGCGTCATTAGACGCAAGCAAAATCTTTAGATGCAATCTCTGACAACGACATGCCCACGGCAGCCTGTTAACCACCTCTTCTTCCCCCCAGTTACCATCCAGAAACGCCCATCGAAATTGCATGAATCTTAATGCAATTTTGATGTGTGTCCCTTAGCGGTAACCATTGGGAGGCATGCGTAGTGCGTTACAGGTGCATGTTCAGAGGAAACATTCCCTGCCTACGATTCAGAATCACTCCCCGTGGGCCTTGCTTTGGGGGAATGATTGGTGCTGTATTAACTCTAGATATTGTAGAATGCAATGAATGGTTGAATATGGACTATAGCATGTCACTACTGTATCTGCCATGAGTCAGGTCATTCTTGATATGTGAAAGAAAAGTTATAGTACTTTCTTGTTTGTTTACAGTATACATTCCAGAGAATGGGAATATTTAAATAAGATAAAGGAGTTGAGAGAGCACATTTACTGTGGCGGGAGTACGCAAATCCTTATATGGGGAGACACGGTACATGAATGCTCCACCATTTACAGTATGAGATCTCAGAGGTCACTTCTTGTCCTTATACATTAACCGGTACATACATTAACCTCTTCATTTATGATTGCCATCACCTGTGTTGAAACTAGTTAAACACAGGTGGCGGCAATCATAAACTAAGAGGGAAGTCCAGGAACAGAGCATTATGTCCCTCCTGAAATGGGTCATGTTGGAGGTATGCAGTCACAGTGTAATACAAAGTTTTAATAACACAAACAATGACATGATATAATGACAGTACATTAGTCCTCTCAACCTCATTATTCATTTATACCTTAAATAAACTAAACTGAGCAGCATTTTAGGAGAACTGAAAATTGAAAATGAATATAGGCGGTGATCCTTAAGAGGTCATTTAAACCCCGGGGCAGTGCAGTTTGGGAGCATTACCTGCAGGGCAGTTAATGTTTTGTTGTTAGGTGAAGGTGATAGCCAGTAGGGTACATTTTTAGTGTTACTAGGGGTGGAATTAAGCTTTATACTGATTGGATCAGGCAGGGATCTGCATCTTTTGCTATGTGTTCCCCTTCCTCCCTCCCTTTCCCCGTTTTCTGTGTTGGCTTTTTATGTGCGGGGAAAGTATGGCATTCCAGGGGTCATCCGGCTGCATGAGTTAGGTGCTCCCCTTCAATACACTGGGTAGGCTGATTTTACTCAACTGGGGTCATCGGCACTCTCTTTCTGGCAGGCCTGGAAGTACATTGGCATTGGAGTCGGAAACCTATTTTGCTTGCCATTGTGAAATGGAAGTACTGTAGGCCCTTGCAAGCTGTGGTAAACTCAATTTGAATACATGGAGTGATCATTGAATAACTGGCCATCCACCATACTTTTTATAGGTTGGAACCTGATGTGATTTACTAACGCCAACCTGTAAATCTTGATGCAGATTGATTTAATAGGGATATATCCAAAGGTGGAGAAGTGAACATGTACTCTGCACAGTGTGTGTGCATGACATATAAAGAAGCATTACAAGTCCGCACTTCTTGAGGTGCAGAAATGACATAAGTGCACCCACCTCTCTTCTTGCTTTTCTTATAACCAACTTCTGTCATCTGTCAAGGGCTGATTTTGTGATTTTGAGGAAACCCTCAGAATGGGTTCTGCCCTAAGTGCAGTAGCCAGCACCCTGGGTGTTTATCAAAGGACTATAAAAGTCTAATTGAGAAATCAGATCAAAAACATATAAACAGTCTTAATCTGGGTACACTACACACTATACAATTTTCTGTCCAATATATAGTTCCAGGACATATGTGGATCGGAATGATATATTGTACACATTGTATAATGTGTATGCCCTATCTGCCGTTCCCAGCCATCATTCATTGAATCATCCCATCTGTTGTGCTGCACATCAGATGGGACAATTCCATGGCCGACGCAGTGCTGTGCAGCATGTAATGATAAATTGTGCCATCGTACAGCGGATCTTGTAGTTTGCAGTGACATGGTGTATCATTACATGTCATCTCTGCATCGCAGGGTCGCATGGTCATAAGGTATGTACCCAGCTATACTACAGAACAAACCAACTCTGTGCTGGAAAGTTTCTTAAGTTTATCAAGAGCCACCTAGGAAATACTTGTGGAGAGATGTATCAAACCTAATAAAGAAGACAATGGAAGTGTTGCCCATAACAACCAATCAACTTATAGAATGTATAAGATAAATCATAGCTACAACTTGATTGGTAGCTATGGGCAACATCTAATTTGTCCTTCCTCTAGGTATGTTGGACTCTGGAAATGACAATAATGCCATCCCTGGTGTATACTTAAAATTAAGATTAAATGTAATACTTACACATACCGTAATTAACAAACTGAAAAAAAAAATCATTACTAAAAAAAAAAGTGAATTGTGACTGTATATCACTCACTCCTTTATCTCACTGCTGAACCAACCTGGTGAAGCAGGACATTGGATGTATTTAGTTAATTTCATAAATAGAGGTTTTGTTGGTCCCATTTGCTAGCAGCAAAATATATAAGTATGATTAGACCATGTTCTGTTTTTATTGTTTACTATGTAGGTACGGTTGTAACATGCGTATCAACTGTGACATGTTTTATTCTACATTGAATTTTGGAACATTAAAGACGCACTGCCACCTAGGAAACATCTTTCAAATATTAAGTATCCCCCATATGTACTACTGTATGATCGGATTGTAGCAGATATCTCCGATATTTGCCACGGTCTCTCCATTTTCAGCTGCAAATGCAGCCTTCATAGGTTTGTAGGGGCTACTGCGCTGTCGAATTTACCAAGCTCCGCAATGCTTGGCACCAAAAGAATGACTTACGGCTGCCGCGGGTGACCTGAACCATGATGGCGTTACGCTTATCACACTGCTTCCAGCTCTTCGCCAGGACAAGCTCTTCTCGGAGTTTATCTCCTGGAAAGAGAAACTTCGTAAATTTGTGTGAAAATAAAAAAAATTCATATTGCAAATTTGGGTGAAAAATATTTATTACATCATCATTAAAAATGCGTATTGTGATAAATATGCCCCCTATTGGTAATGTCGTTTTAAATAATTCTCTTAACATGACTTATTTGCAATTTTTACGTACAGTAGTACTTCTCCTCCACAACTGTGTTATTAGCTGGGAAAGCAATTTGTGTGTGTTTTTTTCCCACCAATTAAATTATTTTTTCAAGCTTCAGATGACGCTTAATGTGAAATTTATCAGTTATCAGGCACACTAGGATTTCATAAACTCAGAAGCAATTTACTTATTTTTCGTCAAAACTCCCCACTGGTTTTTAATAAGATACAGCAGCAGAGATTCAGTTTTCAGAGGTTTTATTTACAATTTAATCAAAATGTATAATGAAAATAATTTGCATGGAAATGTAAAGAATGAGTCTTTCAGAGTCTGAACACTGAGCCTTCTTAAAGCAGCTTGTGCTTAAACATGAGAAACTATTCTCAAAGACTTAACACAGCTTCTTCTGATATTACGTCTGATATTACTGACGTGTTCAAACTTCAGTCATGAAAAACGATCTTAAAAGTAAATACTGCAGCTATGCCATGTATATGTGATTTTATACGTGAAGATTTCATTAAGCTAAACTTAAAGTGGGAGAATTTAATTAGACGAGGTAAAGTATTGGTTTACCACAGCTTGATTTAATGCATGTACCACATGGTCATTTTCTTTACCACGCGTGTGTGCGCTCCCGCCTAACACGCAATTCAATTGTTAAAGTCTTATCCCAGCTGTCAAGTGGTAATTATAAAATCTCCCCCTATATCACATTGAATCACTTTAACATGCATATAAATTCAGCCCAAAGAGTAAAACTATAGGTTGTATGGTTCTTTGGCACTTGCTGCTAACACATACAGTAGTAACCCTTTTTTAATCCAGGTTTGACATTTTGTGCCATGTGATGTGACTTTAAATTTAGTGATAAAACCACTGAGGGCTCTATTTACTACAATCCGCATTTTGAATGCAGATTGTAGTGTGATATTACCGACTGAATTGGCATTGCGAAATCAGGCAATATCACAGGGATTTACTAAAAATCCCTTGCAGGGACAGAGCTTGCGATAAAGCTCTGCCCCTGCGGATCCCCTCCGCAGCCTTATCACTGTATTTTTGCAAAAAATACCATGACAAGTGCCTGAGCATGCTCCGACCGGCCGCCACTAAACCCTGCCGGTAAGCCCCGCCTCTGATGATCGCGACCCCCACTCCCTTAATTACACTTACCTCAGGTGATCGGTGCCCCGGTGATATCCTCCGTGGCTCCAGTCAGCTGACATCCCATCCTGCACTGGGACCCGGTCAGGTGATGACCAGGCCCCAGTGCAGGATGGGATGCCAGCTGACCGGAGGGAGGACATCACCGGAGCAGCAATCACTTGCCCTGGACTCTGGTAAGGTTTTTTTTAACTAATTTTTTTTTATTTTTTTTTACAGTGTATCAGCGTGTGGTCTGTTTAGACCACACAGCTGATCACTGGGGCCGGCTCCTGGCTCTGCTCTGCCTGTTAGAGCGGAGCAGGAGTCTGGTAACTGGGGTAGACCCTGGATAACGCCACCTCGGTATTTTTACACATTTTATTTTTAGTAACTTTGGCCAGGTCACATTTCCCATTACAATGATGGAAAATGCGATCTGCTTACTAAAAATAAGTGATAATTAGGGGTTGGAGTTGAATTTTACGAATTCTACTCCAATTGCCCTTTAGTAACTTTAGGTGATACTAAAATAATGTAAAAAGGGTGTAAAAACACCCTTTTTACTTTATTTTAGTAAAAATAATGTTAATAAATAGAGCCCTGAGTCTCAAACAGAAATTATGAGATGTACTATGGGCAAAAATGCGGTCAAATCCCAGAAAAAGCCATTTTCATGGGGTTGACTGCGTCTCTCTTATGTACCAAGCTCTGGAATGCGATACATTCCGGAGCTTGGACCTGGTGGGTAACACCATCTTTAGATGGCATTACCTAATAGAAGCCTATGGGCTTCTTTCTGCAATTCCCCCACGGCGGCGCTCGCCATTCTGCGCATGCGCAGAGGGACTTCTGGGTATTAACCCTGGAAGTCCCTCTTTCGCAGAGGAGAACTCTTATCGGGAGTGCTGTGCTTTGCGATTTTAATCATATTTGTAAGGACATACCGACATAATTAACATGTACCTGATAAGTGTCGGGATGTAGTACATCCCGCCCTAACTCCTTACTCAATGATTGTGAACTTTGCAAAATGAGAATTTCCATCCAATGTAATGAAGAAAATAATTAATCTTTATTGATGAATCCAAATATAGATGAGAGATTTCTTGGGTTCAAACCCCCCAAACAATGAATAATCCTGAGTGTTGTCATGGAACGCACATATTCACTATAGCAGATAACCTTGGTATAAAATCATTTTCACAGTATCACAAAGTAAAACAGTAGCATGATATTAAAAATATTTTAAATTAGTGAATGGAGTAAACATAAAATAAATATATAGGAAATATCTCACTTCAATATCACTGCTATGCATTTCACAAATGCCATCCGCTTCTTCAGGAAGTTAAGGAGTGAACTCGGAATAAAATAATGGTCTAACAGCATCTTAATCAGCATCGGAGAACACATTTTTTGATTCTGTTCTCATTTGGGTATATTTGTTAGACCCTTTACCTTCTTGACTGCAGATTACGATACGTCCCTTGGTGCCAGTGGAATCATAAATATATATTGTTTTTTTGGTAAAAATATATACAGCAGAAACTATACAGCTGTGCACACAAATGACTATAGTCACTAGTTGCAGCATTGTGCAGCAAGGGGTGGAGCTACAATAACGTAATTCACAGTATAACGTCCCCAGCACCACCCACCTTGGACTCCCCTTCTGACATTTCCCGGGCAACCCGAGTAAAAGTTTGGCAAGTATACACCAAGCATTCCATTTCATCTTATTTCTGATGAGAATGTTTTTAGTAATGTTTTTAGAAACAAATACGGATAATATAAAAAAAATGTTTTTTTTTACTTTTAAATAAGGACAAATTCATCAATGTATTTTTAATGCAGTTGACATTTTTGCTTGCTTAACATTGTTGAGATCTATCTAAAGCCAGTGTTTTTGTTGTGGTGGTACCTTTGTATTGGTCCAATTTTTTAGATTTATATCTAGTTCCGAAAACAGGACAAAATCAGTTAAATCATTTAAGAAATGAATAAAGTAATTTTCTGCACACTTAGGCAAAGTGCACTGTCACATTTTTCTGAAGATCGGCACCTTGTTTTCATAAAAAAGCTGTCTACATTTCTATGAATAATTAAATACATATTTTTAGATCACTATTAAGACTACTTTTGTAAATGTACGTTTCTGTATTATTATAACTGTTGGGAGGAATGTGTATATGTAATTATGATCATCAGAAATGTCATGAATTTTTAAAAAGACTCAGTCTACTCAGGAAAACAGTTTTATCCACAAATAAATTGGAATGAAAGATTTCCAAAACATTCAATGTATAGCTTTGAGCAAGTAGAGGAGCAATACAAAGTTTGGAGTCTTAAATCTAATAAATTTAAATAATGAAGCATGTGGATAGATATGTACTATTACTGATATAGAGTTGTGTCCGCCACTTCTTTACATGCGTTATTTGTAGAGATGAGCGGGTTCGGATTTCAGAGATCCGAACCCACCCGAACTTAGAAGATACGTGGCAGATCCGAGTCTGCTCGGGTTTTACCGCCTGACTTGGATCTTAAAACGAGGCAAAACTTCATCATCCCGCTGTCGGATTCTTGCTTGTTTTGGATTGTGTAAAAGGTTCTGCGATTGCCGCCATTTTTCATTCTGGCTGTGGAGAGTGAAGAGGGAGGGGGCTGTGAATGTGATCGCTGTGCTGTGCTGTTGCTGACGCTGTGCATAGAGGCTGGCTACTGTTGTCACTCAGGGGCTGGCTGCTTAATGTCCATATAGTGGCTGGCTGTTGTCCCGTCCACTCCATGGGGGTTGACTGTTGTCCATAGGGGCTGGCTGGATGTTGTCCATATAGGAGCTAGCTGGCTGTTGTCCATAGGGGCTGGCTGGCTGTGCTGCTGTGTTGTCCAGGGGGTGCTCTGTCCATCGGGCAGCTCTTCACCCCCAGTGTGAAATTTTTTTGTGTGTGTGTATGTTAGCCACACTCATCAGCAATGTACAGTAGGTGCCTGTGTCATTTATCAAGGGGCTGCTGCCTCTTTCAGGGGTGCTCTTCATGCCCAGTGTGAAAAATATTAAAAAAATTTTTCTATGTGTGTGTGTGTGTGCACATTACCCACACTTATCAGCAATGTAGGTGCGCAGGGGTGCTGCCTGTGTCATTTATCAAGGGGCTGCTGCCTCTTTCAGGGGTGCGCTTCACCCCAGTGTGAAAAAAATAAAAACTATTTTTTTCTGTGTGTGTGTGCGCGTTAGCCACACTTATCAGCAATGTAGGTGCGCAGGGGTGCTGCCTGTGTCATTTATCAAGGGGCTGTTGCCTCTTTCAGGGGTACTCTTCACCCTCAGTGTGAAAAAAATAAAAACTATTTATTCTGTGTGTGTGCATTAGCCACACTCATCAACAACTTAGGTGCGCAGGGGTGCTGCCTGTGTCATTTATCAGGGGGCTGCTGTCTCGATCAGGGGAGCTTCCCCCCAGTGTGAAACAAATAAAGTATTTTATTTCTGTATGTGTGCGTGCGTCAGCCACACTTATCAGCAACATAGATGCGCAGGGGTGCTGTCTGTGTCATTTATCAAGGAGCTGCTGCCTTGTTCAGGGGTGCTCTCCCTCCCCCCCCCAGTGTGAAAAAAATTTTTTTTTCTGTGTGTGGCTGTGTGCATTAGTCACAACTTAGCTGCACTATAATTGCTTGGTGACACTGCTGTAAGACCGCAGTGAGTATGGAGGACAGTCACATCACAGGAGAGCAAGATCCACATACCAGTCTTGTAGCTGTCGGAGGCAGTTATGCTGATGATGCAAGGCCGTTAACGTCATCTATGAAGGCCGATGCACCAGCGCTTAAGTCAAGCCATGTGAGAAAATCAACTTTTACCCTGTTAAAGAATAAAAAATCTAAAGCTAAGTCAGCTTTAGAGAAACAAAAAATTGTCAGTTTGCCATTCACTACATGAAGTTGTAAGGAAAGGATAAAGCCTCTGCCTTTATTTATGACTGGTGGTTCTAGTTGTGATGATTTAAGCCCTTCTGCTTGTAGAAGAGGTACAAAAAAAATTAAAATTGTCTCAGAAAAGTCACAGATCCCCGAGGAGAGTCCAAGTGTGTCCGTGTTTGCCATGTGTGAGCCTGAGCTTTCTAATACTGTACTTGCAGAAGATCATCCTTCCACCATTTGTGTGCCCTCTGCAAATGTGGGGGTGAGCAGCACAAGGCAACATGCTGATGTAGAAATCGAGGATGCTTCTGTAGAATTGCACCAGGAGGATGAGGAGGATATTTACGTAGTTGGCAATAACAACAATGATGATGAGGATGATGATGAGGATGTTGATGCCAAGGATGTTTGTGTAAAAACTGTCAATCAGGCAACAGTTGTTGCCCATGGTGGGAAAAATCCCATTGTTGCCATGCCTGGGCAAAGGACCAAAAAATCCACTTCTCATGTGTGTATCAAAAAGACTACTACTAGTAGTAATTTAAATTTTTTTTTACTATTAAACAGTCCTTTGTTAGAGGAAGTAAGTATAACAGCTGTCACCCAGTTTCACAGCGGATTACTGTGCTAGTTTTAGATGGTGAAATAATAGAAAATGAGAATGATAGTGTGAAGGAAGTGCAAAGGGAGGATGAGGGGGAAATTTGTGTCCTATCTGATGCTAATGAGACTGTTGATGAAAAGGATGTTGTTTGCGTAAATCGCCACCAGTGGCAGCAGTTCTTGCTCATGATAAAAAGAAAGCCAGAAAAGCCACATCTTGGGTGTGGAATTATTTTAATCTAAATTCTTACAACAGTTGTGAAGGTATCTGTTCCATTTGTAAAGCCATAGTTAGCAGAGGAAGGGACGTTAACCATCTAGGAACCTCCTCCCTGTTACGTCATTTGCAGCGACTTCATGCATTTTAACAAAATTATAATAATTTGTAAATTAATAACAGTATCAGCAACCAGCAGTTTGGACAGCACATGCAATCTACAACACCAACACCCTCATCATCAACCTCCTCCTTAATAATTGAAGGTAGTCCTTCCAAAAAATGTTTTGTGGGGGCCCATACAAACCAAGACGTTCAGCCACGAAAGTGTCAGTCCTAGTCGCTACAGTGCTTGGTTTGTTGAACTGTGAATGTCTTTTTTAATATCCCACATAAGAGTGGGTGAGAGGGACAATTCCATCTTGCACCTCCTTTTCTTTACATTTTGCACAAATTGGGGCATTGCCAACTGACATTATTATAGTTTATTAAACTGCCATCCTGTTTGCCACTGCTGTGTGGCAATGTTTCATAGATGTCCTATATTTTTTTAAACTGCCGTGCGTTTGTGAGCTGCTCTGTTGCTTACTTTAGCCAGCCAGCTCGCTGCAGCCTTTGGACTATATTGGTGAAAAATAGTGAAATCAATATTGTGAGCTGTGAGGTGGTTAAAAATGCATGGAAATGCCTGAAAATGATTGTTATTAAGGTTAATAATACTGTAGGAACAAAAACAGGCACACATTATGTGGTTTTAGCTGATTATATAATTTTCTGGAAAAAATACAGATCCAAAACCAAAAACAAAACACAAAGGAAAAAGATCCAAAACCAGATCCAGATCCAAAACCAGAGGAGATACAGATCCAAAACCAAAACCAAAACACGGGGGTCTGTGCACATCTCTAGTTATTTCTTATACGTAAGATGCATGTACTGCCTAATAACAAGCTGGAATACAATCAGTGGAGGACTTTCAGTTCAGGATAGTGTAGAGGTCACTCAACAGATCTGGATGAACCGACCTGCGAAGAAGAATAAACCCAGCATATTGCATCCACCGCAACCAAAATTGTACACATGTAAAACAGAAACAGAAGTGGTGAGGACCTGCACATACTATACTCCTCCTGTTGAAGTGTTCAGGGAACTTAAATGTGAGAAGGCAGAGGAGCCTTGCCACAGTTTTATTCTGGCCTGCAGAAGGGGACTACAGTTCTTCATAGGATGGAAGAGTTCCCCACTGGCATCTTACTAAGTGCAAGGGCCAAAGAGCAGAGAGGGTGCCCTGACCAAGTAACTTACCGTATGCCCTTGATTGGAGAAAACTGCTGCATTGCACTACACCTACAAGAAGCACACAATGCCCGCCCACAATGCTAACTACAAGCACAATTACCCCAGTAACAGTAACTGGTCACTAACAGCTGCACAACAATAAACTATGGCTGGTGGAGTTTATTTTCTTAACTGCCTAACAGCCTTATCACAATACAGCAGGACCGGACCGTAACTAGGGTGGTGCGACATATGCCACGGCACAGGGCACCGCATGGCAGGTGGTGCTGTTCGGACATGTCAGTTTTCTGCTTATAATCATTCTCATTTGTAGCTTCCTCTTCTTTTATCCCCGCCATCTCCTGGCCACCCCTATCTCCTCCCCAGCCAACTCTACATCTGGCCACCTTACCAAGCTCTTTCAGTTACATCCTCTTTTTTTTTTCAACACACACATTTCAAAATACTGTCATACCCGGGACTCAAGCCTATGACCTCTCACATGGCAGTCAGACAACTTAAACATGGAACAGAGGGCCTGATTCAGACCCGCTCGCGAGCGCTGAGTGGGTCGATGGTGCCCTCGTGCACATGCGCACGACGGAGGGAGCTCCGTTGTGCGCATGCGCGAGACCCGGCTAGCGACGGGCTCTCCGTCGCTCCGGGTCTCGCACCAAAGGGGACGTGCTGTCGATGGTGAGTGACAGCACGCCCCCTTTGGTTGGCGTGCCGTGGGCGTGGCTACCAGATGGAGGCATTCCTATGGGAACGCCTACCGTCTGGGTCCGGCCCCTCTGACATCACTAGTGATGTCAGTGGGAGTGATTTTGGCTCTGATAGAGCCAAAATCCCTCCAGGGCTTGCGGTCACCGAGACCCTACCGCAGAGTCTCATCGCAAGCCCGATGGTAGCGATGGTCTTGACCATTGCGACCATCATCATGGACGCTCGCATAAGCTGTGGGTGGTAACCCACAGCTATGCGAGCGTCCAGGAGGATGCTCCAAAAAAAACGCCCTGATTCATAGCGGGCGCTCGTTCAGAGCGTCCGGCTCTGAATCAGGCCCAGACTCTCTTCATCATCGTAAGGAACAATTCAGATTTGTCATGACCCTACCCCATGAGGCCACATTTTTAGGGGCTTGCGTCTTATGTCCCTATTTGGTTATTTATTAATTTTCAGGCGCTAATGCTCTTTCTGGCCCAGGGCACCAAAAAGTCTAGTTACAGAAGAGAAGAATGAGGCAATGAGCAATGCACTAAAGGTAGTACGCCAACAAGCTACAGTCAGGTGCATAAATATTGGGATATTGACAGAATTTTCATATTTTGGCCTCTATTCACCACCACAATGGCTTTGAAATAAAACAAACAAGATGTGTTTTAACTGCAGACTTTCAGATTTAATTTGAGGGTAATTACATCCAAATCAGGTGAATGGTGTAGGAATTACAACGGTTTCTATATGGGCCTCCCACTTTTTAAGGGGCCAAAAGTAATGGGACTATCAACTCAAAAGCTATTTCATGGACAGCTGTGGGCTATTCCCTCGTTATTTCATTATCAATTAAGCAGGTAAAAGGTCTGGAGTTGATTCTAGGTGTGACATTTGCATTTGGAATCAGTTGCTGTCGACTCTCAATATGAGATCCAAAGAGCTGTCACTATCAGTGAAGCAAGCCATCATTAGGCTGAAAAATCAAAACAAACCCATCAGAGAGATAGCAAAAACATTAGGTGTGGCCAAATCAACTGTTTGGAACATTCTTAAAAAGAAAGAATGCATCGGAGAGCTCAGCAACACCAAAAGACCCGGAAGGCCACGGAAAACAACTGTGGTGGATGACAAAAGAATTATTTACCTGGTGAAGAAAAACCCCTTCACAACAGTTGGCCAAATCAAGAACACTCTCCAGGAGGTAGGTGTATATGTGTCAAAGTCAACAATTAGCGTTCCCGCTAGGCTGTTTTAGCATGGCTCTCTTTCTGGAAGGCAAAAAGCACCCTGCCCTCCAGAAGGAGGGCAAAAAGCGCCCTGCCCTACCAGCCTGCGGGAACTGTCTTCACCTGCGGGTCACAGTGTCCCGCGGGTGAAGAAATGTGCGGTGACCTGGTTACCGCCGGAGAATAGATGCCGGGCGCGTGCGCCCGGCATCTATTCTCACTGTCTGCAGGGCTTGGGGGCTGCCCGGCGTGTCCGTAAGTGCCGGGCACGCCCCCAAGAGTGACGAAAAAGGGACGTGTCTTATAGACACGCCCACTTTTTGATGACCACGCCCCCTTCTTGGACGCGCGCACGAACGTGCCCTCTCTAGCTCCGGCACCCTGCCTCGCGCCGGAGCTAGAGTGAACACTAAACAATCAAGCGAAGACTTCACAAGAGTGAATATAGAGGGTTCACCACAAGGTGTAAACCATTGGTGAGCCACAAAAACAGGAAGACCAGATTAGAGTTTGCCAAACAACATCTACAAAAGCCATTACAGTTCTGGAACAACATCCTATGGACAGATGAGACAAAGATCAACTTGTACCCGAGTGATGGGAAGAGAAGAGTATGGAGAAGGAAAGGAACTGCTCATGATCCAAAACATACCATCTCATCAGTGAAGCATGTTGGTGGTAGTGTCATGGCGTGGGCATGTATGGCTGCCAATGGAACTGGTTCCCTTGTATTTATTGATGATGTGACTGCTGACAAAAACAGCAGAATGAATTCTGAAGTGTTTCAGGCAATATTATATGCTCATATTCAGTCAAATGCTTCAGAACTCATTGGACGGCGCTTCACAGTGCAGATGGACAATGACCCGAAGCATACTGCAAAAGCATCCAAAAAGTTTTTTAAGGCTAAAAAGTGGAATGTTATGCAATGGCCAAGTCAATCCCCTGACCTGAATCCGATTGAGCATGCATTTCACTTGATGAAGACAAAACTGAAGCGAAAATGCCCCAAGAACAAGCAGAAACTGAAGACATTTGCAGTAGAGGCCTGGCAGAGCATCACCAGGGATGAAATCAAGCGTCTGGTGATGTCTATGCGTTCCAGACTTCAGGCTGTAATTGCCTGCAAAGGATTTGCAACAAAGTATTAAAAAGTGAAAGTTAGAGTTAGGATTGTTTAGTTTGTCCCATTACTTTTGGCCCCTTAAAAAGTGGGAGGCACGTATAGAAACCGTTGTAATTCCTACACCGTTCACCTATTTTGGATGTAATTACCCTCACATTAAATCTGAAAGTCTGCAGTTAAAGGACATCTTGTTTGTTTCATTTCAAAGCCATTGTGGTGGTGAATAGAGGCAAAAATATGAAAATTCTGTCAATGTCCCAATATTTATGCACCTGACTGTAGATGCAGGGTGATCAGGAATGTTTTCCAGTACTAAATATCCTATTTGGACCTAAGTGGTGCAATCCATTTAATGAGCTATTCAGATCTACAGTATGTGCGACCATTTGGCAGAAAAATATGGTGAGGGCTTTGCTGGTTTTATGAGGACTCTACTTGCAGGCAAACTCAATCCGTGTTGCTCCTGTATTAGGCCTAGGGCCAAATGTAATATGGTGAGAGTTTAGGAAATGTGGTTGGTCGAGTTTTATCTTCAAAATGGGAAACATCTGGATGAGAGTTTAAATCGTGAGTCTAAAAACATGCGAGTTTGCATGTTCTCGGACTCTATCATATTGTCCAAGTCTTAAAAGTGTGAGAGTTTGCTGCTAAACTCTCACATTTTCTAAACTCTCACCCTTTTCCATCAGGACACAACGGGGAGGTCCCTACTGAATAAATTAAATATTCACTTGATGGCAAGTTGGTAGTAAGTGGATGGTAACAATGGTTAGTTAATCAGTGGGCACTGTATTGAATCTAGGTATTATTATGTTTATATGGCTAAAAATTTGTAGAAAGGTCATCTCAAGGTATGGAATGCAGCATGTAAACATATAAATCGATGAAGGAGGTTCCAATTTAGTTTTTAATGCATTAATATGTAAATAACATATAGGGTCCAATTTGATCGGGTGAGAGTTTAGAAAATGTGAGTGTTTTTGCGCACTTTTTAAATTCAACCAATGTAATAGAGTCTGAGAACAAAGCAACAAAGCAAACTCGCATGTTTTTCAGACTCAAAAAACTCTTACGATTTAAAATCTTATTCGGATATTTTCCCATATTGAAGATAAAACTCCACCAATGTGATAGGTTACTGCTAAACTCTCACATTTTATAAACTCTCACCCTATTACATTTGGCCCATAGTTTTATATATGGCAGTTATAAATCTAATGTAATTCGCAATATGATAATCAGATTAATTGTATGGGTAACTGTGCATCAGCTCAAATAAAGGAGCCTATTTATCTAAATATTTGCAGGATATTCCACGAAAACAATACTTATGGGTACCCCCGAAAAGGTCTAAGTATCCCCCAGATATACTATGGAGGGAGTGCAGCATATATATCCGATATTTGCCGTGGTCCCTCCATTTTCATCCGCAAATGCAGCCCCTGTTCGTTTTCTATGAGGGCTGCTGTGCTGCCATATTTACCCATTTCCGTATTTACCAAGCTCCCATAGGATAATGCCATATTCAGACTAATTTGCACATTTTTCAGGAGTGAGGGATTGAGGTCAAATAGGCTCACCAGGACTCACCAGGACTCAGCCGACTTTACAGTGACTCCCTGCGCAGATGATAGCCTGTAATAAAGCATCACATAGGCATCCTATCTGTTACAAAAACCAGGACTTAGTCATGCTTACCCTGAGCAGATGTGCTTTATTAAGGTGGATCACACTGTCTCAGAGCACTGTCACTTCATTCCGGAGGGTCATTGGTGTAGCCATGTTGACTCTAATCAGGTGAGCACTAGTTTCCTGTCTCTACCTGTCTCCTGCACTCACATGACAGCCTCCTCTTATTCCTGACAAGAGTGCCCTATTTAAGCCTGTACCTGCCACTAGCACATTGTCTGAACAATGTGTATGATTCAATACTCCTCTGTGTGTAGTTTACCTCCCTGTGATCTCTCTCACTAATGAGTGAACATTGCCTAATGATGGCCATACACTAGTACAACCAGCATAAGATGAGATTCATCTTACGATTCTGCAGCTCCCTGGCAGAGTCGGCCGCATGATTGACACACGATGTACATACGATCTCATGATACGATCGATCTGCAGTTTAGGAGGAAAAGTCATTGAAAGAACACACAATTCTTCAAAATGTAACTGAAATGACGCCAGTCGGACACGTGATGCATGGTATTCACAAATACACGGCACGATCTGCATACGATTACGATAGATAATATGGGCTGCACATCTGATCATACGATATGTTTTAACAGCTGGGGAGTGCGCATCGGATCATATCCTACCTAAAAATACTACACGATTTCGACACAATTCATCGTACGACGCGTCTAAAATCGGGCAATCGGCCCGAAATCGTGCTAGTGTATGGCTAGCATTAGATCCACTGCCTGACCCTGTGCTGCTGGCTACTGTATTCCTGCAAGCTGCTCCATTCACTCTGCAGCATTGTACTGTGTCCTGCTTCCAGCCGGCTTAGAAGTTGTTACTTCCGGTTCCAGTCTAGTTGAAGTCTCCGGATCCATTCCGGTTCTACCTCTGCAACCTCCGATTCCTTCTTTCAACAGCGGCACTCTCTGTGTACATGCATAAACTGAAATTACGCATGCTCACTTACGCTGCCCATCAGTGTAAATTATCACCAATAGTAATTAGCACACCCTGCACCCATAATATTACTTTCCTCTCCGGAGTCCCACGTCAGCGCTGGCGTCCGGTGATCTGTGCATACACTTTATACTGTAGGTACACTCTAGTGCCCAGAGTCTTAAACTCCGGCGCTAGCCGTGCACAGCTCAGTGCGCTACCAGCTGCCGGGCGGAGAGGAGGGGGCCAGTATCGGAGACTGCACATGGGCCCCCTCCTCTCTAGAAGCGCCCCTGCAGGGAGGGGTGTGATGGAGAGCTGTGGGTGAGGGGCAGTGTCGGACTGGGACATGAAAGGCCCACCAGGAGAATGCAGTCATAGGGGCCCACTAAGGAACTTGTCACTCTATGAAAGGGGTGTGGCTAACCACCAGAGAGGAGTGGCCAGCCAGTAGTGTCATAGAATACTATATAAACAAAAAGTGGACAAATAATATGCAGTAAAGGCCTGATTCTGAGTCACACAAGATGCAGATGACATAGTTGAGCGATCATTTGATACTGCGCGTACATGAAAATTTCAGAAAACCCACATGGCGCATGCGTAACCCTGAGTGTACGCCTAAAGGTGCTATTGCAATCTGGACAAATTTCATCATTTAAAACTCAAAATGTTTGGACTTTACATTTAGAATGCTATAGGGGACACTGATGGCTCTATTCATCATCACTTCATTTATACAATAGCAGATGAAAATTATTAGTTTCACCAACTTTTGTATAACTTGTCAGTGCTATTCATTATAAGGTAATGCAGGAGTTGATTACCTTTCACTACCAATCTGTCCCACTGTACCCATACACTAGTATGGGGATCTAAATTCATCAAGCTCAGAAAATACAAAATTTTCAGAGCTTGACTGCGGGATCATTTACCGTCTTCAGATGGTGTTTGTTCCCACACTGCAGCTGCTTCACTATGGGAAGGATTCCAAGATGTGAAGAGGGATCCATTCGCATCCCTCCGCCAATGCTCGGCTCCTACCACCGGAAGTTGCGCATACGTGAACCCAAGTTCACACATGCGCAGTAGCACTGCCAAATTAGACTCGGTAGTGCTAAGTATAACCTCTACTGAAGGGGACAGCTGATTTTCGGACCAGCTGTCTCTGCGCCATGGTGCAATGTTGAATTGCTGACGCTAGCGCCGATATTTAACATAATGAATAGGCCCCTGAGAGAGGTGTAGGGGATAGTGACAGATATAAGGGACACTGAGAGAGGTATAGAGGACAGTGATAGATACAGAAGGCACAGAATGACATATATGGGACACAAGAGATAGAGAGGGGGGTGATAGATAATTTAAGAGACAAAAAACCCTTGACATTGAAAGATTGATAAGGAACATAGGCCCTCATTCAGAGCCGTACGCTCTGAGCAGAGCGCACGCTCTGAATGAGGGCCGGGCTCCATTTTCATGGAGCGTCCTCCTGGACGCTCGTATAGCTGTGGGTCACCACCCACAGGCTATACGAGCGTGCTTTGTGATGGCCGCGATGGTCGAGACCATCGCGACCATCGAAATTGCGAGCCGGAGCCTGCGGTTGAGGTTTTCAACCGCAAGCTCCGGAGTGATTTTGGCTCTATCAGAGCCAAAATCACTCCCACTGACATCACTAGTGATGTCAGTGGGCCGGCTTCTGACGGGAGGCGTTCCCGTGGGAACGCCCCCATCAGGGAGGCACGCCCCCGGCACGCCCACCAAAGGGGGCGTGCTGTCAATCAACATTGACAGCACGCCCCCTTTGATCGGACACAACGAGCGAAGGACTTTCCTTCGCTCGTCGCGTCTGGCGCATGCGCACGACGGAGCTCCCTCCGTCGTGCGCATGCTCAGTGCATAACATCGACCCACTTGCGAGCGGACAGCCGCTCGCGAGTGGGTCTGAATCAGGCCCATAGGCCCTGATTCAGAGCCGGACGCTCTGACCAGAGCGCTCGCTCTGAATCAGGGCCCACCTCCATAATTATGGAGCGTCCTCCTGGACGCTCGTATAGCTGTGGGTCACCACCCACAGCATATACGAGCGTGCAGGTTGATGGTCGCGATGGTCTTGACCATCGCAACCATCGCCACTGCGAGCCGAAGCCTGCAGTTGAGTTTCTCAACCGCAAGGCCCGGAGTGATTTTGGCTCTATCAGAGCCAAAATCACTCCCACTGACAACACTAGTGATGTCAGTGGGGCCGGCTTCTGACGGTAGGCGTTCCCTTGGGAACGCCTTCGTCTGGGAGGCACGCCCCCGGCACGCCCACAAAGGGGGCGTGCTGTCAATCAACATCGACAGCACGCCCCCTTTGATCAGACACAACGAGCGAAGGAAAGTCCTTCGCACGTCGCATCTCGCGCATGCGCCCGATGGAGCTCCCTCCGTCGTGCGCATGCGCAGTGCACACCATCGACCCACTTGCGAGCGGACAACCGCTCATGAGTGGGTCTGAATCAGGCCCATAGAGGACACAGAGAGAGGTATAGGGGACACTGAAAAAATATAGGTTACACAGAGGTATAGGGGACACTGAAATAGGTATAATGGACACAGGCATAGGGAACACTGAGATAGGTATAGGGGACAGAGATATATGTATAGGGGACACAGGTATAGAGGACACATAGAGGTATAGGGGACACTGATATATGTATAGGGGACAGATATGTATAGGGAACACACAGGTATAGAGGATACAGAGGCATACGGTACACTGAGATAGGTATATGGGAGACACAAATATAGAGGACACAGAGAGGTATAGGGACACTAAAATATGTATAGGAGAAATACAGGTATAGAGAATACAGAGGCATAGGGTACACTGAGATAGGTATATGGGTTAAATAGCGGTATATGTGATACTGATATAGAGGGCACAGAGAGATAAAAGAGACACTGAGGGGTATAGGGGACATTGAAGGCATTATATTTATACAGGGGAGTCTGGGGCCAATGATGGGTTACAGTTGGATCAGTACTCACTGTAGTCAGCCAGGAGAACCACAACCTCAGTCAGCCAGGAGAACCACAGCCTCAGTCAGCCAGGAGAACCACAGTTTCAGTCAGCTGGAAGAGCAGCAGACACAGCCCCACAAAGAATGAATAACTCCCATGAGGCTACACTGCTGATGATCACCACGGGTCAAAGGAGCATGTGATAAGCTCCTCCAATCAGAGCTCAGCACATTCTCCTCTCACCCACCTGCAGAGTCTCATGGGATTTAGTTTCCGATAGTGCATTGCCCCGGTTCTCATTAGCCCACCTGACACCTGTAGCCACCAGCAACCAGGTCAGTCAGACAGTACACAGACAGCCTCTGACCTGGCCCCTCAGTCACTGGGTGCATCTCCTGCATAAGCCTGGGCTAAGCTCCTCCCCCCACTGACGTCACCACTGATTCTGCTAAATGGAATCAGTGATAATGGAGCCCGCAGCATGCAGCCCCCCGCTTTAAAGCTGAAGAATCCACAGAGCCTGGCAGGACCGGCTCAAGGGGTCGGAGCACCCTGTGCCGGCCCCCTCCAGCATGTCCTATCTTCGCGTGCGGTGAAGTGGGGGCATGGCCTAATTACCATAGGCCATGCCCCCTACATGACGTTATTAGGAGGCGTGTCCGCCTCCAAAATAATGTCAGGCTGGGGGGAGCCTCACTAGCTGGGCTTCCCCCAGCCCTCTCCCGTCACTGAATGGATGGCCGCGCATGCGCGCAGCATCCAATCTGAGTCTCCGGTGTTCGGGCACGGCCTCACAGCTGCGGCAGTGGGGGGTCCCCAACCTCCCGATTTAACAGCCCACGGGCCACTTCGGCCCATGGGTGGAACAGCAGGACAGAAATGCGGAATGTTGGGGAGGGGTGCACCCTCTATGGGTGGCGCCCCTGTGTGACCGCTGAGGTCGAACACCCCTAGAGCCAGCACTGGAGCTTGGCATGTAACGGAGCACACTGCTTACCTCTCCCGAGTCCCGAGCCACTCTCCCTGCAGTGACAGTCAGTGACAGCCGCCGGTGCTTTGCAGTATCTGAGAGGACTGAGACAGTCTCGGCACTCGGCTCCTCAGGCAGGCAGGCACAGGGTCGTGGGAGGTCACATGCTACGTGACATCCGTGACCTGAGACTACAGAGTCCAGACGTGGAGGAAGAGCGCCGCTGATGCTGATTGGCGCTCAGCTCAGCCGTGGCTCCTCTGTTTTGGAAGTTGGAACTACCTCCTTAGAAGCGGCTGCCGGTAGGACATGGAAAGGCTGGGACTCGGGTGACAATGGAGGAGGTGCCTCCTTCAGGGCTGGTGCTCGGCAGCAACTGACTCCATTGTCTTCGGGAGTTCCGCCACTGCTGCTAGACACCTTTATACCATGTTTCCCACAGGTTTGGGGTGGTTAGAACAGTCATACACAGAATGGTGGTTGCTCAATCAATTTATTAGCTCATCACAGATGCATGTAAGGGAGGGGTTATTCTACACAAGAAAAAAACAGAAAATATTCCTCCAGTACACTCCAATAGGCCAGCAAAAGAGTCTTACATCCTACACAATAATAGTAATGCAGAGATCTCATTTACATATATTTGCAAACATATGGTGAGCCACCAGCCACAGCAAGGCGTCTCTGCACTGGTGGTCCTATGCTACATGATAAATACACTATTTTGGATCATACATTTATGTGTGAACCAACTCACCTGGGGGCACCTAAGGATACTCCAACATGATGTTGCAAGGATCAGCAAGCTATTTGACCCCATACATGCCTCTCAGAAAAGTTATACACAGAATGGTGGGTACTCAATCAAAGTATTGGCCCATAACAGGTGCATGTAAGGGAGGGATTCATCTAGACAGATAAAAAATTCCCCTAGCACACTGCAGTAGGTCTGCAAAAGAGACTTAGGGGTAAATTACTAAGAAACGTGTCCTGCCCAGGTCTGTCTGTTTTTAAACATGGGTAGGAACAATCAGAATCAGGAGGTATTTTTAAGAAGAAATTTACCAAGATCCCATGTTTGTCAGGTTCAGGTTTCCAGATGGTGTATGTGATCGTTCATACCTGTGTTTAATCTCAGTGTTTCCTGCCCGTGTTTCCCTCCCGAACAAGCAGCCTGCACATATCAGTGACATACGTGCAGGCTGCTTGTGTATTTGAAAGTTATTAAAGGGTTAAAACATAAATAAAAATTTACGTGGGGTCCCCCCCCCAAAGTATAACCAGCCCCGGGCTCCTGAGTCAGTCCTGGTTCTAAAAATACAGGGGGGAAAATGTCTCGGATTCCCACGTATTTTAGCCAGTCCTGGTTTTTTAAAATAGGGGAAAAAAATGACAATGGGTTCTCTTTATTTTTAAAACCAACACCGGACTCAACCTAGCCGGGGTGTAATGCCATAGCCAGGTGACTGTTTCACCGGGTCACCTAAGCCAAACCATTTAGTCAGGGGAGGTGGGGACCCCCAATAGAGGGTTCCCCCCTCTCCCGAGCATCCCAGGCTTATGTCAAAGCATTAACACCCCACTTACTTTCTATCTGGTGATCTGTCCACTTTTCTAGTAGAATTTCCACGTTTTTCCTAAAAAAAAAAAAATCCAGTACTCCCCTACCTCCTTGCGTAGCACGGTCCACTTGTGCAGTAGACTACCCGGGACTTGGCAAATAAACAAACCGCTCTAGAGTAAGAGACTGCTGATTGGCTGTGTGCGGTTCTCATGTGCGGCCTCTGATTGGCTGGCGGCCCAACAAATGACAGAAACCATCCAGTCTCTGTCATTTACCGGGGTAGAGATATATGTGTTAACACATACATCTCTACATGTCCAAAATGGTCCGGGCTATTCGGTTTATTTTTTTGTCAAGTCCCGGGGAGTCTACTGGACAAGTAGACCGAGCTACGCAAGGAAATAGGTGAGTATTGGATTTTTTTTTAAAGAAAACTGTGGGAATTCTACTGGAGAAGTGGACCAATCACCTGGTAGAAGGTAAGTATGCGTGAGAGTATTTTGTATGTAATAAAACTGTACTTTCAACCGTGTGTGAGTTCTGTTATTTTTTTTTTTTTTTACAGTGGGAGTACGGGTGCCGGCTGCCTGCTGGCACTTTTAGTTCCAAAACTGGGCAGGCACACTGGCATCTGTAGTCCCACTGTAAAAAACAATAGTAACGAGTGTCGGCTACAGAACCAAAATTAAAATAGGGGAGTCTCACCAACTGTCCTTTCAATTGCTGCCAAACATTGCCGGCTGGGACTCACTGGCAGTTGGTGTGGCTCCCCTATTTGAATTTTGGACTGCGCTGCAGCCCCACCTCTGGAGCCACCACTGATAGTAACCATCTTTTATTCAGATTATTACCCCTGCACCCACTGGCCAGGGGTGCAGGCAAGAACCCTGGGCTTCAGCCTAAGCCTGGGGGATCTTGAGAGAGGGGGGACCCTTCATTCCCAAGAAGCTGTCATCGCAATAATGACAGGTTTTCGGGATAGATTATAGAACCGAAAAACAACCTGGCGCCTAGTCTGACAAACACCTGTATTTAATTAATACAATTATTGCTGCAGCTAACTGTTTGGAGGAAATTGCCACCCCTCTTATGATGGGTATACACTATACAATTATCTGTCAGATATCTGTCCAATCTGGCTGGTTGCACTGAAAATCTGGTAATGTATGGGAGCAAATGACAATCGTCCCTTTGCTCACAAACAAAAATTGCCATTCAGAAAAATTTGTTAAATCAAATTAATTTAACCAATTTGAACAATCATTTTTTTCCATTTTCCAGTGTTTAAGACCATATGGCCGATTGTCATTGACTCCCATACATTACCAAATTTTCATTCCAACCAGCCAGATTGGACAGATAATTGTAGAGTGTATGCCCAGCATTAGTAATACAAGATAAAAAGGAACAATGTGACAGAAAACGCTGCAAATTGGTTAGATGAATCACACATTTGGTTTGGATAATTCTAAGATGTTTAATGAGATTACAAAATAAAAATGGCCATAGATTCTCGAAAATAGACAATATATTGGGATATACCCCTAAAAATTACAATACAGCTCACATACATAGAGCAATGACTCAATCTAGTTGGTAATATATTTGAACTGCTATTAGTTCTTATAACCACACCATAAATATAATAACTGCAAAATTGTTATATAACAGCTCCACACTTCATATGCAAAAACAAGCATACAGATTTAAATTGCCAATTAATATATATAAGAGAACCACACAGTCACTTCTCCATTAGTCTGGTGACTATTTGTTGTGGACAGTTTTTCCTTCGAATGGATATAACTTATTCATTACTTCAGTATAAAAACCATATAGACAGTGCCTTTTAAGCTGCTAGATATTTTCAGGATTTTAACACTCCTTCTCCCCTGTAATCTACTTATTTAGCAGAGTAGATACTTATGGAGAAGAGGAATGATGAATTCTTCCTGTAATTAAGTAGAACTCCATGCGAGATCTAAACCTAATTACCTCCATCGAGTTTTTAGTTATGATGAAAAGGCCTCATGGTCAGGGGCACCAAGAAGGGGGGGAGGCGGGTACTATTTACCCGGGCTTCCTGGAGGGGCCCAGGAGAGGGGCCCGAGTCTGACACGGCCCCCCCCCCCACTCCCACCATGTCATCTGAGCAGCCCAGTGGTAGTTTCCTCCCCTGTGGGAGGAGCGATCATCCTGATCGTGCCCCCCTTCCTGGATATGCGCTGGGCTGAGGAGCTCATAGCACCCCTCTCCCCAGCGCACAGCACCGCTTCGCAGTACTCCAACTGTGTTTTTTCTTTTTTTTGAATTAAGGGGACATGACCACGCCTCCCGTGATTAGGCCACGCCCCCTTCACCCGGGCCCGGGTAGGCTCTTGGCAGCCCTGCCCATGGTGAGAACAGTCCCCAGTCTCTTTAGCCATTTAAGACTGACTTACTGCATAGACGCAGGCCCGCCAAGAGCCGTGGCGGGCCCCGGTAATAGGGGGCGTGGCCTAAGGGGGAAGGCGTGGACACGCCTCCTAGCCGAGAAAAAAAAAAGATTTGCAGCCGCGGCGCTGCATGCTGGGGGGAGGGGCACTCTGAGCCCCCTCAGCCCGGCGCAAAGCCAGGGGGGGCGTGATCAGTGTGATCACTCCCCCGCACAGGCATAGGAGACTGCTGTGGCTGCAGCCAGCAGCCACGAGCAGTCTCCAACTGCAGCTCAGCACACGCTGCGTGCTGGGCTGCTGTGATGGGGGGGAGCGGCGCCGGACCCGGGCCCCCGCCGGGCCCCTCAGGAAGCCCGGGCCCCGGTAATCTGTACCCGCCCCCCCTCTCTCGGCGCCCCTGCATAGACGTTCACTGTTAACTACAGTGGTCTGTGGAGCCCATTCAGACCCGCTCGCTAGATACTTTTGCTCGCTCCCAGCGTATGCAAATCTAACGCACGCCCAGCATGGCAGGCGATCGTACGGTAAGGCCCACTGTGTCTTGGCGTGCGATCACTTTGTGTATGCAGACGCCCACCAGCCATTCATAAGATGCCCACTTGCGAATGTCATCTCCTGGAAGTGCATGAAAACATTGGTACATAGAGCACCATCGGATGTGCTCGCAGCGCTTGAGGTTGACTATACCTTGCTGCAAGCACTGCGATCACTTCAATGTGAAATACAACCAGGTGACATGTACTATGATGCTGCCTGTTAATTATGCACGCCTCTGAAACGGCATTGAAACACTCTGGCACGCCTGCATTCGTACCTCCACTCCCCCATTTCTAGTGGCCTGTCCCTGTCACCACCCACAAACGGCCTCTCCTGTCACTCATTCAACTGGGCTGTCTATGCCGGGCGAGCAAGCGCTTTCCGATCTTTCGCAGTGGTTCACGCACGCGCATTCTGATAATTACGCATGATTGCAAATATCGGCCAGCTACGAGCGATCGCATCCTAGCGAGAGGGTGTGAATCAGCTCCTGTGTGTCCGACCCCTTGTGCATGTGTGAGCAGTATCCAGAGTTAAAGCCTAATACATCCAAGCCTCATTACTAAAGACCCCCATACATCAGCAACCTGAAAACCACAATTGAACAATTTGAAGATTTATTGCCCTTATTTAGGATTTCCCAAATTTAGCAATCTGCGCACATACATTACAGATCTTTTTCAGTGATTTGCCGATAATTTTCGGCAAACACAGATCTGCCAATCTTGAAAGGCCTATCATTTTACTAGTAACGGACTGCAAATCTGCTGATCATGTCCATACACCAGCAATATACAGCCCCAATCCATCTGTGAAATCCAACATGTTGGACAATCTGATTAAACAATTCCAATCACTTTTTGGTTGCAATCTGCGATCTGTGAAACCCATACATTGCTGATTTTTATACACAATCGATTGCAAATTGCAGAATTGTCACAATCAATTGCTGATGTATGGGGGCCTTCACTCATTGGCCCTGATTCAGAGCCGTTCGTTAACAGCAGTACGCTCGTTGTGTTCCGATGTTGACTAACCGCGCATGCGTCGGTGTTACACTGCGCATGTGCGTATGGCAGATTGCAAGCTTTTTTTGTCTCGTTCGTCAAATAGCGTACAGGAAGTGACATGTCAAATGTGATTGACAGAACAGGGCGTTTTTGGGTGTTGACGGGGGAGGAGATGGAAAAACGCAGGCGTGGCGAGGCGTTTTTGGGGCGTACATACATTAACAAATGCGAACGTCAAATGTGTTCGTACCAACTCATACGTCACTAGATGATCCTCTTTCCCTTCAAAATGCTCGCACAGCTTAGGGTCTGGATAACTCGACCACATTGGCGATGGCCTTCTCTTCCGTCCCGGCACTCCACGATGTTGCATCGATTAATCACGGCTTGTCAGAAAATCAATTAGTGTTGGATTGAAAACCGGCTTGGTATGTGTTTGGAAAGCAGTTTTTTTGGATAGCACAAAACCGAACGCAGGTGCAAATCATAGCTGCTAATGTCTGGATTACACAATCAATTAGCGTACATTTGTGGGGTTTTATTTTGGCTGCAATGTGTTGTTTTTGGACTATTGTAACAATCATGTCATCATGTTTAGGTTTTGTGCCTCATTTTGTTTTTGCAAGGTGAATTTGCATCCTTAGGTAATGTTTTAAACGTTCCTTAAAGAGCCCTTTTTTTCAAATGTTAACGTTTTTTGGTTGAACGTTGTTGGCTTGTGGGCCCTGATTAAATGTAACCCATTTTGTCAATAATGTCACAATACAAAGTCGTACATTTGATGTAAATTTATTGGTATCCCAAAAACTATTAATGCACATATTTAACACAAACATTTTTGGCAGTGTTCATTCCGCAATATTTATTAAATGCAAAAATTAAAAACAATTCACAAGAAAGGAGAGGGAAGTTTTGGCCAGAAAGGAATATGAGGCAAGCACAGAAGGAGTGTGGGAAAAGTAGCCAATGCTGTCACCGTTTTTTCGGCCGTTTGGCTGGGGGAGGGAGGGCGCCAGACCGGGTCCGGGATGTCATCGGGCTGGCCTGTCCAGAGGCAGATGTTGTGGCCTCTGGACTAGGCCTAGGCACATTTGGAGGATTGGCTGATGTTGTGCTAGAGGTGGAGGATCCTGATGTTCCGGCAGGAAGGGAGGTCGGCTCCACCATGTGCTGGCGAACGAGCTGCTCCAGGGCATTGGCGATGCGGATGTTGGCCCTGGTATTTTCCGCCAGGGCCTGACCAATGGTCCCGTTGGCTGCAGCATTTTGCTCCAGGGCCTCAGCCACCCGTACCAGACTGGCGTCCATCCTCTGCAGAATCTCCGTATGGAAATCCGATTTAAAATTGAGTTCTGTGAGGAGGGACACTGCCTGCGAGGGGGATTGCCCAGGACTGGCTTCTGCCGGGTCCTCAGCCGGATGTACTGGTTCATCCCCTGCAGAGCCTGCAGAAATTCTGCGGCCAAGGCTCCCCTCTGGAGCAGACTCATCCGCCTGTGTCTCTGTTGGAAAAATTAGAAAAGAGTCACATTAGAATCTACATATTGGCACAATAACATTTCAGAGTTGGTGACATCACAATATTTACCTGGGACAACATGAGGAGCCGCAAAGTCTGGCATGTCCGTATCCATGTTGGACATGCCAAACACCTCCACAGGCTGCACACACCCCTGTGCCAGCTCTTCTAAATCAGTCAACTCCAATGACACAGGGGTGGGACCCCCACCTGTCCCCCTTGCATGCCTAGCCCTGTCCGCCAATTTTTGCTTCAGGCGATATTTGAAGTCGGCCCATCTGTGGGTGAAATTGGAACCATTATCCTTTTGTTTAAAATGGGTTTTTTTGGTTTTAGGGGGGGCAAGTGTTTACTTACCGCCGTTTGACATCCCGGGCTAGACGGACATAATCACCCACCCTATTGACATCAACGGCTACCTCTTCCCACATTCTCCACTTCTGGCTTGCACTCATATTCCTGTCTGCCTGTGGCAGGATGTCCACACACTTCTGAATCAAAACCTCCATCTCCTTTCTTGTGAATTGTGGCTGCCTTTTCTTTTTGGCAGCTTTGCCCGGAATACTGGGCCCAGCAGCCTCTTCCATGTCATCCTCCTCACCTATTTGTGTAAATTTGGAGAATTCTCAACTTCACAACTTGCACAATATTATGTTTCTAATTAATCATTGAGTCAAAATGCCTGAAATACTTACCGCCAGACTGTTGTCCATTATTTCCCTGGTCTGTAGCCATGTCTGAGCTCCAAACAAGAAATACACCAGAATGTTTGTTTTGGCTCGTGACGTATTTATACATGCGACCTTATTTTTCGGCCGCATCATTGATTGTGCGTTCCTATGATCCCTCCTTAATTTGTGCGGGAAACTAAACACTATTTATGGCTTGGGGCGTCTCGAGTCGAGGTGGCGTTTTTTTAATGTTGGAGGTTACGTTGGTTGGAGTTGATTGTTGGCTGGTGTAGGAGTTTGCGTTGTTGGAAGTAGTTTTTTTGGATATATTCGTTTTTTTAGTTCCGTTCGCTTTTTTTTGTTTGTAATTTTTTTGGGCGTTTCCAGTTTTGGTAGGTTTTGGGAAGTCTAACTTTGGTTCAATTTGTGTCTCCTTCTGTTTAAGATTTTTCTAACTTTTTTTTGCCGTCATTTCATCTCTCTTAGGTTTTATTTTGGCTCTGCCCCAAAGACCTTTTGATCCGGATTCTTATATATTATCTCTTGGTAAGTTCATTTGTTAAATTGTTTTGTACATGTTCTTGTTTGTCTTTACGCAACTTTGATTGGCCTTACACATGTAACCTTTGATTTTCAAAATCCGAATTTTTTTTTATGTTTTTAGCTGCGTTTTTATAAATTGTATTTGCGAACTAATTAGCGCATTTTTATTACTTTCTATTGTGACTTGTATTTGCGAACTAATTAGCGCATTTTTATTACTTTCTATTGTGACTTGTATTTGCGAACTAATTAGCGCATTTTTAATACTTTCTATTGTGACTTGTATTTGCGAACTAATTAGCGCTTTGTGAAATGCTTATTCATCCCTTAAAATTGTTTGTGATTTCTCTTTAGCATTTGTTGCTTACATTTGGCCTCAATTTGACGTAGTGTGCGCAATGTCGTTTTACTCTTTGCCCAAATGTGTGTTTCTCCCCTTTTATTTTTTGTCTTGCTTAAATTTTGGAAACAGAAATGGCCAGCATAAAATGATGTTTATTTATGTTGTGATTATTTCCAGTTTGCACATATAATTACAATACCCCAGCATGTAAGCATCAATGGATGGTATCTTCAAGCTAAGTTAAAATTTTTATTTTTGGGGGGGTTAAAAAGCCTGACATTCAAATCTTGCCATTTCAGGTTGATATGGGTCGGATTGTTCTGGCCATGCTCCCGGAAGTCGACCAACCTCAATCTCGTCCCAGGCGTAGGCATCGTAGGCGTGCAAGGCCCCAGATATTTCGAACACGTGTCACCCTTTTTGGAATGCCCGATGATGAGGTTTTAAGACGCTACCGTCTTCCTCCCAAAATCATCATAGACACTCTCTCATTAATAGAGAGTGATCTTGAGCGGCAAATTGACAGTCCTACAGCAATACCACCACTTACGCAATTTATGGCGGTGTTACATTTCTGTGCCTCAGGATCGTTCCAAACAACGGTGGGAATAGTGGCGGGCATATCACAATCCTCCTTTTCCCGGATCCTGAGGGCAGTGATGGAGGCACTTTTCAAGCACCTCCATCATTTTATTCAAATGCCTTTGGATATGGGTGCCCTTAGTGTGGCCATGGCCAATTTTTACCAAATAGCTGGCTTCCCACACATCATAGGGGTTGTGGATGGTACTCACATACTACTTCAGCCTCCAGCACGGCTGGAGGCAATATTTAGAAACCGGAAACACTATCACTCCCTCAATGTAATGGTGGTATGTGATGCCTCCCTCCAGATCCTGTCCCTGAATGCAAAATTACCAGAAAGTGCACATGACTCCTTCGTCATCCGGCAATCAGGGATATGGCACAAATTAACCAACCTACAAGCTGGTGATGCGTGACTTCTGGGTAAGTGGAGACCTTTAGTACATAACAATGTTAAGCTTCATACTGAGTGATCCTGATGTTGTCTATTCTTTTTCACAGGAGACAGTGGCTACCCTTGCACGCCCTGGCTGCTCACTCCTTATTTGGCTCCCACACCAGGGCCACAAAGTGAGTATAATTCCGCACTTACAGCCACCAGGCAAGTGGTGGAGCGCTGTATCGGCCTTTTAAAAGGCCGATTCAGATGCCTCCACCGCTCTGGTGGCGAGCTCATGTATTTGCCGGATATGGTTTCGAAAATTGTGGTCCTGTGTGGGATATTTCACAACATCGCCATAAGGAGTGGTGTCCCAATGCAGCCAGAGGATGCCTTACCTGAGGATGGCCCCCCCGAGGTTGGTCAGAGGTCAGTATGTGGGGGTGCTATACGCGATGATGTGGTGGCCAGATTTTTTAGGTAATTATTGTCAAAACAACAGTGTTTATACCCAATGTGGTATGGTTTGTTTGAGAACATATAATTAATTTTTTTTATTTTCTCGATCTTCTGTTTTTTCACATAATCTTTGGCACTCCAACGATGACTACTTCCTGCTACCCTTAAAAAACCTGTATGTGGACATTTTGGGGATATATTATGGAACCCATATTGCAACGCCATATTTGTGGAATCATGTTGGCATGGTCCTTCGTCAACCAGTTCTTGATTTGTTGTGGGTTTTTTTTGTTTTGTTGGTATGTGTTGTATTTGTGATTATCACTGTGTGTTTTGTTTGTGAGTGACCACTTTGATTTTTGAGTTATGTTGTGAATAAATGTTTTGAGAGTGAAATTTTGTACCTTTTTTTGAACGTTACAAGCAAGTGTAACCAGGTTCACACACGTTACATTTGCCTAAGGGGTAATCCAGTAATGACGCCAGTTGAGCTAAAATGTAATATGTTTTCAGGGTCCAAACCAACACCCAAAGGAATCCTGTACAATCATTTGGCTTCGTAATATTGGCCTAAGCAGCTTGCACCCCAACTAGGAACCTGTAAAATGTAGTAATATCTAATTGTGACTACACCAAAAAAGGGAAATGAGTTGTTACTGTTAGGTGTTTCTTGTGCCTGTTTTACATAAAAATACAACACACAATCTTAGTGACAAAAATTGCTAATCCTTGCAGGAAGAGTCTACTTATGTCAGGGTAAACAATCTCTGATTTTGAAAAAACGAATGAGCCAGAACGTTACTTAGAAAATATTAATTTATTTAAATTTGGCCAAAAACCAAAAAAAACTAGTCCCTAAGGAGGACCGACATATGGTCAAGGACCACCAGCAGACCGATGATATTGTGCCACATACGGGCCACACAGGCGGCTAATTCAGTCCGATGCCTCTGTTCCTCTGTGGGTGAGAAAAGTGTGGGGATTAATACAACAATAATGAAACCACATTAAAAAACAAGCCAAAAACAAAAAAACAAAACAAAACAAAAATTACAAACTAACCATAATTACACCATTAAAACCCATTCACCCAAAATGGTGTAGGCCAAAAATACAAGGCCAATCTACAAATTCCGACAGGTGTGATATGTGTATGTTGAAATCAGCAGTAACAGGTAAAGGCAATCTGCAAAATCACCAAAATTCTAGCAAAAAACTCCAAAAAAGGGAACGACACATGATTACATACAAACAGTTTGTGGCGAAAAAGAAACCCAAACACAAACATACCGGAAGATAAAACGGCCGCTCCAGAAGGCCCTCCCTCGTCCTCCTCGGAGGTGCCTCCATTCCCCAACGATCTGGGCGGGGTAATTACCGATTCCGGGGAGGGGGTAATTCGAAGAGGGGAGGTTGGAGGAGAGGGGGAATTGGGACGCAGGGAAGGAGCCCCGAAATTTCACACAGAGGGTCTTGGAAGGCTGGGGGGAGTGGGGAATAGGGGAATTTGGGGTTGTGGAGGGTTGGCTGGGGGTTGGGGAGAGTAGCCGTGAGCGCCGTCTGGGCTGACGATGACGGCGTAGTCTTCGCTGGGCCCCTAAAAGATGTGAAACAAATTGTGGTTCATTTCAACACAAATCCGAGAAAAACACCATTTTCTAATCCCCCCCCAAAAAACATGGCCATGCAGATATGAGTACAATGAATAAATATGACATACATGGAAAACATGGCCATGCAGATATGAGTACAATGAATAAATATGACATACATGGAAAACATGGCCATGCAGATATGAGTACAATGAATAAATATGACCTACATGGAAAACATGGCCATGCAGATATGAGTACAATGAATAAATATGACCTACATGGAAAACATGGCCATGCAGATATGAGTACAATGAATAAATATGACATACATGGAAAACATGGCCATGCAGATATGAGTACAATGAATAAATATGACCTACATGGAAAACATGGCCATGCAGATATGAGTACAATGAATAAATATGACATACATGGAAAACATGGCCATGCAGATATGAGTACAATGAATAAATATGACCTACATGGAAAACATGGCCATGCAGATATGAGTACAATGAATAAATATGACCTACATGGAAAACATGGCCATGCAGATATGAGTACAATGAATAAATCTGACATACATGGAAAACATGGCCATGCAGTTAGGGCCACAAAGACAAACATGAAAACCACAGTCCCTAAAACTTACTTTCTGCGATCTGCATGCGAAAGCATGCCAGCAAGCGGGGCGTCCGCCGTTGCAGGTCCGACCACCTGCGCTCCAGCTGCCCAATCTGGCGGCGTGAGCCGAAGGAGCGCAGGCGGGCCCGTACCTCCGCATATGCGGAACGCTTTTCGCGGTTGGTGATGGGTGGAGGCTGGCTGGTGATCCGCCTATCCATGACCTCCGTTAGCACCAGCAGCTCGCGCCTGGTGAATGCGGAGGCTCTCATGATGGCAATGGTGTATTTGTGATAAATAATTTTTAATAAAGTGGCCAAAAATTTTTTGATTGGCTAATGTATTTGGGTAATTAACAGGACCAATTCTATTGGTTAGTGTATGAGTCATGTGTTCGACAGGGCCAGAAATCTCTTGAGAGTTATGATAGGCTTGATGCAGTGACATGCGTAAGCAAATTTAAATAAAGAAATGAACTCCGGGAAATATGCGGGTAGAAAAACAAATAGAACAATTGTTTAATTGGGACTAACATGTATTTTGACAATTAAAAGCGAATGTTTAAGCCGTACGTATTCTGCGGGTAAACACAAACACGGACATGAATAAAGTTTATTGCATTGTGTTAAAAAAAACAAAAAAAAAAACAATTAAGCTAATTGATATATTGATTGGCATGATACGATTGAGGGAGGTAGGCAGAATAAACGAGCAGATAATCGAAATCTGACAGTCCAACTTCCGGGTAGTACTTGTGCGTGCGTTCCCTTCAAACCACTTCGGGGATGTACGCTCGCTATTTGGCACGCTCGTTAGTTAGAGGAGGGGTCGCTTGAGTTTGGGGAGGATGTTTGGCTGCGAGCGAAAATACGAGCGAGTGCTTGAATATAAATATTTTTTTATGTACGCCGAACGTACGAACGGCCACTTGCGTCCGGGTCTGAATGAGGGCCATTGTTTGCCCAGGGAAATGATTCATACTCCTTTATTGAAAAGTCCCTAAACATCATATTACTGCATTTTTATCTGATTTTAATGTTGCATTGTACAGAAATAAAAGTATTTGTATCATAAATGGAAGGATAAGGAAAATGAGATTGAACACATACAGTATATGTAATTGAAATGCTCCAGTGCCAAAGTTAACTACAGCAATGTTCTGAAGTGTAGTTCTGTGCATTCAGAGTGTCACCACATAAGCTCTCAGAGGAGATCTAAGGATAAATGATAATATTTTGACAGAACTGAGAGTAATGCTATGCAGGAAATACAGAATTATGCTAATGGAAAGCTGTAAGGAGCTATGTATTAATAATTATGTTGATGATTAATGGAAAGATTTGTCCAACATTTACAGACAAAAGAAAACATCGCACATCACTTGAAAACTTGAATATCATTTTGATCGTCCCTTTGCATCTTCTCCTCCACTTGTAGCTGCAGAGCTATAAGGGGCAGAATTATAAAACAGTAAAAAATACCTATAGTGTTTTTTGTCTATGACAGGGGTTTTTTTTTTGCCTTATATGATGTAAAGGTTACCGCCGGTGAGATCTGATGGCATTTGGGCCTGATGCTGAGTTGAGTGTAAAAGTGGGTGCACATTAGACGATATTTCACCAAATCCGACGAATCGGGACGACATATCATCAAAATCACCTAGTGTGTACCCTCTATGTCGGCCCATGCGCTCTCCCGTCGTCAGTAGCATCATCAGGTCGGCCGTACATACAGCTCAATCTGACAATGCGACTGACGACCCCATGCAGCGGAATGCGGCTGGTGCCGACGTATTGGGCGGTTAGGCACCGAATCGTGTAATGTGTACTGGACACCCGATATGTCGGCCCGTCAGCGGTGCATTCATCCGTCGCATCGCTGGACAGAGGCATCACCGGGTCTGGTGACACCCGGTGCGCACTCTGACTGCCCCAGTGTACCTGCGCGGCAAAGGCGCGCCCGTGTCTGAAAAGGCATGGCCTAAAGTAAAGAGGGCACGGCCTCGAGGGGATTCCGATGACGTCACTTCGGGGGCAGCCCAGCATCGCCGGAGTAATCATTTGATGGTTTTCCAATGGTGGCTTGTTTTCTTTAAATCCAAATAGCTACGTTATGCCTCCCCTGGCTCCTTCCTGGCTGCTGTGTGCTGTGTCTGCATCAGATAATCTTCATGCTGGGTTCGTTGGAGTCTGTCTCTCTGCCTCAGTGACGTAACCCTCAGTCCCTCCCTCCCTCTCCTCTCTAGGCTGCTCTAGGCAACTAGGGATGGCCATCGACCATCAATGATTCATAGTCATCAATGGTATATGGCCCTCATTCAGAGCCGTACGCTCTGAGCAGAGCGCACGCTCTGAATGAGGGCCGGCCTCCATGAAAATGGAGCGTCCTCCTGGACGCTCGTATAGCTGTGGGTCACCACCCACAGGCTATACGAGCGTGCAGTTTGATGGCCGCGATGGTCTTGACCATCGCGACCATCGAAACTGCGAGCCGGAGCCTGCGGTTGAGGTTTTCAACCGCAAGCTCCGGAGTGATTTTGGCTCTATCAGAGCCAAAATCACTCCCACTGACATCACTAGTGATGTCAGTGGGCCGGCTTCTGACGGGAGGCGTTCCCGTGGGAACGCCCCCGTCAGGGAGGCACGCCTACCAAAGGGGGCGTGCTGTCAATCAACATCGACAGCACGCCCCCTTTGATCAGACACAACGAGCGAAGGACTTTCCTTCTCTCGTCGCGTCTGGCGCATGCGCACGACGGAGCTCCCTCCGTCGTGCGCATGCTCAGTCCAGAACATCGACCCACTTGCGAGCGGACAGCCGCTCGCGAGTGGGTCTGAATCAGGCCCTATGGCCGATGTTAAATGCTTTTACCAGATGGTTTCCCTCCATCGATGGTAAAGCATAACCAAATGTTTTTTTTGCAAGGTGCAGGGACACGGTGCTCTATGTTGTTGATGTCCTCACTGCATCCTCTGAGTCCTGGGTAAGTCCTGGGTGTTGCACTCAGTGTTAGCTGTGACACAGCAGCAGCACAGCATGACAGCAGCACTGCTAGAGAGTACAGTCACTCTCAATGCCACAGCTCCAGGCCCTGCCCCCAATCCCGTCCCTAGTTTCTCCCCTGATCCCACCCCTTTCCAACCGCGCTGCAGGGTTTTTTGCGCATGTGCACATCATATAAATATATTTTATCATCAAATTATTTTGATGCGATGGTTAGTTACCATTGAATTGAAATTTTCAATGGTGGAAGCCTAGCCATCATTTTATGGTGGGCTTCCGATGTCCATCCCTACTGCTGTGCTGGGTAGTTAGGTCTCCTCACCTCCTCTCTGCGACTGGTGACCCTGGGGGAAATGTATGAAGCACCGAAGCAGCATCAGCGCCGAAGCGGCATCAGCTATCGACAGCTACAGCCTGGTGATGCCCTATTCCCACAGCAGGGACAGCGCTGTCCCTGCTGCAGGGGCTGCCAGCTCCAGGGCTGCATGCGGGATCTCTTGATATTTGAGAGATACCGTGCATGCTCAGTAGAGCCATCCGGGAGTGAAACACAGCGCATCAGCACTAGGCTGATGCGCCGTGTACACAGGCAGGGATCACCGGAGGGGGGAGTTATCACTCCCCCGCTCCGGCCAATGAGATGTTAATACATTAATGGTAAATTGGCAAAGCAGGAAGCTTTATAGTGGCACATTAAATCTGCCCCACTTATTGTACAGCGCCGTGTCGCCCCGCCCCCTGATCGGACTCCACCTCCCTCTGTGTTCTAAAGCTGCCAGTGCAGTCCTACGCTGCACTGCAGCTGATTAAAGCTGGGGCTTGATTGGGGCTTGATTGGCCTAGATTGGCCAATCAGTTGATCGGCCAATATATCTGCCAGTGTGTACCCAGCATAACTGACCTCAAATCCGCCCGTGATAATTAGTAGAGGTATCTGTCAAACTAGAGGTTCCTCTCTGACAATTAATACATTGATTTCCTCCTATACAATTAGAAAATTATTTCATTTAAAATAAATAAATAAAATGGATATTTAATGACGCTGTAATAATAAGTGTCTTTTTTTCCAGTTCTGTGAAATATAATATACAGTAAACACGAATTTCTTTAAAGTCATACTGACCCAATTGTACTGAGTGATACTTATCTGTCCCTGGAAATTTTCTGAATAAACTTGGGCTCACTTTAGTAAAAAGCTTAAAATAAAACATTTTACCCATCTGATCCCAGCTTCATTTATTAAAAACGTTAGTGATAAATTAAAGATAACATCGGTCAGGTTGACATCTCTGGCATGTACGAAAACCACACAATGGCCAGGCTCATTTGTTTGTCTATGCTTGCTTTGGCTATGGGGTTTGTGTTCCTGATAAACAGCAATATGTTATTGCTGGTTAAATGAACAATATACATATTACATAGAAGTTGTCATGGTGTCCAGGCTGATCTAGAGCAGCATGCTGAGAATTGTTCTAAGCTCAGCATCACAGGAGTTTTGGCTCATGCTCTGACCTTGTTATTCATTAGATACAGGAGCATATTGGGCTTTTTTTCTGTTCTCTGTCCAAAATTGAGTTGTCTTTAACGTTTAAATGTAGAAGAATGTCCTCCATTATTGACTTATCATTTATTTGTATTGTGGTAACATATTGACTTTATTTATACAAAAATGTTCAGTAAGGGAGATAATTTGAAAATACAATTGAACATATAATTAAAATGCAATAATAATGCATAATACAGTGAAATTCAAGTGAATCAGTTGATAAGGCCCCAATTCAAGACCTTACAAACATAGCCAAGGTCAGGGCAGGCGGCAGACAGTGCATCTCCAGGGACATAGCCGAGGTCGGGGCAGGCAGCAGACAGTGCATCTCCAGGGATGTAGCTGAGGTTGAGGCAGGTGGCAGTCAGTGCATCTCCAGGGACATAGCCGAGGTCGGGGTAGGCAGCAGACAGTGTATTTCCAGGGACGTAGCCGAGGTCGGGGCAGGCGGCAGACGGTGCATCTCCAGGGACATAGCCGAGGTCGGGGCAGGCAGCAGACAGTGCATCTCCAGGGACATAGCCGAGGTCGGGGTAGGCAGCAGACAGTGTATCTCCAGGGACGTAGCCGAGGTCGGGGCAGGCAGCAGACAGTGCATCTCCAGGGATGTAGCTGAGGTTGGGGCAGGCGGCAGTCAGTGCATCTCCAGGGACATAGCCGAGGTTGGGGCAGGCAGCAGACAGTGCATCTCCAGGGACGTAGCTGAGGTTGGGGCAGGCGGCAGACAGTGTATCTCCAGGGACGTAGCCGAGGTCGGGGTAGGCAGCAGACAGTGTATCTCCAGGGACGTAGCCGAGGTCGGGGCAGGCAGCAAACAGTGCATCTCCAGGGATGTAGCTGAGGTTGGGGCAGGCGGCAGTCAGTGCATCTCCAGGGACATAGCCGAGGTCGGGGCAGGCAGCAGACAGTGCATCTCCAGGGACGTAGCTGAGGTCGGTGCAGGCGGCACACTGTGCACCTCCAGGGATGTAGCCAATTCAGGGTAAGCAGCAGACACAGCTGTTTTAAGGACAATTCAGGTTAAGCAGCAGACACAAGATGTTTTAAGGACTGCAGATTTCAATGCAAACAATGCAGCCCCGAGAAGCTGGTGTTAGGCATGCACACGTGTGGCTCCACTGCTACTCATGCGCATGCACAGGTCCCAAAGTCTGCCAGATTCATTGAGCAGGCGCCGGGACCCAGGCCAGCAGCAACAGCGGCTGCCCCCCTCAGCTAAGAGGGCAGGAACTGCTGCTGGTGGGCACCCTGATATTAATTAAAGGGAGATGTCTCTAACCTTCTAAAGAATTAAGAAGTGGACAAGTGGAGTGGTGCCCATAGTGACCAACCTACTTTTAGCTAGCATTTATCAAGTACAGTGAATAAAATGATAGATAGAAGCTGATTGGATGCTATGACATTCTCCACTTGTTAACTGCTTCACTCTTTGCAAGGCTTGATAAATCTCCCCCTATGTCTTTTCACATCCAGATGCTCTGATGAGCAGGCGGTCTTGTTTCAGGTGTTGGATGGCAGGACTATCGCTGTCTACACTTACTCTCTCTACAAGCTTTGAAAAATCTTTCCTTTAAATAGGGGCTATAACAAATATATATATATACATTTTGGGGCTGTAAAACATGTTTAATCTATTTTGGAAGATCATAATACTTGTTCATTATATAATAAAGGCCATGATACTTATTTAATATACATTGGGGGACATTATAAACATTTAAATGTAAAGGGGATCATAATAAACAATTTGAGTATAAATGGGCCCATAATAAATATTTTATATATATAGGAGACCATTAAAATATTTAAAAAATAAAAGGGGCACATATTATTACTTTTTAAAAATACAGTTTGGAAATACACATTTTAATTTGAAACAATACAGGGGAAGGGGTTTTTTTTTCTAACAGCAATAATGATTGTTTCTCCTAAACCGCAGGCAGCTAAAGGAAAAATCTCATGTCGTAACTGGCCGATACATGTGCAGCAGATGCTAGGTGTCACATCGGCAGTGATTAAATTCCCCCAGGGCCGACCCTAGCCACTTTGGTGCCCTAGGCAAGATTTTGGCTGGTGCCCCCTAGAAGATAATCCACCACCAATCTTAAAGTGGGTACACAGTTGACGGATATATCTGCAGATTATGGTTGTTCATACACACTGAACAACCATCATCTGCGGCCCCACTAGCCGGACGACACATAGCGACCCCCTCCCTTACAGCCACTGCAGCAAGTGTAAGGGCGATTGGCTGAACGCCCTTATACACAGCAACGGCTGTGCTGCACAGCTGACGCGATATGTCTGTGAACAACTTTCTTCACGGACATATTGTGTGTACGGGATATTTTCGGCATCCCAGCATTTGAGACACAGAGCCACACATATATACATATATATATATATATATATATATATATACATTAGGGGTGTGCACCGGCCACTTTTCGTGTTTTGGTTTTGGATCTGGATCTTTCTTCGTGTTTTGGATCTGGATTGGTTTTGCCAAAACCACCCTTCCGTGTCTTGGGTTCTGGGTTTTGTGTTTTGGATCTGTATTTTTTTGAAAAAAAGCATAAAAACAGCTAAAATCACAGAATTTGTAGGTTTTTCTGCTCCTATGCTATTATTAACCTCAATAACCTTAATTTCCACTCATTTCCAGTCTATTCTGAATACCTCACACCTCACAATAGTGTTTTTATGTCCAAAAGGTTGCACCGAGGTAGCTGGATGACTATGCTAAGCGACACGAGTGGGCGGCACAAACACGTGACCCATCTAGGCGTGAAACTGCAGTGGCAGACAGGATGGCATTGAAAAACTAGGCCCCAAACTGTACATAATGCAAAGAAAAAAAAGAGGTGCAAGATGGAATTGTCCTTGGGCCCTCCCACCCACCCTTATGTTGTATAAACAGGACATGCACACTTTAACAAACCAATCATTTCAGCGCCAGGGTCTGCCACACAACTGTGGCTGAAATGATTGGTTTGTTTGGGCCCCCACAAAACAAGCTGGCAATTTATCTGTCCCTGCACAAACTGGCTCTACGGAGGCAAGATGTCATCCTCATCCTCCTCATCCACCGATTCCTCACCCTCTTCAGTGTGTACATCCTCATCCTCACAGAGTATTAATTCGTCCCTGCTGGAACCACAGGTCCCTCTGTACGTTCTGGAGGCTGGTCTCCCTAGAAGAGTTGATAATTCATTTTATGAACATCATCTTCTCCACATTTTGTGGAAGCAACCTCCTACGCCTTTCGCTGACAAGGTTCCCGGCTGCACTAAACACTCTTTCGGAGTACACACTGGAGGGGGGGCAACACAGGTAAAATAGAGCCAGTTTGTACAGGGACCTCCAAATTGCTTCTTTTTCCTGCCAGTACAGGTACGGACTGTCTGACATGCCTACTTGGATGCTGTCACCGATGTAATCCTTTAAAAGACAGACGCACGCTTGTCGCTGCTGCTTTGAGGATTCAAGTGCGGCTACAGCCCATACAATTCACAAAGACAGAAAAAAAAAAAGAATATTTTTATTGTTTGTGGAGCACACTTTGAGGGTTACACCACCCTTTAACAGACAGACGCACGCTTGTCGCTGCTGCTTTAAGGATGCAGGTGCGGCTACAGCCCACACATTTCACAAAGACCGAAAAAAAAAGAACAATATTTTAATTGTTTGTGTAGAACACTTTGAGGTGTCACCACCCTTTAACAGACAGACGCACGCTTGTCGCTGCTGCTTTAAGGATGCAGGTGCGGCTACAGCCCACACAATTCACATAGACAGAAAAAAGAAGAAGAATATTTTTATTGTTTGTGTAGCACACTTTGAGGGTGTCACCACCCTTTAACAGACAGACGCACGCTTGTCGCTGCTGCTTTAAGGATGCAGGTGCGGCTACAGCCCACACATTTCACAAAGACCGAAAAAAAAAGAACAATATTTTAATTGTTTGTGTAGCACACTTTGAGGGTGTCACCACCCTTTAACAGACAGACGCACGCTTGTCGCTGCTGCTTTAAGGATGCAGGTGCGGCTACAGCCCACACAATTCACAAAGACAGAAAAAGAACAATATTTTAATTGTTTGTGTAGCACACTTTGAGGGTGTCACCACCCTTTAACAGACAGACGCACGCTTGTCGCTGCTGCTTTAAGGATGCAGGTGCGGCTACAGCCCACACAATTCACAGACAGAAAAAAGAAGAATATTTTTATTGTTTGTGTAGCACACTTTGAGGGTGTCACCACCCTTTAACAGACAGACGCACGCTTGTCGCTGCTGCTTTGAGGATGCAGGTGCGGCTACATCGCACACAAGTCACAAACACATTAAAAAAATAGTTTTTTATTTTTTGGAGCACTTTGAGAGTTACACCACCCTTTAGCAGACAGACGCACGCTTGTCGCTGCTGCTTTAAGGATGCAGGTGCGGCTACAGCCCACACATTTCACAAAGACCGAAAATAAAAGAACAATATTTTAATTGTTTGTGTAGAACACTTTGAGGGTGTCACCACCCTTTAACAGATAGACGCACGCTTGTCGCTGCTGCTTTAAGGATGCAGGTGCGGCTACAGCCCACACAATTCACATAGACAGAAAAAAGAAGAATATTTTTATTGTTTGTGTAGCACACTTTGAGGGTGTCACCACCCTTTAACAGACAGACGCACGCTTGTCGCTGCTGCTTTAAGGATGCAGGTGCGGCTACAGCCCACACATTTCACAAAGACCGGAAAAAAAAGAACAATATTTTAATTGTTTGTGTAGCACACTGTGAGGGTGTCACCACCCTTTAACAGACAGACGCACGCTTGTCGCTGCTGCTTTAAGGATGCAGGTGCGGCTACAGCCCACACAATTCACAAAGACAGAAAAAAAAAGAACAATATTTTAATTATTTGTGTAGCACACTTTGAGGGTGTCACCACCCTTTAACAGACAGACGCACGCTTGTCGCTGCTGCTTTGAGGATGCAGGTGGAATCTAGACGGGATTTGGAACCGAGGACACACTACCTCCATCAATTGTCTAAATCCCACTGCACTAATGTCGGATACCGGACGCACGTCTAACACCAACATAGCAGTCAAGGCCTCAGTTATACGTTTTGCTTCAGGATGACTGCTGTCGTACTTCATCCTCATCGCTAGGGACTGTTGGAGGGTCAATTGTTTAGTAAAAGTAGTGATGTTCCTACTTCCTCTCTGGGATGATGAACAACTCCCAGCAGCAGCAACAGCACTAGGAGGAAGTGGTTCTTGATCTTTCCCTATTTTATTTTTATCGGAGAAAGTTTGGTCCTCCATTTATGTTATATTGATATATATACGTGCGGCTAAAGCGCACACAAACACAGAAAATATTTTTTTATTTTTGCTGGAGAGTAGTGCACTTTGTGGGTTACACCACCCTTTAAGAAATGAGCCAGCCGGCTCTTTACTTATGGGACACAGGCGCACGGTTGGCGCTGCTCCTTTGTTGATGCACGTGCAGCCACAGTGCACACAAGTCACAAACACAGAAAATATATATTTTTTTGGTTTGGAGTGTACTTTGGGGGTTACAGAACCCTTTAACGGTCAAGCCAGCCGGCCCTTTATTTATGACACAGGCGCACGCTTGGCACTACTTTGTTGATGCACGTGCGGCTACTGCGCACACAATTCACAAACACAGAAAATAATTTTTTTTTTGGTTTGGACTGGAGTGTACTTTCGGGGGTTACAGCACCCTTAACGGTCAAGCCAGCCGGCCCTTTACTTATGACACAGGCGCACGCTTGGCACTACTTTGTTGATGCACGTGCGGCTACTGCGCACACAATTCACAAACACAGAAAATATTTTTTTTTTTGGTTTGGACTGGAGTGTACTTTCGGGGGTTACAGCACCCTTTAACGGTCAAGCCAGCCGGCCCTTTACTTATGACACAGGTGCACGCTTGGCACTACTTTGTTGATGCACGTGCGGCTACTGCGCACACAATTCACAAACACAGAAAATAATTTTTTTTTGGTTTGGACTGGAGTGTACTTTGGGGGTTACAGCACGCTTTAACAGTCAAGCCAGCCGGCCCTTTACTTATGACACAGGCGCACACTTGGCACTACTTTGTTGATGCACGTGCAGCTACTGCGCACACAATTCACAAACACAGAAAATAATTTTTTTTTTGGTTTGGACTGGATTGTACTTTCGGGGGTTACAGCACCCTTAACGGTCAAGCCAGCCGGCCCTTTACTTATGACACAGGCGCACGCTTGGCACTACTTTGTTGATGCACGTGCGGCTACTGCGCACACAATTCACAAACACAGAAAATAATTTTTTTTTTGGTTTGGACTGGAGTGTACTTTCTGGGGTTACAGCACCCTTAACGGTCAAGCCAGCCGGCCCTTTACTTATGACACAGGCGCACGCTTGGCACTACTTTGTTGATGCACATGCGGCTACTGCGCACACAATTCACAAACACAGAAAATTATTTTTTTTTTGGTTTGGACTGGAGTGTACTTTCGGGGGTTACAGCACCCTTAACGGTCAAGCCAGCCGGCCCTTTACTTATGACACAGGCGCACGCTTGGCACTACTTTGTTGATGCACGTGCAGCTACTGCGCACACAATTCACAAACACAGAAAATAATTTTTTTTTTGGTTTGGACTGGAGTGTACTTTCGGGGGTTACAGCACCCTTAACGGTCAAGCCAGCCGGCCCTTTACTTATGACACAGGCGCACGCTTGGCAATATTTTATTGATGCACGTGCGGCTACTGCGCACACAATTCACAAACACAGAAAATATATTATTTTTTTAGCACTTGGGGGGAGCACCCCTGATGGACAGAGCACCCCCTGGACAACACTACAGCACCCCTTTAGGACTGGGACACTGCACAGGACTTTGGAGTGGACACAGCCCCTATGGAGAACTGACTGCACAACACAGTCCAGCCAGCCCCTATGGACTTTGAAGTAGTGGACACAGCCCCTATTAACAACAGCAGCACAGCACAACACAGCCAGCCCCTATGGACTTTGAAGTAGTGGACAACAGCAGCACTACACTACACTACACTACACAGCCCTAACTCCCACCCTCCCTCTTCACTGTCCACAGCCGAGTGAGAAAATGGCGCCGACGCGGGTACCTTATATAGGATCCAAAACCCGCGAGACTCGGAAGGCGGGATGATGACGTTTTGCCTCGATTTCAGATCCGAGTCAGGCGGGAAAAGTCGAGCCTGATTCGGATCGGACTCGGATCGGGGGGGCTCGGGGGGGTTCGGATTTCAGAAATCCGAACCCGCTCACCCCTAATATACATACACATACACATATATACACATGTATATAAAGTACATTATATATATATATATATATACACACACATATTATATATATATATATATTAGGGGTGAGCGGGTTCGGATTTCTGAAATCCGAACCCCCCCGAGCCCCCCCGATCCGAGTCAGATCCGAGTCAGGCTCGACTTTTCCCGCCTGACTCGGATCTGAAATCGAGGCAAAACGTCATCATCCCGCCTTCCGGGTCTCGCGGGTTTTGGATCCTATATAAGGTACCCGCGTCGGCGCCATTTTCTCACTCGGCTGTGGACAGTGAAGAGGGAGGGTGGGAGTTAGGGCTGGCTGTGCTGTGTAGTGTAGTGTAGTGCAGAGTAGTGTTGTGCTGTGCTGTGCTGCGCTGTGCTGCTGTTGTCCACTACTTCAAAGTCCATAGGGGCTGGCTGTGTTGTGCTGTACTGCTGTTGTTAATAGGGGCTGTGTCCACTACTTCAAAGTCCATAGGGGCTGGCTGGACTGTGTTGTGCAGTCAGTTCTCCATAGTGGCTGTGTCCACTCCAAAGTCCTGTGCAGTGTCCCAGTCCTAAAGGGGTGCTGTAGTGTTGTCCAGGGGGTGCTCTGTCCATCAGGGGTGCTCCCCCCAAGTGCTAAAAAAATAATATTTTTTGTGTGTTTGTGAATTGTGTGCGCAGTAGCCGCACGTGCATCAACAAAGTAGTGCCAAGCGTGCGCCTGTGTCATAAGTAAAGAGCCGGCTGGCTTGACCGTTAAAGGGTGCTGTAACCCCCAAAGTACACTCCAGTCCAAACCAAAAAAAAAATATTTTCTGTGTTTGTGAATTGTGTGCGCAGTAGCCGCACGTGCATCAACAAAGTAGTGCCAAGCGTGCGCCTGTGTCATAAGTAAAGGGCCGGCTGGCTTGACCGTTAAAGGGTGCTGTAACCCCCAAAGTACACTCCAAACCAAATAGCAAAATATTTTTTCTGTGTTTGTGAATTGTGTGCGCAGTAGCCGCACGTGCATCAACAAAGTAGTGCCAAGCGTGCGCCTGTGTCATAAGTAAAGGGCCGGCTGGCTTGACCGTTAAAGGGTGCTGTAACCCCCAAAGTACACTCCAGTCCAAACCAAAAAAATATATATTTTCTGTGTTTGTGAATTGTGTGCGCAGTAGCCGCACGTGCATCAACAAAGTAGTGCCAAGCGTGCGCCTGTGTCATAAGTAAAGGACCGGCTGGCTTGACCGTTAAAGGGTGCTGTAACCCCCAAAGTACACTCCAGTCCAAACCAAAAAAATATATATTTTCTGTGTTTGTGAATTGTGTGCGCAGTAGCCGCACGTGCATCAACAAAGTAGTGCCAAGCGTGCGCCTGTGTCATAAGTAAAGGGCCGGCTGGCTTGACCGTTAAAGGGTGCTGTAACCCCCAAAGTACACTCCAGTCCAAACCAAAAAAAAAAATATTTTCTGTGTTTGTGAATTGTGTGCGCAGTAGCCGCACGTGCATCAACAAAGTAGTGCCAAGCGTGCGCCTGTGTCATAAGTAAAGGGCCGGCTGGCTTGACCGTTAAAGGGTGCTGTAACCCCCAAAGTACACTCCAGTCCAAACCAAAAAAAAAATATTTTCTGTGTTTGTGAATTGTGTGCGCAGTAGCTGCACGTGCATCAACAAAGTAGTGCCAAGCGTGCGCCTGTGTCATAATTAAATGGCCGGCTGGCTTGACCGTTAAAGAGTGCTGTAACCCCCAAAGTACACTCCAAACCAAATAAAAAAATATTTTTTCTGTGTTTGTGAATTGTGTGTGCAGTAGCCGCACGTGCATCAACAAAGTAGTGCCAAGCGTGCGCCTGTGTCATAAGTAAAGGGCCAGCTGGCTTGACCGTTAAAGGGTGCTGTAACCCCCAAAGTACACTACAAACCAAATAACAAAATATTTTTTCTGTGTTTGTGAATTGTGTGCGCAGTAGCCGCACGTGCATCAACAAAGTAGTGCCAAGCGTGCGCCTGTGTCATAAGTAAAGGGCCGGCTGGCTTGACCGTTAAAGGGTGCTGTAACCCCCTAAGTACACTCCAAACCAAATAACAAAATATTTTTTCTGCGTTTGTGAATTGTGTGCGCAGTAGCCGCACGTGCATCAACAAAGTAGTGCCAAGCATGCGCCTGTGTCATAAGTAAAGGGCCGGCTGGCTTGACCGTTAAAGGGTGCTGTAACCCCCAAAGTACACTCCAGTCCAAACCAAAAAAAAAAATGTTTCTGTGTTTGTGAATTGTGTGCGCAGTAGCCGCACGTGCATCAGCAAAGTAGTGCCAAGCGTGCGCCTGTGTCATAAGTAAAGGGCCGGCTGGCTTGACCGTTAAAGGGTGCTGTAACCCCCAAAGTACACTCCAAACCAAATAACAAAATATTTTTTCTGTGTTTGTGAATTGTGTGCGCAGTAGCCGCACGTGCATCAACAAAGGAGCAGCGCCAAGCGTGCGCCTGTGTCCCGTAAGTAAAGAGCCGGCTGGCTCATTTCTTAAAGGGTGGTGTAACCCACAAAGTGCACTACTCTCCAGCAAAAATAAAAAAATATTTTCTGTGTTTAGCCGCACGTATATATCAAATCGATATAACATAAATGGAGGACCAAACTTTCTCCGATAAAAATAAAATAGAGAAAGATCAAGAACCACTTCCTCCTAGTGCTGAAGCTGCTGCCACTAGTCATGACATAGACGATAACATGCCATCAACGTCGTCTGCCAAGGCCGATGCCCAATGTCATAGTAGAGGGCACATACAATCCCAAATGACAAAGTTCAGGAAAATGACCTTGAAAAAAATATTGAAATCATCTGAAGAGAAACGTAAACTTGCCAATATGCCATTTACGACACGGAGTGGCAAGGAATGGCTAAGGTCGATCCCTAGTATGTTCATGACTAGTGGTTCAGCTTCACATGACGATGGAAGCCCTCCTCCCACTAAAAAAAGCAAAAGAGTTAAACTGGCAAAAGCACAGCGAAGAACTGTGCTTTCTAAGAAGATATCACAAATCCCCAAGGAGAGTCCAAGTGTGGTGGTGGTTGCGATGCCTGACCTTCCCAGCACTGGACGGAAAGAGGTGGCTCTTTCCACCATTTGCACGCCCCCTGCAAGTGCTGAAAGGAACACCCACAGTCCACTTGCTGATATGCAAATTGAAGATGTCACTGTTGAAGTACAACAGGATGAGGATACTGGTGTAGCTGGCGTTGAGGAAGTTGGCGAGGAGGATTCTGATGGTGATGTGGTTTGTTTAAATCAGGCTCCGGGGGAGACAGTTGTTGTCCGTAGGATGAAAAAGCCCATCACGGTCATGCCTGGGCAGAAGACCAAACATTCCACCTCTTTGGTCTGGCAATTTTTCTATCCAAATCCGGACAACAACTGTCTTGCCATATGTACCATATGTAAAGGTGGAATAAGTAGGGGTAGGGACGTTAACCACCTAGGAACATCCTCCCTTATACGGCACCTGCAGCGTGTTCATAATAAGTTACTGTCAAGTTCAGAAACTTTGGCTAAGACCGTAAGCAGTCCAGGGACACCTAAATCCCGTTGTCCTGTTGTATCCAAGCGCCTGCAAACCACACCGTCAACTCCCTCCTCGTCAATTTCCTCCTTAGTCAGGATCAGAAATAGTCCTGCAGGCCATGTCACTGGCATGACTGACTCTCCTATCCGGGATTCCTCCGGAGGATCCTGCATTGCTACGCCTCCTGCTGCCGCTGCTGCTGTTGCTGCTGCTGGGAGTCATTCATCATCCCAGAGAGGAAGTAGGAACACCACTACTATTACTAAACAATTGACCCTCCAACAGTCCTTAGCGAGGAGGATGAAGTACGACAGCAGTCATCCTGAAGCAAAACGTATAACTGAGGCCTTGACTGCTATGTTGGTGTTAGACGTGCGTCCGGTATCCGCCATTAGTGCAGTGGGATTTAGACAATTGATGGAGGTAGTGTGTCCCCGGTTCCAAATCCCGTCTAGATTCCACTTCACTAGGCAGGCGATACCGAGACTGTACAGAAACGTCAGAAAAAGTGTCCTCAGTGTCCTGAAAAATGCCGTTGTACCTAATGTCCACTTAACCACGGACATGTGGACAAGTGGAACAGGGCAGACTAAGGACTATATGACTGTGACAGCCCACTGGGTAGATGTATCACCTTACGCAGCAACAGCAGCAGCGTCACCAGTAGCAGCATCTCAGAAACGCCAGCTCGTTCCAAGGCAGGCTACGCTGTGTATCATCGGTTTCAGTAAGAGGCACACCGCCGACAACCTCTTAGAGAAACTGAGGGAAATCATCGCCCAGTGGCTTACCCCACTTAGACTCTCCTGGGGATTTGTGATATCTGACAACGCCACCAATATTGTGCGGGCATTACATCTGGGCAAATTCCAGCACGTCCCATGTTTTGCTCACACAATAAACTTGGTGGTGCAGAATTTTCTGAAAAGCGACAGGGGCGTGCAGGAGACGCTTTGGGTGGCCCGATAAATTTCTGGCCACTTTTGCCATTCAGCGACTGCATGCCGAAGACTGGAGCGCCAGCAAACACTCTTGAACCTGCTCCGCCATCACCTGAAGCAAGAGGTTGTGACGCGGTGGAACTCAAACCTCTATATGCTTCAGAGGATGGAGGAGCAGCAAAAGGCCATACAAGCCTATACATCCACCTATGACATAGGCAAAGGAGGGGGTATGCACCTGACTCAAGCGCAGTGGAGAATGATTTCCGTGTTGTGCAAGGTTCTCCAGCCCTTCGAACTTGCCACACGTGAAGTCAGTTCAGACACTGCCAGCTTGAGTCAGGTCATTCCCCTCATCAGGCTTTTGCAGAAGCAGCTGGAGAAAGTGAAGGAGGAGCTAAGATGGAGCGATTCCGCTCGGCATGTGGGACTTGTGGATGAAGCCCTTCATTCGCTTTGCCAGGATTCCAGGGTGGTCAATCTGTTGAAATCAGACCACTACATTTTGGCCACCGTGCTCGATCCTAGGTTTAAAGCCTATGTGGTGTCTCTCTTTCCGGCCGACACAAGCCTGCAGAGGTGCAAAGACCTGCTGGTGAACACACTGTCAGCTGAAGCGGAACGTGACACGTCAACAGCTCCTTCTTCATTTTCTCCCGCATCTGGGGCTGCCAGGAAAACACTTAGCTATCCTAAGCAACCCGCTGGCAGTGATGCAGGGCAGGCAGGACCAAGTTTGGACATCTGGTCCGGACTGAAGGACCTGGCAACAATTTCTGACATGTCTACTGTCACTGCATATGATACTGTCACCATTGACAGAATGGTGGAGGATTACATCGGTGACAGCATCCAAGTAGGCATATCAGACAGTCCATACCTGTACTGGCAGGAAAAAGAGGCAATTTGGAGGCCCCTGTACAAACTGGCTCTATTTTACCTGAGTTGCCCCCCTCCAGTGTGTACTCCGAAAGAGTGTTTAGTGCAGCCGGGAACCTTGTCAGCGAAAGGCGTAGGAGGTTGCTTCCACAGAATGTGGAGAAGATGATGTTCATCAAAATGAATTATCAGCTCTTCCAGGGAGACCAGCCTCCAGAACGTACAGAGGGACCTGTGGTGGTGGATTCCAGTGGGGACGAGTTAATACTCTGTGAGGATGAGGATGTACACACTGAAGAGGGTGAGGAATCGGTGGATGAGGAGGATGAGGATGACATCTTGCCTCCGTAGAGCCAGTTTGTGCAGGGACAGATTAATTGCCAGCTTGTTTTGTGGGGGCCCAAACGAACCAATCATTTCAGCCACAGTTGTGTGGCAGACCCTGGCGCTGAAATGATTGGTTTGTTAAAGTGTGCATGTCCTGTTTATACAACATATTCCCAATGACAATTCCATCTTGCACCTCTTTTTTTTCTTTGCATTATGTACAGTTTGGGGCCTAGTTTTTCAAACTGCCATCCTGTCTGCCACTGCAGTATCACGCCTAGATGGGTCACGTTTTTGTGCCGCCCACTCGTGTCGCTTAGCATAGTCATCCAGCTATCTCGGTGCAACCTTTTGGACATAAAAACACTATTGTGAGGTGTGAGGTGTTCAGAATAGACTGGAAATGAGTGGAAATTAAGGTTATTAAGGTTAATAATAGCATAGGAGCAGAAAAACCTACAAATTCTGTGATTTTAGCTGTTTTTATGCTTTTTTTAAAAAAAATACAGATCCAAAACACAAAACCCAGAACCCAAAACACGGAAGGGTGGTTTTGGCAAAACCAATCCAGATCCAAAACACGAAGAAAGATCCAGATCCAAAACCAAAACACGAAAAGTGGCCGGTGCACACCCCTAATATATATATATATATACACACACAGTATATATACACATACACACGCCTCTCTTGCCAACTGATTACTTTCTCCCACTCCCGCATCCGAGATTTTGCCCGTGCTGCTCCCTACCTTTGAAACTCTCTCCCTCTCCCTATCTGACTCTCTGCATCACTGCATATCTTCAAACGGGCTCTCAAGACCCATTACTTCATCAAGGCCTTCCAGCTCTCATCCTAACCCACATAATACTCTCTCCTCCCTATCTTCCCCTTCTGTGTCACGCATGTCTGTCTGTCTGCCCTTCCCCTTTAGAATGTAAGCTCTCACGAGCAGGGACCTCTTTCCTCATGTGCTTCTCCTTACACTTTCTTCTACTCCTTACTCCTCATAAGGGCACCTAACACGTCTCTGCCAACTCCCTGCTGCTTATTGTGAGTGTTTTAATCACTATTGCAGCAATGTATATAATGTCCTTCACTGTACTGTAAGTTGCTTGTTTGTTTTTTGTTTTTTTTGTTCACTTTTTAGTTTTATGTACTATGTAAGGCGCTGCGGAACACTAGAGGCGCCATATAAATAAAGGACAATAATAATAATAATATATATACTGTATATACATATACATACACACACACACACACACATATATACACATGTATATACATACATTTATATACATATATACACACACACATATATATATATATATATATATTTATATACATACATATACAGATATACACACATATATATATGTATATATATATATATACACATATTTACAGTGTATATATATATATATATATACATACATAGCCTGCACCACTCTCTGCTTAGTGAGTGGAACCTAAACTAATTTACCTTGAGAAGACTGACTCTTGTTACTGTAGGTGGTCAGCATGGCTGGAGTGGGAGTCGCTGGGACCATGCTGAGTTCAGGGCTCGAGCCGCTCGACCTGTGCTGCACTGAGGTGCCTTGGTCCGGCGGTGAGCACTTGGCGGCGGGTTGCAAATGCGGAGGCAGAGCCGTGAGTCACTCACAGCTCTGCTCCGCAAAGGACCATGGGAGGAGTTGCCGCGGCTGGGCATGCGCAGTATGCCCTCCTGCAGCTGCGGCCATTTTCCTTGTCTCCTGTAGTCAGAATGAGCTTCTGTTCAGAAGATCATTCTGTCTGACTACTGCACTACCCGATCGGAGCTGAAATCCGTTCGTGGTAGCGGCGTGGGAGAACTGCAGAGCCATGGAATGCCCCTAGGCATTCTGATGCCCTAGGCATTTGCTTATTATGCCTATGCCTAGGGCCGGCTCTGAATTCCTGAATTCCCCCCCCCCCCCCTTATATTCAACCTGGCTTTAGCTACATGACAGTTGGAAATCTATGGGTATTGCCACAGAATTTAAAGCAACACTTTGTTTCAGGGCAATACACAGCCTCTATTGCCATTAAAAAATAGTTAGTTTTACACTTGCGTTAAAACTAGGGATGTGCGCCGGACCATTTTTGCCGGATTTGGATTTGGTTCTAATTAGTCGTCCGGCTTTGGATTTGGATTTGCCAAACTGCGGTGACTGGCTTTGGATTTGGATTTGGATTTTTTTACAAAAATTGACAAAAAAAGCTAAAATCACATAAATTGGTCTTTTTTTTCTTCCTAGAGTATTATTAACCTCAATAACATTAATTTCCATTCAATTTAGACCATATCACAGCTTATAATATTGTTTTCAACATTATTGGCCAAAGGTTGCAGTGAGCTGACTGGTTACTAAGCGACAAAGCAGCGGCACAACGACACAGACACCACAGTATAAAGCACATCTATGACACATTGCCACACAGCAGTGGCAGAAATGAAAAGTAGTGCACCCACCCAGTGGGGTACGGCCAGCAGAGTCACAGTACTTGTTTACCCCAGTAGTATGGCCCCCCCCAGTAGCAGGCCCCTCAGTAGTATGGCCCCCCCAGTAGCAGACCCCCCCAGTAGCAGGCACCTCTGTAGTATGGCCCCCCCAGTAGTATAGCCCCCCCCAGTAGCAGACCCCCCCAGTAGTGCAGACCCCCCCCAGTAGTATAGCCCCCCCCAGTAGCAGGCCCCTCTGTAGTATGGCCCCCCAGTAGTATAGCCCCCCCCATAGCAGACCCCCCCCAGTAGTGCAGACCCCCCCAGTAGCGCCCCCGGCCCTTGCACAAATTAAAAAATAAAAACTTACCTGTATCCCCGCTCCCGCGCCGTCCGCTCTGTCACACGCTGAGGAGGGAGCCAGAAGACGGAGCTCATGTGTGAGCTCCAGCCGGCTCCCTCCGTGCAGCAGCCAATGAGAGTCTGTGTGACTCTCATTGGCTGCTGTAACAAACACACAGCTGCCGCTGGCGGCTGTGTGTCTGTGTCTGTGTAGGGCAGAGCGCTGTCACTGCGCTCTGCCCTACACTCGAGGAGACCTGATGTCGGATTCTCTAGTGAGAATCCGACATCAGGCGGCCGCCGTTCGGCCCCGAACGGGGATCCGAGTCAGGCGGTGAACACCCGAACAGGGTTCGGGTGGACTCGGATCCCCAATGTTCGGAGCGGTTCGGATTCCACAGAATCCGAACCGCTCATCTCTAGTTAAAACCAAAAGAAAAAAGCAGAAGGTTGGATGTTTATTCTACCGCTGTTTAGTAACTATGGGGTCTATTTACTAATCCTTAGTTAGAGATAATGGGGCCTATTCATCATACCTAAACTTTCTCTGGAGGTAATTAGGTTTAGAACTTGCATGGAGTTCTACCTAATTACCAGAGGAATTCATCATTCCTACTCCCTATAACTATCTATTCCGAAAAGCTGTCATTTTTGCGATGACAGCTTTTCAGGAAATAGATAGTTATCTCTGTCTACACTAACTTACCGCAGCTAGAATCCGTGCTGTGCATGCGCTGTTACATTCATAAACCAGCGCATGCGCAGCACTGCCTACACCTGCGGTAATTTTGTGTGCCCCCCCCCAACCCCTCTCCCCCCTCCGCTCACCTCCCCCTGTCCCTGTCTTACCTGCCCGCGCAGCAGCCTCCGGCTCCGTCTGCTATGCTGACACGTGTTCTCCCAGCAGACCACAGTAAAGTTTAGAAAAAAAAATCATAATAATTTTTTGTTTCTAAACTTTATTGTGTTCTGTTGGGAGAACACAGTGTCAGAGCAGCCACAGGAGCCAGAGGAGGGAACAGAGCGACGGAGGAAGACGCCGGACAGGGCCGTTTCTAAGGGCCGGGCGACCCGTGCAATCGCACGGGGCGTGCCGCTTCCGACCCATGCTATAGAAACACCCTGTGAACTGCCGGGCGCCCACTGAGATTCAGTTACCAGCGGGCACCCTGCAGAGCAGAGCAGCCAGAGACGGAGGCTCTGGCTTCCGGCTCCCCCAGTGTGCACTATGGGAGAGACGTCATGACGTCTTTCCCATAGTGCAGAGGAGCAGCCAAGCGGAGCGAACGCTGGAGCGGGGCTTAAGGTAAGTATTAGTGTTTTATTGGTTTTTTTTGTGCAGGCGGCTTTTACTAGGGACAATACTTGGGGGGAGCACGTCTGCTGGGGGAGGCACTACCACTGGGGGCACCCGGGCACTACTACTGGGGACATTACTCTGAGGGTACTTCTGCTGGGGGAGACACTACTACTGGGGGCACCCGGGCACTACTACTGGGGACATTACTCTGAGGGTACTTCTGCTGGGGGTGACACTACTACTGGGGGCACCCGGACACTACTTCTAGGGACATTACAAGGGGGCACTTCTACTGGGGGAGACAACACTACTGGGGGCACCCGGGCACTACTACTGGGGACATTACTCGGGGGGCACTGCTACTGGGGGCATTGCTTAGGAGGCACCACTACTGGGGGCATTACACAGGGCCCAGGGGCACTACTACTGGGGGCACTACTACTTGGGGCTTTACTACTTGGGGCACTACCACAGAGGGAGCATTACTATTGGGGGCACTAATACAGGGGCATTAATACTGGGGAATTTATATAGGGGATACTACTACAGGGGGCATTACTATTGGGGGCAATACAACTGGGGACACTGCTACTGGGGGCATTGCTTAGGAGGCACCACTACTGGGGGCATTACACAGGGCCCAGGGGCACTACTACTGGGGGCACTACTACTTGGGGCTTTACTACTTGGGGCACTACCACAGAGGGAGCATTACTATTGGGGGCACTAATACAGGGGCATTAATACTGGGGAATTTATATAGGGGATACTACTACAGGGGGCATTACTATTGGGGGCAATACAACTGGGGACACTACTACTGGGGCACTACAACAGGGACCATTACTATTGGGGGCATGACTACAGGGAACATGACTACAGGGGGCACTGCTAATGGGGACATGGCATAGGGGGCACTACTACTGGGTACACTGCATAAAGGGCACCACTACTGTGGGCTCTGCATAAGTTGCACTACCACTGTGGGCACTGCATAAGGGGCATAAATACAGGGGGCACTGAATAAGGGGCGCAAATACAGGGGACACTGCATATGGGGACAACTACAGGGGGGCACTGCATAATGGGCACTTTTGCCTGAGAGCCAGTGGGGGGGGGAGCCTAAGACCTGTCAGGATGGAGTGGTAAGGGAGGGGGCTGGAATGAAGTGTGTATTATGTGAATCTTGTTTTTTCAATGTGTTTTATGTGGTTCTGGATTTAATAATGTATTTGAGGTCGATGTGGTTTTTAAACCTTCTATCGGATGAGGTGTTGTCATGTGTGCAAACCACTTATCATACTAACATAAAATAAAGACACTGAGACGTGGATTTGGCAGATAACTTGATGGCGATTTATTGGAGAAATTAATATTATTTATTAATTCTTAAATTAATTAAGGATGTATGGTGGCAAAGAAAGGACGGCCAGAAATCAGCCAGATCTGCTATGCCCACACACAAACAACAAAAGACATAGCAGGCGTAGATCGCCCAGAGTGCATACACATAACCATGTAAACCATGTCAAACACAAAAGGTAACGCTCACCCTCTAACTTGACTACCCACCCGTTTAGGTGATGATACTGCCCCCCGTTAGGTTGGTACAGCCAACTACCAGTCAACGAAGGGAACGCCCTTAACTCATAATTGCACCTGGACTGGTGAACTGCCGTTCTTTCCCGCCACTACATAATTAACTACAACAACCTGCCAATAATTGCAAAGGGAAGGGAGGGTGGGCAATCTGGAACCAAGAGGCTTTGGCCCTCACTTCTAGCCCCTTATATAATGTCTCTATTGAAAACCCGCCCCTGCTAACGATAGGCTAACTCTAAACAGTAATTTGCATACATGCCGGCCCCCATCCTAGAGGTTTAACACACCTCTTTTCTTATGCAATCTTTCGGTTTCACTAAACCTTCTATCGGATGAGGTGTTGTCATGTGTGCAAACCACTTATCATACTAACATAAAATAAAGACACTGAGACGTGGATTTGGCAGATAACTTGATGGCGATTTATTGGAGAAATTAATATTATTTATTAATTCTTAAATTAATTAAGGATGTATGGTGGCAAAGAAAGGACGGCCAGAAATCAGCCAGATCTGCTATGCCCACACACAAACAACAAAAGACATAGCAGGCGTAGATCGCCCAGAGTGCATACACATAACCATGTAAACCATGTCAAACACAAAAGGTAACGCTCACCCTCCAACTTGACTACCCACCCGTTTAGGTGATGATACTGCCCCCCGTTAGGTTGGTACAGCCAACTACCAGTCAACGAAGGGAACGCCCTTAACTCATAATTGCACCTGGACTGGTGAACTGCCGTTCTTTCCCGCCACAGCAAGGTTCAGCTTATAGAACCACCGCACCGCCACCATACCAAGTACTACCCCAATAACGCCAACTCCTCAAAAAGATCCCCAATAAACAATGACACACCCTCCTCTGTTAAATGAACTCCATCAGGTCTATACATATAACTAAATCGAAATTGAATGTTATTATGGTAAATGAAACGGCCATAATTGGCCATCACAAATTTGGCAACTGCGAAATTAAGTTTCTTCCTAGCTTCGTCATTAGCAGGAAAACTCCTAACCCCACGCCAGACCTGTCGAGGTACAATGCAAGACCAAATTAATTTACACAAGGGCCAGGCCGATAGCACCCTCGCCAAATCGTTGACAATATCAACTCGTAATTCTACCGTGGACCTCTGCCCTAAGTCGTCGCCTCCTAAATAAGCCACCAAAATACGTGGCCTACCAAAAAGCCTTGCATACTCTAACAGTTTAGGACAAAAGGAATGCCATCTCATACCTCTGGAACCTATCCAACGGACCCTAGCTGAATATTCAAAAATTGGAGCTTGATCTGAACTCAAACCTAGCAGCCCAGAAAATATATGAGTGGCCTATAACCCAAATGTGCTGCGTGTCAAAGAGCAATCCTAAAGGTGGAGGAAAGCAGTAAATAAAAAATTAGTAATTGTCATAAAACAATAAAATTTTATGGTGTATTAGTGGGATCTGATAGAACATAAGTGAGTATCTGCCAAAAAGAAAAATTTTCTATTGGTCGCCGACTTTACTATTTGAAGTGGCTGAGACAAACAGAAGACACAAAGGGGAAGAATGGGTGGGGGGGAATTGGGAAAAAACAGGTGAACTCGGCAAGAGGTAAAATAAAAACCTGCTGAGGGATGGACTATGGCCTAATTAAATGATTGAGAATAGCCGAATTGAATCCGTCAGTTCAGGTAAAAATTGTAAAATCCCTCAAGACTCCCATTGCCAGCAATGGCGAGTAGCTAATCCCGAGTAGGACGGACAGGGGTAACAGACAAGACAGGACAGTACATGAGACAAGACAAAAACCAGGCAAGCATAAAATATAAACGTAACCGGAACAGACTGTGAAATGACTTTAAACAAAGGGCCTTCATGCCTAGGTCGAATGTAACCTTTATAACTATCCGATTTCCAATGTCCTAGGGCCTTAATTTCTGATGCCGAGAAACCCGCAGCTGCCGCCGAAGTTGCGGCTCCGATCAGAAACGAGTGTGTACCAAAATCTTGAGGCAGGAGGCCTAAAACTGATACACACCTCTTCAAAAACCAACCAAACTGGTATTTGGTAAGCGGAGTCCTGTCCATATGCATGAGTCATGAACCAGGAACATCCGGCCGCAATAACTCATACCGCATAGCTAGTGCCACGGGGCAGATCTGTTCGTCCCTAGATGGACCCAACGAGATCCACCTACCCCTACCAGTCTGGTCGGTCTTCGACTGCCGAATCCTACAGAGAACAGACCTCTCACTGACCAGGATATCCGAGAGGAGCATGGCGGCATCAACCCATTTGGATGATGCCACCAGCTCCGATACCCTCAAGGTGCCGTGAAAAGCCTCCGAAAACACCACTTGAATCAGGACCGCCTCATACGCAGTAAGAGCCACTCCGAGAACCGCCCCTAATACTGCCGGAAGCAGATGAGCGTCCACAGGTCTCCTACGGTCAGCTACTGGCCGGGAGACCCGTGCCCAACCCTTTAAAGCCTTCACTATCAGAAAACTTTTAGTAAAGTCAGGTTGGCCCTTCAATTTACAATAAAATGCAATGCCCCCCAAAGAGCGCGCAACAGAAGCCCTGGATCTGCCAGCCAAACGGAGACTCCAAATAAAAGAAAGCATCGAACGATGCTGACTCTTACCTGCCTGTTTGCTGCTACGGGAATAATCTTCCCATTCATTCCATGCCTGCCGATATGCTCGCAACGTGGAGGGGGCTAAAGACTGTTCTGCTTAGCCCTCCATGCCGGCTCGATCACCTGCCAAACATAAGAGGGGCAAAGCACAACGTCAGCACCAGGGCCACAGATCGGGACCTAGCCCACTGGAAACGTGATAACGCATCGTCTATCTCATTCTCCACCCCAGGAACGTGTCTTGCCTTAAACATGATGTTACAGCGCAAACATGTGAGCACAGCTGCGCTAGCAAGCGCAAAACCAGCAGGGAAGCCGCATGTTGCTGATTGTATCGCATGGACCATGCCCAGGTTGTCACACCTGATAATGATGCTGCGATTGCGTAACCATTCCCCCCAGATTTCCAAGGAAACCATTATGGGAAAGAGTTTGAGAAGGAGTAAGTCCTTAGTCAAACCCTTTCCCACCCATTCTTCCAGCCAACGGCCAACGCACCAGGAGCCATCAAGGTAACATCCGAACCCCGTGGTGCCTGCTGCGTCGGTGAACAGCTGCAGCTGCAAATTGTCAGCGGCTGGAGACATCCACAACCGAACGCCATTAAAATCCCGAAGAAACGAGACCCAGACAGAGAGGTCCTGCTTAATCTCTGAGGATAAACGTAGCAAATGTCTCGGTTAGTGACACCAGCCGTGGCCCTTTCCAATTTACGTGAAAAAGCTCTGCCCATTGGAATTACTTTACAGGCCCAGGAGGGATTGCGCCTGCCGCAGGGTAATTCTACTGGAAGCCGTGCATTCCGCTATGGCATTACTTGACAGGCTTATCGAGAGGAATGCGACAAGAACCCACCGAGGTACAGATCTCGATACCCAGGAATGACAAGGGGAAGGGCCCTCCGTTTTGTCCACAGCAACGGGAACTCCAAATGAAAAAACAGCGCTCGTAAAGAAAACAAAAGATAACTGCATCTGCCTGAACCGGAAGGGCCGACACACAGAAAGTCATCGAGATAGTGGGCTATTCCATGACTACCGCAAAAATTAAATAAATAAATTCCGCGCACCAGTGTAGGAAGGTGCTAAAATGCTCGAAAAACGCACAGGACACAGAACACCCCATAGGCAAGCATTTGTCTATGCAATATCCGTTGTCCAAGCTAAAAACCCATAAACTGGAATGACTCTGGGTGCAAAGGAAGTAGACGAAAAGCTGACTCAACATCTATCTTAGCCATCAGTGCGCCCGGACCATAACACCTAATGACGTCCAAAGCATCGTCAAAAGACTGGTACACCACCGAGGAAACCTCAACTGGTATGGCATAATTTACTGACGAGCCTGGCGGATAAGACAGATGTTGCATGAGCCCTTATTTTCCTGGAATTTTCTTGGGAACCACTCCCACCGGGGAATTCACAAGATCCCTAATGGGGGTTCTGCAAAAGGCCCAGCAATGCGCCTGCGCTAACCTCGCCAGCCACTTTTTCCCTAAGAATGTGAGGCAATTCAAAGGCAGACTTCAAATTTCTAGGCGAATATGTGTCGACATCCCTGCAAATAGGTAAACGAAAACCAAAACTGAAGCCTTTTAACGAAAATTCTGCGTCCTGCAGAACCGGGTACCAACTCAACCATTTTGCTATCGCTGTGACACGGACAGGGGATGGAACTTTACTTAGCACTTGTGCCTTTTGCTGGCTGTGCAGGCTGCTGCTGGGCACCCCCCTTGAAACACTTGGCAACTGGGTGATTGCCACCACATCGCAAGCAGAGGTGACGAAAACGACATTTTAATGTGGAATTATTAAAGGCGAAGCATTTTCCCCAGACGCCTGCTGTTAGCCCTGACGAACTGAACTAGCTGCTTTGCACGCGTTGTACCCCTCATAGGCAGGACGCGAAGGCTGTGTGACCTCCAGCAATGTATATTTGTCGAAGTAGGAGCATAGCTGAGAATGGAGCTTCCCGGTGATAGCTGCTTGGGGCAGTGATTGCAATAATAAGCTGTGCACCCTGTAGAAATTCACTGTAGCACATGTATTCTGTCTATTTTGTAAGTTAAATGCTCAGAATACAGTATATAATACAATCTCCTCTATTGGCTGATAATAATGATTCAAAGGAGATAAAAGCTAGATCTTAGGTGCTATAGATAAATAAAGCAGTGTCAAAGCCATTACCCCTTACTGTCATATAACGCATCACTAAAGCATTCTATTCCCCCAATGATACCTCAATGCCCAGCATAATACTGACACTGTTTGCTGCAACTGTTTTCTACCATTAAGAGGGCATAATCAGCACTTAGACCATCTATAAAATACATCATACGAATGTACTGAATGATATAATTCTGGCATATACAGGACCAGCAAACACAGTAAGTAATTATATGTAGAAGTAGGGCCATCCTGTCTGAGCTGAATCTTTTTATTTCATGTGCCGGCTCCTTTACAGATCATATGAGCAAGTTGGGGAATCTGGGAGAGGGCAGAAAAAGAAACCATGCACCGTCCTGGAAACAGATGCACAGATTGGTCCCCCTATGTACTGGATGGTGTATTATCCAGTATTAATAATTGATCCAATAGGTGATCCATATCAGTGCACCCCGTACAGTGCATGTTTTCCAGATCTAGTTGGTGCACAACAATATTCATTACTGGCTTTTTAACTTTTTCTACTGGCTGACACATTTAAAAGATCAACAGGGACTGTAGTGCTAGTTATTTCATTTGTGACACTGAGGGGATCCTAAAAAACATGCAACTTTAGTATTATATGCTATTTCTATTGTAGTCATCATGGTGTGGGCTGAGGGGGGGTTCAGGTAAGGCACTCATAAACCCCTCCTGCATTTGCCTATGGTGCTGGCCACTGCAGCCACAAAGATAATATTGACCAGGGGCATTAAGGACTAAAGGGAAGCACCCCTCCCCCACACTGGCACACCTTCCACAAAGCTGCTGCAGCCTGAGGGAGGATAGAACTATCAATAGGGGAACCACACCTGCAGCTCCTAATAACATGGGGACACTGTGGAGCCAGGGACCAGGGTCTGGGGAGGCTCATTACTAGGCAGGACATAGCTACACCCACCCCCAGCAGAACAAGAAATCAGAAAAGACACTGATTGAGGACAGAAAGGAAAAGTAAAAGCAATGATATGAAGTAAATGAAAAGAGACTAAATACAATAAGGAAAAGGAGGAGAGAAGAAGAGAAGAAGGAGAAGCACTAAGAGAGTTTTATTAAGGAAAATGACAACTGACAAAATGCACTTCCCTGTCCTGGAGCAATCTGGAACCAAGAGGCTTTGGCCCTCACTTCTAGCCCCTTATATAATGTCTCTATTGAAAACCCGCCCCTGCTAACGATAGGCTAACTCTAAACAGTAATTTGCATACATGCCGGCCCCCATCCTAGAGGTTTAACACACCTCTTTTCTTATGCAATCTTTCGGTTTCACAAAACATAGTTTATGTGCCTCTGGCTTTTCCAATATATTTTATGTGGAAGTGATTTGTTGCAGTGTATTCCTGAAGTGGCTTTTTCAGTGTATTTTATGTGGATCTGGCTTATTTCAGTTTATTTTATGTGGATCTGGCTTGTATTTTCAATGTGCTGGGCTCGCTCCCAACGCGACTAAAAACGGGTGTGATACAAGGTCATACTTCTGCAAATGTCACACCAAAGGCATGCACACATAAATGCGGCGTGGGCTTGTGACAGCCCCTCCGGCGCGCGCATGCTGTCTGTCTTTGATTTAACTACATATATTTTTCAGCGCTTTGCCTCTGACAGGTTTGCCACTCCTGGGCTCAGTAGTCACAGTGGCTGACATTCTGCGGTCTTTCGAGACCACGCTCCCTTACTGTGATACCACACCCCCTCACAATGAGGCCACGCCTACTCCACAATATTACTGCATTTTGACTGCTCGCACTGGGAGCCTCAGACCCTAGAAACTTCCCTGACGCCGGGGAACCTCACCAGCTGAAAGCAGGTAAGTGTTACCTACTATTTGCCACCTCACAGTGGCGTATGGTAACACCATCAAATTCCGAAAATACATAATTTTCGGAATTTGATGAATACCATAATTTCCATATCCCCATACTAATGTATGGGGAGTGTGGATATTAACGCAGGGGGACTTAACCATCATGAATACTAAAATAACGTTATTTAAGGAAAATGTCCTTAAAAACATTATTTTAGTGTTGATTAATGGGCCTCAAAGTGATTGGAGATAAGGTACCAACCAATCAACTCCTAACTGTCACTTTACAGGATGTGGTTGAAAAATGAGTTAGGAGCTGATTGGCTGGTACCTTATCTCCGTTCACTTTATCTTCATATAAGGCTTAGTAAATGGACCCTTATGTTCCCCTAGACTAGAGACAACTGTTATCTCCCAATCGCAGGTCTGACATTGTATACAATATTACAGCCTAATTTGTTTTTGGCCTAAAACAAATGAATCCAAGTTTGTCATATTTCAGTGTAACTACTAAATCGTAGAGCCGCTCTGCAGATAACTTATAGTTAGAAGAATAAATCAATTTCTCTTATATAATATACTGCATGTGTCAACCATTTAAATAACAGTAAAACAAAAATGACTTGTACAGAGTTTGGAAGCAGTGAATTCCAAAGAAGACATCTGGCAAAACATAAAATGATTATGTCAACCTGCTGTACCTTGGCTTCCTATAATAGTTACAAATCTACGTGCGCAAGTAAAGCTTGATCTGGGCTACATCATTAAACTGGATGGCACGAGTCCAATTTACTGTTAGACATATTATTTCACATCTCTGTTTGAGAGCGATGGCTTTTGTTCTCTGCCAGCAATGTTCTAGGGAAAACATAATATTATTAAGGGCAGCTACATAATAATTGTGAGTGTAGTAGAAGCAGTGCTGGTTTTATACACAGCGGGGCCTGGGGCACAAGTAAGAGGAGGGGTCCAACTGTCATATATTTGCTGGAACACACAAAACATTTGTCTTCCTCACAAGAACATCTGATAATTGACGTTTTCATTTAAACTTAACTATTATTAACAAAAATTGAGGAATTGTGAATCTGATATTAAAATCGCCTTTACATTCATTACACGTGACTAGACCATTGGTAGACAATCCAGATGATGTGGAACTGCACATCCCAGCATAACCTGCCACAGTTTTAGTAAGCCTGAACAGTAAAACTGTAGCAGAGCATGCTGGGATGTGTAGTTCCACAGTAGTTGAAGTGCCATACATTGCCTACCCCTGTACTAGACTAGTTTTAGCATAAGCAGGTCCTTCCTTACATTTGTTTCAAGATTGCTTTTATTTTTGTACTAGATATGTCCATATTTTATGTACGTTCTTTTTCTCCCAATGCTTGATGCTGTGTAGCACAGTAGTTGCCAATAAATTAACAATGAGGGTGGGATGTACTAAGTTGAAAAATGCGATAAAACCCCAGAAAATGCATTTCGGTGCTACATCACGGTGGCTAACGTCCAGTAGAAGCCCATGGGCCTCTTATTGGGATGCCCTCTGAGAGGGATCCAATCGGATTCATCTCAGCTCCCCCGCAGCGCGCGCGTCTTTCTGCGCATACATAGAAGGACGCCAGGGGGACTTCTGCAGAACGTGCAGGTCACTTGGAAAATGGCGCAGCGGCCATTTTCCAGGCGTTTTGTGGAGTGCTGCTGATGTGTGACTTTTGAGAGGTAAGAATTAAAAACTATGGGTGTGAGGTGCAGGCCCCCCACCTGGAACCAGGGGCCTGTGTGCACCGCACACCCAGCACCTGTTATAGATATGCCCCTGTTACTACTGTAACTATAAAGGTATGTAGTCAAATGTTCCAAAGTCCCAGTATGGTCATGAGGATGTCAGTCTGATGAAATGTGTCAGAGATTAAATGCCTGGGAAATCACATGGTTCCATTAAGGCACTTTAAAAGCAATTAACAGAACAAGCTTCCTTAGTTTAAAATAATACAAAGTCGTGCTGCATTTTGTTTTACGTTACTGTGGACAGAAATAGTTGAGATGCTCCTACAAGCAAATGTTTCAGAAATTAAGAAAATGAGTGAAGTCCCTCCACAGCAGTGTGAAATAGTTATAAATGAGTCCATAAGAGTAGGGATTAGTATCACAAACATCGATATTTCTGATCCAATGGAGACGCTTTTGCCATTCAATGCTGAGACATCCCGAATTGTGATGATGTCTTACTGTACACCACTAGGAGAAATACTGATCTATCAGCATCTACTGGCAATCGTCCTTTGTGCATGGCAAACCAGCTCTGCCTTTTGCATATAACTACACCAATGATGTTTTAACGTTAAACAATCAAATGGTTTAGAAACAGTGGTTGCATGCTATTGGTGCCTTCCGATGGCCATGCCCTACATAAAAGTAGCTTGTGTGGTGACTTGACCGTGAAGGGAAATGCTCCTCCCCTGCCACACCGAAGGATTGTGCAGCCTACAGCCTGATGATTTGCCTTTTTTAACAAACATGGGGGAATGATAGTAGGAACCGTCTAGGGCTTACTGGGCTGGTTCAGGCATATAGGGATTTGTTGAATCATTGTTTTTGTGTCATATTGGCTGTTTTTATAGATAATTGCATCATAGCAATATTACATTTTATTTAAACTATATTTATAAATCCACTTCATCTGGTATGTTTTAATTTAATTTATCCTCAACGCAATTATCTCTTTAATATCAGCACTGTTACTTTCCTTTTACACTGTTTATCTTCTTTGGGCTTGACTATACCCAATACACACAGCTGCTGTGGTTAAAGGACCCATTGAAGTGCTTGTCATTTCGAAGGAAACTTCATTTTATTTCCTATATAGGGATTTGGCACTGGCATTGGGTTTCTTTTTGGTGGTGTTGGCCCTTTCCCATTGAATAGTCATCCATCCTTTTAAATGTCCTGACAGCAGGGATCAGCCACATGCTCTGAAAGTCTAAGCTCCCTATCTGTCAGCCTAGGGCAGGCTGAGGCTTCTCCTCCCCCATGTCATACTGCCTTATCTCCTGTTCCTTCCTTTCTCATCTGCTCCTCTACCTCGTGGGCCCAGTCCTACTTCATCTTTAAGCACATACAGTATGGGGCTGAAGCAGGCTTCCCAGTGTGTAGAGACCACACAGGAGACATACAGAGGTATCTTCCTCCAACAGCAATCCTCTGCAAAGCAGAAATAAAAAAAAAAGAAAGTAAAATAAATAAACAAATAAGTTTCAAAACACAAAGTACAAAAACATTTCTTTTGTTTAGCAATCCAAAGAGGAACAATTAAGATCGGAGGATATAAGAATAAATTAACATAGACATTAACATTGAGCTGTATTTCATATTTAAGGCCCCATTTAACAATAAGACATAACCCCATTAGCTGTCGTTAAAGTGGTTATGTGTTCCTTCCTTTTAGTATTTTAGAAATAGCTGCAGGCTTAGCTTACTGCTTTGTCACTGTACAGTTTATGCCATTTATAGATGGCGATAGTGATACAGTCCCCATTTCCGACTTCAGTGAAGCCTTCCAGGCATTGCCGAGTCCCTGCCTGGTGAAAGTGTTTTGTGCAGACTGGCTCGTTGCACATGAGCATGGCACAACAGTCCATCGCTGGCAACGATAGGCTACCAGCAACAGCGTGGAGGATGCCGCCATGGAGGGGGATGTTGCGGGACCTCGCCAGAGAAGTAAGTAATGTTAAATATCAACAGCATATTTGTTCATATTGCTGTGTTACTAAATAAAATATGCAACTGGTAATAAGGATCATTGTTAAAGATATCGGTTGCATAGTGCCAGGGCCATAACTAGGGCTGTGTGAGTGGTGCGGCCGCCCGGGGGGCAGAGTCCCGGGGGAGGCACTGACGCTGCCCTATGGTACTTGTATTTGGCTTTCCTACAGCTTGTAGAGATGTGCGGAGTGTCTTTAGGACTACTTCTTTTTTGCCGGTCAGGGTGGTCTATTCATACTTTTTTATCTCCTCTCCAGGAGAAGCCCAGAGAGGAGAGACCGCTTGCCACTTCGGGGGACAAGGCCAGGTGCTAACGCATTTTGCAACATTTTAGTCCTTCCCTCTCCTTACTGACTGGGGATTGCCATTTTTATCTCCCCCATTCTGCCCACTTTGCCAGGGAGTGGGCAGGATTTGGGAGATCCGGCCACTTTTTCAGAGATTGCGGGGGGGGGGGGGCTACCTAAAATATCAGGAGCCTCCAGCAGCGCTTCGGGGAGAGTAGGCAAGTATGGGTCAACTCCCTCGACGTGACATCATGAATTGAATCACCCCTTAGTTTTAAGCCAGGCTTCTGTATTCTGTCCACTTTTATCTGTTTGACTTTGAATTGCTTTTTAAAGGACATTTTTCTGCAAAGTTTGGTTTATTTGTAGTGCCTGTTTTATATCCAATTGTATACAATGCACAGACTTAAGCGTTTCTGTGGTGTCCAAGGACAACCAAAAATACAAATCTGGCAGAACAAAATAATTCTCTGAAAGTGTCTGATAGACATCCACAAGACACCAATTTTCATTTGCAGGTAATTGCCAATTATTGTCTGTATAAAAACTCGTCTGAAATTCTCACTTTAATAAATTCATCTGTGGCCTTTTAGATAAACAACAACCGTGAAGACAGATTTGACTAGCCATGCTGAAATCTATAAGTAAGAAAATATTAGTACTGAAATAATGACATTTACCAGACACAAACGGGAAGAGAAAAGCATACAGTATTTAAAGCAAAGCTTACATGATAAGAAACTTTGCATCATATGTATAGTTTATCTCAGTTTTGTTGTTCTGCCTCCTGTAAAGGTTGTAAGTTATTTTATTTCAGGTGCTTGTGGAAGTAGGTTAACTTTAAAGTGGTTAGGAAAAATGTAAGGAAACATGCATGTAAGAAAACCTAGGGAGCCTATATATGGATAAGCAGGAGACATTTGATATTTTCATCTGTGAGTACAGTACTCCTCAAAGCCATACTTGCCAACAATCAGACTGCCTCCTCTGGGAGGAGACAGCTAGTGTGGCACAGAGGGGGGGGCGTGACGCAGGTTTGGGGGCGAGGCGGAGACATGACTGCGAAATTGTGTCATTGCAGGCATTGTGCAGCAGATGGTAGGGGCATGATGATGCTATTCAGCGTGGATGGCGTCATCTATCCCCCGGACTGCCCACTTATATAAGGGGTGAGTGGACATCGGTGGGGGGGAGTGCAGGGGGGTGGCGTCAGCCCTTCCGGGAAAGTAGGCAAGTATGTTTAAAGCTAGGTTGCCAATAATAACACAAAAGACAATGGGGCCTATTCATCAACACTAAAATAACGTTTTTAAGGACATTTTTCTTAAATAACGTTATTTTGGTATTCATGTAGCCACTTAGCACAGGAGATATCACAGATATCTCCTTGCTAAGTTCCCCTGCGTTAATTTCCACACTCCCCATACATTAGTATGGGGATGTGGAAATTGTGGTATTCATCAAATTACGAAAATTATCAATTTTCGGAATTTGATGCAGTTACTATTCGCCACTGTGAGGTGGCGAATAGCAGGTGAAACTTACCTGTATCCGTGTGTGCATGTCCCCCGACGAGTCCCTCCGGCGATCTGCTCCGTCCTCAGGCTGCGGAGGCTGGTCGGACATGTGTGCTCCCCAGCAGAGCACAAGAAAGTTTAGACAAAAAAAAAAAGTTTTTTTTTTTTTTCTAATCTGTCATGTGGTCTGCTGGGAAACCACTAGGGGTGTGCACCGGCCACTTTTCGTGTTTTGTGTTTTGGTTTTGGATCTGGATCTTTCTTCGTGTTTTGGATCTGGATTGGTTTTGCCAAAACCACCCTTCCGTGTTTTGGGTTCTGGGTTTTGTGTTTTGGATCTGTATTTTTTTGAAAAAAAAGCATAAAAACAGCTAAAATCACAGAATTTGTAGGTTTTTCTGCTCCTATGCTATTATTAACCTCAATAACCTTCATTTCCACTCATTTCCAGTCTATTCTGAACACCTCACACCTCACAATAGTGTTTTTATGTCCAAAAGGTTGCACCGAGGTAGCTGGATGACTATGCTAAGCGACACGAGTGGGCGGCACAAACACGTGGCCCATCTAGGAGTGACACTGCAGTGGCAGACAGGATGGCAGTTTGAAAAACTAGGCCCCAAACTGTACATAATGCAAAGAAAAAAAAGAGGTGCAAGATGGAATTGTCCTTGGGCCCTCCCACCCACCCTTATGTTGTATAAACAGGACATGCACACTTTAACAAACCAATCATTTCAGCGCCAGGGTCTGCCACACAACTGTGGCTGAAATGATTGGTTCGTTTGGGCCCCCACAAAACAAGCTGGCAATTAATCTGTCCCTGCACAAACTGGCTCTACGGAGGCAAGATGTCATCCTCATCCTCCTCATCCACCGATTCCTCACCCTCTTCAGTGTGTGCGTCCTCATCCTCACAGAGTATTAATTCGTCCCCGCTGGAACCACAGGTCCCTCTGTACGTTCTGGAGGCTGGTCTCCCTGGAAGAGTTGATAATTCATTTTATGAACATCATCTTCTCCACATTTTGTGGAAGCAACCCCCTACGCCTTTCGCTGACAAGGTTCCCGGCTGCACTAAACACTCTTTCGGAGTACACACTGGAGGGGGGGAAACTCAGGTAAAATAGAGCCAGTTTGTACAGGGACCTCCAAATTGCTTCTTTTTCCTGCAAGTACAGGTACGGACTGTCTGACATGCCTACCTGGATGCTGTCACCGATGTAATCTTTTAACAGACAGACGCACGCTTGTCACTGCTGCTTTGAGGATGCAAGTGCAGCCACAGCGCACACAATTCACAAAGACAGAAAAAAAAAAAAGAATATTTTTATTGTTTGTGGAGCGCACTTTGAGGGTTACACCACCCTTTAACAGACAGACGCACGCTTGTCACTGCTGCTTTGAGGATGCAAGTGCGGATACAGCCCACACAATTCACAAAGACAGAAAAAAGAAGAAGAATATTTTTATTGTTTGTGTAGCACACTTTGAGGGTGTCACCACTCTTTAACAGACAGACGCACGCTTGTCGCTGCTGTTATAAGGATGCAGGTGCGGCTACAGCCCACACATTTCACAAAGACCGAAAAAAAAAGAACAATATTTTAATTGTTTGTGTAGCATACTTTGAGGGTGTCACCACCCTTTAACAGACAGACGCACGCTTGTCGCTGCTGCTTTAAGGATGCAGGTGCGGCTACAGCCCACACAATTCACAAAGACAGAAAAAAGAAGAAGAATATTTTTATTGTTTGTGTAGCACACTTTGAGGGTGTCACCACCCTTTAACAGACAGACGCACGCTTGTTGCTGCTGCTTTGAGGATGCAAGTGCGGCTACATCGCACACAAGTCACAAACACATTAAAAAAATTGTTTTTTATTTTTTGGAGCACTTTGAGAGTTACACCACCCTTTAACAGACAGACGCACACTTGTCGCTGCTGCTTTGAGGATGCAAGTGCGGCTACAGCCCACACAATTCACAAAGACAGAAAAAAAAAGAACAATATTTTTATTGTTTGTGTAGCACACTTTGAGGGTGTCACCACCCTTTAACAGACAGACGCACGCTTGTCGCTGCTGCTTTGAGGACAGTATCATATGCAGTGACAGTAGACTTGTCAGAAATTGTTGGCACATCCTTCAGTCCGGACCTGATGTCCAAACCAGCCCTTGACTTATGACACAGGCACACGCTTGGCGCTGCTACTATGTTGATGCACGTGCGGCTACATCACACACAAGTCACAAACACATTAAAAAAATAGTTTTTTATTTTTTGGAGCACTTTGAGGGTTACACCACCCTTTAACAGACAGACGCACGCTTGTCGCTGCAGCTTTAAGGATGCAGGTGCGGCTACAGCCCACACATTTCACAAAGACAGAAAAAAAAGAACAATATTTTAATTGTTTGTGTAGCACACTTTGAGGGTGTCACCACCCTTTAATAGACAGACGCACGCTTGTCGCTGCTGCTTTGAGGATGCAGGTGGAATCTAGATGGGATTTGGAACCGAGGACACACTACCTCCATCAATTGTCTAAATCCCACTGCACTAATGGCGGATACCGGACGCATGTCTAACACCAACATAGCAGTCAAGGCCTCAGCTATACGTTTTGCTTCAGGATGACTGCTGTCGTACTTCATCCTCATCGCTAGGGACTGTTGGAGGGTCAATTGTTTAGTAAAAGTAGTGATGTTCCTACTTCCTCTCTGGGATGATGAACAACTCCCAGCAGCAGCAACAGCACTAGGAGGAAGTGGTTCTTGATCTTTCCCTATTTTATTTTTATCGGAGAAAGTTTGGTCCTCCATTTATGTTATATTGATATATACGTGCGGCTAAAGCGCACACAAACACAGAAAATATTTTTTTATTTTTGCTGGAGAGTAGTGCACTTTGTGGGTTACACCACCCTTTAAGAAATGAGCCAGCCGGCTCTTTACTTACGGGACACAGGCGCACGCTTGGTGCTGCTCCTTTGTTGATGCACGTGCAGCCACAGTGCACACAAGTCACAAACACAGAAAATATATATTTTTTTGTTTTGGAGTGTACTTTGGGGGTTACAGAACCCTTTAACGGTCAAGCCAGCCGGCCCTTTACTTATGACACAGGCGCACGCTTGGCACTACTTTGTTGATGCACGTGCGGCTACTGCACACACAATTCACAAACACAGAAAATAATTTTTTTTTTGGTTTGGACTGGAGTGTACTTTCGGGGGTTACAGCACCCTTTAACGGTCAAGCCAGCCGGCCCTTTACTTATGACACAGGCGCACGCTTGGCACTACTTTGTTGATGCACGTGCGGCTACTGCGCACACAATTCACAAACACAGAAAATAATTTTTTTTTTGGTTTGGACTGGAGTGTACTTTCGGGGGTTACAGCACCCTTAACGGTCAAGCCAGCTGGCCCTTTACTTATGACACAGGCGCACGCTTGGCACTACTTTGTTGATGCACGTGCAGCTACTGCGCACACAATTCACAAACACAGAAAATAATTTTTTTTTTGGTTTGGACTGGAGTGTACTTTCGGGGATTACAGCACCCTTTAACGGTCAAGCCAGCCGGCCCTTTACTTATGACACAGGCGCACGCTTGGCACTACTTTGTTGATGCACGTGCGGCTACTGCGCACACAATTCACAAACACAGAAAATAATTTTTTTTTTGGTTTGGACTGGAGTGTACTTTGGGGGTTACAGCACCCTTTAACGGTCAAGCCAGCCGGCCCTTTACTTATGACACAGGCGCACGCTTGGCACTACTTTGTTGATGCACGTGCGGCTACTGCGCACACAATGCATTAACTTAGCGAATAAGTGTTAACACTTTTTGGTATTCCAGTGTGTTCCTTAATCAGATATAAAAACTTTTACTTACTGATACAATTAAAATGATATTCATGAGGTTGGACAAACTCATATATTCTTTTTTTGCTTTAAACAATTTTATTACACTTTATGGACCTTATTTAATAGTTATATATTTGATACCGTCTGAAGCGATGACAGTAGCACCTTTGTGTGTACACTCTGTGGAACGCATGTACCGTAGGGGCTGCCAGAACTTTATACACATGCGCAATTGCATAACATCATTCACCTTTGTGAACGTCGGAATGCCGTGCGACTCAGAATCAGGCCCTATATGTTTTTGAATTTCGGTACACCGAATGTGATCTAATGCTGAACTGCTTATGCACGGGATGTACTAAGCATCGCATCCACGATGTGGTAAATCCCACCTCTCTTCGGGTACATACCGCGTTTGATTACCACGGAATGTACCTAGAAATGTGGTGTACATCGCAAAGAACAGCTTTCCTAATAGCTGTCCTTTGCGATGCCCCCGGACAGAGGGACTTCTGGGTTTAACACCCAGAAGTCCCTCTGGCCACCAGTCATAGGGGTTGATGGGAGGGATCCGATTGGATCCCTCTCAGTGGGAGCGCCCCGTAAAGAACACCATAGACTTCTATTGGGTAACACAACCTGAAGATGGCAATATCCACCGGGACGAAGCACCGAAATGAATCGCATTCCGGTGCTTTGTACATATGGGGTATGCGGTAAAAACACAGAAAACTGCGTTTTCGGGGGTTTTACTACATTTTCCCCTTTAGTACATCCAGCCCTATGTGTTTAAACTATAATATGAAGCATTTAATTTGAATCTTCCTTTTCTTATTTACTTCCGCTTTTAAATTAAATGAAATTCTAATTGTCTATTTTACTTAACAGGGCTGCTAGATTCATGTAAAAAAAAAGGAGCTGATTGGTTGGTACTTTATCTCTGTCTACTTTATCTCACTGAAAAACTTAGTACATAGACCCCCAAATATGTTCATGATGCTTTGCTCTTTGAATTTTGGATATACCCTAAGACACCCTTTATATAACTACCTTATCCAATGGTGCGTAGAGTAACAGCATCCAGAACTAGGGTTTTTTTGTTTTAACATGTGAAGTTTGATCATCCAAACAAAGAATCAACTGACTTCTCACTGCAATGAATGACTCAAGTTGTAAATGTAATATTGCATTGTAGTGCTTATAGAATTACTGTATATCATGCAAGAAAATAATTCTATATTATATTAACACAATCGGACTTCATTATTATTGGTGAAATATTAACTAATGTATTGAAAGAACACTTGTCATACTTTGATAAAAGTATGACAAGATAAAAGTAAATTCTTTTCCTGCTCAGTTTAACATCGCTTTTGACATTTCACAGGTTTTCTAAACTGCATTTAGCCAAAAGGCAACTCGGGGGATTGGGAGGAATCCACAGTATGGTTCTTTTCAGTGTCATAAAAAGCATTGAAGCAACTGCCAAAATTACTATACATGCACATGAAAGGTGTCTCTTAGTAGATATTGTCCATTTCTACAATTCACCGGTGTACAGGAAATAGCCATTATAACAACTCTATTTTAATATACTGCAAAGCAATGCTATCCAAATGATGGTACAGTAATTGCACCTCTGTCTATAGCACAGCCTGCAGACAAGACAGGACATTTACTCTATGGTGCTAATAAGGCACAAATACATAAAAAAAAATTTGAAAAAAATTAATAACAAATTTACAGATTAGTTTATAATACATTTTGGTATTTAAGAATTACTATCACTATGGGACATATTTACCACAGTCCACATTTTTAATGCTGATATGATAAATATTTTTCACATACATTCGCAAAGTGAAAATTAGTATTTACTAACAATCTCTTGGCAGAAGACTGGTGAAGAGCTGGAAGCAGCGTGATAGCGTAACGCTATCACACCGCTTCCTGACACACCCTGTGCATGCGCTGCCATCGGCCAGCACATACCCACCGGGGAGGCAACGAAGACGACGGCTCCCTTTCTGTAAATATTTGCAAATTAGTAGCCTTTAGGTTAACTTAGGGTAATGCCATCTGGAGATGGTGTTCTCCTATTGGGGCCAAGCTCCGGAAAGGTAAACCTGGGACTGCACCGGAAAGGTAAATCTGGGACTGCAGCAGATATCCCTAAACGGTACATTTGGGGGATACTTAAAATTTGCTCAGTCTCCAGTTTATAAAACTTTACCGAATTATGAATATAATTACCATGAGAAGAGCTGCGCTGTATGCAACTAAATATTACATATGACGTCACTCTGCTGAAAGAATATAGCATTGCTGCCATGGGGGGGTACTAATTACCAGGGCCCGGGCTTGGGGGAGGGACGCCACCCCCCTCCATTCTACCTGTCAGCAGCCCACCACACGCTGCTGTGTGCTGAGCTGCAGTGGGAGGATGCTCGCTGCTGCTGGGCAGCAGAAGTCTCCTTTGCCAGTAGGGGGAAGTGATTACACTGACCACGCTCCCCCCCGGATTTGTGCCAGGCTGAGGGGCTCACAGCACCCCCCTTCCCAATGCACAGCGCCGCTTCTCAGGAAAAACTGTTTTCCCTAAGGGGGCGTGGCTTTGTGGGTGTGATTAGGCCATGCCCCTTTCCCCTGGGCCCGGGCTGCCACCTACAGCCCTGATTGCCACCTATGTACTGCACATAAACATGAGGACCAGTATTCATGGTCCAGTAATTTCTTCTTAATTTATAATTAATAATTGGTCTTCAGAAATCCACAAAATATGTGGTTACATGACATTCTAAAACAATTAAAAAAACCTATAGTATCTATTAACTTTCACCTGTAGTAAGTTCAATCATATTTGCTATACACAGTCACAGGCCACAAATGTAAAGTCGTATTCTTTGCTTCCTGAGATTTGCCCTGTTCATTAAAAAATAAACTATTGCTTAATTTCAGATTGAACTGAAAAAGGTTACTGCTGAACACCGTGTAATATAGCGTAATTGTTTGCTAATTATTTATCAATGTGCTGAACACATAGAGGCTGGCGTAGAGTAAGACCTTGCACAGCAGAAAACAGGACACATGCATATCACCCCAGGCAGATTTGTATGACTCTGATACTTTAGTCTGGTCGAGTCTTTAGATGAGGGATGGGGCTGTGAAGGGCAGGGATGTGCAGTCAGGGTAGGCATACTCCTGCGATTTGATATAAAAATTATTAGAATAATACAAAGAACTATATAAGTTATAAACTTCTTCTTAGTTTATTGTAATAATTTTTATTGTTAACATTAACCAGCTTTGTCGAGCTCCCTGGGACTGCAGGGAGATGAGAAATGAGGTAGCAACAGCTCAGCCTCGCTTCTATATAGTCAGACACTGCTTGCAGAGCTGGGGGCGGAGCCACACCACAGGCAGTAAGCTGCACAGAAAGGGAGCTAATAGAGGCATGCCTCTGAGTATGGGGGGCATGGCTTGAGCACTGATGGACACCTTGAAGGATCTGTCATGTGACCAGGAAGTGCACAGCAGTGTTTAGAGATCTGAACTCAGTCAGAAGCAAGAGAAGACACAGTGATGCAGGTAGGAGAATCTATGGACACTGAAGTTTAGTGTAGTGAGGGGAGAGTTACAGTGAGTAGGGTGTGAGACAGGCTCCCATCACAGACCCATCTCTATTTGTGCCTCCCCAGCCATCGAACAATTTGTGATTGGCTGATTGCGAATGCACCTCTGATGCAGGTAGTGGCTTTTAATCATTGCATATGGGTATAATAAGTTTGCTTTTTCAGGCACCCTGCAAGTTAAATGTATGTGCAGTCATGCAGCCACGGTGCCGGCCCCAGGGCTCTGCATCCTTATAATCATAATGATTTTTTATTACAGATAAAAAAGTAATTCTTTGTGATCAGCAGTTCAAAAGTATGGCTAAACTGATCTAATCTCTGCGCTACACCTCAGTTCAGTAAAGGGTTAAAGATTCAGATTCCAATTGAAAGGTTGTGGATTGCCAATTATTTTAATTATTTTATAGAGATTAGAACTGATATTGCATATATTTTTACTACATATATGGTAAGAATCTTTTTCTTACTTTACTTTCACAAGGTTGTCTGAACAGAAATTCCGAGCTTTAATCTACGGCCTAAGGTGGATGCCTAGCAAAATCTCATTTATGTTTCCTGCTACTAACCTTTGCATCGTTGTCAGGAGACGAAGGAAAAAGAGATGAATACTGTGTAAAAAAGCAAAACGGTTACTGAGGCTAAAAGACTGTGTTGTGAAACAGACCATGGCGAGAAAAGGCACAGTAACATAATAGGAGCTTTATTAAATGCTAGGAAGATTCATACAGAATGCTGCTTTCCTGAACTGAATTCCTAGAAATACATTAAATAATAAATTAATAATAAATGTCAGTGTGAAACTCTGCAATTATATGCTTATAAAATGTGAAGAAACGTAGCATGTATTATTTAGCTTAGTATGTAGTAATATGTAGTTGCTGATACCCTGGCTGTCCCCTCTGGCAGTCAAGTGGGAGGCTTGGGGGGACGTGGTGCAGGCAGATAGGTGGTGTGGGGGCCGTGGCTCCACAATACTGTCATTGTGGAACCACTCTCTGCTATGCAAAGCCGTGATTCCGGGTATTGTAAAGTGGGGGTGGGCCTATGATGACGCGATTCAGAGCGAATCTCGTCATCAAGCTCCCCAGGTATGCCCACTATACTCGGAAGAGGGTGGCAGTGGCCAGGGCTCTAACAGGGCTAAATAGCACCCTGTGCCGGCCTGCCCCCTTAGTGCTCAACGTCATGATGTCGGGTGCGTGACGTCATTATGTCACACAGAGGGGGCTGGGCTGGCAGGACGCTCAATCCTGAGGACCTCATGTGGACACGCCTTCTGAGGACGCTCCAATCAGTGGCACAGACTGCAGGGTTCCTGTCATGAGCATCTAAAGGACACTCCGGCGGTACTGCAGCAATGATCCTGGTGACAGTGCCCTGCGCTCTGTGTAGTGACACTGGTTGCACATCACTAGTTACGGCTCTGGCAGTGGCATTGACAGCTGCACACCCCTAGTTATGGCTCTGGCAGTGTCAGCGGCAGGCAAGTATAATGTAATATATGGGGGTCAAAATAAGACCCTTTACAATGTTTGCACATACTGTAAACTAAAATCTCTTATTGACGCTATTTCCAGTGATAACAGACAAAGTATTTGGGCAATTTACCATTTTACTTATGTCGTGGCAGCTGCTGGGATAAAGTGCTATTTTGCCACTGATCGCAGCACTTCTGGGTTCTGTCCTGGCTGTGTTCTCATGAGTCAGCGTATACACCCACACTGCTTAGGAATAGGGGCAGAGAGCTAAAGAGATTCCTCTACACTCTCTGATAGCTCGTTCCATAGGAAAGAGCAGTTAATGCCATCCTCAGATAAACTGATTGTTAGTTATACAAGAATGCAGGATAATGGGGACAGCAAAAGACATCAACTCGTCAATATTCATTGCTCATACATGTATTAGCAATAGAGGTGAGAAAAGATGACATAGGCGGGGCATGATGACATGGCAAGGTGTATTATGCTATAAATCGTGTCATAACACCACTGCTCACTCAGTACACACTGAGGTGGGAAGGGCTTGACACGATTTCTGTCACCAGGGATAATTGCTTCTCCAATAATGTGGGATCCCCAGGGACAATCTGGGTAGTAGGCAGCTATAGAATTATGCGAGAGATGTATCAAACCTTTTAAAGAGTGGTGAATTGGAGAAATTGCCGATAGCAACCAATTAGCTACTACCTAACATTTTATAGAATGTACTTGATAAATGATAGCTAGACACAGATTGGTCGCTATAATACATTTCCCCATTAATTCTCTTAAGTATTTAAAAGAAAAAAAATTATGAAAATTACCTGCAGATTAAAAAAAATGAAAGACTGCTTTATAGAATTCCAAGGCATTGGCTGGCTAGCATACTGGAGTTGTACACATTAGCACTATAGTTATGCGTCGCCATTTTTTAATGTAAAGTTTATTATTCATTATATACTGTATATTTTACATTGTGTTTGTTGTAATACGAGTTACAATAATACTGTGTTGACATTTTATTTACATTATTACCCACTATATAGATAGAAGTCCCCTCTGAGAGACATTATTGAACTCTTCAAGTACTGATAACTTGGGTTTGTTATCATTTAGGGGGGTAGGTTAGGGTTAGGCACCCCTAATGGAGGCTTAGGGTTAGCGGGGGAGAGGGGAGGGTTAGGTGGTTTACTTACCTCCGTCCGGATCTCCTGCTGCTTGCCTTTCAGCGTCGGTATTTCATCTTCCGGGCTTAGTTCTGGCTTTATGACATACCGATTCTGATATAAACTCTGTGATATTATGCAGTTACTGGTGTACTTGTATCATTTCATGTGCTTTTTCTTTGATGTAACCATCTGTATTCTATCTTTATTTAAAAGTCACTGCTGGTATCCGTTCCTGACATCCCATAATATAGTTATTAGAAATGGGATGTAGTTAGGGAAGCCGACGGTTGAAATGCCGACTGCCGGCTTCCTGACACCGATATCCCGGCATGGGTCTAATGATAGGCGTCTAAATACTGATGCCTATCATTAGCCCCATGCCGAAATCCAGATGCCCGGCATACCGAACGTAGGTAAGCTGGGTGTCGGGACCTGTTAGCCGTGGGAGGGTTAGGTTTAGGGAGCGGGGAGGGGGAGCTAGGTTTAGGCACCCCTGGGGGGAAGTTAGGGTTAGGCACTAGTGGGGAAGGTTAGGGTTAGGCACCCCTAAGGGAGGGTTAGGGTAGTTACATACTGTAGTCGAGATCTTCATCTGCCGGCCTTCGGGCATCAGGATTTCATCCACCGGGCTGAGGTCCAGCAGTCATCCATACCGATTCCATTAGAAATAGTACAACTCCGGAAAGTATGACACGGTTATTGAAGCTTATTCCGAAAATATACCCCCTGAATAGCGTTAAGAGGAACTTTCAAAACTTTGCAGTGAAATGTCCATCTCATTCCACATTTAGCTACAAAATTTCATAAGCTTGTTGCCAGGGCTGTAACTAGGGGTGGGTGAGCGACACCTGGAATGGCACCCTGCAGCCTAGAGAACTGCCAAAGAGCTACATAGAGCATCCAAAGAACTTGCTAACCATCCAAAGTGGAGCCTCTTGTCCTGTGAACGTTATGGGCAGTCAGCTACTTTGTCATCCCGGCGGCCATAGCTCCTTGTCATGACATCATAACCAGGGCTGTCTTAACAGCAGTGTGGGCTCTGGGCATAGCAATGCATTGGGGCCCCTACCCACCCATTCATGGGAAAAAAAATGCAGTGCCCCTTATACAGTGCCCCCAGTAGTGGTGCTCCCTGTGCAGTGCCCCTTGTGCCCCCAGTAGTAAGCCCCTTATATAGTGCCCCCAGTAGTAGTCCCCCCTATGCAGTGCCCCCAGTAGTGGTACCCCCCATGCAGTGCCCCTTATATAGTGCCCCCAGAAGTAGTCCCCCCATGCAGTGCCCCCAATAGTGGTACCCCTTTTGCAGTGCCCTTTAAACAGTGTCCCAGTTGTAGTTCCCCCCCTATGCAGTACCCCGAGTATTACCCTTCATATAGAGTCCCCAATAGTGGTCTCCCCGATGCAGTGCCCCCAGTGGTAGTCCCCCCATATGCAGTGCCCCTAGTAGCAGTCCCCTCCCCTTGTAGTGACCCTAGCAGTAGTCCGCCCTTGTAGTGTCCCTAGTAGTAGCACCCCCCTTGTAGTGCCCCTAGTAGTAGTCCCCCCTTGTAGTGCCCAATTAGTAGTCCCCCCTTCTAGTGCCCCCAGTGGAGGTCCTCTCCTATGCAGTGCCCCCAGTAGTGGTCCCCCAATGCAGTGCCCCTAATAGTTGTCCCCCCCTTGCAGTGCCCCGAGTAGTAGTCCCTCTCCTTGTAGTTCCCCCAGTAGTAGTCCCCCCCTTGTAGTGCCCAGTAGTGCCCCCCCAGTAGACACACACGTAATAATATAAAAAAAAAACACTTACCTGAATCCCCGCTCCTGCTCCCGCCCTCTGCTCCTCTGTCCATCCTCCCGGGCCCTTGGGCAACTGCCCTAAAAGCCCAATGGAAGAGACGGCCCTGATAATGACATCACATATTCAGGGGCGGGACCAACACAGTGTGGTGAATCACCCTGCTACGGAGATGTTAGTTGTTGCAATTTAATCTAAGTGTTCCCAGTCCTGTGCCAACTGCACCACACAGTTGGCACAGCAGAATATACTATTAACCAGTCTCATTTCACCTCAATGCATAGACAATACATGCAGATAAGTACAAGTGAACAATTATAATGTGCAGCAGATTTCTGCATTATATCAAGGTAAAAACAAAACTCAGATTGCATCAATAGGAATACGTACCTTTACAAACTGGCCTGTTCATCTGTGAAACTCGATTTCCACTGTGATTTTGGAAATTTATTATACTGAACAGTTTTGAACTTTCTTAACATATTAATATTAGATCTTTATAAGGTAGATATTAGGGTTACAAATTCTAGCAAGTAACAAAGAGAAATTGGATATCTAGGTTAGCAACCTGTTTATAAGCGTTAGTGGCTAGGATAGTGCATTTATCTCCTTGTGCCTCGTATTAATTCAGTTTATTGTTATTCAGTACAGTTCTCCCCATGTTTTGTGAACAAGTTAGAGATACTAATTGGATGGTCAGGGAATTAGACAACGGTTTTGGAGGTAAAAGCATACGGGAAATGGCAAGCCATCAAATCACATTTAAAGGAGAGGTTTAGGTTCAGACAGGGTTGGATTATAGACAATGAAGTACAGAATCAGAATATAAAAGCAATGTCATATACAAGCAAGGGTCAGTAACTAACTAGTAGGCAAGTAAACAATTAGAATGAAGTTAAGTATTCCAAGCAGCAGGTATCCAAACAGAAACAATTATGGGCAATAAAATCATGCAGGCCTTGACTTAGAGTACCTAGACCAAGAAGTGTATTTGTGATTGAACATCATACACAATGTAGACACAGTACATGTTCTAGTTGGCGTACTCTGTTTAAGGTGATAGTTTGTTTGATACCAGATAAAAGTCCAGGAGTAGATTTACTAAGGAGCAGGTTGTCAAAGACTGATAGTTTTAAAATTTTAATAGGAATAAATGCTAAACAAACTTAATGATTGATGGCTTTGACAACGTGCTAGTAACGTGCTAGTAAATCTACCCCTTCAATATGCTGGAAACCTGGGATGTGGACCTCTAGGCTTCAAGGGTTGTCTTTTCTTTCCTGCATCAAAGAAAATAAAATAAAATTAATCAATGCTGAATAAATTGATATTGAATTATATATAATTGACAACACCTTAGTCTAGGGCTTATATCAAATAGCTCCTCATTTTTTCCCTTTTCTCCAGAGGCTGGGAATGTTCATTAATCACTTGTAAGCTTTTCATGTGTCATCTAACACACTTCATTAAAAAGTCAGTTTCTGACAGTGGCGTAACTAGGGCAAGACAAGCGGGGCATGTGCCCTGGGCGCTGAAGGACCAGCGGTGCGGGGCCCCCCCACCGCCAGCCACGGTACTGGCCCGCCCTAGTTAGCCAGTGTAGTGCTGACCGCAGTGAGTGCGGTCAGCACTACACATTTACACAGGACCGGTGCTAGGCTTCCCAGCGCAGGTTCTGTTCTGCACAGCTGAGCCCATTCCCTCCTCCTGAGCGCTTGCCCAATAGCGCCAGGAGGAGGGTGGCAGGCGGGCGGGCTCAGGCTGTGCTAACACACACATCACCGCCAGCGCTGGCGGTGATGTGTGTGTTAACCAGCAGCCAATGAGGTCAGACGAATCTCATTGGCTGCTGCTGCTACTGCACACATATCACCCCGAGCGGCAGCGATGTGTGTGTGTGAATCAGCAGCCAATGAGAGTCAGACAGACTCTCATTGGCTGCTGCTGCTGCACACACATCACCGCCAGCGCTGGTGGCGATGTGTGTGTTAAACAGCAGCCAATGAGAGTCAGATAGACTCTCATTGACTGCTCCAGCCGCAGCGCCCACTGCAAGAGCCTGCTCCCTTCCGACTCCTGCAGTGGGTAATGGGAGAGACGTCGTGACGTCATGATGTCTCTCCCATAATGCAGAGCGCGCCAGCCCGGGAGGACTGACGAACAGACGGCGGCGGCGGTAGTGTGGATTCAGGTAAGAAATTTTATTTTATTTATTGTTTAATTTCCATGTATATTTATCGGGGTGTGGACTATTACTAAGGAGGGGACTACTACTGGAGGCACTGCTTCGGGGGGGACCACCACTACTGGGGACTACTACTAGGGGGGATACTACTGGGGGAACTGCATTGGGGGGGACCACTACTGGGGACTACTACTGGGGGGATACTGCTGGGGGCACTGCATTGGGGGGGACCACTACTGGGGACTACTACTGGGGGGGATACTACTGGGGGCACTGCATTGGGGGGGACCACTACTGGGGACTACTACTGGGTGGGATACTACTGGCGGCACTGCATTGGGGGGACCACTACTGGGGACTACTACAGGGGGCACTGCATCAAGGGGGACTCCTACTGGGGCCGGCCACTATATAAAGGGCACTGAATAGGGGGGACTACTACTGGGGGCACTGAATCAAGGAGGACTCCTACTGGGGCACTATATAAGGGGCTTACTACTGGGGGCACTGCACAAGGGGAACCACTACAGGGGGCACTGAAAAGGGAGAACAACTACAGGGGGCACTGCATAAGGGGGATAACTACTGGGGGCCTGCATAAGGGGCACTACTGGGGGCCTGCATAAGAGGGGATCACTCCTGTGGGCACTGTATAAAGGGCACTGCATATGAGGGATCACTACTGGGGGGCTGCATATGGGGAATCACTACTGGGGGCACTGTATAAGGTGAACTAATGGCAGGCTGCATAAGGAGGACTACTACAGGGGGAACTGTGTAAGAGGCACTGCATATAGGTGATCACTACTGGGGCCTGTATAAGGGGAACTAATCGGGGGCTGCATAAGGGAGACCACTTCTGGGGGCCTGCATAAGAGGCACTACTTGGGGCCTGCATGAGAGGGATCACTACTGGGGGCATTGTATACTGGGGGTACTATATAAGGGGTACTACTGGGGGCCTGCATAAGGGGGACCACTACTAGGGGCACTGCATAGGGGGGACTGTATAAGGGGCACTGCATTAAGGTGCAAATGGAAAGAAATGTTCCCAGTGACAAAAAGGGGTGTGTCATGTTGTCATGCCCCATTTTTTTAGTGTCCACGTCCATTTTTTTGCGGCGCATGCGCACATGGGGGGGGGCTCCATTTTCAAATTTGCCCTGGGCTCCAAATACCCTAGTTACGCCACTGGTTTCTGATGAAGTGTGTTAGATGACACATGAAACACGTAAAGGGGTTAACAATGAATTCCACAACCATTGGAGAAATAAGGCTCATGTAGAGTTAGTTGTAAGAACAGTAATTTGGTGTAAATTGAGCTTTTTTGTACTGCGTATGCACACTTTTCATTTTTTACACATCTTTGTCTATGTACAATAGATTCAGACACATTTTGTACTTACATTTCCTTATTCTTAGAGGGGCAGATCTGAGGATTGAGGTGGCAGGCAATTCACATTACTTAATTGATGTTTGCAATCAATATGGAGCATGAAAGTGGATTCTTATATCCCTATATAGGAAGACATCGGATTTTTGTGGGGGAAGGGGGGTGATGGTGGTATGCATGCGATAGGTGTGGGACAGATGGCATACCCATTTCTTACATTGGACAGGATGTATCAATCAAAAAATATGTGGTAAAACCGCAGGCACTGCAATCTGCCCGTATGTAGCAAGCTCTGGAAAGCTTAACTTTCCAGAGCTTCTGCCCACTAAGCAATGCTTTCTACAGATGTTGTTGCCTATAGAAGCCTACGGACTTCTTTAAGCGATGCCTCCCCTGAGAGGGATCCTTCAGATCCCTCTCCTGCCCCTGAGGTTTGCGTATGTGCATACCGCCGTCTGTGCATGCGCAATAGGACTCCCGGGTCAAAAACCCAGAAGTCAGTAGTTCACCGGGATAGCTCAATATCATCTGTCCAGAGAGGTAAGTATTCATGCATACCGCCGGTATGCATGTGATAGGGGCGGGATAGATCGCATAGTATATGCGATACTTGTTACATCCCACCCATTATGTTTTCCAACTGCCAATGTTGAGGACATTATTCCCAGCACAATGGTTCCATTTTCATCATAAGAATACAAGGTCTACAGCTTTCTGTGTTCATCTAAAAGTCTGTTCAGGTACGTTTACTCTCAGAACAAAGCTGAGTGAAAGGTATTTGAATCACAAAGAAAGAATAGAGATTTGAAGCCTGTGGACAGTTTGACAAATTCAACCAAAACCTACAATTTAACAAACTACAGACTATGGGGGTCATTCATGAGGACGCTCCTAAAATAGGTAGGAGGGCCCTGATTCAGAGCGAGCGCTCTGGTCAGAGCGTTCAGCTCTGAATCAGGTCCTATATTTTATTTTAGTGGCATATACTGTAACTGCTGTCAAATCTCCCTGAAACAGACTTTAACTATCCGGAAAGGCCTGGCACAGAGTAACATGCAAATCTGACAGAATGGCTGGAGCAGTTTGACCAGTGGATTAATTAGGCATGAGTATCAGCAGATACAGGTAGAGTCTCTTCCTGTGTTATCTAGTACTAAATGCAAGTTGCTCAATTTATATATAGGTTTAAACACTAGTTTGCAGGAATCTATGACCTGCAAACTGGATTTGTTCTATGGAACCCAGCTGCCCTCCTAGATGTCACAACCCATCCTCTAATAGTAGAGGATCTTGCTGGGTGAAATGGGTTCCTGCAAGTGATGAATAGCTGTGTGATATTATCCCTTATTGGTGCTGTGAGGGCCAAGTAAGTTGATAAGCATGAAGCCAGGCACAGGTTAGTTATGAAGTGTCATGTATCAAATCGAATTCTACTATTGGGCTATTGAACGAAGACGTCTTTGTATGGCCTTTAAGAATGATATGTTACCCTGTAGGAGTCCGTGATAACCATGGGTCTGAGGTATGTATAAGGGTTAATTCAGCCCCTCTGGCTGTTATTGCTAAAGCTAGCAAGGATGCCAACTTGTGGGATAACAGGGTAATGTTGTTCTCTGTCTCCCAAGAGGATAGGGCAGAGAGGAAGGGTTCGATATCCCAGGTATGGGAGTACTTGTTGGTTGTATGGGCCTGGAGAGGCAGATACCCCTTAACAGACAAAGGTAAAGTTTATTATCTGTTAGGCTTGGGATCATGATGGCTAACGCAGAACCATATGACTTTATGGTGGCTGATGCTAGGCCTAATTGGTATTTAGAGGCTAAGAAGTCTAAGGCTAAATGTAGTAGAGAGGATTGGTCTGAAAAAGACCCTTGGGACTGCCAGAGGTCAAATTCTTTAATTATCGCTGCATACCTAGTTCTAGTTCGGGGTCTTAAGGATGCATTGATTAGGGCTTTTGTGGGGGATGCTAGGGCTGGATCTGTTAGCAACCTAGTAATATTGCCATCCACATGCACTGGAAAAGTGGTTCTAGAAAGTCTGGCATTCCCTAGAAACAACCCAGGGGAATCTTGGGTCCTATGCATAATTGGCTGTTCAGGGGGAACCATACCCTGGATGGCCATACCGGATATACTACCACAATACTGGGTACTCACTCCTCCCTGATTTTCTGTAGGTCTTTCAAGAGGAGGGCAGGGGGTGGGAAGGCATAGGGGTGAGACAGGTCTGTCCAAGGGAAAGACATCGCATCCATTCTCCATACCCCTTTTGTCCATATTCTGGATATGAAACGTGGAACTTGGGCGTTCGTGGGGCTGGCGAAGAGGTCTATTTCTAGGTTTCTGAATGTTTATAGAATTTTTAGGAAGACCTGGTTTGTCAGTGCTGTGGATCCTAGGGAGATTCTTTCTTGGGATAGTGAGCCTGCGAGTTCGTTGAGTCCTCCTGGGATGTAGGTTGGCAGTAAAATTATGTCCCCTTGGACTGCCCAATCCTAGATCTCTAATGCTTCTTTGCATAGGGACAGTGATTTGGTACCCCAGATTCTGTTTATGTATGATACCGCGGTCGTATTGTCCAGGCATAGCTGGATACAGACCCTTCTCGTGTGTTCTGGTACTAGGGCTTTTAGAGACAGTTTTGCTGCGTGTAGTTCTAGTACGTTTATGAAGAGACTGGATTCTTGGGGTGACCAGGTGCCCCTGACTGCTTTCTCTTGAAAGAAGCCTCCCCAACCCTTTAGTGATGCGTCTGTAGTGATCGTCATATGGGGTGTTGGGTCTAAGAGTGGGCGAGGAGGAGGTACAGGGAGACTGTTCCACTTGGACAGTTCTGTTTTTACTCTTCTGAAGAGGAAATTGATGTCTGTCCAGGAATAGTGGGCATGAAGCAGAGATCTTAGAAGTGTTTGTAGCTCTCTGCATGACAAGGGCACATGTCTGAAACCAGGGTACATATCAATCATTTTCCCAATAATCCTTGCTAAGGAGCGGAGGGATAATCTGCGCTTCTGGGAAGTCCTTTGTATGTACTCTTTTGTATCTAGCCATTTTTCTAGAGGGACTGCCAGGGAGAAAGAATGGGTATTGTGATATCTTGGGGGTAATTAGCTTGGCAGAGGGTGGATTGGTGCAGTGTTTAGGTGCTTAATGAGGGTCCACACACAGCTTTCAAGTAAAATAAATGAGATGGTGCTTTACTTCCAGCAGGGAAAAACAGGTACAACGCAAAGGAACAGAAAATAATAAACAACCTAGCCCCTGTTTAGGGCATCTAACTCACTTCTTGAGCCCTCTCTATCGGGGTGCAGCTAGTCTGCCAACCAAGTCTCTGCCTGCTTCTTGCAGGTCTATCGCTGGCTCCAGCCTGGCTTGGCTGCCACAGCTACACAAATACAGTCTGGGTGACCTTCCCTGTATCCTACAGATTTAGGCCCTGGCTTCCTCAGCCTGCAGCTTCACTGCTTTCTTGTCACACAGTCTGAGAGTTTGTGGTCCCCCTTGCCTCTTGTAAGGTCCAGGCACAGGCCTAATGGCCCCCAATGGCTCGCTTAGCTTCACTGGGCTCTCTGGCTGCCACAATCCCACATAGATTGTTTCCCACAGCAGCCTGACTGGTCTACCTTGTCATCAGCCCACACCTGAGCTCTATCCACAAGGCAGCAATTAGGCATCTTCCCACAATGCTTTTCTAGTCTGTGTGGGCGGATCTCCCCTGCCCCAAACATAATCTGCTGCTCACCAGTGCCACCTCTGGTGACACTGCCACAGTATCTAGATCGAAACCGAGAAATGTTATGTTCCGGGTCGGAGCTAACACTGACTTTGAGTGTTTATTATGAATCCCAGATCTGTTAGTAGGGAAAGGGTCGAGTCTTTGTTTCTCAGTAGGGTGTCATGGTCTGAGTGTACCAGTAGTATGTTGTCTAGGTAAATGATACATTGAGTGCTTTGCTGACGTAAGTGGGACACTACAGCTTTCATGACCCGTGTAAAGGTGTAGGGAGCAGAAGAGAGGCCAAACACCATAACTGTCCATTGGAATTAGGTGTCTCTCCAAAAAAATCTGATGAGACTCCTGTGATTCAGATGAACTGATAAGGAATGGAAAGCTTCTTTCAGGTCTATGTTTATGCAGAAGCAGTCTTTTGTGAGGAGGTAAGGAATGTCTGGAATACCTTCCATGCGAAAGTGTTTTGGTTTCAAATATTGATTTAAAGCTTTGACATTTAATCACGGTCTTATAGAGCCGTCTTGCTTTATTATGGGAAATAAGTGGCGAATCCAGCCTTTTGCCGTCAGGTCTCCCAGTTCTATCTTTCCCTGTTGGAGGGCTGTAGTCAGTACCTCGTCTAACTGAGAGCTGCAATTCCTTGGATGAGGAATATGACCCGCTTGGTGTGGAAAACAATTTAGAGGGAGGTTTAACCCTGAATGGATCATTTTCAGCAACCACTTGTCTGTGGTAATCTTTTGCCACTCTAAATATGATTGTTTGAGAGTTTTGTGGAGAGAAGGGAAAGTGGGTGAACTTACCATAGTTACTGCCTCTCTTGGCATTGTTCCAAGTGTTAGAATACGATCCTCTTGGGGCATCATTGGATCGGTGCACGAAGCCTCGTTTCTGGGCTCTTCTTGTGCCTTGGAAGTCTCGGGTCAAACCTGTGCCTCGCGAAGTCCGAACCCCTTGAACAAAGGGCCTCTTGAAGGGCTCATTTACTTTTTTGAGGTCTGAAAAGGACTTCCTTGCCTTATGTCTTATTTTAACCTCCTCAATAAACTGAGGGCCGAAGAGGTCTGCGTCAGTAAGGTTAGGGAATTCTAATGATTTAGGTGCTAGGTCTGCGAGTCCTGCGCCAGTAAGCCATCTTGACCTGCGGGTGTTGGTGATATAATTGAACGTCTGGCCTATTATGAGTGTTGCTCTACTAATGGCCTTAAGGAGGGCAAGCTTGGATGCCACCAGAGATTCCAGAGAGACGCTGGACTCCCCTTCTCTCTCTGCTTTGTCTAATACAAAGAGCAGTGGGCCAGCTGCGTCGGCTATTTTATATTGAATTTTTCTCATGGTACGGTCTGTGGAATCGTTGTGCCTCTTTTCTCCCACTATGGAGGCTAGAGCAGGGTCAAAATTGGGAGCGAACAGAGCGGGTACATCTGGTAGGCCCGTGTAGGATCATAACACCAACTCATCTTCTTTGACAAGTGCTGCTCTAAATGCCAGCTGGGCAAATTTTTGACCTCAGAGTTGCTTTTTAAGGCCCGGTGTACGGAATATAAATTAGTGGACTGTATTTTCCCTGCTAAAGCAACCCTGGCCATCTGAATCTCGCTTTATCCATAACATTGGGATGAGGCGTAGGTTCTGGTAATTTCCTCTGATTCCCAGTCTACAGAGGAAGAGTGGCCACGATCCCTACGGGAAGTGTGCGACTGTCTGTCAGGTGACCCCACATGCTGAGGGCGGGTACCTTTGTGCTGCCGGCTATGGGCAGAGGTATCTTGCCAGCTACAGGCAGAGGTGATGTGCTTGCTCCAAGCACTATGCTGTTGTCTGCTACGGACAATTCCAGGGAATAAGGGAATGACACCTGAACAGGTCTTCCTGGGGCTAAACTTACTTTTATTTTTATTTTTACCAGTTTCCTTGTGGGTTGGTGAGTTCCCTGAACAGGGAGGTGACTTGTCACAGTGCTAAGGAGATTTTTCTACTTCAGAGTCAGAAGAATCAGAAGTGTCAAAACTTCTGATAGGAACATTTTTTCTTCCTAATATGAATATCCTCTGAAGAGGACGAAGTAGAGGGGGAAGCTCTTGCCCTTTTGTGTGCTCTTTTCCCCTTATAACTGCCAGCCATGGAGGATATTTGCAGTGAGTCTGTCACAGAGACAGATAGTGTGTCCTCCATGCCAGCGTTGACAGAAAAAATCTAAATTCGCAGCTCAGGCTTGTTACTTAGTCCTGCCACTGTTTTCTACCAGTCGTAAGAGGAATCATTTGCTCAATGTGGCTTATATCTCATGAGCAGTCCAGCATTACTGCATAATAATTTGGTTTGTATTACATGTTATACACATACTTATGTAGTAATACATGATAGGAAACAGTGGCGTATCTATAATGAGTGCAGTGTGTGCGGGGCACTTGGGCCCCCTGGTCCATGGGGCCCCCTCCGCACACCCTGCACCCATTTTATTTTAAACTTACCTGTCCGTGGTCCTGTGTCAGGTGTCAACGTTGCTTAGAACACCAGAAAATGGCCACCGTGACCATATTTCCAGTGTTCTGCGCATGCGCAGTAGACCCCAGGCACACTCTAGTGTCCAGAGTTTACTGTGCATGCACAGAACGCCGGAAAATGGCCGCCGTGGCCATTTTTCCGGCGTTCTGCGCATGCGCAGTAGACTCCGGTCACATCAGTCAGCTGCCAGCCACCAAGGAAAGAGGAGGGGGCCCCGCACATGGAGTGCACACGGGCTCCCTCCTCTCTTAAGACGCCCCTGATATGAAAGGATTATAAAACAAATGAAAACAAATAACTAGCAGGGAAAGTATACAAATAACTTTTGTAATGTAAACAGTTATGACCCCATACCAGGGCTGGTGCAAGGTTTCAGGGCGCCCTAGGCAAAGGTACACAATGCAGCCCCTGTTTTCCCCCAAACCCTCCACCCAGCTCACAGACACATACACAGCACCCTAATAATATTCACATGACCCGAACTAAAGGGATAATTTCCCCTGCAGTGCCCCCAGTAGTAATGCCCTTGTAGTGCCCCCAATAGTAATGCTCCCTGCAGTGCCCCCAGTAGTAATGCTCCCTGCAGTGCCTTCAGTAGTAATGCTCCCTGCAGTGCCCCCAGTAGTAATGCCCTTGTAGTGCCCCCAGTAGTAATGCTCCCTGCAGTGCCCCCAGTAGTAATGCCCTTGTAGTGCCCCCAATAGTAATGCTCCCTGCAGTGCCCCCAGTAGTAATGCTCCCTGCAGTGCCTTCAGTAGTAATGCTCCCTGCAGTGCCCCCATTAGTAATGCCCTTGTAGTGCCCCCAGTAGTAATGCTCCCTGCAGTGCCCCAGTAGTAATGCCCTTGTAGTGTCCCCAGTAGCTATGCTCCCTGCAGTAGTAATGCCCTTAATAATAATGCTCTCTGCAGTGCCCCAGTAGTAATGCCCCTTGAAGTGCCCCCAGTAGTAAGGGCCCCTGCAGTGCCCCCAGTTGTAGTGCGCCCAGGAGGAAGCCGGGCGCCCGCTGGTAACACAATCTCAGCGGGCGCCTGGCAAATGGAGGGTGCAGGGGGTGCATTCGCTGGGCCCCATAGTAACTGCACCCCGTGCACCCTCGGTAGTTAGGTGGACTCAGAAGCGCCATCTAGTGGCCGGCGCCCCTAGATAGCTGCCTAAGCTTGTCTAGTGGTAGCGCCGGCCCTGCCCCATACATAAAAATTAAATATAAGTGATGACCCCTATACATGAAAATAAAGAGAATAAGATAATATAAGAGGAATACAAATAGGAAGCATCCTCAGAGAAAGGGGAATATACAATTTTTTTCACCTATACTATATCACCTATGTGCGACAGTATACTTTTGAAGAAACTTATGGCCCTGGGACAATATTTACCTTTTAAATAGGATCAACTAAAATCGGGAAATCAGAGTAAACAAACACTCCCCCTTTCAGGCCAGAACAGAATTCTGAAAGATCTATCAGTGTAATTTCGGCAGCACTGAAAGCATTCTCCATGCTGACATAGGAATTATAATACTCCATGAGAAGAGGACAGATAAGATAAAAGACAGCATTATCAGTTGCATTACTATGGGGGTGTGAGCTACACCGGGTGACAACAACCGAGGGATGACACCAAAATAGCAGAGCTGCTCTGTTATTTTTGTGTCACTCCCTCAGATAGTGTCACCAAACAGGACGCTGCAGCATTCATGTGTGCATCATCCACACTGTGCTGATGGGGGTTGAGGGTTTCCTAGCAGTTCCCGGTGCACTGGGAAAGCCCCCAGAGTGATGAGGATGGGGGCGTGACACGCGGTCATGTCCCCAAAATGGGACAGCAGGCAGAGTTGCCTTGCACACGCGAGGCCATGCACCTTTGACATGCTCGAGGGGTCAGAGAGTGCCGCACCGGGTGTCACCACACCCGGTGATGCCTCTGGGCACCATTATACTAACGGGTTAATGCCTTGACAAATCTATATCTGTTAAGCTGCATCTGTGTTTGTTACCAGCCTCTTGAACTATAGGAATGATGAGATCTGTCCAGAGCCTGGGGGACTTGTCATCCCATACCAGTGGTGTCCAGAATTCTTGGACACTGCATAATCCATAGCGTCATCCCACCTGATATGCAGCACAACAGACTGGAGGATGCGGGCAGATTTGGGGGTACACACTATACAATGAACGATCCGTTGCAGATCACATGAATGGTCGATATATCGCATAGCAAGTAGCCATAATGGTGTAAGCTTCAACCAGGGCAGAGCAGGAAGGTCAGGCTAGAGCTCTGTCCACAGCCAGCAATCCAGTCTCCCCTGTGCCTCTGAATCACTGAGCTGTGAGTTCAGGTTCTTCAGCCTCAGATGTCCAGACCCAGATATTGCACATGTGCACGATGTATTGATGATTTTACTGCGTAGTGAATATACTGCAAATGTATACATACCCATTCATATTTTCATGGCCTATTTGACCAGATACCTTGCATGGTATTTAATAGATTTGTGGTTAGGGTACGCATGCCAGTCAAAGGAGAAATGCACCTGTACATGTAGTTACTGTTACATTATGAACATCCCATTATGAACCTTAGGTTTTTCTGTTAATGTACTGCTCCTTTGAGCCCATCTATGTATTATGTAAATGATACCGAAAGCAACTTTTTAAGTCATGTAAGGATGTTGTCACACATCAGGTTCCGAGTCCCTCTTACCAGGTCTGGCTGTGTTAATACTCAGGAGAGGGACCCCAATTTATTTATATGCACAGACTTAAAACGTTGGCTGCTTGTGTGCGGTATCAACATTAAGTGTCCTTCTCAATCAAGCCCTCTGTTTTCCAATAGATTATATAATGTACACCATTTCTAAACTCATCTCTGTTGACCTTTTAGGGATAAAGCTTCTTTTAGCCCTACTATGCCTTACCCTTATTCCTTCCACAGTGTTTCTGTTTTGGAATTAATGCATAGTAAATCTACATATATTTAAGCATGACACCTTTATTTATTTTTTAAACTTTATTTTATTAATTTAGCAATGTATATATTTCAGTAAAAGAATCAATAGTGCATTTCCAGGGAAGAAGCCAAAGTTGGGGCAGACAGCAGACAGTGCTTCTCCAGGGATGTAGCCGAGGTTGGAGCAGGCGGCAGAGAGTACATCTCCAGGGATGTAGCCGAGGACAGGGCAGGTGGCAGACAGTATATCTCCTGGGATGTAGCTGAGGTCAGGGCAGGCGGCACACAGTACTTCTGTGATGTAGCCAAGGTCAGTGCAGACGGCAGACAGTGCTTCTCCAGGGAAATAGCCAAGGTCAGGGCAGGTGGCAGACAGTTCATTTCCAGGGACGTAGCCGAAGTCGGGCAGGCAGCTGACAGTGCATCTCCTGAGACATAGCCGAGGTCGGGGCAGGTAGCAGACAATGCTTCTCCTGGGACATAGCCAAGGTCAGAGCAGGCAGCAGACAGTGCATCACCAAGGATGTAGCCGAGGTCCGGGCAGGTGGAAGACAGTGCTTCTCCTGGGATGTAGCTGAGGTTGGGGCAGGTGGCAGGCAGTGCATCTCCTGGCATGTAGCTGAGATTGGTGCAGGAGGCAGAGATTGCATCTCCAGGGACGTAGATGAGGTTGGGGCAGGTGAAAGCTAGTGCATCCCCTGGGACATAGCCAAGGTCAGGGCAGGCAGCAAATATTGCATCTCCTGGTATGTTGCCAAGATAAGACCAGGCAGCAGACAATGCATCTGCAGGGACGTAGCCGAGGTCACGACAGGCTGCAGACAGTGCATCTTCTGGGATGTAGCCGAGGTCAGGGCAGGTGAGAGACAGTGCTTTTCCTGGGACATAGCCAAGGTCAGGGAAGACGGCAGAAATTGCGTCTCTGGGTATGTAAACTAGGTTGGGGTAGGTGGCAGACAGTGCATCTCCAGGGATGTAGCCGAGGTTTGGGCTGGCAACAGACACAGCAGGATGAAGATTTTTTTAGGACTGCAGATTTTTCTATCTTTTGTTAGTCCAGGTCTTTATCTGATGGCATAGTGTCTGCTTCCATTGGCACATTGTGATAAGTTTCACACCTCAGGGCATACAAATTGAATGTTATCAAAAAGCCTTTGGATCGTGGTAGTAATTGGCTCTTTGAAAACTTCACTATGGGACAAAAGAATTTGCTGTTATTCATCTAGATCCATGGAGTCCTTGTGCAGTGTAACTGGAGATGCTGTTTTTCCAGTCTCTGTCACTGCCCAGTTAATTAAAGAGAAAAAGGGGTGTTCTCGTACATTGCCATTTACTCCGAGCCGGAGGGACTGTTCCTTACACAGGAGCTTTGTTACAATGTCCTTTGTTACAGGATCAGTAAGCCCTGAATACGTTGGCTCTTGAGTAAGGATCATTGTGTTTACCACTGAATCTGGCTTGCCAATAAAAGGGTACTTTCGTAGGGTGAGTAGATACAAAATAACACCAAAGTCGAACCAATCCACACCATCACTGTATGGCTGGCAAGTTATCATTTCTGGAGCATTATAGCCATTGGTCCCACCAAGTACAAAGTTTGGGGTCTCTATGTGGCCACCATTAATATGGACACTCAGGGACATGTCCTATGTCCGCAGGCTTTAGAAGAGTTTCTCTAGCAGTCCTAACTCTAAACATTGAGAGTCCTTATATTGGGTCATTCATTAATGTGTATTTAAATTGAGGGCTGACCTACCAGAACTCCGCAATATGGCACTACAAGGATCAGCACTACCTGACAGTTTCTGATTCCATATATACCTCTCAAAACAGTAACATTCAAAATACAACTTGCTCAATCAATTGAAAGCTTACACAGGTGCTTGTAAGGGAGGGGTTTATCTAGACAAGAAAGCACACATTCCCCTAACACACTGCAATAAGCCAATAAACAAATAGCATTCTATATGTAAATAAAATATTATACATTTCCCCCATAGAATGCTGGCTTTTTACTGGCTTATTTTCAGTCATGTGCGCCGACCCTTGTGTTTTGGTTTTGGTTTCGGATCTGGATCTCCCCTGGTATTGGAACTGGATTGGTTTTGCCAAAACCTCACCTCCGTGTTTTGTTTTCGTGTTTTGGTTTTGGATCTGGATTTTTTCTTATAAATAAAAAAAAACAGCTAAATTACATAAAATTGGCCTTTTTTTGTTCCTACAGTATTAATAACCTCAATAACATTTATTTCCACTCGTTTCCAGTCAATTTTGGCCACCTCACAGCTCACAAGGGGTCTAGGAAGTGTGCTTTCCAAAAATAAATAAACAAATGACTTAAATAATGCTTTGCAAATCTTCTAAAAACTGGCATTTCCGAACCTGTAGAGGGACATTAAAAAAAACATAGTTAGTTCAAACTGCCGTTGTACCCACTATCCACTTAACCATATGAGATATATTGTGAACAAGCGGAACTGAGCAGCAAATGCAACATTTCAGACCTAAGGATTAAATATTACGTTGTGCGGCTGCGTCATGCCTGCTTGCTGGGAGTTGATTTTTTTCATCCCAGAAGGGGACCAGGAAGCATACTTTCCAAAAATAAATAGACAATTTACTTAAATAATCCTTTGCAAACCTTCTTTTCTGTAACAGAATTTCCGACATATACAGGGACATTAAAAAAAACAGAGTTAGTTAGTGGCCTTCAAATTGTCATTGTTCCCACTGTCCACTTCTCTTACATATGTGAATTTTAGAAACTTTGAATGTAGAAGGCCAAAAATTGGGTGGACCACACATGGCTGATTTGTCAACCATGGCGACTGGATTAGTGTCATAAGGAAGAGGAGGCTGCAAATTGGGTGTCATGTTATGATGAGTTGGCCATATGGGGTATTTTGCTGTTAAGGGATCAGGCTGGTTATCAGTGGACACATTATTATAGTTGTTGTTATTCTGGGTTGCCATCTCCTGAAGGGTGTTTACCAACAGACAGAGACTATCTACCTATCAGCTCAGGCATAGGCAGTTCCTGAGGAACAGAGCTCTGTTCTCTGGACGGAAGCCAAATAGGTGGGAGCCCCTGTTCAAAGTCCAACATCTGAAGCTCTTATCTCTCCACATCATCTATGATAGAAGAGAAAAAATGTCATTTGGGACATCTAAGTCCTCTTTTTGTACTCTGCTTACCCTTTTTGGACAGGAAGTCCAGGATGGATTGTTTGGAAGAAGAAGGCCTAGCAACAAATGGGGATGGTCATTATCAAGACCTGGTCCCCCCAGTGGGTGTAGTCTGGGAGATATTGGTTGGCATGCAGGCAGCGGAATAACAAAGGCCTCCATGTTGTCTGTGCTTACTATTCCGTATTTCAGTTTGCGGTCAGGTAGGAATAAAGTGGGCTACAGAACACAGTGACAGAATCATTGGATGTCTTAGTGCATTCAGGCCAAATACGATCCATGAATTCCCAGACAGATTCTGGACAGATGAATCCTTTGCTTGTAATAATCTTTGGCTATATATAACACCCACCTTTGCCAGGAATTACCAGACACTTTGAAGACTGTAACTTTGAACTGCTTTATAGAAAACATGTGAATGAAACCTTTCCACACTGCAGAACATGATGGAGAAATCCCTTGAAGTTCAGCACCTAGAGCATCTCTTTTCATGTTCTCTGAGGTCTCTCCTGACTGTGAAGAAAGATTTTCCACACTGTAATCTTCCATTGTGACTTTTTAATGGCGATTTCAATGTTGTCCACTGGCTGAGATCCATCTCATCTGAGGGTTGTGTCTTCCCCATGCAAATGAGACAATTTATATCCAGAAGGTGACTCTTATGTTTAGCCGTGGTGTCAGTCTCTCTTTTGGCTGAATTAGGCTTTAGTTTTTTTTTTACAAATATAGGCTTTAGTTTTTTAGAGCATATAACTTTATAAGCTGTTAGGAAAACATTTCTGCTATGTTTAAGATTAAAAAAAAAACTTTTTGTAACCCAGTAACCTAAAAAAAAGTTTTCATTGCAATATTCATGCAGCCCCTTGACAGACAGCAGCACAGCACCCCTGCGCAGCTATGCCGATGACAGTTGTGGCTGACATGCACACAAAAAATGTTTATTTATTATTTTGGGCAACAGCCCCTCAACAGACAGGAGCACAGAACCCCTGCACAGCTACGCCGATGACAGTGACAGCCAGGTGTAAAATTGATCGTAAATTAATTTAAAAACAATTCATTGGGTGCAGCCCTTGGCTGTTAAATTGATCATAGATTAATTTAAAAATAAATCATTGGTTCCTAAACCAACCATAACATTAATTTAAAATGTCAGGCAGCAATGCCCCAACCAGCACATAACGGAAAGGAAAAAGGTGCCCTTATGTTGTATACGAAATAGGACAGTTTAACAAACCAATCATTTCAGCAACAAGGACTGCCAATTGTGGCTGAAATGATTGGTTTGTTTGGACCCCCATAAAACAAGCTGCCAATGTGCTTTGGACATGGAAAATAAAATAATCCCATACACAAACTGGCTTTACATTACAAGTTGTCATCATCCTCGTCCTCGTCATCCCCATCAGTGTGTACATCCTCTTCTTCACACAATATTAATTCATCCCCGCTGGATTCCACCATAGGCGCCTCTGTCATTTTTTTATGTAATTGTTGGTCGAGGTTCTCAGCGGTATGCCTCTTAGTGAAACCAGTTATACAAAGAGTAGCCTGCCTCTGTATCAGTTGTCTTTTGGGAGATGTTGCTGCTGCTGCTGTTGTAGGCAATACACCTACCCAGTGGGCTGTCAGAGTCATGTAATCCTTAGTTTGCCCTGTCCCACAGATTTGGAATTGTTCTTCTAGCGAAGTGGAATCTAGAAGGGATCTGGTAGCGAGGATACAGGACCTGAATTAACTGTTGAAAACCCACTGCAGTAATGGCGGATACTGGACGCACATCTAATACCAGCATAGCTGTTATGGCGTCAGTAATCCGCTGTGCAACTGTGTGATTGCTGTCATACTTGTTTGCCCTTGCAAACGATTGTTTAACGGTTAATTGTTTTTTGGAGGATACGCTACAAGTAGTCTTCCTCCTGGTCCCCTTCTGGGATGAAGATCCACTGACAGCAACAGCAGCAGCAATAGGCGTAGTCATCAAGGATCCTTCTGAGGAATCACGGATAGGAGAGGAGTCAATCATGTTTGGAATACCAACATTGGATGCAGCAGGACTACTCCCGATGATGAATGAGGATGTTGATGGTGTTGGTGTTGGAGATTACAGGCGCTTGGATCTCACAGAGAGGGAGCAGGTAGGTGACACTGGACTTGTTATGTTTTGAGTTTTGGAACTTGGCAACGTACACTTTGATATTTGATGAATGCGCTCCAAGTGATGTAACAAGGAGGAGGTTCCTAGGTGGTTTAGGTCCCTCCCTCTACTCACTCTTGCATGGCAATGGGCACATATGGCTTGACAACTGTTGTCCGGATCGGGATGGAAATAATTCCACATGTGAGAAGTAGATTTTTTTGTCTTTTGTCCCGGCATGACAACAATGGGCTTTGGCTTTTTCAAACCATGGGCAACAGCTGTTGCCTTACTTACACAAGGGACATCCTTGGCATCAACATCCTCATCACCAACACCAACATCTTCATCATCAACATCCTCATCATCCTAAGCGCCTTCATCCACCAAAATATCCTCCTTCTCCATGTGCAATTCCACAGAAGCATCCTCAATGACTACGTGTGCAAGATGTTGACTGCCCTTCCCCACATTTACAGAGGGCACACAAATGTTGGAACTTGGAGGATCCTCCAGTATGCTAGTATTTAGGTCGGGCTCACACATGGCAACGGCGGACACACTTGTACTCTCCTCGTGGGATTTGTGATTTTGATTTCTCAGGGCACACAGTTAGTTTTTCCGCAGCTGTCTTAACAACTTTCACATTTTTAATTGGACCACCACCACTACTACTACAAGCAGAAGGGCTATCAGAATCAGCAGTCTTCTTCATAAAGTAAGAAGGCCAAGGCCTTATCCTTTACTTGCCACTTCGTGTAGTGAATGGCATATTGCCAATTTTTTGTTTATCTAAAGTCAAATATCCTTTCAATTCTTTTTTCTTAATTTCAGTAAAACCTGCTTGACCATATCGATGGCGTGACTTAAGCCCTGGGGCATGGGCCTTCCTAGAGGTTGAGGAAGTTGACGGCCTTGCACTGCTGGCGGCAGCTAAAACATGTGGTTCTTGGCCTTGCTCTCCTGTCATGTGACAGCTCTCCATATTTTTTCTGCAGTCTACAAGCAGTGTCACAATCACCAATAGCGTAGCCAAGGTGCGGTTACAAAATTCACACACGTGCAGTCGTGCGCACACACAAAAATATTAGGAAAAATGACAAATCATGATTTATATTTTTTGTCAGCTCCAGAAGAACTTGCCCCCAGAGTAACGATTGATCACGACTGTAGTCGGGCAGCACAAGATTGCAACTTTCGTTGCTGGCTGGCTCTTGTGAGCTACTGCGTTTAAGGCAAAAACCCACCCACACAAACAAGAAAAAAATATGACACTTTTATTATTTTTTTTTTTTGAGAACTGGAGTCAGGCAGCACAAGGTTGCAACGTACGTTACTGGCTGGATCTTGTGCACTACTGCGGTTAAGGCGAAAACCCACCCACACAAACAAGAAAAAAATATGTCACTATTATTATTTTTTTTGAGAACGACTGGAGTCAGGCAGCCCAAGACTGCAACGTGCGTTACTGGCTGGATCTTATGCACTACTGCGGTTATGGCGAAAACCCACCCACACAAACAAGAAAAAAATATGACACTATTATTTTTTTTCTTTTTGAGAACGACTGGAGTCAGGCAGCACAAGTTTGCACCGTGTGTTACTGGCTGGATCTTGTGCACTACTGCGGTTAAGGCGAAAACCCACCCACACAAACAAGAAAAAAATATGACACTATTATTATTTATTTTAGAACCATGCAAAACAGACCGGCCATACTGTGCTGCACAGGCTTCAAACGTGTAACTGCATGAAAATACCACAAGCAGCCGCCCACGAGGAACCCACTGAGCAAGTGTAATGTGCTATAATAGAAGGAGGAGGCTCACAGAGGCCAAATATGCCTGTCTGATGGTCAGACGAATCCAGTGGGCCAGCGACTGTTTGGAAGCTGGCCAACCAGTCCGAGCAGCATCATACAAAACAAATAGACCGTCTGATTACGTATGGCTGCAGTCCTCTCCACATAGATCCGAAGAGCCCTAACAACATCTCCCTTTTGATGCATTGTAGAATCCAAGGGAGAAGAGAAAACAGTCAGAACAGACACAGATTGGAACTGCCATGGCATTGACAGTGCGTCCGAGAGCAGTAGAGAGGCAAGTGATGATTTTGTCTGGATGCCATGAAGTCGAACTGCGGAAGACCCCACCATTGGACAAGCTGTTGTAAAACCTGAGGATGTAGCACCGATTCCCCTGGATGCACGTCCTGCCGGCTGAGGTAGTCTGCCTCACGCCCGTAATGAAGATTGCTGAAATTGCCATCACAAACTTTTCCACCCAGATTATAATTCGGCTTACTTCTTTCACAGCCGCCGGACTTCTGGTGATGCCTTGTCTGTTTATGTATGCCACTGTTGTGGCGTTGACCGACTGGACTCTGACTGCTCAGCCCCTGACTGCTCAGCCCTGCAACATGTGATTTGCTGTCTGAAGAGCGTAGAACACTGCCCTTATTACCAATATGTTTATCGGCAGACTCGCTTCCTGTAATGTCCAGTGGCCTTGGAAATGGTGTCCCCGAATCACTGCCCCCCAGCCTCTCAGACTCGCGTCTTTGGTGAGGAGAGTCCAATCCCACACTCCGAATCTCTTTCCCTCCATTAGGTGTGCCGAGTTCAACCACCAGAGAAGGGATATCTGAGTTCTGGGACTTAACCTTACATGTTGGTGAAGGAAAAGATGGGATCCTGTCCATTGTGAGAGGAGGTCTATCAGAAATGTCCTGGAGTGAAAACATCTGTAGGGAATGGCCTCGAATGCCGCAACCATCTTCCCCAGAAGTGGAATGCAGACATGCACCGATACCTGATGATGTCGTAGGACCGTCCTCACCATCTCCTGAATGGATGTTGTCTTTTCCTGAGGGAGTAACACCCGCTGACATAATGTGTCCATAATAAATCCCATAAACTTTAGCCTCTGCATCGGCTGCAGATGAGACTTGGGAAAGTTCATGATCCACCCTTGATTAATGAGAAGCCTGTGAGTCAGTGTGATGTTCTGCAGTGAGCCTTCAGCAGGAGATAATCCAGGTAAGGGATAATTGTGGTCCCTTGTTCTGAAGGAGACTCATCAACACAGCCATGACCTTCCTGAATACCCTGAGGGCTGATGATAAGCCGAAGGGTAAGGCCTGAAACTGGAAATGTGATTTCTGAACTGCAAATCTCAAAAATGCCTGGTGAGGTGGCCAGATAGGGATGTGAAGATAGGTGTCAATGATATCTAGAGATACCATGAACTCGCATTCCTCCAGGCCCACAATTACCGACTGGAGGGACTCCATCTTGAACTTCAAAATCCTCAGGTAGGGATTGAGATCCTTCAAGTTCAGAATAGGTCTGACTGAGCCATCTGGCTTTGGAACCACGAAGAGACTGGAGTAGAAACCCTTTCCGGTGTGGTAAAAAACCGAGGTGGAGGTTGAAGCTGAAAATCGAGCTTGTATCCCAGAGTGATGAGATCCCGGACCCAAGCATCTGTACAAGAGTCCATCCATACTTCTCTGAAGTCCCGAAGATGCGCTCCCACTCTGGGGTCCACCAGGTGAGAGGGAATCCTGTCATGCTCTAGGCTTGGTGGTGGACTTAACTTCCTGTTGAGTAGATGTTGTTGCGGCTCTGCCACGTCCTGTGGAACCACGGGAAGTTGATGGTCGTCCTCTGAAGCGACCATGGGAACGTCCCAGAGCACAAAAGGACTGAGACAAGGGTCCCGAGTAAGATCTTCTAGGCGGTGGAGCCGCAGACGGAAAATAAGTGGATTTACCCCCAGTAGCCTGAGAAACCCATTTATCTAGTTCCGCTCCAAATAATACACTTCCAGTGAATGGAAGTGCTTCCACAGCTTCCTTTGATTCTGCATCCGCCTGCCATTGTTTAAGCCAAATCGCCAGGGTTGAAGTCCTGGAGGCGATATTGCAAACGTCTTCGGACGTCTCCCCAAGGTAAGCCGCAGCTTCACCTATAAGCTCCACATTTCTTTCACATTCTTTTCTATATACAATGTTTTTAATATTGTGCCATATACCTGAACACCATATTTTAAAAGTAGCAAATAAAAGTTATATTTTATAAACTATTCAGAAAACATAATATGGATACATTAGATCTATGAATGTGCACTGAAGCTTATATCTTATCTTTTACTTTTTGAGATGAAATTGTATTTGTACTTACATAAGATGGTCTGGTAGCACCTCCACTTATTAATTACCTGCTTAGTGGTTATCGGAATATAAGTGAAGCAGAGCATCATAAGTAGGAATATATAATAAATTATAATTATTTTCTGAATTTGATGAGTAATATATATAGAAAATATTGTCAGTGCGGTATCATCACTGTTTTATGATATTCCTGACATGCTCATCAACCCTTACTCTCAAACTCCTCACCATTCTTCCCATGTTCTGTGTCCCGCATGGCCATTCAAGGACATATATCACATTTTTGCTGTCCCAGGTAATGGTGTTCTTAATGGTGTATTTTTGTTTGTTCTGGATGAAATGATTTCATTAGTGGGTGTGGTGCTATTCTACGGTAGTTGAGAAGTCTGCAGTTCTGACATGCCCACAATAATAGAAACCTTTCTTTATGGGCTGTCCATCTAAGGTCTGTTGGTTGGAGGGTTGATTTTATTTTTGATGTGATGAAGATTTGATGTGATTTTTTACTAATTTCCTCTCTAGATCTGGTGCTTTGTGAAAGACTACTGTATATGAGGTTGTTTTGGTAGATTAGTATTTTGTTAGTTATCCATGAACAGAGGGGCCCAATGTTTTTTTTTATATATTTTTAATTTTATTTGCTGACCCTGTGTAGTTTGTTATAAAATAGACTTTATCATTCGCTGTGGGTACTTTCTCTTTGTACTTGAGTAGGCTTTCTCTAAATCTGTTCATGGTCTTATTGTACACTTCCTTAACTATATCCATGTCATATTTTTTCTCTTGTTCTTTTAGGTTGCTACCCTGCTTCATGTATTCCTCCATGTTTCAGCAGTTTATCCTCATACGTGTAAACTGACTTAATGGAACACTTTTAATCCAATTGGGATGGTGGTTGCTTTCTGCCCTGAAATAGCTGTTTACATAAACTTTTTTATAATGTGTCCTTGTGTGTATTCCCTGGTTGTGTATATAAATGTCTAGGTCAAGGAACTGTACTTGCTCTTGGCTGTACTGCATTGTGAAAATAAGATTCTGATTGTTGTTATTGATGTGTATCAAGAAAGCCTGCAGGGAAGCTTTGCTGCCCTGCCAGATGAAAAGTACATCATTAATGTACCTCCTCCATAGAACCAAGTTTGCCCCAAGCTTGCTGGGTGACCAGATGTTATAGTCTTCCCAATTACTCATAAAGAGATTCATGTAGCTTGGGGAAAACTTTGTCCACATTGCAGTTCTGCACCACTGCACATAGAATTCCTAATCGAACCACTTGTAGTTGTGGCTGCGGATGAACTCTATCTGCCTCAATATGAAGTCTGCCTGCATGTGTTCAAGTCTTGGTCCAAAAACTACTTAATACTTTCCAGCCTTGAGTGTGGTTAATCACGGTGTACAAGGATGTTACATCGCACGTGTCTAGCCATTCTAAATCTCGTAGGACATTCAGTACTTGTGTGGTGTCACTCAGATGTGATTTTTGTTTCTTTATATAAACCTGTAGAAAATGGTCAATGTACTTAGATAAGAGTGATGTGAGTGAATTGATTCCTGATGTTATGGGCCTTCCTGGTGGATGTGTTTTGTTCTTATGAATTTTGGGTAGGTCGTAAAATACTGGGATGACTGGATGAGGTGTGTTGAGGAGATCAAATTCCTGCTAATGTCCTTCCCTAAGTAATGCCTGAAGTTTGTTTTTGTATTGTTTTGTGGGATCCCCTTTAAGTTTCAGATAGGTGGTGTTGTCTCCTAAAATCCTCCCAGCTTCTTTAATGTATTCATCCTTGTTCAAAACCACAATCTCCCCCCCCCCCCTTGGTCTGCTGGTTTTATGACTAAATTGATAGCATTTTTTAATTCATTAAATGTTTCTTGCTCTTTTGATTTCTGATATTTTTTACCTGCTGACAGTTTATGGATGCCATTGAGAACTGCTTGTTCGAATGTCTGTATAAAGTTCCCTTTAAGATAGATGACTAGGATTGAAATGGGATTGTGGTCTTAATGATGTGTGTCTGAATTGATCTGTGTTATGGCCTTTGATTATGCTAGTTTGTTTGCCCATAAAATACTTCTTTAGACTTAATTTCCTGGTGAAGTCTTAAGGTCCAAATATGTTGAGAACTTATCTAACTTATTTGTGGGGGTGAATTTTAAACCCTTACTTAGTACTGAAGTTTGTGTCTGAGTGAGTGTTTTGCTACTCAGGTTGAATATCCCTGTGGGTTTATTTACGTCTAAGTTGTTTCCTGATCCTTTCTGCTTTTTTTTGCCCTCCCCTAAATCCTCTTCTACAATGTCTAACTTCCTTTTTTGTGGCATCTGTGGTTTTTTGTGTGTGTTTGTGATATTTGTCTCTAGTTCGAAAAAACAGTCCTCCCAGTTTTTGGCTAAATTCAGGTCTCCTTGTATGGCCACTGATAATGTGTCCGAGGTGGTTCTCTTTTGTGAAATGATTTTCTCTGTTTCTTTTGTTTGCTCACAATATGTGATGTTTATGGGTAAAGATTCCCTCCACCCTTGCTGAAAAGATTGGTATGCAATATTCGTGTAATGGTCTGTTTCCTCACTGAATTCTCCAATGGAACGGATAGAGAAGCTATCTGATTCCTCCCCACTGTATGTGGTGAAGTTGAGCAGGTTTGCTATTGTGTCATCCACTATAGGTTTGGCATGTAATTTTATCATATACAGTATAGCTGGTACGTTAGATTGAGCTTTTTATATGTTGGAATCTTTAATCTATTGTTGCCAGGGGTATCTAGGGGTCCAAGCACCCCTGGCAAAGGAAGGGACTGGCACCCCCCCATATTTAAAATTTAGAAATAGGGATACATACGTGGAAATCTCAGGACTTAACATTAAAATATAGATACAGGTGATAAATACCTAGTTACTGGAACTGTTGAAGCAGGGGTATTTTAAGAGAGGAGGGGGCCTACTCAATACGGGCCCCCTCCTCTCTTGTGCGGTGCCATGGTGCGTACCGTAGAACTTGCACCCATTATAGATAGGCCCGTATGGTCACCGTTTAATTTTTATTACAAAAATGTCATATTTTTGTAATAAATGTAGTTTTGTTATAAAAATGAAACGTTGACCATACTTGGACAGTTCCAGTACCTATGTGTTTATTACCTCTGCCTATATTTCTGTAGTTGAGTTTACATTTTTAAATATATACTGTATGCATATAGTGTTCCTTCTAGCTCCGGAGGGAGGCAGGGTGCCGGAGCTAGAGAGGGCATGCCCGAGCGCGCATCCGAGAAGGGGGCGCAGTCATCGGAAAAGGGGGCGTGTCTATAAGACGCGTCCCCTTTTCGACACTCTTGGGGGCGTGCCTGGCACTTACGGACACGCCGGGCAGCCCCCAAGCCCTGCAGACAGGGAGAATAGATGCCGGGCGCATGTTTCTCCACCCGCGGGACACTGCGTCCCGCGGGTGAGAACGGCTCCTGCAGGCTGTGAGGGCAGGGCGCTTTTTGCCCTCCTCCTGGAGGGCAGGGTGCTTTTTGCCCTCCAGAAGGAGGGCAGGGCGCCGCGCCCCGCTAAAACAGCCTAGCGGGAACGCTATGCATATATATACTTTTTTAAAATAAATATATATATATATATATATATATATATATTAGGGGTGTGCACCGGCCACTTTTCGTGTTTTGTGTTTTGGTTTTGGATCTGGATCTTTCTTCGTGTTTTGGATCTGGATTGGTTTTGCCAAAACCACCCTTCCGTGTTTTGGGTTCTGGGTTTTGTGTTTTGGATCTGTATTTTTTTGAAAAAAAGCATAAAAACAGCTAAAATCACAGAATTTGTAGGTTTTTCTGCTCCTATGCTATTATTAACCTCAATAACCTTAATTTCCACTCATTTCCAGTCTATTCTGAATACCTCACACCTCACAATAGTGTTTTTATGTCCAAAAGGTTGCACCGAGGTAGCTGGATGACTATGCTAAGCGACACGAGTGGGCGGCACAAACACGTGACCCATCTAGGCGTGAAACTGCAGTGGCAGACAGGATGGCATTGAAAAACTAGGCCCCAAACTGTACATAATGCAAAGAAAAAAAAGAGGTGCAAGATGGAATTGTCCTTGGGCCTCCCACCCACCCTTATGTTGTATAAACAGGACATGCACACTTTAACAAACCAATCATTTCAGCGCCAGGGTCTGCCACACAACTGTGGCTGAAATGATTGGTTCGTTTGGGCCCCCACAAAACAAGCTGGCAATTAATCTGTCCCTGCACAAACTGGCTCTACGGAGGCAAGAAGTCGTCCTCATCCTCCTCATCCACAGATTCCTCACCCTCTTCAGTGTTATGTACATCCTCATCCTCACAGAGTATTAATTCGTCCCTGCTGGAACCACAGGTCCCTCTGTACGTTCTGGAGGCTGGTCTCCCTGGAAGAGTTGATCATTCATTTTATGAACATCATCTTCTCCACATTTTGTGGAAGCAACCTCCTACGCCTTTCGCTAACAAGGTTCCCGGCTGCACTAAACACTCTTTCGGAGTACACACTGGAGGGGGGGCAACTCAGGTAAAATAGAGCCAGTTTGTACAGGGACCTCCAAATTGCTTCTTTTTCCTGCCAGTACAGGTACGGACTGTCTGACATGCCTACTTGGATGCTGTCACCGATGTAATCCTTTAACAGACAGACGCACGCTTGTCGCTGCTGCTTTGAGGATTCAAGTGCGGCTACAGCCCACACAATTCACAAAGATAGAAAAAAAAAAAGAATATTTTTATTGTTTGTGGAGCACACTTTGAGGGTTACACCACCCTCTAACAGACAGACGCACGCTTGTCACTGCTGCTTTGAGGATGCAAGTGCGGCTACAGCCCACACGATTCACAAAGACAGAAAAAAGAAGAAGAATATTTTTATTCTTTGTGTAGCACACTTTGAGGGTGTCACCACCCTTTAACAGACAGACGCACGCTTGTCGCTGCTGCTTTAAGGATGCAGGTGCGGCTACAGCCCACACATTTCACAAAGACCGAAAAAAAAAGAACAATATTTTAATTGTTTGTGTAGCACACTTTGAGGGTGTCACCACCCTTTAACAGACAGACGCACGCTTGTCGCTGCTGCTTTAAGGATGCAGGTGCGGCTACAGCCCACACAATTCACAAAGACAGAAAAAAGAAGAATATTTTTATTGTTTGTGTAGCACACTTTGAGGGTGTCACCACCCTTTAACAGACAGACGCACGCTTGTCGCTGCTGCTTTGAGGATGCAAGTGCGGCTACATCGCACACAAGTCACAAACACATTAAAAAAATAGTTATTTATTTTTTGGAGCACTTTGAGAGTTACACCACCCTTTAACAGACAGACGCACGCTTGTCGCTGCTGCTTTAAGGATGCAGGTGCGGCTACAGCCCACACATTTCACAAAGACCGAAAAAAAAGAAGAATATTTTAATTGTTTGTGTAGAACACTTTGAGGGTGTCACCACCCTTTAACAGACAGACGCACGCTTGTCGCTGCTGCTTTAAGGATGCAGGTGCGGCTACAGCCCACACAATTCACATAGACAGATAAAAGAAGAAGAATATTTTTATTGTTTGTGTAGCACACTTTGAGGGTGTCACCACCCTTTAACAGACAGACGCACGCTTGTCGCTGCTGCTTTAAGGATGCAGGTGCGGCTACAGCCCACACATTTCACAAAGACCGAAAAAAAAAGAACAATATTTTAATTGTTTGTGTAGCACACTTTGAGGGTGTCACCACCCTTTAACAGACAGACGCACGCTTGTCGCAGCTGCTTTAAGGATGCAGGTGCGGCTACAGCCCACACAATTCACAAAGACAGAAAAAAGAACAATATTTTAATTGTTTGTGTAGCACACTTTGAGGGTGTCACCACCCTTTAACAGACAGACGCACGCTTGTCGCTGCTGCTTTAAGGATGCAGGTGCGGCTACAGCCCACACAATTCACAAAGACAGAAACAAGAAGAATATTTTTATTGTTTGTGTAGCACACTTTGAGGGTGTCACCACACTTTAACAGACAGACGCACGCTTGTCGCTGCTGCTTTGAGGATGCAAGTGCGGCTACATCGCACACAAGTCACAAACACATTAAAAAAATAGTTTTTTATTTTTTGGAGCACTTCGTGAGTTACACCACCCTTTAACAGACAGACGCACGCTTGTCGCTGCTGCTTTAAGGATGCAGGTGCGGCTACAGCCCACACAATTCACAAAGACAGAAAAAAGAAGAAGAATATTTTTATTGTTTGTGTAGCACACTTTGAGGGTGTCACCACCCTTTAACAGACAGACGCACGCTTGTCGCTGCTGCTTTGAGGATGCAAGTGCGGCTACAGCCCACACAATTCACAAAGACAGAAAAAAAAAGAACAATATTTTAATTGTTTGTGTAGCACACTTTGAGGGTGTCACCACCCTTTAACAGACAGACGCACGCTTGTCGCTGCTGCTTTAAGGATGCAGGTGCGGCTACAGCCCACACATTTCACAAAGACAGAAAAAAAAAGAATAATATTTTAATTGTTTGTGTAGCACACTTTGAGGGTGTCACCACCCTTTAACAGACAGACGCACGCTTGTCGCTGCTGCTTTGAGGATGCAGGTGGAATCTAGACGGGATTTGGAACCGAGGACACACTACCTCCATCAATTGTCTAAATCCCACTGCACTAATGTCGGATACCGGACGCACGTCTAACACCAACATAGCAGTCAAGGCCTCAGTTATACGTTTTGCTTCAGGATGACTGCTGTCGTACTTCATCCTCATCGCTAGGGACTGTTGGAGGGTCAATTGTTTAGTAAAAGTAGTGATGTTCCTACTTCCTCTCTGGGATGATGAACAACTCCCAGCAGCAGCAACAGCACTAGTAGGAAGTGGTTCTTGATCTTTCCCTATTTTATTTTTATCAGAGAAAGTTTGGTGCTCCATTTATGTTATATTGATATATATACGTGCGGCTAAAGCGCACACAAACACAGAAAATATTTTTTTATTTTTGCTGGAGAGTAGTGCACTTTGTGGGTTACACCACCCTTTAAGAAATGAGCCAGCCGGCTCTTTACTTATGGGACACAGGCGCACGCTTGGCGCTGCTCCTTTGTTGATGCACGTGCAGCCACAGTGCACACAAGTCACAAACACAGAAAATATATATTTTTTTGGTTTGGAGTGTACTTTGGGGGTTACAGCACCCTTTAACGGTCAAGCCAGCCGGCCCTTTACTTATGACACAGGCGCACGCTTGGCACTACTTTGTTGATGCACGTGCGGCTACTGCGCACACAATTCACAAACACAGAAAATATTTTTTTTTTTGGTTTGGACTGGAGTGTACTTTCGGGGGTTACAGCACCCTTTAACGGTCAAGCCAGCCGGCCCTTTACTTATGACACAGGCACACGCTTGGCACTACTTTGTTGATGCACGTGCGGCTACTGCGCACACAATTCACAAACACAGAAAATAATTTTTTTTTTGGTTTGGACTGGAGTGTACTTTGGGGGTTACAGCACCCTTTAACGGTCAAGCCAGCCGGCCCTTTACTTATGACACAGGCGCACGCTTGGCACTACTTTGTTGATGCACGTGCGGCTACTGCGCACACAATTCACAAACACAGAAAATAATTTTTTTTTTGGTTTGGACTGGAGTGTACTTTCGGGGGTTACAGCACCCTTAACGGTCAAGCCAGCCGGCCCTTTACTTATGACACAGGCGCACGTTTGGCACTACTTTGTTGATGCACGTGCGGCTACTGCGCACACAATTCACAAACACAGAAAATAATTTTTTTTTTGGTTTGGACTGGAGTGTACTTTCGGGGGTTACAGCACCCTTAACGGTCAAGCCAGCCGGCCCTTTACTTATGACACAGGCGCACGCTTGGCACTACTTTGTTGATGCACGTGCGGCTACTGCGCACACAATTCACAAACACAGAAAATAATTTTTTTTTGGTTTGGACTGGAGTGTACTTTCGGGGGTTACAGCACCCTTAACGGTCAAGCCAGCCGGCCCTTTACTTATGACACAGGCGCACGCTTGGCACTACTTTGTTGATGCACGTGCGGCTACTGCGCACACAATTCACAAACACAGAAAATAATTTTTTTTTGGTTTGGACTGGAGTGTACTTTCGGGGGTTACAGCACCCTTTAATGGTCAAGCCAGCCGGCCCTTTACTTATGACACAGGCGCACGCTTGGCACTACTTTGTTGATGCACGTGCGGCTACTGCGCACACAATTCACAAACACAGAAAATATATTATTTTTTTAGCACTTGGGGGGAGCACCCCTGATGGACAGAGCACCCCCTGGACAACACTACAGCACCTCTTTAGGACTGGGACACTGCACAGGACTTTGGAGTGGACACAGCCCCTATGGAGAACTGACTGCACAACACAGTCCAGCCAGCCCCTATGGACTTTGAAGTAGTGGACACAGCCCCTATTAACAACAGCAGCACAGCACAACACAGCCAGCCCCTATGGACTTTGAAGTAGTGGACAACAGCAGCACTACACTACACTACACTACACAGCCCTAACTCCCACCCTCCCTCTTCACTGTCCACAGCCGAGTGAGAAAATGGCGCCGACGTGGGTACCTTATATAGGATCCAAAACCCGCGAGACTCGGAAGGCGGGAAGATGACGTTTTGCCTCGATTTCAGATCCGAGTCAGGCGGGAAAAGTCGAGCCTGACTCGGATCGGACTCGGATCGGGGGGGCTCGGGGGGGTTCGGATTTCAGAAATCCGAACCCGCTCACCCCTAATATATATACACATACACACTGCTTAAATAAATACATTTAGAAATCCTTACCTACTTTGCAGGTCAGCATTCCGGGAGCTGCCGGAAAGGACCTGCTTCTTCATCTTCGGTGGGAGGACCAGACAACAGCCGGCGTTAGGCCCCACCCCCTTTTCAAGAAACCCCCGCGGGGAGGAGGCGTCATTTAGCCCCGCCCCCTACTCGCGGACCCGCAAACGACTATATTTAATTCTTGTAAAAATATATTTAACATACTTAGAACAGTGCTGCACTTGTACATCCCAAGGCGGTACTACTGCTGTAGTGCAAAATCATGCACTGTTACTGGCGCCTGTATTTGGCACTGCATCGCACTACATGAAAGAAACTCAAAAGAAACTACAGCTCCCGGCAGCAAGGGCTGCCGGGAGGTGTAGTTTATTTAGAGTTTTTTCACTTTAGTGCGATGTGTGCCGGACACCGGCGCAAGTTTCAGTCTTGCCTTCTGTGCAAGTCTCCGGGCCAGCATAAGGTGAGCACATCGACACCAGATACTATCCCCTGACCGCGGGTGGCACCGCTGGGTGGCGCCCCTCCTTGGCTGGCGCCCCTGGCGAATGCCATCTTGGCCAAGGGGTAGATATGCCCCTGATTGTTGCTATTATTTTTAGTTGGTGAGTGGTATGTCTTCGTTGTCTGCCTGTATCCACTCTGACAAGGATTCTTATTCTGAATTTTTTTGTTTTTGGATCTCTTGATTCCAAACTTGTCCCTCAGTATTTTTGATTTTTTTTTTGGTGTTTACTAGCTCCTGCTCTCCTCTGTCCAGTCTTTGATTAATCAGTTTCTCTAAATTCTGGTACTCACCGTCTGCCATGTTAGGTTCTAGAGTGGTATCTAAAATGTGGATTTCTCCTTCTTTCTTTACAGTGGGGGTATAGGTGCCAGAAGCCTGCTGGCACTTATGGTTCTACAAGTGCCACAGGGCAGGTTTCCTAGGATTTTAAGTCCCACTCTAGAGAATAATACTATTACTTTCTTTAACACAAATACTCCCACCAGGAGTGCAGGGAAGATCCCTAGGCTTCAGCCCAGGGCTGGTTGATTTCCAGGAGGGGGGATCAGCACCGAGCTGAAGCAGCCGGGGGGCTTACACTATAACAAGGAGACATACAGAATGGGGTCCCACTGCTGACTGAAATGTGGAGGAACCCATTGCTGTTTTTCCCTGGAATTCCCAGTACCAGAACAGGCTCAAAGGTCAAGGTCTGGTTATGCTTTTTATTGGGGGGGGGGACCCATGCCGATTTGTTTTCTGATTTTTAACCCCACTGATCTGTGCATTGCTCAACGGAGTCTATTTAGAAGGAGCAAATACGACTGAAAGTTTTCCTCATAAATCATCATTAGTATTTGGAGTAACATGCACCCCATGCTTTGTGCAAATGATCCTCCAGAAACAAGCGTCCCAGACCCATCGCAGAGTGATTGACAGGAAGCACCATTTGTGGGTGGGGACGGGGGGTGGTTGGGGAAACGCAGGCATGCCAGTGCGCACGTCGTTGCAGGAGTATGCATAAATTATCCACTGCAATGCATGCGGTGTTTGTTAGCAATTTCTGAGTAAGGTCAGGGCTTGCGCAAGTGTGCGTGAGGCTGCTATAGTACTCGATTCTACTGATGGTTTTGCTATTCTGCTAAACATTACGGATGTATGTAAGGTAAAATGGTATGTTGTGCTAAGTTTGCACTGCGATTGCATTGGATTAGCATGCTATTGCAGTTGAATTGCGTGCGTAAGCAATATTGCGATCCTTAGTGAATCGCCCTTTGTCCGCACATTTTTACCTCACTGCAGCGTAAAATGTTTTTGCCTAGGTGTAAAAGTAGTTACATACATGTCCTAGGTGTAAAAGTAGTTACCTACATGTCCAAATAGTGCCCAATATGCCTGTTCATTTATATAGTAAGTGAATGTATTTTCATTTTCAGCGTTCAGTAGTGAAGGAGAGCTACACACTTGCACAATCAATTTATACAGGGAGACAACATTTCTTGTTCAAGGTCACAACTCGGAGCTGACAGCAGCATTTGATGTGTGGACTCAAGGAATTCCCTCAATGTCATTTTACCACTAGACCATTGCTTGTAAAAATGAGCCTGTTTCTTATCTGACCAAACCCTTCTCAGAGTGAGCAGTAATACTCTACATGCTGAGTAATAATATAACACATTTTAAAAAAAAATGACAATTTAATTGAAAGCATCAGGAGCAAAACAAATAAAAGATTACACCAAAGTTGCAGCAGACACACAGTTCTCATAAACAAATGGTACAAAACTATAGAAAGATCAAACTGTAAAGACTCAGGATACATCTTTTTTTTTTCCAAAGAGGAGAGAGGTGGGGAGCTAAGAAAAGTTGGAATTAGAGCCTGATCCAGACGCAATGCAACTTTTTGCACAGCACGATTGCAAAATGATTCTAATGCCGCAGCCGATCAGCTTCCTACTAAGGCGCCTACCGGCTGCGTCCCTAATACGCCACTGTGCATAAAAAGCCGCACACTCAAACGCACATTGGTCCCACCATTGGACAGTAAAGCAGCCCAATGGTTGCTCAGAATGTCTGTTGGATCATGACTGCCGATGCCATTGTAACTGCGTCTCCTCCGAATAGCCATCCCCATGTTACATCCCAGGAATGGCCACCAAAATTGTTTCTCTCTGCATCCAAATTCATTCTGCAACCGCCGGAGGTAAACATCGGGACGCATGCACAGGGAAACACGGATGCATGTGCAGTACAAAAGACATTGGACAACAGTGCAAACATCGGCACTACATCCACCTCTGAATAAGTCCCAATAGCATCAATTTTAGTGATAATAAGTCATTAAAGCCCCCATTTATCAAAGATGGTAAACACTAGCGCAATTTTTCGTTTAGTATCACTATGATACAAACAAAAAATGTACTTATATTTACCAATACTTACCCCTTCAGCGAGGTCCCGCGAAGTCCTCCTCCTCTGCGAGTTCCTCCAGCAACGGGGCTCCTGTGTTATGCACATGCGCGATGGTCCATCTGCAAATATGCATGACACGGGGACCCGACAGTGCTTGGTAGTCTTCGCTGAAGCCAGAAAAGCACCGCCGGGTCTCTATTGCTGGCAATGTGGATCTCATTGCTCTCTCCATCTTAAAGATGTTAAATCCAGAAAGGCGTAAGATTTAAAGAGGTTATGCTTTTTGATAAATGTGGGTCTAAAATGGGAAGCGGTCAATATCCTCAGAATGCCGGAGCTGGAATCCCGACCCTTGACGGCATACCGACTACCGGAATCTCGAAGGTAAGTAGCACCGTTGGGGGGAGGGTTAGGGGTTAGGCACTAGGGGGGGTTAGGTTTAGGGTGCTGGGAGGGGGAGGTTAGGTTTAGCCACTTTGGGGGGAGGTTAAGGTCAGGCACCGGGGAGCAGGGCCGTAAATAGGGTAATGCTGTTTGCACCTGTCAATTTTCCTGTTTATTATCATTTTCACTTATAGCTTCCTCTTCTTTTATCCCCAGTATCTCCTGGCCTCCCCTATCTCTTCCCTGACCCTTCCCCATGAGGCCATGACCATTTTTTCAGGTGCACTATCTTATGTCCCTATTTAAAAAATGGGTGGAAGGGGGGCACCAATGCTCTCTCTGGCACAGGGCACCAAAAAGTTTAGTTACAGCTCTGCTGGGGAGGCAGGGTTAGGGTAGGTACTGACCTACAAGTGTCGGTATTCTAACCCTGTCGGGATGCCGGCATCGGGATTCTGACCACCGGGATCACGAGCGCCCGTATCCAGTACTCATCCCTTTAAGACCGCTACAGTAAAAATGCAGACATCAGGGTTTATGTAATAGGGTGCAAGCTGGCGCCGCTGTGGGAATTCATGCGAGTATTCCCGTATATTTAAAGCTACAATCATTTTAAAGGCAAAACCAAGCTGGTTTTGCCTTTAAAATGATTGCCGCTTTAAAAATATGGGAATGCTCGCATGAATTCTCGCAGCGGCGCCAGTTTGCACCCTATTACGTAAGCCCCCATCAGATTTAACTCTAACATTTGTAAATATACAGTAGCATTAGGTAGCTCATCATATGGAGTGTTAATGTTATGTGATTTACATTATCATTTGCTTTTCTCACATTAACTTTCAGTTGCCCTCAGCAAATTCACAGAAGTGGTTTATGTGTTTACCAACCTGTCCTATTTCATTTCTATGGTCTGTCGGCTCGTATGGTTGCTGCATTCCTGGCCACTGTGGACATATCTGCGTAGCAGGAATATCTGAGCTGCCTTGTATCAGAGATGCAGAGTGGTATATTAATGATAGGATGGCGCTGCCACGTTGCCAAGGAGATGTGGGTGTGTGCAGAAAAAAGCAGGAAGGATGAAGAATACTAATGAATAAACAGTGATAATTCTGTGGGGACTAGATGTTATTGTCAAAGGAGAAGATTAAAGATGAGAAGTAGATAAAGGAAATTGACATCGGTTTACCATGGGGAAAATGAAGATAGAAGTGCACTTTGGAAAGCAGAATGTATTAAAGGGGAGCTGAGATATGTTACAGGCTAACTTCAGACTATTATATAACTGCCTTTTACGCAGACAATTGTAAAGATGGGTGATAAAGGTTTTAAGCATGATTAATTGTTGGAGTTTTCTTTCTCATGACTATTAAGAGAATTTCCCATAAATTCTCACTATAACTAACTGGGATATTGAATAACTATGATCCCATCTGTAGATCCATCTGCCCTGAGAATTACTACAGTAGAACTATTCATACCTGTAATTGATTGCTCTTGTCCCTGTGTGCTGACATCATCATTATTCAGAAAACTAGCATCTGTAAAGGAAATAAATATGTGTATGGAAGGTATGCCCCTTTGTATTCAATTAATATTCAAATACAGTACATAAGATGAAAGCACTTATTAGTTGTAACACTTACAAACAAATATTCATTATATTGACAGTGTGGGAAGGTGTATGTACAGTATATCCCAACTGTAAAGCATAATAGAATATGCTGGCACTATATAAATAAATCTTAATAAACAAAATGGTACCGCATACATGCATTATATGTATACACCTGGTATCCGGTCAGAATGTTGATACCAGAATGTTGACAGTACATTTTTGTGTTATGTTTAGGGTAGGGGTTAGGTTTAGGCTTAGATTTAAGGTTAGGGTTAGGAGTTAGGCTAAAAAAAGACTGACAAAGGGGCCTCCTGTCCTACAGTACGCCCGCCCCCCAACTCACCACACAGACAGTCACGGGGCGCTCCGCCTCCAACCCCTACTCATGCGGCTCCTTAGAACTGTGAACGCTGGCCTGAGGGAGAGGGCTGAAGTGACATATGGAGGAGCTGAAGTATGTATTATGTGAATCTTGCTTTTTCAATGTATTTTATGTGGTTCTTGACTTCAAAATGTATTTTATGTGGATGTGGTTTTTAAAGTATATTTTATGTGACTGGCTTTTTCAATTTATTTGATATGAAAGTGGCTTGTTGCAGTGTATTTTATGCTGAAGTGGCTTGTTTCAGTGTATTTTATGTGGATCTGGCTTGTTTCAATGTATTTTATGTAGATCTGGCTTGTATTTTCCATGTGCTGGGCTGGCCCCCAGCATGACTAAAAAAGGGGGTATGACACAAGGTGACTCCTGCAAATGTCAAACCAAAGTTGTGCACACAAAAATGAGGCGTGGCCTTGTGACAGCTATGCCACTCTCCATTTTTGTGCGCACGCATGCTGTTGACTCTTTAACTTGACTGTATGTGTGTATATGTATGTGTGTATATATGTATATCTATGTGTGTGTGTTTTTAAATAGCTGTTTGGAGGCATATCATTGGAATCTAGCAGCAGCAAACCAGGCACATATGCTGCATGTGCAGTTGCATTTCGATATACAGGGCCATAAGGAGGGGTGTGCAGCCACACAGGGCGAGATCGCCTAGGGGTGGTACTAGCCGTGCATGCCATTGGCTACAGACCACACCCTCTTCCGGCTTGTCAGTTCCGGGCCCCACAATTTCTGATGGCAGCCCTGGCTGTCAGAATAAACACTTGTTTATTTTCATTGACTTCGTGTCTGAGCATGTGTTACTATCCACTTTGACATCCACTTAGAGTACCGGTTCACTAGTCATTTAATCTACCTTACTTGGGTCATCACTGGATAAAAACTGAGGGGGCATTCACTTAGTAGAATCCCAGGATAGTCCTTTTCCTCCTTGGGTATCATTACACAAGGTAAAATCAATAGTTAATGAGACAAGTATCCTGAACTGTCAATGTGCCAGTCTCGAATCCCTTGCATGTTTTATTCAACGTTTTATTATTATGTATTTTGCTTATTATGTTTTACTGTACATGCCAAAGTTAATTTTCTGGTATTAATTATGTTTCTTTACTTCTCCATATTTTGCTTGATGGACCTTTATGTTTTATATATTCTGTTTTATTGCTATAGTAGCATATTTTTTTGGGACAAAATAAATAAACTATAATTGTTAACATTAATAAAACATATAACTTAAATGTTAATTGAGTGAATAAGATTATGGACTGCACCATGAGAAAGATGTTAACTGGATAACAACCTGAACAGGCCTGGAAAACATTAGAGATAGGGATGATATGCTATAACTCTGAAAACATTTAGCAATAATGTACATGGCAATTACACAATAGAGAAATTGCTACACTCACAGTTATCTTGACTAGTATGCAAAAATCTATACAATAATCTTTTTTTGTTTGTTGAGTGATTATACTGTACATTTTAATTCTAAATTCATTGTCACGATCTGCAACAAATTGTTTGTAGTTTCAAACAAAAGGCTCAGTCTAATTGTCTGTGATGACCTTGTAGGTGCTCATCACAAAACAGCCGCAGCTGAGGGCAGCACAAAGTCGCACAAAAGTGATCACAGCCCCATAGGGCTCCGAGCAAAATTGTGAGAATTTGGGCTCAGAGCAGGTCGCTAGGGGTGCGAAATGTAGTGCCGTTGCCAGCGTTTTAACGCCGTTGCAACTGCAACTCGCACCCTTCACAAACAATTGGACTGACCCCAAATAATTATTTTTAGTGTATTGTGTTATTCTGTAATTGTACAAACTTATGGTATTTTTAACATAAATCACTCAGGGTACCTGTAAGAATTCCCATAAAGTTGTTAATTTTTCCTTCACCGAGGAGCTTCCTGATTGATTGGCTTAGGAACACTAACAGGGGTATTCAGCACGGACTTTTCGCTCCACATCGCTGATTTTCCTGGGATAAAGCATCGGGCGCGCGCCCGATTTATCCCCGTATTCAATTAAAAAGCTACGAAAACGGGAGCCGGCGAAATAGGATCGGTGAAAAAAAACGGGATTTACCTGGAATAAATTGTAGGACCCCCCCCTAAAGCTGTCAAAACATGGGGGATCACTATGGGTACCCCTGTTTTAGCCTGCAAATGAAAGTTGGGGTTTTAAATAGCCACGGCAGGTGGTTTTTTTTTCCGACATTGAAGAAGTGATGCAGAAGAGCACTTAGGTTATTTTTTTAATTTTTTTAAGTGGTCCCATCAAATTTGGGGTACATGAAAATGGGTACTAGCATATTTTTATGTCCCTAAAGTAATTTTTAAAAAATTCTGCAAAAATGCACCCGCCGCTAATAGCCTATTCTAGAAAACACATGCCGCATACTTGCAGAATAGCCCTGAAGTTGTAGCGGCACCTTCTAGGAGGTAAAACAGTTTGCTTCTATGAATTTCCAAGTACTTGTATGTGGAGTTGCACATTTTTTGCACCACTATTTCAGAACAGAACAATTGTTTGTGTAAAAAAAAAAGTGCAAGAAAATATTATATAACAAAACATATTTAATATTATTTAATCGTCTCCATGAACGAATCCCCTGTCGTGGTTCCTTTGGTAGTCTGTTAAGCAAATGAAGCACAGTTCGATGAACATTTATCAGTACTGTATCTCAGCTACCACAAGACGAGAGTATAAGAAACTTACTGTAAATTTAAAGGGTCAAAGGCCAACTGTTCTTTCCCAGCATTAGAGCTCTGTTTGTCCAAAATGTCTTAAAAGCTCCCAACTTTATAAGGTCAACAGAATGCATCCCATCCAAAGAGGCCACCAAGTCAATCAAGTTGGCCAGCAATGCTTGTACAAAAAAAATGACACTTCATGCGTTATGTTAATGAGTACAGGGAGCCATTTTTATTCTCTTTCTATAGAAGTCCTTTGACCACATTAGGTGCCCCTTATGTGGAGGGCTCTCACATCTTGTAGATATCAAGAAAAGTTCTTACTGGCATCTCAGTTGTATTCTACAATCTGTCTGCCTCTATCCAGGTGAATTGTGTGCTTATATTTCTTTCCTCTGCAAAAATGGCATCAGACAGGGGTTTCCGCTTTTACCACTCAATTTTGAATTAACAATGGATACACAAGCCAGCAGAACCAGGTAGAAGAATCTGAATATCTCTGGAGTTGAAATAGTTCATGATGATCATAAAACATCTCTACAGGCTGATCTCCTCTCTATAACTAACCCTCTGATCACTCTCCACCAATGTTCAAAGATTTTTTACTCTATTCTATTTCAAAATGAACATGGCCAAAATGGAAATTTTAGACCTCACCAAACAGAAATGTTGTTAGGGCTTAACTTTATTTTTAAATGGCAAGCCAAGAAGATCAAACATCCAGGGATTTTCATGACTGATTGATTTGAATTCCTTAAATAAGCATATGATTTTCCACTGTTGTCTTGCATGAGAGGTATTCAGATGCATGGAATAATATGATTATTTCCCAAATAGGCCAAGTTACCTCTACTAAGGTGAATATACTGTACAGTACCTCACATTCATGCTTGTCTTAATTTCTGGTGGCTTGAATATCCCTAATGTCTGCAGATATTATTTAGCAAATTGACAGGTAAAATGTGCAAAGTGCCAATTTCCATTAGTTACAAGAATCTGGCAGGCTGGAATCGACAGCCTTAGATATGTAGCCCATTAATGTCTTTTGTTGGCTCCCACCATCCCTGATCGGAATCGGTATGAAATACCGCCGGCAGCGCCTGGCCGACAGATGAGCAGAGACTGGCAGCGGAAGCCCAACAGCGCTGGAAATCCCGATCGTCGCTAAGGTAAGTATAAACTAACCTAACCCCCTAACCCTCCTTAGGGGTGCCTAACCCTAACTTCCCCTCCAAGTGCCTAACCCTAATCCCCCCTCTAAGGGCCTAACCCTAACCCCTCCCTTCCCCGCTGCCTAAACCTAAGTCCCTAGGGGGGGTGCCTAACCCTAACCCTCCCCCCCCCGGCTGTCCGCTCTCGGCGCCTGGCATCCCTTCGATCGGGATGCCGGGCGCCTGTCTCCCGGCGTCGGGGAAATGTCAGGCATCTACATCTAGACGCCCGGCATTTCACCCCCGCCGGGATATGACAGTCGGGAAGCCGGCTGTCAGTATTAAGGCAGCCGGCTTCTCGATTGTATACCCCCTGATCTAGGGCCGATTCAGAGATGTCCTGTATATTAATCCGAGGATGAATGCACATTTCCGATGTTGAAGGAACTGCACCTGCGCAGGACCCATTCTGCGCATGTGCAGAAAACGTCCTATGACCTCGCTCGCAGACCCCCCAAAACCGCAGCATGATTGACATGTTGCGGTATTGGGGGGTGGAGCAGGGGCATGCCTTGCGGACGCAGATTCCTGGCCTCTTGTGTGACCAGGCACTGGCCAGACTACGGGAAGCTTCAGCTCCCACAGCCTGACCAAAAGAGCAACCATCGTGGCCATCGGTTGCAATGGTGATCCCAGCCTTCGATGGCTGGGATCACCTGGGATCGACGGCTGGGATCAGCTGGGATCGCAAATGCAGCAAGGAGATGCCTGACACCTCCTTCTGCATTTGCCGGTGGGATGAATGTATTTGCACATCCGCTTGTGTGCGGCTATGCAAATCCGTCCATCTCTGAATCAGACCCCTAATCTGCAAAATGCTCCCACCATTTAATTTGACTGTTTGGTAGTTGCTGCAGGACCAGTGATAGTCCTGTCCCCTTCTCTCTTAGGGATAGATGTACTAAGCCTTAGACAGAGATAAAGTGGAGAGAGATAAAGTGCCAACCAATCAGCTCCTAACTTTAATTTTTCAAACACAGCCTATAAAGTGACAGTTAGGAGCTGATTGGTTGTAGTGTATATTACAGGTCTCTGAACTTCAGACATCACACAGATTTTCAGAGTAGCAGTTCCATTAGTACAGTACTTGCATATAATACATTTCTATCTATTGGTTGAAAAAAATGACTTTTCTAGCAAATGTCTCTCCCCAGCTGAAAGATTGTGTCTCCAAAACCACTCCTCCAAGTGTCTTATCTTACCACTGTACACACATTCTTACCATCCTCAAATAGTGAGAGATGAAACATTTTATCCAAGTAGGATTTTAGTGAAGTGTTAGAACCAGTGGTCTTATATCTGATATTTCTCCAACTTTCCCATAAATATTTAATTGAAAGATAATGGGGCCTATTCATTAACACATAAAATTCTCTGGAGGTAATTAGGTAGAACTCGCATGGAGTTCTACCTAATTATCAGAGGAATCTATCATTCCTCCTCTCCATAACCATCTATTCCAGAAAGCTGTAATTTTTTAAAATAGATACTTTTTCCTACCTACTGTACAACCAGTGCTCTGCAGGGAACTGCCCCCCAGCAGCGTGTCTGGCTCCCCTCCGCTGCCTGCTCCATCCACTGTTGCCGGCCTCCTCCTCCTGCCCTCGGATCTTATGTCCTCCGGAAGGTAGCAAGTCCCCCAACCCCCCACAGGGAACTGTCCCCCAGCAGTGTAATGGGCTCCCCTCCCCGCTCCATGCAATGTTTCTGCCCCCCCCCCACTTGCCGGAAGGTAGCAGGTTCCCCCCTTGCAGGAAACTGTCCCCTGGTGGTCTACCCTATGCTGCCCACTTCATGCAATGTTGTCGCCATCCCCCATCCCAGAAGGTAACAGGTCCCCCGACCCCCGCCCGGTCTACCTGGACATGCAGGGAATTTTCTCCAATGCAATCGATAGGGAGATGCTTTCTCTGCACCAGCTGAGGCTCTGTGCTGTGGCCCCAGTGCAGTTTAGAGCTTGGCACCGGGGAATAGAGACTGCAGGCTACAGGCGGAGGTGGGGGCAGAGGGGGCTGCTTATATATATATTTTTTTAATTACTATTCTATGTTCTCCGCTGCTGCTGCCGGGAAGAGTCTCTCCTCTGTTCCCCTTTGGCACTTATGAGTGCTTCTTCAATCAAATGTTTATAGTAAATAAACAGTTAATTAAAGAAGCACTTACAAGTGCATTGGTGCACAGAGTGGAGGGGCTTCCTGCCAGCAGCAACATGTAGCGGCAGGGATAACACACAGACCAGCCGCAGCCAGAGGGAGCTGAGGAGGATGGTGAAAGCAGGTAAGTATTGTCTTTACAGGCAATGGTTGTGAACCGTGCTCATACAATGTTTGTGTAGATGGAGGGTGGGGGTGGTGTTGGAGGGGGGAAGGTGGTGGGAGAGGTGGCGGGTGGCAGAAAGGGTGAGGGGAGAGGGGTGGTGTGCTCAGTGTGGATGTGGGGTCAGAAGTGGAAGTGGGTGGGTGCGGCGGAATGGATGATGAGTGGTAGGAGTGGGGGTGTATGGTGGTAGTTGAGGTGTGTATGGGTATCTGTGGTGTTGCTGGGAGTGAGGGAGGAAAGAGTGCTGTACCTGTAGTAAGTGTACCTGGTCCTACTGAGAATGCAAACTGAAAGAAGGGTGGGTCAGGTGCGCTCTCTGGATGTGTGGGAGAACTGGATTGTGTGTGTTATGTGGTGATTGCGTGGAGAATGAGAGACGGACAAGGAGGTGTAGGGCCAAAACTGTTTATTGAGTAGGCACAGTGCTGCTCCAGAATGGTCCCAGGTGGTGTAAGGGGAGTGTGGGGTGGTCACAAGGTGTGACTGGCTTGGGGGGGAAGGTCGGTGGATCCTTTTAGGGGGCTCCTTACCAGCATGTCTTCCCTGCTGGACCTATAGTCTACAGTCTTGCGAGTAGTTGGATGGGTAGTGGAAGTCAATATGTCCTTATTGGTTGCTGTGGCAGCATCCCGCATGGTGAAGCATGCAATAGGCCCGTCCAGATGTGGGAGTCCTCCCACCTGCTCATGAACAGGTTAGCATATATGAGGGCGAACTTGGTCCCCATTGCAGTCCCGGTCTTCTGCAGGAAGAAGTCGCCGTTGAACCAGAAATAGTTGTGCGTGAAGATGTAGTCTATTCCTTGTAGGATGAAGGTAGTTTGTTGGGGGTCTAGAGTCGTGTCTCGGTTGAGATAGTTTTGGATGCTGTCAAGTCCGTGTTCATGTTTGATGATGGTGTAGAGGGACGTATTGTCACTGTTGACGAGCCAGTGGTCATCATACCAAGTGGCTTCTTCCAGTATTTTGAGAATGTGGGTTGTGTCTGGGAGGTGTGAGCATTGTTGTTTGACATATGGTTGGAGGAAGTGGTCGATGTATTCTGAGAGGTTGGAGGAAATGGAGTTGATGTCAGAGATTATGGGCCTACCGGGAGGGTTGGGTTGTACTGTTGTGAACTTTGGGGAGATAGTAGAATACTGGGATAACTGGGTGTGGGTTATATATGTAGTTGTGTTCTTGTTTAGTGAGGATCTCCTCTTCGAGTCCAAGTTTGAGGATGTGTGTGAGTTTGCATTTGAAGTTCTGTGTGGGGTCGTGTGTAGGACTTTGTATGTCAGGGTATCTTGCAAAATGCGTTGTGATTCTTTGATGTAGTCTTATTTGTCTAGGAGTACCACTCCTCCTCCCTTGTCTGCCAGCTTTATGATCACTTCGTGGTTGAGTTTCAGGTTGTTTAGTGATGTTCGTTCTTTGGAGCTGAGGTTGTGGTGTGTAGCGGGGGATGTGATTTTGTTGATGTCTTCCATAACCAGATGTTTGAATGTGTGTATGAGGTGTCCCTCGAGATGGCTCAGGAAAAATTTGGATGGTGTGGTGTGTTTGTATTGGCCTCTAGTGGGTTCTTTAGTGAGGGGATTGGACATGAAGAATTTCTTCAATGTGAGTTTGCGGACAAACTTGTTGAGGTCTAGGTATGTCTCGAACTTGTTGAGCTTGTTGTGGGGGGCAAATTTGAGGCCTTTATTAAGTAGGGAAATGTCACTATCCGTGAGTGTGTGGCTGCTTTAGTTAAAGATGGTTTTTGTACTAGTGGGGATGGAGTGGGTGGGTGGTTTGGTTGTCTGTCCTCCTCTGCATCCTCGTCTCGTTGGTCCATTTTTATTTTTGTCCTGATGATGGTGTTTTGTGTAGAAATTGGGCAGGTGCACCTGCCTCCAAGTCTAAAAAATGGAGCGCCCATTGATCCTCTGTGTGAATAGTAGCGTTGGTGTGGATGGCAGTGCCCTGTTTGTGTGTTGTTGTTCTTGTAGGATCAGGGGTATGAGGGGGGGAGGTGGTAATGTTTCCCCTCTGATCGTGTTCATCCAACCTTGTTCTAATGATTGTCTGGCGAGGTTTTCGTAGTGTTCTATGTCTAATTGGTCTTCGATTTTGTGAACGCTGAAGGAGATTTCCGTGTCAGAGTCTAGATCTGGATGTACAGTGGGCGATTCGTGTTTGTTGGGGCACCGGTGTCTAGTTGTTGTGTTTTGTGGATTTTGGACATGTATTGTTGGTATGTGAGTTTAAGTTTTTCATATATGGGTATACTGGTGGTATTTGTCTTGCTGAACCTAGCGGGTTTGCATGTGGGTTCTGTGGTGGTTTCCTTCTGTGTATATTTTTGTATGGTAAGAGTTGTTCTTATTGGTGCGTCCCTTTGTTTTGGGTTGCCGAATTGGTCTTTTATGATCTTGGCTTTTTTCCGCTCTACAATCAGTTCTTCACTCTTATATAGTTTTGTCTCATGATTTTGTCAGATTCCTAAACTCGTCCTCGCATTTGAAGGGTTTTAGAATTGTGTCTAATGCAACTACTTCCTTCTCTAGGTTGAGCAGTTCTTATTGGTGAGTGTCTATGATCAGTTGGATTAGGCATTTGGAACAATCATGTAGTGTGTTGTTCCATTCTAACATGAATTCGATATTGTCATAACTGTGTGTGGGTATTTTTTGGATGTTAAGACCCTTGGGTATGATGTCCTATTTGAGATACCGTTGCAAGATGGATGAATCCCACTAAACTTTGGATTCTGTTGTGATGAGTTTCTCTAGTTTTAAGTAAGTGTGGCAAAAGGAGGAGCTGTTAGTGTGTAAGGTGACTCTCTGTGAGTAGGTGATTTGCCCAATCTAGTCTAGTCTCTCTAAAGTTTAAAATGCACATGTAGGTGTGTGTTGTTGTGAGGGTCATTATAACTGTTGTTTTGCGGGGGTGATGTGCAGCGGTTCTAGGTACTAGAAATAGTGATTACAGGCAATGGTTGTGAACCGCGCTCATACAATGTTGGTGTAGATGGTGGGTGGGGGTGGTGTTGGTGGGGGGAAGGTGGTGGGAGAGGTGGTGGGTGGCAGAATGGGTGGGGTGGTGTGTGCTTAGGGTGGATGTGGGGTCAGGAGTGGAAGTGGGTGGGTGCAGTGGAATGGGTGGTGGGTGGTAGGAATGGGGGGGTATGGGTGGTAGGAGTGGGGGGGTATGGGGATAGTTGAGGTGTGTATGGGTATCTGTGGTTGTGCTGGGAGTGGGAGAGGGGAGAGTGCTGCACCTGTAGTAGGTGTACCTGGCCCTACTGAGAATGCAACTGAAAAGAAGGGTGAATCAGGTGCGTTCTCTGGATGTGTGGGAAAACTGGATTGTGTGTGTGTGTTATGTGGTGATTGCGTGGAGAATGAGCTGGGCGGGGTGTCCGATCGCCGTGGTCAGAGTGCTGGGAGTGTACCGTGGTCCAGGATAGGATGCCGCCCGCTGGTGGTGCTAACGGCTACCTGGACCGGCGGTGCTCCTGTGTGGCTGGCTCTATTGTCACTTTCCTATACAAGCTGCCATGTAGACAGCAGCTTGTGTACACTATCGGGGGCTATACGCCATATGAAAGTGGCATTTAGTAACATCACCAAATTCCCAAAATATATCATTTTCAGAATGTGATGAATAGCTTAATTTCTACATGCCCATACTAAAGTATGGGGAGTGTGGAAATTAACATAGACGAACTTAACCAGGAAATGTTGGTTATATCTCCTGCGTTAAGTGTGTTAATGAATCCCAAAAACGGTAATTAAGGAAAAATGTCCTTAAAACCCTAGTTTGGTGTTGATGGATAGGCCCCAATGCCTTCAAACTATTCTACCATTGGTACTATGTCACAGCCAGGGTTCATAGCATGCATGCATTAGGAGTTTGCTGGGGGAACTGTGGTCAAACAGAGACTTTCCTGCATATCTGGTAGAGCTGTCCCAAACTTCAGCCTTTCTGAACTCAGGGCCTGATTCAGACCTGTTCACTAGGCTGGGTTTGCACGTAGCCTGCCCGATGTTTGCAATGTGCGCATGTGTATGTATCGCAGTGCGAGTGCACGGACCAGTCCATTCGATCGCTAAGCGATTGCCCCTTGTATATAGACACCTCGCTAGATTGAGTGACAGGACGAGCTATTTGTGGGTGGTGACAGGGGTTAGTCGATTGAAATGGGGGTGTCTGAGCGTGTCTGAGTGTCTTAACGTGGTTTCAGAGGCATGCATAATTAATACGCAGCGTCATAGTACACGTCACCTGGCTGAATTACACACTGAAGCACTCGCAGTGCTTGCGGTAGGTATGGTCAGCCACAAGTCCTGAGTACGGTTCCGATGGTACTCAATGTTACCGATTGTTGCATACACTTCCTGTAGATAACGTGTATCACTAAGGGAAAGTGGGCATCTTAAGACAGGCTGGTAGGCGTCTAAATACACATCACGATCGCATGCTAAGACATAGTGGGAGTGTTAATGTCTTGCCGTGCGATCGCTGGATTTGCATACTTTGGCTGCGTGGAAACGCATCTAGCAAGTGTGTCTGAATTGGGCCCTCAATTCGAAATCAATCATCATTGGAATAACTGTACGAGAGTCACTCACAAGTCCGAATGTGGACGCATTTGGAATGCGGATGTATAGCAAATGGATTCTAAGGCGAGTATGCTATATGTACAGTATGTCTTAATGCATCAACATCACACCACCCCGCTTTTACATTATCATTGACACTTACACTTACCCCTATGCCAGGTGCAAGAGATAGGACTGAAATAGGCATTTCCTCTGCAAACATGTAACTCAGAAAATGGTGTAACTATGGCTACGCACACACACACTCACACACACACACACAAGACAGTCCCACAAGACATTTCTGTGTGCATGTGCAGTTGCCGCCCAGTTGACACCCAGAAATGCCCATTTCACAGATAGATAAAAGCATCCAAGGTACAACTGACTCAGAATTGTCCGGAGATGCGAAAAGATAAGTATGTCTACTATCCTACAAACTGGCTCTCAAGACCCACTACTTCATTAAAGCCTTCCAGCTCTCATCTTAACTTGCTGCTACATATTCCTTCCTCCCTGCCTACCCCATTTGTGTCACACCTGTTTGTCTGCCCCTCCCCTTTAGAATGTAAGCTCTTACGAGCAGGACCCTCTACCCTTTTGTGCTTCTCCTTACATTACTTTCATCTACTTCTTACTCTCTACTAGGGCACCTGGGTGTTATGGTCGCTAATGTAGCAATGTATATTATCCATGTTCCTTGTCCTGTATTGTATAGTACTGTAAATACTGGTTAACCAATTTGTTTATGTACTTTGTAAGGCGCTGCGGAACACTTGTGGTGCCATATAAATAAATGTTAATAATAATAATAATAATAATAATAGTAGTATGTTTGTGGGAAAAGGCTCCTCCCCCACTCTAACAATGGGATGTCATCTGTAAAGCTCTATATAAATAACTGTCACTAAATAAATAACTGATTATAAATACAGATGTGGCAAACATACCAAATGGAACATAAAACTACCAACATGAGGAATTCCTTAGTTTCCTGCTATAAACAATGGGCTCCCTGGATAACCTTTCCCAATCAGCCTCTGCTCATTCTGTAACCTAAAAACCTCTTTACAGTTGCCTCTATCTTATCACTTCTCTATACTAGATCTGTAGTTTTATTTGTTCCTTTCCAGTCCCCCAAGTGGATCCTCCCACTTAAATTTCCTCACTACCACCCACTCGCTCCTCTGTTTTGGAGCCTCTGCTTCTCACCCTTTAAAAATAAAATGCTTGACTCGCTTTCATTATTCTGTGTCATAAGTGTTTTTTGCAAAAGATATATAACAGCTATAAATCTTTGTTATGTACAGTGCTGTGTGATATTATGTACCTGTAATGCCTTGCTATTAATGCTTTCAGTAAACTAGAAAACAATACATACAGAATGTACTCTTTTATGTTGAAAAGGTTATACCCACAAATGTATTACTATTTACTAGGGGTGAGTGGGTTCGGATTTCTGAAATCCGAACCCCCCCGAGCCCTCCCGATCCGAGGCAGATCCGAGTCAGGCTCGACTTTTCCCGCCTGACTCGGATCTGAAATCGAGGCAAAACGTCATCATCCCGCCTTCCGGGTCTCGCGGGTTTTGGATCCTATATAAGGTACCCGCGTCGGCGCCATTTTCTCACTCGGCTGTGGACAGTGAAGAGGGAGGTTGGGAGTTAGGGCTGGCTGGGCTGTGTAGTGTAGTGTAGTGCAGAGTAGTGTTGTGCTGCGCTGTGCTGCTGTTGTCCATAGGGGCTGTGTCCACTACTTCAAAGTCCATAGGGGCTGGCTGTGTTGTGCTGCTGTTGTCCATAGGGGCTGTGTCCACTACTTCAAAGTCCATAGGGGCTGGCTGGACTGTGTTGTGCAGTCAGTTGTCCATAGGGGCTGTGTCCACTCCAAAGTCCTGTGCAGTGTCCCAGTCCTAAAGGGGTGCTGTAGTGTTGTCCAGGGGGTGCTCTGTCCATCAGGGGTGCTCCCCCCAAGTGCTAAAAAAATAATATTTTTTCTGTGTTTGTGAATTGTGTGCGCAGTAGCCGCACGTGCATCAACAAAGTAGTGCCAAGCGTGCGCCTGTGTCATAAGTAAAGGGCCGGCTGGCTTGACCGTTAAAGGGTGCTGTAACCCCCAAAGTACACTCCAGTCCAAACCAAAAAAAATATATATTTTCTGTGTTTGTGAATTGTGTGCGCAGTAGCCGCACGTGCATCAACAAAGTAGTGCCAAGCGTGCGCCTGTGTCATAAGTAAAGGGCCGGCTGGCTTGACCGTTAAAGGGTGCTGTAACCTCCAAAGTACACTCCAAACCAAATAAAAAAATATATCTGTGTTTGTGAATTGTGTGCGCATAAGCCGCACATGCATCAACAAAGTAGTGCCAAGCGTGCGCCTGTGTCATAAGTAAAGGGCCGGCTGGCTTGACCATTAAAGGGTGCTGTAACCCCCAAAGTACACTCCAAACCAAATAAAAAAATATTTTCTGTGTTTGTGAATTGTGTGCGCAGTAGCCGCATGTGCATCAACAAAGTAGTGCCAATCGTGCGCCTGTGTCATAAGTAAAGGGCCGGCTGGCTTGACCGTTAAAGGGTGCTGTAACCCCCAAAGTACACTCCAAAGCAAATAAAAAAATATTTTCTGTGTTTGTGAATTGTGTGCGCAGTAAACGCACGTGCATCAACAAACTAGTGCCAAGCGTCCGCCTGTGTCATAAGTAAAGGGCCGGCTGGCTTGACCGTTAAAGGGTGCTGTAACCCCCAAAGTACACTCCAAACCAAATAAAAAAATATTTTCTGTGTTTGTGAATTGTGTGCGCAGTAGCCGCATGTGCATCAACAAAGTAGTGCCAAGCGTGCGCCTGTGTCATAAGTAAAGGGCCAGCTGGCTTGACCATTAAAGGGTCCTGTAACCCCCAAAGTACACTCCAAACCAAATAAAAAAATATTTTCTGTGTTTGTGAATTGTGTGCGCAGTAGCCGCACGTGCATCAACAAAGTAGTGCCAAGCGTGCGCCTGTGTCATAAGTAAAGGGCCGGCTGGCTTGACCGTTAAAGGGTGCTGTAACCCCCAAAGTACACTCCAAACCAAATAAAAAAATATTTTCTGTGTTTGTGAATTGCGTGCGCAGTAGCCGCACGTGCATCAACAAAGTAGTGCCAAGCGTGCGCCTGTGTCATAAGTAAAGAGCCGGCCGGCTCATTTCTTAAAGGGTGGTGTAACCCACAAAGTGCACTACTCTCCAGCAAAAATAAAAAAATATTTTCTGTGCTTGTGTGCGCCTTAGCCGCACGTATATATCAATATAACATAAATGGAGGACCAAACTTTCTCCGATAAAAATAAAATAGGGAAAGATCAAGAACCACTTCCTCCTAGTGCTGTTGCTGCTGCTGGGAGTTGTTCATCATCCCAGAGAGGAAGTAGGAACACCACTACTTTTACTAAACAATTGACCCTCCAACAGTCCCTAGCGATGAGGATGAAGTACGACAGCAGTCATCCTGAAGCAAAACGTATAACTGAGGCCTTGACTGCTATGTTGGTGTTAGACGTGCATCCGGTATCCGCCATTAGTGCAGTGGGATTTAGACAATTGATGGAGGTAGTGTGTCCTCGGTTCCAAATCCCATCTAGATTCCACCTGCATCCTCAAAGCAGCAGCGACAAGCGTGCGTCTGTCTGTTAAAGGGTGGTGTAACCCTCAAAGTGCGCTCCACAAACAATAAAAAAATTCTTCTTTTTTTTTCTCTTTGTGAAATGTGTGAGCTGTAACCACACCTGCATCCTTAAAGCAGCAGCGACAAGCGTGCGTCTGTCTGTTAAAGGGTGGTGTAACCCTCAAAGTGCGCTCCACAAACAATAAAAAAATTCTTCTTTTTTTTTCTGTCTTTGTGAATTGTGTGGGTGGTAGCCGCACTTGCATCCTCAAAGCAGCAGCGACAAGCGTGCGTCTGTCTGTTAAAGGGTGGTGTAACCCTCAAAGTGCTCCAAAAAATAAAAAACTATTTTTTTTATGTGTTTGTGACTTGTGTGTGATGTAGCCGCACGTGCATCAACACAGTAGCAGCGCCAAGCGTGCGCCTGTGTCATAAGTCAAGGGCCGGTTTGGACATCTGGTCCGGACTGAAGGACGTGCCAACAATTTCTGACAAGTCTACTGTCACTGCATATGATACTGTTCTCAAAGCAGCAGCGACAAGCGTGCGTCTGTCTGTTAAAGGGTGGTGTAACCCTCAAAGTGCGCTCCACAAACAATAAAAATAATCTTCTTTTTTTTTCTCTTTGTGAAATGTGTGGGCTGTAGCCGCACCTTAAAGCAGCAGCGACAAGCGTGCGTCTGTCTGTTAAAGGGTGGTGACACCCTCAAAGTGTGCTCCACAAACAATAAAAATATTCTTCTTTTTTTTTCTGTCTTTGTGAATTGTGTGGGCTGTAGCCGCACTTGCATCCCCAAAGCAGCAGCGACAAGCGTGCGTCTGTCTGTTAAAGGGTGGTGTAACCCTCAAAGTGCGCTCCACAAACAATAAAAAAATTCTTCTTTTTTTTCTGTCTTTGTGAAATGTGTGGGCTGTAGCCGCACCTGCATCCTTAAAGCAGCAGCGACAAGCGTGCGTCTGTCTGTTAAAGGATTACATCAGTGACAGCATCCAAGTAGGCATGTCAGACAGTCCGTACCTGTACTGGCAGGAAAAAGAAGCAATTTGGAGGTCCCTGTACAAACTGGCTCTATTTTACCTGAGTTGCCCCCCCTCCAGTGTGTACTCTGAAAGAGTGTTTAGTGCAGCCGGGAACCTTGTCAGCGAAAGGCGTAGGAGGTTGCTTCCACAAAATGTGGAGAAGATGATGTTCATAAAATGAATTATCAACTCTTCCAGGGAGACCAGCCTCCAGAACGTACAGAGGGACCTGTGGTTGTGGATTCCAGCGGGGACGAATTAATACTCTGTGAGGATGAGGATGTACACAACACGGAAGAGGGTGAGGAATCGGTGGATGAGGACGACATCTTGCCTCCGTAGAGCCAGTTTGTGCAGGACAGATTAATTGCCAGCTTGTTTTGTGGGGGCCCAAACGAACCAATCATTTCAGCCACAGTCGTGTGGCAGACCCTGGCGCTGAAATGTTTGGTTTGTTAAAGTGTGCATGTCCTGTTTATACAACATAAGGGTGGGTGGGAGGGCCCAAGGACAATTCCATCTTGCACCTCTTTTTTTTCTTTGAATTATGTACTGTTTGGGGCCTAGTTTTTCAATCTGCCATCCTGTCTGCCACTGCAGTGTCACTCCTAGATGGACCACGTGTTTGTGCCGCCCACTCGTATCTCTTAGCATAGTCATCCAGCTACCTCGGTGCAACCTTTTGGATATAAAAACACGATTGTGAGGTGTGAGGTGTTCAGAATAGACTGGAAAATAGTGGAAATGAAGGTTATTGAGGTTAATAATAGCATAGGAGCAGAAAAACTCACAAATTCTGTGATTATAGCTATTTTTATGCTTTTTTTAAAAAAAATACAGATCCAAAACACAAAACCCAGAACCCAAAACACGGAAGGGTGGTTTTGGCAAAACCAATCCAGATCCAAAACATGAAGAAAGATCCAGATCCAAAACCAAAACACGAAAAGTGGCCGGTGCACACCCCTACTATTTACTACTAAGAAAAAAAAAGTTTTCCAAATAATTGATTTAATTGATAGTACAGACAGCTAAAGTATTCCTCCAAACACATTTGTTATGGATGTGCCATTTGAGCCAATGCATTTTTTTAAATTTTATTTACATTTATATTAATTAAATGATTAAACTGAATTTTTCCTCAGGAGTCAATACATATATGTAAATATAAGAGGTATACATTTCAACACAGTTGCTGCTGGTTTAATGCTATTCTGCACATTTTGACAGAGTGGGTTTACTGTAGAGCTGGACACAAATGCAAGTTGTGCTTTTTTTTTTTTTTACTGTGTATTGCTCACCCAAAATTATTACGCATTCATAGCCATGCCAGCAAGGCAATCGAGAGCCGATAAGGTCCTGGGTGCTTTGGGGGTGAGGCCAAATAGGGATGCAAGGCCACGTCCCCTTCAAACCTCCAAATAAAATTGAAAAAAAATACTATGCGCTGTGCGATATTTGTCACCCTCAGCAACAATGCAAAGGGGGTCAATGTCTCCCTCAGCCGCTGACCTGGCCCTTCCTGGGCCTTGGCAATTAGTTCCCATGCCACCCCCTTCTCTCTACGCCTCTGCAAAGATACATTTTGTGCTTACAATGACTAGTGCTAAGGGGGATGAAGATGGGTGTTGGGGGGAGCATGTAAACACTGCCAAAGCACAGTATAGTCTTTTTCATGCACGATGCGTCCAATTCTGATCACAAGACAGTCTTATAAGGGCCTGTTTGAAAATGGATGACTAGGGTGCTTGACCACTGAACCAACAGGAGAACTGACGATGGGGATAACGTTTAGCAGCCACTTAAAGATGTGTTTCTAGACCATAGAAAGCTAATAATGAAACAAAATCCACCCCATTAAGACTAAAGCACAGCTATGTATCTCCTGAGAATGGATGCACAATGTTTGGTTTATTGTGACTGGAATCATCTCTCAGCTCAACTGGATGGTTGTCTGACTCTTACCTGTAAACAGGGTAGCCCATTACAGTCCTGTCCCAATAAACTATGTGAAATCCTGAAGAATAGAGCATATAAATCGATCTGGACAGTAGCAGAACCCGGTGGAAGGTATAGCAGGGCTCAGTGGAAGGTTCAAGAACATCAGCTATTTCTTGGCTTTTGGAATCTGCTTCAGAGCAGAAGAAGCAAACTGACATTACAATCTTCTAGATACATCACTTAACCTCAAGTTCATGGTATAAGGGTAGGTATAACTGAATAACTTAGTATTGCAAGTCCTTTATTGCAAAAAAAAGCTATTTGTGCATATCTTGTCTGGACAGTCTTATATGTTATTTTTAGGTAATTACTAATATATATTTTAATATACACTATTAAGTTTAATTATGATTATCTCTAGGCTAGAAGGGAATAAGTACATGACAAATATTACAGCATCACAAAACAGCATCGCAAAACAGCCACTGTGGCTTTGAAGATGAACTGATGTATTGAATAAGACTGAATAGGGCTAAACCTCAATGCTGGTGGCAGGATTAGGTTTGGTCAATCAATTGCATTTAGCCTACGGTTTGATGGGGTGTGTTCTTTAGGATTGCATATTTGAGGCAGGGGCTTGAATGCCTGAACCTCTTTGTTTGGTGAATTCTCACCCTCCCCAGTTTTTTTGTTTTCTGGTTGTTTTTTCTTTTAAATAATTTATGTTGACTGTTATGGGAGTGAAAAAGAATGGCAGATGCTTAGTTTAGGGGTAATACTATAAATTTTGAGTGATCTCACCTTCGTTGGCTGGTACTTGGCTGGATCATAGTAACGGGTCATCACTCTCACGGGTGGTTAGCCAAGGTAGAAGGTTAAGTTGTATAACAATGGTTGTTGAGTGGTTGTTAGATGTAGGTGGTATCCGCTTGCAATGTATGCGGTGGTTAGTTGTGGTACATTGATGGATTGCTCTGGTTCTGGACGTCCTTCCATTGCCACAATACAGATTTTCTTTTATTAACGTTTCAAATAAACAGCTAATCTTTCCTGCCAAATTGTGAATTTCTGAGTCTTTATTTATTATATTATTATTCAGTTATGGTTTAAGGTATGACAAACACATATCACGGCCCTCAGCCAATAGAAGGTTTACAGAAATCTAGAAAACCAAATTATGTGCAGTATATCAAGTTATTTTTTGCCTCATCTGATTTATTGCTCTCCTTTCCCTTTAGTTTACATTGTTTTGCATTTCCTGTGAGCTAGTAAAAGATCATCAGAAAATGTTGTATATCAATTCTCCCAAGTAGTTGAGTGTCTTTTTTATTTTTAGTCAGCTGTCTGTGATTTTCATCCAATTGTTTTAAAAAAAATTTTTTCCTAATTTCCCAGGCCACTATCTGTCGCTTCTATGCATACTTTCATTTAGAATCCCATTCAAATGAATGGAGGGGCATCTTAGGAGCATATCTGAAGCGTCTGAGCACTTCACATACACTCCAAAAATGTCCAGCTGCATGTATGCTTCAGGTTGTCTTAGTAACAAGCTCTGAACTCAGACAATTTTAGTTTCGTGTTGTACAATTTAAAAAAAAAATGTAAATACTTGTAGCAAAAAAGTCTTAAATTCTAAAATACAAATTTAAATATGGGGGACATCTAACCTGAGCCACCATTCCATCGTGAGGCCCAGGTAATGAGATACACACAGTCTTTTAATATGCAACCATAACTTTTAAGATTATCCATAGGTTTCCTGACAATATTAAATGTGATCTTCAAAAGCATAATGACCTGTCATAAATCTCAAGGGAGGCCATTAGATTTACACTCTTTTGCTTCATTAAGAAATATGAGGCCTAAATTGCAGTTGTTAACCAATTGCCATTGCCCCTGGTGATTCCTCGCAGTGTTCGTCAGATATAAAGAGATTCATATCAGACATCAGTCATTTTCCAAATAATTTTTTTTACTCAATATTTTAAAGGTTTAGAAATGTGACTTCGATATCTTTTGTCAATGGTTACATGTTCACACATTTAGCATGTCAATGTTGATCATGTCGACAATGAGGATGTCGACACTGATGAAACGTTGGCATGTTATCAATGTTGCCAATCAACGGTGCGGCGATGAGGTTGTTCCAGCAGTTGTGGCAGTAAGTACCCTAGGCCTAACCCGGCGGTTGCAGCTAATGTTCCCATGGTTGCGGCAAATGTTGCGGGTTGCAGTTAATGTCACAAAACTGTGGTTGCGGCTTTAAATATGTCTCTATCCTTAATCCTAATCCTAAACGTGAACCTATAGTAGGCAATTACCTTGGCAATATGTATAATGTCGACTTTATGACCATGTTAGCATTTTGTAGATGTGGATATGTTAGCTGTCAACATTTCAACAGTGTTAACATCATAACTGTCAACATTGTTTGTCAACATTATGAATGATGACATTATGACAATCTACATGCTGACCACATCCCAGAAATGTGTGTGATGATCAAACTTTAGTATCATGCACGTCACGGTTCTGAATTCTATTATCTCGTTTTGTTACGAAAAATGTAAATCTGAACATATACAAAGTTAAAGTCTAGTTATGGAAATAGCATTATGAGATTGTGTAAAGATAGCAGATAATGTAATGATTTAACATAATTTATTTGATACTGTACACCAGCTATTTTGGTTGATGCAAATAATCTACTGCTATCGACTGATTACAGTCAAATTAAACTGTAATGAAACAATTAGAGGCTCAAAGCAAATTCTTGCACTATATTGATGAAATTTTAGCAGACCCTCGTCACCATTTGCTAAGTAATTATTTTCTTGGTTTAAAAGATCAAGTGTTGTGACTTCAATGCTTTGCAGATGATATAAATGTCCGAATGATCTTAGCTGTCAAAAGGTTAATAATTAAAATGTTAGAAAAGTAATTAAGTACTATAATCAAATACAAATAATAAAAAACAGGCACACGTGTTTTTTCATAAACAAACTGCCCTCTTCACGACTAACATAAACCATGGGGCCATTGACCCGTAGCACCCATCCTTGCCTTGGTAAGTTCAAGATCAGTTCTGCAGATATCCTGGGAAATTATGAAAGAATACAGTAATCTGTAAAGTTACTTGTACATTCCTGTTTTCCTAACCCATGTTGAAACTCGAATTCGATTCACTACTGATGTTAGATATAGGGGCATATTTATGAAAATCTAAATTTCACTGTAGTCCCAAATATCATGATTTCTCATATCCACATATGGTGGCAATAACAAATGATGTATCGGGGCAATGTATCAATAAAACGCGCAGTGACCCCATCCAAGCAATGTGCAAAAGGTAAAGTGATTGCTTGAATGCGATCACTGTATTTCTGGGTTGTGACCCAGCAGAGCTACTGCCCATACGTGTATGTCGATCTGTCCATCTGCAAGCAGGCAAGGAATGTAACCTACAGGCTACAATAGCTAATGTCATAAAAAGATGAAGTTAGCTATCGGTTGCCATGCTCTAAATGTCTCACATCGGGCCCTGAGACCATGTTACCTGACTCGGCGCTGCTTCTTTGCCTCCTGGGTGCCCACGTGGGTGGTTCTGCAGTGCTCCATGGCATTTGAGTTTACTAATTATCTGTGAGGTTAGCGCCTTTCCATAACATTTCCAGTCCATTTGCTGCATGGGAGCAACCATTTTAGTTTCAGTTAACTGATGCCGGATTCTCCAACTAAAGGCTGCTTTTCCTTCAGCTGATTTGAATAGACAATAGGGGTCCTGGGCACTCTACTTAAATTCCTCTGGTGCAGCAGTACATGGCCAGCACAACTTCACTTGTGACCGGGCACCTGACTCCAGTTTCAGCTCCTTTGTGTGATTTCAGTGTCTGTGCAGCAGCATGCAACTCAGCAAGTGCCAGGATCACATCAATTGTGCGCTCTATCCAAAGACCACCAGTGCTTCTGTGCAGCATACAGCAAACACAAGCAAACCAGCTGCTGTTCACTCTCATTTATATGACCATCTCTACTGTGTGAATACAAGTGCTTTACCTACTGTGCATGCTCCTCACCTGCTCCAGCAGATGTCAGGATTTCTTCTGCAGTGTAGTACGTCTGCTACTCCTATCAGTTACTTTGCCAACCCACAGTGTATTGCAGCGGTAGAGCTTATTTACCCTTCATGCTAGGGACCTGGAAGTGACGTGAGTGAGGGCAGATGTATAGTTCCATGCGCATTAAGGCCACCTAAAGAAGAAAGTTGTCCCCACCTAAAGAAGAAAGTTGTCCCCTTGCAGACTTGCTGCGCTCGCCATGATTCGGGCTTGGTGGCTCGCTACGCTTGCCACAAGGTTATATTCCCCCTCTATGCCCACTTGGATGGTAGGGAATGACGCTGGACATTGGCTGATGACGTCAGGGTCCTCTCCGTGAAGGGGATTTAGACATTACCGCATTGCTATTGCACACCAGTGCACCCTATTGACGAGTTCCCTATATTAACTAATGAATGAGAAGGAGCATTTTAAGACCAGCTAACTTCATACAAGCCAGCCCAGCAGTTCCTGTACAGTGTCCACAAATTGCTTGATCCCTGACACTATATATATATATATATAAATGTAAGTAGAATAGCGGCACTCAGGGTTATGGAAAGAAAAAATCACGGCAGCAGTCAGTGGTATATTAACGTTTCAGAGCTTTATTGCACGAATGCTGTTCCTGATGAAGGTGCAATAAAGCGCTGAAACGTTGATATACCTAGGACACTGCTGTGAGGTTTTTTTCCATAATCCGGAGTGCAGCCATTCTAATAACATTTGTTTGTTTCAGCCCCATGCTGATATATATTCATAAGAACTTTTTCTTTGTGAAAATAGTAAACTTCCCTTCAGTACCTCATGTCAACCACCTTATTCTCTCACACGTGTTTCACACACTACTGTCTATTGCCTATATATTCCTCCTCCTTCAAGCGTTAACCAAAGTAATACTTAAATTCAAAACTTTATCACACAAACAGACCCCGTGAAGGCTGGCCTAAACACATACACTCAATCATTCACACGATGGTCAATAAGGTTTTAACAGTCTTTGAAATAAACAATAAAAAAAGATATTGTGCAAATTATTCAATGCCCAGTCAATAATTAGATAATAATAATACATTTTCTTATACTTAACAATTCATGAACCGTACAAATACAAGATAATAAGAAAATAACTTTTTATACTGTAGTTACGTGTCTCAGTAGCATGTCATCCTAGAACTTCAATCCAAGTTTCCCTCTGAGACCATTTTAGCTCCGATATTTATACTTATATATCAGATGATGTAATCTAGGCTCTTCTGTAGATCCATGGGAAAGCAACCTTGTTATAACACATGAAGGTCTATGCACGTGTCTTTCCTCCCTTGGCTTATGTCCATTTTACCCCAGGAGACGGTGGCCATTTTAAACTTATAAACTTATATAAATATAAATGCAGAGGGACTGAAAAATTATGACCACTAGGATAATTGAAGGCCACAGGGGCTCAGAAAAGGACACAAGGTAGGGTAAAAATTAGTGATATCTAATAAAAAACTACCGATGGGGAAAAGCAAAGAGCTCTCTCAAGACCTTCGCAACCTTATTGTTGCAAAACATACTGATGGCATTGGTTACAGAAGGTTTTCTAAACTTCTGAATGCTCCAGTGAGCACTGTTGGGGCCATAATCCGGAAGTGTAAAGAACATAATTTCACCATAAACCATCCAAGACCAGGTGCTCCTCACAAGATTTTTGACAGAGGAGTGAAAAGAATTATCAGAAGAGTTGTCCAAGAGCCAACGACCACTTGTGGAGAGCTTCAGAAAGACTTGGAATTAGCAGGTACAATTGTTTCAAAGAAAGTAAAGCACTGAACTGCCATGACCTGAATGCACGCTCACCACACAAGACTACATTGCTGAAAAAAAGCATGTTGAAGCTTGTTTAAAGTTTGCTGCACAACATTTCGACAAGCCTGTGAAATACTGGGAGAATACAGGACCTGATTCAGACCCGCTCACTAGCAAGCGGCCGCTCATTGCTGTCGATGTTTGCAAATCTAAGCATGCGTATAGTTCGCAGTGTGCGTGCGCAAACTAGTACGAGTGATCGAGATACGCTCACTCGTCCTGCAAAGACAGCCCAGAGGAATGATTGACAGGAGAGGCCGTTTGTGGGTGGTAACAGGACTAGGGCAGTAGTAACGGGGGAGTGTTTAAACGCAGATTCAGAAGTGTGCATAATTAACAGCCAGCGTCATAGGACACGTCACTTGCTAGAAATATACACTGAAGTGCTTGCAGTGCTTCCGGCAGGGTATAGTCAACCTCAAGCGCTGCGATCACATCCGATGGTGGTCGATGTACCAATGGTTTCATGCACTTCCGGGAAATGACGTACGCAAGTGGGCGTCTTTAGACAGGCTGGTGGGCTTCTACAAAAAAAAAGTGATCGCTCGCCAAAACAAAGTGGGAGTGCTTATGACTTGCCCTGCGAGCGGCTGCCTTGACGTCACTTACCCGAATTTCCATACGCTCGGATCGAGCGATAGCAGCTAGCAAACGGGTCTGAATCAGGTCCATAGTCTGGTCAGATGAGACCAAAATTTAACTCTTTGGATGCCATAATACACACCATGTTTGGAGAAGAAATGGCACTGCACATCACCCCAAAATCACCATACCAACAGTGAAGTTTGGAGGTGTCTATTAAAACACAGTATTACAATAAATATTTTAAAAAATACTTATTAAATACATCAGGAATTAATCTTATAGTAGGACTAAAGAGATTCTATTAGCTTGCATCAATATTTAGGGAAAAGACATCTTAATGATATTTGCGATCAATTAATATTTGAAATCCATGTAATATTTATTTTATGTGTATAAATAAGTAGAGACATATTTCTGCTATATATATATATATATATATATATATATATACACACACACACACACACACACACACAGGGAAGCTTACTGCATTGCAATGACATACTGTGGAGTGTACGGTCTAGCAGGTATGTTGTATCATTGTGGGAATTGTTGTACAGTACTGTATGCTCATAACATAAATGACACTTTATCCTTGTGTGATGCGCCTTACCTATTAGACCAGGGGTCAGGGAACTTTTTTACCTTTTGCCCCAAAATATATTTAGATACGCCGACCTTACCCCCTTGATTTGAAAGGAAGGAAATCCTTTAGTACTGCCTCCATATAATGCCCCTGTAGTAGTGCCCCCATAGTTATGCCCCTGTAGCAGTGCCCCCATATAATGCCCCTGTAGTATTGCCCCCATATAATGCCCCCATAGTTATGCCCCTGTAGTAGTGCCCTCATAGTTATGCCCCTGTAGCAGTGCCCCCATAGTTATGCCCCTGTAGTAGTGCCCTCATAGTTATGCCCCTGTAGTAATGCTCCCATAGTTATGCCCCTGTAGTAGTGCCCTCATAGTTATGCCCCTGTAGCAGTGCCCCCATAGTTATGCCCCTGTAGCAGTGCCCCCATAGTTATGCCCCTGTAGCAGTGCCATAGTTATGCCCCTGTAGCAGTGCCCCCATAGTTATGCCCCTGTAGCAGTACCCCCATAGTTATGCCCCTGTAGTGCCGCTTGTACCAAAAAAAAACCCAAAAAAACACTTACCTTAATCCCCGCTCCTGCATCCGCCGCCGTCCTGTCCACTCGGCTGCTCCTCGGAACTATGGGAGAGACGTCATGATGTCTCTCCCATAGTGCGCATGGAGAGAGCTGGAAGCTGGAGTTCAGAAGAGAACTCCAGCCTCCGGCTAATGCGGCGCTGCAGAGAAGGAGCTGGGAGCCCGCTAGTAATAACATCTCAGTGGGCGTCCGGCTTAGAGCCTCCCTGCGGCGCCGGTATGGAGTTCACTGGCGCCAGGTGCAGCGGCGCACCCGGTTCACATGCACCTCCAGCCCTGCATCCATTACCCCCAGGAATTTCAGTTTTACCCCAAGTGGGGTAATTTACCCCTGTTCCCCGACCACTCTATTAGACCATCTGGTAAGCATGGTGGGATTCTAGTAAGCCTAACATCTACACCTTGCTGCATTTCTTCTGGCCTGATTTAATATCAGGAAAGTCTACAGTATATACTCCTCTATTTGGGGTGGAAATTCTGAAACTCAACATATTTTCAAGACACAGAGGGGGCTCATTTATTATTGTAATACAGTATATGCACTATGTATTACGAAAAATAAAAAAATTACGAAAATGCTATGTAATTGAAACATTGACCACAGGAAGTAATTTATCTTGAGTATCATTGAAGCCACCGAGTGCTGCATATGCAATATTTTCTAGTTACAGCGTGTCCACACAGATACGTTAGTGCTGGCAATGGGATGAAGTATACATCTATAATAGTGAGTGCCGGATTTCTAGATTGCACTATGTATTATATATTTTTTTCTCTATTTGCATAATCTACTGAACATTTTTGAATGAAAAGGGTTCTGAACGGTGAATATCTGCAGCGCTGTACGTAATATCAATATTGTAGTATTAATAAAATTGCTAATTTTATACTGTCAGTGTCGCGCTACATAATTTTTATTCTTTCTATGTCCGTGAGTGATAAAGTCTCCGAACAAGCCAGCTGAAATTGGTATTCTATAAGGCGATGATGACCATATGTTTGGTAAATATGTCTAAATTTGCCACATCAAAATGTAAATTTTTACGCAAATTTAGCAATAATCTCTTGCCGGAAGATGGGCATGGATAAAAGCTCATCGTGGTGAAGAGCTGAAAGCAGGGTGATAGCTTATGTTATCACTCTGCTTCCTGGTTGGGATCCTGGGTGCTTACTGTGCATGTGTGGCCGTCGGTCAGCGAACGTGTCAGTGGAGCATGACGGAGAGGGATCTGGGTGGCTAATGCCATCTACAGATGGCGTTAGTTATCAAGGCCAAGCTCCGGAATCCGACAGCACAGCAGCCTCCATAGAAAGCTATGCGGTCGGAAATGGAGGAGCTGGGCAGATATCGGCGATATCTGCTGCGCTCCCTCCTTTTTAAATTTGGAGGATCCTTATTGTTTGTGGATACGCACCAAACACGGGTGTTTTCGGGGGATATCCCGCAAATATTCATTGATAAATAGCCTCCATAGCCAATTACAAAATGTCTCTGTATAATAATTATTGGTAAACATATATCATTTAACAAGGGCTTTTGAAGGGGTACCATTGTCCTGATCCACTACGGCCCTTTATTAGACCTTCATGAGTTACATTTACAGAAGCTGCCTGTGCTGTCTTCTTTTGACAGACATTAGGGAGGAGTAATGCAAATTGCCAGCCAGCAGCAGACCAATAAAAAGCCAGCCACTAGGAATGTCACAGGTTTAATCACTTGTGTTTAAAGTGGAATTTATGATGTCTTTGGCTTTTTATCATCATAAAATTGTAGCAATATAATACATAATTTATCAATAACTAATCAATAAAAAGTAGCCAGGATGTTGCCTTAGCAACATAACTCTTTCATGGCCAAAGCACTTACATAAATTCAGGGACATGCAGAGCAAATAAAACAGTGTTACAGCGGATAAATGAAATAAATAATAGACCACAGAGATGTACAGAACACTTCACTCATCCAGTTCTTTACAGGAGATAATCCAGAGCTTTAAATCTCCAAATCTCTCTAAATAAATTTGTAAGGTAAGAATCAGACGGTTAGAACTAAGGATTGAAGGCAGCCTGAAAGAGTGCTGGCACAAGAGTCTAAAAGAAGACAAAAAAATAACAAAATAGCAAAACACACAGGAAAAAAAAAGAGTAGAATAATAAATCCACAAAAAAACAAACAAATAAACTGAAAGTAGAGCAACAGTTGTACTCTAGTGTAAAGCATTTTTTATTTTTTTTATTTTATCTTTAGGATAGCATGCAACACCACTTGGTCATAAAAGTGATATATAACTATGCTGCCATTTTATAATACATTGAAAACAGACACAGAAAACAATTGATGGCCAAATTCAGCCTTTAAATTTTAATATTCCCCATTAATCATTGTGGCTGTACATTCTTCTGACCTCCCATTGCCCCTGCTTGTTTACTTGCTATCAATTGTATCGAGCAGGATCTACTTTATTCATGATGGGTACCCTTTACAAGACCCATTTCATCCCCGGAGACCCCCGCCATGCCTACAGATATCTGTCGTTTAGTATTCTGGAAGTGATGCATTGATGTGTGTATGTATAAGTCAGCCTGCCGGTGGGAGCCATAAGTGAACAAAAGACAGGGAAAAAAAAAATACTGTGTGTTAATGTGGCAGGACTCCAGATAGGTTTTAATGCAATCTTCTGCCAGCACTAGACTAAGGGAATCTACCTAACATTTAAATTTTGATGGGGAGCTGTTTTGAATAATAACTGTGAAGACTGTGTGAGTCAGTGTGTGTGTGTTGATTGAAAGAGAGCGAGGGAGAGAGAGAGAGAGGAGAGGGGGAGAGGGGGAGAGAGCAAGCCTCTGAACAGAACGCTGGCTGGCGGCTGAGCTGCAGTGTTCTCTGTTATATATTTTTTCCCCTGGAGTAGTCAATCTAAGCGGATTTATATTCAAGGGGGATAAAAAAAAAAGTCACACAAGTATCGTTTCCAAAATGGGTGCAGTGATGGGGACATTCTCCTCCTTCCAGACCAAACAAAGAAGACAATCTAAAGGTAAGATTCCTGCCTTGCCTGAATGCTTACAATTAAAATCACTGATCACTTAAACTGGATAACCATGTGCAGTCTGTAGCCTAAGAATGAAGACATGAACTGGCTGCATGCTCAGGTAGCTGAGAAACGTATTGATGTTGTGGATGAGATAGAGGTTCATTATTACTGCAATCAAATATCTGTGGTTTCATTCCTTATGATGAGATAGACTATGGAAATGTGTGCATTATATCTAAAAGTACCATCCCGCAGAGCCCCAATTCATCCAACCATATGTAGCTGGTGATTTAACCTAGACACAGCTCCAAGCAGTTATCTAACAGATGCGATGAGATGTGTCATATTTAAGTCCTACATAAATTAATATGTGTCCACTTTGTTGTAAGCATGCAAAACAGGACTGAGGGTTTCAGTGGGATGTCACAGGGAGGCAAAGTGGATGAGGTGTTCATTCATGGGCAGCTGGAGTAAGAGAATAAGATGTCTGTACCTATACCACGTCTCTGCACTTTGTATACCGAGCACCCGCATTGTGTGATCCATTATGTCAAAATTCGACAGCACTGTCCCACCGTGTGTTTTCCTATGGTGTACTTACTGTACAATTGGAGCATCACTCGAGAATTTAGAAAGCAACAAGCCAAGGCTATCAAATGCAACAAGCACTTCAGCCTCAAATCATTAACATTTTACATCTATTTTTGTTATTGCAGTTATACCCTAATAGGATAGACGCAAATTTATATGGCAGTTGGAAAATAGGTAATGATCTATTTAGAATGGAAAGGAACTATGCCTCTGAAATTGGAGGCTGCCATATTGGAAACTGTTGCATCCTTCTGTGTCTGGGAAATATATTTGTTTTTCTGTCGCTTTAATATATACTGAAGACAAACATTGGCGAAAGGGAACCATCTAATGATGGATATACTGTATACACAGACACGTGCTGCACCTGTCACAGATTAATTTGTATGTATAGTATTTGTATAGTGAACAGAGCTACTGTATTTCTCAAACAACAGTTGATTCTTGCAGTTTCTTTAATTATGTATGTGTTTTGTTTACCTACTTATCAAACATACCTAATTATGTTTCTGCTGTGATAGAAAACATGTTGCTCTTAGTGTGTAGCACCTGTAGAAGTCTTCTCAGGTGAAACAATGACTGGTAGATAATAGATTTGCAGAGAATTCTCCTTAGGTTTTAACACACGAATGAACCCTTTGCTAAAAATCAATGCAAATACGCTAGACTTTTTCTTTTACATTGGCCACATTGCTGTGTCGGTTAGTATAGCATTCTCTCTATGGCATAAGAATAACAATATAAATGGTAAGTGCAGCTTAAGATGGGTACACACTGTGCAATCTGTCCTACAATATATTGTTCCGACATGGATCTTAATACTAATGATATATTGTGCATATCGTAAACGTGTACGCCGATTGCGTGCACGGTGGTTGTTCATCGGCGGTCCTTTGTATGGGACAATGCAATGAATGACGCCATGCTGCTAAATGTAGCATGAAAAGATATACTGTGCAGTTGTGTAGTGTGTACAGCCGGTGCAATATTGTGGTCCATCACGTTGTGCCATCGCTGGTGTGACATTGTATAGTATGTACCCAGCTTTACACTTTGCATGTTAATAATAATTAATATTTATTTATTAACAGTGTTAATTATATAGCACACACATGTTCTGCAGTGCTTTACAGAGAATGTATTCAGCTATTTAGCCAGTCCCTGCCCCAGAGGAACTTACAATCTATATTGCCTACCACATGTACACAATACACACACACATACACACAAGGGTTCATTTTTATTTATTTTTGTCAGTAGCCAATCAACTTACCAGTATATTTTAAGAATTTGAGAGGAAATTGGTGTACCCCAAGGAAACCCACAAAATATAGAGAGAACATACAAACTATGCACATATAGGCCATGACCAGGAATTGAACTCATGACCTCTATGTGGGGGACAGTAATACAAATCCCTACACCAACCATACATGGGAAAAAAATGTTTTTGTGACAAGGTCAGATGCAGTGATACATCACTTATAAATACAGAAATAATGCATATGGCTTTTAAACCTATCCTCAAGTAATAAGTATATAATGGAGCACAGATTGAGAAGTAGATCTGTAACAGTATATACTGTATATGCCTATTTCATCCTCCCAATAACTTATCTTTGTAAATAAAATATGGGTAGTATTTATTTTTTAGAAAATATTTTTTCTTTTTAATATAATGAAATATTGACAGCTGTAAAAACTTCTCTTGATTTTATCCATATGTTCTTACCTTTTTGAGAAAGGCTGATTGTATTTTTTATTAACTGTTTTTATTTATTTTTTATTTTTTATTATCTTCTCATTATTATGTGTCTCTGAATAAATTGTTTCATTATATATATATATATATATATATATATATATATATATATACTTTATTTTCTTTGATTCACACAATGTGTTTATGCACTTGAAAACAGTATTTCATTTGAGTCACACTAATATCATTTGTGCACTTTAGCAAACTAGTCACTCTGCAGTCAATCATTTTTATCTAATTGTTTACTAATACCAGTATTAACCAGTATTTTTTATCGTTGACATTGAGCTGACGCCTTTAAATATCAGGCATTGTTGCTGCATTTTTTATTGTTTAGTTTTTCACGATTATTAAATTATACACTTTACCTCACTCCATTACAGTAATATTGGCGCCGTCCAATCTATTTTTTCTTTCAAAATATGGGTACTACCAGTTTTAATGGCGTCCTTGCTACTTCCCCTGGATGTTTCATCAAAGTATCCCCAAATTTCTTAATATACTAAGGCAATTCCTCCTAATTCTACTGCTTATCTTTACATCTTCAATCTTGAGTGATGTTTACTTTGGCCATCTAATACTAATGTGTTGGAGAATCTTAGTTCTCCTGCCAACTGGTATTAACTGATTTACTAATGTTTTTAATGCTGGTAAAATGCATGTCAGCTGTTTGGTGTTGGAAACCAGTGTACTCATTACCACTGTTGCTAGCATTTGCTTATATAATATTACAGAATCGTTATTTCACTGTAACACATCTTACTCTTCAGATGCCCTTACTACGGGTAAAACTACTGCAGTGATTGGGCCGGATTAACAATGGGGCAGATGGAATTCCAGGTCCTTGCCTTCACATGAAATAGGCCAATCATCATGGTAGCATACCTAGTAGGCCACACAGTTGGCCATACATCATAAGTATTAAAATAGCTATTATAGTTTTCTCACTATGGGGTCTATTTACTAAGCCTTGGATGGAGATAAGTGAACGGAGTCAAAGTACCAGCCAACCAGCGCCTAACTGTCATTTTTCAAACACAGCCTGTGACATGGCAGTTAGGAGCTGATTGGCTGGTACTTTATCTCCTTTCACTTTAGCACCATCCAAGGATTAGTAAATAGACCCCAAAATGATGCAATTTTTCTATTTTTATGTATTTAGGGGCCAATTCATCATGACACAATTATCACTAGTGATAATTATGTTTTAAACTCGCTGCGAGTTTAAAAAATGTTTTGCCTCCCTAACAAAAGTATCACATCTGAAAAGCTGCTCTTTTTGCGGAGTCAGCCTTTCAGAAAAATGCTACTTTTCCCCTGCAGCTGAGGCATCCAGAAGGATTTCCTCAATGCTGCATGTCTCTCCCCTCTCTATTCCCCACTGTCTTTCGCCCCCCCGCCCCCCCTCGTTCTCCTGTGTCGGTGTTCGATCCGGCCATTGCATGTGTCCAATCCGCCCTTCCCCCGCGGGTGTCTGATCCAGGTCCCCTCGTGAGTGTCCGATCCCCCCCTCCCCCGGTGAGTGTCCAATTCCCCCAATGTGGCTTTGCGGGTATCTGATTCCCCTCTCCCCCAGCGGGTGTCCGATCCCCCCCACCACGGCATCGGGGATGTCCGATAGCCCCCCTGCCGCTGTGTAAACGGCAGCCTGTGAAGATTATCGGGGGCTGAACGCCATCTCAGGATGGGGTTCGGTAACACCATCAAGTTCCAGCAAAAAAAATGCTTTTTCAGAACTTGATGAATAGCCCTGACCCTTCATTTGTACAAACGTATGTGAAAATGTTAATTTTCCCCTGCTTTTGTAAACAATAAGTGATGATGAATAGGCCCCTTAGTGAGGCACTGGGGATGATAGTGTAGGGGTGTATACACCGACATGGCTCTGGCCACACCCACACAGCACTGGTCACAGCTCCTCCCCTTCTCAGTGTAGGCCTGTGAACATTTTTTGTCCCAGGCCCATGTGGCTCTCAATCCGCCCCTGCACAGTGCAAGCAGGTACCTGGCCTTAAGCTTTTAAAATATGCTATGGTGAAAGTTAGTTCCTCAAATCCACATAATGCGAAAAATCAAATGTCAGTGTATGTTAACATTACCAACTATATTTGTTTAAGAACAGGATCTAAATATGCTCTGGAAATTGTAAAAAAAAAATCCCAGCAGTCTAAAGCAGCCACCCATACTGTACTGTGATCCTGGTTCTTGGCCTGAGAGCACATACTTTTGGCCAAATTGAATGAGATCTGGTAATTTGGCAGTCGGATAGGACAGCCAGATCACTTTCAGCATCAGTAAGGCCATTTAATGTGCTCAGAAGATGTCTGCTTACTCAGGCCAATATGTCATCTTCCAAACACCTTTCCTAACGTGTGATGATGAGGCTTTATTGTTGGGCCACACAAAATTAATAAAATATTTTTTATATGTATGTCCCAATATAAGAGTAAAGTTTGTGTTTTTTCCAAGCACATTGTACTCTCTCTCAGGGCTCTATTCATTATGTTAATTATCGGGGTCCGATAAACATATTGTATTTTTGGAGCTTGATGACTTTTGTCCTCATATTAGTGTATGGGGACAGCAGGCCATTCCAGGAGAGAATTTGATGAATGGTCCCAAAACTCAATATCTACAAAAGCAGGTGAAAATTTTAGTGATGATGAATAGATCCCTCAGTGACTGCATTCCTCATGTACAGTATGATATGAATATCGAGTGAGGGATTTTACTACATCTTGAGAACTAACAGAGGGGCCTATTCATCATCGAAGGCCGTATGGCCGCCGATGATTTAGTATTGATCTCGCTGCGAGGGATACTGAAGTATCCAACTCGCAGCGGGGAATAGATAACACCGGAGCAATTCAGCATTGCTCTGGTGCGAGGACAGCTGCTCCGAAAAGCAGCTTTCCCCTCGGTTAGTATCGCAGCTACAGATGTAGCTGCGTTACTTACCTCCTCTCCGTCGGCCGAGGTCACGCATGCGCACAGTCATCGGGGAGTTCCTGAGAAGGTGGCGGAGGGATCCGCTCGGATCCTTCTTCGCATCCCCAGAACTCCTTCCCATTGGAAGCAGCAGGGCTACGAGAGCACGCGCCATCTGAAGATGGCGCTTGTTCTCGTCAGCAAGTTTGCTGAATATCAGGGGGTCCTATCGGACCCCTGATGATGAATGAGCCGGTAAGTAAAATATGTGGAAACTAGTGTTTCCGCATGGTTACCGGGCCATTTATCGATGATGAATAGGCCCCAGAGACTGGAACCAATGTCGTTGTCTCTGAGCAGAATTGGAATTGTTCAATACCTATAGTTTCTTTACATCAGCATCCTTTTTCTTTGGAATGCTTTGCGATAAGTCTGTCTCCAATCATAAAACAGAAGAGGTGAAAGGGAGGCAGGATGTTGGAGAAAAGTCATCTTAACTCATCTAGGGGGTCTATTCATGAAGGGAAAAGTATTCCCTGTGATAATTAAGGATTGAACTCACTGCACGTATTCATCATGCCTCCTATACTTAATTATCACTTCCGAAAAGCTGTTCCTTTTGCGGAGACAGCTTTTCAGAAAAGGGGCACATTTTCCCTGCTTCACTGTCTCTTCGCAAGCTATGCATGCGCAGCCTGGAGACAGGCTGCGAAGAGACAGTGAAGCAGCAGGGGAGAAGCTGGAGGTCTATCACCCCTCCCCCGCTCGCCCCCTCCCCTGCTTGCTTCGGTGCACCTCCCCGCTCACCCCGCTGATGGTGTCGCCTGACACCCCTGCTGCCGCTGGAGTCTGAGACAGTGCAGCCCCGCAGCACTAGTCCTCCACCGCCACTTCTGTGTCCTCCCCCACCCCGGCTCACTGGAGGAGAGCTCGGGGAGCTGGGAGGGAGCTTCAATAAGGTAAGAGGACACAGCAGGAAGTGATCTTTTCAGATCCCTCTGCTATATCGGATGCTGTACAACATCTCAGGGTATCACTGTCAAGTTCCAAAATAAATGCTTTTTCCAAATTTGATGAATTTCATAATTTCCATATACCCATACTACAGTATGGGGACTGTATAGTACTACAGTATGGGGACTGTATAGTACTACAGTATGGGGACTGTATAGTACTATAGTATGGGGACTGTATAGTACTACAGTATGGGGACAGTATAGTACTACAGTATGGGGACTGTATAGTACTACAGTATGGGGACTGTATAGAACTACAGTAGGGGGACTGTATAGTACTACAGTATGGGGACTGTATAGTACTATAGTATGGGGACTGTATAGTACTACAGTATGGGGACTGTATAGTACTACAGTATGGGAACTGTATAGTACTACAATATGGGGACTGTATAGTACTACAGTATGGGGACTGTATAGAACTATAGTAGGGGGACTGTATAGTACTACAGTATGGGGACTGTATAGTACTATAGTATGGGGATTGTATAGTACTATAGTATGGGAACTGTATAGTACTACAATATGGGGACTGTATAGTACTACAGTATGGGGACTGTATAGTACTACAGTATGGGGACTGTATAGTACTACAGTATGGGGACTGTGGAAATTATCGGGGACAATTGTAACCAGGAGCTATCAGTGATATCTCCTGCGTTACAAGAATGAAGAATAACCCTGGCATTTAATTTCTAAAAAAATAGGTGAAAATCTTAATTTTCACCTACTTTTGTAGAGTGATGATGAATAAACCCCATGGGGTAAATTTAATAAAGTTTGTCGGGAGATAAAATTGTGAGAGATAAAGCACTAACCAATCAGCTCCAAACTGTCACTTTACAGGATTTGTTTGAAAAATGACAGTTAGGAGTTGAATGGTTGGTGCTTTAATTCTCACAATTTTACCTCTCTTCATGGGCCTATTCATGATGTCAATTATCAGGATCCCCGATACATTCTAACTCGCCGTGGAATCCGGAGCAATTCATCATTTCTCCGGCGCAGTGACAGTTGATGCAAAATCAGCTGTCCCCGCAAGTGGCTTCACTGCTTCTTTTCGGAGCAGTGAATCTTTTCACTACAGGTCACGCATGCGTACAAGAGCGCAAACGTCTGGCTGAAGGATCCCTCTTCACGACTCTGGACTCCATCCCATAGGGAAGGAGCAGGATGCAGTCCACAAGCCGGAACATTCACCATCTGAATGCTTTAATTTTTTGTAATAAGGGCCAATTGGGAAAATATTCTGTTTCATATTCTCTCCAACATTTACAACAGTTTAAGTTCATGATCATGTCTATGTTTTCTCTCCACGACTTCCTATTTTTCTTTTTAAATAATAAGACTAAGGGGGTATGTACTACACATTTCACTTTGGATGCGGTACATCCTGCCACTTATCGGATTAATAGCAGCATTAATTATGCCGGCATGCACTTAGACTTGTGATAAAAATGCATAGGACAGCTCTTCCGAAAAGAGTGTCCTTTGTAATGATAAGACTAGGACTTCGGGGTTTATGAACCAGAAGTCCCTCAGGTGTTCTTCTGTGCATGCGCCGGGTGACGTACGCGCTGCGGGGGACATTGGGAGGAATCCGACCAGATCCGTCTCAGTGAACACTGCGAAGAGAAACCTATAGGCTTCTATTAGGCAGTGCTATCTATAGATGGCGTTGCCTAACAGGTCCAAGATCCAGAGAGTATTGCAATCAGGAACTTGGTACATATGGAGAATGCGGCCATAACTCAGATAACGGCGGTTTTCTTAGTTTTGGACGCATTTTGTTTTTAGTACATCACGCCCTAACTACTGAATATGTAAGCTTACCATGCAATGGCATTGACTTTATGAAGGGGTTGTCTCAAAAATAAATAAAGCATATAAAGGAAACAGATAACTCTGAACCATGAAGGTGAAATAGACTGTTCAATGCTAATCTGACATGACACTGCAGATCTGTAAAGCTAAAAAGTAAAGTAAAGCATCTACCACATTAGTGTGTCCTGATGGGGTCTGGTGCAGAAGAAAAGAGAGGCTGTAGATGTTTGAATTACTGTAACTTACCAGGTGCTGACTCCTACCACTCTTTATGAATTCACGCAGTGCAGCTCTGCAAGGAAAGTCTGCTAAATTATCAGTCAGTGAGTATCTGCTCTGTCTAAGAAGCAAATTCCTCCTAGCATGGCTATCTCCTGCAAAATAAAAATAAAAAAGGGAGTATTCTGGCCATATTTAGTTTATTGTAAACACTCCAATTATTTAATTTACAAGTTGACATATCTATCTATTTATCTATCTATCTATCTACCTAATATCTATCTATCTACAGTATCTCTCTAATATCTATCTATCTACCTAATATCTATCTATCTACAGTATCTATCTAATATCTTTCTATCTACCTAATATCTATCTATCTATATATCTATCTACAGTATCTACCTAATATCTATCTATCTATCTAATATATATATCTATCTACCTAATATCTATCTATCTATCTATCTACCTAATATATATCTACCTACAGTATCTAATATCTATCTATCTACCTAATATCTATCTACCTAGTATCTATCTACCTAATATCTATCTATCTATCTATCTATCTAATATCTATCTATCTATATACTTAATATCTATATATCTATCGATCAATCTATTATCTCTTTCTATCTAATATATATCTACTTAATATCTATATATCTACCTAATATCTATCTATCTATCTAACATCTATTGCTCTAATATCTATCTATCTATCTATCTAGTATATCTATCTATCTATCTATCTATTTATCTATCTAGTATATCTCTCTCTAATATCTATCTCTATCCATCTATCTATCTATCTATCTATCTATATATCTACCTAATATATATCTATCTATTTACCTAATATCTATCTATCTACCTAATATCTATCTATCTATCTATCTACCTAATATCTATCTATCTGCAGTATCTATCTAATATCTATTTATCTACCTAATATCTGTCTATCTACAATATCTACCTGATATCTATCTATCTATCTAATATCTATCTATCTAATATATATCTATCTACCTAATATATATCTATCTAATATCTATCTACCTAATATCTATCTGCCTACAGTATCTAATATCTATCTATCTACCTAATATCTATCTACCTAGTATCTAATTATCTATCTATCTACCTAATATCTATCTATCTATCTATCTATATCTACCTAATATATATATATATATATATATATATATATATATATATTTACCTAATATCTATCTATCTATCTATCTACCTAATATCTATATATCTATTGATCAATCTATTATCTCTTTCTCTATCTAATATATATCTACTTAATATCTATCTATCTACCTAATATCTATCTATCTATCTATCTAATATCTATTGCTCTAATATCTATCTATCTATCTATCTATCTATCTATCTAGTATATCTCTCTATCTATCTATTTATCTATCTAGTATATCTCTCTCTCTCTCTATCTAATATCTATCTATCTATCTATCTATCTATCTATCTACCTAATATATATCTACCTACAGTATCTAATATCTATCTATCTACCTAATATCTATCTACCTAGTATCTATCTATCTACCTAATATCTATCTATCTATCTAATATCTATCTATCTATATACTTAATATCTATATATCTATCGATCAATCTATTATCTCTTTCTATCTAATATATATCTACTTAATATCTATCTATCTACCTAATATCTATCTATCTATCTAACATCTATTGCTCTAATATCTATCTATCTATCTATCTAGTATATCTATCTATCTATCTATCTATCTATTTATCTATCTAGTATATCTCTCTCTAATATCTATCTATCTATCCATCAATCCATCTATCTATATATCTACCTAATATATATCTATCTATTTACCTAATATCTATCTATCTACCTAATATCTATCTATCTACCTAATATCTATCTATCTGCAGTATCTATCTATCTACCTAATATCTGTCTATCTACAGTATCTACCTGATATCTATCTATCTATCTATCTATCTCTCTATCTATCTATCTAATATCTATCTATCTAATATATATCTATCTACCTACCTAATATCTATCTAATATCTATCTACCTAATATATATCTATCTAATATCTATCTACCTAATATCTATCTACCTACAGTATCTAATATCTATCTATCTACCTAATATCTATCTACCTAGTATCTAACTATCTATCTATCTACTTAATATCTATTTATCTATCTAGTATATATCTCTCTCTCTATCTAATATCTATCTATGTATCCATCTATCTATCTATATATATATACCTAATATATATATATATATATATATATATACACATATATATATATATATATATATACATAAATATATATATATATATATATATATATATATTTACCTAATATCTATCTATCTACCTAATATCTATATATCTATTGATCAATCTATTATCTCTTTCTCTATCTAATATATATCTACTTAATATCTATCTATCTACCTAATATCTATCTATCTATCTATCTATCTACCTATCTATATATTTATCTAATATCTATTGCTCTAATATCTATCTATCTATCTATCTATCTATCTATCTATCTATCTATCTGTCTATGTAGTATATCTCTCTATCTATCTCTCTATCTATCTATTTATCTATCTAGTATATCTCTCTCTATCTAATATCTATCTATCTATCCATCTATCTATCTATCTATCTATCTATATCTATCTACCTAATATATATATATATATATATATATATTTACCTAATATCTATCTATCTATCTAATATCTATCTACCTAATATCTATCTATCTAATATATAAATATCTATCTACCTAATATCTATCTATCTATCTATCTACTATCTGTTATCTCTCTCTCTCTCTCTCTCTCTCTCTCTATCTATCTACCTAATATCTATCTATCTACATAATATTTATATATCTATCTATCTAAAATCTATCTTTCTATCTATCAAAAATCTATTGCTCTAATATCTAGCTATCTACTTAATATCTATCTATCTATCTACCTAATATCTATCTACCTAATATCTATCTATCTACCTAATATATATCTATCTGTCTATCTAATTAATATCTATCTATCTGATATCTATCTATCTACCTACCTAATATCTATCTCATATCTATCTACCTAATATCTATCTATCTATCTACCTAATATCTTTCTACCTAATATCTATCTACCTACAGTATCTATCTAATATCTATCTATCTACCTAATATCTATCTATCTATCTACCTAATATCTATCTATCTATCTAATATATATCTATCTACATAATATCTATATATCTATCGATCAGTCTATCTAGTAACTATCTATTATCTCTTTCTCTCTCTATCTAATATCTATCTATCTACATAATATCTATCTATCTACCTAATAGCTATCTATCTATCAAATATCTATTGCTCTAATATCTATCTATCTAATTAATATCTATCTATCTAAAATCTATCTATCTACCTAATATCTATCTATCTATATACAGTATCAATCTAATATCTATCTATCTACCTAATATCTATCTATCTATTTATATATCTACAGTATCTTTCTAATATCTATCTATCTATGTACCTAATATATATCTATCTATCTAATATATATCTATCTAATATCTATCTACCTACCTAATATCTATCTACCTAATATATATCTATCTATCTATCTACCTAATATCTTTCTACCTAATATCTATTTACCTACAGTATCTATCTAATATCTATCTATCTACCTAATATCTATCTACCTATCTATCTACCTAATATCTATCTATCTATCTAATATCTATCTATCTACCTAATATCTATATATATATCGATCAATCTATCTATTTAGTATCTATCTATTATCTCTTTCTCTCTCTATCTAATATTTATCTACATAATATCTATCTATCTACCTAATATCTATCTATCTATATCTATTGCTGTAATATCTATCTATCTTTCTATCTATCTAATATCTATTCTCTCTCTGTCTCTGTCTCTGTCTCTGTCTCTCTCTCTCTCTCTCTCTCTCTCTCTCTCTCTCTCTCTCTCTCTCTCATAGTTGCCTTACATGCTCTTTAAAAATGTAACCAATATCTTTTAAAGGAGAAAAGTGCAGCTAAAGCTTGAAAATATATACAGTATTTATTAATATCTTGCAAAGAGTTATTTCAATGCTGCACAGCTTTCTTATTCATTAACACATTGCTCAATGTATGTTGCCATATTTCTCTGAAATCTATCACACAGCTAATTTAATACTCTCAAGGTCTGATTTTATAGGACTGGTGTAAGTCCTAAAGGTACATGCACAGTATGTAATGTTAGGTAAGGTACAGTATAGCATAAGTGAATCTTATTTCTGTATACTGTACGTTAAATAATTTTATCTCATTTTATACTTCCACTTGAATACTTTTTTTCATTGCTAGCACCTTAATGAAATATTTAGTTACCTGCCACGCTGTATTTGTTACATGCATATATTAGTCAGTTTGGTTAACCAGATATATAGCATTAATGTATTAATGGTATATTGCTCACACTTGCCAACGGTACTGTTCTTTGCCATTACTGTATGTAGGCATTATAGTTGGAAGAGTGATTTCCAGAAATGTATAACTTAAAAGCTTTGTAATATTACACACAATTTATCATGCATGGATAGAGCTTTATCGCAAGCTCTGTCCCTGCAAGGGATTTGTAGTAAATCCCTGTGATATTGCTTGAATTCGCAATGCGAATTCAGTCGATAATATCACACTACAATCTGCATTACAAATGCTAATTCAGTCGATAAAATCACACTACAATCTGCATTACAAATGCGGATTGTAGTAAATAGAGCCCATAGGCCCCTACTATGGTGCAATAAATGAAAACATTTTCCACTTCAGCTAATTTCAGATACAACATACAAGTGTCACTAAATTCTATATACTACAAAAACACAATTGTCATTTATTTTCAAAATGATCTCATAAACAGATGCAGAAATAGAGCACCAATGTGATACTAGATTAAAATTCGAGATTATATTATAATCCGATATTTCTGGAGTTTTTTTTTTCCTTCAAAAACTGTGCTAAATATAATATTTGCAAATAAGTGTTTAATTTGGATTTTGCTAAATGTAAATAGAGAATAATTAAGTTGTTGTGTCCTTGAAAATGTAATTGCATAGTCAATTTAAGGGATCAATTATTTGAATAAATATTTCACTATTTCCTATATATTAGTAACTGTAGCCAAAAGCAGTATTTGTGTGTGGAATTACTTCTTTACTTTCTTTTTTTTTTTTTTTTGCTACAACACTGTCTCCACAGTACTGTATGCTGTACTAAACCTGCACTCGCATGACATAGCTGCAAAGCAACATTCACTCCAATTTCCAAGGACACTGCTATTGCCCCTGGTCAGAGCCGGATTTAGATCTCATGGGGCCCTAGGCAAGATACCTGTTTGGTGCCCTCCTCCCTCAAACTACGTTTTCCCTAGTACCTTAACCTAAACAACTAAACTAACCCTAATACCCTAGCCCCTAAAGTGATCCTAATACCCTATCCATAATACCGTAACACAAACACCTAAACTAACCCTAATATTCTAATTAAACCGCTACACCAGTGGGTCTCAAACTCTGGTCCTCACTTCACATTTTGCCGATCTCCTGGCAGGTGCACAGGTGTATTCATTAATCACTGACAAATTTAAAAAAATCCACAAGTGAAGCTAATTATCTCACTGGATTCCATGAGGAGACCTGGAAAACATGCATTTGGGGTTCTGAGGACGGGAAGCAATGGGGAAGCCGACTGCCTAAATACCGGCAGCCGGCTTCCCGACTGTTATATCCCGGCAACGGTGAAATGCCGGGCGTCTAGATGTAGACGCCCGCATTTCCCCGACGCCGGGAGACCGGCGCCCGGTATCCCGATCGTAGTGATGCCGGGCGCCGCGAGCGGACAGTCGCTGGGGGGAGGGTTAGGTTTAGGGCTCTCGGGGGGGACTTAGGGGTAGGCACCCCCCCGGGAGGGTTAGGGTTAGGCTAGGGAGAGGGAGGGTTAGGTTTAGGCACCCCCGGGGGGGATATAGGGTTAGGCAACCCCCCGGAGGACTTAGGTTTAGGCAGCGGGGAAGGGGGTGGTTAGGGTTAGGCACTTAGAGGGGGGATTAGGGTTAGGCATTTGGGGGGGAAGTTAGGGTTAGGCACCCATAAGGAGGGTTAGGGTTAGGAGGGTTAGGTTAGGTTAGTAGATACTCACCTATCCACGAACGGGATTTCCAGCGCTGTCGGGCTTCCGTTGCTCGGAACTTTGCTGATGTCGGCCTGCCGCTGCCGGGAATCAGCCGGCGATATTTCATACCCATTCCCTGAGGACCGAGTTTGAAAACCTGTGCACTACACCATCCCTAATACTCCATCACTAATACCCTAACCCAAACCACTACACCAACCCTAATACCCTATACCTAATACACTAACCCAAATTCCAAAACTAAAGGTGCCCACACTCTGCACAACTTGCAAACAATGCAATGTCGTTAACGATTTCCCTTGAACCCTCCCCGGCAGCTCCCCGGCACTCCTGGACACGATATGGTGCTAAAAAGTGTCCATTCTGACCAACGATCTATCGTGCGTCCTTAACGATACCCAGTACCGTTGGAACGCACATCATTATCGTCAGTGGACACTCACGATTTGCACATATTTTGAACGGTTTGTTGTTCAGATGCGTCGAAATTGACAAATCGTGCAAATTATCTGAGTGTGTGGGCACCTTAAGCCTAACATCTAACCCAAACTGCTACACCAACCCTAATACCCAAACCACGCCGAATCACGTCATTTTGGCCCCGCCCCCTGCTTCACAATGCCGGGATTATCGGCATTGTGTGGCAGGGCCAAAATGACGCAACAGTGTGGCCACGCCCCCAGTTCCACCCACATTCGCCGGAAATGCCCCCCGATTTTGCCAATCTGGCTGCCCCTTCCCGGAAGGGGCAGACAGAATGTCGGTATCTCTGCTGTAACCAGGAGTGAGAAAGTTTGTAAACGAAAGCATGGGGACCAGGATTCAAAGTCCCTAAGTTGGCGAAATATAAAGACAATCACACTTTACATTACAAATACAAATAAGACAAACATAATATATAAAAAATACCAAGGTCAGGTCAATTATGAGACATATTTCTTAATGTACTGTAGTATCATCCATATGTGGAACAGTATGATAGTGCAATCAATATATTTTATATAAATGAAAATATAGACAAAGTTGGGGAAAACAGAATCTGCCTTAAAATAGATACCTGCTGCTCCCCCTCTAACCAGTGGTAGAGGAGAAGGAATGAGAGATCTGTTTATGCAGTAACCCCTTGTGAGCCACCGGTTCTTATCTTCAGCTTTTCATTTCTGCTGTTAATTGTTTTACCATAAGGAATAGGGAAACCAATGAGAGAGCTACTACGCTGGTATGGGAGCCGGTGAGATATTATAGTATGGTAGTAGTACACAGTACCCTCACTGTGTAATTGATCACATAGATATATAATCACTTGCAAGATTGTAATTAGAGCCACTGTAACCTACCACTGTAGGTCCAAAATTAATATAGTTCAGTTAAATACATTGACAGTCACTATCAAAATATATTTGGGCTGTAATTTCATTAGCCACCTGTACCATATTATAAAAAAATACACGATCTCCATGATAAAGTGCAAATTCTTCAGTAAACTATTATTCAGGCATAATTGCAATCAATATTCCACTTGTCATCAATTCAAACAAATATGTATACATCACATCCCTTAAAACATAAATATTTCTAGAAGTTTTGATGACATTGGTTAAAGATAAAGTGCAAGTGCTCTATTGAATTTACCCCTGTTTATGGTAAGTAAGGTGCAAGTGCCTAACAGCTACCCAGGTAAAGCATCAACTCCAGATGGTAATATCAGGGAGAATTCTCTCTCAAACACGAGCTGCAGTTATGCCATAGTTATCTATAATCATTTCACAAGCAGTGAATCGATACCTGCAAACATATAGAAATCAGTGTCCCATTCATCCTCACAATATATGCCTGCTTGTGGGGACAGTATAATTACGTATCTGCCTTTCGTCATCCATTGAAACAGGTGTGATAGATGGAAAGAAATGCATTAGCATTCAGAGATAGTGTAACTAATTACATGATCATATGTTCATATACGACCCTAGTGTTGGGGTGTCACGTACTGCGCAGTCACGGGGTACCCTGGGATCCAATGCGCATTTCACCTCGCTGGCTTGTTCACAAGGAATTAGCTTTAGCTTTTTTTTTTATATGATACAGGTGGCTAGTGAGATTACAGCCCAAATATATTTTGATAGTGACAGTCAATGTATTTAATTGAACTATATTAATTTTGGACTCAGTGGTTTATATACTATTAACATATTTTTCATCTAATTACAAACTTGTAAGTGATTATGGGGCCTATGTACTAAGCAGTGATAAGAGACAGAGTGAAAAGTGATTATGGGGCCTATTCATTAAACCTAAAAATTCTCTGGAGATAGTTAGCTTTAGAATTCTCATGGAGTTCTAGCTAATTATAGGTGGAATTCATCATTCCACCTCTCCATAAGTATCTATTCCGAAAAGCTGTCATTTTTGCGATGACAGCTTTTCGGGAAATAGATACTTTTCCCTGCCTACACTACCTTATCGCATCTGGAAACAGTGCTGCGCATGCGCTGTTACATCTGTAAAACCAGCGCATGCGCAGCACTGCCTACAGATGCATTAAGTTTGTGTACCCCCCGACCCCCCCCAACCCCCTCCGCTCACCTTCCCCCCCCCGACTTACCTGTCCGCACAGCAGCCTCCGGCTCCGTCCTGCTGGTCTGTCATGTGGTTTCCCAGCAGACCACATGACAGATTAGAAAAAAAAAAAAACTTTTTTTTTTTTGTCTAAACTTTCTTGTGCTCTGCTGGGGAGCACACATGTCCGACCAGCCTCCGGAGCCTGAGGACAGAGCAGAACGCCGGAGGGACTCATCGGGGGACCTGCACACGCGGATACAGGTAAGTTTCACCTGCTATTCGCCACCTCACAGTGGCGAATAGTAACTGCATCCTATGGAGCCTATTCATCAATACTAAATTAACATTTTTAAGGACATTTTCCTTAAATAACGTTATTTTAGTATTCATGAAGCCACTTAGCACAGGAGATATCACTGATATCTCCTTGCTAAGTCCCCCTGCGTTAATTTCCACACTCCCCATACATTAGTATGGGGATGTGGAAATTATGGTATTCATCAAATTCCGATAATTATGAATTTTAGGAATTTGATGAAGGTACTATCCGCCACTGTGAGGTGACGTACAGCAGGTGACACTTACCTGCTTCCAGCTGGTGAGGTTCCCCGGCGTCTTCCTCCAGTGGTCTGGTGCGTCCTCTGGCTCCGGAGGCTGGTTGGACACTATGTTCTCCCAGCAGAACACAATAAAGATTAGAAATAAAGAACTTTTTTTTTCTAATCTGTAGTGTGGTCTGTTGGGAGACCATGTGACAGACCAGCAGGACGGAGCCGGAGGCTGCTGCGCGGACAGGTAAGTGCTGAAGAGGGGGGAGGTGAGCGGAGCGGGGGACACAAACTTACCGCATCTGTAGGCAGTGCTGCGCATGCGCTGGTTTTTACAGATGTAACAGCGCAAGCGCAGCACCGATTACAGCTGCGATAAGCTAGAGTAGAGAGGGATAACTATCTATTTCCTGAAAAGCTGTCATCGCAAAAATTACAGCTTTTGAGAATAGTTATAGGTAGGAGGAATGATGCATTCCTCTGGTAATTAGGTAGAACTTGCAAGGAGTTCTAAACCTAATTACCTCCAGGGAAAGTTTAGCATTGATAAATAGGCCCCAAGGTGCCAGCCAATCAGCTCCCAACTGCCATCTCACAGGCTGTGTTTGAAAAATGACAGTTGGGAGCTGACTGGCTGGCACCTTATCACAGACATTACTTTTCACTCTGTCTCTTATCACTGCTTAGTACATAGACCCCTATATATCTATGTGATCAATTACACAGTGAGGGTACTGTGTACTACTACTATACTATAATACCTCACCAGCTGCCATACCAGCGTAGTAGCTCTCTCATTGGTTGCCCTATTCCTTATGGTAAGACAAATAACAGCAGAAATGGAAAGCTGAAGATGAGAACTAGTGCTCACTGTTGTTTCAAGGGGTAACTGCATAAATAGATCTCTCATTCCTTCTCCTCTACCACTGGTTAGAGGGGGAGCAGCAGAATCTATATTAACGCAGAATCTGTTTTTCCCAACTTTCTCTATATTTTTCATTTATATAAAGTATATTGATTGCACTATCATACTGTTCCACATATGGATGATGCTACATTAAGAAATGTATCTCATAATTGACCTGACCTTGGTATTTTTTTAAACAGTTTGAGTCTCCCATATCCAAATATTCCAAAATACGGAATATTTTTAGCATGACTGAGATGGTGAAACTTTTGGTTTTTGATGGTTCAATGTACACAAACTTTATTAAGGCACACAATTATTAAAAATAAAGTATAAAATTACCTATAGACTGTGTATAAGGTGTATATGAAACATAAATTAATTTCATGTATGTACACAAACTTCGTTTGAGCCACAAAAGTATTGAAAATATTGTATAAAATGACCTTCAGGCTGTGTGTATAAGGTGTATATGAATCATAAATGCATTCTGTGTTTAGATTTGGGCTCTATTCCTAAGACATTTCAATATGGTATGCAATTATTCCAAAATACGGAATATTCCGATATCCAAAATACCCTTGGTCCCAAGCATTTTGGATATGGGAGACTCAACCTGTATATTATGTTTGTCTTATTTGTATTTGTAATGTAAAGTGTGATTGTCTTTATATTTTGCCATCTTAGGTAGCTTGAATCCTGGGCCCCATCCTTTCGTTTGCACACTTTCTCACTCCTGGTTACGGGAATCAGTTTTTTTGTATTCTTTTTTTTGTCTACATTAATGGTTAACTCTGAGTAGCACCACCATCGCCCTACTAATAGTTACCTTTGTTTTGGTTATTATGTTTACTGGTGGTTATAGCAAATTATAATTTCTGTGTATTTTATATTTTGTATATCATACTGTTAAATCTTGATAAAACTCGTTGATATGGTGGTAACCCTTCCCTTTTACCTTTTTCCCTGTGTATAATCTTCATAGAATCACAACTGAAATTATCAGCTCCACCTCTGGATCTTTTAAAATGTGTCAGCCAGTAATGAATACACCTGTGCTCTAACTAGGAAAAATGGAAACAATGCACTGCTAGTGCTCCCTGAGAAATGAGTTTAGGAAACACTGCTATAACAGTATAACAAGGTGACCACAAATGTTGAGTATAATGAAAATCAGCTCCAGACTGGTCAGCAGTTGCACCAAGAGACAGGGGGCGAGTACTAATTACCCGGGTATGTCGGTTATGAGTACTAATTACCCGGGTATGAGGTTAGGAGCTGATTATCTGGAGCACCATTATCATAGGCAATGAGTTTTAAAACTCGTTGCATATGATAAAACTCGTTGATAAATGGGCCCCCCAGTCTGAAAACTCATTGGGTTGTGGAAGCCAGGGTAATTAAAAATAGTATGCAAATCTATGTTCTTAGCATTTAATTACATGTACCAAGAATGGTCATGTGTAAAGGTTTCTAGGGCTGGCTGGCAAGATGTATTTAATTATTTATTACCAGTTATTTATATAGCGCACACATTTTCCGCAGCGCTTTACAGAGAATATTTGGCCATTCACATCAGTCCCTGCCCCAATGGAGCTTACAATCTATATTCCCTATCACATGCTCACACACATACACATTAGGGATAATTTTGTTAGGAACCAATTAACCTACCAGTATATTTTTGGAGTGTGGGAGGAAACCGGAGCACCCGGAGGAAACTCACGCAAGCACAGGGAGAATATACAAACTTCATACAGTTAGGGCCATAGTGGGTATCGAACTCACGACCTCAGTGCTGTGAGGCAGTAATGCTATCCATTACACCGTCTGTGCTGCCCTAAGATGTTAACTGTACTCTCTCCGCTGCCACCTAATACTGCCAGGAAGTTCAATATTATTGGAAATATGTGTGTACAGATACGGTGGTATGGCAGAGCTATATACACACCGGTGAAATGTCTTACCAGTAGACAGCCCAGTTGTTTAACCAGATGGGTGGTTTATATGGTGTTCAGTGGCAAACGCAGGATTTGAAAAGGGGGTTTCCAAATCCTTGGTTACCGAACCAATGAAAAAACATGTAGCCACAAATAGACAGACATATAGAAACAGCTTGCACAGGATTTAGGACCACTACACTAAAATATACCACTCAGCCTATGACGGGGTACACACACACAGACTGACACCAGACACTCACACACCTCTATCACTAAAAAGCTTGAATGTAGCAGGCAAATAAATACAGCTAGCATGATTTATTAGAGACCCACTCCCCCATTAGTGAATCCCCCATTGCAGTGCCCCCAGTAGTACCCCTTATATAGTGCCCCCAGTAGTTGTCCCCCCTATGCAGTACCCCCAGTAGTGCCCCTTATATAATGCCCCCAGTAGTAGTCCCCCCTTTGCAGTGCCCTCAGTGGTGCCCCGTATATAGTGCCCCCAGTAGTAGTCCACCTTATGCAGTGGCCCCAGTAGTACCCCTTATATAGAGCCCCCAGTAGTAGTCCCCCCTTTGCAGTGCCCCCAGTAGTGCTCCTTATATATTGCCCCCAGAAGTAGTCCCCCCTATGCAGTACCCCCAGTAGTACCCCTTATATAGTGCCCCCAGTAGTAGTCCTCCCTTTGCAGTGCCCCTTATTTAGTGTACCAAGTAATAGTCCCCCTTTTCAGTAAACTGAAAGAGGGGGGAGGGGTACTGCGCTTGTATGAACTTGCAATACTGCATATATAAATGACAATCACACTGTGTGTATTGGTGGTAATTTTTGTTTATTAGGAGTCACACTGCTCCTGCAAGGTTAAATTTATGTGTATCCGTAAATGGATACTAGTTCTAGTTCATTCTAAAATGATGGTAATAATAACTTCAGGTGTTTTTAAATGAGGTGTCCCACTTAGTGGGGGTGGATAAGTTCCAGGTGGATACTAGTGTATTGAGTCAGGAAATGTATTATTGTCCAATACTAATTAGTATGTTGACGAATGGTATCAGACTAAATGGTGTAGAAACAAATGTCAATACGCGAGGTATTGTAAGCAGTGTCTGGCGGGGCGGCGTCCCGTAACCCCCAGGTGCACTTACTTACCCTCCGCGTCCTTTCTGTAGACCTCCGGGTGTACTCGCAGTCTTCCTCTGTGTCCTCCTGGTCTCCGATGTCCTGCGTCTCGAGGATGCAGTCCACACTGGGTTCCGCGAGACTTCCGGGTGTCACGTGTGTAGCGATCTCGCGGCACCCGGGCTCAGCAGGTTCTCCAGCGGCTCTACTCGCTTCTAGCGCGAGGAGACTTCCGGATTCCTATTAGGCATCAGATGGATCTGCGGTGGATAGAGTGTCTCTTAGATTCGTGACTCCGACGCGTATCGGCCTTCCAGGCCTTTCTCAATGAGTGCTGGTGTGTTCTGGTGTGCCCCCAGAACGGGCCACCCGCCTAAACAGTGCCCCCAGCAGCGGCCACCCCATCTATACAGTGTCCCTAGTAGCGCCCCCCCTATACAGTGCCCTCAGTATCAGCCACCCCATCTATACAGTGTCCCCAGTAGTGCTCCCCTATACAGTGCCCCTAGTAGCGACCACCTCCTTATACAGTGCCCCCAGTAGCGCCCCCCTATGCAGTGCCACTGTCAGTGCCCGTGCCCTTTACATATACACACACACACACAAAAACCCACAACTTACCTGAATCCCCGCTCCTGCCGCTGTCCGCTCCTCCCGGCCCGCTCTACACTATGGGAGAGACGTCATGAAGTCTCTCCTATCTCCCGCTGTGGGGGGTAGCCAGAAGGCGGAGCTCATGGGTGAGCTCCATCCAGCTCCCTCCGTGGATGCAGAAGCCAATGAGAGTCTGTCTGGCTCTCATTGGCTGCTAAAATAAACACACCGCTGCCGGGTAGTACGAGTGTACTACCCGGTGGCGGCGGCGGTGTGTTTGTTAGTGTGTAGTGCGGACCACACTCACTACGGTCCACACTACACTTAGTGATCGGCGGGCAGGGGGGTTTATGGGTACTCAGAAACCCCCCTCCGTGCGCGCATGAAGTGTAGTACAGCCTTACTCACTATGATACACTGGTTTAGATGGAGCAGAGCTTGAGTGGAGCCGGGTGTGATGTAGCTCACCTGCCGATGAGTGTATAGCTCTAGAAGGTAGCGGTGCAGTATGCTGTAGCAGTGGTAATACCGTGGCTATCACAAGTCTCTACTGGAGCTACTGTAAGTGGGAGATGTCCGTCTCCCTCTGTGTCACTCTAACACAGTGAACAAGATGATACCACGCAAGTGCAGTACAGACCTTGGTGGCCATCTTGGAACAGGGAATTAAGCCTTCACTCTCAACAAGTATCACTTGGCTTCCTTGGCAAAAATCTTGTTAAACTGGGGCAAACCGAGGTTTTCTTAGGAAATCTAAATTATCGCTGCTGAATTGTAAATAGACCCCAATAAATGACAGCTCTGACATGGACCGGCATCATTAGGCAATTCTCCGAAATGTCATTCTGCCAATGACAAGCAGAGCATAAAAGAGAAATTGAGCACATACTGTATATCCTTGGAGGACCATAATAAGTGACATGCACTACTGGTAATACATGCAGGATACCATGGTACCAGAAAACTGCAATGCAGCTTGCAATCTCATTTCCATTCCACATGTACAAAACCACACACACATACCATGATTTTTATCAGATCATTTTCATGAAATCGGAATTCTATAGCCTCTTTCATCCATTTGCTCTGCTAATAATAACACCTAATCCCACAGCTAAATTATGCTATGTTGAGATTGTAACAATTTGTTTTAACCAATTAATTTTCTATTTTCTGACAACATAGCAATAGTACATTTGCATATATATTGCACAGTATTGCTGCTGTCTTTTTTGCTAAATGGACATAGGTAAAGGAAACCTTTTACGTATAAGCTGCTGGCAGAATGTGGATAGATCACTAAAGCTATAAAAGGTTAACGGCCACAAACAGGACGAGTCATGTATCCATAATCACAGGCAGTAAAAACAAACACTATAGAAAAAAGATGGAGCAATCACTACAGACGGTGAACACTTTTGAGTACAAGCAGGGCTGCCATCAGAGATTGTGGGGCCTGGGACTGACAAAATAGGTAGGAACCTACACCCCCCTCCACAATAGCCACATTGTCCTCTCTCTCAGTGTCCCCTCAACATTCCCCGTTATCTCATAGTGACCCCCCATATTCACCTCAGTGTCTCACCCCCACATACACATTTCCCTGTCTCTCAGTGCCCCCCCCATTTCCCTCTCTCTTAGTGACTCCCCACATTCCACTCTGTCTCTCAATGACCCCCCCCACACAGACACACATTTCCCTTCATCTCTTAGTGACCCCCCCACACACACACATGCGGACATTTCCCTCTGTCTCTCCCCCCCATTCTCCTCTCAGCTGTAGCATTATTATAATGGGAGTCCTCACCAGTGAAGAAATGGTCCTATTAGTGGGATCTACCTTTCCCTGCCCAATGTTGGAGGAGGTGTCCGCGGCTTAACCCAACACAACCACCCCCTTAGGATGATCTAGCCGCAGGGCACAGGAGCGGGTGCAGCGGTGCAGAAATCGAGCCATTTCAGTGACAGGTGCTCTCCTGCAAAGCAGGACCAGGGACGTCTCAGGCACCCAGCAATGATCACTCTGTCACCCCAGGGCGGGCTGGGAGCGGAAGAGAGGGTGGGCCCAGGTCGCATCTGAGCTGGAAGATGAGCTCAGTGCGGCCTTGGTCAGGGGTTCAGTGCAGCCCCTACCTTAGGAGCCATGGATGTGCCCCCTCTCTGCACAGGCCCAGGAATCTAGTCCCGGCAGTCCCCGTCCTGATGGCGGCCATGAATACAACAGTATAAATAAAAGAACTACCAATGCTCACAAATGTAATTATCTTGGACGACTGTAGGGATTTGTAATTGTAATGAGCTGTAGTGTATACACATACATACACACATCTATACATATATACAGTATCTATCTTAAGATTGAAGGGCAAAGCTAGCTCCAGTTAAGTAGATGCTGCTTTAGCTTATGCTCACAGAATGCACTGGCAGAACAGAAGGGAATCAGTACTAAGAGCTGCTTAAAAACACAGCATAAGAGGCGCCTAGTAATGACAATGTATTCTTGCATTTATTATTTCAGCAGCAGTCATACAAAAAGTGTTAGTATACACTATTAGATTTACATTGACTGTTTTACCCATTATTAAATGTTGATTATTCAGAAAATTGCTTTATATGATAACATTTCTTAAAAATACTAGCTGTTAATTGTACTTATTTATTTTTTCCACATTTTTTTTTCTTACATGTCTGGAATCTTCAGGCAGGTCTGAAATCTTATTTTGCATATAGCTTTAGCATGGCTTACCTTGGCACCAAACTCACAGCAGATCTACATAAGATTGATTTTGATACATTGTATTCACCGCGAATCATGTAATACGGGCAGCTATGGGGCGTACGGGAAGGTACTGGCCGCCTCCCTGAGACTTGCCTACTTTTTCGGGTGGCCGGGAGTGCGACCTGATTTTCGTGATCCTCCCCGGACGATCCAGGAGAGTATGGCACATGGACTCAGCAAGGAGCTGGAAATGTTCCTTAGATATCCTGGCCCTTGCTGATATGATAGTATCACACAGTTGCAGCATAATTCTCATCTGCACATTCATGCTTCTATTCTCCCGTTCCACCATACTCCAAAGGTGCTCTACTGGACTGAGAGCTGGTGACTGTAGAGGCCATTCAAGTACACTGATCTCATTGTCATGTTCCTGGAACCAGCTTGAGAAAATGTGTGCTTTGTTATATGGGGTTCTATGTAATAATAATTCTCTTCTCGTTGAGAAAAAGCTGCTCTTGTTTTGCCTGTTACAGTTGCGAAGCAGGAGGCGGTTACCGCAATTATTACTAAAGGTGGATAGACACTTGGACGACTGGCATTCATGTAGATAGTTGGGGCGATTTCCCTTCACCCTGGACCATCACAGATTGCCGTTACACACTAGATGATTTAATGAACGACGGGACAATACCTCGTTCTGTCCTTCGTTAAAGTGCACTGCCACACACACGATATCGTTTGATTGACCACGCAGCACGATCAATCAAACTATCTTGTATGTATGCTGCGGGAGCTTGCAATTGTGCATACACACTCGATGATGTAGGCGATTTGTCGTTTCAATACGGCAAATCATCCCGCTATTGTTCTTAAGAATAGAACTTCCGAAGAGGGTGAACATCAAGTTACCCCCTTGACGTTGTCGGAATTGGTATGTAACTCCCGCGGGTATTTGATCCGGCGGTTTAGCCGCCGGATCAAATATCGACAGCGGCGGCCCGATGGATCGAAATCCCGACTGCAGCAGGTAAGTACCCTCTCCTCTCCCTACCCTAACCCTCTCTTAGTGGTGCCTAACCCTAACCTCCCCCCTAGTGCCTAACCCTAACCTCTCCCCGTTTGCGCCTAAACCTAACCCCCCCCCTCCCTGCACCCTAAACCTAAACCTCCCGGGGAGGTGCCTAACCCTAACTCCCCCTAGTGGTGCCTAACCCTAACTGCCCCTTTTCCTACCTTAACCCTCCCAGGGGGGTGCCCAACCCTAAGTCCCCCAGGCGGGTCCCTAAACCCTAACCTCCCCCTGCTTGTCTAAACGCTAAGACACCCGGCTTACTTTTATTCAAAAAATGGCGGGTGTCGGGATTTTTTAGTGGGGCTAATGATAGGCGTCCGGATTTCGACACCTATCTTTAGTCCTATGTTGGGATGTCAGTGTTGGGATATCATCGGGCAGGATAGCGCCCGCCGGTATCCTAACTACATCCTGCGATGTCAGTAGACTTCAGTCTCGAGTCCCGTGCAACTTCAGCAGTGAGATTTTTTGTTTTTTTATACAAACTTTATCAAACTTTATTCCTGCTGGCTCCTGCTTCTACAGTGAGGAGAGGCAGATAACGGCAGCTAGAGATGATGAAGCCGGCATGGAGAAGACGGCTGATGAACAATGACCTCTCCTCTTAGTAACAACTGGGTGACTTAACGCTGCCATAGGCAGAGCTGATATTCTAGCCTACTCTGAGCGCTAGCAGGCTGAAGGCAGAGAAATCACTTTAGAATAGGGGTGAGCGGGTTCGGATTTCTGAAATCCGAACCCCCCCGAGCCCCCCCGATCCGAGTCCGATCCGAGTCAGGCTCGACTTTTCCCGCCTGACTCGGATCTGAAATCGAGGCAAAACGTCATCATCCCGCCTTCCGAGTCTCGCGGGTTTTGGATCCTATATAAGGTACCCGCGTCGGCGCCATTTTCTCACTCGGCTGTGGACAGTGAAGAGGGAGGGTGGGAGTTAGGGCTGTGTAGTGTAGTGTAGTGTAGTGTAGTGCTGCTGTTGTCCACTACTTCAAAGTCCATAGGGGCTGGCTGTGTTGTGCTGTGCTGCTGTTGTTAATAGGGGCTGTGTCCACTACTTCAAAGTCCATAGGGGCTGGCTGGACTGTGTTGTGCAGTCAGTTCTCCATAGGGGCTGTGTCCACTCCAAAGTCCTGTGCAGTGTCCCAGTCCTAAAGGAGTGCTGTAGTGTTGTCCAGGGGGTGCTCTGTCCATCAGGGGTGCTCCCCCCAAGTGCTAAAAAAATAATATATTTTCTGTGTTTGTGAATTGTGTGCGCAGTAGCCGCACGTGCATCAACAAAGTAGTGCCAAGCGTGCGCCTGTGTCATAAGTAAAGGGCCGGCTGGCTTGACCGTTAAAGGGTGCTGTAACCCCCGAAAGTACACTCCAGTCCAAACCAAAAAAAAATTATTTTCTGTGTTTGTGAATTGTGTGCGCAGTAGCCGCACGTGCATCAACAAAGTAGTGCCAAGCGTGCGCCTGTGTCATAAGTAAAGGGCCGGCTGGCTTGACCGTTAAGGGTGCTGTAACCCCCGAAAGTACACTCCAGTCCAAACCAAAAAAAAAATTATTTTCTGTGTTTGTGAATTGTGTGCGCAGTAGCCGCACGTGCATCAACAAAGTAGTGCCAAGCGTGCGCCTGTGTCATAAGTAAAGGGCCGGCTGGCTTGACCGTTAAGGGTGCTGTAACCCCCGAAAGTACACTCCAGTCCAAACCAAAAAAAAAATTATTTTCTGTGTTTGTGAATTGTGTGCGCAGTAGCCGCACGTGCATCAACAAAGTAGTGCCAAGCGTGCACCTGTGTCATAAGTAAAGGGCCGGCTGGCTTGACCGTTAAGGGTGCTGTAACCCCCGAAAGTACACTCCAGTCCAAACCAAAAAAAAAATTATTTTCTGTGTTTGTGAATTGTGTGCGCAGTAGCCGCACGTGCATCAACAAAGTAGTGCCAAGCGTGCGCCTGTGTCATAAGTAAAGGGCCGGCTGGCTTGACCGTTAAAGGGTGCTGTAAACCCCAAAGTACACTCCAGTCCAAACCAAAAAAAAAATTATTTTCTGTGTTTGTGAATTGTGTGCGCAGTAGCCGCACGTGCATCAACAAAGTAGTGCCAAGCGTGCGCCTGTGTCATAAGTAAAGGGCCGGCTGGCTTGACCGTTAAAGGGTGCTGTAACCCCCGAAAGTACACTCCAGTCCAAACCAAAAAAAAATTATTTTCTGTGTTTGTGAATTGTGTGCGCAGTAGCCGCACGTGCATCAACAAAGTAGTGCCAAGCGTGCACCTGTGTCATAAGTAAAGGGCCGGCTGGCTTGACCGTTAAGGGTGCTGTAACCCCCGAAAGTACACTCCAGTCCAAACCAAAAAAAAATTTTTTTTCTGTGTTTGTGAATTGTGTGCGCAGTAGCCGCACGTGCATCAACAAAGTAGTGCCAAGCGTGCGCCTGTGTCATAAGTAAAGGGCCGGCTGGCTTGACCGTTAAAGGGTGCTGTAACCCCCAAAGTACACTCCAGTCCAAACCAAAAAAAATTTTATTTTCTGTGTTTGTGAATTGTGTGCGCAGTAGCCGCACGTGCATCAACAAAGTAGTGCCAAGCGTGCGCCTGTGTCATAAGTAATGGGCCGGCTGGCTTGACCGTTAAAGGGTGCTGTAACCCCCGAAAGTACACTCCAGTCCAAACCAAAAAAAAATTATTTTCTGTGTTTGTGAATTGTGTGCGCAGTAGCCGCACGTGCATCAACAAAGTAGTGCCAAGCGTGCGCCTGTGTCATAAGTAAAGGGCCGGCTGGCTTGACCGTTAAAGGGTGCTGTAACCCCCAAAGTACACTCCAGTCCAAACCAAAAAAAAATTATTTTCTGTGTTTGTGAATTGTGTGCGCAGTAGCCGCACGTGCATCAACAAAGTAGTGCCAAGTGTGCGCCTGTGTCATAAGTAAAGGGTCGGCTGGCTTGACCGTTAAAGGGTGCTGTAACCCCCAAAGTACACTCCAGTCCAAACCAAAAAAAAAATTATTTTCTGTGTTTGTGAATTGTGTGCGCAGTAGCCGCACGTGCATCAACAAAGTAGTGCCAAGCGTGCGCCTGTGTCATATGTAAAGGGCAGGCTGGCTTGACCGTTAAAGGGTTCTGTAACCCCCAAAGTACACTCCAAACCAAAAAAATATATATTTTCTGTGTTTGTGACTTGTGTGCACTGTGGCTGCACGTGCATCAACAAAGGAGCAGCGCCAAGCGTGCGCCTGTGTCCCATAAGTAAAGAGCCGGCTGGCTCATTTCTTAAAGGGTGGTGTAACCCACAAAGTGCACTACTCTCCAGCAAAAATAAAAAAATATTTTCTGTGTTTGTGTGCGCTTTAGCCGCACGTATATATATCAATATAACATAAATGGAGGACCAAACTTTCTCCGATAAAAATAAAATAGGGAAAGATCAAGAACCACTTCCTCCTAGTGCTGTTGCTGCTGCTGGGAGTTGTTCATCATCCCAGAGAGGAAGTAGGAACATCACTACTTTTACTAAACAATTGACCCTCCAACAGTCCCTAGCGATGAGGATGAAGTACGACAGCAGTCATCCTGAAGCAAAACGTATAACTGAGGCCTTGACTGCTATGTTGGTGTTAGACGTGCGTCCGGTATCCAACATTAGTGCAGTGGGATTTAGACAATTGATGGAGGTAGTGTGTCCTCGGTTCCAAATCCCGTCTAGATTCCACCTGCATCCTCAAAGCAGCAGCGACAAGCGTGCGTCTGTCTGTTAAAGGGTGGTGACACCCTCAAAGTGTGCTACACAAACAATTAAAATATTGTTCTTTTTTCTGTCTTTGTGAATTGTGTGGGCTGTAGCCGCACCTGCATCCTTAAAGCAGCAGCGACAAGCGTGCGTCTGTCTGTTAAAGGGTGGTGACACCCTAAAAGTGTGCTACACAAACAATAAAAATATTCTTCTTTTTTCTGTCTATGTGAATTGTGTGGGCTGTAGCCGCACCTGCATCCTTAAAGCAGCAGCGACAAGCGTGCGTCTGTCTGTTAAAGGGTGGTGACACCCTCAAAGTGTTCTACACAAACAATTAAAATATTGTTCTTTTTTTTTCGGTCTTTGTGAAATGTGTGGGCTGTAGCCGCACCTGCATCCTTAAAGCAGCAGCGACAAGCGTGCGTCTGTCTGTTAAAGGGTGGTGACACCCTCAAAGTGTGCTACACAAACAATAAAAATATTCTTCTTTTTTCTGTCTATGTGAATTGTGTGGGCTGTAGCCGCACCTGCATCCTTAAAGCAGCAGCGACAAGCGTGCGTCTGTCTGTTAAAGGGTGGTGACACCTCAAAGTGTTCTACACAAACAATTAAAATATTGTTCTTTTTTTTTCGGTCTTTGTGAAATGTGTGGGCTGTAGCCGCACCTGCATCCTTAAAGCAGCAGCGACAAGCGTGCGTCTGTCTGTTAAAGGGTGGTGTAACTCTCAAAGTGCTCCAAAAAATAAAAAACTATTTTTTTAATGTGTTTGTGACTTGTGTGCGATGTAGCCGCACTTGCATCCTCAAAGCAGCAGCGACAAGCGTGCGTCTGTCTGTTAAAGGGTGGTGACACCCTCAAAGTGTGCTACACAAACAATAAAAATATTCTTCTTTTTTCTGTCTTTGTGAATTGTGTGGGCTGTAGCCGCACCTGCATCCTTAAAGCAGCAGCGACAAGCGTGCGTCTGTCTGTTAAAGGGTGGTGACACCCTCAAAGTGTGCTACACAAACAATTAAAATATTGTTCTTTTTTTTTCGGTCTTTGTGAAATGTGTGGGCTGTAGCCGCACCTGCATCCTTAAAGCAGCAGCGACAAGCGTGCGTCTGTCTGTTAAAGGGTGGTGACACCCTCAAAGTGTGCTACACAAACAATAAAAATATTCTTCTTCTTTTTTCTGTCTTTGTGAATTGTGTGGGCTGTAGCCGCACTTGCATCCTCAAAGCAGCAGCGACAAGCGTGCGTCTGTCTGTTAAAGTGTGGTGTAACCCTCAAAGTGCGCTCCACAAACAATAAAAATATTCTTTTTTTTTTTCTGTCTTTGTGAATTGTGTGGGCTGTAGCCGCACTTGAATCCTCAAAGCAGCAGCGACAAGCGTGCGTCTGTCTGTTAAAGGATTACATCGGTGACAGCATCCAAGTAGGCATGTCAGACAGTCCGTACCTGTACTGGCAGGAAAAAGAAGCAATTTGGAGGTCCCTGTACAAACTGGCTCTATTTTACCTGAGTTGCCCCCCCTCCAGTGTGTACTCCGAAAGAGTGTTTAGTGCAGCCGGGAACCTTGTCAGCGAAAGGCGTAGGAGGTTGCTTCCACAAAATGTGGAGAAGATGATGTTCATAAAATGAATTATCAACTCTTCCAGGGAGACCAGCCTCCAGAACGTACAGAGGGACCTGTGGTTCCAGCAGGGACGAATTAATACTCTGTGAGGATGAGGATGTACACACCGAAGAGGGTGAGGAATCGGTGGATGAGGAGGATGAGGATGACATCTTGCCTCCGAAGAGCCAGTTTGTGCAGGGACAGATAAATTGCCAGCTTGTTTTGTGGGGGCCCAAACGAACCAATCATTTCAGCCACAGTTGTGTGGCAGACCCTGGCGCTGAAATGATTGGTTTGTTAAAGTGTGCATGTCCTGTTTATACAACATAAGGGTGGGTGGGAGGGCCCAAGGACAATTCCATCTTGCACCTCTTTTTTTTCTTTGCATTATGTACAGTTTGGGGCCTAGTTTTTCAATGCCATCCTGTCTGCCACTGCAGTTTCACGCCTAGATGGGTCACGTGTTTGTGCCGCCCACTCGTGTCGCTTAGCATAGTCATCCAGCTACCTCGGTGCAACCTTTTGGACATAAAAACACTATTGTGAGGTGTGAGGTATTCAGAATAGACTGGAAATGAGTGGAAATTAAGGTTATTGAGGTTAATAATAGCATAGGAGCAGAAAAACCTACAAATTCTGTGATTTTAGCTGTTTTTATGCTTTTTTTCAAAAAAATACAGATCCAAAACACAAAACCCAGAACCCAAAACACGGAAGGGTGGTTTTGGCAAAACCAATCCAGATCCAAAACACGAAGAAAGATCCAGATCCAAAACCAAAACACAAAACTCGAAAAGTGGCCGGTGCACACCCCTACTTTAGAACATAACAAAAAGTGATATGTACTAAAGAGTTTTGTACAGGGATATGTAAAGGGCTTTTCTCTGCCTTTTTGGCCCCCTTATCTCACCTTACACGGACCCCATGGTGTTTTAGCTAGCTAGAAGTAGCTATAAGAACAGTTAATGGCAACCTGGCATACTTCAAGGGGAACATGTGCAGCCCTCCTTTCTTTTAAAGGACTGCACACTACCCTTGGGGCTGATTTATCATTGATTCACCATTTTTCACCAACAAGTATAATTTCCTATCGTTGTAATAAGAAATGATTTCAGTCTGGTATGTACTGTATTAAAATGTTCTTGCCAGGACACCAATAAGTGTTTAGAAGATTCTAGAGGAATAATAATAAGACAGGACACAATAACATTGATTGATTTGGATAATTTTGTGAGAAAGTACTTTTTGGACATATTGAATAAAATAAACATTAAATCATACTTGCCTACCTTTTCATTGTCCTCCCCAGGAGAAGCCTGGGGAGGACAAGTAGATGGTTTGTGACGGGGCGGGGCCTGACCAATCACATCATTAAGCCCCGCCTCCTTCATGGCAAATTGCCACGATTGGCTTAAATGTAAATATGGGGCGGGGCTAAATGACGCAATTCATGGAGAATCACATCATTAAGCCCCACCCCCTACTCGCGCTGGCAGCGATGCGTGTGTTATGCACAGCCTGAGCCCGCCTCCTGGCGCTATTGGGCAAGCGCTCAGGGGGAGGGAACGGGCTCAGGTGTGCAGCACAGGACCGGCGCTGGAAACCTAGCGCCGGTCCTGTGTAAATGTGTAGCGCCGACGGCAATCACTGCGGTCGGCGCTACACTAACTAGGGCGGGCCGGACCGTGGCCGGCGGCGCCCCCCCCCGCGCTGCCGGTCCCACGGCGCCCAGGGCATGCACCTTGCCCGACCCCCCCTAGTTACACCACTGGTGTGCGTGTACATGTTGTAAGGAATATAGATTGTAAGCTCCACTGGGGCAGGGACTAATGTTAATGGGCAAATATTCTCTGTAAAACGCTTTGGAATATGTGGCAATGTCAGGACCTGCCAATTACAACCTATCACATACGGGCCAGACCCTGGGAGCGATTCAGAGATGTACGCTAATGCCATCGCAGCTGCAGATGTATACAGTGGCTGTGCAAAAATATGCAAATTTCGCAAACCACCGGGATTTGTATTAAGACATCTATCAGCAGCTTTGCAAATCCAAACGACTGCACACAAAGACGCAGCTCGGAGACCAGTTAATTATAGAACTGGTATCCATCTCTGATCCAGACTGAAAAGGTAGATAAGCAGAAGTCAGTAAGTAATACACTGATTTGCACATATGGCTTAAACAACTGGATGTGTTAAACCTTTCAACATCCCAAAGTCTGTCCAGAGCAGCTCCCAGTTTGTAGTAGCATTTCACAATCTGATCTGCCCCTCTCGCCTATAGCACATAACAAAACCCCAAAAGAAGGCATATGCATAATAGCTATAAAAAATATTCACCGTAATTATAGAGATGTGCGCCGACCCCCGTGTTTAGGTTCTGGATCCGGATTCATCTTCGTGTTTTCGTTTTGGTTTTGCCAAACCACCCTCACGTGTTTTGGTTTTGGATCTGTATTTAAAAATATATAAAAAATAAAAACCAGCTAAAATTACGTAATTTTGACCTGTTAGCATGCAATCCAAAACCTGAGTTCGGTTTTTAAATCCTAGTTCCGAACCGCAGGAAGATCTAAACCTGGACTCTGTTCAACTCGGTACCCCAAAGTGATTCCAAACTCAGATTTGGTTAGACTCGGAACCCCTAAATTCGATTGTTGTCGGTCCTCTGGGAACCGGTCCTGCACATCTCTACCTAATTATGCAGTAAAGTTCATCAGCTCTGGATGTAGGAGAACAATGGTGAAGCTGCAGCAGTATTTGTCCATCAGAACAGCCGTGCACAAGCCTGAAGCTGGCAGTGTAGATCACTGACTGAAGGTATAGAAAGTGTGCTACTTGTAGTTAATATGCAGCATATATTAGCGATCCATGTATGTACTCTGTGCCTGCAGCTGAACTCACCGACAAAGGTGCTCGAGGTGTGCTGGCAACACCTGGGTCAGGAATCGAGCACCTTTGTCGGTGAGTTCAGCTGCAGGCACAGAGTACATACATGGATCGCTAATATTTGTTCAGGGCTGCCATAAGAAACTGTGGGGCAGATAGCCTCATGTGTAAGGTGTCTGAATGCCATGTGAGAGGTGATAGATTTCAGTCTTGGGTATGACAGTATTTTGAAATGTGTCTGTTAAATAAAAGAGGATGTGAAGGTGCTTGGGAAGGTGTCCAAATGGAGAGGGAGTCAGCCAGGCAGGAGATAGGGGTGGCCAGGAGATGCCGGGGATAAAAGAAGAGGAAGCTACAAATGAGAATTATTATAAACCGAAAATTGGCAGGCCCGAACTGCGCCCCCTGCCCTGCCGTAGCACATGTCGCACCACCCTAGTTACAAACAAGAGCTTCATCATGAAGTTATTATTATTATTTTTTTTTTGAGAACAGACTTTACTGACCGACTTCAAAATGTACACTTATACTAGCATTTTTTTAAACTGGTAAATGCATAGAAAAGGGTATGAAACTGGTACCCATTGGTTCAGATAACCCTATGTCTATAAGCATTTGCACTTATTGCAAGGGATATTTGTGTTGCTGCAATGTTATTGGCACACTGCCTGCTAATTGTATTGTTGATTGTCCTCCATCAACCTCCCAATACAAGTACAAGCGCACTTTATCACTGCATGCCTGTTGTGAGCCATTTCACAAGGCGTCTAATGGTCCGTAAACTCATCAGATTATGGGAGGTATGTACACAAGGATGAAAAGTGGCCACATTTCCATATATACCAAGCCCCAGAATGTGATACATTCTGGAGCTTGGACCCAGTGGGTAACGCTATCTTTAGATGGCGTTACCCAATAGAAGCCTATGTGCTTCTTTCCTAAATTCTCCTTGAGGGGGATCCAATGAGATGCCTCCCAGCACACCCTGCGGCTCCTCACCCCAGAGGAACTTCTAGGTTGTAAACACGGAAGTCCCTCTATCGTAAAGGACAGCTCTTATCGGGAGAGCTGTCTTTTGCGATCTTCTAGGTACATACCAGCGATATTATTGCCGGTATGCACCCAATAAGTGGTGGAATATACATCCTGCCCTATTTCATATGAAATGTATAATGCGAAAGCAGACAAACTGTAATAATCATTTGTATCAGTTCTGCATCAAACAAAACAGTTTACAGGTAGGTTTTCATACAGAAATATATGCAAAAATAACAAAGAGAAGCATACAGATGTTCTGCACAATATTGGGGCATATTTAATATACTAAAGTGCAGGTTTTTAGAAGTGTAGATGTTGCACATAGCAACCAATCAGATTGTTTTTATCATTTATCTAGCACCTTCTAGAAGATATTAGATAGGATCTAATTAGTTGCTATGGGCAACATCTCCACTTCTAAAAACCTGCACTTTAATAAATATACTCCTATGAAGTTAATTCTGGATTCATTGATTTTAAATGTTAATACATCTATACACCTGCAGCGAAAATGTGATTGGTAACCTACGTCTATTACACCATACACAATTACTATGGAGAAAGACTAAAACATAATTATGACATATTTTATTCCGTAAAAAAAAAAACATTTTTTAAAACATCAAGGGCCAAATGTAATAGGGTGAGAGTTTAGAAAATGTGAGAGTTTCGCATGTGAGAGTATAACTCTCACACTTTTTAAACTCGGCCAATGAAATAGAGTCTGAGAATATGCAAACTCACATGTTTTTAGACTCAAAAAACTCTCACGATTTAAACTCTCATCCAGATGTTTTCCCATTTTGAAGATAAAACTCCACCAATGTGAGAGATTACTGCTAAAATCTCACATTTTGGAAACTCTCACCCTATTACATTTGGCCCCAAGTGTCCGATCCAGTCTGACAAATATGCGTTGTACTAGTTTGTTCTCAGTATAAGCCATGGGTTAGTAATAATGTGTGTACATTTATTTTCAGTCCTGACTTTGCCAATCATACAGTACAGCCTGAAAATATATTCCAGAGCTCCGAATCTTGTACTATTTTTAGTGAGGTGACACCTAGTACCACGATGCCACACTCTAGCCTAATTTTACAGAGGAATTTCTTGTGAATTTTATTTTTGAGCCTTTGCCCCTCCAGTTGCTTCATTATGATAAATCCTTCCCTTCATCAAAACCATTAACGGTATTTAGCTCAGATTTCATTTTTATGAATTGATTAGTAAATGATGTATAGCTTTGACAAGTCTATATAGGAATGTTCTATATTGATTACAGGAATGGTGTAGTTACAGCTTCAATATCACAACAATAAAAGGGAGAGATTACAAGACTACAATTTGTCATTGTTTATCATTGTTATTGTTTGTAATTGCATATACTGTATTGTAATTATTATAGTCCCAGAGGAACATGTACAGTGCAAACCCTTATTTGCAGTAAGTGCACCCCTGGGACCTGATGCTTGGTTGAATGCAAACTGACCATGGATGCTACACCGTTGCATGCATGGAAATAAATGCGTATACTCGCCCATATGCACAGTTACAAGCATCTTTGTGGTCCGCCTGCCCCTATCTCTACGCTTGGTTTAATCATCATCATCCGTGCGGACTTGCACCAGTCTATTCACCCATTTGTCCAGTTCTGTAGAACCCAATGTTGCGTCACCCTCACTGAATGTTGCCTGGTTGAGAACACCACAATACAGCACATTACGCCTACTTAGTGCAAAGTGGAGATGTGTCTGGAATGCGTATGTCTCTGCATCACCGTACTAGCCTACACGCAGTGCAAAGACATTCAAGATACACTCTGCAAACAGGCAGCCGTTCAGCTTCAGCATCATCACCTCTTGTAGTTTATATCAGTTGCTGAGTACTGGACCAGTTCCAGAGCCGGAATCAATGCCATTTGGGTCCTGTTGAAGGTCAGCTTAGGGCATGGTGGGTACTGAAATAAGGATTGGGAAGACAAAATGTGTAATATATACCATTTACTTTGCCCATCTTCCCTCTTGCTGTTAATAAGTACCTCACTCCCTACAGTATGTGAGATTAATATTACACAGTTGCAGGATACAACTCAACAGCCAGGTTATTTATAAATCATTGATGGCATAGGTTCATTCTGTAAAAATACGTTGGCCAGTAAAGGTGTTCCTGTGGGTCCATAATGATTGCTATGATAACCATGTATACAAGTACAGGAGTAGGTTACTCTTCCATTACTGTGACATCATGTTACCATGCTGGTATGCTCACATGTATAATCATGTGAGTATAATCATTCTCCAGAAGGGTAAAAAGTTCCAGATGCAAAAAAATCCCCTAATGTACTAAATTATGCAAAGTAAAACAGCTGTGTATAATTTATATTACTGCGTGAAGAGCTCTAATTTTCTGCACATTTACCTGGCTCTCCAGAGGTACACCACCCAGTGGTTAATGTATATTATCATTAAAAATAATGATTGCTAGCCTATTAGCACGCAGTTGCTTTAAGGTGATGGTGTGTGGAATATGGTATCTGATTTTTTGAAATGCTTATTTATAAGCAACCAAATACCTTCCTGTCTTATTACTAATTAATATAAATACATATACAGTGTAGTTCATTTCAATACTCTATAGCAAAACTTACTGAGTGCAAATACAGTATAGCCAGTACAATTGTATTATTGTGTTGTATTATGCTTGCAGAAGAAAACGGAACTCTGCAGTAATACTTTTCTCTTTACCAATTACTCTGTTATGTTTTTCATTATTCACATTTAAATTTCTGCTTAACTCCTGATCTCTGTGTTTTTAGTTAGGCTTTCTTTCAACAAAACCGAATTTATGCCGTGATCGGTGGGAAAAACAACGGTCCACCACACACCCCACCTCCTGTGTCCGCTGCTCAGGTGCAGTTGGGTATTTCAGTAAATATAATTTCTGATAGAGATTCCCAGTTTAACCCCAGATATTGGAAAGCTTTTTATTCATATTTAAGGATCAATTTATCATTTTCTTCTGCGTGTCATCCACAGACAGATTGTGAAGAGTAAACAGATAAACCAAAACCTAAGAACAATATTTGAAGTTTTTCCGGGTTTACTGACTGGATGGAATTTCTACTTTTGGACAGAGTTATCTGTAATGATTGCTCTCAGGTTTCTACTGGTATTTCACTATGCTATTGTCTAGTCTACAATACTTTATCAGTGTTTCCCAAACTCAGGGCCTGATTAAGACCCGGTCACAAGCGCTCAGCACTCGTAACCAGGTCGATGGTGGCCCACAGCGCATGCTGGCCCACAGCGCAGTGATGTCAGTGGAGAGATTCCGGCTCTGTTAGAGCCGAGATCTCTCTGGGGCTTGCGGCCACGAGACCCTACCACAAGGGTCTCGTCGCAAGCCCGATGGTCGCGATGGTCTTGACCATCGCGACCATCATCATGGCCGCTCGCCTTAGCTGTGGGTGGTCACCCACAGCTATGCGAGCGGCCAGGAGGCCGTTCTAAAAAGAAAAATAACCTGTCCCTGATTCAGAGTGAGCGCTCTGTCAGAGCGACCGGGTCTGAATCAGGCCCACATTCCTCAGGGAGCACTAACAGCGCATGTTTTTCATGTTTCCTCACAGAATCACAATGACATAATTAGTTGCACCTATGGATCTTTTAAAATATGTCAGATAGCAATGAAAACACCTGTGCACCAACTACTGTAGGAAAAATGGAAACCATGCACTGTTAGTACCCCCTGAAGAATGGGTTTGGGAAACACTGCTTTAAATTATTACTTGCATGTTCAGTTATGCTGTATAAGAATTTCTGATCATCATGGATGATTTAAGGTTGGAGATAAAGTTTGGGTTTCTACGGGATATAGGCCCCCATTTACTAACGAGTTTTATCACCAAAACGAGTGATAAATTTCACTGTATGATAAATGGTGCTCCAGCCAATCAGCTCCCAACTGTCATTTTTCTAACAGTTGACAGTTGGGAGCTGATTGGCTGGAGCACCATTTATCATACAGTGAAATTTATCACTTGTTTTGGTGATAAAACTCGTTAGTAAATGAGGCCCCTAATAACTTGCTGCAAATCTCTGGCAAATTAGAACAGTCATATACGGTCTTATAAGATTCTTAGGGATATAAATCCATTATCTTTTCAGTTAGATTTACCTTTATCCATAAGAATTCCTCGGACATGTTATATTTCCCTATTGAAACCTGTTACCCACAAAGATACTAAATTCCTGATCATTGGAAGAGCTATGGCCTTGATCAGAGGACCTGGGTTGTGTCTATAGATGTTTATGCTTAGAGATTAAAAATATATTTTCATAAGCTACTTCCAATGACAACCCATTATAGGGTTTTTATTTTTGTTCCCTTCTCAAGGAAGGGGAGGTACTGTGAGATTTGGTTCCTCAGAAACGTTCCACCGTAAAGCACAGGCTTATTATTGGTTGCTAAGGAAGCCTCAGAGTTGTTGGGAGAGTAGTGATTATGTGCTCACACTACAGCTAATTAACACATGGGTGCATTGTTGCCAAGTCCGCTTATAACAAGCGGTACTGGGCTTGTTATTTTTGCAAGTTACTTGTTTTTTTTGCCAGTTGCTTGTTGCTTGTTTTTGGGCTTGTTTTTTTAAGGTTGCTACTTTTTTAGCTTGTTTTTGTTGTGTGCATTGCCGAAGCACCCCAGGAGGTAAGTGTGGTAAGGTTGTGTCTGGGGAATAGAGGGCAGTAGCCAGTGGACAGGGTGAAGTTGGAGGGGGCAGGCATGAAGGAGAGGTAAACTAGATTATAGAAAGGAGGCAGGTACATGGGGGTAAGTTAAAATTACTGAGGCTGTTAAAAAGAGGGGGTAATGGAATTAGACAGGTAACAGGAATGAAGGAGGTAAAGAAGAGGGGTGAGAGAAATGCAGAGAAGAAGAGTCAGGTAAAGGTGGGTACACACTAGATGATTTGTCAGCCTTATCCTGCTGATTGGGCCGACATATCGTCCACATCGGCCAGTGTGTACCCACTATGCGTGACCCTGCGCACTCCCGCGGGTCGTTCATCGGGGACATTCAGTTGGCCTGCATGTAGGGCCGATGGAACGACCCAGATGCCGACACCGGCATAGTGGATGGAGCCGGTGCCCGACATATCAGATGTTTGGTCATCACATCATGCAGTATGTGTTGACCACCCGATATATATTGCGTGGTCGGGTGTCGCATCGCTGGACACACACATCGGGAAGTGTGTACCCATCTGAAGACTGGCAAGGGAATGAGGTATGAAAAGAGGGAGGAGGTAAAAATATGGAGGCTGGTGTAGAGGGAGAAAAGCAATATAGGCAGATAAGGCTGTGCATACACTAACATATTTAGGTTAGAGAAGAGGGGGAATAAGGGAAGTTAGTCAGGTAGAGAGTGAGGACAAAGAGACACCTCATAAATTGGGCTTTTTTTATTGGGCTTTTTAGGATTGGTTTGGGCTTGTTTTGGGCTTGATTTTAGTTATAGGTTGCTTGTTTTCCATTTCAGAGTTGGCAACACTGCATGGGTGCTTAGTCCTCCTGGAGTCTTCTTATTGGTTGCCTGTGCATAAAGCTCCTTGCTGCACTGCCCATATTAGGTGCAGTAACCTTTATATGTGGTGCTCTTGCCGTTTGCTCTGCCTGGTTCTGAACTTTCTTCATAGGACATAGGACTATTACAATGTTTCTGGCACACTTTAGTACCTTATTTTTCTTGTTATTGCATATTGTTTCTTGGTGTTTCCTACACTGGTTCTAGAGGTTTATTCTAGGATTATCTTTTATAGGGTGTCCTTTTAATTGTCTTTATGAGTTTAAGTAATTAAGTCATAATAGTGAAATATATGTATAAATAAGCAGTGATGTGCATTGCGGACATTGTAAGCATCACTCCTGAGCATAGCATAGAAGGTCAGTGTAACATTTGGGGCAATTATCTTTCTTATTTGGATCCTGTCAGTTCCTATCATGTCAAAATAACTGCATTTGCTGAATAAGAATAATGTGTCCTTTATTAAACCGTGTTGTTTATGCATAAATTTGTTTAGCTCCAGAACCAGTTGTCATGCATTCATTTACTTCATGTTTAACGTTCCATCAGTATGACAACTATTACATCAACATTTTACATTGTACATTCACAGTTGGTAACACTTGATTTCCGGGGAGACTCTGCTGCTGACCCTAGTACACTACATTGCCCTCTTCAGCAGGTCTTTGAGCACTAGAATCCATGTCCTATTGCAGTATGTTTACTGAATTATAATGTGCTTTTTTCGACTATATATTCAGCTTGAATAAATGTTAACTTATATATTAAAGAAAATAGGAATAGTCTGGAAGCTGTGTATGTAGCATGGAAAATAAGGAGATTTTTTTCATTGCAGTTTGGCCAGTGGTGTTGAAAAATACTCATATTTCCAAGGCAAAAAATTCCAGTAACTAATTATCAACATTTATAATATTTTCGGAGCTTGACTGCCTCAGCATTCACCATCTTTATATGGCGTTTATTGTTCCAGCACCCCTGCTCCTTCTCTTTTATAGAGAGGGATCCTTTTGGATCCCTCCGCCCCTGTCTGGCTCCGTCTGCCGGACACCGGGGCATTGACCGCCTGCATGAAGTCCAGTTCACAGAGGCGCACTAGCACTGCCGCTAACTTTCACTGCTACAGAAGAAGCAGCCATCTGTGGGACACGTCGACACAGTTAAGGTAGGCTGAGACACTGGGCACACAGTATTTCACAATGCCGTAATACCCGGGAGTCTCGCTCTCACCCTGCTGTTGCTTAGTACATATGGCTGCGGAGTTAGAGATCTTCAGTCTCCTCTCTTGAGTAGAGTGCGCAGGACAGCAGGTGTGGCAACGACACTGGGTGTGTGGGACACCACAACACACGGTACTCCCACCATCACCTGACTGACACTGCAGGGACCTCCATTTGGACCTAGTGCTCCAAAACATCGGGACCATTCCAAATAAAAGACCACTACCTCCAACCAGGAAGAACAGAAGCCATACCATCCCCAGGGATCTGGGAGCTATACTGAGATCCATTAAGAAACAACATCCCATACGGATACCACAGGGTAAGAGGTGCTCCACGAAAGGTATGGGATGCCGGCCTGTAGTGGCACCTGAACTGCCTACACCCTCTATACTTCTATACTGACCATTGTGCTATATGTACAGCTGATAACTTTTAGTCCTTGATCTCAGAAATCATATTTATCGATGTGGATTTACTATCCACTTCATGACTGCATTTAATTACAATATTTAATTTCCGTAATATTTACCATTTACCCTTGGATTTTATATCCAATGTCTACTGTTATTGATCAAGTGTACATATAGTTATTTTGTTTAATTTGATCACTGTGACTCAATAAATTCATTAACTTTAACCTTGTTTATAACTAACTTGTACAACACACTACATATCATTTCAGTTAAGGGAATCCCCTAGAGCACATTTCTACCCTATCTATATACTGATTTATTAGAGACTGAGACATCTCTCACCCCTAGAACTGCTTCCAGATGACCAATTATAATCAGTGAGCGCCTTGCCGACTTTTCCCGTTAACAAAATGCACCACAGGGACAGAGGTCACCGTCCGTGCAATGTGCTGGGAGTGAAGTGATAGCATCATCTGTCTCTTCACTCCTGGCCCGCGTTCCTGCTCTTGAGTGTTCTACAGACCACACAGGCATGGCAGCCATTGCCGGAGAAGGGCTCCTATGGAACCCTCTCTCTGTAGTTATTGCAAAGTGTAGCCCATGGGCTGCAGCGGGTTAAGTCATCTTCAGATGGCGTAAACTGCAGGGACTTTGTGAATCTGACAGCATCGCATCCCCCAAGAAAAGGGGGTTGCGGTGCTGGAGAAAATGGAGGGACAGTAGCAGATACCGGAGATATCTGCTGTGATCGCTCCATAATACATCTGGGGATACCTAATATTTGTGGGTATCTCCCAAAAAATGATGTTTTCAGAAAATACACTGTAAATATTAAATGATAAATGAACCCCTAACATAGCAATAGCTAGGACTGCCAATGATTGGAGAAATAATGTACATGAACATTTAAGAAGTGATCGTCTCCTTTCTAGATGACCAATTAGCATATAAATCATGCTGTAGTAGAGAACACGGAATTGGACTGGATTAATATATGTGGCTTTAATGAAAATATAAAGGAAACATAATTCAGGACCAGAGGGGTCACTTTATAATTACTCAAAAGATAGGAATGCCCATATATTGGTGTAATGAATTATATAGGCTGACATCACGAAATGAAATAAGCTACGGATATACTTTGACATATGGTATGGTGTAATTTCACCACAATTTAATGGATACGAAGGTTACCTAATACATAACCAAAATAGATATATACCAATAAATACGAATATAACTACAATATACATCAACCCATTTCCTCACATATATTTTTCCTTAGCCAGCAAAAGCTGTCAGAGACATGGCAGTATGTAGCCATGGGACGTAGTCAGCACCCCGACAGTCAAGATGCCAACGATCACAATATCGACAGTGGCATTCCGGCTAGGGGGATGGTTAGGGTTAGGCACTATGGGGAGGGTTAGGGTTAGACTGCGGCATGGAAGGGTTAGGCTACGGGACAAGAGGGTATGAGTTAGGCTGCAGGACGAGAGGGTTGGGGTTAGGCTACGGGACAAGAGAGCGTTAGGGATAGACTGCGGGACAGGAGAGTTAGGCTACGGGTCAAGAGGGTTAGATTTAGGCTGCGGGAAAGGAGGGTTAGGCTACAGGACAAGAGGGTTAGGTTTAGAAAGTGGGATGGGAGGGTAAGGGTTAGGCTGTGGGACGAGAGGGTTGGGGTTAGGCTACGGGACAAGAGGGTTAGGGTTAAACTGTGGGATGGGAGGGTTAGGTTTAGGCTAAGGGACAAGACGGTAAGCATTAGGCTGTGGGACCGGAGGGTTAGGCTAAGGGACAGGAGGGTTATGCTAAGGGACAAGAGGGTGAGGAGGACAGTTAGCGTAAGGGTTATAATACTTACAAAATCTGTCGCATCCTGACCGTTGGGATCCCGTACCCAACCTTTTTCTACAATTACATCACATTGTTGCAACATTGCATCATCTGCTAATCTAATAGGCACATCATTCTGAAAGAAAAAATAAACCAGAGGTTAGGTAGTACTCTAGTCTCTACGGATTTTCTAGGAAACCTGAGGAGTCCTATATAGTAACAGCCAAAACCATACAGAAAATAACTTACAGTTACCATTATTTTGATAATACCAATCCTAATTCTAACTTTTTCACACTACTCTTTATTTTATATCTATATTTTGCCTTATTATATCATGATTGACAATGTTCTTTTAACAATAGTATCAATAAAAGTAAATTTTTATACTAAAGGATACTCTAATCTATATAAACGTACTTTTTGTTGTCAAACACACTGTGAGTGTGCTGTCCATACTCACTTTTTCTTCTTTAATTATTATTTTTGGGATTTTAAGTATTGGGAGCACTGAATACAAGGACATAGCATGTTGGGGTAAGAGGTAGTGTTATTTGGATATGTCAGTCAGACATTAAATACTGGTTATTACTCTCTGTGCAGGACTACTACAAACTTCTTTTCTCTAGGAACTGGCTTATACAAGAAGCTAGAGGCTACTAGAAAATCAGGGTAGCAGTAAGTGAGCTGGTCACAACTTAGGCAAATGCCATGGGCTTTCCAATAGCTAAAGTATCTCAGCAAAAGCAGCAGCCTCAAGATTCAGAGTCCCTAAATTTAAATCCTCACAGTACTGCTCTGCTCTGGACAATTCAGGAGATAGTTTACTGGGATATTTAAAGTGACACTCTCTAATTAATTTACAGCATGAACATCTTCTACCGGCTCCCGAGAATTTTCTTTTGGACCATATTCTTTCCATTTAACCAAATATTGTAGTCTGTTTCAGTGGAGTCCAGTATCTGCTCTTCAGTTTATCTTTCTTACCTTTCCACCGTGTCTGGGGTTGGCAGATACAAAATCATACCTGGAAAGGGGGTTCTTGTGAAATGGTTTAAGCAGCGTAAAGTGAAAGTGGAAAACAATTTGGCTAGTTTGAGATTGGGGGAGATGTATCAAACCTTTGAGAGAGATACCAACCAATCAGCTTAAAACTGTCATTTTTGAAACACAGCCTGTAAAGCGGCGGCTAGAAGCTGATTGGTTGGTACTTTAGCTCTCTCCACGTTATCTCTCTCCAAGTTTTTATACATCTCCTCCAAAATCAATTAACCTCTGACTCCATTTAAGAGAAAGTATTATGTTCCTTCTAGTTTAGAGAGCATTCTAGAGAGGCCACCAGCATTTCTAATTCTGGTCAGTATAAAATTATAAAGATGAACAGGGCACTTCCCAACTGCATCAAATTTACTGGCAACAATTATCTTACCATCTGAGGAAATAATATACCTTAATTGGATTTGGACCTATTCAAATTCACGTTTCCTTAACTGAATGTACAGTCAGTTCTTCTGGAGTCTCCTAAGCAGGTTGCAGTTTTGCAATGTTCTTTAGAAAAAAAAGAATTTCATCCAAACAGGCAACTATAGATCTCCTAAAAACAAGTGGAATATTAACAAGCCTCAATTAGGTTGAGGTGTGTCAAAAAATCTTAGCCTGTGGTCATAAATCTGTATCCTCTAGTCTAAAGCAATTCAGGAAATAAAGGTAGTGGGTAATGTTTTTAGACTGTAATGTTATTTAACTCCCTGAAGTGGAATAAAGCTGCACCAGCAGGGTAAAGATAAGTAAAGCCCTGCTTTAAATTATGATCCAGACATTCTCATTGTACTGGTAACTCTAGTTCAGAAAGACATCAGATCTGCCCAAAAGTTGTTGAGGATCCCGGCATCCGCTCAATGGGACAGTTGTATGTGAGTTTGGGAAGTAATTGATCTGCATCCCAGATTCCCTGTATTATAGTGGCAACTTATCCATGTCTTTAGGAGGAAGTTCAGAGACCTATGACTTCAAAGACCAAATTCCCTGGACGATAGCTATACTTACAAAGCTCAAAAGCAAATGAGAAAGTTTGAGTATCCCTGTCTGTGAAAAGACACACTGGACAACATACAGTATGCCTGGGTGTAGGGCTCCAGAGATAAAGGTACAGCACTCCCTCTATGTTTTTCTTTTCTTTGGATTATTTACTTAGTAATATATTCTTAACACTAATGCTGCCCAGGGCCATAGCTAGGGTAGTGCGGCCAGTGCCATCGCACAGGGCACCACAGGTCAGGGGGCGCTGTTTGGGCCTGTCATATTTCTGTTTATTATCATTCTTGCTTGTAGCGTCCTCTTATTTCATCCCCAGCATCTCCTGGCCTCTCCTATCTCTTCCCTGGCCCTTACCCACGAAGCCATGGTCCTTTTTAGGGTGCATTATGTCCCTTTCAAAAATGAGGGGGGCACCAGTGCTCTTTCCGGCACAGGGTACCAAAAAGTCTAGTTACAGCTCTGATGCTGCCCATCCATTTAACGATGCGGGGGACGACGGCACGATTACGACACCATCGTCTCCCGCGGGGTGAACTGCATACACTGAACGTTCAGACATTCAGTGTATGCAGATCAATTATCCCTGAACATGGCAACCTGACGGCGGTCGTCAGGTTGACCGTCATGTTCGGGCGATGATTGATGTTAAAAACGACCAGCGGGCGCACGCATCGCTGGTCATTTTTAACCTTTTACTGCCCGATGTGCGGGCGATTACCAAGCGATGGAACGATAACGACCGTCGTTATCGCTCCATTGCTAGGTATAATCGCCTAGTGGATGGGCAGCATTAACGACATAATTATTATTAATTATAATAATAAACATGACCAAAATAAGGCTAAATTATTTCCATTTATTTTACATAGATAAGATACAGTGCCATTTGGACCTTGGAGAGCTCCGAATGTGGGTTGTGAGTGATACACGCCTGAAAGTTTCAAAGAAGATATAGGCCCTCATTCAGAGCCGTACGCTCTGAGCAGAGCGCACGCTCTGAATGAGGGCCGGGCTCCATTTTCATGGAGCGTCCTCCTGGACGCTCCTATAGCTGTGGGTCACCACCCACAGGCTATACGAGCGTGCATTGTGATGGTCGCGATGGTCGAGACCATCGCGACCATCGAATTTGCGAGCCGGAGCCTGCGGTTGAGGTTTTCAACCGCAAGCTCCGGAGTGATTTTGGCTCTATCAGAGCCAAAATCACTCCCACTGACATCACTAGTGATGTCAGTGGGCCGGCTTCTGACGGGAGGCGTTCCCGTGGGAACGCCCCCATCAGGGAGGCACGCCCACCAAAGGGGGCGTGCTGTCAATCAACATTGACAGCACGCCCCCTTTGATCGGACACAACGAGCGAAGGACTTTCCTTCGCTCGTCGCGTCTGGCGCATGCGCGCGACGGAGCTCCCTCCGTCGTGCGCATGCTCAGTCCATAACATCGACCCACTTGCGAGCGGACAGCCGCTCGCGAGTGGGTCTGAATCAGGCCCATAATACACTTATTGCTTAGTGCAATGTAGTATCAGCACTTGTACAGTATATCATGCAACAATCTAAGGCTTTAAAGAAAAATCTCACCTTTGTGGCATATTTACATAATAGATACAAATGTCTGATTTGCTTAATGGTTAGATGCACTATTATCTTTTATTTGTATTGCACAGCGCTGCATACTGAAGGATTCATTATACAAACACACTATACACTAAATTACATATCATGACAGTAAGCAAATGTAAAGATGGCTATGGGTTTGCAATCTAAAAGAAGTGGAAAATGTTAGGTATGGGAATAACAATTGTGGTGCTAGTGTGGAAAGTGTTTATGGCTACCATAAGGGAAAAGCATTATCTGCCACCTATACTAAAGCAGCCAGTGGTGACTGGTATTTCCGCGCAGCTACAGGTGGTGTAGTACGGGTGGAATGAGGAGAGACAGTAGAAAGTGGAGATGTAGTAGTCATTGTAGAAATCTTTAAGAACATCAGCTTTTGGCATCCATGCCTGTCTTCCACCTTTTTTCTTACGTGAATCTGCTTAAACTACTGGCTCTAGAGGATGCCACAGGACTTTCCCGTGGTTTCTTCCAGCGCAGAGTACTTGTGTGATTGGCTATTTTCTATAACGTCATGCATTATGCTGGACACAGTGCCAGGGCAGTTGTCGGCCAGGGATCACCAAAAAGGAATAGAGATGGCAACTGCTGCCCAGTTACTCCCCATCAGCCTCAAATGGAGATACCACTGGGTTGCATTTGACTTTGAATCACCCACAGAGGTGTAGTTTGGCCAGGGCTTAAAGTGGTGGAGAAGTGGTGGAGCTCATCTCCCCCTCCGCCTACTCACCCCCCCTTCCCACGCTAGGTGGAGCTACTCTTAGAGGCCAGAACTACTGTGAAAACTGTTGTTTTTAGGAAACTTTAAAGCGAATGACCGGGTGCCTGGGAAGGTTTGGGGGCTATGACAGTGTGAAATACATTTTAGATGCTTTTTTAACACTCCTGACATCAATTGAGTCTTCAATGTTAGGGTACTTAGGGGGAGATGTACCAAGCTCTGGAAGTGATAAATTGGTGAGTGATAAACTACCAGCCACTCAGCTCCTAAATGTAATCTTACAGACTGTGTTTGAAAAATGACAGTTAGGAGCTGATTGGTTGGCAGTTTATCACTTTCCAGTTTATCACTTTCCAGAGCTTAGTACATCTGCCCCTTAAAATGTAAGAAAAAGTTCCATATCATCAGTGTAACACTTACACTAGAAAGACAACATCCTCCTACGTCTCTCCAGCATCATCCCCCTGCATCTCTACAGTGCCACCCCCCTTGTTACTCATTAGCGCCATCCCCCATTTCTCACCAGTTTCATCTCCCTTGCGCCTAACCAGCTTCATCTCCCCTGTGTCTCACCAGCGTCATCCCCTATGCGTCTATCCAATACCATCCCCCACCATCTCTTCAGCATCATCGTCCTGTGTTTCACAAGCATCAGCCCCCGCTGCATCTCACCAGTGCCATTCCAATATGATCCCCCTATATCTCTCCAACCTATCGCTTTGTGTCCCTCACCTGCAGCTCCCTGCTCTTGTGTCTCCTCTCCTACCAGCAGCTCATACAACCCCCCCCCCCATGTCCCTCTAGCAGCAGCTCACCTTCATGCCTGCCCTGGCCCCTGCTCCTCTTCGTGGCTCTTCAGTGCACTATGCAGCGGCGATGACGGCATGAGGTCACATACGCTATGCTGCAAAGGAAGCCGCCGGGATGCAGGCCCACAAAGTGAGTAACAGGAGAATCGGGCCGCAGGCGGAGAAGGAGAAACATGGAGCCGGAGACCGAGGAGGGACCAGACAAAGTGGCCCTCTGTCTGTGGGACTTCTATACAGGGACATTGTGGAGGCGGAACTAGTTCCGTCTACCATTAGAGGTGACGAAACTCAGTTCCACCCTGTTCCTGCCCACTTTAACCCCTGAGTTTGGCACCAATGCATGTGCAGTGCATAGAATCACAAGATCCAGCTGCAAAAAGTATTTGTCAGCTGTGAATTACCCCCCAAATGCGGATATAGACTTGTATGCAGAAGTGTATGCATCTATGTGACGACACCTTTTCTATACGTTTCATTTTATAACTGTCATCATTATCAGCACGCAAATGCATCAGCGCTATATCTGGTGCAAGAGATGCGGCAAACACCAGATTTTGCCATAGCATATAAAAAACATTGGATGTGGGATATTTTTTCTCACCTAATTGTGGCGAGAAAGCGCTTTGCAATTCCATTGTGTTATGATGAATAATCTGAAAAGGGGTTTGGATAAAAATAATTTTTTTATACTATTTCAAAAGCAGGAAGAAAACAATTACAGACTAGTTATAACTTATAATATATCATGCAGTAAACTGAAAATATCTGCATTGGTATCGTGGTACTTTTTAAAGCATTCTGTAGTCACTAATATTATAATCCAAACATTGCTTGCTTTAGTAACAGAATAATACATGTATTTGTGCAGCTTTGTGCCATTTGCATGACAAAACCTACTTGATTCACTCTTGGATTCACACTGGAATCTGAATACTATATTGTGGCTTTTGTTAAGTAAATTCAATATTCAACAAATATCGCATCACCCTTCTTTATAAAAAAAAAAAAAATACTGTACTTTCAGTGTAACTAAAAACAAAATAAAATAAAGAAAATGAAAGCTCTGTATTAGAGATATTTCTTTAGGTCTTCATTAGTGATCAGCAATAAGTCATACATCACTTAGCTGATACTGATTGAGAGCTGCATTGTGCATGTTACAGTCGGCTATAATGTTCTGTCTACTAAATGACAATGACATCTGAATCAGATGATAATAGGAAGGCATACATCTTAGACCGCACTAGGTATTTAAATGGATGTACTTTTAAATGGGGCATTACACTCATAAAAGAGGGATTCCCCTATGTTGCAGAGGAATCAGTATGATTTGCGGTCGGCGGTTCAAATCCCGACAGCGGCAGCCTGACAGAGGAGGAAATCCCGATTGTCCTAAGGTAAGTACTAACTAATCTAATTCTACCCCCTAACCCTCCCTTAGGGGTGCCTAACCCTAACATCCCCCTCAAGTGCTAACCCTAACCCCCCTTAAAGTGCCTAAACCTAACCCCCCCTCCCCGCAGCCTAAACCTAAGTCCCTCATGGGGGGTGCCTAACCCTAACCACCCCCCCGGGGTGCCTAAACCTAACCCCCCCTTCCCCTAGCCCAAACCTAACCTCCCGGGGGGGTGCCAAATATCTCCACGGGAGCCCCTACCCTAAGCCTCCCCCCAGCGGCTGTCCGCGCCCGGCGCCCAGCTTACCTTCGATTGGTAAGCCGGGTGTCGGGCTCTCGGCGTAGATCTAATGACAGGAGTCAGGGTTTCGACCCCTGTCATTAGTGCCTTGCCGGGATTAAGCAGTCGGGAAGCCGGCGGTCGGGATTACGTCCATCGGCTTCCCGACTGCTTCCCGTTTGCGGATACTCTGTAAAATTCTAATTATGGATTCAGTAAAAAGGTCACTACTGGTGTTTTCAGTTTAATATGAGTGTGAGGGAACATTGGGACTTTATTTATTATATGTGTCAGTTTTTTTTGTTTTTTAATCGTACTTCTCAACATTTAATATACTCCCTTTGGGTAACTTTCCAGAGGGGAGATGGAGGATGCTAGGAGATGAGAAGGGGGAAATATACTACAGTAAATCCCTGAGAATCACGTCATTATGGCACCATCCCGCCCATTTCACTAGGAAGTGAATGGATACAGCAGAATGCCCTACTCTCATGTCCATTAAACTCCCTAAAAATTTGGGAGTGTTCCATAGAGACCAAGTATGGTCAGGGCTACCGAATTCTGAGCAGGATCCAGGTACTAGGATGGGGGTGAACAAATCCAGGAGGTATGGCCACGCCCTCTCCAGAAAAAATAAATAAATACTATGTGCATTTGTACCCCTCAGCAGCACTGCAAAGTGGGACATTTGTCACAGAGCTGGGTACCTGTGGGAGTGACGGCCCCCTCTGTCTCCAGGTTCTCCGTTAGATCTGCCTCAGTGCTCTCACCCTCTCAGTCACATGAGCCCTGGTTCCTGACATGACAGGCTCCCAGAGCTCAGACAATCAGGTTCCTGGTGGTGGAATCAAGCTGCCCTGCAAAGGGAGACAATATGAATATCCCCCTCAGCAACTTCCCCACCATACTATGCGCCCACTGCAGCAGCTGAACCGGGCCCCTCCAGTAAGCCCGGGTAAACAGTACCTGTTCTCCCCCCTCTTTTAATACATTTATCATAATTCATTTACAAATTATTTCTTAAATATATATTATATAGATGGGCAGCTCGGTTTTCCTAAAATACGAACACATCCGAACTTAGGGGTTCCGAGTCGAATTGAGTCCCAGTTCGGAATCACTTAGGGGTTCCCAGTCAAATCGAGTCCCGGTTTGGTTCTGTAGTCAGTTTGCAAATTGGATTTAAAAACCAAACTCTGGCTTTGGATTGCATGTAAGCACTTCCAAATTACATGATATTAGCTATTTTATTGAGTTTTCTTTGATTTTTAAAATATTTTAATGATTTTGATCGATGTTTAAGTAATCTAAAACTGAACCAAATCCGAATTCTAACCAAAATACTTGAGGGTGGATTCACCAAAACCAAAACACGATGATTAATTAGAACCCAAAACAAAACACAAGGGTCCACGTACATCTCTATTAAATATGCAACTGGAGGTACCAAATGATTCCCATAAACAGTATGATCAGCTTGTGTTCTGCTGGGACATCTGGCCAGCACCTGCCTCAATTAGCGTTCCCACCCCTGCCAGATCATTCCACTTAAATTCACTCAACAAGGAATACCCCATATCCACCCATATATCCCCATCAGCTGCTGAAAACATTTGCACCCCTGCAGATGCCACCATCTTGCCATGGAAATGCACTTAAAAGTGGGAGCCTTTCATTACATATAACACATGATTCAACAAAACAACACTTGCACTGCCCAGTTGTTAGTGACTTACAATATGAGAATGACATTTGCAGAAATATTGCACCATACTGTGAACAATATAAGTGTATAGAGTTCTGTCAACTGAGCAATACAGGTCACAGCAGTTGCCTCTCTGCCTCTTCTTTCTCAATCTCATACTGTTTGTGTTAGGACACCTTTAGAATAGTCTGGCTGAGAGCTCCACCTATAGCAGTGGCCTTTCTCATAGGACTAGACATGTGATGATGATGATGATGATGATGATGACAATCAGCAAAAGCTTCTGATTGGTTGAGTATGTCTGGAATCCTCCGATGGCTGCTGCGATCTATCCACAATTTATATTAGCTGCAGGAAAGCAAATTTACATTTTCATATTTTAAAGAGGAAGTCAACAGGTGCTTGTATTTACTTGAACTTAATTAGTACTTTTAATGTTGTATTTGCGTCTGTATTTAAATGCAACTTAGTATTTATTAACAGAAGTGTCCAGACACAGACAGTATTATACATTTTAAACAAAGGGGGTAATTCAACTAGCTAATTATTTGCGCAGAGAGATTCAATCAGCGGGGTTTATCCTGTGCGTTAAACTACAGATGACTTACTGACTCTGCGGCTTATGCGAGATCAATGTGTTATCGGGAGTTAACCCCTGGTTTACCATACAGGGAAAATGCTATTTCATTGAATAACATTTCCCTGTGCAGTACGGGCAATTACCCGGTGGCTAATTGAATTCCCCCATAGTATTATATTTTGTATGAATTGTGTGTGGTAACAATTACTGCTACCACTGCCAAGCAACATTTCCTGGCCAGGCGAATATATAACATTTTTCTCTTGGTGTCAATCTGACAGTAATGCAGCTATTATCTCCCGGAGTCAAACAGCATTTACGAGAATGTCACTCTTGCAGAGCTGGAACCATCTTGAGGTGCATCCTGCTCTGCAAACTGCGCAATAAGCACATTCTTGGGAGAAGGGAGGGGGGGGGGGACTGTGTCCAAATTGACATGACCGGGTGGGATCCTAAAAATGTAAATTTGGTTGCCATAGAACCCTGATGTAATTTTCTAGAATAAACTATATTTCATATTTCACCTAGTTTTATTACATTTTGTTACAGTTTGTGCAGTGAAGTAACTAGATATTTATAAGCAACATAATGCAAGGCCCCATGTGTTCAACTGTGGAGAACAGATATACAGATGGGACTTTGTCAGGAGAGAGGGGGCTTATACAGTGACCCTATACTGTTCAGCAGAGCTATTTTAGGTGTATTCTGAAGTGTAAAGCTTTTACACATTTAGGCTTCATAGAACAACCTGGCCATAGGGGAGCTGCCTATCCGTCAGAGCATAAAGCCTTTCATCTTTCCAATCCTTCACAAGTTTAGAGGATATTGTACAGTCTGAGAGCGGCTGTTCTGGTTATCAGTGTCATTTATCATTTTCTATCTCCATAGCTATATGAGGTTCTGATACTCTTGGGAGTTGGGGACAGTTGAAAAACAGGAGTGTAAAAAAAAAACCTGTTGTGTTTTAAAACAGTTTAAACAAAGTATCAATATTTGTGGTTAGTACATATAAAAATGATGCAAAATTGAACTGAATTACCAGCTGATTATGATTTTGGCCCCTATTACTAGAATTTACGTTTTTATTCATTTCCATGATCATCTGGTTTTATTGTACTGTAGGTATAATGGACAATGTTCATGATAATCACTGTGAGATGTAATCAGAGTAAGTACAGTATAACAGACTATGGGGGAGATGTATCAAGCCTTCTAAACAGTGGAGAAGTGAACAAGTGATGTTGCCTATAGTAACCAATCTTCTACTCTCTCTTTAGTGTTAGTTTTGTTGTGATAGAGGGTCTGACTCAGAGATGTATGGTATTCTGATATTTGCATAGTTGAGCGATTATCGTTCGCCTGCACATAGGTCCCGTCACACTGCACATGCGCCAAGGTACCTTTCCGATGCAGCTTGCAGACAGGATTTCTTTGCAAAGTGACTGACAGTCAGGGACCGCTTGAGGGAGGTAACGGGGAGTGGCTGCAAAAAATCGTAGGTGTGTACTGGACATTTTTGAGGCGTGTTGTAGCCTGCGTCTGCGATCATGTATGCAGACGTCTCAGTGCAGGTGGCCATTCTGCGCGACCTTAGGGCTACTCAGACGGCGGCTGCCTATTTGTACACACTTGCTTGGATCTGTGAATACGCCGGTGGGCGTCTCATTATATTTTCAGCCAGCTACAGCATTAGCATATATTCGCCCAGCAGCTGCATGCGGAAACACAGCTACGAATGCATTAGCGCACATCTCTGTATCAGGCCCCATGTTCACTAATTCCAATAGTTCCAGTTTCAAAGACACAGTCTTAGTATTAACAGTAAAGGACATTTTTTGTAGTCTCTGTAAAATTATTGTGGCAGTATTGTTTTTCCTCTTCATATGTAGTGGTCTCACTATACTGTACATCCATTCAGTGATTATTTCTGATGGTACTCAGTGGTACCCATATCTTTATTTCTGGTGTCAATTTTAATTCTTCAACTATTCCAAAATCAAGAACAAATTAGTGAAATCATTACAGATAAAAATAACATCTGTGCAGTTATCCAGAGTGTGGGAGCTACTATAAATCTTGTATCGGAATGTTATACCGCCGGACGTTAGGCCGGAGGATGAAATACCGACAACGCAAGGCCAGCAGATGAAGATCCCAATGGGGAAGGTAAGTAGGCTATCACTAACCCTCTCCCCCCCCTTACCCTAACCCTCCCTTAGGGGTGCCTAACCCTAACCTCCCCCTTAGTGCCTAACACTAACCTCCCCCCAGGGGTGCCTAAACCTAACCCCCCTTCCCCTAGCCTAACCCTCCCGGGGGAGGTGTGTCTAATCCTAAATCCCCCCGGGAGACCTTCAACCTAACCCTCCCCCCCGCAGCTATCTGCTTCTGACGCCCGTCTTACCTACGATCGATATGCCGGGCATCGGGATTTCGGTGTGGGGCTAATGATAGGCGTCGGTATTTAGACACCTATCATTAGTCTCATACTGGGATTTCACTGTCGGGAAGCTGGTGGTCGGCTTTTCGAACGCCGGCTTCCTTACTACATACAATTGTATCAATGTGTACTGGTGCCTTTTTTTTTACCGGCACTATTGTTCTATAGAAAGATAGTGTTGCATCCATCTCATTTGTGGTCCACACTTCTCAGTTAGGATGAATATATATTGAGGCCTCTACATGTTAAGGGAATTAACAACCCAGACTGATTAATTAGTCAGAAACAATATTTTTTTTTTAAATTGAGTATTTTTTATTGAAAATATTTTCCAATTGAACAATACAATATAACAATAAAACAAAAAACAAACAAAATAAAAACAACAATTATCACACATCAAAATCATAGAGCCTATGTATCCAGCGAATATAGAACACCTACTGTAAATAACTTATTTGCAAATTGCAGAGCATAGCAAAAAAAAAGGAAAATCTAATTTTAAGCAGAAATAAACATATTATATAAGTATATGAAAAAAGAGAATAATATACTCAGTACAGAATAGTATCAAAATCATCCAGTACAGAATATACAATACAGTGGTCAAAGTGGGAATTTTGAAGTGGGGGTATGGAAAATGTTGAAGTGGAGGCAGTGGTGCAAGTAGCAAGAACATGAAAGTGGCAATATCAGTGCGCGCTGCAGGCATGGGGGAAAAATGGGGGGTCATGTGTCCCAAGGGGCATGTCAGTATGACACACAGCTCATTTCTTGTCACTCTGGAAGCATTCCTCTCCATTCCATTACAAATACACCTTACCTATATTGTGGTTTCTCTGCAAAGGGGAACCTATGGTGAAATTGATCCTCCCTGGGCAGATAGTGTCTTCAGCCGGTATTCAATATTCATGTAGGTGATCACATGGTCCGGAAGATGCCTACATTTGTGTAGAAATATATCCAATGTCATCATCGTACAACAGAAGTTGCACCAGACTAATGATTCCTATGTCACCTCCTTCCCCCTGGGTCTCTCAAGCCTCCATTACCATCATCCTGCCCTGTGTCCCTACAATGCCACCATCCTGTCCTGTCTCCCTCAACGCCATCCTCTTGCCCCATCTTCCTGCAGTGCCACTATCCTGCCCTGTCTCCCTCCAGTTCCACCATCCTGCCCTCATGCCCTGTCTCCCTATAGCTCCTCCATCCTGCCCTCATGCCCTGTCTCCATCCAGCACCACCATCCTGCCCTCATGCCCTATTTCCATCAAGTGCCACCATCCTGCCCTGTCTCCCTCTCATTCCTCCATCCTGCCATCATGCTCTGTCTCCATCCAGCACCACCATCCTCCCCTCATGCCCTGTTTCTGTCCAGCACAACCATCCTGCCCTCATGCCCTGTCTCCCTCCAGTGCCACTATCCTGCTCTCATGCCCTGTCTACCTCCAGCACCTACATCCTGTCCTCATGCCCTGTCTCCCTCAAGTGCCACCATACTGCCATCATGCCCTGTCTAACCTCCACCTCCAACCTGCCCTCATGCCCTGTCTCTGTCCAGCACCACCATCCTGCCCTCAGGCCATTTCCTTCCAGTGCCACCATCCTGCCCTCATGCCCCTTCTCGTCCAGCACCACCATCCTGCCCTCATGCCCTGTTTCCGTACAGCGCCACCATCCTGCCCTCATGCCCTGTCTCTTTCCAGTGCCACCATCCTGCCCTCATGCCCTGTCTCCATCCAGCACCACCATCCTGCCCTCATGCCCTATTTCCATCAAGTGCCATCATCCTGCCCTGTCTCCCTCTCATTCCTCCATCCTGCCATCATGCTCTGTCTCCATCCAGCACCACCATCCTCCCCTCATGCCCTGTTTCTGTCCAGCACAACCATCCTGCCCTCATGCCCTGTCTCCCTCCAGTGCCACTATCCTGCTCTCATGCCCTGTCTACCTCCAGCACCTACATCCTGTCCTCATGCCCTGTCTCCCTCAAGTGCCACCATACTGCCATCATGCCCTGTCTAACCTCCACCTCCAACCTGCCCTCATGCCCTGTCTCTGTCCAGCACCACCATCCTGCCCTCAGGCCATTTCCTTCCAGTGCCACCATCCTGCCCTCATGCCCCTTCTCGTCCAGCACCACCATCCTGCCCTCATGCCCTGTTTCCGTACAGCGCCACCATCCTGCCCTCATGCCCTGTCTCTTTCCAGTGCCACCATCCTGCCCTCATGCCCTGTCTCCATCCAGCACCACCATCCTGCCCTCATGCCCTATTTCCATCAAGAGCCACCATCCTGCCCTGTCTCCCTCTCATTCCTCCATCCTGCCATCATGCTCTGTCTCCATCCAGCACCACCATCCTCCCCTCATGCCCTGTTTCTGTCCAGCACAACCATCCTGCCCTCATGCCCTGTCTCCCTCCAGTGCCACTATCCTGCTCTCATGCCCTGTCTACCTCCAGCACCTACATCCTGTCCTCATGCCCTGTCTCCCTCAAGTGCCACCATACTGCCATCATGCCCTGTCTAACCTCCACCTCCAACCTGCCCTCATGCCCTGTCTCTGTCCAGCACCACCATCCTGCCCTCAGGCCATTTCCTTCCAGTGCCACCATCCTGCCCTCATGCCCCTTCTCGTCCAGCACCACCATCCTGCCCTCATGCCCTGTTTCCGTACAGCGCCACCATCCTGCCCTCATGCCCTGTCTCTTTCCAGTGCCACCATCCTGCCCTCATGCCCTGTTTCCATCCAGCACCACCATCCTGTTCTCATGCCCTGTCTCCTTCAAGAGCCACCATCCTGCCCTCATGCCCTGTCTCCATCCAACAGCACCATCCAGCCCTCATGCCCTGTTCCTCCAGCACCTGCATCCTGCCCTATCTCCCTCAATGTCCACCATATAGCCCTCATGCCCTGTCTAACCTCCAGCACCTATATCCTGCCCTCTCTCCCTCAAGTTCCACCATACTGCCCTCATGCCCTTTCTAACCTCCATCCCACCTTCGTGTCCTGTCTCCCTCCAGCGCCACCCCCACTCCTTACCTTCTCTCTTCGGGGCTGTCAGGTTGCTTTGTATGGCTCCTCATCCGTTCGCGCTGGTTCCTGGCACAAGAGGAAAGGAGGAAGGCGGGCTGCATATGGTAGCGCCGTCCACATTTACTAGCAGTGTGTTATCTGCCTATGGCTCCGCAAGTCAGTATTGCAGAGGATGTGCAGGCGGCGCAGCAGGGCTCCGGAGCAACAGCAGTGCTGGGGCAGGCAGCACAACAGGGCTTCACAAGGTAGCATTACCGAGGCAAGCGAGCGGAATAGCGGGGCGCCGGAGCATCGGCATAGATGGGGTGGGCAGCACAGCAGGTCTCTGCACATCACCATTGCCGGGGATGGGCCAGCAGAGCTCCAAAGCGGCATCACAGCAGGGCTCTGCATGTTAACAACACTTGGGGCAGGCGTGCGGGTGGAACAGCAGGACTCCGGAGTGTGCAGCAGCTTTCCCCGCTTGTCACTCAAACCACACCTCTGCCCTCCTACAGTCTGGAAGCTGCAGCTATAAAAAACATGTAGTTCTTGAACGAAGTGCCGGTATGTTATACCGTTACATACTGGCACACTTCGAGCACTGATACAATATATTTTATGCTAGTGCATTATTAATACTTAAATGTTAGGGCACATAATGTAGAAACCTCCATTCCCAAAATGCATCCAACCGTAGTCTGACTCCCAATCAATAAACATAACATAAAATTAAGAGTCTAGGTAAAGTATGCTGATCCGGCGGCAACTTAGCATATGTAGAATATTGTAACCATCTCTGCCAAATTTGGTCAAACTTAGATTCAGCTTTACGAGTATTATATACAGTAAATACCACTCATGAGATATTGTGGTATTAACTAGAGCAACCCACGTTTGAAACTCTGGACCTGTAGTAGCCATCCAGGCTCTCGCTATACAATCTTTGGCCAAGGTACATAAATTAAGAATGTATTGTCTGGTGTACCTATCAAAAACATCCTTGGCCAAAGTACTAAGAGTACAAACTGCTGGAGCCAGAGCAGATTGGGATATATTTGATGATGCAATCACTCACTCCAATTACCTGGCCCCAGAAACTGTACCTTTGGGCAGGACCAATAGAGATGCCAAAAAGTCCCTTGTGAACACCCACATTTAGGACAAATGGCATCAGCACGCCCCCCAAATTGAAGGAGACATACAGGGGTGAGGTAAGTCCTGTGTAGTATAAATAATTGAATTTGCTGGAATCTAATAGCTGCCGTGGATTCTCTTGGGCTACCAAGGGCCAGTGACCAGTATTCATCACACATTGGTTCAACCTCCACCTCCCACTTTAGTCAGATACAATTTGGGTGGACAAATTGAAATTGTGCCTTTAAAGCTTTAGAATTTATGGAACTAGTGAGTGTGGCTGCATCAAAACTAACATTGGGGGAGATGTATGAAGAGGTATGAGCGCAAGTTCTGTTTGGTGATCAGTGTCTCCTTCTGTGTGACCTGTTCAGCTGATCTGTGCAATCCCAGCTGAGGTGCCAGCTGGAGTTTTCACTGCATCACAGCTGGGTACTGCACAGATCAGCTGACTGGGTCACACAGAAGAAGACATTGATCCCCGATCCTGCTACAGGTAAGTTTTATTTGACTTGTTTTCTAATTGAAGCAGGGAGGGAGATCCGGGAGGGGAGAGCAGGGTGGAGGGGTATCCGGTGTGCAGGAACATTCTCATGGTATGTATTGTGAAATATACCCTGAGAAGTTCTTGGAGGGGATTCGCAGTGTTAGAGCTGTCTTGCAAGCTCGGTCCATGCATGTAATATTTGATTCATCCATGCGATATTCAAATATTGCATTGAAAATTTGGACAAATTTATCTTATCCCAGCCACATCTGAGATGTGAGCAGACCTGAACTTTTTGCCCTATGGACTGATTTTACTCTCCCACCTCTACTAGGAGAACAGAATAATATAAAATAAATGAGGAAGGGACCCTGCAAGTCTGTTGTTTCTACTCAGTCCTATGTGTTCATTTCACAAATGGGGAGTCTGGATGTGGCTGTACAGGAGTCATGTACTTTATATTACTGGTGATGTCTGAGTTGGAAACTTATCACTGATCTGTATAATTTTAAGTAAATGTATATATTTATTTATTTATTAACATTTACTTATATAGCATATTCCAGTGGTTCCCAAAACTTTTTTGAATCGCGACACCCTAGAGTATCAGCACTGTTTTCAGGGCGCCCATAAGCCAAAAGTTTGTTATTGAGAAATTCAGAAACAAATGTAGTAAAGTAGTAAAGTGAAGTAAATTGTGCTACCTGTCATCCTTAGGGTGAGTTATGTGGTGGTGGGCAGGATTGTGTTCTGTTTGTCCGCATATTTACATTACATTGACCATAAATAATTTGAGTTGGTGCTGGACCACCAACCTGAGGCACCCCTGCAAGTGTCCCAAGGCACCCCTGCAAGACCTGAGGCACCACTGCAAGACCTGAGGCACCCCTGCAAGTGTCCCAAGGCACCCCTGCAAGACCTGAGGCACCCCTGCAAGTGTCCCAAGGCACCCCTGCAAGACCTGAGGCACCCCTGCTAGACCTGAGGCATCCCTGCAAGTGTCCCACGGCGCACAGTTTGGGAACCACTGGCATATTCTGTTGCACTTTTCAATTGAGGAAAAAACAGGACTGGTTAATAACAGACAGAAAGAAAAGTAAGGGGTCCCTGCTCGCAAGTCTACAATCTATAGGGAAATAGGCATTTAATAAATAAGTACAAGGAGGTCTGTGTTCTGATGACAAAAGTAATATTTGCCATACCTAATTTCTAACAATGCAAAATGAACAGAACATACAGTATGTCAACAATTGCCAAACATATTCTATAATTACACTATTCTTTGTATAATTGCAATTTTATCTACAAATGAGCTGGCAAATTGTGATTATAGGACACATGAATTCACAAAACTCTTATGACTGGTGCAAAAAAAATAGAAAAATCTGTTTATTTTACACTTTCTCACAGAATTCAAAAATTACAAAATTAAAATAAAAAACAGTGTTGGTCAGAGTTCTGATCTGACTCACTGTATGTCTGTCTATCTATCTATCTATCTATCTATCTATCTATCTATCTATCTATCTATCTATCTATCTATCTATCTATCTATCTACAAAAATGTCTGATAATCTGAAGATCATTCTGTCTGTCTATCACCTTAATGATGTCTGCTACTTTCATGGAATGTACTGTAGTACAAATTAGGGATGTGCAGGCTCGGATAGGTTCGAGTTTGCACGTGGAGTTCGGATTTTTCCCTCCAAAAAAACGGAACTCAGAACGAGGCAAAACGTCATCTTACATGGACGAACATCATCATTCCTGGACAAAAGACCAGGAATGATGATGTTCGTCCATGTAAGATGACGTTTTGCCTCGTTCTGAGTTCCGTTTTTTTGGAGGGAAAAATCCGAACTCCACGTGCAAACTCGAACCTATCCGAGCCTGCACATCCCTAGTACAAATTATGACGTTTATTTTACACACAAAACACTATGGAAACAAGGAAACTGGGAGCATTAAAACAATATATACAGCATTGCAATTGATTCAAGACAGCAGTTTATATGGTGAGTTTGCTGCCTATCATTCAGATGTCATTCTAAACAAAAACATTGAAGTATAGAGAATTACATATTGGTAGCCACATTTACAAGGAATGTTTCTCCAAGGCACTGTCAGACAGATGTATCCATGGCAACAGCACTAATAAACAGGGACTGTAATGGGCATTGCCATGGACAACATTATTTTATTGGGAGATTGTGACAGCACACATAAAGCTGGAGCGTGTTTGACAGATTTTAGCCATTTTAAGGGGTCAGAAAAAGTGCACAGTGTCACTACTTAGTACTTACCCAAGTATATAATTGTTTTGCAATCAAATTATTCTGCCACTGTATGAATATGTACTGCAGCATTCACTGACATACTGATTTGAAATGTAATTATATAGAAATGGCAGCCAAATAATTTCACAGGCAAAAATGTCTGAGAGCTGACAGCATGCAATGTTCCTGTCTCACAGAGGAAAAACATTTTCTTCATTATTGCATTTTAGATAGAAATCAAAACTAGAGTTTATTCTTCCTGTTGCCTGAGGAGCTAATATCATTTGTACATTAATTCTTATTAGATTACTTCATTTACATGAACACTTTGTGGTTTTGCTGGGAGATGGTAACATAGGTGTGTATAAGCTGAATAGCTAATGTAAGATGTGTGCAGGCAGCCAAAAAAAAAGATTGTTCCAAGTCCTTCCTGAAACTGCTGCAAGACATCTTTTAGCCTCTGCCTGGAAGGTTTATATGATATATATATATATATAAAATAAAAGAGCTTGTACTGTAGACGACTATATGTTTTTTTGTATTGTGCTTTAATTTATGTCGGGTAAAGAAAGGAGAGTATTGGATTATTACCGTGCCCACTGTTTAGGCTGCATTGTGTAAATTCCATTTTTTTCTGCAGTCTAGACAAGATTTCAGGTCTCAAACTATTATGAAGAAAAATCGTTGATAATTGATTCAGTATGTTAGTATTCCTTGTATATTTCCAAGCATTTGGTGAACCAATTCCATTTGAATATATTAATGCAGGTACTTCTGAAGTCTTAATTTATTAAAACATCACTATCTTAGAAAATCATTCTCTCAATATCTATATCATATACATTAACCTTCTGTGTATTTGATTGTACAGGGTGTTTCACTCGCTATTGGCCCCAATGTTTTTCTTATAACTTTTTGTGTTATTGGCACTGAACACACCTCATGTCTGTGTGATAAGTGCCAATATGAACCGATACACAGCTGAACAACGTGTATTTATTGTCCAGACATACTCAGGGCCAGCGCTACCACTAGGCAAACTTAGGCATTTGCCTAAGAGCGCCGGCCACTGCAGGGCGGTAGTGTAGACGGCACATAAGTTCCGTCCGCAGTACACTACTAGGAAGAAACACACAGCCGCCGGTAGCTGTGTGTTTGTTTTAGCAGCCGTGAGAGTCAGACAGAGCCCACTGCCGGAGCCAGGCTTCCTGCTCCCGCAGTGGCTGATGGGAGAGACGTCATGACGTCTCTCCCATCATGCAGAGCGGGATGGCCCGGGAGGACTCCGGATGGAGGAGCATGCCGGAGCAAGGATTAAGGTAAGTGCAAGAACAGCTGGGTGGTAATGGTGAACACTTTCAACACTTGCTATAACTTCCTCATGTTTCTCATAGACCGAGGTATGTCTGGGTCACATTTCACAAAATTTCACTAAATTACGTCAATTACTTTAAAAGTTATAAGGAAAACTTTGGGGCCAATAGTTGTACATGGCAATGCCGAATTACTGATGTTTTATTAATATTGTTTATTTATATGCCGCCACCATTTGACCTAACTCTCTACGTAGAATATTTGTCATTCACACCAGTCCATGTCCCACTGAAGCTTATAGTCTAATGCCCTAACACACAAACTATGTTTTGTCATAATCCAATTAACATACCAGTATGTATTTGGAGTGTGGGTGGAAATTGCAGCACCCGGTGGAAACCCACACAAATATGGGGGACATACAAACTCTACACAAATAAAGCCCTGGTTGAAAATTTAACTCATGACCCCAGTGCTGTTGAGACCCAATACTGTCCACTGTGCCACCATGCTGCAAAAACAGGCAGCCTGTTTAAAATACTAATTAACTATATTATAATCCTATCTAGGGGACATATCACACTGGGAGATGTATGTCTTATGTCTGCATAGACTGCTGCATAGATTCACCTGCACAATATAAACCTCTTATACCTGTAAACAAGATATTTAGGCTACAGTAAATAATTTTTGTGCAGATCACACTAAAACAGTCTTTTTCCATGTATAACACATCTTCTGTTCTCACTAAGATATGTGTTTAAGCCCTGTGAGTGTTGTAATACTAGGAGCTTTACTGCAATTTATTCTGTTTATTTGTCTCTTCTTCTGCAATTTACTGTACATTTTATATAGGCAGATAAAATAATATATGGAAACAATTAGTAACAAGTTATCAAAGACAATGAAATGAAAACTGGAGAACTGTGTGCTCTGACCTACTATCCAAAAGTGAGATAAGATTAAATTTACTGTTCTATACTTACTGTCATAGAAATTTGGACACAAAGGATAATCTATAGTAAAACTATTTCATTTAATCTTGTATACAATTTATTACAAAAAAAAAAAGCTTTCAGGGCAGCTGGTGCATTCTCTGTAAATTACACGGATTTATCAGTACTTGAAAAATTATTTTTCCTTTTACAACTCTCATCTCATCAAGGCTGTAACTAGGGGTGGTGAGCTAGTGCCCTGTGGGCTGCACCATCGCTGCCCCACGGACCCTGCATCTTGCTAGCAGCTAGAATCGCTGCTGTAGTGCCTCTGCACATTACAGGCATGCGCACTGCAGCCTGTACAGCCCTCTGGAGCATCCTGAGAATGCTCTGGGAAGTGCTCTTCTTCCCAGCTCTGGCGACTCCACCCCCTCGGCATGACATCATGATGTCATGTGCACAGGGGGCATGGCCGGCACAGGGTGCCGAAAAGCCTTGTTTCGGCACTGCATCTCATTACAGTAGTGTATCAGAATAAATATATAAATACTGTACACATTGTCAGGTTGGGATGTAAAAAGTATACTAGTGTGCTTTAATGCTAGTGATCATTATGGTGAACATGTGAATATTTAAGATGCAGTTTGACAGCATGACAAAAAGTAAATGCAATAGGGCTGATGCAGAGATGAATGTACAGTCACTTGTGGAGCATTTATTGCAAGAATTCACACTCCAGAAAACGAGCACATGTAAGTACAGGTAATACAGAGTTGTACACATTTCAGGGATGAGGCGTTCTCTCACAGGCAAACTTCAGTGAGGGCGCATTCAAACAAACGCACCTGGCTTAGGGCCATTGCAAGTGCATGCTGCTAATGATAACTAGGAGCAAGCTGGGTGCACACAGAAGTGGGCACATCACTACATGCATACAACTTGGCATATGGGCGGATATATGCATTTATTTCTGTGCGTGCTTCTTTTGAGCAATATATGCTGATTTACTTCCCACTCTGCATCAGGCCCTGTGTGTCCACTCTGCAGTCACAACTACATCCACTATAAATCTGCAATCACATGCACCACATGTGGTTGAGTTAAAGGTTTAGAATAGTAATTTCCTGGTTGATTGGTCTGTTGCCTCTTTGGAAGATCCCACTGCCCCAAACAGTTATTGTGATTGCTGGTCTTACTGTTTGGGGACAAAACACGGTCACAGTGGCTGTCTTGCTGTAGGTCTTGTGGTGCTTTCTCCGCTAATACAGGTTGATTCTACCCTACTGGGGACAGCGACAGCACCGGTCCCTGTGGGCATTCGTATTTGTGTGTTGTTGGCAGGGGATTTTGGATAACTTGAGATGTTGGTGATAGGTTGGTAGTTGATCCCATCTAGGCCTTGAAATGTTGGTGATGGGCTGGTAGTTGGCCCCCATCTAGGCCTTGAGATGTTGGCGATGGGCTGGCAGTTGGCCACCCATCGTTGTTGGTGACAGGTTGGCAGTTGACCCCATCTAGGCCTTGAGATGTCGGTCATGGGCTGGCAGGTAGCCCCATCTACAACTTTTAGTGGATTATTTGGGCATGATGGAGATACTGTGTGTAGGGCTTTTCTTTCTTTGCCATCACACCTTTTCCCTCCTTTTAATAATAATTAAGTAAAGCTAAGCCTTTTCCCTACCAATATGTCTTTGTGTCTTTATTGTAGATATGTTTTTTCCTCTAGTCACATGTTGTAGAAATGTAGATTGCTATCAGACAATGGGCAGTTTAAGATTACAGTTTTAAATGTAAACAATAGCATAAATGTCATGCAGTACATTCAGATTTTGCTTGCAAAAAAATTTTCTATACTGAACAAGAAACTTAACAATACTGTATTGTAACAACAGGATATAAAATAATTAAAAAAAAGTTATTTAAAATCACTACTATGTTTATAATGCAATAAAAACTTGATCATAAAGTTTTTCTGAAAATCTTATTTAGCCCCACACTTAAGAATGCGTTATGGTGTCATTCACAAAATTTTACAGTATGAGAAATGTTATCATTAACAAGACTCTTCATTGATAGCTTAATGGCAGTCCTCACAGCTGTTTTGCCACCTCAGGATGGTAATAGTCGTGTATCAGGACTGAAATAGATGCGTTATTATTAGAATATATGAATCTATTAAAATAATTATTCTTTGTTAATCATTTTTAGTTATTTATTGAATCTGCAACTGGAAGCCCTAGTCTGCAGTGTGCATGTTTGTGGGGACAAGGACTGGCTGACAAAGTGGTAAGGGTGCACTTAACGCTGATAGTTAATAATAATAATAATAATAATAATAATAATTTTATTTATATAGCGCTTTTCTCCTAAAGGACTCAAAGTGCTTTACATTTATAGTACAAAATAGGACATTAGTGAAATGCTTGGGTGAATAGGTGAGTCTTGAGTCTATTTTTGAAGGATTCTAGAGTGGAGGCCTCTCGAACTGTGCGGGGAAGTGAGTTCCAAAAGGTTGGAGCCACAAAACTGAAAGCTCGACCCCCAGACGAATTCCGTGAGATTCTAGGTACTGTTAATAGTCCTTCGTCAATGGATCGCAGTAATCGAGTGGGACAGTAAGGAATCAGAAGCTGTTTCAGGTACCCTGGGCCATGGTCATGAAGGGCTTTGTAAGTTAGTTGGTACCATCATGAACCAGAGTATCACTCAGCTAGTCCGACAATATTTTATTGGTAACTTGGCCAGAAATATATTTTCTGTCTCTGCCATCAGCGGTAGAAAACCTTTCTTATCTCCCAGTATTGATAAATAGACAACTGAAGCATAAAGCAGCAAGCTAGTGAAAAGTAATAACCAAGTCACATATTTAGTGTCATTTAACTCAATGATGGTAGATTAAAGGGCATAAACAATTCCGTACTTGTTCTTTTACATAGCATATTGGCATTACTGTAAGTATAATTTGTATAATTATAATGTTGTGATGATGGAATACACAATTAATATATTTAAGATCCTCCAGTTACCTTTTGGAACAAGATCAAAATACTTTCCCCCCTGTCTGCAAGGATGTGATCAGTTTAGTGAAGGACAGCGAGTCCTAGTATTACAGCTTCTTGCAGATTGTATCCTGAGGCTCAAGTAATGCAGAAGCCATGCAGTGCAAAGAGTGGCTCATAGCTGGCTGGATCAGTGTTTTTATGTCCCATGTTTTATTATCTCTAAAACTCTCTCCTTTTCTCCTCATTTTTTATTTTTTATTTATTCTCCCCTTTCCATTTGCTCTTTTGTTTTACCCACCTCTGATCTTTTCTGCTTAACAACCCCCCCCCCTCCTCCCACCTGCATTCCTCCCATATCCTTTCCATCTCATTCCTTGGTTGCAATCTCTCACAGATGCGAGAACACATTTGTGCAGGTCCTGAGCACCTAGCCCAGAGTTGCTATCACAATACTGGTCTTACATAAATAGCTTATGTAGATTATGGGAACCCTGTAGGCCAAATAATGTAATTAATGAGAGTAAATACATAGTTGAATGTCATAGAGAATACCAGGAAAAAATCTGTGTCTAATAAAAGTTGTAGAATTGGAACATCCCATTAAATGTAAGTAATTGAAAAAACCCTTTAAACAACGAACATCCATTTAATTTCTTATGTACCAACATAGTTCAAGTGAACGTCTTTTAAATCCTGCACTAAAATTTGATTGATTTCAGTTATAAATTGACAAGACAAACATTAGTATCTTGCATTCCTACTGGTGGTATCCATTGCCATACTGGTGGTGTCCAATTCCATACTGGTGGTGTCCAATGCCATACTGGTGGACAGTACAATCAAAAAACAGAGTTGACCTATTCTATACCCTCTTTCATTTTATTAGTGTTTTTCCCAACTTGGGGTATATTTACCAAAGTGAGAATTTTTTAGAAGTGTAGATTTTGCCCATAGCAATCAATCAGATTCTACTTAACATTTATCTAGCATTTTCTAGAACAGGGATGGGGAACCTCAGGCCCGGGGGCCATATAAGGCCTCCGGAATCATCTTTTCTGGCCCTCTGAGGTTTTTTCTGCTAGCCTCATCTGGATAGCAAGGTGCCTATAATGGCATCCTGCAGCCAGAATCTATGTAGCAGTGCTTCGTGGAGCGTTCTTTGGACACTTCAGATGGTCACACTGCTGCCCTTACAACTCCCCGGAGCATCCTCAGGATGCTCCAGGCATTGCTGTGATCACTGGCAATTGTGGCCCCGTCCCCGTGTGACATCACACGGAGGGGGTATGGCCCTTGGCAGAAAAAGTTATATATATCAAAATGGCCCTTGGCAGAAAAAAGGTTCCCCACCCCTGTTCTAAAAGATAATAGTTATAATCTGATTGGTTGCTATGGGTAACATATCCACTTATAAAAATTCTCACTTTAGTAAATTTACCCCTTTGTTTTGGACAAAAATTGGTAAAAATAATCTGTATGTAAGGTTTACACACAAGGAATACAATCACAACCATTTACATAACTAATTCTTCCACTTATTACAAGTGTCCTTTAAATGAAGATAATATTGATTATTACCGGATCTACACCTAGTTAAAAAAATACATGCAGAGAATAATAAGAACAATAATAAACATAAATTTCAAAATGTAATGGAGCCAATATTAACAAATGCGCAACATAAATGCATTACAATATTACGGAGGCAGTGCTGTTTGATATATAAGAAGGCAATAATAATTTGTATATGACAGGGAGAACTCTTAATATTTCATGATGGGGACACCAGTGGATCATGTTGCAGAGAATTTCTTTAAACTACCCTAATAGCTGATACCAATTCATCACACACTTAGGCAAAAGAGGTATGTAACACTCCTTACTTAACTAAAATAGCGTCACTGAGACATATGCTGAGGGAAAAAAGGGTTTAGTTTTATTCATTTAGTTTATCTAAATTAAAGCAAATGAAATAGAAAGTATGGTGAAGAAGAAAGAGTGGCCCTACTCACAGTATAGCCATATGCCAGGTCTATTCATCAGCCCTAGATGGGAGGCCAACTACCAGCCCTCACACCACACTCAAGGTATCCAACTCCCCTCCCACTGACACAAATAGAAAGCCAACCTGGTACAGTAGTGCAGCTGACCCCAGTAGGGGAGAAATCAGCCTAACCCATGCATTGGCAGGGAGAGCACCTCCAAAGCTATAGCAAGACAGCCACTGTTACCATTCTTCTGCCCACAGTAAGCCGACACACAAATATGGGCTCCATTGACGAAAGAGTTTGAGCTGTTTTAAACTCATTTTGAATGTTATTTTTAGTTGCTGCTATTTATCATTGTAGATAGCGCAGCTGGAATGCAGCACTATTTCATTTGCATATGTGCCTAACAAATGTGTTGGTGTTGGTATTTAACGAGTGGTATTCGTTACTTACCGCTCGCTGGCTTAAGTTGAACTTGCCAGGGTCCTGCCTCTGTTAATTTGATGCCAGCAGCGATGTGGCACTGTACTCATTGACTGCCAGCACAGGACACCCTCATTGGCCACAGTGATACATGACAAGCACAAAGCCTGGGACCGATTAGGGGGTGGAGAAGGTGCGGGAAAGCAGAACGTGGGAGGAAAGGTGGGGGGCATATGGAAGTGTGCCGCTTTCAAAGGGGCGCCTCACCTAAGGCAACCACAGAGTAGAAGTGTGATACTGTGCACACATCTGGTGTGTGTTTACGGAGCCCTGCGCCCCCTACATCGCCTGTCTGTGCTGCCATGTCCCGCCTGCTGCTGCCGACTGGTATGAGGGACTGCCTCCAGACTCCTACCTGTTGGACGCCTCAGATTTGTGTACATGGCTGTCCGCCTCCTCCCTGCAGGCTCCCCTGGAGTACGTTCTGCAGTAGGGTGGCCGGCGCACAAGCACATCCCCAGAGGAGAAACAAAATCCACCTGCCACCCAAAAAACAGAAAACATTCCAAAAAGCATAAAAAAACAGATAAAACAGAGAAAAAACCTTACCTTAGCTGTAATGGTGGAGACAGGCCCGGGCAGAGAGACTGCGCATATGCAAGGACAGAAAGACACACAGCGCATGCACCGGTTTCAGAGAAAAAAAAAACAACTTCATTCATCAGCGCTGCTGACATAAAAAAACAGAGCTGCCTGGTTTATTTACACTAGCGCTCGCCGGTGAGCACTTCAACGTTAAGTACAAGTAAAAAAAAAACAAAACAATGCGGAAAGCGAAAACTATAAATAACACTGCAGCAGAAACTCGTTAGTAAATGGAGCCCTAAGAGAGGGAGGGCGGTGATGCCAAACGAAGAAGAGAACCAGAATTTCCCAGACACTCCCTATCAGGTAAAAACCTGCCCATAAAGCTTCTTCCCCTTAAGCATCTTCTAACTCAGGGAGCACCCCTGTAAACCTCACTACTAATAATCAACCACTGTTTCGCTAGTGTTTAACTTCCTGCCAGGCATATAAAATGCCTCCTATCACTCTGACTCTGCCCTATAAAATGAGAATAAATTATTCCAGGTAGAATAAACTAGCAGAATACAGACCCATTAGCATACTGTAAATATATGATACAAGCATACACTATGCTGTTTGCCCACTCTGTTCGTTGGTCTGTCTTCATTTGTCTCACTTTTCCTGTTTGGTGATCTGTCTCTCTTTGACCCTGTGGCATATGTCCCTCTCTCTTTCTATTTCTCTTCCTCACACTCCTGTGGCCCTCTCCCATCCCACTATGGCTCTCTCCCTCTCCCTCCTCTTTCTTCCCCTCATGTTATGAAGCATTGCACAGGAAGTACGGTAATTACTGTATGTGGTGGTGGCCAGCAATGGCTGCCTGGGAGATGCTTGGAAGTGACATCTTTCCAGTGTTTCCTCAACACCAAATCTCTACTGTAGATAAAAGTAATGAGTAACCACAGCATAGTAATAATGTAGCTTTAATTTGCCACAGGAACTGGATAAGTGCTAAGCACGTGTACAATATAAATGGACACAGTGAAAAAATAAATAGTTGGCATGTATGAAATAGTAAAAAGGATTTTCTCAGTGTGCTATAAACATAAATTAAATGTCATTATTTTCTAAAGTGTGACAGGTCATGCTAGTAATAACAATAATGCCTGTACAAACATATATACTCATGTTGCTGCCATGTAGTGTATTAATGACATACTTCCATCCATGGGTGATGTGGCTGAGCACTTTTGTCCGGTGGTGAAGGTCATGGGGCATTTGCATTTCAGGAGGTATAGTTGCCTCCATATATCTTGATAATGGCACCTACTGTTTGTAGAAGCCCCACTCACTGCTTCTCTATTGGTACATAATGCCGGAATATAACCTCATATATCACAATATATACATATAATGTATATATAATGTAAGCCTATAACATATTTGCTAACTTTTTTCCTGGGCGCCCAGAGAGATGTCAGAGGGGGGAGTCTCAGGAGGCGGTACATGGCACCATGAATTGTGTCATCTTGGCCAGTGTGAGCTCCCGCTGAGTCCACTTCATTGGGATAAAGGGGTTCACACTTTTATTTGGGATAAGTAAGATGAAGGGTTATTTTAATTTGACTGAGGGTGAAAATGATGGGCATAAAAATATTAATAGAACTTATTAAAGATGTGGTTGTTAATTATTTATGGGGGTGAGAGAGTTAATCATTGTAAAGGGGATAATTATTTTGAAACAAGTTGTTACAATAATGCTGAAGGACTTAATGATTTTAGAAGAGGGGTTAATTAATGATGAGGGGATGGTATGGTATAGAAGTCTCAAAAATGCTGTATATTGTTTGGTGCCGTAATAACGTTGTATTGCATGTTTGTCACTAGGATGCTCTCTTTATTCTATAGCGCTCTCTAGATTGCATATAGATTATTATGATACTCTATGCATTACATGGTTGTACCTACTGTAAATTGCTCATTAAGTCGTATTTAGGTCACCAGGATGCTCTCTGTATGGTATGACGATCCCAGGATTGCTCTCTGTGTTGTATATAGGTCTGTGTTGTATTACTGTCACTAGGATTCTCTCTGTATTGTAAAATGGTCCCTAGATTGTTTTCTTTTTTTGTATATTGGTCACTAGGATGCTCTCTATATTGTACATAAGTCAACTGTATGTTCTTTGTATTGTATTTGGTATAGAGAATCAGAGGCCATGAGATTTAACCTCTTTTTTTTACGGTCAAAATGAAAGAGAGAAAGGAGAAACCCATATATAATGGTGCATGGTATGTGCGAGATATATTTAAATGTGATAATTGAGTGATAGAACATATAGGATATTGTACTGAAAACAAGGTATATTGGATACCACTTGTGTATAATAATAATAATAATAATAATAATAATAATAATAATAATAATAATAATAATAATCTGTTTCTCAGATAGACCTCAGATTAATGTATTTTGTAATGTCCTTGGGGCAGTGTCTTCTATCAGTGGTTATTGTATCTACCCAGATGATAGCTTTTGTTTATCATAATTATATCCATGAAATTCTTCCAGCACATGAATGTTTAATATCAATTACAAACTTTGCAAGAGTCTGTGTCTGGGCAGTGTCTTCCCAAAGTAGTTGTTAGACCTGCTCATCTGGGGATCTTTTATTCATGAACAATGTATTATTAGACATGTTACATCTCTGATGTCATTTACAACATGGAGGTCATTTATTCATAATCTGTATACTAACTTAGTTACCATTTGTAACCATACATATATGAGTATCTGCTTTCAATTATAGTATATACTAGAACCTGTACAGGCAATAACAAGTGCAGTAATTCTGCCAACGGCTAAGTATCCTTTATCTGAAACACCAAAATGCTCCAAAATCTGAAATTTTTGGACCACAGACTGAGACAGTGACACTGAGATAGTGACACTGAGATAGTGACAGGTTTGTTTTCTGATGGCTCAATGTACACAATGCACAAAATTCTAAAAAATATTGTATAAAATTACCTTCAGGCTATGTGTATGAGGTGTATATGAAATGTTTAGACTTGGGTCCCATCCTCAAGATATTTCATTATGTACAGTATATCCACATATTAAAAAAATCCAATTAAATCCAAAAACCAAAACACTTCTGGTCCCAAGCATTTCGGACAAGGGATTCTCAACCTGTACCTATGATTTGAATCCAACGTGTGTTTGGGTAAAGCAGAAGTTTGCAGTATATTTTGAACTTAAAATTGTAACTCAATTGATATATATATATTATAATACTTCTTTGCTCTAAAATGAAATAGTTTAAATAAATCTGCTGTTTATATGCCGATTCGATTCATTTATATGTTTATGGAAAAAAGTTTTAGAACTAAGTTTACCATAGTAACATTAAGTTATCTTAAGTAACATGATGGATTGATTCATCCAGTGTATCTCATCAATTACATTTGTATGTTTATATAGTAAAAGGATTAGAGAATAAATGTGTTTATGTTGAGTTTAAACAAACATCTATTCTTTCACTTTAGTTTCCCCGAGCTAGAGATTAATATAACTTCAGTTTGAGATGAATACATCTTAATATGTTGGTTAGTTATTTTCCCCAAATGTATTTTAATCCCGTGGAGTTAGTTGCATATTCCATTTTTGGTAATTAAAACATAACATAGTAACAGAAACACTGTATAAATAGATAATATTAATAATTAAACCTCTCTTCATTTAACATATTAGTTCTTAGCTTTTTAAATGATTAGAATGCAGTGAATTGTTTACCCCTGAATAGTCATATTATTAGTGCAAATGTGATTATAAATGTTTGTGTCCATCTAGCCTTATGTATACAATTCATTATTTTTACTTAACAGTTAAACTCTTTATGCGAAAGTAATTATATATGCACTATATGGACTTGTTATCAGTCCACATAGTCTGATATTATTAATATTGAATTAAAGTGTAATAAAGTACATATAATATAATTCATTATTATATTGTTTAAATGATAACCTATATTGTGGCTCTATGTGATATGTATCACTTGCATGTTAAATATAGATTGGCTCCCTAGATACATTAAGTCATTTACTGTGTATACTGTAAATTTAATGATAATTCATCATTTTATTTGAGAATATCTATATATTAATCCAGAATGGCTATCATTGCGGCAATGGAGGGGGAACAACGTAGCAGAGAAAGACGCAGCGGTTGCACAGGTATTACAGGGGGGCGGAATGGGGGCGAGCTGGTGTGACCCGGCATTTGGCGAGCCTATTTTACTACTAAAATATAATAGCTTAAAGTGCGTGAGTAGTATTCTTTGTCCATTTGTGTGAATTGAAAGAGAAACAGATTCAAGCGATTAGGTATTGTGAAAACGTACACCACATATAAGAGTATATGTTTCAAACCTTCTAAAGAGTACAGGAGTGGCAGCCAGTTGGTAGGTGCGGGGGACATGGTGACAGCCAGGTGGGAGGTGTGGGAGGGTTGGGGCACTCAGATGGGCGATGCTGTCATTGTGGCCTCGGCTATACAATGCCACAATGACCAGCATTTTAAAGCCAGGGGTGGGACCAGAATGATGCAATTCAACACCAATCGCGTCATCTAGACGTCCGTGGCGTTCTCTTCACTCGGGAAGTGGGCGGTGCCAGGTGACCTCGGGCGCCGTCTAAGAGACTTTTCTCCTTTTTGGGCATCTAGGAGAGTCACCTAACATTCAGGAGTCTCCGGGATGTTCAATCCTCAAGTTTACATCTTTCAGTGTTTAAGTGTACATTTGCACTAAATCACTTTTAAAAATTCTGAACAAACAGATAAATATGCCATTTGCCAGCACATTAAAAAATTGTGTGTGGTGTTTGCAGCACATATAATTTACTTGTATTAGGATACTAATATACTCTATTTTTGTATGCAGCATACTTCAGTTTGAGTTTATTTTACCTCACACTACTTCAATGTTGTGCAGATGTATTTCTCTGTTGAAAATGCTTAGCGGGCATAAAACCAGTGGACCATGAACAATGACTGTATTTTAGGCCTTGCCTGACATAAGGGATTTAGAACCAAATGCTTCCTCACAGCTTCGTCTTGACGTCTGATCCTGAAACATTTCTCCTTTTTTTTTGCACTGAGAGGAAATCTTGATGGAAAAAAAAGTCTGTTCATTCTAAGGTTTATACTGAATGTAAATAATTGATGATAAATTACCTCAAAGTAAATACTGATGTTGTATAGACTAAACAAAAAAGAGTAAAAGCCATGGACATAACATTTCATACAAATATTGCTAATTTGTATTGAAGGCAGTGTGAACATTTTAAAGCATGTGTAATGTGAAAAACTATGAAAATTAAAAAATCCTTGCATAATATATTGTAGATTTAGTGATTATTTAACCTTGTTAAATATTCTGTTTAAACTCCTGCATGTTAGTAATTTTTTGCAACCAATAAGGGGGAGATGTTTCAAGCCTTGGAGACAGATCAAGTGGAAACGTTGCCTCAAAGCTTCTCATTGTCATGTCAAAGACTGTGCTAGATGAATGACGGAAGCCGATTGGCTGCTTTGCGCAACTTCTCACTTTATCTCTCTCCAAGGCTTGATACATCTCGCACTCAGTGGGCCTAATTCAGAGGTGCATTCTAATACATCCGTGACTACGTCTTTTTCTGCAGTGCGACTGCGTCTTTATGCTAATGCCGCAGCCGGATATGGTGCTAATCTGACACTTCGCATATTAAGATGCATTATCGGCCACACATCGGTCATAGCACCAGCCCTTTGGAGGTGTAGAATGGCCAAAATCAGTGCAACTATGGGAAAAGCCGCAGTCACTGAATGTCCGCAACACTCACGTGAATGGCTAGTCAGCCCCCTGTTTCCACCCAGTAATGCCAACTAAATTTACATCTCTCTGTAATTTTTTTTACATCTTTCGTCGGTAACCATCAGAACGCATGCGCAGTGCGACTCGGACGCATGCGCAGACTACAAACATTAGCCACATGCGTGTGACATCAACATAGCGTGCACCTCTGAATCAGGTACAGTATGTTTAGCACCCTGAGCACAGGTTTCGTGGACATGTGCAATGAAGCCTTAAGCTCCGTACACATGTAAAGATTTTCTGTCCAACCATCCAACTAGTTGATTGGTTGGAATAAAAATCTGGTAACGTATGGGAGTAACTGATGATCAGCAATTTGCTCCTAAATGCCAGGAAACAGATGAAAATGGTCGTTAAACAAGTTTGTTAAATGTTTGATCTAAACAATTTGTTCAAACAACAGTTTTTGTCCATTTTCTGGCGTTTGGGAGCAAATTGCTGATTGTCATTTGCTTTCATACCTTACCAGATTTTCATTCCAACCAATCAACTAGTTGGATGGTTGGACAGAAAATCTTTAGGTGTGTACCCATCTTTAGGCCAGTAACCAATTGGCAGCAGTAAATTACCGCTGCTAATAGATCCCTGGGGGGTTATCCAATTAGCCCCGAAGTCCGGCCCTACACCAGCACTTTATTATGACCTAATGTGTCCCGAAAAGTAATCACCGAAAAGTGCTGAGTTTTCTCCACCACAATGGCGAAAACACATACAGTAGGTCCGTGATCGTTTCACTTATTCTACATGTTTTCGGATGAATAATCCTGTTTGTTCAGACGAACAAATAGGATACAGTGATAACAACTATCGACGACAAAAAGGGGATTATCGGCAAAAAATCCCCATTTTCCGCCCCCGAAAATATATTGGGGCTAATTGCATACCAGCCATTGAAAGATATGTAACAGCTGTATCATCAATGATGTAAAAAAAATAATTAACGAGAACACACCTCTCCTTTTTTTTTACATGGCAAAAGAAGTAGACATACATATGGTGAGTGTGTTATACTGTCGCTTGTTAGCGCTGCATTTTCACCTTGGTAGACTTGCAGATACAAAATCACATTGAAAACTGTTTAGTTTCTTGTGCCATTTTATATATATATATATATATATATATATATATATAAATTAAATCCCAAAGAGTAAGTGCCCAGTATAACTAAACACGAAGTAGAATTCAGCATAGTATTTAAAAGGGTGTGGTATAAGAGAGAGACAGTAATTAGATAGACAATGGGCAAAATTTACTAAGCGGCTGTTTGACGGCGATTTCTATTCTATTCTAAACCCCGGGGGTTTGGTGGCAGTTTCTATTCTATTCTAAACCCCGGCGGTTTGGTGGCAGTTTCTATTCTATTCTAAACCCCGGCGGTTTGGTGGCAGTTTCTATTCTATTCTAAACCTCGGGGGTTTGGTGGCGGTTTTGCAGCGGTTTCTAAATGACAGCCCTGTTCTATTCTATTCTAAAATGTGTTTTGATGGCAGTTTTGGAGCAGTTTTGGCCTTAGTAAATCTGCAGATAGTAAAACCGCCACCAAACCACAGTCAAAACACATTTTAGAATAGAATAGAACAGGGCTGTCATTTAGAAACCGCTCCAAAACTGCCACCAAACCGCCGGGGTTTAGAATAGAATAGAAACCGCCGTCAAACCGCCGCTTATTAAATTTTGCCCAATGTCTAGGTAGACACGAGATGTTAGACAGACAATAGGTCGACAGGGAAAAAGATCAACAGGGTCAAAGGTCAACACACTAAAGGTCGACATGTAAGAAGATCGACAGGGTCAAAAGGTCGACATGAAAATGGTCGACATGTTTTGTGGTTTTTTTTTAGCCCTAATCGTCACCCTAACCATAACCCTCCCCTTGGTGCCTAACCCTAACCCTCCCTCCTGGTACCTAACCCTAACCATCGGGGTAGATGCCTGGCCCTAGCTATCCCTTCTAGTGCCTAACCCTAACCCTCCCTCATGGTGCCTAACTATCTGGGTAAGTGCCTAACCCTAACCGTGGGGTAAGTGCCTAACCCTAACCCTCCAGTAAGTGCCTAACCCTAAAAAAACAAAAAAATTGCGTGTCAACCTTTTTTTGTCGACCATTTTCATGTTGACCTTTTGACCCTGTCGACCATTTGTATCTGTCGACCTTCTTACATGTCGACCTTTAACGTGTTGTCTATCTAATCACTGTCTATCTACAGTCCGGAACGCATTTAAAAATGATATTGAAAGTAGGGATGTGCGCCGAACCATTTTTGCCGGATTTGGATTTGGTTCTAATTCGTCGTCCGGCTTTGGATTTGGAGTTGCACACTGCGGTGACTGGCTTTGGATTTGGATTTGCATTTTTTGCCAAAATTTGCAAAAAATCTAAAATGACATAAATTGGGCTTTTTTTTTCTTCCTAGAGTGTTATTTACCTCAATAACATTAATTTCCAGTCATTTACAGTCAATTTAGACCACCTCACAGCTTAAATGATTGTTTTCACCATTATTGGTGAGCTGACTGGTTACCAAGCGTCAGAGCAGCGGCGCAGTGGCACAGACACCACAGTTTAAAGCACATCTATGAAACTATGCCACACAGCAGTGGCAGAAATTAAAGGTAGTGGAAGATGAAATTGTCCTTGGGCCCACCCACCCAGTCAGTGGGGTATGGCCAGCAGAGTCACAGTACTTGTATACACAGTGGGCTACATCCCAAGGAGACATAGTGCTTGTATACACACAGTGGGCTTATGCCCAGTCACGGAGCTTGTATAATACACACAGTGGGCCTATGCCCTGTCACAGAGCTTGTATAATACACACAGTGGGCTATGCCCCTTCACGGAGCTTGTATGCACTCACTGGGCTTATGCCCTGTCACGGAGCTTGTAGAACAGACACAGTGGGCTTTGCCCTTTCACGGAGCTAGTATGCACTCACTGGGCTTATACCCTTTCACGGAGCTTGTATTTTACACACAGTGGGCTAAGCCCAGTCACGGAGCTTGTATAATACACACAGTGGGCTAAGTCCAGTCACGGAGCTTGTATAATATCATAAATACACACAGTGGGCTAAGTCCAGTCACGGAGCTTGTATAATACACACAGTGGGCTATGCCCTTTCAAGGACCTTGTATGCACTCAGTGGGCTTATGCCCTGTCACGGAGCTTGTATAATACACTCAGTGGGCTATGCCCCTTCACAGAGCTTGTATGCACTCACTGGGCTTATGCCCTGTCACGGAGCTTGTATTATACACTCAGTGGGCTATGCCCTTTCACGGAGCTTGTATGCACTCACTGGGCTTATGCCCTTTCACGGAGCTTGTTTTATACACACAGTGGGCTAAGCCCAGTCACGGAGCTTGTATAATATTATAAATACACACAGTGGGCTAAGTCCAGTCACGGAGCTTGTATAATACACACAATGGGCTAAGTCCAGTCAAGGAGCTTGTTTAATACACACAGTGGGCTATGCGCTTTCAAGGAGCTTGTATGCACTCAGTGGGCTTATGCCCTTTCACAGAGCTTGTATAATACACTCACTGGGCTTATGCCCTTTCATGGACCTTGAATAATACACTCAGTATTATGCCCTTTCACGGAGCTTGTATAATAGACTCAGTGGGCTTATGCCCTGTCACGGAGCTTGTATTATACACACAGTGTGCTAAGCCCAGTCACGGAGCTTGTATAATACACACAGTGGGCTAAGCCCAGTCACGGAGCTTGTATAATACACACAGTGGGCTAAGCCCAGTCACGGAGCTTGTATTATACACACAGTGGGCTAAACCCAGTCACGGAGCTTGTGTAATACACACAGTGGGCTAAGTCCAGTCACGGAGCCTGTATAATACACACAGTGGGCTAAGTCCAGTCACGGAGCCTGTATAATATTATAAATACACACAGTGTGCTAAGTCCAGTCACAGAGCTTGTATAATACACACAGTGGGCTAAGTCCAATCACAGAGCTTGTATAATACACACAGTGGGCTAAGTCCAGTCACAGATCTTGTATAATACACACAGTGGGCTAAGCCCAGTCACGGAGCTTGTATAATACACACAGTGGGCTAAGCCCAGTCACAGAGCCTGTATAATACACACAGTGGGCTAAGTCCAGTCACGGAGCTTGTATAATATAAAAACACACAGTGGGCTAAGTCCAGTCATGGAGCTTGTATAATACACTCAGTGGGCTAAGTCCAGTCATGGAGCTTGTATAATACACACAGTTGGCTAAGTCCAGTCACGGAGCTTGTATAATACACACACAGTGGGCTAAGTCCAGTCACGGAGCACACAGTGGCAAGAACTACTCTCTCTAACTGTAATCTAACTCTAGATTCACTTCTCCCCTCTCTATCACTAACTAACTAAGCGTGACTGTTCCGTCTCATAGAGTCACGCGAAATGGGGCCGACAGCTGGGAGCCGCGCCTTTTGTAGAGGCCGAACATCACCCGGCTCTCGCGAGAATCCGACGCCGGCCGGGTGATGTTCGGCCTCGAGGTGGAATCCGAGTCAGGCGGGAAAACCCGAACTTGTGTTCGGGTGGATTCGGATTCCACTTGTTCGGGGCGATTCGGATTCCTCAGAATCCGAACCGCTCATCACTAATTGTAATAATTACACACTACAAAGGGGAATTCAAATGTTTTCGCTGGCGGCTCTGCCTAATGGGCGACCAATGGAACAATTCAATTGTTGCTCCATTTGGGCAAAATAGCGGCCAGCATTTCTGCTCGCACCCTGAGGTGGGGAGCAGAAATGTGCGAAAAGTCCGTGGTTTTGGCTCCCTAATGGGAGTTTGGGCTCTCTAACCAGGACTTTAGATGGGTTAAGTAATATTACTCAGTAAACCCTATCTTTTTGGGCGAGACATACGTGATAAAGCATGGGCGCCTAAAAACAATTGCTATCTCACTTTAGACAGGAGACAGGGCGCAATGAAACATTTGAATCTCCCCCACAGAACATCTAATTTCTCTATTGTTCTCCAAATTTAAGCACCGTGATGCTCATATTCCATGGATTGCTAGTAATACACTGGGCAAAATTAACACTGGGGCAGATGGGACTACGGCTTCAGACCTCCACAGCAAAATGGGCCCAACACCACAATGATTCGGCATTTGTGGAATCATTTTGTATATTACTTACAGTTTTTACACATGATATATAAGTTTAATGAAAAGTGGAATCTCAGTGTAGAGAATTAAAAAAAAATGGGAATTTTGTTTGCGCCAATTGGATATACACACTCTGTATACTCTATCATTTTGGGTTAGTTAGGAAAGATTACCATCATCCTAGGGAGCACCAACAAGATCCTTACACAGATACACCCAGGGAAAGGAGCGCAATACACACCCCCTCATCTGCATCACCATGATGGCATGATGAAGACCAGCTGGCCACGCGGTCATGGTTTATGGTCAGCCATAAACCATAGTTATTAAAACCGTATTTCTATTTTCTTAACAAAATGCTGATTTTTTTTTCTAATACATTTGGTGTTTAGGGACATATTAGGGCTGATAGTGCAGGGAGTGTATACGTCCACATGGCACTGACCACACCCGCACAGCGCTGGTCACACCTCCTCTGCTTCTCACAGGAGGCCCTTGATTATTTACCCATAATCCTGGCATGGGAACACAATCACTTTACCTATCCTCTTCTCTTAGACTGTGCAGACTTCACCGCGAAGGCGGCAATATACTGTAAGCACAATTGCTTAAATCATTGCGAACAGCATGTCCAAAACTGGTTTTGTTTGGCACAGCAGATCTTTTGTGCTGCATAAATTGAATTTTTTTTCTCCATTGAATCTGCAAAGTAAACAAAACTAAACTTAATTTTATGCAACATAACTCTATACTGCCCAAACAGCATTATCACAAAGTTCGACAAAGTCATTTACAGTCCTTTGTCAGATGGCCAATTCAATGCTTAGTCAGCGGACAGTACCTGGAAAATTCAGTAATGGACATACTGTATTTCAACTAGTTTTTTGAGGGTATAGAAAATGTAGAAAAAAAATTCTAAAAAAATCATCATGGATAACCTTGGAGAGCATTGCGGCATCACAGTGCTGGCGTTATGGCAGCTGTATCTGTGTGGAGTTTATATGTTCCCCATGTGTGCAATTATTCTGCCACATACCAAAGATATATGTAGATGAAATTAACCAAGTGTTCTTGTGCCCATGTGCTAAGGAGTATAGATTAGAAGGGCAGGGACTGATGCAAATTATTAAATAGTCTCTGCATTGATATGTAGTCGCTAAATAAACATCCAATAGTAATAAAAGTAGACAGTGTGAATTTGTATATCTCATAAATGTATACAGGTGTTAGACTTTTGTGAATATGGGTACTATTTCAGCCATGGTGCTTACTGCATGGCGATTGTAATTGAATTTTCTCTACGTGCTCAATTTTCCCACATTCCAAAAACACATTAAATAAAATTATAAAATAAATATAATACATTTGCATACGTGCAGAAGGGTATTTAGGTAAAATAGTACACTGGGGCAGTGACTACAGTGATTTTATATATATATATATATTAGAGATGAGCGGTTCGGATTCTGTGGAATCCGAACCGCTCCGAACATTGGGGATCCGAGTCCACCCGAACCCTGTTCGGGTGTTCACCGCCTGACTCGGATCCCCGTTCGGGGCCGAACGGCGGCCGCCTGATGTCGGATTCTCACTAGAGAATCCGACATCAGGTCTCCTCGCGTGTAGGGCAGAGCGCAGTGATAGCGCTCTGCCCTACACAGACACAGACACACAGCCGCCAGCGGCAGCTGTGTGTTTGTTACAGCAGCCAATGAGAGTCACACAGACTCTCATTGGCTGCTGCACGGAGGGAGCCGGCTGGAGCTCACACATGAGCTCCGTCTTCCGGCTCCCTCCTCAGCGTGTGACAGAGCGGACGGCGCGGGAGCGGGGATACAGGTAAGTTTTATTTTTTTTATTTTTTTACTTGTCAAAGGTCCGGGGGCGCTACTGGGGGGGGGGGTCTGCACTACTGGGGGGGTCTGCTACTGGGGGGGGGCTATACTACTGGGGGGGCCATACTACAGAGGGGCCTGCTACTGGGGGGGCTATACTACTGGGGGGGGGTCTGCACTACTGGGGGGGGTCTGCTACTGGGGGAGGCAATACTACTGGGGGGGCCATACTACAGAGGGGCCTGCTACTGGGGGGGCTATACTACTGGGGGGGGGTCTGCTACTGGGGGGGCCATACTACTGGGGGGATCTGCACTATTGGGGGGCCATACTACAGAGGGGCCTGCTACTGGGGGGGGCTATACTACTGGGGGGGTCTGCACTACTGGGGGGGGTCTGCTACTGGGCAGGGCTATACTACTGGGGGGCCATACTACAGAGGGGCCTGCTACTGGGGGGGGCTATACTACTGGGGGGGGTCTGCTACTGGGGGGGCCATACTACTGAGGGGCCTGCTACTGGGGGGGGCCATACTACTGGGGGGGCCTACTACAGGGGGGGCCATACTACAGGGGGGGCCCATACTACAGGGGGGGCTACTACTGGAGCAGCCTACTACTGGGGGGGCCTGCTACTGGGGGAGCCATACTACTGGGGGAGCCATACTACAGGGGGGGCCCATACTACAGGGGGGGCTACTACTGGAGCAGCCTACTACTGGGGGGGCCTGCTACTGGGGGAGCCATACTACTGGGGGAGCCATACTACTGGGGGGGCATACTACTGGGTGGCATGCTAATGGGGGGCATACTACTGGGGGGGCCTGCTAATGGGGGACATACTACTGGGGGGGCCTGCTAATGGGGGGCATACTACTGGGGAGCATTCAACTGGGGGCACTGCATAGTGGACCGTACTACTAAGGGGACTGCATAGGGGGCACCACTGCTGGGGGACATTGTGTAAGGGACACCGCTACTGTGGGCATTGTGTAAAAGGGTCACTACTGTGGGCATTGTGTAAAAGGGGCACTACTGTGTGTCGTAACATAAATAAGAGACACTACTTTATGGTGTAATGTGAATCAGGCCCTATGTGCGGTGTAATGCTAATAAGATTGTGCACTGTGACTCCTAGGGCCGTAGCCCACTTTGTAAACAAGTACTGTGACTCTGCTGGCCGTACCCCACTGGGTGGGTGCACTACTTTTCATTTCTGCCACTGCTGTGTGGCAATGTGTCATAGATGTGCTTTATACTGTGGTGTCTGTGTCGTTGTGCCGCTGCTTTGTCGCTTAGTAACCAGTCAGCTCACTGCAACCTTTGGCCAATAATGTTGAAAACAATATTATAAGCTGTGATATGGTCTAAATTGACTGGAAATTAATGTTATTGAGGTTAATAATACTCTAGGAAGAAAAAAAAGACCAATTTATGTGATTTTAGCTTTTTTTGTCAATTTTTGTAAAAAAATCCAAATCCAAATCCAAATCCAAAGCCAGTCACCGCAGTTTGGCAAATCCAAATCCAAATCCAAAGCCGGACGACGAATTAGAACCAAATCCAAATCCAAATCCGGCAAAAATGGTCCGGCGCACATCCCTAATATATATATATATATAATATTTATATATAACAAATTGTAAAATGCTCAGGAGAAATAAAAAGAAACCTTGATGAATAGACTCATGCGGAATGTGGTTGATATAGGCAATGCGGTTTCTGTTGGCGACAAACAGCATTCCTCCACAGAAATGATTTTGCACACTGTGACCTTCAGGTCTCTGCTTTGATTGCTATTTGCTGTTGATTCAGTTGTGTTTAGAGTGGACAATATTTTCCATCAGTCTACACAACAAATTATAACTAGCCTTCCAGCACAGCTTTTGTTCTATTAACGAACAGAAACAACACATATCACTTAAAAGAGACACACACTTAATAGCTCAGAATAATTGCTCATTTGTGATATTTTAAATTGTGCGCAAAGCTCTCAACACTCTTTAGGTGTCAGGTACTACTATTACACTTAGGTTCAAAACTGGCACTCAACTGACATAATCATTTCACAATTAGCTGTCTAGTTCATGTTTCCAGTGTGGTTTAGTGCTAATTTTGTACCATAGTGCAATGTACAGTCAGTAAATCATACTTCCCTACTCTCCCGGAATTCCTGGAAGACTCCCAGATTTCCAGGGAAAGTGCACAACCCTCCTGGATCCTGTACATTTCTCCTGTGGCATAACGCAGTGATTTGTGGCATTTTATCATGGGGGGGTGGGAATGTAATGAAATGATTCTGGCTGATAATTCTCACTTCGCTGCTCGGTCCTACTCCCTGACTCTCCATTGTACTTATAGATAATTTGTACAAAATATGAGTGCGTTATTTATTTCACACCTTAAACTTATACAGGTCAGGTGTCCTTTGCCTGTGGCAGTGGGGAGCTAGGCATAAAAAGAAATAAAAATCACTGCAATCACAGTTTTCAACAGTGTGTAATCCACGCTTGCCGACTTTCTGGCTGCCCCTTCCGGGAGGGAGCAGCCAGATCGGCATGACAGGGGGCGTGGCCAGCACAAGAAGGCGGGGCCGGCCAGACTATGAGTATTTGTGGGCGGGGGCGAGGGGACACGATCGCGTCATTTTGGCCGATAATACAGGCATTGTTAAGCAGGAGGCGGGGCCAAATTGACGCGATCCAGCGTGAATCGTGTCACCGCCCCCTCCGATGCGGGGGTTTCAAAGGTAAATGCGGGGGTGGATAGGAGGGGTGGGCAGAAAACGAGTGGATTGCCTGCCTTCTCGGGAGGCCGGGAGAGGTACCCGATTTTCGGGAGGCTCCCAACCAAATTGGGAGGGTAGGCAAGTGTAATCCCTGAATCATAAACCAGGCCCAGTAGCAGAGAGTTTGGTTTCTGCTTTAACTAGGAGACACAGGTGTGGATTCCCCCTCATGTAATAAAAACTAGGCTGGATCCTCTTTAGTGGTCTAATGCAAAAAACATTGCTCTTGCAGGCTGCCCTTAGCTGTGGGTAATTAACATGACTAGTACCTTTGGAGTGACAATTTGTGGCTTTATTTACTGTACTGTATGTTTACTTTTGGTATATTAGTCTTAGGAACTTGTGTCCATTAAGCTAGGGCCTATAAAGTGTCACTCCAATGGTACCAATCTTGATCAGTAGGCTGGCCCGCACAGTTCAGAAGGTGGCAGGGAAGACCATAGAGATGCCAGCCTGACATCTCGCCGTCATACACCAGATCATGGTGTGCGTGTACGGCGCGTGCGACATATCGTTACATCGCATCACACTGTCGCTGGGTCACACATCGTATAGTGTCTACCCAGCTCTACAATTACGATGTAATAAGTAGACTGTAAGCAGGTTATCATTCTAAATGCTAAAAATATGTAAAAAAAAATGTTCTTTTTAATTGCAGACTTCCGAAAGACGAGATTAATTAGTGCTTGCATATTCAAAAAAAGTAGCATAATGAATGATTTCTTTTCCATCCGAAAGTGTAGTAGACGCATAACAATTTTTTTGTATGTGTAATATGTCATAATTCTGTATTTCTTTTAAATAACAGTACTAGAGACAAATATTGGCACTTCAAAGCCTTACATTTTGCTGTAATATAATGTCTCATGGAAGAAATATGATTATGGTAATTTTTCTTTGATTTTTTCTTAAACAAAATGTTTTTTAAGCAGCTGCTAAAACTTTGAAAAAAAATATTGTAATATAAAGGAAGAACATAGAAAGTATTCTGGGGATGGACAGATTGCTAACATGCTCTAGGGCATAATGAGATCCCAACACAAAGGCTACAGATGGGGTATAGACAGGGGCGCCGAGAGGGGGGGGGGAGCGGGTACAGATTAGCCAGGCCTGGGCTTCCTGAGGGGCCCGGCGGGGGCCCGGGTCCGACGCCGCCCCCCCTCCCTCACAGCAGCCCAGCACACAGCGTGTGCTGAGCTGCAGTTGGAGACTGCTCGTGGCTGCTGAGCAGCAGCCACAGCAGTCTCCTATGCCTGTGCGGGGGAGCGATCACACTGATCGCGCCCCCCTGGCATTGCGCCGGGCTGAGGGGGCTCAGAGCGCCCCCCTCCCCGGCGAAGCGGCGCTGCAAATCTTCTTTATTTCTTTTTTTTTCGGCAAGGGGCCGTGGCCATGCCACCCGAGATTAGGCCACGCCCCCTATTACCGGGGCCCGCCTTGGCTCTTGGCGGCCCTGGGTATAGAGGAACATGCATCAAGCCTTCTGAAGAGTGGAGAAAAAAACGGCTGGTGAAGTTGCTCACACAACCAGTCAGCTTCTAGCTAGCATTTATCAAGTACATTCTATAAAATGAAAGTTAGAAGCTGATTGGTTGCTATGAGCAATTTCCACTCTTTAGAAGGACTGTCTCCTCCTCTTGGCCTAGTATCCAGTTTGATCTAAGGGGGAGATGTATCAAGCCTTGGAAAGAGATACATTGGAGAAGTTGCCCAAAGTAATCAGTCTCTGTCATTTATGTAGCGCACACTTTGACATGGCCATTCACAGCTGTAACCAGGGCCGGAGCTACCATTAGGCAACCTTAGGCAGCCGCCTAAGGGCGCCGGCCACTGGAGGGCGCCGCTGAGTCCACATAAAAAAAAAAATGAATTGCATTATTCATGGCTGAGTGGCATATAATGAATTTGTGGCACACGCTGTGTGGCATATTAAGAATTTGCGGCAGTGTTAAGAGGTACATTTGATTTTGGCGCTCTGCTGTGTGTAATATTCTATATAGTATATTATGAAATTGGGACACTGCTGTGTGGCATGTTATTTAACTAGGTAGACTAGTGCATGGCATATTATGAATTAGAGGGAGTAGGGGCGGTTGGTGAAATGTTGCCTAGGGCGTCTGGAAACCTTGCACCGGCCCTGGCTGTAACTAGGGGTGTGTGAGCGGTGCTGCTGCACAGGGTGTAGGGCCCTGGAGTTGGCACCGTCACTACCCCACGGCACCTACATGCTGCTTGCAGCGTGCGTGGAATGACATCCTGCAGCCAGTAGCACTGTAGCTCTGGCACACACCCTGCAGCCTGAAGCGCATACTTAGTACATTCGGGGAAAAGCTCTACTTCCTAGAGTTGGTGGCCCCGCCCCCTAGATGAGATCATAATATCATGAGTTAACTGTTTATTAGGGGTGTGCACCGGCCACTTTTCGTGTTTTGTGTTTTGGTTTTGGATCTGGATCTTTCTTCGTGTTTTGGATCTGGATTGGTTTTGCCAAAACCACCCTTCTGTGTTTTGGGTTCTGGGTTTTGTGTTTTGGATCTGTATTTTTTTTTTAAAAAGCATAAAAACAGCTAAAATCACAGAATTTGTTGGTTTCTCTGCTCCTATGCTATTATTAACCTCAATAACCTTAATTTCCACTCATTTCCAGTCTATTCTGAAAACCTCACACCTCACAATAGTGTTTTCATGTCCAAAAGGTTGCACCGAGGTAGCTGGATGACTATGCTAAGCGACACGAGTGGGCGGCACAAACACGTGACCCATCTAGGAGTGACACTGCAGTGGCAGACAGGATGGCAGTTAGAAAAACTAGGCCCCAAACTGTACATAATGCAAAGAAAAAAAAGAAGTGCAAGATGGAATTGTCCTTGGGCCCTCCCACCCACCCTTATGTTGTATAAACAGGACATGCACACTTTAACAAATCAATCATTTCAGCGCCAGGGTCTGCCACACAACTGTGGCTGAAATGATTGGTTCGTTTGGGCCCCCACAAAACAAGCTGGCAATTAATGTGTCCCTGCACAAACTGGCTCTACGGAGGCAAGATGTCATCCTCATCCTCCTCATCCACCGATTCCTCACCCTCTTCAGTGTGTACATCCTCATCCTCACAAAGTATTAACTCGTCCCCACTTGAATCCACCACCACAGGTCCCTCTGTACCTTCTGGAGGCTGGTCTCCCTGGAAGAGCTGATAATTCATTTTGATGAACATCATCTTCTCCACATTCTGTGGAAGCAACCTCCTACGCCTTTCGCTGACAAGGTTCCCGGCTGCACTAAACACTCTTTCGGAGTACACACTGGAGGGGGGGCAACTCAGGTAAAATAGAGCCAGCTTGTACAGGGGCCTCCAAATTGCCTCTTTTTCCTGCCAGTACAGGTATGGACTGTCTGACATGCCTACTTGGATGCTGTCACCGATGTAATCCTCCACCATTCTGTCAATGGTGACAGTATCATATGCAGTGACAGTAGACATGTCAGAAATTGTTGCCAGGTCCTTCAGTCCGGACCAGATGTCCAAACTTGGTCCTGCCTGCCCTGCATCACCGCCAGCGGGTTGCTTAGGATACCTAAGTTTTTTCCTGGCAGCCCCAGTTGCGGGAGAAAATGAAGAAGGAGCCGTTGACGTGTCACGTTCCGCTTCAGCTGACAGTGTGTTCACCAGCAGGTCTTTGCACCTCTGCAGGCTTGTGTCGGCCGGAAAGAGAGACACCACATAGGCTTTAAACCTAGGATCAAGCACGGTGGCCAAAATGTAGTGGTCTGATTTCAACAGATTGACCACCCTGGAATCCTGGCAAAGCGAATGAAGGGCTTCATCCACAAGTCCCACATGCCGAGCGGAATCGCTCCGTCTTAGCTCCTCCTTCACTTTCTCCAGCTGCTTCTGCAAAAGCCTGATGAGGGGAATGACCTGACTCAAGCTGGCTGTGTCTGAACTGACTTCACGTGTGGCAAGTTCGAAGGGCTGGAGAACCTTGCACAACACGGAAATCATTCTCCACTGCGCTTGAGTCAGGTGCATACCCCCTCCTTTGCCTATGTCATAGGTGGATGTATAGGCTTGTATGGCCTTTTGCTGCTCCTCCATCCTCTGAAGCATATAGAGGGTTGAGTTCCACCGCGTCACAACCTCTTGCTTCAGGTGATGGCGGGGCAGGTTCAAGAGTGTTTGCTGGCGCTCCAGTCTTCGGCACGCAGTCGCTGAATGGCGAAAGTGGCCAGAAATTTTTCGGGCCACCCAAAGCGTCTCCTGCACGCCCCTGTCGCTTTTCAGAAAATTCTGCACCACCAAGTTTATTGTGTGAGCAAAACATGGGACGTGCTGGAATTTGCCCAGATGTAATGCCCGCACAATATTGGTGGCGTTGTCAGATATCACAATCCCCAGGAGAGTTTAAGTGGGGTAAGCCACTGGGCGATGATTTCCCTCAGTTTCTCTAAGAGGTTGTCGGCGGTGTGCCTCTTACTGAAACCGGTGATACACAGCGTAGCCTGCCTTGTAACGAGCTGGCGTTTCTGAGATGCTGCTACTGGTGACGTCACAGTCATATAGTCCTTAGTCTGCCCTGTTCCACTTGTCCACATGTCCGTGGTTAAGTGGACATTGTGTACAACGGCATTTTTCAGGACCCTGAGGACACTTTTTCTGACGTTTCTGTACAGTCTCGGTATCGCCTGCCTAGTGAAGTGGAATCTAGACGGGATTTGGAACCGGGGACACACTACCTCCATCAATTGTCTAAATCCCACTGCACTAATGGCGGATACCGGACACACGTCTAACACCAACATAGCAGTCAAGGCCTCAGTTATACGTTTTGCTTCAGGATGACTGCTGTCGTACTTCATCCTCCTCGCTAAGGACTGTTGGAGGGTCAATTGTTTAGTAAAAGTAGTGGTGTTCCTACTTCCTCTCTGGGATGATGAACGACTCCCAGCAGCAGCAACAGCAGCAGCGGCAGCAGTAGGCGTAGCAATGCAGGATCCTCCAGAGGAATCCCGGATAGGAGAGTCAGTCATGCCAGTGACATGGCCTGCAGGACTACTTCCGATCCTGACTAAGGAGGAAATTGACGAGGAGGGAGTTGACGGTGTGGTTTGCAGGCGCTTGGATACAACAGGACAACGGGATTTAGGTGTCCCTGGACTGCTTACGGTCTTAGCCAAAGTTTCTGAACTTGACAGTAACTTATTATGAACGCGCTGCAGGTGCCGTATAAGGGAGGATGTTCCTAGGTGGTTGACGTCCCTACCCCTACTTATTTCACCTTTACATATGGTACATATGGCAAGACAGTTGTTGTCCGGATTTGGATAGAAATATTGCCAGACCAAAGAGGTGGAATGTTTGGTCTTCTGCCCAGGCATGACCGTGATGGGCTTTTTCATCCCACGGACAACAACTGTCTCCCCCGGAGCCTGATTTAAACAAACCACATCACCATCAGAATCCTCCTCGCCAACTTCCTCCTCAGCGCCAGCTACACCAGTATCCTCATCCTGTTGTACTTCAACAGTGACATCTTCAATTTGCATATCAGCAAGTGGACTGTGGGTGCTCCTTTCAGCACTTGCAGGGGGCGTGCAAATGGTGGAAAGAGCCACCTCTTCCCGTCCAGTGCTGGGAAGGTCAGGCATCGCAACCACCACCACACTTGGACTCTCCTTGGGGATTTGTGATATCTTCTTAGAAAGCACAGTTCTTCGCTGTGCTTTTGCCAGCTTAACTCTTTTGATTTTTTTAGTGGGAGGAGGGCTTCCATCGTCATGTGAAGCTGAACCACTAGTCATGAACATACTAGGGATCGACCTTAGCCGTTCCTTGCCACTCCGTGTCGTAAATGGCATATTGGCAAGTTTACGTTTCTCTTCAGCTGATTTAAATGTCTTTTTCAAGGTCATTTTCCTGAACTTTGCCATTTGGGATTGTATGTGCCCTCTACTATGACATTGGGCATCGGCCTTGGCAGACGACGTTGATGGCATGTTATCGTCTATGTCATGACTAGTGGCGGCAGCTTCAGCACTAGGAGGAAGTGGTTCTTGATCTTTCTCTATTTTATTTTTATCGGAGAAAGTTTGGTCCTCCATTTATGTTATATCGATTTGATATATACGTGCGGCTAAACACAGAAAATAATTTTTTTTTTGGTTTGGACTGGAGTGTACTTTGGGGGTTACAGCACCCTTTAACGGTCAAGCCAGCCGGCCCTTTACTTATGACACAGGCGCACTCTTGGCACTACTTTGTTGATGCACGTGCGGCTACTGCGCACACAATTCACAAACACAGAAAATATTTTTTTTTTGGTTTGGACTGGAGTGTACTTTCGGGGGTTACAGCACCCTTAACGGTCAAGCCAGCCGGCCCTTTACTTATGACACAGGCGCACGCTTGGCACTACTTTGTTGATGCACGTGCGGCTACTGCGCACACAATTCACAAACACAGAAAATAATATTTTTTTTGGTTTGGACTGGAGTGTACTTTGGGGGTTACAGCACCCTTTAACGGTCAAGCCAGCCGGCCCTTTACTTATGACACAGGCGCACGCTTGGCACTACTTTGTTGATGCACGTGCGGCTACTGCGCACACAATTCACAAACACAGAAAATAATTTTTTTTTGGTTTGGACTGGAGTGTACTTTCGGGGGTTACAGCACCCTTTAACGGTCAAGCCAGCCGGCCCTTTACTTATGACACAGGCGCACGCTTGGCACTACTTTGTTGATGCACGTGCGGCTACTGCGCACACAATTCACAAACACAGAAAATAATTTTTTTTTTGGTTTGGACTGGAGTGTACTTTCGGGGGTTACAGCACCCTTTAACGGTCAAGCCAGCCGGCCCTTTACTTATGACACAGGCGCACGCTTGGCACTACTTTGTTGATGCACGTGCGGCTACTGCGCACACAATTCACAAACACAGAAAATATTTTTTTTTTTGGTTTGGACTGGAGTGTACTTTCGGGGGTTACAGCACCCTTAACGGTCAAGCCAGCCGGCCCTTTACTTATGACACAGGCGCACGCTTGGCACTACTTTGTTGATGCACGTGCGGCTACTGCGCACACAATTCACAAACACAGAAAATAATTTTTTTTTTGGTTTGGACTGGAGTGTACTTTCGGGGGTTACAGCACCCTTTAACGGTCAAGCCAGCCGGCCCTTTACTTATGACACAGGCGCACGCTTGGCACTACTTTGTTGATGCACGTGCGGCTACTGCGCACACAATTCACAAACACAGAAAATATATTATTTTTTTAGCACTTGGGGGGAGCACCCCTGATGGACAGAGCACCCCCTGGACAACACTACAGCACCTCTTTAGGACTGGGACACTGCACAGGACTTTGGAGTGGACACAGCCCCTATGGAGAACTGACTGCACAACACAGTCCAGCCAGCCCCTATGGACTTTGAAGTAGTGGACACAGCCCCTATTAACAACAGCAGCACAGCACAACACAGCCAGCCCCTATGGACTTTGAAGTAGTGGACAACAGCAGCACTACACTACACTACACTACACAGCCCTAACTCCCACCCTCCCTCTTCACTGTCCACAGCCGAGTGAGAAAATGGCGCCGACGTGGGTACCTTATATAGGATCCAAAACCCGCGAGACTCGGAAGGCGGGATGATGACGTTTTGCCTCGATTTCAGATCCGAGTCAGGCGGGAAAAGTCGAGCCTGATTCGGATCGGACTCGGATCGGGGGGGCTCGGGGGGGTTCGGATTTCAGAAATCCGAACCCGCTCACCCCTACTGTTTATGGGCAGGGCTGGTACAGTCAGAATAGAGCAATGTACTGGTACTGTAACAGATGCTGATTATAGTTGCTTTTGGCAAAATCTCCACTTTATCTCTCTCCAAGGCTTGATACATCTCACTGTAAACGACTCCATCCCTTGATAACTGCTGTAACACAGCCCAGCACCTGGAAGAGGATGTTTCACTATTGCTCCTGACCTTCTCATTCAGTTTTCCTACTTTAGTTCTTTTTCTTGCTCTTACCATTGTCTCTTATTTGGTTCCCTGCATTTAGGGATCTCTTGCTTTTGTCTCTGGGCTATATTCCTGCTACTACCTCTAACTTAAATTGGCACTACAATATTAATATGTCCTGCCATTGAATTACCATTGTGTGCTGTATTTGTTTTTTGCGTCTGACACTTCACCTCTACCTTATATCTTATTTCTGCCCATTCTCTGGGCCTGATTCAGAGTCGCATGCAATCCGCACACAATGCCGATGTTCACATAGTTGAGCAATTTTTTGCAATTGCGCATGTACAAAATGTTTTGAAAACGATGACGCTTGCATTATGTACAATGGCGCTGTTGCAATCGGGACAGACAGTATCAGAAATATTGCGGAAAAGTGATGGACATTCCTGGGCGGTGGCTGCTAGTGCACGCAATATGGTCTGTTCAGTGGGCATAATGGGAGTGTCGCTGGCCACATGCATACAAGGCCATGGTCAGGCAAAGAAACTGCACCTGCTTTAGGGATGGGGCAGGATTAGATGGAATATAAGGATGCACCAATCGGTACTACTATCAGCAGAGTAAGCGGTGATAGCATACTGAGTGACACAACCTGCTAGGGTTAATGAGGCTATCCCTATGAAATCAGAGTTGCCTACCCTCCCGATTTTAGCGGGAGGCTCCCGGTTTCTAATGTAGCCTCCCGCTACCTCAACTCCCGGTTTTTGGGAGCCATTGAACTGCGCATGCGCGATTCTGGAAATGTCAGGGAGTGCGGCCTACAGGGGACATCATAGAGTCACGACGCGTGATGCCATCTTACCTAAAGGCCGGCCACCGCGGGGTTGTGGGTAGCGGTGGCCGGCGCTAGTCAGATGTGTGCATACAGTGTGCTTGGGCGGATGGAGCCTGGTAGCAGCGCTGCATTGATTGGGACAGCAGCGCAGGTGTTGGGCACCTGTGAGAAGCTGCATGGAGACTCAGACCACACACCACAGTGTCTGTCTCCAGCAGAAGTGGCCGTAGCAGCGGATCCCTCCCACTCTCCTTACTGCACATGGGAGCCGCGGGGACTGAGACCTGGTGGAGGAGGAGCTGACCCGGTGCAGAGAGAAGCTCTGGTCTGGCGGAGAGAGCGCTGTTTGGTGGTGGCTGGGTCTGGGAGCTCGGTGGAGAGGCTGGAGGAGGAGAAGTGCCCGGACCCAAGGTGAGTGCACTAACGTTTGTGTGTGTGTAGGGCATCTAGCAGTGTGTGTGTGTTTGGGGAATTTAGTAATGTGTGTGTGTAGGGCATCTAGTAATGTGAATGTGTGTCTTTATGTGTGTTTGTGTAGGGCATCTAGTAGTGTGTGTGTGTGTGTGTGTGTGTGTGTTTGGGGCATCTAGTAATGTGTGTGTGTGTATTTAGGGCATCTAGTAATGTGTGTGTGTGTGTGTGTATATAAAGGCAATCTAGTAATGTGTGTGTGTATTTAGGGCATCTAGTAATGTGTGTGTGTGTGTGTGTGTAGGGCATCTAGTAATGTGAATGTGTGTGTGTGTGTGTGTATAGGTGTAAGGCATCTAGTAGTGTGTGTGTGTGTGTGTCGGGCATCTAGTAATGTGAATGTGGCAGGGCAGATATATATTAATGTCAGTGGGTGAGTCAGGGTCTCAGTTAATAGGAATATATACGCCCATAGGTGGAGCTAGACACGCCCTTTTGGGCCAGGCGGGCCACGCCCACTCAACGGCAGTGCAGCGCATTTTATAGCAATCTCCCTGAAAGTATTTTTCAAAAGTAGGCAAGTATGTATGAAATGCGAGCAGACTTACTGGGAGCAGTAGTCCCCCAGACAGAAAATTAATCCAGGGTATATTCCACTTTGGCCAATGTACATGTGGGGTCCACATGTCGTACAGCTTAATCAGTTCTTAGATTTATTGAATCAGGTAGAACAGCAAGGAGCATATGACACAGGGGTATCACCGGTGTACATTAACAGCGGTATGCAGAATAAAGAAGTCTTTGAACATTTGGCCAAATGGATGTATACAGGGGAAGGAGTTTGTAGCGCCATTTGCATAAACTCGCAGATGGGCGACCACTAATAGACGCTGCTGCAGATGCTTTTGCGTGCGTCTCTGAATCAGGCTCTCTGGGCCTGATTCAGAGCCGCTCGTAAGCGGCCGCTCGTTTGTTCTGACCGATGTTCGCACATCTGCGCATGCGTACAGATTTTAATACGCATGCGCGAACCAGTCTGTGCGGCCAAAATCATTTGTTCGCTAAATAGCGAATGCATGTTATTTTGAGTGACAAGAGTAGGCGTATGTGGGTGGCAACAGGGGAAGGTGCTTGAAAACGGGGAGTGGAAATCAGAACGCAGGCAGCTTAAAGGTCAAAACGGGCGTTTTAAGGGTGTGCATAATTAATACAGCAGCGTCATTGACCACGTCACTGGGTTATTTTATAGTCAGAACTGCTCGCAAATTTGTGGTAGCAAACACCAGCCCCAAGAATAGCGAGCAGTTCATACGCTGTTCGATGTACTCGATTAATCTAATAAATGACGTATGGTGCGAGCGGCCAGGGGGCGTCTTTTTCAAATTTACAACCGCAAGTTTTGTTCGCTCGTTCAGACATAGAGGCGTCAACAGACCGCAAAGAGCGAACGGTTCATTTGAATAGCCACCCCTTTTTGTTGAACGAACGACCGCAAATAGCGACCGGCTCTGAATCAGGCCCTCTGTCTTTTCTCTTGTAAGTCCCCAAGGTTTATCATATCTCTGCATTTTGCTTATCCTGCTTACTGTATCCTATGTTGTGCAAAGAAATAAAAGGTGTCTGAGTGCAAATCCACAACAAGTGTATTTTGTAGAAAAGGCCGTGTAGCAGCTCTACAGCGTAGCAAAGGGCAAAAGCTCCTAAATAAATTAGATAATAAAGGAAAAAAGTGTAGAGCGCTTATATGTTCTTATACACAATTAATATACAGTAAGGTTAACCACAGGGCTTAAAAGAATCTAATGAACCAGCTCAGATAAAACACCATATTTTTCGTTCAATTTAGCTTCTTATACATATCGCAGATATTAGCGAAAGGCCGCTCATAGTGTACTAGAGACGCTGAGCTATGACATTTACCACACAGGAATTGTCTGTGTTATGACCGCATCCACGACAAACGTATGTATTATCATTATCAGTGTCCATCCTGTTCCAACAAGCACAACAGATTCCTAGTTGCCTGTGTTCTCATTTTAGTTACACATAGGGCCTGATTCAGACCCACTCGCGAGCGCACAGTCGATGGTGGCCCAGTGCGCCCTTCACTCGCTCTGGAGCTCGCAGAAAAACGGGGTGGCTGTTGATGTTGATCGACAGCTCGCCCCGTTTTGTACTGTGAATAGAGGCTGTGAGCATGCGCATGGCATCTATTCTTGCTCTGCATTCCCACTGCTCTGCATAGCAGAGCAGCGGTGTATGCTTCCCCCAACTCCCCCCCCCCACCGCGGGACACTGCGGCCCGTGGGTGGGACAGCTGGACAGTCCCAGAAAAACGGGACTGTTCCACTGAATGCGGGACAGTTGGGAGGTATGCATAATGGGATGGGTGATTCTGAGTTGGGAGCAAAGTAAAACAAGCTTTGGAACAAACCATGTTTCAATGCCACCAGCCGTGCATCTGAATGTGCAAGGACTGAGACTCCCACTTTCAGTGTCTCCAGACGCCGAAGTCTTGCTTTATGCGTCTTTAGACGCCACCATCGGTCGCACCATTGAAACTTTCACCAGCCCTGTGCTAGGTGCAGATCATCCGTCAAAGGGCCATATTTCTGAACAAGTTTTATCACTCAAAACAAGTGATAAATGTCACTGTGTATGATAAATTGTGCTCCAGTCAATCAGCTCCCAACTATCATTTTTCAAACAGATGAGTTAGGAGCTGATTGGCTTGAGGACCATTTATCATACACAGTGAGTTTTATCACTCGTTTTGAGTGATAAAATGCGTTGATAAATGAGGCCCTGAGTATGACCTCTAGTGTGAGCAATTTACCGTGTCTGTAAGCAACCACTTTCAGCAACATGATCGTGATGGTCCAATAATATACCTATACTACACTACATCTGCATCTGATTATTCTCCCCATTCTGCCCACTTCACTAGGAAGTGGACGGAATGCGGGAGAAGTCCCTACACTGCCGGGGGTGCGGGGGGTTACCCGAAAAATTGGGAGCCTCCCAACATTTGTAATTTTAGCCTACCGCACTCCCAAAAAGTGGGTGTGTGCTATCGGCAAAGGGGCTTGGCCTCACGACACGCCTCAGTTTCCATCACTCAGGGGGCGAGTCCAGCACTTTTGGAGATGCTGAGCTGCCCCCAGGCTCTCCCCTCACAGTGAAGAGATGCCGTACGAATTCACCCACTGCTCTGCTCTGTAATGCTATGCAGAGCAGCGGTCAGAGTGATCTCCCTCAACTTCCCCCCACCGCAGGACACTGCAGCCCACGGGTGGGACAGCGAGACAGTCCCTGAATAGCGGGACAGTTGGGAAGTATGGAGCTGGCGGTCTCTGAATTAGGCCCAGTGTTTTATACTTTGTATACTCTGTAAAATATGTGTATGAGATATACACGACACTTGCTTTCGATGCTTTACCGGTGTCAACCAATGAACCGGCCCCTGATTGTCTATTTTATATCTACAAATAAATTGACAACTCAGATGAATCCTTTAGTTAATTTAATATTTTGGATGAAAGGACTTTATTTGATCCATCGTCACTGGTGATTTTGTATGCGATTTTTGATTACTTCTTGCAGCCAGTTTTCCTATTACATCCCATACAGTGAAATGACTAACAAGCCAACAGATCTGTCTGTGGGGCCTATTCATCATACCTAAACTTTCTCTGGAGGTAATTAGGTTTAGAACTCGCATGGAGTTCTACCTAATTACGAGAGGAATCCATCATTCCTCCTCTCCATAACTATCTATTTCCAAAAGCTGTCATTTTTATGATGACAGCTTTTCAGGAAATAGATAGTTATCACTCTCTACTCTAATTTACCGCAGCTGGAATCAGTGCTGCGCATGCGCTATTACATTCTTTAACCCAGTTCAATGCGCAGCACTACCTACAGCTGTGGTCATTTTGTGTGTCCCCCTCCGCTCACCTACCCCCCGTCCCCGACTTACCTGCTCGCGCAGCAGCCTCAGGTTCCCTCTGCTATGCTGTCATGTGTTCTCCCAAACAGAACTCAGTAGTTTAAAAAAAAATAAATTTTTTTTTTTTTCTAAACTTTATTGTGTTCTGCTGGGGAGAACACATGACAGCATAGCAAACGGAGCCAGAGGAGAGACCAGAGCGCCAGAGGAAGACGCCGGGGGACCTGCCCAGCTGTAAGCAGGTGTTACCTACTATATGCCACCTCATTGGCATATAGTAGGTAACACCTGATGAATACCATAATTTACATATCCCCATACTAATGTATGGGGAGTGTGGAAATTAACGCAGGGGTACTTAACCAGGAGATATCAGTGATATCTCCTGTGCTATGTGTGTTCATGAATACTAAAATAACGTCAATTAAGGAAAATGTCCTTAAAAACGATATTTTAGTGTTGATGAATAGGCCCCTGTATTACAAATGACACTTACACAGAATATTCCAGGAAATATTTTTATTGTGAACCAGAAGGATCTTAAAGTACATTTTCAAACTCATAATTCATTATTTTTCTGCATATTTAATAATATTAATAAAAAAATGAGTACTTGGTATAACCACCTTTTGCTGCACTATCAGCTTTAAGTCTGTTGGGTCAGTTTCTAACAAGTTTGCACATATAAGTTTGTGCTTATGTTTAAGAGCTCCATCCAATAAGTAGAGAATTCTGAGCTGAATCTCCTTAGCAGTATATCATATCAAGAAAGATCTCCAATGTGGTGGATATATGCCTGCTATTGTTTATCTTTGTGAGTGCATTTTATTAATATTAAATTCAAAAGACTGTATTGCATTATTTTTTTGCGATTTTCTGGTGTTTAATTTTAAGGCTACTTCCTTATGGACAGAAGAGTTTTTTAAGAAGAAGAGAGAACTCTTAACGATTACTCTGAATAGTAAGACTCTTTACTATATCACTTTGGGTGATCAAAATAGGAATTACTCTTGGTTATTAAGGGCACACTATAAGCGCCATTGTGAATACATATTATTTACAACTAATACGTAGATTACCTATGTCAATAATTATTTTACAAACATCAATCAGTAGCATCCAATAACTCCTCTCAGGAGCTTTTATGGGAGTAAATAAAAAACAGAGAAGACATATTTCCCTGCAAAATATTGATTGTGTCCCCTTGGTTGAACAGTGCTGATCTACATACCCACGCACTACTCGTTGCATAGGGCTGGGCTCAGTTACATATGAGCTGCCTTCAGTAGCTCGGTTGCACATTTTTCTGGCTAGGTACAGTAGGCTGATTCTATTTTCACTTCCATAGGCTGTGAGCAGAATCAGCCTTCTGAGACGTAACACGCAAAACTGCTGCTGATTCTGCAATTATTTGAATTGGGCACATTGTGTATCCTGATTTCATCCAGAAGAGGGAGCCGTAGTAACCAGGAGATTTATAGCTGAATTTTCTGCACAGCAAACCACAAACAGTGGCTCCATATTGATCTACTGTATTTTAAGATATTAAATTGTAAGCTCTCTCATGAGCAGGGCTCTCCCTTTGCCGTCTGTATGAATTTATTTTATCTACCTTGTATGTCTCTGTTCTCCACGGTCTGATGCAGTGGAGCCAGGAGGCGCCTTATAAATTAACAGCAATTGTAATAATAATCTATTATTTGTAGATGTTTTATAATTATATTTTACCATAACAAAAATGTTATATCCCTTAATTACAATATTACAAGGTAAGGTTGGTGGTATGAGTGTGGTCTGAATGTGAGTCTGTGATGATTCCATAATGTGTCTGTATAAAAATGACAGCGAATATATACAATAATGTCATGGAGACGTGAATGTTCTCGGTGCATTTACTAACCTCATATGCTCTTGGGAATAAAATGAATTACTGTCAATAACACAGATTTGCCGCAGACTATGTAATAAGATCATCAGACCTTCTATTGTATAGGATTATTGGTGATTGCTACACATCTACATTGTACATTTTTATACAACATTAGTTTTGTTGTTTTTTTAACATAATTTTTAAGGCTATAATGAAATTTTTAATGCAAAAATGTCAGGGTGTTTATAAGAGCACAATAATTGGCATTGTTTTACAGTTCATTTACATTTTTATTTTGTCATTTAATCCCATCTCCAGTTGATATACACAGCCATGCCACTTTCACCCTTGCATGTTATGCCATGTTACTGATTTATTAGCATTCTATCATCATTTAGCATTGCAAACTGCACACTACTGTACACAACATGAGAAATGCATGTACGTCACTATTTTTTCTTTTTAAGTAAAACGCTAATAAATGTTGACTATTGAAGCTTTGTGTTATCCCTCTGCAGACCCAGATTCTGCCGGCTCTAGTAGAATGTTGCACCAAAACTCATCTGGTACATAATTAAATCTCATCCTATACATTTAATAGTCTTCTAGTTGCACTTGTCTGTAGCAGCACATTTCTAGAGGCCCATTTCTCAGTTAATTCAAACACACTATAGTTCCACAGTATATGTACTAATGTACCCTCACTGTCATTATTAATTTGAGCCATAAATGAACCATTTCTATCGTATTAATAAAATGTAAATGTCTAATTAAGTGACGGTAGTGGTTGTAGAGTGGTAGCTGATCTGACATTTATGCATTTGCACAATGTACATCTTCAGATTATTCTGCCTCACCGCACTCCTGGGGACACTCTGCAGACCATCTATGTTCCCCCAGGATTGCAGGGAGATATTTCAGGCCAAGGTACTAGGTGTGAGTGAGGGAGCGTGACCAAATGTGTGGGGACAAGGTTATGTCTTCCTGGCCGACCCAGGCTCCCAGACAGGTCTGGGCTTGGGAATTTTGTACGAGGCATGGCACTCCTGTTTTTTCACCATACACCAAGGTTACTTTTTAAACCTTTGTTTACCTAATGTTTAAAAACACCCCTTCTTATGCTGGCCATATACGCTACAATTATCGGGGCGATCCGCCGATATCAGGCGGATCGCCCCGATAATTGTAGCGTGTGGGGGGGCGACCGAGGGTTAAATATTGCTCGGTCGGGAATGCCGGATTGTCCAGCATGCCCGTCCGATGCGATATTTACCGGTAAACTGTCGGCCGCATCGGGCAGTGTATGCCCAGCCGTGGCTGACAGACAGACATTTCCAGTGTTCCTTCCTACGGAAAGAACAGGGAAATGTCTCCTCCCCCGGGGGCGGAGCGCGGATGTCGGGCTTATACACTGTGAGAGAAATCTCAATGTATGCTGGCGACATCTGCGGCTGGCAGCCTGCCAGATAAAATGTCTGTCGGTCTGACAGACATTTTATCTGGCCGTGTACGCCCAGCATTAGCAGTTCTATTTAGAAAGGTATGGCAAGAATAAGTAAAAATAAATTTAATGTATGGCAAGAATTTTAAGACACCCCTACAGAGGTGGTGTTTTAGCTTATAATATTACTTTTTTGTTGAATAGCCCAACAGATACCTGTCTTGTAAAGGCAACTACAATAAATGGTATCAAAGCTGCAGTAGATTTAGGGCAGTGTCAGTTAGGTCACCTATTCAGTACCTGCCCTTCCATCTCACATTTTATTTTCTAAGGTGCTTTAGGACCTTTTTCTAAATCCTAAAAGTACTGTAAACATACCCTCAGTCATTATGACATGATAACCATTCACACCGTAACCTTTTGTTAATATGCAATCTAGAAATGTGGGTAATAAAATGTGAAATGGGAAGGCACATACCAAATTTCCTAAAAGTTTTGTAGCAGCTTCAGTGAATCCAGGTTCTACCCAGAACCTAGAGATGTGCGTCGACCCCCATGTTTTGGTTTTGGATTTGTATTAACTTTGTCTTTTAGTTTTGGTTTTGCTGAAACAACCCTTACGGGCTTTGGTTTTGGATCTGTATTTTTTTTTAAAAATGATAAAAACTGCTAAAATCGCATAATTTGTGCCTGTTTTTGTTCCTACAGTATTATTAACCTCAATACCATCAAGTTCCAGTCATTTAGAGTCAATTTTGACCACTTCACAATTGTGTTTGCATAAACCTGCTCAGATCTGTGTGTGTGAAAAAGTAAACAAAGGGTTAAAAAATGTGAAAAAAATTAGTGGGGGGTCCCCCTCAAACCTCAACCAGCACCGGACTTTTTTGAGTCGGTCCTGGTTGTGAAAATACAGGGGGGAAAAAAACTAAGGGTTCTCCGTAACCAGCACCAGGCTCCTGAGCTGGTCCAGGCTGTGTAAATTACAGGGGAATAATGATGTAGGGGTCCCCCGTATTTTACACAACCAGCACTGGACTCTTTTTTGCGGGGATGTAATGCCACAGCCAGGGGACACGCCTATATTGGTAACCCAGACCGAAGCATTCAGCATCCCTCGCTCATCAACCGAGGCTGGGGATTCCTCGGGAAGTGGGATCCCCCTCAATATAGGGGACCCCCTCCTGGGGATATCCAGGCCCAGGCTGATAGGAGGGGCTATGTTCGGCACCCCTGGTGGCGGTGGGTGCCGAGTATATGGTATAAATGTTAGAAAAAATACTATTGTCTTTTACAGGGGGACTACAGGTCCCAAAAAGCCTGCCCTGCTTATAGGTACTTGGAGAACCACAAGTATCAGCATGTGGGGCATTAAGGGCCCACTGGTGTCTGTAGTCCCCCTGTAAAAGAAAAATTGTATTTTATTACACATTCACTCACACTCACACACACTCACAACAATACTTACCTTCACTCCCTGTGCACCGGGCTTTTTTGAGTCGGTCCTGGTTGTGAAAATACAGGGGGGAAAAAACTAAGGGTTTTCCATATTTTACACAACCAGCACCAGGCTCCAGAGCTGGTCCTGGTTGTGTAAAATACAGGGGAAAAATGACGTAGAGGTCCCCCGTATTTTACACAACCAGCACTGGACTCTTTTTTTGCGGGGATGTAATGCCACAGCCAAGGGACACGACTATATTGGTACCTCAGACCGAAGCATTCAGCATCCCTTGCTCGTCAACCGAGGTCAGGGATTCCTCGGGAAGTGGGGTCCCCCTCAATAAAGGGGACCTCCTCCCAGGGATACCCCAGGCCCAGGCTGATAGCCAGGTCTATGTTCGGCACCCCTGGTGGTGGTGGGTGCTGAGTATATGGTATAAATGTTAGAAAAAATACTATTGTCTTTTACAGGGGGACTACAGGTCCCAACAAGCCTGACCCGCTTGCCGGTACTTGGAGAATCAGCATGCAGGGAATCAGCATGCAGGGCATTAAGGGCCCGCTGGTGCCTGTAGTCCCCCTGAAAAAGAAAAATTAAATGTTATAAAAATTTAATTTTAATTTTATTACACATTCACTCACACACACTCACAACAATACTTACCTTCCCTCTCTGTAGCCATTTTGTCCTCTTATCCAGTAGCCTCCACGATCGATGTCGTGACTTAGTGCAAAACCTGTCACCACTCCCACTGCTGCAGGGGGTGTGTGGGGAATGCGGGGGAGTCCGGAGGTATGCGGGCAGTCTGGAGCCTTGCCACTTTTCCAGGTGGCCGCCCAATTTTCTGGAGCCTCACGGCCGTTCTGGGGGAGTTGGCGAGAATGAGATGATGTAATTATAAAAGATGGAAACATCCACACATAGGGGCCTATTCATCCATATGTGCCTGCTACTCATGCGGAAAATGCCTAATATTCAGTTTTCAGAGTTTGCCTGTGAGAACCAACGCTATCTTCAGATGATGCTGGTGCCTAAACCACCACTATTTTCTACGGGAAGGAGGTACAGGTTTACTTAAAAGTAGGGGTGAGCGGGTTCGGATTTCTGAAATCTGAACCCCCCCGAGCCCCCCCGATCCGAGGCAGATCCGAGTCAGGCTCGACTTTTCCCGCCTGACTCGGATCTGAAATCGAGGCAAAACGTCATCATCCCGCCTTCCGAGTCTTGCGGGTTTTGGAACCTATATAAGGTACCCGCGTCGGCGCCATTTTCTCACTCGGCTGTGGACAGTGAAGAGGGAGGGTGGGAGTTAGGGCTGGCTGGGCTGTGTAGTGTAGTGTAGTGTAGTGCAGAGTAGTGTTGTGCTGTGCTGTGCTGCGCTGTGCTGCTGTTGTCCACTACTTCAAAGTCCATAGGGGCTGGCTGTGTTGTGCTGTGCTGCTGTTGTTAATAGGGGCTGTGTCCACTACTTCGAAGTTCATAGGGGCTTGCTGGACTGTGTTGTGCAGTCAGTTCTCCATAGTCCTGTGCAGTGTCCCAGTCCTAAAGGGGTGCTGTAGTGTTGTCCAGGGGGTGCTCTGTCCATCAGGGGTGCTCCCCCCAAGTGCTAAAAAAATTATATTTTTTGTGTGTTTGTGAATTGTGTGCGCAGTAGCCGCACGTGCATCAACAAAGTAGTGCCAAGCGTGCGCCTGTGTCATAAGTAAAGGGCCGGCTGGCTTGACCGTTAAAGGGTGCTGTAACCCCCAAAGTACACTCCAGTCCAAACCAAAAAAAAAATTATTTTCTGTGTTTGTGAATTGTGTGCGCAGTAGCCGCACGTGCATCAACAAAGTAGTGCCAAGCGTGCGCCTGTGTCATAAGTAAAGGGCCGGCTGGCTTGACCGTTAAAGGGTGCTGTAACCCCCAAAGTACACTCCAGTCCAAACCAAAAAAAAAATTATTTTCTGTGTTTGTGAATTGTGTGCGCATGTAGCCACACGTGCATCAACAAAGTAGTGCCAAGCGTGCGCCTGTGTCATAAGTAAAGGGCCGGCTGGCTTGACCGTTAAAGGGTGCTGTAACCCCCAAAGTACACTCCAAACCAAAAAAATATATATTTTCTGTGTTTGTGAATTGTGTGCGCAGTAGCCGCACGTGCTTCAACAAAGGAGCAGCGCCAAGCGTGTGCCTGTGTCCCATAAGTAAAGAGCCGGCTGGCTAATTTCTTAAAGGCTGGTGTAACCCACAAAGTGCACTACTCTCCAGCAAAAATAAATAAATATTTTCTGTGTTTAGCCACATGTATATATCAAATCGATATAACATAAATGGAGGACCAAACTTTCTCCGATAAAAATAAAATAGAGAAAGATCAAGAACCACTTCCTCCTAGTGCTGAAGCTGCTGCCACTAGTCATGACATAGACGATAACATGCCATCAACGTCGTCTGCCAAGGCCGATGCCCAATGTCATAATAGAGGGCACATACAATCCCAAATGACAAAGTTCAGGAAAACGACCTTGAAAAAAACATTTAAATCAGCTGAAGAGAAACGTAAACTTGCCAATATGCCATTTACGACACGGAGTGGCAAGGAACGGCTAAGGTCGATCCCTAGTATGTTCATGACTAGTGGTTCAGCTTCACATGACGATGGAAGCCCTCCTCCCACTAAAAAAATCAAAAGAGTTAAGCTGGCAAAAGCACAGCGAAGAACTGTGCTTTCTAAGAAGATATCACAAATCCCCAAGGAGAGTCCAAGTGTGTTAGTGGTTGCGATGCCTGACCTTCCCAGCACTGGACGGGAAGAGGTGGCTCTTTCCACCATTTGCACGCCCCCTGCAAGTGCTGAAAGGAGCACCCACAGTCCACTTGCTGATATGCAAATTGAAGATGTCACTGTTGAAGTACAACAGGATGAGGATACTGGTGTAGCTGGCGCTGAGGAGGAAGTTGGCGAGGAGGATTCTGATGGTGATGTGGTTTGTTTAAATCAGGCTCCGGGGGAGACAGTTGTTGTCCGTGGGATGAAAAAGCCCATCACGGTCATGCCTGGGCAGAAGACCAAACATTCCACCTCTTTGGTCTGGCAATATTTCTATCCAAATCCGGACAACAACTGTCTTGCCATATGTACCTTATGTAAAGGTGGAATAAGTAGGGGTAGGGACGTTAACCACCTAGGAACATCCTCCCTTATAAGGTACCTGCAGCGCGTTCATAATAAGTTACTGTCAAGTTCAGAAACTTTGGCTAAGACCGTAAGCAGTCCAGGGACACCTAAATCCCGTTGTCCTGTTGTATCCAAGCGCCTGCAAACCACACCGTCAACTCCCTCCTCGTCAATTTCCTCCTTAGTCAGGATCGGAAGTAGTCCAGCAGGCCATGTCACTGGCATGACTGACTCTCCTATCCCGGATTCCTCCGGAGGATCCTGCATTGCTACGCCTCCTGCTGCCGCTGCTGCTGTTGCTGCTGCTGGGAGTCGTTCATCATCCCAGAGAGGAAGTAGGAACACCACTACTTTTACTAAACAATTGACCCTCCAACAGTCCTTAGCGAGGAGGATGAAGTACGACAGCAGTCATCCTGAAGCAAAACGTATAACTGAGGCCTTGACTGCTATGTTGGTGTTAGACGTGCGTCCGGTATCCGCCATTAGTGCAGTGGGATTTAGACAATTGATGGAGGTAGTGTGTCCCCGGTTCCAAATTCCGTCTAGATTCCACTTCACTAGGCAGGCGATACCGAGACTGTACAGAAACGTCAGAAAAAGTGTCCTCAGTGTCCTGAAAAATGCCGTTGTACCCAATGTCCACTTAACCACGGACATGTGGACAAGTGGAACAGGGCAGACTAAGGACTATATGACTGTGACAGCCCACTGGGTAGATGTATCACCTTACGCAGCAACAGCAGCAGCGTCACCAGTCGCAGCATCTCAGAAACGCCAGCTCGTTCCAAGGCAGGCTACGCTGTGTATCACCGGTTTCAGTAAGAGGCACACCGCCGACAACCTCTTAGAGAAACTGAGGGAAATCATCGCCCAGTGGCTTACCCCACTTAGACTCTCCTGGAGATTTGTGATATCTGACAACGCTACCAATATTGTGCGGGCATTACATCTGGGCAAATTCCAGCACGTCCCATGTTTTGCTCACACAATAAACTTGGTGGTGCAGAATTTTCTGAAAAGCGACAGGGGCGTGCAGGAGACGCTTTGGGTGGCCCGAAAAATTTCTGGCCACTTTCGCCATTCAGCGACTGCGTGCCGAAGTCTGGAGCGCCAGCAAACACTCTTGAACCTGCCCCGCCATCACCTGAAGCAAGAGGTTGTGACGCGGTGGAACTCAACCCTCTATATGCTTCAGAGGATGGAGGAGCAGCAAAAGGCCATTCAAGCCTATACATCCACCTATGACATAGGCAAAGGAGGGGGTATGCACCTGACTCAAGCGCAGTGGAGAATGATTTCGGTGTTGTGCAAGGTTCTCCAGCCCTTCGAACTTGCCACACGTGAAGTCAGTTGAGACACTGCCAGCTTGAGTCAGGTCATTCCCCTCATCAGGCTTTTGCAGAAGCAGCTGGAGAAAGTGAAGGAGGAGCTAAGACGGAGCGATTCCGCTCGGCATGTGGGACTTGTGGATGAAGCCCTTCATTCGCTTTGCCAGGATTCCAGGGTGGTCAATCTGTTGAAATCAGACCACTACATTTTGGCCACCGTGCTCGATCCTAGGTTTAAAGCCTATGTGGTGTCTCTCTTTCCGGCCGACACAAGCCTGCAGAGGTGCAAAGACCTGCTGGTGAACACACTGTCAGCTGAAGCAGAACGTGACACGTCAACAGTTCCTTCTTCATTTTCTCCCGCAACTGGGGCTGCCAGGAAAAAACTTAGGTATCCTAAGCAACCCGCTGGCAGTGATGCAGGGCAGGCAGGACCAAGTTTGGACATCTGGTCCGGACTGAAGGACCTGGCAACAATTTCTGACATGTCTACTGTCACTGCATATGATACTGTCACCATTGACAGAATGGTGGAGGATTACATCGGTGACAGCATCCAAGTAGGCATGTCAGACAGTCCATACCTTTACTGGCAGGAAAAAGAGGCAATTTGGAGGCCCCTGTACAAACTGGCTCTATTTTACCTGAGTTGCCCCCCCTCCAGTGTGTACTCCGAAAGAGTGTTTAGTGCAGCCGGGAACCTTGTCAGCGAATGGCGTAGGAGGTTGCTTCCACAGAATGTGGAGAAGATGATGTTCATCAAAATGAATTATCAGCTCTTCCAGGGAGACCAGCCTCCAGAACGTACAGAGGGACCTGTGGTGGTGGATTCAAGTGGGGACGAGTTAATACTTTGTGAGGATGAGGATGTACACACTGAAGAGGGTGAGGAATCGGTGGATGAGGAGGATGAGGATGACATCTTGCCTCCGTAGTGCCAGTTTGTGCAGGGACAGATTAATTGCCAGCTTGTTTTGTGGGGGCCCAAACGAACCAATCATTTGAGCCACAGTCGTGTGGCAGACCCTGGCGCTGAAATGATTGGTTTGTTAAAGTGTGCATGTCCTGTTTATACAACATAAGGGTGGGTGGGAGGGCCCAAGGACAATTCCATCTTGCACCTCTTTTATTTCTTTGCATTATGTACAGTTTGGGGCCTAGTTTTTCAAACTGCCATCCTTTCTGCCACTGCAGTATCACGCCTAGATGGGTCACGTGTTTGTGCCGCCCACTCGTGTCGCTTAGCATAGTCATCCAGCTACCTCGGTGCAACCTTTTGGACATAAAAACACTATTGTGAGGTGTGAGGTGTTCAGAATAGACTGGAAATGAGTGGAAATTAAGGTTATTGAGGTTAATAATAGCATAGGAGCAGAAAAACCTACAAATTCTGTGATTTTAGCTGTTTTTATGCTTTTTTTCAAAAAAATACAGATCCAAAACACAAAACCCAGACCCCAAAACACGGAAGGGTGGTTTTGGCAAAACCAATCCAGATCCAAAACACGAAGAAAGATCCAGATCCAAAACCAAAACATAAAACACGAAAAGTGGCCGGTGCACACTCCTACTTAAAAGGATCTAAGGGGATCTGTCTGTTTTCTTTAAAAGTAGCATTGAGAAAAGTCATTTTCATTGAGCCCTCTGAGTCATTCATTTATTTTTATGCTAAACCTGTTTTTTCTTTATTAGGTGTGCTTTCAGCTTAGGTTTTCAGCTTCCATTTTATGAGAGAAAAGCGCACTGTACACAGCATTTACAGTAAGAGCTTTTTTCTGCTGAATTTATGAATTCCAAGATATGAGACATAAATATTACATGTGCTGTCAGAAAAATGGTTTCTGAGTCTTTGTAATACCTGAAGCAAATATTAAATGGAACAAAACAGTGAAAGATATGATAGTTTTTTAATTTACCTAAAACAAAGATGTAGGTGACTACATGGGTGTGGTATGTTAGGTTAACATGATAAAATGTCTACCTAACGTCACCGGTGGCCCAGTGGTCACTTACCTGGTCCCAGTGGCTGCAGCGGCTCCAGCATCTTTTTCGGGATTCTGGTGGTCACTTTTTTCAGTTCTGGCGTAGATGTCTGACGAGTGGTGGTTCTGGTAAGTATTATTCCCCTATCCCTAATCCCTTACCCTAACCCTTCCCCTAGTGCCTAACTCTAACCCCTCTCTCAGCCTAGCCCTAACCTTATCTCTCCCGGGGCGCCTAACTTTAACCGTCGGCATTCTGAGAATGTCGGCATTTCACATGCTAATATTTAAGATGTTGACATTCTGAAGATGTCGACATGTTGAACTATGTCAACATCAGTGGCGTCACTAGAGGGATGCAGGGGACCGCACCAGGTTATACCGACCGACGGGCTGACACCAAAATAGCAGAGCTGTTCTGCTATTTTGGTGTCACCCCCTCAGTTGGTGTCACGGAGCAGTGCTGCAGCAGTGATGGATAACTTGGCCAGCAGCTCTCGGAGCTCTGGGCAAGCCCCTAGCTTAACGATAACGGGGGAGTGATGTGATCACACCTCCAAAACATCATACATCGGGGGGTGTTCCTCGTGGTCACAAGGCCACACCCCCTTTCACAGAAGCAAAGAGTCCCTAGATGCCGCACTGGGTGTCAACACCCATAGTGATAGCACTGGTCGACATTATAGTGTCCACATTATGAATGTCGACATGGTCTGTTGATCATGTGACCGGATCCCAACTATATTAATTGTAAACTGATTCTTATATTACGGTGTCACTAATCTTCAAATACATGTTGCTCCAATATAAAAATGCATCACGTACTGTAACATTTCAGAAATATTTCATATTCTATATCACATTCGTTGTGATCTATTGACCTCTATTATTAATCTTTTTGGATGCAAGATCATCGCTTTTAATATTAGTGGGGTAACTGACAATACATTAGGTCTCCATGCAATTAAATATTCCCTACAAAAAACTTCTACCAAATATCTCGTAATTCATTTAAACAACTGGATCGACCAGTTTATGTGAATACAAAAAAAATATATAGATTGTTAAAACAGTTATTTATTAGATAAGTAGCTGTTTTAAAAAGCAACTGACATTTAGATTTATTAATCATTTAAATGAGGTAAACTAAATATTTTACTGATTAATTAACATAATTTGAAATTGTATATATGCTGATTATTGCCAGGAGAGTGTGTGTGTTGGGGTGCAGCCTTCATAAATACACATTGCATGTAACATACAGATTGCCCTCACGGCATAATGAAGCAAACTGTGGGTCTATGAATCGCATCATATTGGCCCCGTCTGCTCCGCCTGTACCTGTGATTCACTGCATTATGCCCCATCCTGCCCATTTCACTAGGAAGTGGGTGCGATGTGGGAGGGACAGCTACTGTCCCAGGAATACTGGACATCAGAAGTGCTCAGTATTGATTGTCCTGTGAATGGGATCTAGGGTGAGATGTATTAATGATCACATTACATTAACGTCCTGTTGGGGAAAGCCATATGCCCTGTCTCCTCGTCTTGCTGGTGCTAATGTAGGGTCTCCATAGTAACAGAGGGGCGTGACCTTTGACCTACACCCTTTGTTGATTCTATCCTGACCTCCATCACACACTGCTGACACCTATCAACACCATAGGTTCTGCCAATATGTCCATCTTCGCCCACTTACCTGCAGGAATGTCTGTTGGTATTCTTTATTTTTCTTGCTGAGACAGCTTTGAGATACCCAGATTTCCTGGTGATGTCATGCAGGTTTATAACCTGAGCAGTGGTGGAGTTTACATACAGTACAATAGGGGCTGCAGGGCTGCGGCACTACCAGTAAAATCTACCAACACCCCCCAGCCCCTGGTCTGTGCACTGGCGGCTGGTAGGCTTCACATTGGAAATGCTTTCTTCTAGTTGCGTGCTGGTCTGCCATTAGCAGAAAATGCTTCCAATGGGAATCCACTTCTGCATCTATTACGCCAGCAATACATGGCTACTAGCAGCTGCAGCCGATGGAGTCCCTAGAAGCTGGGTATTGTGGGCATAAGCATTAGTTTTCCTTCCCTTATACATTTAGCACACATTCTCAATGCACAGACACTACCGAATTGCAGCCCGGGTAACCCTCCTCTCTCAAAAAGGTAGGAGCCGCCACTGGACCCTGGTGATGTATTGCATGGTCATTGGGGTGGGATCCTTTGAATCCCTCTCTGGGCCCTTTTACGGAATTGTAGCCAATAGACTGCAATGACTAATGGCCATCTAATGATGTTTACACTTTCTGGACCTCTCCGATATCTGCTTCAGACCATTTTTATACATATGTAGAACCTACAGTTTATGGATGTAGAAAAACGTCTGCAGTGTTAGGAAATTCAGTACCTCTGAAGATACACACTGAGATTATGACTGTTGCCAGCATTTACTTGGAACATTACTTGGACCTTTCTGGAAAGTAAAAGCATATAGAGTTACAGGTAAAGAGAGTTCCATCAAAGACCAAGTCAAGCACTATTGTTAATGTAAATATTGAGTCTGAGCTGTGCTGTGTGAATGATTATTTTGCACATACTGTACTGACAGTACTGTACATTATATTGCTCCTGAGTTTGATTTAGCCAGCTTGTTAGAGTACATCACAGAAGGCTTATGTAATTAAGTACCACTATTGGGTATGTGCACAGAACAGTGGAATTTTTGATAAATTACTGTTTTTGTATCATTGCAATACCTGTACACTTGTTTATATACTGTGCTATTCTAAGCTACTTAGGTTCATTATGATATACTCCAAAGTAGAATACATTTTTCTATAAAATCAGCTCTAGTCTAAATACAGAACACGTGCCAATCTATGTAAAAGTACCTGTCTCCAATATGTGTTAGAGTTCAAAGTATGTGGTAGGCAGGGGGTTCCCCAAATCTTCCTTTGTTTCTAATAGTCCCGATCATTGCCCTGAAGAGTGTCTCAGATGTCTAGATGTGGGTAGAGGCACTGATAGTGAGAAGAATCACACCTAGGGGGTATATTTACTAAAATGCAGGTTTTTAGAAGTGGAGTTGCTGCCCATAGCAACCAATCAGAGTCTAGCGATTATCTTCTAAAAGGTGCTAGATAAATGATAAGTAGAATCTGATTGGTTTGCTATGGGCAACAGCTCCACTTCTAAAAACCCGCACTTTAGTAAATACACTGTCTAGCATCTTTACATACACCACTCACACCAGGAACCCTAGAGAAGGATGCTACATTACTGTACATAACTAGTAGGGATGTGCGCCGGACCATTTTTGCCGGATTTGGATTTGGTTCTAATTCATCATCCGGCTTTGGATTTGGATTTGCCAAACTGCGGTGACTGGCTTTGGATTTGGATTTGGATTTTTTACAAAAATTGGCAAAAAAAGCTAAAATCACATAAATCGGGTTTTTTTTTCTTCCTAGAGTATTATTAACCTCAATAACATTAATTTCCAGTCATTTACAGTCAATTTAGACCACCTCACAGCTTAAATTATAGTTTTCACCATTATTGGCCAAAGGTTGCAGTGAGCTGATTGGTTACCAAGCGTCAGAGCAGCGGCGCAGTGGCACAGACACCACAGTTTAAAACACATCTATGAAACATTGCCACACAGCAGTGGCAGAAATGAAAGGTAGTTCAAGATGGAATTGTCCTTGGGCCCTCCCACCCACCCCTCCCACCCACCCTTATGTTGGATATTAACAAGGACATGCAGAGTCACAGTGCTTTTATACATAAAGGGCTAGTGCCCAAAGGAGTTACAGTGCTTTTGATTTATACACAAAGGGCTACTGCCCAAGGACTCATGGTGCTTGTATACACAGAGGACTAAGGCCCAAAGAGTCACAGAGCTTTTATACAGTTGGCTAAGGCCCAAGCAGTCACAGAGCTTGTATACAGTGCGCTAAGGCCCAAGCAGTCACAGAGCCTGTATACACAGAGAGCTTATGCCCAAGAAGTCACAGTGCTTGTATACAAAGGGCTAAGGCCCATGGAGTCATAGAGCTTTGTATACAGTGGGCTAAGGCCCGAGCAGTCACGAAGCTTGTATACACACAGTGGGCTTATGTCCAGTAAAGTCATGGAGCTTGTATACACACAGTGGGCTTATGTCCAGTAAAGTCATGGAGCTTGTATACACACAGTGGGCTTATGTCCAGTAAAGTCACGGAGTATGTATACACACAGTGGGTTTATGCCCTTTCATGGAGCTTGTATAATACACACAGTGGGCTTATGCCCTTTCACGGAGCTTGTATAATACACTCAGTGGGCTTATGCCCTTTCACGGAGCTTGTATAATACACTCAGTGGGCTTATGCCCTTTCACGGAGCTTGTATAATAGACACAGTGGGCTTATGCCCTTTCATGGAGCTTGTATAATAGACACAGTGGGCTATGCCCTTTCACGGAGCTTGTATTATACACACAGTGGGCTAAGCCCAGTCACAGAGCTTGTATAATATACACACAGTGGGCTAAGCCCAATCACGGAGCTTGTATAATACACACAGTGGGCTAAGTCCAGTCACGGAGTTTGTATAATACACTCAGTGGGTTAAGCCCAGTCATGGAGCCTGTATAATATAAATAATACACTCAGTGGGCTAAGTCCAGTCACGGAGCTTGTATAATACACAGTGCACACAGTGGGCTAAGTCCAGTCACGGAGCTTGTATAATATAAATAATACACTCAGTGGGCTAAGTCCAGTCACGGAGCTTGTATAATATACACACAGTGGGCTAAGCCCAGTCACGGAGCACACAGTGGCAAGAAGTAGAACTACTCTCTCTAACTAATCTAACTCTAGTCTCGCTTTTCCCCTCTCTATCACTACCTAACTAAGCGTGACTGTTCCGTCTGGATACAGTCACGCGAAATGGCACCGGCAGCCGGGCGCCGCGCCTTTTATAGAGGCCGAACGTCACCCGGCTCTCGCGAGGTCTCGCGAGAATCCGACGCTGGCCGGGCGACGTTCGGCCTCGAGGTGGAATCCGAGTCAGGCGGGAACACCCGAACTTGCGTTCGGGTGGACTCGGATTCCACCTGTTCGGAGCGGTTCGGATTCCTCAGAATCCGAACCGCTCATCACTAATAACTAGGTATAAAAATATACAGACAATTAGTTATTCTCTCAAGGAAAGCATTTTTTAAGAATATATAAATGTAAATCTACACAGAAACCAAATATCTGTCCTTCCGTGTCTATCCTCCATGCGTTATGCATCACGTTCCACAGGGCACGTGAGAGACACCTGGACCCAAGCAACTTGGCTGCACCATGTGTTTTTTGGATGCAAATAAGACACATAGCCAGACTTTGCTGATTAATATGATCTGCAGCATGTGTATGTTCTGTGTTGGACTGAGGGGTCTAGTTACTAAGCAGTGTTAGGAGGCAGAGTGAAAAGTTATAAGTCAGTGATAAGGTGCCAGCCAATCAGCTCCCAACTGTCATCTCACAGGCTGTGTTTGAAAAATGACAGTTGGGAGCTGATTGGCTGGCACCTTATCACTGACTTATCACTTTTCACTCTGTCTCCTAACACTGCTTAGTAAATAGACCCCTGAGTCTGTAATACTGTGTCATTACAATGGAAGGTGGTGTGGAAAACAGCCGCTGACACATACATGCCTACCCTCCCGGTTTTCGCGGGAGGCTCCCGATTTTTCGGATAACCCCCTGTACCCCCGGAAGGGTAGGCATTTCTCCCGCATTCTGCCCACTTCCTAGTGAAGTGGGCAGAATGAGGAGAATACCCGCGGCGATCGCCGGTCTCCGTGAAGGGGGCGGGGCTTAAACCGTGATTCTGCATGAATCACAGCATTTGGCCCCGCCCCCTATGTAAATTGTACCCAATCGTGGCAATTTTACAGCGAGGGGGCGGGGCTTAATGACGCAAATCGTCAAGCCCCGCCCCCGTCGGCCCCCTGCTGCTTCTCTTACCCGGGCTTCTTCCGGGAAGAGAGTATTAAAGGTAGGCAACTATGCGCTGACACTGTAACTTAGCAAATTGTATACATATACAGCTGCATTTGCACACAGGACATACACATGCCGCATATCAAATTAATCAAATAAGACGCATTTGCGACAAAAAAGACACACAAAAAGATATGAGTAAACGACTAGAAGGGCTGTTTAACGTGACTGCAGCAACAATGATGGAGGACACATCTGTACTCTCCTGAATGACTCTCAGAAGAGCAGGTTATCCTCCCGCATCCTGCACACTTCCTGGTATAATGGAGAAATATCTAATACAGTGACTGACGCAAATTTAAAATTGCTTTGTGTAATTGTCTTTGGCCTCATTACCGATCTTCATTGAGATAGTTGGTGTATTTTTTGTCAAAGCACAACACGTGGATATTTTATTCTCCATCTACAAGGGAGATTGGACATTGCAAATGCATCATTTTGTTCATGCTAACCGCAGTGACATGGAACATAATTATTCAATTCAGCAAACTACCACCAAACTTTCACCCAGGGAAAATAAAATATATTATGTTCTTTTCTTGGAAAAATATAATGAAGAGTAAGTCTATTCTGTAGCTTATGGACAGATAATGGAAAGCAATGTTTTGTCCATAAGGTGGCCCGTCAGGTCTTCATTCTATAGGGTAATAGGCAGGAGCATATTAATGTCAAAGGAGTCCCTGTTTTGAGCAGCAGCAGTCCAATCCCCTGCACATTTTACTTGGTGCCTTTAAAGCATGCCCCCCCTTCCAATGTGGCGCCATCATTCCAGTTATTTTCAGGAAGATGGTAAATGTGCACAAGATAACAAAGGCTGTAGTACAGTGCAGGAGTTCTTGCTTTCACTGTACGTCACCATGTTTTTGAAACTAACTGGACAGATGGTACTGCGTAGGAGGGTGGTCCTGCTTGCCGGAATCAGGTATGCGCTGAATGCAAGGTTTATGGTGCAGGGCCCCACTAGACCATGGGGCCCATGTGCATTGCACACGCTACACCCATTAGAAATTCACCTATGATAATAGGTTACATTGCCCTATGGTATGTACACCTGAAGATGCAATGTTACCGAAATGTATATATTTATTAAACAAATAATTTCTTTCCATAACTTAATTATCTCTCCATCTCCCTATCATGAAATAATCTTCCTTCGTCTTTCCGCAGTGATGTGGGCGTGGCCGTGATAGTGCTATTCGCTGTCAAATGTGTTAGTGTAACATTTTTGTTTTGCAACAGGGGTAGGGCTGTGATAATGCAATTCCCAGTGCCACATCCTCTGCAATTAACGTTGTGACAATCCAAACTGGGATTTCCTAGTAGAGTCCCACAAAGTTGGTACCTATGCTCCTCTCAGACCTAGCCCACGTCCTGAAACCAATGCATCTGGTTCACACCACATTCACTAAAAATAATTTTCTTGCACATTCTCCATTTACAAGAGAAGAAATGGTGCTCTTAATATACTGGCCACGTACTCATTTTGGGCTCTATTTATCAACATTATTTTTAGTAAAATAATGTGAAAAAGAGTGTTTTCACACCCTTTTCACATTATTTTAGTATCACCTATAGTTATTATTACAGGGCAATTGGAGTAGAATTCGTAAAATTCTACTCCAACCCCTAAGTATCACTTATTTTTAGTAAAGCAGATCGCATTTCCCATAATTGTAATGGGAAATGTGATCTGACCATAGTTACTAAAAATAAATGTGAAAAAAATATCGGGGGAAGCCCTGTGATAATAACGCCACCTGGAGGTGGCGTTATCCAGGGTCTCCCCCAGTTACCGGACTCCTGCCCTGCTCTAACGGGGAGAGCAGAGCCGGGAGTCGGTACCTGTAATCAGCTGTGTGGTCTAAACAGACCGCACGCTGATTACTGTAAAAAAAAGAAAAAAAAGAAAAAAAAAATGTACTTACCTGACTCCAGGGACCGGTGATCGGGCCTCCGGTGATGTCTCCCCTCCGGTCAGCTGGTCTCCCACAGTGCACTGCTGCCCAGTCATCAGGTGATCACCTGACCGGAGGAATGGAGAACATCACCGGTGGCCCGGAGCATGCAGGTAAGTGTAAGTAAGGGAGAGGGGGGTCGCGGGGGGTCCGCGATCGCGGGGGGCAGGGTTTAGTGCCGGGGGCGGGGCTTAGCGCCGTGGGGGTAGCAGCGGCGACCGGTCGGCGCATGCGCGGGCACTTAATCACGGTATTTTTTGTGAAAATACCGTGATAAGGCTCCGAAGGGGATTAGCAGGGACAGAGCTTTATCGCAAGGTCTGTCCCTGCAAGGGATTTGTAGTAAATCCCTGTGATATTGCCTGAAATCACAATGCGAATTCACTCGGTAATATCACACTACAATCTGCATTACCAATGCGGATTGTAGTAAATAGAGCCCTTTGTGTGTTAAGAACTTGGGATACAATCATTTGATTTACAAATCAAGTATTATGTTCTGTATCATTATTGGCAGCAGTGAAAAATCACAGAGTATGGTTAAATGAGACATGCCTGTAATATGTGCCATCAGAAAGGAATGCCCACAAGTAGATAAGATGACAGATTGGCTGATTCAGAGTTGGGGGCAAAGCAATAAAAAAACAAGTAACTTTGCACCTGAAACAAACCATGTTGCAATACAAGGTGTGCAAATACATATGTGTCCTCATAAGGGGTGTGTATGGGATGCCGACGCTTGGGAACCCGGCGATCAGAATCCCGATGCCGGCATCCCAACAGTGTTAGAATACTGACACATGTCGGTCAGTATTCTAACCCTCCCCTCTCCCTCCCCCTAACACTAACTTCCCCCTAGTGCCTAACCTTACCCCCTAGCCCTAATGCTAACCCTCCCACCAACTCCACTACTTAACTTCGGGATTCCAGCAGTTGGGATGCCAGGGACGGCATTTTGAGCGCCGGAATCCCCGTGGTCGGGAAATTGACCGCATCCCCCCTAATACATCAGGTGGCACCAGATGCCTGGCGTGAGTGAGACCCAGGTCCCGTGTGCAAAAAAGACACCCGGCGCTAGCACAGGACCAGCAGCACCCAGAGGGGCTATTTGGCGCGACTGCAGCAAAGATGTATGAGGACACATCTGTACAGTTATTGTTTTTGCATGCAGGGTAAATACTGGCTGCCTTTGAATGTAGCCCTCAAATGCTGGACACCTTTATTTTTACACTATAATTTAGATTTGTGCTAGGATATCCCGTTCTCAAATCTAAAGGCCTGATTCAGAGTGGGAATAGAGAGAGAAAGCACTTAACTGTATACCTGGACAAACCATGTTGCAATGCAAGGGGTGTAAATCCATAATTGTTTTTGCATGTGGGGTAAATACTGGCTGCTTTTGCATGTAGCCCACAAATAATGCACTACTTTAATATTACTCTACAATTTAGATGTCAGTTTGGAAACACTCCTGCCAAATCAAAATCTCTCTGCACATTTTCCATCTGCCCCATCTGCAGTGCAGCATGGTTTTACCAAGGTGTAAGGTTACTTTTTGTTTTTGCTTTGCTCCCAAGTCAAATCAGCCCCAGAATGTGTAACTGCGTATAGCTATACAGTCTTCATGTAAATAAAACACGAGTGACACGATGTACAAGTGAATAATAATAGCTCTCTACTCTTTGAATCATTATTACTATCACATTCCCTAATTTTATCAAAATCCAGTAGTCCTAATTTTATCACTGGACAGTTTTAACTGGGGCTACATGTTATATTATAAAGCAGACTGCAGAGGAAACTAAATATAGAATACATGGGAATAGGTTGCATTTAAAATTTTGAATCCATTTGATGGATATTACCTATTACACAGGCGTTCTCATTAGTTCCGAAGCTGCTCAATATACAGTTCACGTAGGGATCACTGATGATGCCCATTCCAGGGAGTGAGAGCTGAGCTGAATTGCTGACACATAATGATCCAAGATTCAGATTATCGAGTCTGCGCAGTAATTAGTTTCTTTAAGTCCTAGGTACATCTATTTGTTATTCTCAGCTTAATGGAAATCTATACTAGGAAGCTAAGGAAATAGCTGAGCTCCATAGTGACAGTAAAATTGAATTTTTCCATCTTGGTGATGGAAAAATTAAAACCTGTTAAAAATGACAGCATTATTATTTATTTATTATTATTTATTTATTATTATGATTATTATTAATAATAAAAAATAATAATAATTTGAAATGCCAGGGAAAATTATTATACGGTGACAGTCACTTTTGCTGCCAGTGCGTTGGGGAAAATCACATACAGTACTGTACGTAGGGAGACAGTGTGCAGGAGAAAGGCTCTATAAACAGTTCATCAAGGAGTTAATTGCGGATAAATCACTGATCTCTCCGGCAGTACTTAAGTTTTCACCCCATAACACCACATAATAGATCTCTATAGGGATATGGCTTACTGTACTGTATGTCATTTAACCACTTTACAAAAAGCAAATGTGAAACACTTATGCACATGCATGGATCAGCACCGGAGCAGGGCTCACTGCCGCCCTGTGCCAGCCCCACCCAACGATCACGTGACTTCATGTGAGATGGTGGAGCCTCCAGCAGGAGAAAGTAGAGAGCTACCCAGACTCCATGGGCAGCTCCTCCCACTGCATGCCCAGAGCGTCATTAGGCAGCTTCCAAGCAGCACAGAGGGCTGCCATTCCAAGCACCATACTAGCCAGATGCAGGGGCAGTGACGGTGCTGTCTCTAGGGCCCTGCACACCGGGCTATGGTACTGCCTGTGTGGCCCTAGCGTGGATGTTAACCAATCATGTGCATAACTCATCTTACTTTCTGCCAGTCAATAGAAAAATGTTTGCAGTGGAGTGAGGGTTTGCCAGGGCTTTCAGAGCAACCTTGGCATGATAAAAGATAAATTATGGCTGGACAACATTTTGTATCACTTAAATAGGCTTTGATACAGAATGTTAAGTATTGCAGTCCGCAGCTCTATAGTAAATAGACCCATGAATAAGATACAACATAATCGGTACTATACAGTCTCCCCTTCAGCCTATTCTCTATTAACACACCAGCTCTGTAATAAAAAGTATCCATCTGTCTGCATGGGATGCAGTTGAAATACCGGCGTGCGGGATGCCGGTGCTCAGAATCCCGGCACCGGCATCCCAACGTGTTGTAGGGGTGGGTAGGGGGAGTGTTTTGGTTAGAGTTAAGGTTAGGCACTAGGGGGAGGGTTAGGGTTAGGCACTAGGGGGAAGGTTAAGGTTAGGCACTAGGGGGAGGGTTCGGGTTAGGCACTAGTGGGAGGGTTAAGGTTAGGCACTAGGGGGAGGGTTAGGGTTAGGCACTAGTGAGAGGGTTGGGCACTAGTGGGAAGGGTTAGGGACTAGGGGAGGGTTAGGCACTAGGGGGAGGGTTGGGCACTAGTGGGAGGGTTAGGTTTAGGCACTAGGGGAGGAGCTTAGGTTTAGGGTGCAGGGAGGGAGGGTTAGGGTAGGGTTAGGATACTTACCCGACATGTGTCAGTATCCTAACCCTGTTGGGATGCTGATGTCGGGATTCTGACCGCCAGGATCCCGAGCGCCAGCATCGTGTACCCAACCCGTTTCTACACTACCTACTGCAGAATATCTTTCATTTACAATTAATTTTTACTGAAGTTTGAAAATAAAACAGTCCCATGATCTTATCTCTCCGCAATTTTTTCTGAAATTAATTATCCACATTTTCAAGCAAAAATGGTAGAACGTCATACAATTACAAACATGAGTACCAGGCCACAATGTATACAGAGATACATGGGTAGGGGGAAAGAAGGACAGAAAAAGCTGGGAAGAAGTAGGAGGAAGAGAGAGACATAGAAAGAAGAGAAGAAAGGGGCTTATTTATCACAATCCTCATTTTTATCAGCCCCCAATAGTAAACATAATGACAGGCCCCAAAGAAACCAATCACACTAAAATGATCTTAAAATTATTATTTTTTGTTACCATACACATCCATGGGTTAATAACAAAGCACCACATGTATAAACATAAGTAGTACTTAAGTAAATATATCACTTTACTGCCATGTTCAGTCTCAGTTACTGTACCTACTGTGCATGCGTAGCGATCATTCAGCCAAGGAGGGATAAGAAAATCCCTCTCTGATGATAAAATAGCTAATAAGCCGCCTATTGGCTACAGTGGTGCTAGCTACTGAGGATCAATGCACTATATAAGTAGCTGGTAGTAATAATAATAATACAGGTTGAGTCTCCCATAACCGTATATTCTAAAAAACGAAATATTCCAAAAACCGGAATATTTCGGGGCAGCTGTGACGTCATGACGTGACCCGACGTCATGACGTCACTAGTGTCAATGGCCAATGACTAGAAGGTGGGTGTGGCTTCAGAGGCATTTTCTCACCAGAAAATATGAGTCTTCTTCTCCTCCACATGCCGGATCTCCACCACGGTACACTCCAGACAGCACGTCACTCACCTCCAGTGATACCCGAAGATACTCCAGGGATCCTCCAGTGATACCCGAAGCGCCCGCCGGACCCAATGCACTCGCCGGAAATTCCAGTGACAAGCGCCGGACCCCCTGCAGCCTCCTGTTACACAGCAGCGGCACCCGCCGGAAATCCCTCTGACACTCGCCAGAGCCCCTGCAGCATACGTCCACCCTCCTGTTACACCTGCACCACAGGCTGGACCCACTGCGGCACCCGCCGGACCCCCCCGCGACTCCCGCTAGGCCTCCCGTGACACTCCCAGACTCACACAGCACCCTGGCCTCAGGTATTCTGGAAACCGAAAAAACCCAATATCCGAAATGCTCCTGGTCCCGAGCATTTCGGATATGGGAGACTCAACCTGTAATAATAATCAACTCAAAAAGGCTAAGCTTTTAAAGAGAAATCCCTACACAAATAAGTAGGGTTGTTACTTCCCCCAAAACATTGATTGCAGAGGGAACATGGTCTGACAACATTCACCTGTGCTTCTCCTGCAGTCATTACAGTAGCAGCACTCTGTGACTGGCAGTGAGAGGTGTACTGTAGTTATGGTCAGGTCTACAAAGAAATCTGCCATGCCAAAGTACTAGATTGGGTGCGGCCAAGTGTGAGAGCATGTCCATGCCCCTTTGTGAATACCAGGACCCAGAGAAGAAGATGCATGTTGCTGCCAATGGGGTGACAGTTATGGGCCCTCAGACAGGACCAAAATTCATTTACTAGGCTCCCCTCTGACAATGGAGGGAAGGAGAGAGTATCCTCACTCTCATGATGTTGTTTTCATTAACACAATTGTAGAAAATAAAATATAGCACTTCTAGGGGGGAATTCAATTAAGTGCGAGTTGGCAAAAGGCGTAAAACTTGCACACTTCCCCTTAGATGTATACACTTCACCTTCATGCGCACACCCGAGATATGCATAATTCAATTAGAAATGCTAATGTGCACATTTTGTCCAAAAAAGTGAAAAGGGACAATAACATAAAAAAGTGGGGAGACAGGCACACTTACTTTGAAAAATAAATGTGAGTTTGGAAATGAATTGCAAATGTGATTCGCAACGCAAATTTTCCGTGAATTCGCCTTGTGGGACTAAACTCGCAACTGATTGAATTCCTCCCAAAGAATGAGGTGAAGAATTGTTCTGACTATCTGCAGGATTCATCACCTTATTTCCCTTCTGCAGATAAATGATTGGCTAATGTCATACTACAAACTAGGGGTGTGCACCGGCAAATTTTCGTGTTTTGGTTTTGGATCTGGATCTTTCTTCGTGTTTTGGATCTGGATTGGTTTTGCCAAAACCAGCCTTCCGTGTTTTGGGTTCTGGGTTTTGTGTTTTGGATCTGTATTTTTTTTTTTTAAAAAGCATAAAAACAGCTTAAATCACAGAATTTGTGGGTTTTTCTGCTCCTATGCAATTATTAACCTCAATAACCTTCATTTCCACTCATTTCCAGTCTATTCTGAACACCTCACAATAGTGTTTTTATGTCCAAAAGGTTGCACCGAGGTAGCTGGATGACTATGCTAAGCGACACGAGTGAGCGGCACAAACACGTGACCCATCTAGGAGTGACACTGCAGTGGCAGACAGGATGGCAGTTTGAAAAACTAGGCCCCAAACTGTACATAATGCAAAGCAAAAAAAGAGGTGCAAGATGGAATTGTCCTTGGGCCCTCCCACCCACCCTTATGTTGTATAAACAAGACATGCACACTTTAACAAACCAATCATTTCAGCGCCAGGGTCTGCCACATGACTGTGGCTGAAATGATTGGTTCGTTTGGGCCCCCACAAAACAAGCTGGCAATTAATGTGTCCCTGCACAAACTGGCTCTACGGAGGCAAGATGTCGTCCTCATCCTCCTCATCCACCGATTCCTTGGATAAAACAGGAAAAAGGGATTTAGGTGTCCCTGGACTGCTTACGGTCTTAGCCAAAGTTTCTGAACTTGACAGTAACTTTTTATGAGCGCGCTGCAGGTGCCGTATAAGGGAGGATGTTCCTAGGTGGTTAACGTCCCTACCCCTACTTATTCCACCTTTACATAAGGTACATATGGCAAGACAGTTGTTGTCCGGATTTGGATAGCAATATTGCCAGACCAAAGAGGTGGAATGTTTGGTCTTCTGCCCAGGCATGACCGTGATGGGCTTTTTCATCCCACGGACAACAACTGTCTCCCCCGGAGCCTGATTTAAACAAACCACATCACCATCAGAATCCTCCTCGCCAACTTCCTCCTCAGTGCCAGCTACACCAGTATCCTCATCCTGTTGTACTTCAACAGTGACATCTTCAATTTGCATATCAGCAAGTGGACTATGGGTGCTCCTTTCAGCACTTGCAGGGGGCGTGCAAATGGTGGAAAGAGCCACCTCTTCCCGACCAGTGCTCGGAAGGTCAGGCATCGCAACCGCTAACACACTTGGACTCTCCTTGGGGATTTGTGATATCTTCTTAGAACGCACAGTTCTTCGCTGTGCTTTTGCCAGCTTAACTCGTTATGATTTTTTTAGCGGGAGGAGGGCTTCCATCGTCATGTGAAGCTGAACCACTAGTCATGAACATAGGGAAAGACCTTAGCCGTTCCTTGCCACTCCGTGTCGTAAATGGCATATTGGCAAGTTTACATTTCTCTTCAGATGATTTAAATGTTTTTTTCAAGGTCATTTTCCTGAACTTTGTCATTTGGGATTGTATGTGCCCTCTACTATGACATTGGGCATCGGCCTTGGCAGACGACGTTGATGGCATGTTATCGTCTATGTCATGACTAGTGGCAGCAGCTTCAGCAGTAGGAGGAAGTGGTTCTTGATCTTTCCCTATTTTATTTTTATCGGAGAATGTTTGGTCCTCCATTTATGTTATATTGATATATACGTGCGGCTAAGGCGCACACAAACACAGAAAATATTTTTTTATTTTTGCTGGAGAGTAGTGCACTTTGTGGGTTACACCACCCTTTAAGAAATGAGCCAGCCGGCTCTTTACTTATGGGACACAGGCGCACGCTTGGCACTGCTCTTTTGTTCATGCACGTGCAGCCACAGTGCACACAAATCACAAACACGGAAAATATTTTTTTATTTTGTTTGAAGTGTACTTTGGGGGTTACAGCACCCTTTAACGGTCAAGCCAGCTGGCCCTTTACTTATGACACAGGCGCACGCTTGGCACTACTTTGTTGATGCACATGCGGCTACTGCGCACACAATTCACAAACACATAAAATATTTTTTTATTTGGTTTGGAGTGTACTTTGGGGGTTACAGCACCCTTTAACGGTCAAGCCAGCCGGCCCTTTACTTATGACACAGGCGCACGCTTGGCACTACTTTGTTGATGCACGTGCGGCTACTGCGCACACAATTCACAAACACAGAAAATATTTTTTTATTTTGTTTGGAGTGTAGTTTGGGGGTTACAGCACCCTTTAACGGTCAAGCCAGCCGGCCCTTTACTTATGACACAGGCGCACGCTTGGCACTACTTTGTTGATGCACGTGCGGCTACTGCGCACACAATTCACAAACACAAAAAAATATATTTTTTTATTTTGTTTGGAGTGCCCTTTGGGGGTTACAGCACACTTTAGCGGTCAATCCAGCCGGCTCTTTATTTATGGGACACAGGCGCACGCTTGGCACTACTTTGTTGATGCACGTGCGGCTACTGCGCACACAATTCACAAACACAAAAAAATATATTTTTTTATTTTGTTTGGAGTGCCCTTTGGGGGTTACAGCACCCTTTAACGGACAAGCCAGCCGGCCTTTTACTTATGGGACACAGGTGCACGCTTGGAGCTGCTCCTTTGTTGATTCACGTGCAGCCACAGTGCACACAATTCACAAACACAGAAAAAATATTTTTTTTTTAGCACTTGGGGGGAGCACCCCTGGCGGACAGAGTACCCCCTGGAAAACACTACAGCACCCTTTTAGGACTGGGACACTGCACAGGACTTTGTAGTGGACACAGCCCCTATGGACAACTGACTGCACAACACAGTCCAGCCAGCCGCTATGGACTTTGAAGTAGTGGATACAGCCCCTATGGACAACAGCAGCACAGCGCAGCACAGCACAACACTACACTGCACTACACTACACTACAACACTACACTACACTACACAACCCAGCCAGCCCTAACTCCCACCCTCCCTCTTCACTGTCCACAGCCGAGTGAGAAAATGGCGCCGACGCGGGTACCTTATATAGGATCCAAAACCCGCGAGACCCGGAAGGCGGGATGATGACGTTTTGCCTCGATTTCAGATCCGAGTCAGGCGGGAAAAGTCGAGGCTGACTCGGATCGGCCCCGGATCGGGGGGGTTCCGATTTCAGAAATTCGAACCCGCTCACCCCTACTACAAACACATTTTGGTGAGGTCCAAATTATTCATATTTACCAATTGCAGAATTTTGAAATAATACTAAATAAAATTATGTCGTACTATAATAAAAACAAATAAATAAAATACTGTGGCCATGTGTACTAAAAGATTAACGGAGCGTAAGAAAATATTGCTTTAGGACATAGTTTAAGTATCTGAAACTGTATTATTATATTTTTCTGCTGAAGTTAAATAGGACAGACAACACGCCCCCCACCTGTGCGCACAGGATTATAATTCAGCTGCTGTCACTGAAGAACACATTTTAAATTATCATGAACAATTTGTGAGGTACAGAGTATACTGTACAGTATGTCTGTGTTGTCGGACAATTGTAATTAGAACACACAGAGAAAACCTTACTTAGACATCTTTACATCTGCTCTTTAACTCTATAAAGAATTACTGTGCTGTATCTTACAGTCTATTATAAAACTGCTTCATCTACATTGAAAGAATAAAAATAACCTGTTATGAATACAGATGTACTTCACTTCTAACACAATTACAAAGCATTTTAAACCTACATTAGACCATCTCAAATTCTTGGTTACCAAAAATCAGATTTTAAAGAAAAATTAAATCCAGTTGTACATGATATACTGTAGCTACTTGATCAGTGGATGCCATAAACAATCTTACATTCAAGGGTGTAACCACCATTGGCGCAGCTGCTTTGGGCTCCAAGTTTGAGGGGGGCCAACCTTCCCTGTCACATTCCACTATTGGTCAGCCCTTACAACACTTTTGCTATGTTGCCCCCAAATGCATACGGTATGGAATGCCGGCTGCCGCATGACCGGCAGATCGAATCCCGGCTGCGGCAGCCCGACAAAACAGCAGAGCCCGGCAGCGAAAGACCGACAGTGCTGGAAATCCCAATCGTCTAAAGGTAAGTATAAACTATTCTATTCTAATCCCCTAACCCTCCTTAGGGGTGCCTAACCCTAACCTCCCCCCAAGTGCCTAACCCTAACCTCCCCCCTCTAAGTGCCTAACCCTAACCCCCCCTTCCCTGCTGCCTAAACCTAAATCCCAGGGGGGGTGCCTAACCCTAAGACCCGGGGGGGTGCCTAACGCTACCTCCCTCCCCCTAGCCTAACCCTCGCGGGGGGGTGCCTAACCCTAAATCCCCCCCGGGTGACCTAAACCTAAGCCTCCACCCCCGCGGCTGTCTGCTTGCGGCACCCGGCATCCCTTCCATAGGGATGCCGGGCGCCGGTGTGCCGGCATCGGGAAAATGACAGGCGTCTGGATTATAGACGCCTGTCATTTAACCCTAGCCGGGATTAAGGATTCTAGATGCCGGCGGTCGGAATTGCAACTGCCGGCATCCTAAACGTATCCCCCCCAAATGTCTAGATACTGTACATCCCTACTTACATTTCTATTTAATATTTCCACATTGGATTTATGATTTAATGACTTGTCACACTTAACTTTCTGAAATTAATATTTTGGTTTTGGCTTTGTGAAGACTGGATGAGATACTCTGCAGTATCTACTAAATATGTTTTATGAGGCTCTAAGATTATGGGTATATTTAGCTTACTGTAAATATTTATTATCGCTTACAATTAGTATCTATTAAATATCCTACGTCTGCCTAGAGATGTGCACAGACACCTGTGTTTTGATTTTGGCTGTGCCAAAACCACCTTCAAAGGTTTTGCTTTTGCAAATCTGGATTTGTTAATACGGAATTATTAACCTCAATAACATTAATTTCCAGACATTTCCAGTTAATTTTGACCACCTCAAATCTCATAATATTGTTTTCAGTTTTTCACCCATATTTGTCAACGGGTGCATCAAGCTGGATTGCTAAACTAAGCGACAGAGCAGCGGCACAAACACATGGCAGTTTAAAAAGGAATATAGCACATCTAGGAAACATAGTAGCACTGCAGTGGCAGACAGGATAATATAAACTATACAATGCTATAGAATGATACCCCTTTTCCACCAAAATTCCGGGTCTGACCCGGAGTTGGAACAGAGTTCCTAACCAGATCAGACCCGGAATTTCCCGGTGTGAAAGTGGACGCTTGGAGATGACGTCATCTCCAAGTGCCACTGAAGCTGGACCAATTCGCCGGCTAGCAGCGCACTCCAGGTCATCGTGACCCAGAGTGCGCTGTTCTCACAGCAGAGTTTCACGGGCTACACCCGTGTTAAACCCTGCTATTTACCTGGGTTGGATTGCCTGGTCACTCGACCCGGCGATCCAACCCTCTCCCCTTTTACACCAAGGAGCTGCCCGGGTTAACCCTGCAATAACCCGGGTTTTAGCTCTGGTGTAAAAGGGGTATTAATCATGAACTAGATCAGAGGCCAGAGGCCAGCACAGGCAAATGGAAGTGGAGTACTTTTTAATTGAAGCCAGGTAAAGCATTAATTAATTGATTAATTTATTAATTAATTGATTAGCGTTAATAATTTAACTATAAAAAAGTAAATCAGAGGAATGAAAAGCACTGTTACAAAACAAGCATCCAAAATCCCAAATGAGGTAGATTGATTGATTGATTAATTAGTTGACTGATTGATTACAGACTATAACAAAAAATTTAAAATAATTTGATAAATGGAACAAATAATTAAAACACAATAATCCAAATGAGATTGATTGATTACACAATATAACTATAACTTAAATGAAATTGAACAAATCATTACAAAATAAGAATCCAAATGAGATTGGTTGGATGATAGATTGATTCATTAATTAATTGATTAATGTTAATAATTTAACTATGAAAAAATTAAATAGGAAAAATGGAAAAGTAAACACTACCAAAACAACAAGCATACAAAATCCTAATTAGGTTGATTGATTGATTGATCGATTAATTGATTGAATAATTGATTCATTAATTGTTTGATTACAGAATATAACTATAAGTTAAAAATTATTTGATAAATGGAATAAATCATTAAAAACGAATGCAAATAAGATTGATTGATTACATAATTTATCTATAAATAAAAAAATGCTAATTTAAATAAACTATTAAACAATAAGAATCCAAATGAGATTGATTGAATAATTAATTGATTAGTGTTAATAATTTAACTATAAGAAAAGTAAATCAGAGAATTGGAAAATAAAACACTACCAAAAACCAAGCATCCGATATCCCAATAAGATTGATTCCTCAGAATTTAACAGTAACAGCCTAGTCAAACAGAATAATAAATTAATAATTATATGATTTGATGATACTAGTCTGTATCTGCTGAGGAGCTGAAGGAAGCGGGGCCTATGAGAATCGGTGATGGATGGCTTTGCAAGATACAAAATAACATGAGTGCCCCAGTAAAGTACAGTGATATACAGTACACTGTCTGTCAAACACATCTTGGCAAAGCCCATAATGAAAAGTGGTGAATTGTCCTTGGGCCCTCCCACCAACCCTTATGTTGTATATTAAAAAGAACATGCACAGTTTAACAAACCAAACACTTCTGCGGCAGGGACTGCCATTTTTGTGGCTGAAGTGCTCGGTTTATTTTGGTCCGACAATACAAGCTACAAAGCTACAAATTGTCTTAAGGTGGCTAATGGTATTACTAATCATGTCTGCAGATGGAAAATGTCATTATCATCCTCCTCATCACCCTCATTAGTGTATTTAATATCATCATCACACAATATTGGCTCATCCCTGCAGAAATCCACTGTTACAGAAGTCTCTGTACTTTGTTGTAAGCTTAAGGAAAGCAAAGCTACAGTAGTTTGTAAAAGGGGGTCCAAATTGCCTTTTTTTCTTCCCAATATTCAAAGGGACTGTGTGACATGCTAATTTGTACTGTACTTAAAATAATCCTCCACCATTCTATTGATGCTTACAGTATCAGATTCAGTCATGGTAGAAGTGACAATTATTTTAAGCCTGACCAGATGTCGTAATGGTGTGACACTCTGGTGTGCTGACTTGACTCATCCTCCACACCAGTTGGTCTCTTGGAAAAGGTCAGCTTTTTCCTAGCAGCAGCATTTGCCTGAGAATCTAAAGCAAAAAAAGATATAAACTCAGCGTTATACAGATTAAGAGAAACAGGCACTGCCACAGCAGTAACAAAAAGATGTGATTGTCAACCTCACATCACACAAATAATTAAACAACTCAACTGCGCTGGTGTACCCTTGTTAGGACAATGATCATAACAATAATATTATGCAAAACTTTTATTAAAATTAATAAGCATAAAAAGTATCTGATACATATGACAACATAAGTGCTAAGCAACAATGATAAAAAACAATTGTATCTCAGCTCATAAATAATTGATTTTGTGTTTGCTCATAATACCTAAGGAAATTATATATTCAATAAAAGTCCAGGTGTATACATATGCCCGCAATAACCTTAAATCTTCAAATAAGGTTATGCTGTGCAATATTGTTGAAATAGAGCTGATCAGGCTCGTATAATAGTCAATAAATATAAATTTTCAACAGGATTAGTGTGAAGCATATCCTTGTATTTAGTTCAAGAAATCTCTGTGCATGTTCCCAAGAATCAATTAGCTGACCGCTGTGGCTAGTAAAACTGTTATGTTAGCCGAAACTCCTATTCACACAAGCGGCCAATACGGAGTAACAAGATGAGATACTTCCTGCACAAATGGGCACAGTACATACTTACACGGGACCTCCGTTGACCGTCCTGATCGAGAGAGGTCTGTTGATTACGTCACCTCATTAGCTTTGGTAATCCTGTACAGCGCAGCTTCGTCAGCTGGATCTCCGATCCTGACTGCAACCAGCAACTTGAACAAAGCGTGGTGGTAAGTCGGGCGGCTAAGAAGGCAGCGGAGTCCCTAGTGTCCTTGTAGAGAAACGGAAGTAGGAGACATTGTCGTGTCGTCTATGTGAGAAGTGACAGAACAGTAATATTCGATGCGTCACTCGTCGGAACAAACTTCTTGAAATACACAATATAATTTTAAAATTTTTAAATTCAATTAGAAAATAATGTAGGTTTCTTTTTTTTTAAACAGGAAAAAAAAAAAAAAAAAAAATATATATATATATATATATATATCTATATATATAAATAACTGGGATATAACTCAAAGCAAAGAGGTCTTCTTCAGATGCAGCAGCCTTAAACACAGAAGGGCATTTTTTGGACAGATCAGTGATATAATATACTGCAGTGAGAAAAAAAGTGCAGGTTCACTTTAAGAAACAAAAAACAAACAATCAGCAGCAACATAGACAGTAGCCTGTTTGTTTGCACTGCAGGCTGTGAGTGTGCAGTGTGTGTGACAAACACACATACACTGAATGACTAGTGACAATGATGCCTGTGGTGCAGTCCATGCTTGCCGACATTGTAACTGCCCCCTCAGGGAAGAAGCAGCCAGGTCGGCATAGCTGGGGGCGTGGCCTAACTAAGGGGGCATGGCCAGGGATATTACCTGGCATTGGGGGCGGAGCAGAGGCATGGCCACACAATCTCATTATTTTGGGCCCACCTCCGCTACACCATGCTGATATTACCGGCATTGTGTAGCATGGTGCGAGGTCATGATGATAAAACAAAAATGATGGTCTAAATAAGCGCCAATGGAGGCTATATCAATAAACTAAAAAAGTACCGATAGTTGAAAAAAACCTCTAAATAAATCAATTAATTTAAATTAATTTAAAACATAATTAGATCTGCAGCAAACCTTAAAGTGTTTCTGTGATACCCACATTCAGGAATGGATGGATTTAATTAGGGCAAAAAAGTTTGCACTGTTCTTATTCTGTATATATAAGATAATATATGAGCCAAGATTGTGCAGCATATATAAACATTTTCACATTTATTCTGGACATCCAGCAATAAAATTCATACAAAACACATATAAGTCCTCTAATACTAATAAGTGATTAGAACACAGTATATCAATTAAAGTTCTCACAAGACACAATATTAAAAATAAAAACAATCTCTTTATACACAATGTATCTATTCCTCATAAAATGCAGTAGTAAGAATTGTATCAATAAGTGCACATGAATTAAACTGATCTTTCTGCATTTACATCAGCGGTAATGAGCACCGTTAAGTATTTAATCATCCATATGGAAATCCACAGTTTGTATATAACACGGAGACAATTCATACGTTTATGGGAACATCCACATTAAAGTGTAGGTTATATATATATGTGTATAAAGGAGTCCATAGACCATAATAACAGACTTCTCAGTTAGTCCATAATGTCCATTATGGGGTCATGATGATGCCTGCTCTTTCGGGGTCCGGGAGCGCCACCCGAATTTCGGTAGGCTCCCGGCCGAATCGGGAAAGCAGGTAAGTATGCTTCAGTCACACTTCCTAGACACCTAGTCTTGTCTCCAGATCTACCTATTAAACTCTTAAACCTAAGCTTAACTCCTCCTAATCTAATGGCACCCTAATTGTGCCCTGATGGCTTGCTAAAGCTTTTTTTTTGTAATACGATGCCTCATAGTGCTCCAGCCCACAGTCCCACACCCTCCTCTTATGCTCTCCTGTGTGAAATGGCGCCCAGTCAGGAGGGAGAGACTTTTATATGCAGTCTAAAGCACGCGAGAACTGAAGCCGGAAAGATGTCAATTTGCTTCGTTCTGGGATACGTAGCCGGGATTCGGATCCACTCGTCTCCCCTAAATTGGGATGTTGGGATGTGTTCGGTTTCCAGGGAAACCGAACTGCTCATCTCTACTCCTGACCCAATCACCAGCCACTCCTACTTTGCGCAGATAATTCCTCAAAATTACAGGCTCTAACACAGAATATAAAACAGACCTTTCCTCAGATGTATCATGTATACAGAGTATATACTGTATATATTGATAGATACATACAGGGCCAGATTAAGGGGAGGGGGACAGGGGCAGTTGTCCCGGGACTCCCACACAGAAAGCGCCCCCACATGTCCCAACCAAAGGTTAAAGTTGGCTGGAACGGGAGACGGAACCAGTTCTGCCTCCTCCGGCCCACTTCATCCCGGCGCCGCAGGGAGGTTCCATTTGCAAGGTGCCCGCTGAGACTTTCTTACCAGCGGGCGCCCGGCTCCCTCCCCGAAGCACCAGCCAGAGTCCGGAGCTCACTCCTGAGCTCCGGCTTCCGGCTCCAGTGTACAGTGCACTATGGGAGAGACGTTTATGACGCCTCTCCCATAGTTGCGAGGAGCCGGCGGACCAGAGGCAGCGGATGTGGGAGCGGGGCTCTAGGTAAGTCTGTTTTTTTTCTGTGTGTAGCGGCATCACTACAGGGGGCACTACTACAGGGCTCATTATTACTGGGGGCACTACTACTGGGGGAATTACACAGGGGGCATTACTACAGGGGGCACTACTACTAGGGGCATTACTACAGGGGGCTCTACTACAGGGGGCACTACTACAGGGAGCATTACCACAGGGGGAATTACTACAGGGGTCACTACTACAGGGGGCATTACTACAGGAGGCACTACTACTGGGGGCATTGCATAGGGGCACTGCATAAAGGGCACTAATACTGTGGGCTCTGCATAAGGGACACTACCACAGTGGGCACTGCCACTACTGAGGGCACTGCATAAGGGGCACCACTACTGGGGGCTCTGCATAAGGACACTACCACTGTGGGCCCTGCCACTATTGGGGACACTGCAAAAGGGGCACCACTGCGCATACCCCAATTTCGTACATTGAGTGAGTATATATAAATATATATATATAAAATAGGGGCCCCTACATGTTTGTTGCCAAGGGGCCTCCCACAGACCTTAATCTTGCCCTGGATAGATTGTTAGATACATCTCATAGAATTGCATTATATTAACTCTGCCATCTCCCCACAGACCCGTGATTCACAGCATAACGCTGTGAGGGAGTTAGGCTCCGATTGCAGGCCCAACTCGAGAATCAATCAAAAAATCCTTTAAGGGGGGTGCAACAGGTCAGATGATACTCCCAAAAGACAATTTACTATTGTAACTTGGGAGAGAGATCCCCAATTGAATATGCTCCTAAGGGACTAAATTTTACAACCCCTTAGCACCAGTTGCCAACACTTAAGGGGTTATGATGGCAATCTGATATTCAAGAAGGCTGTTTATGATTCTGAAACAGTTAAAGAGAGTACAATCAAACAAATACTGCTGTATATTAGATAGCTCAGCTCAAATATATGTCTCTGATATTTAACAAATAGAGGTGAGCTTAACTTACCACTGTATCAGTGCAAAACCATGACTGGCGGTACAGTCTCTATGGTAGGTAGTCTCTCTGGTAGGTAGTCTCTATGGTAGGTAGTGGGGACCCAGAGAAACCTTTGCTGAAACTCCGCCAGGTTGAAGCGTTATATGCGTGATGTGTGGACGGGTGACACACATGCTCATTTCACAGTAAATTATAGATGACACCAGGGAGAGTGAGACACCTTGTCGGAAAGGTAAGTGATGGTAAATGCCAGCGGCATAAAAGTAAGTATCACTGCGCAATGCAGTGACTATAAAATAAGTATATAACGTATATTACTGTTAACTTTCTTTAGTGATAAATTTAGCAAAAATGTGTAATTTTTGTGTTATTGACAGATCCTAATGATACAGACAGTGGTGCTAGATGTCATATGTTTATGGTGGCTTGTGTAAGGAAGGATGAGATGGGAACCACTCCAGTTGCCACCTAGTGAATCAGAATAGCTAGGATTAAATCATCCTGTATAAGCTCCTTATGATGGCGCCTTACATTTATCCATTTGGAAAGAAACTACAAATTTGCTGCAAAATAATGATACAGCCTATGGAAACTCATCAGATTGTGTAATTGGCTATTGTACCGCTGCAACCACACCTGGTATAAATTGCTGAGAATGGTTATTGCATTTTCTAATATTTAAAATGACTCCCATTATGGAGTTAGCAACCTAAGCATAATTTCCTGTAGAGTAAAGGCCCCCATACATTAGCAATTGATTGCAGCAATCGTGCAATTTGCAATCGATTGTGTATAAAAATCTTTCCCTTTTTCAATCGATTGCAGAGATGCCACAATCGATTGAAAAAGGGAAAGATTTTTATACACAATCGATTGCAAATTGCACGATTTCTGCAATCAATTGCTGATGTATGGGGGGCCTTAAGATGGAGATGACTTTTCCATAAAGGGGAGTGGACATGATGTGACACCTGTCCTCAATAGTTTTTTAATCAGGTCTTTTATGGCGGAGTGCCTGTAATAGAACACAGCATTACTATAAGGACATACAGAAATCCCTTTATTGAGTTGGGAATGTTAGTAAACAGGAGAGTTACTGATCCACAACCTATTATTATTCCCCAAACATTGTACGCAAATCATTAAGGAGTGACAGCCCTGAAATATTCTTTATCTTCTTATGGTCAAAGCAAGTAGCTTACTTGGGTCTTTCACTAATTGATCATCTGTATTAGAGAAATCAGGAGGAATCCCACCACAAAGTCGAAAAGAAAAAAAACAGCTGGCATCCTCTTCTGTTACACATCACATAGGATGGCAAAGTACAAAGACCCACACTAATATAACTGCTGCAAACAGTGTGTGTGCTCGCAGCTTAACTCCCACACACTGAGATCTCAGCAACACCCTGAGGATTCTCTTTCATCCAGTAGAAGGTTTCATTATGCAACTGTTATACAACATAATCATAATTCCAACTAATATCTGTTACACACATGCGCTGCCTGCAGATGTCATTTTCTGATGTAGAGAGTTCCAGTTGTGTGGTGCAAAAAAAAATAAAGTTTCTTTATTGTGACATCAAACGGTTATTTTTTGGGGTGGATATTTTGACAGATCTGTGTCAATTTATATATACATACAGTACGATGGGCAGAGCTGTCATATGCGCATGGCTCAGGGTACTGCATATGGTCAATAAAGTGTGCCTACATTTTACATGCAAATACAGAAATGGTGCAAATGCCTCCAGGATTGCCTTTCTCTTTGTACAATTTATAGAGTAAGTATAATAATAGTAGAACACGAACCAATGTAAATAAAGTATAAGAACTGAAAATTGTAACAAAATATAAAACACTGCGCTAATAAAGATCCAAAACACATAATGGTTTAAAGTGGGGATTTTCTCTATGAATGCATTGTGTTTTGGATCTTTCTTAGTACAGTGTTTTATATTTTAAATAGTATTTTTGTATTTTTATAAATAATGTATTATGTTTATGTCATCTTAATATCAGCATTATATACAGGGCCATAATGAGGGGTGTGCCGCTGTCCAGAAAACAAGGCAGAGAAGGTCGCACTATTCCTGCCCCGATGGCACCATGGAGAGGAAGCCCGCTACCCTTTCCATCTTGCTTCAAGCACCCTGCTACATAGGACACACCCAGCACACATCTTCCAGCTTCCAGTGAGACTCCCGACACTTGTTGTGTAATGTCATGACCAGGGGTGGAGGGTGCTAGCCAGGGCACAGAGGCATCCTGCTACAGCACTGATTTTATATACAGTATACATTGATGATGTGCTGTGTAATATTACCGTGTACAGCATATGTTAGCACAGCTCTTATCACCATGTTATAAACTGCTTAACAGCAGATGACGGCTTGGGACCTCTGTCATATTATTACCTTTACTTTATCTAATTTTTAATTGTTTGCTTTATCTCGATCAGGGGTATTCAATATGGGTGCGATAACATCGTTTTTGCGTTAATATCGGAGGTATGACGTCATTATCGCAGGTTTTAGTTTTACACCGTATTCAATTTGAAAGACTTATCGCAGTTTTGAAAAGTCTTTGATAAAAAACGGGGATAAGTTTTCACCATTGAATAGGTGTCGAAAAAAAGTGCAGAATTGGGGTTTAGGGGTACAGGCTTAAAAAAAATAGCCTGCACCCCTGGGAATGACATTTAAAAAAGAACTGTGTCAAAAAAATAGGGACACCCCAAAAAATTATTTAAAAAATTGGGGTAAAAAAAAAAAATAGGAAAAAATTGTTTAACAATAGGGAAATAGGTTCAGGGCTATTCTGCAAGTATGCGGCAGATGTTTTCTAGAATAAAATTATAGCGGCAGGTGCACAAATGCAGAATTTTAAAAAAATTACTTTAGGGACTTAAAAATATGCTAGTACCCATTTTCATGTACCCCAAATTTGATGGGACCACTTAAAAAAACGAAAAAAATAACCTAAGTGCTCTTCTGCATCACTTATTCAATGTCGGGAAAAAAACACCTGCTGCGGCTATTTAAATCCCCGACTTTCAATTAAAGGCTAAAATGGGGGTACCCATAGTGTTCCCCCATGTTTTTACAACTTTAGGGGGGTCTTACAATTATTACAATTATTTTAAGGAAAAATTCGTAACTTTATGCAAATCCAACTTCGGAGTTTCCCGTTTTCGTTAATTTTATTTTGAATACGGGGATAAGCGGGAGCGCACACCATACCTTAACGCAGAACAAAACTCCGATATGAAACATTAACTTCGACAGTGAAGTTAACGTTTCATATTGAATACCCCTCATAGTGTGTATCCTTAATTAAGTTTCATTTTCCTGTTTGCCATCATTGCAGAGGATGTCATTACAGTCAATAAGTCGTGGGTATAATTTTCAGCTTTCACATCATTGGTGGCTAGACTTTTGTGACCTGGGATCTACTTTTTATTCACTTACTTACGATAAACTACCAGCGTAGTCATGTGTTGAAACTTCAAATTAATGCATGAGATGATTTGCATTGCATGGTGTCAACAAGCTTTGAATGCTCAGGGCAGTAGGTAGTGTACCTGTGCAATACCCCCCTCTGTGAAGAGCAGCCCCCTATGCAATACGCCCTGTGTGAAGACTTCCCCCCTGTGCAGATCCTCCTCCCTTTGTTCAGAAACCCCCTTGTGCAGATTCCCCACCTCCCCCTCTCCTTGCATAATAGCCCCCTCCCCCTGTGCAATACCTCTTGTGTGCAGATTTCCCCCCCTATGCAGATCCCCCCCTTTGTTCAGAAACCCCCTTGTGCAGATTCCCCACCTCCCTCTCAGATAGCTTAACAAAAATGACTAATATTAGATATTTCAGCTGAGCTCTTTCTTGTAATTGTAAAGGACTATTTAATTTACGTTCCACAAAGAGTACGTTGTTTCATATACATGGAGAGGTCTTAAAATAAGTATTTGCATGTGGTGCTATGAAGAGACTCCTCCATATGGAAACCCCCAGTTATATTTTCACTTGTAAAACTGCAGAAAGTGTATATTATTATACAGTATGTACATACCATACCATATTGTATTTGTATGTTCTATAAAGGATTGAAAACAAACCACTTATAAAAGATATTAATGGAGCCAAAACATAAAGCTATACCTTGTGGGCACTGAGCATAGTATGAGGAAAAAACAAATTAAAAGTAGTATTAATTAATTTGCTTACAAAGATACGGGTTTTCCGTTAATAATGTAATTTTTTTCCCCAGCACTTGTTTTGTTAGACGTAACATATTTTATTTATGCAACAACTGTTAGATTAAAGGATGGTGATAGACGCAGAGTGACAGACACCTTTTCTGTGCTGGTGATGACGAGTCTCATTTGTTTTAACCGGGTTTTATGAGTCCCTTCCCCACGTATAGCAGATTCATTTCTTGGAAGTGATTCAATTTTTCTTCTAATTTATTATTGATGATTAGGAGTTACATCTCTATTGTCATATTCTCTATGGCACATGAAAGCATTCTATGTACAGTATGTCATTTCTAAATTGAATATAAAAACAACAAAATCGCATTTAGCCTTTTTTATTCCCAACTATATTATGTTTGGTAGAATATTCTGCTTATAGACACAATCTTAATACACGATTCATACTATGCTTAGGCCCTAGAGCATAAAGTCCATGCCATGATTGCAATGTGAAGGTCTGCACATGATTGGCTCTCTGTGGCTCTGGTCCAATCACATATTACCATGTTAATGATTCTGCCTCATCAAACTCTCAGAGATCCTGTAGCTGGTAAATGCATCAGACACAGCAAAAGCAGAGAATCTCTAATCAAATGAAACCGTTAATATATATGAAAGCAAAATGCTGATCCTGGGCCTGATTCAGAGCCGGACGCTCTGACCAGAGCGCTCGCTCTGAATCAGGGCCCGCCAACCTAAACTTGGAGCGGCCTCGTGGCCGCTCGCATAGCTGTGGGTGACCACCCACAGCATTTGCGAGCGGCCAAAAAGATGGTCGCGATGGTCAAGACCATCGCGACCATCTGGCTTGCGACGAGACCCTGCGGTAGGGTCTCGGTGACCGCAAGCCCTGGAGTGATTTTGGCTCTATCAGAGCCAAAATCACTCCCATTGACATCACTAGTGATGTCAGTGGAGCTGGACCTAGACGGTAGGCGTTCCCATGGGAACGCCTCCGTCTGGCAGCCACGCCCCCGGCACGCCCACCAAAGGGGGCGTGCTGTCAATCAACATCGACAGCATGCCCCCTTTGGTGCGAGACCCGGAGCGACGGCTTCCCCGTCTCTAGCCGGGTCTCGCGCATGCGCACGACAGAGCAGCCTCCGTCGTGCGCATGCGCACTAGGGCACCATCGACCCGCTTGCGAGTGCTCAGCGCTCGTGAGCGGGTCTGAATCAGGCCCCCTGTTTTATGTAGACATCTGTAGGTGCAGTTTGCAGTTCTGCCATTGTGTGTGTGTTGGTGTGTGTGTGTGTGTGTGTGTGTGTACGTGTATGTATGTAGTTCCCAAGTTTTGTAGTTTTGTTCTGTAGTCTCCAGTCACACTCAGGAAGTTGCGCACTCTGGGCCTGATTCAATACGGATCGCTATTGCGATCGCAGCTGCGATTACGCACACAGACCCACTGCGAAAATATGCCAGTGTTTGCAATTGCAAAGCCGTCGCAGCCCAACATAAGGACGCAAACTTCCCCTTACTCACATCCGTAATACCTTGTAAGTCTGCAAATCCATTGGTAACATCGAGAACGCACAATTACAACTGACCATACTCAGAATTTGCTAACCTCATCGCACACAGTGAGAGATCGAGCTGCATATGCCGTCGCAGTGGCTAATTTATGCACGCCCCTGTAACGGCATTCAAACGCATTTCTCCAACCCCCCATCAACACCCCCAAATGGTCATTTCCTGTCAATCACTCTGTGAAGGGTCTGCGAAGGGTCTGCTTGGTCACTGCGATCACAGTGTGATCGCAGTGGAGCCTACTCACACTGTGATAAATAAATACGCAGGGCAGTACGCAACAATCAGTCGTCTTAGTGCGTAATCACAATAGTGACTCTTGCTGAATCAGGCCCTCTAATAAAAGTCAGATGCTGGGCAACTTTCATTTTCTGTCCATACTTTCGGCCATGTGTGTTTTGCACATTAGGTGGACTCTGAGGAGTAACAAAACAAGACACCTCTCTACCCTTGTATCTCATCTCGTATTGCATACATAAATTCACACATTTAACGGTGAAGACATTTGTACCCCATTGCAGGTGCTGTTACCTTGGCCCATAAATTCATATAAATCCCCATAAATTTTGCATTGGTGCAAACGAAGGCTAGTGATGTCACAAAACAGCTATTGCCCTTCGGGATTTCAATGGCAGGGCTGTGGCCAAGCAACACTTGTGCAATTGTCAGGGATATCCTGGACACTGGGGAACAGCTTAGCTGGCATGTCTATATCTGGCATTCTCCAGTGATTTGTCAAAGGTAAATTTATTCATGGGTGCAGGGTGTACACCCATTATAGATACCCCAGGCTGACAGCTACATCTTCTTACATTACTGGGTTTCAGTAATTATTCTCTCTTCTGCTGCACTGTACAGCTGGTTCTTTTGGGCACTACATTCTGCGCACAACTCATTCCGTTTGAATCACCTCTGCTTTGGCCTTCACATTTCTGCATTCAACTACTGAAAGGTATCTGCTGGTTGCCCTTGATACTACATTTTGCATCATGGACGTAACTATCATAGGTGCAAGGGGTGCAGCTGCTATGTGGCCCAGAGCTGATGGGGACCCATCTTCCTTGTCAAAGTTATATGTGTTATATACATTTTTCACCATTGGGGGGTACATATGGGCTCTTACAAACTTATGCTATGGGGCTTTCAAATACCTAGTTACTAGGGATGTGCGCCGACCCCGCGTTTTGGTTTTGGATCTGTATTTTTTTTTTTTTAATTTATAAAAACAGCTAAAACCACATAATTTGTATTTTTTTTGTTCTTACAGTATTATTAACCTTAATAATATTAATTTGCAGTCATTTCTAGTCAATTTTGACCACCTCACAGCTCACAATATTGTTTTCATCTGGTTTAGGCCCAAAATTCGCACCAAGCTAGCTGGTTGACTAAGCTAAGCGGCAGCAGTGGGCGGCAGAAATGCGTGACAGTTCAACTTCCAATATGGCACATAAGGAAACATATGTTTTCATTAATCAAGAGGCCTGAGGGACTTGGACTATGTATGTAGTTGAAGGCAGGGAAAGGAAGGATTGATTCGTAAATTTAATTGAAAGTAAATTTAATTTAATTTATTGATTCTGAAGCAAATTTATGAGGGAGGAGGGGAGAGCATGGGTGAACAATATGACTGATGTTTTGCCAACAAAGTCAACTTGGTGGTTCAGAATATTTTTTAAAATTAAAAGAAGATGCTGTGTGTGGCCATAAACCTTTCTGGACATTTTTGGTATTCAGATACCGCACTTCAAAGATTGCAGCAGCTGTTGCAGTTCATCTTCCAACATGGCACATCAGGAAACAAATGTTTTTATTATTCAAGAGGCCTGAAGGAGTTGGAGTATGTATGTAGTTGAAGGCAGGGAAAGGAAGATTTGATTAGTAGTAATTGTAACTGAATTTTTTGATTCCGAAGCAAATTTTTGAGGGAGGAGGGGAGGCATTTACAAAAATATTTCACTCATTCACATCAGTCTAACGATACTGGATCAGAACCTCTATATACCCCTGCCTATACCTTCTAATATCCTACCTATAAACCTCTAAGGATGACGTTAATTTGTGTACGCAGTCATACAGTAAATAAAGACTTAAGACCTGGAATCTGTGGTTCACAAGTATTATTCAGGTAAAAGTACAGTCAGTTACACGCTATTGATCCAGACACAATTCGGCGCAAAGGAATTATACAGACCCAAGTACAGTATACATACGCAGCACTTCCGGACCAGATGTTAGGCATCAGCAAGAAACCCCTCGTCTATCAGCATTCAGCATGAAGACTAGCTACCCAGCGTTTGAGCACACATATTTATACCCCCCAGGAATAGACAAAACAATAGAGACATTTGTTGCTGATGTCATTAGTTCCCAAGGGGGATACATCTGTTACAGAGCATTTAGCAGGCTGATTCAAATAGACACAACCCAGCCTCCAACAACTGAGGGTCCCTAGATTCCCGCCACATGCAACATCCTAACAGTTGTTCATATTATATACATTTTGTTGCTTGAAGTCTCTGCAGTCCATAAGTCGAGAATGCATGATGCGATCTCCACACCGATAATACTGGAATTCTGTTGAAAGAGTACGCATTAGTACAAAGCCAAACACGGCTTACTAATCATGTATAAAATCTTAGTTACCAAACAATCTTTATTTCATAGCATTTATACTTAATGAACAAACTTAAATCTTTTACCTTAAAGCTTATGGAACCTTGTATGTGAATATGTAATGTGTGAGTATATGGGGATTGATATAAAGACGCTAGTTAACTGGGGACAGATGCGTTTAGCTACTAAACAGATGCATTCGCTAATATGCGACTAGTTAACAGCACAATTTTGAGTATTAATGTGTATATGAGAAATGGTGAAAGATGCAATCACATGATGCTATTAGTAATATCGCCATATGTACTTAAATGTGAGTTTATCTAAAATGGCGCTTGGGCGGCCATTCGCAAAATGGCGTCTTGCGATCTCATTTCCAAGATGGTGTCTTGCGGCAAGTCGCAAGATGGCATCACCACGATTCAATTTTAAACTGATCTTGTCTCAGCCAATTATCCAGCTTCGACAAGACCTTGCCCGCAGAAGAATCCTTGAGCACTATGTCTGCTGCTACTGGGAGTGACTTTTCATCCCAGAAGGGGACCAGGAAGACTACTAGTAGTACTTTAAAAACAATTGACTATTAATCCCCCTTTGCAAGGGGGAGCAAGTATGACAGCAGTCACCCAGTTGCATAGTGGATCACCAACGCCATAACATCACAGCTGGTATTAGATGTGCATCCAATATTCGCCAATAATTCAGTGGGTTTAATGGTGCATACACACAATCAGATTTTTCCTTCAGATATGAACGATAACGATTTAAAAATCGTTCAGTCGTTCATATCTGAAGGAAAATCGTTCATATCTGACATGCCTGAACGATGGACGATCAACGATGCGCGTTCCCGTTTGTCAGATAACGATATCTGACATCTGATGGGTTTGCAGTCAGACTTGGACGATTCCATTCATTTTAATGCAGTCAAAAATCGTTCAATCGTTCAAATCGTTCAAATCGTTCAAAACTTTGGTAAAATCGTTCAAATCGTTCAGATCGTTTAATCGTTCAATCGTTCATCTGACAAATCTGACAAGTCTGACAAATCTGACCGTGTGTACGCTCCATTAGACAGTTAATTGAGGTCCTGTGTGCCCGCAACTAAATCCCATCAAGATACCACTTCACTAGAAAAGCATTTCCCAACCTGTACAGGGACATTAAAAAAAACTTAATTACTGGCCTCCAAAATGCCATTGTACCCACTGTCCACTTAACCACAGATATGTTGACAAGCTGAACAGAGCAAATGTAAGGTTTAAGATATAAGGTTTAAGTCATACGTTGTGTTCTACTTCCCAAACAGACAGATCTGAAGAGATGCAAAGAGCTGTTGGTAAGCAAATTGTCAGCTCAAGTGGCACGTGATGCAGCAATGGCTTCTTCTTCAGTTTCTCCAGCAAGTGCATCTGCTGAGAAAAAACTAAACTTTCCCAAAAGACCCACTGGTGATGCAGATGAGTCAACACAAAACACAAAAACTTTTTGGATGGATGCGCTGCATATAATGTAACAGGGAGGAGATTCCTAGATTGTTAAGATTTATACCTCTACTTATTCTGGCTTTACAAAGGGTATGGATAACTTGACAACTGTTGTCCGGATTTGGGTAGAAATAATTCCACACATAAGAAGTGTATTTTTTTTGTCTTGTGCCCAGGCATGACAACGGAATTTTCCTTATCATGGGCAATAACTGTTTCTTCCACTGGTGCCTGATTTACACAAACAACAGCCTCATCAACAACATTTTTATTAGCATCAGCTACACAAATATCCTGCTCATCCTGGTGCACTTCCACAGAAGCATCCTCGATTTCTATGTCAGCATGTTCACTTGTGCTTACAACATCATAAGAGACAGAACCATCAGTCATAATTAAAAGCCAAGGCCTTAGCCTTTCCTTGCCACTTCATGTGGTGAAAGGAATATTGACAATTTTATGTCTTTCTGCAGCTAACTTTCCCTTTTATGTTTTTTCTTTACCACGATTGGTCCTTGATTTTAGATGCATCTACTAAAGCCAATGCTCTTGATGAAGATGGATTAGTATCATCATGCCTGGTGACACTGGTAGCAGCTCCAGCACTAGTATGTGGTTCCTGCTCTCCTCTCAACTGATCGTTCTCCATATCAACAAACACAAATTAAGTGGGGTACAGCACACATGTCAATTTGTAACAATTTTAAATATTACACTGCGGTATCAATGACCTACAGAGTCACAAGATTTTTTATGAATAATAAAACAATAACACACTGCGCTACCACTTAGTGTCACAAGATTATTTATGACTTATGACTAAGAACTACACACTGCGATACCACTTACAGTGTCACAAGATTATTTATGAATAAGAAAAGAATAACACACTGCGCTGCCACTTAGTGTCACAAGACTATTTATGAGTAAGAATAGCACACTGCAATACCGTAAAAGACTGTGATATCACTTACAGTGTCACAATAATTTTTATGAATAAGAATAACACACTGCCCTACGACTTATAGTGCCACAATACGTGGACAATAAACTTCAGTCTTAGGCCTTAGCCTTAGCCTTTCCTTGCCACTTCATGTGGTGAAAGGCATATTGACAATTTTATGTCTTTCTGCAGCTAATTTTCCCTTTGATGTTTTTTCTTTACCACCAGATTTTTTATGAATAAGAAAAGAATACCACACTGCGCTGCCACTTAGTGTCAAAAGATTATTTGTGAATAACAATAACACACTGCACTACCACTTACAGTGTCACAAGATATTTTATGAATAAGAAAAGAATAACTACTGTGATACCACTTACAGTGCCACAAGATTATTTATGAATAAGAATAACACACTGCGATACCACGTAGTGTCACAAGATTTTTTTATGAGTAAGAAAAGAATAACACACTGCGCTGCCACTTACAGTGATGTCATCATGTTTTATATATAATGCATGTTATTTAGCACTTTGTTGTGGTCTTATAGTTGGCGTGTAAACTAATCATTTATTCACAATTGGGGAAAGAAGTGAAAAGTGTTACAATATTTTTTATGAATAAGAATAACACACTGCGCTATAACATATAGTGCCACAATACGTGGACAATAAACTGCGGTCTGGCTGGCAGTGTCACCAAACAATAATAGCGCAGCTAAGTTGCTAACACACGGATTGATATAATTTAATTTCACTTTTAGTTTTTTTACTGGATTTGGGGAAGAGCACCCCTGAATGAGGCAGCAGCCCCTTGATGAACAACACAGACAGCACCCCTTCTTTATGGACAACAAAGCACCCCTGCCGAGTGCGGACAGACCACCTGCAGAGTCACAAATACGTGGACAATAAACTGCGGCAGTGTCATCGAACAATAATAGCGCAGCTAAGTTGCTAATGTACACACACAAAAAACCTATTAATTAATTTTTTTTTACACTGGGGAATAGCACCCCTAATTGACAGAGCACCCCCCCTGGACAACACAGCACCCTTTTATGGTCTGCAGCACTAGCCTGATGGACAGGACAACAACACAGCAGCAGCCACAGTTAATTGACAGGACAAGTGACACAGCAGCTGCAGCACCCACTGAAGGAAGCCCTTTATAAACTGCAGCCTAAGCCCCTTTATTGACAACACAGCAGCAGCCTTCAGGCCAAGACCCTGACTGGACACACACTGAGTGATTGACAGTGACTGACTATGGGGACCTTTATTTAATCTAGAGTTCGGAGCGAGGTTGAGCCCCGTGATGCAGAGAAGATTGAAGCAGGGTTGAGCCCTGTAATGCGACGAGATTCCAGAACAGGGTTGAGCCCTGCGACGTGGCTAGGGTTCGGAGCAGGGTTGAGCTCCGTGATGCAGAGAAGGTTGTAGCAGGGTTGAGCCCTGTGATGTGATGAGATTCTGGAACAGGGTTGAGCCCTGCAGCGTGGCTAGAGTTCGGAGCGGTGTTGAGCCCTGTGATGTGGAGAAGATTGTAGCAGGGTTGAGCCCTGTGATGTAATGAAATTCCAGAACAGGGTTGAGCCCTGCGGCGTGGCTAGGGTTCAGAGCAGGGGTTGAGCCCTGTGATGCAGAGATGATACTGTAACGGTGCAGTTGACAACTGTATCAAGGATGAGTTCAATATCCACAGGAATGGAAAGACAAGAGGCAAAGTAAGTAGTGCAGCAAAATGATGAAACCACAGTTATGGAGCAGTAAGCAATACTTAGGCAATAGGAATGCTGGGCTCTGTAGTGCAGCGGGTAACTGGCGTCAGAAGTTCATCTGGAATATAACAAAGTCCACAGCAATCCATAGGCACAGTGGGGATCTGGCAGGAGTCCTAGAAAAGACCTGAAAGCAACATTGCACAGACACTGAGACACAGTTAGTAACAGGCTTTATACTAGAGGTCTGTGATCCATAGGAGGTTTCAGAACATGTGACCCAAATGGAATCAGGTTTGAAATAATGAGCAATCTAGAAATCCCAACAACCTGGCGACACCTGGGAAACAGATGATCACTTTAACACTCTGGGCCTGATTCAGACCCGCTCGCGAGCGCTGAGCGCTCGAAAGCGGGTCGATGTTGGGCCAGTGCGCATGCGCACAAAGGACCCGGCTCCGTCGTGTGCATGTGCGAGACCCAGATAGCGACGGGCAAGCCGTCGCTATGGGTCTCGCTACAAAGGGGGCATGCTGTCGATGGTGAGTGACAGCACGTCTCCTTTGGTGGGCATGCCTGGCCAGATGGAGGCGTTCCCATGGGAACGCCTACCGTCTGGGGCCGGCCCCACTGATATCACAAGTGATGTCAGTGGGAGTGCTGAGTGGGAGTGATGTCTGATAGAGCCAAAAACACACAAGGGCTTGCGGCAGACGAGACCCTACCACAAAGGTCTCGTCGCAAGCCTGATGGTCTTGACCATCGCGACCATCTTTTTGGCCGCTCGCTATAGCTGTGGGTGGTCACCCACAGCTATGCGATTGGCCAGGAGGCCGCTCTAAAATCAGGAAGGACGGCCCTGATTCAGAGCGAGCGCTCTGTCAGAGCATCCGGCTCTGAATCAGGGCCTCTATCCCCTGAATGAGAAGCATGCCAGCAAGCAGGATAGCTCCTCCAACGACCACAATGGAACTTGGGCAAAAGTAGTCTATCTTTATGTACTGAAATAGTCGCAGTCCTGACATATAGTCTGTACAGTATCTCAAACTGCATGAAACTGTACACGATAAATTATCATAATTTCAACTTTAAGCCCTGGTGACAACCAAGTACTGGCATTTTATGGGAATGGGGGTTGCCGTTAGTATAGTTAAAAGCCTTTTCAAAATCGGTTCTTATAATTTATCTTGGGCATGAGCTTCAGAACACTTACATGATGAAGATACTTGAGGAGAGTGTTGCACCTATAGTGCAAGCAGAGTAAATATGATTTACGAGTACCTGCGCTTGACCTGCTTGCGCGTGGTGATAAATAAGTATATATACCCCTAATTCCTATGAGAATGAAGCTAGTAGCAGAGTAATTGTCAAAAAATCTATGTTTATTGTAACAATTGTTATCAGGTTTTGTGTTTGCAGCAGAAAGATTAGGTTCTCAGGACAGTCACAATGCTTCCTTATCCCCAATGCAACTACAGATGGGCAAAAGAAACAAATGTAGGGTGCAGGGGTAGGTTGGGGGGGATGAATGTGGAGATGAAATAGGGGGGTAGTAACAGTTCAGTTTCCTGATTGGAGGTGATGTGGGACAGACCTGGGTGTGGGTACTGTCCCCTTTGTATAAAGAGAAAATTAGTCAAATAATATCCACTTGCTCCTAACCGGAGAAAGAATTAAAAGTCATGCACGATCTGTTGATAGTAAATAACAAAGTTGCAGATGTTGCACTCTGGAGGGGTGGCGTCCCGTGCCCTCCGGTCCGACCACTTACCCCGTGGTCCTGATTCTAGTCTTCCTCTCCGCTATGTGTCTCCGATGGATGGACAAGTCACCTTCTCTGTGGGCTTCCTGGATCATCAACAACGGCGGGACAGCCAAGTTCCACGCTCCCGTGAGGTCACGTGATCCTCCGCTGCCGTTTGGTGGCTCAACTCACAATGAAGGAGACTGGTCCGGATGATGCTGGTCACAGTGCATGCCCTGTTACGCCCTCCGTGCAGATGCTGAGTGACCCTGAGAATGGTGAGTCGCGTGTGTAGAAGCGGAACCGGAAGTCAAGGGTATGCTGGGGAATGTAGTTTCTGTGTCTAACGCGTAGCGGCTCTAAGCCTTCTTCAGGGACGTATGTGGAGGTCTGCTGGTACAGATTTAAATAGGCTGGACTTAATTGACATATCCACCCATAAACATTCGTGAGCTAAATTATGCAAGTTTTCATTGGGAGAATGCACATTCCATGATACTGGTGGGAGTGTTTGAGATTCCAATCAGTATTTATAACTAACTCCTTGTGCAAACTCTGATTGCTCTAGCAGTGTTAGGTGGTTTTATATAAAGAAATTGGACTCACCCTGGAGTATATGGTGTGGTCCTTATTGAGCTGGCTATCAAGGGATTAACCCACTGTTGTTGAAACTAATGTCAATGTACTTGATGTACACAAATAAATATGAAATGATAAATGTTAATAAATAATTAGTGTCACACTTGTTGTATGTCTCATAATAGCTATTTGATCTAGAATGCTTTGAGATGATCAAAACACTTTTTGTAATATGTTTCTCTGTGTTTTTAATTGCATGCATAAAAGGTGAATATTTTTCTGTTACTAGGTTTCAGAAATTATTAGTTTTATGTAAACCCTCTAATTATTGTTGAGTGATGATCGACTTCACTTCATTATCAATGTTGAGGCCCCACGGGTTCTGTGTTTTGAGTGTGAAAATCCATTTTAACTCTTCCTTGTTTAATCTGGATTCTAAGTCACCCCCTCTCCAATTAGGTGTAATTGTTTTGATGCCTGTTATTGTTAAACCTGTAGGATTATTGTTGTGTGTCATTCTAAAATGATTTGACAGACTGTGTGTTGCTAAACCCCTGCGGATGTTTCTAATATGCTCAGCACTCCTAACACTTAATTTCCTGGTGGTCCTCCCTACATATTGGAGGCCACATTTATACTCTGCCAGGTAGATGACCATGTTGCTATCACATGTGATGTGCTCCCTAATCCTGAATTTTTTTTTGTTGTTGTTGATGTAATAGACATTATGAGTTTTGTAGTTATTGGACGAAACCTCTCTATAAAAGTTCCTAATATACTTGAATTCAAATAACCTCAATCTAGCCTTCACTACAGAATACAACCACATTCAAGTAAATTTTTTGGACATCACCATTTTTATCAAAGACAATACACTACATACAAAAAGGTTTCAGAAGACTGTTGATGTAAACAGCTACATTTTATCATCTAGCGGACATCATCCAAACTGGATCATCAATATCCCTCTAGGTCAATTCACTCGTATTAGACGCAATTGCACCCAAGAGTCTGATTACATAGAACAAGGGAGAAAAATGAAGGACCAGTCATAGTTAAACATTATGATTCCACACTGGTAAAAACTGCTTTCAAGAAAGTACTCACACTGGAAAGAGAACCTCTGTTGAGCTCAAAACAAAACAAACAAAAAGAGAAAATAGATAGCAGGTCCATCACATGCATGGTTACACAATACAGTAGGGATGCGAACTCCCTAAGGAAAATAATGCAAAGACATTGGCATGTACTCTTACAGGACGAACAATTAATAGACCTCCTTCCTAACAAACCAAATCTCATATTCAGAAAGGCACAGGTTCTCAATCGTGCACTCAATAAAAATCACATTCCACTAAAAACACAAATACAGAAGACCTTAAATAACTCACAGCCACAAGGAGGATTCTTCCATTGTGGACATTGCTAAACATGTAAAACTTGCCCAATAACTACAAAACGCATAACGTCTTTTACATCAACAACAACAAAAAAAACATTCAAGATTAGGGAGCACATCACATGTGATAGCAACATGGTCATCTACCTGGCAGAGTGTAAATGTGGCCTCCAATATGTAGGGAGGACCACCAGGAAATTAAGTGTTAGGAGTGCTGAGCATATTAGAAACATCCGAAGGGGTTTAGCAACACACAGTCTGTCAAATCATTTTAGAATGACACACAACAATAATCCTACAGGTTTAACAATAACAGGCATCAAAACAATTACACCTAATTGGAGAGGGGGTGATTTAGAATCCAGATTAAACAAGGAAGAGTTAAAATGGCTTTTCACACTCAAAACACAGAACCCGTGGGGCCTCAACATTGTTAATGAAGTGAAGTCGATCATCACTCAACAATAATTAGAGGGTTTACATAAAACTAATAATTTTTGAAACCTAGTAACAGAAAAATATTCACCTTTTATACATGCAATTAAAAACACAGAGAAACATATTAGAAAAAGAGTTTCGATCATTTCAAAGCATTCTAGATCAAATAGCTATTATGAGACATACAACAAGTGTGACACTAATTATTTATTATTTATTAACATTTATCATTTCATATTTATTTCTGTACATCAAGTACATTGACATTAGTTTCAACAACAGTGGGTTAATCCCTTGATAGCCAGCTCAATAAGGACCACACCATATACTCCAGGGTGAGTCCAATTTCTTTATATAAAAACACCTAACACTGCTAGAGCAATCAGAGTTTGCACAAGGAGTTAGTTATAAACACTGATTGGAATCTCAACCACTCCCACCAGTATCATGGAATGTGCATTCTCCCAATGAAAACTTGCATAATTCAGCACACGAATGTTTATGGGTGGATATGTCAATTAAGTCCAGCCTATTTAAACCAGTACCAGCAGACCACCACATACGTCCCTGAAGAAGGCTTAGAGCCGCTACACGTTAGACATAGAAAACTACATTCCCCAGCATACCCTTGACTTCCGGTTCCGCTTCTACACACGCGACTCACCATTCTCAGGGTCACTCAGCATCCGCACGGAGGGCGTAACAGGGCATGCACTGTGACCAGCATCATCCGGACCAGTCTCCTCCATTGTGAGTTGAGCCACCAAACGGCGGTGGAGGGCCACGTGACCTCACGGGAGCGTGGGACTCGGCTGTCCCGCCGTTGTTGGTGATCCAGGCAGCCCAGAGAAGGTGACTTGTCCATCCATCGGAGACACATAGCGGAGGGGAAGACGAGAATCAGGACCACAGGGTAAGTTCTCGGACTGTAGTTGCACGGGACGCCACCCCTCCAGAGTGCAACACCTGCAACTTTTTTATTTACTATCAACAGATCGTGCATGACTTTTAATTCTTTCTCCGGTTAGGAGCAAGTGGATATTATTTCACCAATTTTTTCTTTATACAACGGGGACAGTACCCACACCTAGGTCTGTCCCACATCACCTCCAATCAGGAAACTGAACTGTTACTACCCCCCTATTTCATCTCCACATCCATCCCCCCCAACCTACCCCTGCACCCTACATTTGTTTCTTTTGTCTATCTGCAGTTGCACTAGGGATAAGGAAGCATTGTGACTGTCCTGAGAACCTAATCTTTCTGCTGCATACACAAAACCTGATAACAATTGTTACAATAAACAGGTTTTTTGACAATTACTCTGCTACTAGCTTCATTCTCAAAGGAATTAGGGGTATATATACTTATTTATCACCACGCACAAGCAGGTCAAGCGCAGGTACTCGTAAATCATATTTACTCCATATTGCAAAATAGGGGATTTGGGATAGACCCCTGAGCACCAGCAGCTGACACAACCAATCAACTGTGTGCAGGTTCTAAATAACCCATTTAGAGTGCAAGCAGGCTGCCTGCTTACATTAGCAATTATATATGAATAATCAGTGAAATATTGTTCTCAGTGCAGAATAACCTACATGCATTATTTTTACTGATTAGTATTAGAAAAATAAATTAATTATAAAACTACCTGCCTTTGTGTTTAGTCCAGGTGCCAAGAGAATCTTATACCCCTTTTACATTAAAGTCTCGTGTCTGACCCTAGATTTGAAACATGGTTCCAAACTGGGCCCAGACCAGGGACAGTCCCCTTCATACTGTGGCACCGACCCGGGTTATTCCCAGGTCGGCACCGTTCACACTGCACCCGTGTGCAGTGGAAGTCTTCAGGCGGCGCTTGGAGATTACATTATCTCCCCATGGTGGAAACGGACATCGGGACCCGGGGCACATGAACGCTCATCGACAGGTCCCTCAGAGTGAAAGGGGTCTTATGCTGGGTACACACTAGATGATATGTCGTCCGATCCGGCGGATCGGAGCGACATATCGGGCACATTGTCTAGTATGTATCCACTATGTTGCTGAATGCAGCATGCCCCCGTCTTCGCTCCATTGCAGCCAGCATCGGCAAATGTAGATGCACTTGCCGATGCCAGGTCCCATCGCTAGAGATGTCGAGCACACTAGACATCATGGCCTTTTATTAAGTGAAAAGTCCTGGCTCAGCTTTTCAGTGGGAATTTATCCAGAACCATTCTACCAGAGGAAGAGGAATAACTAATGGCAGCTAATAAAGCAATAAGCCAGTTTAAGAAATATATTTTTAGAATGTTTAAAAACATAGCATATGCTCAGCTTAGGTCAGAGGTTCCCAAACGCGGTCCTCAGGGCTCCCCAACAGTTCAGGTTTTAGAGATATCCATGGTTGAGCACAGGTGGTTAAATCAAATTTACTGAGTTACTAATACCGCTTTTATACCTAAATTCCGGGTTTGACCCGGAGGTTGGAACAGGGGGCCTGATTCAGACCAGCTCGCTAGGATGCGTTCTCACGCAGCCAGCCGATTGTTTGCATTCTGTGCATGCGTACGCATCGCAATGAGTGTGCGCGAACCAGTGCGAGCAATCGGGAAGCATTCGCTCACTGCGCATAGACAGCCCAGCTGAATGAGTGGATTGTGGGTGGTAACAGGGGCTGGCCACTAGAAACGGGGGAGTGGAGGTGCGAACGCAGGCGCGCTTGACTGTCTTAACACCGTTTCAGAGGCATGCATAATTAAGAGGCAGCATCATTGTACACGTCACTTGGTAGTAGTCACTCGCAGTGCTTGCGGCAGGGTATGGTCAACCACAAGTGCTGTGATCACATCCGATGGTACTCGATGTTACCGATGGTTGCATACACTTCCTGGAGATGACTTGTGCAAGTAGGCGTATTAAGACATGCTGGTGGACATCTGCATACACAATATCGCATGCTAAGATATAGTGCCGTGTGATCGCTTGACTTGCAGAATTTGCATACGCATCTAGCGAGCTCACGCATCTAGCGAGTGGGTCTGAATCGAGCCCAGGGCTCTAAACCGGATCAGACACGGGATTTATCCAGCACCGACCCAGGATATTACCGAGTCGGCGCCGTTCACAACGGAGCCGGGTCTGCAGTGATCCGGCTCTTCCGGCGTAGATGTGGACGCTTGGAGATGACGTAATCTCCAAGCGACACTGAAGCCGACCATGGGGCGTGCTCCAGGTCATCGTGACCCAGATCACGCAGTTTACACTGCAGGGTTTCACGGGTCATTATCGTGTTAAACCCTGCAAGTTACTCGACCCGGGAATCCAACCCCTGTCCCTTTTACACCAAGGAGCTACCCGGGTTAACCCTGCAATAACCCGGGTTTTAGCTCTGGTGTAAAAGGGATATAATTAGGTCACCTGTGGTCAAGCATGGAAATCTTAAAAACCTGGACTGTTAGGGTGCCTTGAGGAAAGAATTTGGAAACCTCTGGCTTAGCCTATTTTCGAAAAAAGTGCACGTGACACAACCACAAAAATGTATATAGACAAACATTAGCATAAGCCGCAGAGCACATGAATGAATTATAGACAAATTCAAATAAACAAAACAAGTAATTTTATTGCAATGTAGTCTCATCCATAGGCAAACGCAGGGGGGTTTCCGTCTGCCTGGAAACCCCCCTCCCCAGCACATACCATGACCACAGAAGAAATAGTAATATAATATAATTTTACTAGTGTTACATGTTCTTCTCAGTATCACAAATGAAATAATTAGCACCACCTGTGGATCTTTTAACCTGTATCAACCAGTAATAAATAACCTGTGCACCAACTAGGAAATTTGGAAAACATGCACTGTTAGGGATACACTGCTATAGAACCCAATATGTACATATATGTCCAGGGAAGTGCTAGGTTCTTCTGCTGCTCCTCCAGGCTCCCGGACTTGCTCCCATGCATTGGAATGATGCTCACATCTAAAATAAAAACATTCAGCTCAGGCAGGATGGCTTACTGCCGCGTGAAATGACTTTTCCACCAAAATTCTGGGTCTGACCCGGAGTTGGAACAGGGTTCCTATCCGGATCAGACCCGGAATTTACCCGGCGCCGACTTGGGTTATTCCCGAGTCGGCGCCGCTCACACCGCAGTCGGGTCTGCATAGACCCGGCTTTTCCGGCGTGAAAGTGGACGCTTGGAGATGTCATCTCCAAGCGCCACTGAAGCCGGGCCAATCGGCCGGCTTGCGGCGCACTGCAGGTCATCAAGACCCAGAGTGTGCCGTACACACAGCAGGGTTTCACGGGTTACTCACGTGTTAAACCCTTGTATTTACCTGGGTTTGATTGCCGGGTCACACGACCCAGTGATCCAACCCTCTCCCCTTTTACACCAAGGAGCTGCCCAGGTTAACCCTGCAATAACCCGGGTTATAGCTCCGGTGTAAAAGGGGTATTACTGTGATCCTGTATATGCTGGATTTATTGCACACAAAACACTTTGTATGACACATATTAAAGCTGAATAAGTGCTAATTATGGCCCTCTTCATGGACTCGCCACACTCACTCTAAAATCAAGCATTTGGAAACTCCCCCTCTAGAAATCCTGCGTTTGCCACTGTCACCAGATCCTCTGATTGATCAAATACATATATATTCAGAAAGTTTATGCAGCAGGGATGTGTAGGCAGTTGCACAGGTTAAATGCAATTATTTTGCAATCAATATCAGATGTCTCTAATTAATTTGTTAATGAGATCTAATGCACATTATGCCTTTTTTCCTTGTGCCATTAATTTAGTGTGGCTGATGCAAAGCATTTTCATAATTCAAAAACAACAACAACAACAAAAATCTAGCTACAGTATATTATATATACAGTATTTATGAAATTTACATTTAACACCTTGTTGTTCCCAGAGCAGGCGCGGCTATACAAATATAATTGCTATCATTATTCCATTCTAAGTGGCTAATTATGTTACATTTAAGAGTTGGCTTAAAGCAGAGAATATATTTCTGCCTCTGAGAGCCATTAAATCAAAGAAATGAATAAAGACATAATGACATGTAATGACATAATTTGAGAATTACATAAGGAAGGTTAAAGAGAACTGTATGTCTAACCAAACAAAAATGTCCTAGACAACCTGTCACTAACAGCAATCATTTCAAATGATAATAAAACATTGCTAAAAGTAATATACTTATTACACATAAATTATTAATGTTCACTGTTAAATCAGCAGAGAATATAATATAAAGCAGGTGTATATAGACTATTACTTTTTCACTAGTTCCATGTGTATGTATAACAATCGATATTAGATACTAAAGGTTTTATAATATTTGAGATCAGATAATCACTTAAAGCTCTATTTTAGCGTAGTTTGTATATGGTTGTTTATGTTATAGGATCAAAGCTGACCCCTATTAAAACACACGCACACGCACACACACACACACACTTTATATCTCTCTCTCTCTTTTAGGGCATCTTTAGGATCTATTTTCTCAGGGACCCCTAATAGTGCATGTTTTACATATCTCAGGAGTGCGCAAGTAAAACAATTAGCACCACCTGTGGAATTTTTATCTCCTGTCAGCCGGTAATGGATACACCTGTGCACCCACTATGAGATCTGGAAAATATGCACTGTAAAGGCCCCCATACATCAGAGATTGATTGCAGCAATTCTGCAATCTGCAATCGATTGAAAAAGGGAAAGATTTTTATACACAATCGATTGCAAATTGCACGATTGCTGCAATCAATCTCTGATGTATGGGGGCCTTTATGCTGTGCATACACTGCCAGATGAAATGCCTCTCAAACCAACATACATTTTATTTGGCAGTTGACACCCAGCAGATCTCGCGGGCATACAATGTGAGATATCTCATAGTGTATTGGCTCCTCCCCTCTGGAGGAGACATTTCGATGTTCTTTCCCTTCGAAAGGACAGGGGAAATGTCTGTTGGTTGTCTGTGGCTGGGCATACACTACCGAATACGGCCGACTTTTAACTTACAAAATATCGCATTGGACGAACATGCTGGATGATCCGGCATGCCAGACCGATTGATATTTTAGCATTGGTCAGCGTACACACAGTACAATTATCGGGCCAATTCGCCTGATATCGGTGGATCGCCCGATAATTGCATAGTGTATGCCCATCATTTGGAGTTCCAGAGGATTGGAGGTGGTAAACAGTGCTCTAAAGAACATCTACATGTTGTTACTTTACTATATTTTTGGCTACCTGCTTTATCTATCTTTTCTATTGTCCTATTCTTACTTTTAATGGATCCTAATATTGGAAACTGGGAAGAGAGGACTAATACCCCTTTTACACCGGAGCTAAAACTCGGGTTATTGCAGGGTTAACCCGGGCAGCTCCCTGGTGTAAAAGAGGAGAAGGCTGGATCGCTGAGTCGAGCGACCCGGCAAGCCAACCCAGGTAAATAGCAGGGTTTAACACGGGTGTAGCCCGTGAAACCCTGCTGTGAGAACAGCGCACTCCGGGTCACAATGACCTGGAGTGCGCTGCTAGCCGGCCAATTGGTCCGGCTTCAGTGGCGCTTGGAGATGACGTCATCTCCAAGCATCCACTTTCACGCCGGGAAAGCCGGGTCTATGCAGGCCCGACTCCGGTGTGAGCGGCGCCGACTTGGGAATATCCCGAGTCAGCGCCGGCTAAATTCCGGGTCTGATCCGGATAGGAACTCTGTTCCAACTCCGGGTCAGACCCGGAATTTTGGTGGAAAAGGGGTGTTAGTGAAAAAGTGGAGTAATGTCAGATCAGAGTTTCCCAAACTCTGCCATTACAGTCCAGGTTTTAAGGATATCCATGCTTGAGCACAGGTCACTTAATTAGTACCTCAGTCAATTTGATTGAACTATCTAGACTTAAGCATGAATATCCTTAAAACCTGGACTGTAATGGCGGAGTTTGGGAAACTCTGCTTTATGCTGGGTACACGCTTCCACGACGGATCAGTCAGCAGACTTGATAAGCTATACACATTTACCATTCGCCCCTCGATATGTCTGACCTAACATTACAACTGGGCGGACATTTAAATTTGCCCGCCCAGTTTTGATGTCAGTGTTGGCGGTCCCTGCAGCCAGTGTGTGTGTGGTCGGCGTGTTGCCCATACACACATTCAGATGTACTGATATATCTTTAAGATATACACCGGCATCGGCTGTGCTGCAGGGCCGACCTGACATGCCTGTGAACTACGTTGTTCACAGAAATATCTGGTGTACCCAGCCGCCGATGCTCTCGTGATATATCGTGAGTTGATTGAACAAACAATATTTTGACATTGTGCACAGCATTAGACTATATTTATTGGCACCCCTGTCTAATTCATTTTTGCTAAAGTGCTGAAAAGCTTGTAGGTGAAGGCAATGGCACCGTTTATCGCGGCTATAAGAAATTATAGATTGTCATCAAAACCCGGGCAATCTATAAGAAACCCATGGGGGCTGCTTCTGCTATCGGAAATGGAAGGACCACGGCAGATATTGGAGATATCTGCTACCTTCCCTCCATTTACATGGGGATGCTTACAATTTTCTGTTTTTGGGGGATTTCCCATAAAATAACATTGGTATAAAAATGCCTTAGGCTCCGACTGCCATTAAGGTACGAAGAAATCCATTGGTCTAGGTGGACACCATTACATAGGAAAGCTGCCTGTTACTACCTCAAAAACATAGTAAATGCTGGACAAATTGCAGTGCAGTGTGTAAGGTATATAATATGAGTGCTACATAAAATAAAAATAATGTTACCTGCACAACATACAGTAGTACGAGGCCCAAAATCTCAAACTGCAACACATAAAAAAATTTACTGTAAAATGACACATTTACATCACTTGTATGATATTTGCCAAAAACTAGTTGACTGGTTTTTTAAAATTAAATAAATCCACCCTTACCCAGGAATTTTTTTTTTGTTTGTTGTTTCCAATAGAATGATGACCACCTCTGCATTAAACTCATCTGCATGAGAAAATATATTATTTTTGTTCTGCTCCTACATTGATTTCATACATAATTGAATTGCCTGCTCAGGCGTGTTATATACTCACATTTTATCACCCAGTGAGCATAAAAACACCACATTAACTCGTTTCACTATAACCTTGAGCTACAAATGCTGGATTTACACTAGTAACTTGGATTTTTGTAATTACATTCGAGTCATGACCTGACCTGCTATCTGTTGGGGATTTTTATGCTTTACCCTTAGACATAGGGGGAGATGTATCAAACCTAAGATGGTGGCCCAGTGTGCATGTGCATGACGGAGCCGGCTCCGTCGTGCGCATGCGCGAGACCCGGATAGCGACGGGCAAACCGTCGCTCTGTGTCTCGTACCAAAGGGGGCGTGCTGTCGATGTTGAGTGACAGCCCGCTCCCGATGTTGAGTGACAGCCCGCCACCTGCCCTGTAATAAGCCCTCTGTAGTGCCCCCAGTAGTAAGCCCCCTGTAGTGCCCCTTGTAGTAAGCCCCCTGTAGTAAGCCCCCTGTAATAAGCCCTCTGTAGTGCCCCCAGTAGTAAGCCCCCTGTAATGCCCCCAGTAGTAAGCCCCCTGTAGTAAGCCCCCCTGTAGTAAGCCCCCTGTAGTAAGCCCCCTGTAGTAAGCCCTCTGTAGTGCCCCCAGTAGTAAGCCCCCAGTAGTAAACCCCCTGTAATGCCCCTTGTAGTGCCCCCTGTAATAAGCCCCCAGTAATAAGCCTCCTGTAGTGCCCCCTCCGGTGCACACACACACACATACAAAAAAAGCCCAATACTTACCTTAAACCCCACTCCAGTGTCTGCTGATGTCCGTCCCCGGCGGCCGCTCCTCAGAACTATGGGAGTGACGTCATGATGTCACTCCCATAGTGCACTGCGGGACCCGGAAGCCGGAGCTCAGGAGTGAGCTCCGTCCTCCGGCTGCCGCTGGCGCCGGGGGTGAGAGAGGAGAGAAGGAGCCGGTGCCTGCTGGTAACGAACTCAGCGGGTGCCCAGCAAATGGAGGGTGCAGGAGGTGCGACCGTACCCCCTGCACCCTCCATAGTTACGCCACTGGAGGTTGAGCGCCGATCAGATCGATTAAATCAGCATTGGCAGAACGGGGAATCGACGTTTAGCTATAAGGCCAAAATTAGTAAATTTGTCCAATTGTGAAGACTGCAGTAAGAAGAGTAAGATGTACCCCTGTGCATTTATCAGGGGTCAGACTCATCACCTCCACCATTTTTCCACATTTCCCTACTCTTACTACACTTATAGCCAGTGGCCACAACGGCTGCGTTTTTCTGTGGAGCCGCGGCGGTTATTATATGCAAATGCCACTTTCTGCCTTCCCCTTGGGTACTAACGTTTATTTCAGTGTTGGCTAACCTTGACACTCCAGCTGTTGTGGAACTATATATCCCAGCATGCCCTGCCACAGTTTTAGCATGCCCTAATAGCAAAACTGTAGCAGTGCATGCTGGGTTATGTAGTTCCATAACAGCTGGAGTGTCAAGGTTAGCCCACACTGGTGTATTTGAATGTGTACATACTGAAACAACCACTTGTAGCAGTGATTTAAGAAACTCCTTCTGCACATCATATGGCAGGTGCAGTGTCTGAACAAAGCCTCAGTGGCTGTGGCTCTGCATCTAAGAATGCAGCTGCTTTCACTGACATGGTTGAGACTCCCATAACATGCCCATGATACCCATGGTTTTCCCTCACCATCTCTGATACCAGTGTTCCTGTATGCAACCACCTTTGTGCATACACTTATGGTAACGCTTGTGGTTTTCAGAATATTTTGCGTATGTGCAGTAGCAAACAATCACTCTAGTAACATTGGTTTTGCTTGTGTACACCTCTGAATCAGGCCCCATTTGTAGTGTGAGTTAGGGATAGCCATTGAATGATCCCATCGATGGTCTAGTTTACATTAATGGCAGGAAACCATTGATGGTTTGAACCATCAATGGAAAACCTTTGATGGTTTGAGCCATCAATGGGCATCACTAACTGGGACACCGAATGCGTCTGACCAGTCAGAGAAAAGGGGGGGACTAAGCACTGTGCTAATGGGATGGGGCAAGTGCCGCATATTTGAGTGGGGCTGAAAAAAACATTATTACTTTAAAACATCTGCCATCAAAGGCCTCATTCATCGATTGTAAAACCATCGAAAATCAGTGACAAACCATCAATGGTTGCTAACAATAATTTAATACACCCCTACCTAAATACGTGACTATGTGCATATATAATTGTCTATAAATTAAGTCTAATACCACAAGCGATTGATTGGAATATTGACTTATTATACAGGTTGAGTCTCCCATATTCAAATATTCAGAAATACGGAATATTCCGAAATACAGAATTTTTGAGCACGACTGAGATAGTGACACCTTTACTTTTTGATGGTTCAGTGTAAACAAACTTTGTTTAATGCACAAAGTTATTAAAAATATTATATAAAATTACCTTCAGGCTGTGTGTATAAGGTGTGTACGAAACAAAAAAGCATTCTGTGTTTAGATTTGGGCCCCATTCCCAAGATGTCTCATTATGGGATGCAAATATTCCAAAATATCCGATATCCAAAAGTAGTGCCCCTTGTGCAATGCCTATTGTAGTGGTGCCCCTTATGCGGTGCTCACAGTAATGGTAGTTCCCCTTATTCAGTGCCCATAGTAGTGGTTATTGCTCCTTATGCAGTGCCCCCAGTAGTGGTGCCCCTTATTGCAGTGCCCCCAGTAGTGGTGTCCCTTATGCAGTTTCTTCAGTAGTGGTAGTGCCCCTTATGCAGTGCCCCTAGTAGTGATAGTGCCCCTTATGCAGTGCCCCAGTAGTGGTGCCCCTTATGCAGTTCCCCCAGTAGTGGTAGTGCCCCTTATGCAGTGCGCACATTGGTAGTGCCCCCAGTAGTGGCAGTGCCCCTTATGCAGTGCCCACAGTGGTAGTGTCCCTTATTCAGTGACCCCAGTAGTGATGCCCCAAATGCAGTGCCCCCAGTAGTGGTGCCCCCTGTAGTAGTGCCCCCAGTAGTAGTGACCCCAGAAGTTATGCCCCCAATAAATATGAAGCCGCTGCCTCCGGTCCACCTGGCTGCTCCGCTGAAGTATGGTACGTCATGACGTCTCTCCCATAGTGCCCGTGTGCGGAGCCTGAAGCCAGAGCTCAAGAGTGAGCTCCAGCCTCCGGCTGGCGCTGCGGGAGGGAGCCGGGCGCCCGCTTGTAACAAAATCTCAGCAGGCGCCCGGCAAATGGAGCCTCCTTGCGGCACCGGGCTGAGGTGGGTCGGAGGAGCTGGTTCCATCTCCAAATAGAAGTGATGGAACGCAGTTCTGCCCCGTTCCGGCCTACTTTAACCCCTGCATCAGATCCAGTATATAATATTCTAATATTCTATAGTGTGTATACAGCTCCCGGGGCCGATTGCACAGGTCTGCGAAATTTAAGGTATTGAAAGCTTTTTTAATAACACTTTTATATTCTTAATTATACTCCTGTGTACATCAAGAAATAGTATATAAAAAAAATTACCACATCACATTTACCTATAAGGGGGTTACATACATTTTTAAGAAAAAACAAGAAGTTTAATTGTTTTTGACATATTTGTTGTGAAATACGAAGAAGTGTAGATGCTATCACTGTGTTTTTGTCTTAATTACATAATAAAATAACAATAAAATCAAACAACAATAGAAACAAAACCATAATTATTGAAAACAAATCGTTAATATCTTCTTTTTTTTTTACTTCAAACTTTGTTTTGTCGCTTTTCGCTTATAAGCCTTTTCTGAGTTGTCTCTGTGTATCATCCAGCAGTAGTCAGCCATCATGCTGACGTCCCAATGACCCTGGTATCTTCTTTCTACAACTTTAACGTCTTGGTGGAACCATTCATCACTGCAGTCTTCGAGATATTCGGGAAATGCTCAATATGGGAATTCAAAAAATGTACCTTTACACTCATATTGCAGGGAAGGTTTCTGTAACTATTAAGCATTTTCCTGACAATTTCTTTGTAGTTTGGATCCTTGATATTGCCTAAAATTTTTTAAATCACTTGCATTGTATGAGTGGTGTGTACTCTATACTGTATGTACTGTATGTGTGTAGTGTGTACTGTGTGTGTATGTGGTGGTAGGCACTAGGCAGGGGTTAAAATGAGCCGACAAAGGGCAAAACTGTGTCGCATCTGTTGCATTTGGTTCCACCGCTTGCGAGCAGCTCTGAATCGGCCCACACTAGTAGTGCCCCTTATACAATGCCCACAGTAATAGTGCCCCTTATTCAATGCCCACAGTAATAGTGTCCCTTACACAATGTCCACAGTAGTAGTACCCCTTACACATAATGCTCACAGTAGTTGTGCCCCTTATACAATGCCCACAGTAGTAGTTCCTCTGACCCATGATGATACACAGATGTACAACACTGTACTTGCCTGTGCCTGGCACTGTCTGCCGCTCCTCACACTCAGCACTATGGGAGAGACGTCATGAAGTTATGACATCTCTCCCTACACACACTGTGGGAGCCGGAAGGCGGAGCTCAGGAATGAGCTCCAGCTGCAGGGAAGGAGCTGCCGGCGTCCAGTGGTAACAAAATCTCAGAGGCCGTCCGCAAAAGGAGAAGGCAGCTGCACCTCTCCTTCCCGGGGCCTCTTTGCTGCACAGGGCAGGATTACCATATCGCACCAGTCCTGCTAGTGGGCAACACTCTGTTGGGCCTGATTCAGTGTTGGGAGCAAATCAATTAAAAAAGCAGACAAAGGAAAATCTTGCACCTTAGCAAACACCATGTCAAAAGACTTGTACACACATATGATAAGTTTTGCGCTTCTCACACGCTAATAAAAACATAAAAAAGGCATTAGAAGTAGGTCATGTAACAGCCATGGGTGCAGCTCCCACCGTTCTATAGTGAAATATTAATGTTACGTTTAAAATTTAAGACTGTAGCATGGCCTATTTCTTATGCATTAACGCGCTACCAGTACAATAGATTGTATTGAAAAAAGGCACAATGCACTAAAAGAGCATGGAAAATAGGTTAGAAGCACAAAATGTGTCTTAGGCTCACATTAGTTTTAAAAAATTCCCATTTTCCCAGTGCATGTTGAAAAAAGACCATAACATTTAGTGTCCTTCTATAGGTGGCATGCATCAAGCCCAAAGCGCGGTCAAAACTCTGAAAAATTTAGTTTTCGGAGGTTTGACTGCATTTTCCATATGTATCAAGCTCAGGAAAGGAAAACTTTTCGGAGCTTGTACCCCAATGATAACGCCATCTATAGATGGCATTGCCTAATAGAAGCATATAGACTTCTCACTGCATTATTCCCATAGAGGGATCAAATAGGATTCCTCCCAGTGCCCTCCACGGCTTTTGCATGCACAGGCTAACGGGCACGTATGCGCAGAAGGACTCCCAGTCATAAACCCGAAAGTCTGCATACCGCAATGGGGTTGGGTACGGGATCCCGGCGGTTGGGATCCCGGCGGTCAGAATACAGACAGCAGCATCTCAACAGTCAGAATCCCAATGCCTGAAGGAAAGTTTCCCAAAGCCTAACCCTCCCCCCCGCAGCCTAACCCTAACCCTCCCCCGGTGCCTATCCCTAAACCTAACCCATCCCCTAACCTTAATTCTTATTGTTGGGATGGCAGTGGTCATGATTCTATCATCGGGATTCCGACTACTGATGATATTCCGTCACCGGTATTCTGAGCACAGGCATCCTGACCGCCGGGATAGTGACTACATTCCCCGCAAAGGACAGCTCTTATCGGAAGATGTTAGAATATTACAGTATAATTCAGCATTATTTCCCAGTAATTATAATATTATTTCTTTGCACTATTGGACACTGACTGAGCAGACATTGTGGTACGTATAACTATATGATGGTTCATGGAAGGCCACTTCATAATAATGCTAGTGGCCCCAGATATTTTTAGTTACAACATTGGTATAGTTACCATAATATTCAGCTGTTCATATTAAACTGTTTGGAAATGTACTTAATCATTTAATGACTACCACATTTTTTTTTACATTCCCCTAGGGGCTCGGTTGTGTAACCTTAAAAGCATAGGCACTGGAACGGAGGAGAGATTGGTGGGGCTCCCCCCCACCCCCCAGGTATTTCAGAGGCACAAGTGGAGCGGCGGCCACGGACAGTCAGGGGCCGTGCACTGCATGAAGGAGAAGGTGTAGTGTGGTCTTTTAAGTTAAAAGACTGTACATTACACCTGGCTCCTCCTCCATGCTGAGCAGGGGCTGTGTAGCCTATTGCTATAATGCACAGTCCCTGCCTCCTGCTCCACTGTGGTGCTGCCTACTTCTCCCTGGTGGTCCCGCCCCCTCTTCTTCCATAATGGCGGCCTCCTCCCCAGTGGTGCCTCTGCTTTCCTCAGGAACAGGTAAGTTGGAAAGCGCCAAAATTAAATTATATCTTGCCTCCCAATATATAAAGTTCTGATGCCCCTGCTTGAAAGTATACATGCACATTGCAGAGCTCTGGGCAGACCTTCTAGATACAGTACACCAGTGCAAAATCAAAACATACATACTATATAAATAACTCACACTTACATTTACCTCTAGAGGAAGGACCAATGTAGCAGCTCTTGTTCGGGAGGGAGCTGAGCCAAAATGCATCATTAGGCACTGCTCCCTCGCGGCATAATGCCACAATTCTTGGCTGTATGGGAGGGAGCTGAGCCAAAATGACACAGATGAATCACTACATTATGCCATGAGGGGGCAAGGTTCCAAATGAGGTCAGTCAGGTGGCTTTCTAGGCACTTGGCAACCCCCCCAATGTGCACCACTGGGAGTATGCATATACAGGTTTACTCTAGTAAGGACGTATTTACGCAAATGTGACTCATACAGACCTGAGAAACAAACATACATTTATGCCTGCTAGGAGACAGTCTTTAGTAACTGCCACAGGGCAAACATAAATACAGATGTCCAAATATACATATCCTCAAATTGCACCAGACAGCCCTGTTTGGCGTGCCACAGATTTTGCAACTTAGCTGCACCATGCATCCCACCAGAGTCTTTTTCACAACATAGGCATCTTACTTGAATCACTAATGTGACAAATGTGCCAATCATGGGTACTCTGGAGACACATTCTTCTGTGTGCGAATCTGGGTAACAAGGCAAAAGACTGAGGTCCGATATGAGTGACCCGCTCCATGCCTCGCGCCACGTATCGTTATGCTAAATCGACAGTTTTGTGCCAATTTCTACAACAAAAGTACTAATCAAGTTTGCCTACTATAGTACGCTGTAAGCGACTTTGTAATCTGCTTTGGTGCAAATAATATGCAAAATTCAGGAAAAAGTATGAAAGTTTGAGAATCGCTAACCCTGGCAGAGCATCTAAGTCGTACCAAACGTTTTGTGCCATATGGCGTAAAAACACATGGTGAATGACTTCTGTACATGCTGATGATGATGAATTGGGATACAGCGAGACGCACGTTGAGATTTGCGTTGCTCTGCATATACAGAGAAATACGTTATTTTTGTATTAATTTTTTAAAAGTGATTTACTTTATGTTCATTTTATGACTAACATCAGCCCCAAAGGGGTATATTTACTAAAATGTGGGTTTTTAGAAGTGGACATGTTACCAATAGCAACCAATCAGATTCTAGCTATTATCTTCTAGAAGGTGCTAGATAAATGTTAAGTAGAATCTGATTGGTTGCTATGGTCAACATCTCCACTTCTAAAAACTCTCACAAAATATACCCCTAAGTGTACTATGGCCCTCATTCAGAGCCACTCGCAAACAGCAGTACGCTCGTTGCGTTCCGATGTTGACTAACCGCGCATGCGTCAGTGTAACACTGCGCATGTGCGTACGGCAGATTGCGAGCTTTTTTGGTCTCGTTCGTCAAATAGCGTACAGGAAGTGACCTGTCAAATGTGATTGACAGAACAGGGCGTTTTTGGGTGTTGATGGGGGTGGAGATGGAAAAACGCAGGCGTGGCGAGGCGTTTTTGGGGCGTACATACATTAGCAGATGCGAGCGTAAAATGTGTACGGACCGACTCATACGTCACTGGATGATCCTCTTTCCTTTCAAAATGCTTGCACAGCTTAGGGTCTGGATTACTCGACCACATTGGTGATGGCCTTCACCTCCATCCCGGCACTCCTCGATGTTGCTGCGATTAATCGCGGGTGGTCTGAACAGCAATTAGTGGTGGATTGAAAACCGGCTTGGTATGTGTTTTGAAAGTAGTTTTTTGTGTTAGCACAAAAGCGTACGCAGGTGGAAATCATAGCTGCTAATGTGATGATTACACAATCAATTTACGTACATTTGTGGTAGTTTCTTTGGGGCTCAATTTGTTGGTTAGGGCCTATTGTAACAATAATGTCATCATGTTTTTTTGGTTTTTCCCTTTTTCTTTTGGCCTGTTGAATTTGCCTCGTTATGTTAAATTTGAAACGTTCCTTAAAGAGCCCTTTTTTTGGAGGGCATGTAAAATGTGGTTCTTGCCAGTTTGTGCCTTTTGGCCCAGGATTAAATGTAATCCATTGTGACAATAATGTGAGAATACAATGTCAGTTTTTTATTTTTTTTTTATTGCTCAAAAAAAAAAATCACAATTCTAAAATTTTTGTCCAAAGTTTTTTTGCAGGGTTCATTTCCAAAGTTACAATAATTGGGCCAAAATAAAAGATTTATGAAATGTAGAACACAAAATGAAAAACAATTCACAAGAAAGGAGAGGGAAGTTTTGACCAGAAAGGAATATGAGCCAAGCACAGAAGGAGTGTGGGAAAAGTCGCCATTGCTTTCACCGTTTTTTCACCCGTTTGGCTGGGGGAGGGAGGGCGCCAGACCGGGTCCGGGATGTCATCGGGCTTGCCTGTCCAGAGGCAGATGTTGTGGCCTCTGGACTAGGCACAGGGCTAGGCACATTTGGAGGATTGGCTGATGTTGTGCCAGAGGTGGAGGATCCTGATGTTCCGGCAGGAAGGGAGGTCGGCTCCACCATGTGCTGGCGAACGAGCTGCTCCAGGGCATTGGCGATGCGGATGCTGGCCATGGTATTTTCCGCCAAGGCCTGACCAATGGTCACGTTGGCCGCCGCATTTTGCTCCAGGGCCTCAGCCACCCGTAGCAGACTGGCGTCCATCCTCTGCAGAATCTCCGTATGGAAATCCGATTTGAAATTGAGTTCTGTGAGGAGGGCCACTGCCTGCGAGGGGGATTGCCCTGGACTGGCTTCTGCAGGGTCCTCAGCCGGATGTACTGGTTCCTCCCCTGCAGAGCAAGCAGAAATTCGGCGGCCAAGGCTCCCCTCTGGAGCAGACTCATCCGCTTGTGTCTCTGTTAGGAAAAATGAGAAAAGTCTCACATTAGAATCTACATATTGGCCCACTAACATTTCAGAGTTGGTGACATCACAAGATTTACCTGGGACAACATGAGGAGCCGCAAAGTCTGGCATGTCCGTATCCATGTTGGACACGCCAAACACCTCCACAGGCTGCACACACCCCTGTGCCAGCTCTTCTAAATCCGTCAACTACAATGACACAGGGGTGGGACCCTGTCCCCCTTGCATGCCTAGCCCTGTCCGCGAGTTTTTGCTTTAGGCGATATTTGAAGTCGCCCCATCTGTGGGATAAAATGGAAGCCATTATCCTTTTGTTTAAAATGGTGTTTGTTTTAGGGGGGGCAAGTGTTTACTTACCGCTGTTTGACATCCCGGGCTAGACGGACATAATCACCCACCCTATTGACAGCAACGGCTACCTCTTCCCACATTCTCCACTTCTGGCTTGTACTCATATTCCTGTCTGCCTGTGGCAGGATGTCCACACACTTCTGAATCAAAACCTCCATCTCCTTTCTTGTGAAATGTGGCTGCCTTTTTTTTTTTGCAGCTTTGGCCGGAATACTGGGCCCAGCAGCCTCTTCCATGTCATCCTCCTCACCTATTTGTGTAAATATTCAGATTTCTCAAATTCACAACTTGCCCAATCTTATGTTTCAAATTAATCATTGAGACAAAATGCATGAAAGACTTACCGCCTGACTCTTGTCCATTGTTTCCCTGGTCTGTAGCCATGTCTGAGGTCCAAACAAGAAATACACCAGAATTTAAATGTGTTTTTGTGACGTATTTATACATGCGTCCTTATTTTGCGGCCGCATCATTGATTGTGCGTTCCTATGATCCATCCTTAATTTGTGCGGGAAACGAAACACTATTTATGGCTTGGTGTGTCTCGAGTCGAGGTGGCGTTTTTGGATTGTTGGAGGTTACCTTGGTTGGAGTTTCTTGTTTGCGGATAAAGGAGTTGGCGTTTGGAGTTTATTTTGTTTGCTAGATTTGCGTTTTTATTTTCCGTTCGCTTTTTTTTTTTTGGCCTCGTTTCTTGATTTGGTAAGTTTTGTGAAGTCTAACTTTGGTTCAATTGGTGTCTCATTGTGTTTCTTCTTGTTTTTAATTTTTGGATCCATAATTTCATCTCTTTTAGCTTTTTTTTAATTTCGGACCCAAAGACCTTTTGATTTGGAATCTTATATATTTGCTCTTGGTAAGTCCATTTTTTATCTTGTATTTGCGAACTAATTAGCGCATTTTTCTCTGTTTGTATAGTGACTTGTATTTGCGAACTAATTAGCGCATTTTTCTCTGTTTGTTTATTAACTTGTATTTGCGAACTAATTAGCGCATTTTTCTCTGTTTGTATAGTGACTTGTATTTGCGAACTAATTAGCGCATTTTTCTCTGTTTGTATAGTGACTTCTATTTGCGAACTAATTAGCGCATTTTTCTCTGTTTGTATAGTGACTTGTATTTGCGAACTAATTAGCGCATTTTTCTCTGTTTGTATAGTGACTTGTATTTGCGAACTAATTAGCGCATTTTTCTCTGTTTGTTTATTAACTTGTATTTGCGAACTAATTAGCGCATTTTTCTCTGTTTGTATAGTGACTTGTATTTGCGAACTAATTAGCGCATTTTTAAATGCTTATTAATCCTGTAAAATTGTTTGTGGTTGCCCTTACGCTTTTTTGGCTTACATTTCAACCCATTTTGATGTACTGTGTGCAATGTCGTTTTGCTCTTTGGCCAAATGTGTGTTTCGCATATTTTAAGTTTTGTCTAGCACAAAATTTAGAAACATAAATGCACAGACTAAACTTTTTCAAATTATTTTTGGGATTAATTTCAGTTTGGACGTATCATGACAATACCCCGGCATGTAAGCAGCAATGGATGGTATCATCAAGCTAAGTTGTTCTTAATTTTCTTTTGGGGTGGGTCCAAAGCCATACATTCCAATCTTGCCATTTCAGGTTGATCTTGGGCGGATTGTTCTGGCCATGCTCCCGGAAGCCGACCAACCTCAATCTCGTCCCAGGCGTAGGCATCGTAGGCGTGCAAGGCCCCAGATATTTCGAACACGTGTCACCCTTTTTGGAATGCCCGATGATGAGGTTTTAAGACGCTACCGTCTTCCTCCCAAAATCATCATAGACACTCTCTCATTAATAGAGAGTGATCTTGAGCGGCAAATTGACAGTCCAACAGCAATACCACCACTTACGCAATTTATGGCGGTGTTACATTTCTGTGCCTCAGGATCGTTTCAAACAACGGTGGGAATAGTGGCGGGCATCTCACAATCCTCCTTTTCCAGGATCCTGAGGGCAGTGATGGAGGCACTTTTCAAGCACCTCCATCATTTTATTAAAATGCCTTTGGATATGGGTGCCCTTAGTGTGGCCAAGGCCAATTTTTACCAAATAGCTGGCTTCCCACACATCATAGGGGTTGTGGATGGTACTCACATACCACTTCAGCCTCCAGCACGGCTGGAGGCAATATTTCGCAACCGTAAACACTATCACTCCCTGAATGTAATGGTGGTATGTGATGCCTCCCTCCAGATCCTGTCCCTGAATGCAAAATTACCAGGAAGTGCACATGACTCCTTCGTCATCCGGCAATCAGGGATATGGCACAAATTAAACAACCTCCAAGCTGGTGATGCGTGGCTTCCGGGTAAGTGTAGACCTTTAGTACATAACAATGTTAAGCTTGATACACAGTGATCCTGATGTTGTCTATTCTTTTTCACAGGAGACAGTGGATACCCTTGCATGCCCTGGCTGCTCACTCCTTATTTGGCTCCCACACCAGGTCCACAAAGTGAGTTTAATACCGCACTTACAGCCACCAGGCAAGTGGTGGAGCGCTGTATCGGCCTTTTAAAAGGCCGATTCAGATGCCTCCACCGCTCTGGTGGCGAGCTCATGTATTTGCCGGATATGGTTTCAAAAATTGTGGTCCTGTGTGGGATCTTTCACAACATCGCCATAAGGAGTGGTGTTCCAATGCAGCCAGAGGATGCCTTACCTGAGGATGGCCCCCCCGAGGTTGGTCGGAGGTCAGTATGTGGGGGGGCCATACGCGATGATGTGGTGGCCCGATATTTTAGGTAATTATTGACCAAACAACAGTGTGTATACCCAATGTGTTACGGTTTTTTAGCGTTCATCTTTTTTTATATTAATTCTTGCACCATCTTCTGTTTGTTTGCATAATCTTTGGCACTCCCACGATGACTACTTCCTGCTACCCTTCAAAAACCTTTGTGGAAACTTCTGGAATATATTCTGACACCAATATTGCAACACCATATTTTTGAAATCATGTGGGCATGGACCTTCGTCAACCAGTTCTTGATTTGTTGTGTGTTTGTTTCGTGTTTTTGGTATGTGGTGTATTTCTGATTATCACTGTGTGTTTTGTTTGTGATTGACCACTTTGTATTTTGATTTCTGTTGTGAATAAATATTTGGAGAATGTAATTTGTTTCCTTTTTGGGCACGTTAGAAGCAAGTGTAAACAAACTCCCAAACGTTAATTTTACCTAAGGGGTAACCCAGTAATGAAGCAAGTGGAGCTAAAATGTAATATGTTTTCGGGGTACTAACCAACACACCAAGGAATCCTGTACAATCAGTTGCCTTCGTAAGATTGTCCTAAGCAGTTTGGCCACCAAATAGGAACCTGAAAAATGGTGTAAACTATCATGTTGACCACCACAAAAAAGGAAAATGACATTGGTACTGGGAGGTGTTTCTTGTGCCTGTTTGCATTCAAAATACAACACACAATCTGTAGTGAGATTCTGTGGCAATCCTTGCTTGAAGAGTCTACTTATGTCAGTGTAAAGAATCTTGGATTTACTCAAAACGCATGAGACAGAGTTTGAATTAAAACTGATTTATTAGGAAACAATTAGAAAAAAAAAAAACTAATTCCTAAGGAGGACCAACAGATGGTCAAGGCCCTGCAGAAGCCCGGTGACCTGCTCCCGCATACGGGCCACACAATGAAAGATTTGTGCCCGACGCCTCTGTTCCTCTGTGGGTGACAAAAGTTTGGGGATTAATAAATCGATAATGAAGCAACATTCTAAAAAAACACAAAACAAGCAAACCAAAACTTAAAAGCTTGTGGCCAAAAAAAACATTACACGGATAAAACCCAGCACCCCAAAATGTCGTAGGCCAAAAATACAAGGGCCCTAAAAAAATGCACACAGGTGTGATATGTGTATGGTGACATCAGCAGGAACAGGTAAAGACAACCCCAAAAAATACCCTAAGGCGACAGAAAGCCAACAAAAATGGGGACGACACATGATTACATACAAACAGTTTGTGGTGCCCAAAATAAAATTAAAAAACATACCGTTCTCCAAAACGCCAGAGCCAGAAGCCACTCCCTGGACCACCTCGGAGGTGGCTACATTCCCCAAACCTAGGGGCAGGGTGTTTGAGGAATCCTGGGAGGGGGTATTTGGAGGAGGGACGGATGGAGGAGAGGGGGAATTGGGCTGGAGGGGAAGTAGACCTGAAATCTCGGCCACAGGGTCTGGGGAGGAGGGGGTAATTGAGGAATTGGGGGTTGGAGAGAGGGGCCGGGACCGGCGTCTTGTCTGGCGATGCCGCCGTAGTCTTTGCTGTGCCCCTAAAAAATGAAATAAATATTGTGGTTAGTTTCAACAGGAATCCAAAATAAAAAAAAAATAAAAAAAATAAAAAACAATGACTAAAAATAGGACAGACATGAAAACATGCACATGCAGATATGACTACAATGACTCAATAGGACAGACATGAAAACATGCACATGCAGATATGACTACAATGACTCAATAGGACAGACATGAAAACATGCACATGCAGATATGACTACAATGACTCAATAGGACAGACATGAAAACATGCACACACAGTTAGGGCCCACAAGATAAACTTGAAAACCACAGTCCAGAAAACGTACTTTCCGCAATCTGCATGCGAAAGCATGCCAGCAAGCAGGGCGTACGCCGGTGCAGGTCCGACCACCTGCGCTCCAGCTGGCCAATATGTCGGCGTGAGCCGAAGGAGCGCAGGTGGCGACGTACCTCCGCATATGCGGAACGCTTTCACCTATTTGAGATGGGCGGAGGCTGACTGGTGATCCGCCTGTCCATCACCTCCGTCAGCACCAGTAGTTCGCGCCTGGTGAATGCGGCGGATCTCATGATGGCAATGGTGTTTTTTTGGCTAAATATTTTTAATAAAGCACCCCAAAAAAATTTGATTGGCTAATGTATTTGGGAAATTAACAGGACAAATTCTATTGGTTAGTGTATGAGTCATGTGTTCGACAGGGCCACAAATCTCTTGAGAGTTATGATAGGCTTGATGCAGTGACATGCGTAAGCAAATTTAAATAAAGAAATGAACCACAGAAAATTTGTGGGGAGACAAACAAATAGAACAATTGTTTAATTGGGGCTAACATGTCTTTTGAACAATAAAAGCGAAGGTTTCAGCCGTACGTATTCTGCGAGCAAATACAAACACGGACAAGATTAAAGTTTATTGCATTGTGTTGAAAAAAAAAAACAATTAAGCTAATTGATACATTGATTGGCATGATACGATTGAGGGAGGTAGGCAGAAAAAACGAGCAGGTCATCGGAATCTGACAGGCCCACTTCCGGTTTGTACTTGTGCGTGCGTTCCCTTCAAGCCATTTCGGGGATGTACGCTCGCTATTTGGCACGCTCGTTAGTTAGAGGAGGGGTCGGCTGAGTTTGGGGCGGATTTTTTGCTGCGTACGAAAATACGAGCGAGTGCTTGAATTTAAATATTTTTTTACGTACGCCGAACGTACGTACGCCCAATTGCGAGTGGGTCTGAATCAGGGCCTATATATTTTATAGTATTATCCCAGTATGATACTTTTACTCCAGTGAGACAACATCATCCACCAACATGTTCTTCACTTATCTCTTGGTGAGGCCAATTGCCAGCCCAGTCTTTAGCATAGGAGAAGTGTGGGTGGGTTTAATAAGAGCATAACATTTTAAAAAATAACACCACCTGTTCTCTCTGCATAGGGACAGCACTGATTCACAGTATGCCTCCTTTTGTTTGTAAAACAGAGTGGTGCTTCCGTGCATGTGTCATTCCTTTGATTCCACCTGTCTCCTATGAGAAGGAAAGTATTTCTGTGAACAATACATTGCAGAGTAGACACACAGCTGGATCAGAGCCAACATAACTCACACAGCAGCAACGCTCCATTATGTATGTGCTGTCTGTCAATGTTAATAGTCGTGCACTGATAGACAATTCATGTATTCATTTTTTTTAACACAGTTACAATTTTATTTTACAATTAAATTTTATGACAACGAATCCATCCTTGTACGTTTCAACTTACACTGTGACTTTAATGTGGCTTTTTTGTAATATTTGTTGGAGAAAATATCAACAAAAACTATTATTATTATTATATGAGCCTTTATCCTGCTTTTATGTAACACCTGCTCACCTGTATTTTTCTAATGTGATAGGGTCACATAATACTAACTATGGGATGTCTCCAGGTGACTCTCATCTTGGCGGAGCCTTTACCCAGCCTTTACCTATTTCTTATTCCAGGACTAGGGGTTCACCACCACCGGGGGTCAGCTTGGTAAAACACATTGACCTACAGTATAGTACAGATATGGGAACCTTGTTCTCTCTCTCACCCAGGGGTCTATTCATTATCACTTAATTTCAGATGGCGTTTGCTCCCGCATTCAGCGCTCACCCTGCTCCTTCCCTATGAGAAGAAGTCCCGGGTTGTGTTTTGGTTCACTCCGCCCCTGTCCGACTCCTTCCGCCAGACGCAGGGGCTTTGTGCGCCTGCGTGAACTCTAGTTCACTCAGGCACAATAGCACTGCCGAGTCTACTCAGCAGTGCTAAGTATCACTGCTCCAAAAGGAGCTTCGGTGAGACAGCTGATTTTCGTACCAGCTGTCTCTGCGCTGGAGCAATGATGAATTGCTGCTTCGCTCGCCGCAAATTAGTATGTAACTCGGACCCCAATAATTTACATAATGAATAGATCCCCCCAGTAAGATAACACACAACTACCTTGGATAAACAGAATACCCTTTTGGATTTTTGGGAAATTTTATAAAAGCTATAGGAAGAGGTTTGTAGTGCAAATAAAGCAATAATGCAAACAAGTTATTAGTACTGTAAGCTTTCTTGTTCCTAATTATTGCAGACAATTGTCACTCAATTCAGTAACATTTTTATTAGTGATAATTTAGACTGGATAACTTCAGTCTCCTAGTGAAATATGGTGGCAGGTGCAGTTGATGGGAAGCAAAAGTGAAGAGAATTAGGGGTATTCAATATGGAGCGAAAACTCCGTTTTTGAGATGTTTTCGCACTGATGACGTCATTTTCGCAGGTTTTGGTTTTACACCGTATTCAATTTCAAAGACTTTTCGCAGGTTCGAAAAGTCTTTGAAAAAAAACGGGGATAACTTTTCACCACTGAATAGGTGGCGAAAAAAAGTGCAGAATTGGGGTTTAGGGGTGCAGGCTTAAAAAAAAAAATAGCCTGCACCCCTGGGAATGACATTTTAAAAATAACTGTGTCAAAAAAAGTTTAAAAAAAAAAAATAGGGACACCCCAAAAAATGAGTTTCAAAATTGGGGTAAAAAAAATGGAAAAAAGTGTTTAACAATAGGGAAATAGGTTCAGGGCTATTCTGCAAGTATGCGGCAGGTGTTTTCTAGAATAGATTATTAGCGGCAGGTGCATAGTTGCAGAATTTTTTAAAACGTACTTTAGGTACATAAAAATATGCTAATACCCATTTTCATGTACCCCAGATTTGATGGGACCACTTAAAAAAACAAAAAAAATAACCTAAGTGCTCTTCTGCAACACTTCTTCAATGTCAGAAAAATATACCTGCTGCGGCTATTTAAATCCCCGACTTTCATTTGCTGGCTAAAACGGGGGTACCCATAGTGATCCCCCATGTTTTTACAGTTTTTGGGGGTCCTTCAATTTATTCCAGATAAATTTCGATTTTTTTGGCAGATCCCTCTTTGCAGGTTTCCGTTTTTGTAGGTTTTATATTGAGTATGGAGATAAAGCGGGCGCGCACCCGATACTTTATCCCAGGAAAATCTCCGATGTGGAGCGAAAAGTCCAGCACAGACTTTTCGCTCCCATATTGAATACCCCTTGAATGGTATGGGGTGTCTGCCAATGAGACCAGTGTGGCAGCAGAGATAGGATGTGTGGCAGCATGCAGGGTGAGTATGGTAGACAGTATGTCTGGCAGCAGGCATGGTGAGCATGGCCGATGGAATGTCTGGCAGCAGGGAGAGTGAGTGTGGTAGTGGGGGCATCTGACAGCAGGGAGGAGGAGTGTGACAGATGGGGTTTCTAGCAGCAGGGTGAGCAAGAGTAACATGTGGAGTGTTTTGCAGTACAGAGGGAGAATGTGATAGATGAGGTGACTGGTAGCAGACAGTGGGTGTTTTAGATGGGATGTCTGGCAGCAAGGAAGGGGAGTGGGTATTTATACTGACATGGCTGACAACCATTAGGTGGCCTGAGAAGAATCAGTGCTGTGCTGCAGATAAATATATAAAAATAATTAATATATATGTATATACTGGCTTTTCTTCACTGGATCCTCAGAGTTGCAATGTCGTTAGTGCACATCTGTGACTAGTAGCGGATCCAGACAAAATGGCAGACGGGGCACCATAATCACATGATCAGAGCCACAGTTTCACATTGAGGCGTCTGTACTATAGGGAGCAAGGCAAAGTGTTTACAAGATTCAGAACTCTGAGTACTGAGTACTCGTATTTCCTCTGTTTGTAATATGACAAGAGTTATACTCCACTCAGTATGAGAAGCTTGAACAATTGTACAATTATAGTACTATAAGTTGCATATGAGTATGAGATATAGAGGCAAAAACCCAAACACATATTGTTGTAATTACATGGTACAAAATATATGCACTAACTATAGACAGTCACTGCTATAGAAACTCAGACCTTTTTAGGTGGCTGCACATCTCATGTCACTTGTCACTGGGGACTAGAAGAGTACCTAAAGTAGCAACATAGGGATTCCTTAAGTATACCTGACACATTCCATATACACAGCAATCTTCTGATCTACAATATTTTTTCACTGCTGTTATTACAATTGTAAGAAAGAAAAGAATCACAAGGACACCTGATGTGTCCCTTGTTTTGCTGTTGTTTCTGTCTGTAGACAGGATCATAGTGAGTTACTGTTGGGTTGAGTGGACCAATAGCTAAAAGCAACGTGACTGATACATGACACATGAGGTGGTTGATAGCAGTGGCAGCTCCAGAGGTAGGGCTACAACGCAGTCCAAAATTAAAATGGGGAGACACACCAACTGCCATTGAGTCCCGGCCGGCGATATTTGGAAGTGTATGAGATGGCAGTTGGTGTGGTTCCCCTATTTGAATTTTGGACTGTGATGCATCGCCACCTCTGGAGCCTCCACTGTTTGGTATCATGAGAAGTTTAAGGTGAGATGTCAAATACAATCCACTTTTTTAGACCCTAATGTCCTATTCTCCTATCATGCAAGCTGTATAAACCTGGCTTTGCAGAGGTGTGCCACTGGAGGGTTTGTGTCAACATTGCCAGGGTGGGCATGTGGCCTACCATGAATTGGTGGCACCTGTCTGCAATGCTTACTTTGAGGCGCCTGGAACTGTGTGCTGCACTGGACAGCTCCCTGAGGTAAGTCCTGCACTTTCTGTTAGAAGGGGCAGAGCACCCAGACGGCAGGGCCCTCTGGGGATTTTCCCAGTCTCCCAATAGTCCTGTCCGACACTGGGAATGGATAATTTGCTTAACTAGTTGCATGTATACTGTACATAGTCTGTTTCTGTTTTCTCCTCATGTTTTCTTATTGGGACGTATTATACTGTCATGTAAATTTGATTATAGCACAGTTGACTATAAAATGTGTTGTTGTTTTTTTCTGGACTGCATATGTGTTTTCAAAGGCCTTCACGGGGTATAGTTACTAAAGTGCAGGTTTTTAGAAGTGGAGATGTTGCCCACAGTAACCAGTCAGATTCTACTCATCGTTTCTCTAGCACCTGCTAGAAGATAATAGCTAGAATCTGATTAGTTGCTAGTAGGGGTGTGCACCGGCCACTTTTCGTGTTTTGTGTTTTGGTTTTGGATCTGGATCTTTCTTCGTGTTTTGGATCTGGATTGGTTTTGCCAAAACCACCCTTCCGTATTTTGGGTTCTGGGTTTTGTGTTTTGGATCTGTATTTTTTTGAAAAAAAGCATAAAAACAGCTAAAATCACAGAATTTGTAGGTTTTTCTGCTCCTATGCTATTATTAACCTCAATAACCTTAATTTCCACTCATTTCCAGTCTATTCTGAACACCTCACACCTCACAATAGTGTTTTTATATCCAAAAGGTTGCACCGAGGTAGCTGGATGACTATGCTAAGCGACACGAGTGGGCGGCACAAACACGTGACCCATCTAGGCGTGAAACTGCAGTGGCAGACAGGATGGCAGTTTGAAAAACTAGGCCCCAAACTGTACATAATGCAAAGAAAAAAAAGAGGTGCAAGATGGAATTGTCCTTGGGCCCTCCCACCCACCCTTATGTTGTATAAACAGGACATGCACACTTTAACAAACCAATCATTTCAGCGCCAGGGTCTGCCACACAACTGTGGCTGAAATGATTGGTTCGTTTGGGCCCCCACAAAACAAGCTGGAAATTAATCTGTCCCTGCACAAACTGGCTCTACGGAGGCAAGATGTCATCCTCATCCTCCTCATCCACCGATTCCTCACCCTCTTCAGTGTGTACATCCTCATCCTCACAGAGTATTAATTCGTCCCCGCTGGAACCACAGGTCCCTCTGTACGTTCTGGAGGCTGGTCTCCCTGGAAGAGTTGATAATTCATTTTATGAACATCATCTTCTCCACATTTTGTGGAAGCAACCTCCTACGCCTTTCGCTGACAAGGTTCCCGGCTGCACTAAACACTCTTTCGGAGTACACACTGGAGGGGGGGCAACTCAGGTAAAATAGAGCCAGTTTGTACAGGGACCTCCAAATTGCTTCTTTTTCCTGCCAGTAAAGGTACGGACTGTCTGACATGCCTACTTGGATGCTGTCACCGATGTAATCCTTTAACAGACAGACGCACGCTTGTCGCTGCTGCTTTGAGGATGCAAGTGCGGCTACAGCCCACACATTTCACAAAGACAGAAAAAAAAAGAACAATATTTTTATTGTTTGTGTAGCACACTTTGAGGGTGTCACCACCCTTTAACAGACAGACGCACGCTTGTCGCTGCTGCTTTGAGGATGCAAGTGCGGCTACAGCCCACGCAATTCACAAAGACAGAAAAAAAAGAACAATATTTTTATTGTTTGTGTAGCACACTTTGAGGGTGTCACCACCCTTTAACAGACAGACGCACGCTTGTCGCTGCTGCTTTGAGGATGCAGGTAGAATCTAGACGGGATTTGGAACCGGGGACACACTACCTCCATCAATTGTCTAAATCCCACTGCACTAATGGCGGATACCGGACGCACGTCTAACACCAACATAGCAGTCAAGGCCTCAGTTATACGTTTTGCTTCAGGATGACTGCTGTCGTACTTCATCCTCATCGCTAGGGACTGTTGGAGGGTCAATTGTTTAGTGAAAGTAGCGATGTTCCTACTTCCTCTCTGGGATGATGAACAACTCCCAGCAGCAGCAATAGCACTAGGAGGAAGTGGTTCTTGATCTTTCGCTATTTTATTTTTATCGGAGAAAGTTTGGTCCTCCATTTATGTTATATTGATATATACGTGCGGCTAAAGCGCACACAAACACAGAAAATATTTTTTTATTTTTGCTGGAGAGTAGTGCACTTTGTTGGTTACACCACCATTTAAGAAATGAGCCAGCCGGCTCTTTACTTATGGGACACAGGCGCACGCTTGGCGCTGCTCCTTTGTTGATGCACGTGCAGCCACAGTGCACACAAGTCACAAACACAGAAAATATATATTTTTTTGGTTTGGAGTGTACTTTGGGGGTTACAGCACCCTTTAATGGTCAAGCCAGCCGACACTTTACTTATGACACAGGCGCATGCTTGGCACTACTTTGTTGATGCACGTGCGGCTACTGCGCACACAATTCACAAACACAGAAAATATATATTTTTTTGGTTTGGACTGGAGTGTACTTTCGGGGGTTACAGCACCCTTAACGGTCAAGCCAGCCGGCCCTTTACTTATGACACAGGCGCACACTTGGCACTACTTTGTTGATGCACGTGCGGCTACTGCGCACACAATTCACAAACACAGAAAATATATTATTTTTTTAGCACTTGGGGGGAGCACCCCTGATGGACAGAGCACCCCCTGGACAACACTACAGCTCTCCTTTAGGACTGGGACACTGCACAGGACTTTGGAGTGGACACAGCCCCTATGGAGAACTGACTGCACAACACAGTCCAGCCAGCCCCTATGGACTTTGAAGTAGTGGACACAGCCCCTATTAACAACAGCAGCACAGCACAACACAGCCAGCCCCTATGGACTTTGAAGTAGTGGACAACAGCAGCACTACACTACACTACACTACACAGCCCTAACTCCCACCCTCCCTCTTCACTGTCCACAGCCGAGTGAGAAAATGGCGCCGACGCGGGTACCTTATATAGGATCCAAAACCCGCGAGACTCGGAAGGCGGGATGATGACGTTTTGCCTCGATTTCAGATCCGAGTCAGGCGGGAAAAGTCGAGCCTGACTCGGATCGGACTCGGATCGGGGGGGCTCGGGGGGGTTCGGATTTCAGAAATCCGAACCCGCTCACCCCTAGTCATAAGTAAAGGGCCGGCTGGCTTGACCGTTAAAGGGTGCTGTAACCCCCAAAAGTACACTCCAGTCTAAACCAAAAAAAAAATTATTTTCTGTGTTTGTGAATTGTGTGCGCAGTAGCCGCACGTGCATCAACAAAGTAGTGCCAAGCGTGCGCCTGTGTCATAAGTAAAGGGCCGGCTGGCTTGACCGTTAAGGTGCTGTAACCCCCGAAAGTACACTCCAGTCCAAACCAAAAAAAAAATTATTTTCTGTGTTTGTGAATTGTGTGCGCAGTAGCCGCACGTGCATCAACAAAGGAGCAGCACCAAGCGTGCGCCTGTGTCCCATAAGTAAAGAGCCGGCTGGCTCATTTCTTAAAGGGTGGTGTAACCCACAAAGTGCACTACTCTCCAGCAAAAATAAAAAAATATTTTCTGTGTTTGTGTGCGCTTTAGCCGCACGTATATATCAATATAACATAAATGGAGGACCAAACTTTCTCCGATAAAAATAAAATAGGGAAAGATCAAGAACCACTTCCTCCTAGTGCTGTTGCTGCTGCTGGGAGTTGTTCATCATCCCAGAGAGGAAGTAGGAACATCACTACTTTTACTAAACAATTGACCCTCCAACAGTCCCTAGCAATGAGGATGAAGTACGACAGCAGTCATCCTGAAGCAAAACGTATAACTGAGGCCTTGACTGCTATGTTGGTGTTAGACGTGCGTCCGATATCCGCCATTAGTGCAGTGGGATTTAGACAATTGATGGAGGTAGTGTGTCCTCGGTTCCAAATCCCGTCTAGATTCCACCAGCATCCTCAAAGCAGCAGCGACAAGCGTGCGTCTGTCTGTTAAAGGGTGGTGACACCCTCAAAGTGTGCTACACAAACAATTAAAATATTGTTCATTTTTTTTCTGTCTTTGTGACTTGTGTGCGATGTAGCCGCACTTGCATCCTCAAAGCAGCAGCGACAAGCGTGCGTCTGTCTGTTAAAGGGTGTTGTAACTCTCAAAGTGCTCCAAAAAATAAAAAAATTTTTTTAATGTGTTTGTGACTTGTGTGCGATGTAGCCGCACTTGCATCCTCAAAGCAGCAGCGACAAGCGTGCGTCTGTCTGTTAAAGGGTGGTGACACCCTCAAAGTGTGCTACACAAACAATTAAAATATTGTTCTTTATTTTTCGGTCTTTGTGAAATGTGTGGGCTGTAGCCGCACCTGCATCCTTAAAGCAGCAGCGACAAGCGTGCGTCTGTCTGTTAAAGGATTACATCGGTGACAGCATCCAAGTAGACATGTCAGACAGTCCGTACCTGTACTGGCAGGAAAAAGAAGCAATTTAGAGGTCCCTGTACAAACTGGCTCTATTTTACCTGAGTTGCCCCCCCTCCAGTGTGTACTCCGAAAGAGTGTTTAGTGCAGCCGGGAACCTTATCAGCGAAAGGCGTAGGAGGTTGCTTCCACAAAATGTGGAGAAGATGATGTTCATAAAATGAATTATCAACTCTTCCAGGGAGACCAGCCTCCAGAACGTACAGAGGGACCTGTGGTTCCTGCAGGGACGAATTAATACTCTGTGAGGATGAGGATGTACACACTGAAGAGGGTGAGGAATCGGTGGATGAGGAGGATGAGGATGACATCTTGCCTCCGTAGAGCCAGTTTGTGCAGGGACAGATTAATTGCCAGCTTGTTTTGTGGGGGCCCAAACGAACCAATCATTTCAGCCACAGTTGTGTGGCAGACCCTGGCGCTGAAATGATTGGTTTGTTAAAGTGTGCATGTCCTGTTTATACAACATAAGGGTGGGTGGGAGGGCCTAAGGACAATTCCATCTTGCACCTCTTTTTTTTCTTTGCATTATGTACAGTTTGGGGCCTAGTTTTTCAAACTGCCATCCTGTCTGCCACTGCAGTATCACGCCTAGATGGGTCACGTGTTTGTGCCGCCCACTCGTGTCGCTTAGCATAGTCATCCAGCTACCTCGGTGCAACCTTTTGGACATAAAAACACTATTGTGAGGTGTGAGGTGTTCAGAATAGACTGGAAATGAGTGGAAATTAAGGTTATTGAGGTTAATAATAGCATAGGAGCAGAAAAACCTACAAATTCTGTGATTTTAGCTGTTTTTATGCTTTTTTTCAAAAAAATATAGATCCAACACACAAAACCCAGAACCCAAAACACGGAAGGGTGGTTTTGGCAAAACCAATCCAGATCCAAAACACGAAGAAAGATCCAGATCCAAAACCAAAACACAAAACACGAAAAGTGGCCGGTGCACACCCCTACTTTGAAGTAGTGGACAACAGCAGCACTACACTACACTACACAGCCCAGCCAGCCCTAACTCCCACCCTCCCTCTTCACTGTCCACAGCCGAGTGAGAAAATGGCGCCGACGCGGGTACCTTATATAGGATCCAAAACCCGCGAGACTCGGAAGGCGGGATGATGACGTTTTGGCTCGATTTCAGATCCGAGTCAGGCGGGAAAAGTCGAGCTTGACTCGGATCGGACTCGGTTCGGGGGGGTTCGGATTTCAGAAATCCGAACCCGCTCACCCCTAGTTGCTATGGGCAAAAACTCCACTTCTAAAAACCTGCACTTTAGTAAATATACCCCTTAAATACAGTACAGTACTATACAGCTTGGAGTAGATGGTGCTATGTACTTTGTGATTTCATTGGTAGACTTTTCGTTAATGGCAGCATCTTACTCTGCTCTTAGCCATTGTAGCCAAATTATTTACATTTCATTTTCACAACAGTTTAGTATTGGCAGCAGGTAAGCAGGGCCCGAGGTCAGTAGTAAAGTGCTAGCATAAGTTATCACTTACTTTCACTCTTCGCCAGGATGGGCAATTATCGGAGACACTGTCCAGTCAAGATGATTTTTTTAATTTGTTGTCAATAGAAATAATGTCTTATTTCCACAATATGCGGCTATAAGAAATTCTAGTCCCACTGCCACCAATGATACTGTAATTCAGTAGACCTTAATGGATGAACAGGCATAATGAATACTCACGGTAACTTTATAAAGTAGACGCCCTGGCATCTGAGCCCTGACACTGGCTTTGTTCAATTTAACTTTTATTTTATCATGTCTTCGTTTTTGGAAAATCATAAGGGACATATTTCAATGAAATATCTCAGTTCTGAATTATAGGCCAACATGTTTTCATCAGCCACTCTGTTACTAGTTCAAGCTGTACGCCGTATAAACAGCTGTTGACATTCTTCCCTAAAGCCAACCTTCTATGTGCTTTATGCACTTGCCACCACCAGAGACCGTTACTGAACATGCTAAATCTACTGCGTTTCCACTTTGAAGTATTGCAGCAAAATAAACTATAGAAACGTCTTGGAGGAAAAGGAAACGGTCACTCAAAAGCCTCATGGGCAAATGTGCTCAAGCTTCTCCTATACTAAATGTGAAATAAAAGTAGTGCTGAGAATATATATGATCTATCATAAACCAGATAGTCAGCATGCTCCATGGTCTGAAATCTTTCAACAAAACATTAATATTGCTGGCACCAATCATGAGTCTTTCAGTCTCTTTGTACTCTTTGCACCCTCCCCTAAACACATACATTAATAAAAATAATAGTAGGATGAATAGACAGTTTTATTCATGAAAACTTTGTGAAATATGTGACTGCTTTGATCACCCATTAAAATATCATATAGGGAGATGAATGAAATTGTTGAGAGAGAGAAAGTAGAGAAGTTTAGGCCCCCATACATCAGAGATTGATTGCAGCAATCGTGCAATTTGCAATCGATTGTGTATAAAAATCTTTCCCTTTTCAATCGATTGCAGACTGCAGAATTGCCACAATCGATTTAAAAAGGGAAAGGTTTTTATACACAATCGATTGCAAATTGCACAATTGCTGCAATCAATCTCTGATGTATGGGGGCCTTTTCCCATAGCAACCAATCAGCTTCTGGCTATCAATTATCTAGCGCAGCCTACAAAATGACAGTTGAAGATTACTGGTTGCTATGGGTAACTTCTCCACTTTATCTCTCCTATAAGGAGATGTATCAGACCTTCAAGAGAGACAAAGTACTACTAATCAATCAGCTTCTGTCACTTTACTTTACACAGTCTATGTTTGAAAAATAACAGTTACAGTAGGAACTGATTGGTTGGTACTTTGTCTATCTCCACCAGAACTAGGGGTGTGAAACTGGTGCTGCCAGAAAGAGTGCAGGGCTCTGTGGGCGGCACTGTTGCCACCCTACATCCCCTGCCTCTGGCTAGCAGGTTGCCATTCAGGCAGGACCACTGCTGCGGCACCGCCAGGGCGTCCTGTACATGCTCTAGACAGACACCCTGCAGACTGTATAGCCAATCAGAGCATTCTCAGCACGTTCTGGTCACCGCTACACTTACCGATGCTGCCAGCCGCACCCCCTTTGTGCAACGTCATGGCATCGGGTGCTGAGGGGGCATTTGAGACCTTTTTATGGCGCTGCTCTCCACTTTATCTCTCCCCAAGCTTTCATAAATTGCCATCAGAGTTTACTTGGAGACTAACCATTAAAAAAAAGAATAAATAAATAAGCATAAATGTTATTGAACATTCAGGGCAATGGTATGAAAAAGGGAATTTGGTGTTTTATGTCAACTTTTTTGTTCTTCATGACAAAGGGCCTGATTCAGAGATGGACGCTGATGCGATCGCAGCTGCAATTTTGCACAGAGCACAGCTGTGAAATATATGCTAATGCATGCCAAAGCACAGTCGGCATAAAGGCGCCCACTGCTGCCTTCTCATATGCGTACAATGTCGCTTACCTGCGTAAATATCGGTAAGATTTGTGCACATCGCGCAGCCATATTGCCCTTGCTGCAGGTCTGACCAGCTCCAGACCCAGCAAATCTTCTGACACGCAGAGGGCTCACATGCTGGTTAGGAGATTCCTCTGTGCGTCCATTATCGCAATGTGATCGCGGCTTATGCGCAGTGCAGCTTATACGCATGCACAATGGCAAACAATCGCTCGATCTGCGTAAAAATCGCATTAGCAACCATTTCTGAATCAGGCCCTGCATTACAATGGTCCCCACCCTATCCTGCCAAAGAACTGAACCTTGGCTGATATGTTGGAGAGTATGTCAAGTTTAGGCTGAACCATTTCATAAATGTAGTGGATCTGTGGTAGGAATACATGAAGGAACAATGAATGAAATAATGATGCAATGTTGTAGACATCTCTGGTAATTATATAGGCTAGCGACTGCACACATGGTTTTAAATAGCCCCCCTCCCTTCTCTGCAATGTGCATGAAGGTAGTTTGGTTGTACCGGTCCGCACAGTATTTTACCACTATGAGAATCTTCTACTGTACATTATTTCTTTTACAGGTCAACTGTATGTTATGGACTACGCCCCTCGCCAAAATAAGTCAGGTATTGGATTTTTGTATTTCTGCCTTGCTGGCTTATGCATTGGCATCAGAATCACCACATACTCTATGGATACCATTTGCATTAATTCATAGCTGTATGTCAGCGTCTCATGTTCTGTAACATTGGCTTTTAAAAGCGCGTCAGTCATATTTTTTTAAACTTATTTAGTCAATGAGAAAAATAGTTTTAAGTGCATGACGTACTGTACTGTTCCCTCATGTTCCAGGACAGTCGGAGAGAAATTTAATGAAAAGTATATGTTATTTGTGTGGTTTTTATACATTTACTGTACCAAAGTTACCAAAGTAGTTTGATATATTCATAATGAATACATTTTAAATGCATTATATACTAATAGGGCTTAATCATTAATTAGTGACAGGTTCTGCCTCGATGTATGGAGCCTCAGTTCTGTAAATCGCATGGAATCATGGCTTTTTCAGTAAAATCTATATATACTGTAAGTTAAAATGTTCGATTTAGATGATGTCGGCTGTTTGTTTTCATTGCTTCTACTCATATTTTACTGCATGAATGTATATATTCTGTATGGCTCTGTATGTTATTATTAACAATTTTACATCAACAGAGTTAGGCATTGGCTGTAACCTTTTCTTCACCAGGTGGAAAGCTAATAAAAATGACATAAAAAAATTAACCGTATCAACGCAATACTATAAATGTATATATAATGTATAAATGTACATAACAGTGTATCCGATGTTTTATAATTTGTGCGGGGAAAACATTTACTCTATACGGAAATGCGGAAATTACATTTATTTCCCCAGAGTAAAGACAAATGGAAGTTTGTTTGTTACTTTTAAATGTGTTAACTTCTAAACTTAGCAGCTACAGTAAATGTTTTTATTTTTCTCTGGAGCCAAAAAGCTATTAGCAAACAGCTAATAAAATCATTCCACCTGCTGGAAAGTCCATACAAAATGAATGGAGAAGACATCCTTACTTTTTGGTGCCTTGAATTGTATGCATGCCTGCAACCGATTTATTTTACATATTTAGGAGTCTACATTTCTAGAAAGTAGTATTAATGTAGTATTTACTCCAGTCAGCAAAAAAAGACATTCTAGCAGGAGCGGAACTAACGGCGGTGCAGCCGGTGCCTTGCACTGGGGCCCGCTGTGGTGCAGGGGCCCATGGCCGCCTGCATCTGACAGCGTCGCTGTGTGCCAACCTGGTCCTCATTAATTAAATGGTTGGAGCCGGGGAGGGCCGCTTTGGCCGCTCCGGCTCCAACAAGACAGACACCCGCCACGGTCCGGCCCCTTGTTATGACACAGCACGCGTGACATCATGACGTCACGTGCGCTGTCATAACAAGAGGCCAGGCTGCTGGAAGGGACAGAGAGGAGCCGAAGAGGAAGAAGCAATAAGGTAAGTAAGAGGTGGTGGTTTGGGGGGGGAGAGAAGCTGAGACACATACTGGGGGTGATAGGGGCTGAGACACTCTGGGGGTGGGGGGGGGAAAGTGGCTGACACACACACGCTGGGGGAGGAAAGAGGCCGACACATGCTGAGGGGGAAAGAGGCTGAGACACACGCTGGGGGGAAAGAGGCTGAGACACCCGCTCGGGGGGAAAGAGGCTGACACATGCTGGGGGGAAAGAGGCTGACACACATGCTGGGGGGGAAAGAGGCTGAGACACCCGCTGGGGGGGGAAAAAGGCTGAAACATGCTGGGGGGGAAAGAGGCTGAGACACACATGCTGGGGGGGAAAGTGGCTGAGACACCCGCTGGGGGGGAAAGAGGCTGACACATGCTGGGGGGGGAAAGAGGCTGACACACACACTGGGAGGAAAGAGGCTGAGACACACACAATGGGGGGAAAGAGGCTGAGACACATGCTGGGGGGAAAAGAGGCTGAGACACATGCTGGGGGGAAAGAGGCTGACACACACGCTGGGGGGAAAGAGGCTGATACACACTGGGGGGGAAAGAGGCTAACACATGCTGGGGTGGGGGGAAGAGGCTGACACACATGCTGGGGGAAAGAGGCTGACACATGCTGGGAGTGTGGGAGGAAGAGGTTGACACACATGCTGGGGGGAAAGAGGCTGACACACATGCTGTTGGTGGGGGAGGAAGAGGCTGACACACATGCTGGGGGAAAGAGGCTGACACGCTGGGTGTGGGGGGAAGAGGCTGACACATGCTGGGGGGAAAGAGGCTGACACACATGCTGGGGGTGGGGGAGGGAAGAACCTGACACACATGCTGGGGGGGAAAGAGGCTGACCCACGCATGGGCTGGGGGGGGGGGAAGAGGCTGACACGCTGGGACTGGGACACGCTGGGGGGGAAGAGCAAGGCAGAGACACGCTGGGGATGGAGGGAAAATGAGGCTGAGATGCTGGGGCTGGGACACACACTGGGCATGGGGGGAAATGAGGCTGACACACTGGGGCTGGGGGGGAAAGAGGCTGACATGCTGGGGGGGAAGAGGCTGAGACACACGCTGGGGGGGAAAGAAGCTGACACAAATGCTGGGGGGGAAAGAGACTGACACAAATGCTGGGGGGGAAAGAGGCTGACACACATGCTGGGTGGAATAGAGACTGAGACATGCTGGGGGGAAAAGAGGCTGACACACACGCTGGGGGGAAAGAGGCTGATACACGCAGGGGGGAAAGAGGCTAACACATGCTGGGGTGGGGGGGAAGAGGCTGGCACACGCTGGGGGTGGGGGGAAGAGGCTGACACACATGCTGGGGGGAAAGAGGCTGACACACATGCTGGGGGTGGGGGGGAAAGAGGCTGACACACCAGCTAGGGTGGAAAGAGGCTGACAGACATGCTGGGGGGGGGGAAGAGGCTGACACACATGCTGGGGGGGAAAGAGGCTGACACGCTGGGACTGGGACATTCTGGGGGGAAGAACAAGGCAGAAACAGGCTGGGGATGGAGGGGGGAAAGAGGCTGAAACACATGCTGGGGGGAAAGAAGCTGACACACACACTGGGCTGGGGGGAAAGAGGCTGACACGCTGGGGGGAAGAACAAGGCAGACACATGCTGGGGATGGAGGGAAAATGAGGCTGACACACACGCTGGGTGGAAAGAGGCTGACACACATGCTGGGGGGAAAGAGGCTGACACACACACGCTGAGGGGGAAAGAGGTTGACACATGCTAGGGGAGAAAGAGACTGAGACCGATGCTGGGGGGAATAGAGGCTGAGACACATGCTGGGGGAAAAAGAGGCTGACACACATGCTGGGGAGAAAGAAGCTGATACACGCTGGGGGGAAAGAGGCTGACACATGCTGGGGTGGGGGGGAAGAGGCTGACTCATGATGGGGGAAAGAGGCTCGCTGGGGATTGAGGGAAAATGAGGCTGAGACGCTGGGGCTGGGACACACACTGGGCATGGGGTGGAAATGAGGCTGACACACTGGGGCTGGGGGGGAAAGAGGCTGACACATGCTGGTGGGGAAAGAGGCTGAGACACACGCTGGGGGGAAAGAGGCTGACACATGCTGGGGGGGAAAGAGGCTGACACACATGCTGGGGGGGAAAGAGGCTGACACATGCTGGGGGGAAAAGAGGCTGAGACACAAGCTGGGGGGAAAAGAGGCTAACACACACGGTGGGGGGATAGAGGCTGATACACGCTGGGGGAATAGAGGCTGACACATGCTGAGGTGGGGGGAAAGAGGTTGACACATGCTGGGGGAGAAAGAGGCTGAGACACATGCTGAGGGGAAAAGAGGCTGAGACACATGCTGGGGTGAAAAGAGGCTGACACAGACGCTGGGGGGAAAGAGGCTGATACACACTGGGGGGAAAGAGGCTGACACATGCTGGGGTGGGGGGAAGAGGCTTACACATGCTGTGGGAAAGAGGCTGACACATGCTGGGAGTGTGGGAGGAAGAGGTTGACACACATGCTGGGGGGAAAGAGGCTGAAACACATGCTGTGGGTGGGGGGGGAAGAGGCTGACACACATGCTGGGGGAAAGAGGCTGACACGCTGGGGGTGGGGGGAAGAGGCTGACACACATGCTGGTGGGAAATAGGCAGACACACATGCTGGGGGTGGGGGGGGAAGAGGCTGACACACATGCTGGGGGGAAAAGAGGCTGACACACGCATGGGCTGGGGGGAAAGAGGCTGGCACGCTGGGACTGGGACACGCTGTGGGGGAAGAACAAGGCAGAGACACGCTGGGGATGTAGGGAAAATGAGGCTGAGATGCTGGGGCTGGGACACACACTGGGCATGGGGGGGAAACGAGGCTGACACACTGGGGCTGGGGGGGAAAGAGGCTGACACACACGCTGGGGGGAAAGAGGCTGATACACGCTGGGGGGAAAGAGGCTGACACATACTGGGGTGGGGGGGAAGAGGCTGACACACATGCTGGGGGGAAAGAGGCTGGCACACACTGGGGGTGGGGGGAAGAGGCTGACACACATGCTGGGGGGAAAGAGGCTGACACACATGCTGGGGGTGGGGGGAAAAGAGGCTGACACACGTGCTAGGGTGGAAAGAGGCTGACACACATGCTGGTTGGGAAAGAGGCGGACACACATGCTGGGGGGGAAAGAGGCTGACACGCTGGGACTGGGACATGCTGGGGGGGAGAACAAGGCAGAAACACGCTGGGGATGGAGGGAAAATGAGGCTGAGATGCTGGGGCTGGGACACACACTGGGCATGGGGGGGAAACGAGGCTGACACACACGCTGGGGGGGAATGAGGCTGACACACACGCTGGGGGGGAAAGAGGCTGACACACATGCTGGGGGGAAAGAGGCTGACACACACTGGGGGGGAAAGAGGCTGACACACACGCTGCGGGGAAAGATGATGAGACACACGCTGGGGGGGGAAAGAGGCTGAGACACATGCTTGGGGGAAAAAGGCTGACACACGCTGAGGGGGAAAGAGGCTGAGACACACATGCTGGGTGGTAAAGAGGTTGAGACACCTGCTGGGGGGTAACGAGGATGACACCTGCTGGGGGGGAAAGAGGCTGACACATGCTGGGGGGAAAGAGGCTGACATACACACTGGGGGGAAAGAGGCTGAGACAAACACTGGGGGTGGGGGAGGGAAAGAGGCTGACACACACGCTGGGGGGGAAACAGGTTGACACATGCTGCGGGAGAAAGAGGCTGAGACACATGCTGAGGGGAAAAGAGGCTGAGAAACATGCTGGGGGGAAAGAGGCTGACACATGGTGGGGTGGGAGGAAGAGGCTGACACACATGCTGGGGGAAAGAGGCTGACACATGCTGGGAGTGTGGGAGGAAGAGGCTGACACACATGCTGGGGGGAAAGAGGCTGACACACATGCTGTGGGTGGGGGGGAAGAGGCTGACACACATGCTAGGGGGGAAAGAGGCTGAGACACACGCTGGTGGTCGGGGGGAAGAGGCTGAGACACACGCTGGTGGTGGGTGGGAAGAGGCTTACAAACGCTGGGGGGGAAAGAGGCTGACACACTGGTGATGGGGGGGAAAGAGGCTGAGACACGCGCTGGGGGGGAAAGAGGCTGACACACATGCTGGGGGGGAAAGAGGCTGACACATGCTGGGGGAAAAGAGGCTGAGACACATGCTGGGGGGAAAAGAGGCTGACACACACGGTGGGGGGAAAGAGGCTGATACACGCTGGTGGAAAAGAGGCTGACATGCTGAGGTGGGGGGGAAGAGGCTGACACACATGCTGGGTGGAAAGAGGCTGATACACACGCTGGGGCTGGGGGGGAAAGAGGCTGACACGCTGGGACTGGGACACGCTGGGGGGAAGAACAAGGCAGAGACACACTGGGGATGGAGGGAAAATGAGGCTGAGATGCTGGGGCTGGGACACACACTGGGCATGGGGTGGAAACGAGGCTGACACACTGGTGATGGGGGGGAAAGAGGCTGACACTCGCTGGTGGGGAAAGAGGCTGAGACACACACTGGGGGGGAAAGAGGCTGACACACATGCTGGGGGGGAAAGAGGCTGACAGATGCTGGGGGGGAAAGAGGCTGACACACATGCTGGGGGGAAAAGAGGCTGAGACACATGCTGGGGGGAAAAGAGGCTGACACACACGGTGGGGGGAAAGAGGCTGATACACGCTGGTGGAAAAGAGGCTGACACATGCTGAGGTGGGGGGGAAGAGGCTGACACACATGATGGGTGGAAAGAGGCTGACACACGCTGGGGGTGGGGGGGAAGAGGCTGACACACATGCTGTGGGGAAAGAGGCTGACACATGCTGGGGGTGGGGGGGGAAGAGGCTGACACAAATGCTGGGGGGAAAGAGGCTGACACAAATGCTGGGGGGGAAAGAGGCTGACACACATGATGGGGGGGAAAGAGGCTGACACACATGATGGGGGGGAAAGAGGCTAACACACACGCTGGTGGTGGGGGGGAAAGAGGCTAACACAAATGCTGGGGGGTAAAGAGGCTGACACACATGCTGGGGGGGAAAGAGGCTGACATGCTGGGGGGGAAAGAGGCTGACACACGCTGGTGGTGGGGGGGAAAGAGGCTGACACAAATGCTGGGGGGGAAAGATGCTGACAAACATGCGGGGGGGGAATAGAGGCTGACACACATGCTGGGGGAAAGAGGCTAACACACATGCTGGGGGTGGGGGGGGAAGAGGCTGACACACATGCTGGGGGGGAAAGAGGCTGACACACATGCTGGGGGGGGAAAGAGGCTGAAACACATGCTGAGGGGAAAGAAGCTGACACACACACTGTGGCTGGGGGGGAAAGAGGCTGACACGCTGGGGGGAAGAACAAGGCAGACACATGCTGGGGATGGAGGGAAAATGAGGCTGACACACATGCTGGGTGGAAAGAGGCTGACACACATGCTGGGGGGAAAGAGGCTGACACACACACGCTGAGGGGGGAAGAGGTTGAAACATGCTAGGGGAGAAAGAGGCTGAGACCGATGCTGGGGGGAATAGAGGCTGAGACACATGCTGGGGGGAAAAGAGGCTGACACACATGCTGGGGAGAAAGAAGCTGATACACGCTGGGGGGAAAGAGGCTGACACATGCTGGGGTGGGGGGGAAGAGGCTGACACTCATGATGGGGGAAAGAGGCTCGCTGGGGATTGAGGGAAAATGAGGCTGAGACGCTGGGGCTGGGACACACACTGGGCATGGGGTGGAAACGAGGCTGACACACTGGGGCTGGGGGGGAAAGAGGCTGACACATGCTGGTGGGGAAAGAGGCTGAGACACACGCTGGGGGGAAAGAGGCTGACACATGCTGGGGGGGAAAGAGGCTGACACACATTCTGGGGGGGAAAGAGGCTGACACATGCTGGGGGGAAAAGAGGCTGAGACACAAGCTGGGGGGAAAAGAGGCTAACACACACGGTGGGGGGATAGAGGCTGATACACGCTGGGGGAAAAGAGGCTGACACATGCTGAGGTGGGGGGGAAGAGGCTGACACACATGATGGGTGGAAAGAGGCTGACACACGCTGGGGGTGGGGGGGAAGAGGCTAACACACATGCTGTGGGGAAAGAGGCTGACACATGCTGGGGGTGGGGGGGAAGAGGCTGACACAAATGCTGGGGGGAAAGAGGCTGACACAAATGCTGGGGGGGAAAGAGGCTGACACACATGATGGGGGGGAAAGAGGCTGACACACATGATGGGGGGGAAAGAGGCTAACACACACGCTGGTGGTGGGGGGGAAAGAGGCTAACACAAATGCTGGGGGGTAAAGAGGCTGACACACATGCTGGGGGGGAAAGAGGCTGACATGCTGGGGGGGAAAGAGGCTGACACACGCTGGTGGTGGGGGGGAAAGAGGCTGACACAAATGCTGGGGGGGAAAGATGCTGACAAACATGCGGGGGGGGAATAGAGGCTGACACACATGCTGGGGGAAAGAGGCTAACACACATGCTGGGGGTGGGGGGGGAAGAGGCTGACACACATGCTGGGGGGGAAAGAGGCTGACACACATGCTGGGGGGGGAAAGAGGCTGAAACACATGCTGAGGGGAAAGAAGCTGACACACACACTGTGGCTGGGGGGGAAAGAGGCTGAAATGCTGGGGGGAAGAACAAGGCAGACACATGCTGGGGATGGAGGGAAAATGAGGCTGACACACATGCTGGGTGGAAAGAGGCTGACACACGCTGGGGGGAAAGAGGCTGACACACACACGCTGAGGGGGGAAGAGGTTGAAACATGCTAGGGGAGAAAGAGGCTGAGACCGATGCTGGGGGGAATAGAGGCTGAGACACATGCTGGGGGGAAAAGAGGCTGACACACATGCTGGGGAGAAAGAAGCTGATACACGCTGGGGGGAAAGAGGCTGACACATGCTGGGGTGGGGGGGAAGAGGCTGACACTCATGATGGGGGAAAGAGGCTCGCTGGGGATTGAGGGAAAATGAGGCTGAGACGCTGGGGCTGGGACACACACTGGGCATGGGGTGGAAACGAGGCTGACACACTGGGGCTGGGGGGGAAAGAGGCTGACACATGCTGGTGGGGAAAGAGGCTGAGACACACGCTGGGGGGAAAGAGGCTGACACATGCTGGGGGGGAAAGAGGCTGACACACATTCTGGGGGGGAAAGAGGCTGACACATGCTGGGGGGAAAAGAGGCTGAGACACAAGCTGGGGGGAAAAGAGGCTAACACACACGGTGGGGGGATAGAGGCTGATACACGCTGGGGGAAAAGAGGCTGACACATGCTGAGGTGGGGGGGAAGAGGCTGACACACATGCTGGGTCGAAAGAGGCTGACACACGCTGTGGGTGGGGGGGAAGAGGCTGACACACATGCTGGGGGGAAAGAGGCTAACACATGCTGGGGTGAAAAGAGGCTGACACACGGTGGGGGGAAAAAGGCTGAGACACCTGCTGGGGGGAAAGAGGCTGACACACATGCTGGGGGGAAAGGAGGCTGAGACACTTGCTGGGTGAAAAGAGGCTGACACACACGCTGGGGGGAAAGTAGCTGATACACACTGGGGGGAAAGAGGCTCACACATGCTGGGGTGGGGGGGAAGAGGCTGACACATGCTAGGCAGAAAGAGGCTGACACACACACTGGGGGGAAAGAGGCTGAGACACACACACTGGGTGGAAAAGAGGTTGAGACACATGCTGGGGGGAAAAGAGGCTGAGACACATGTTGGGGGGAAAGAGGCTGAAACACATGCTGTGGGTGGGGGGGGAAGAGGCTGACACACATGCTGGGGGAAAGAGGCTGACACGCTGGGGGTGGGGGGGAAGAGGCTGACACACATGCTGGGTGGAAAGAGGCTGACACATGCTGGGGGGAAAAGAGGCTGAGACACATGTTGGGGGGAAAGAGGCTGAAACACATGCTGTGGGTGGGGGGGGAAGAGGCTGACACACATGCTGGGGGAAAGAGGCTGACACGCTGGGGGTGGGGGGAAGAGGCTGACACACATGCTGGTGGGAAAGAGGCTGACACACATGCTGGGGGTGGGGGGGGGAAGAGGCTGACACACATGCTGGGGGGAAAAGAGGCTGACACACGCATGGGCTGGGGGTGAAAGAGGCTGACACGCTGGGACTGGGACACGCTGTGGGGGGAAGAACAAGACAGAGACACGCTGGGGATGGAGGGAAAATGAGGCTGAGATGCTGGGGCTGGGACACACACTGGGCATGGGGGGGAAACGAGGCTGACACACTGGGGCTGGGGGGGAAAGAGGCTGACACACACGCTGGGGGGAAAGAGGCCGATACACGCTGGGGGGAAAGAGGCTGACACATACTGGGGTGGGGGGGAAGAGGCTGACACACATGCTGGGGGGAAAGAGGCTGGCACACACTGGGGGTGGGGGGAAGAGGCTGACACACATGCTGGGGGGAAAGAGGCTGACACACATGCTGGGGGTGGGGGGAAAAGAGGCTGACACACATGCTGGGGGGAAAGAGGCTGACACACATGCTGGGGGGGAAAGAGGCTGACACACACGCTGGTGGTCGGGGGAAAGAGGCTGACACTTATGCTGGGGGGGAAAGAGGCTGACAAACATGCGGGGGGGGGTAGAGGCTGACACACATGCTGGGGGAAAGAGGCTGACACACATGCTGGGGGTGGGGGGGAAGAGGCTGACACACATGCTGGGGGGGAAAGAGGCTGACACAAATCCTGGGGGGGAAAGAGGCTGACACACATGCTGGGGGGAAAGAGGCTGACACACATGCTGGGGGGGAAAGAGGCTGACATGCTGGGACTGGAACATGCTGGGGGGAAGAACAAGGCAGACACATGCTGGGGATGGAGGGAAAATGAGGCTGAGACGCTGGGGCTGGGACAAACACTGGGCCAGGGGGGAAAAGAGGCTGACACACACGCTGGGGGGGAAAGAGGCTGACACACATGCAGGGGGGGAAAGAGGCTGACACACGCTGGGGGTGGGGGGGAAGAGGCTGACACACATGCTGGGGGGAAAGAGGCTGACACGCTGGGGGTGGGGGGGAAGAGGCTGACACACATGCTGGGTGGAAAGAGGCTGACACATGCTGGGGCGAAAAGAGGCTGACACACGGTGGGGGGAAAAAGGCTGAGACACGCTGGGGGGAAAGAGGCTGACACACATGCTGGGGGGAAAGAGGCTGACACACATGCTGGGGGGAAAGAGGCTGACACACATGCTGGGGGGAAAGAGGCTGACACATGCTGGGGGGAAAGAGGCTGACACATGCTGGGGGGAAAGAGGCTGACACACATGCTGGGGGGAAAGGAGGCTGAGACAATTGCTGGGTGAAAAGAGGCTGACACACACGCTGGGGGGAAAGTAGCTGATACACACTGGGGGAAAGAGGCTCACACATGCTGGGGTGGGGGGGAAGAGGCTGACACATGCTGGGCGGAAACAGGCTGACACACACACTGGGGGGAAAGAGGCTGAGACACACACACTGGGGGGAAAAGAGGTTGAGACACACTGGGGGGGAAGAGGCTGACACATGCTGGGGGGGAAAGAGGCTGACACACACGCTGGTGGTGGGGGGAAAGAGGCTGACACATATGCTGGGGGGGAAAGAGGCTGACAAACATGCGGGGGGAGCTAGAGGCTGACACACATGCTGGAGGAAAGAGGCTGATACACATGCTGGGGGTGGGGGGGAAGAGGCTGACACACATGCTGGGGGGGAAAGAGGCTGACACAAATCCTGGGGGGGAAAGAGGCTGACACACATGCTGGGGGGGAAAGAGGCTGACACGCTCGGACTGGAACACGCTGGGGGAAGAACAAGGCAGACACATGCTGGGGATGGAGGGAAAATGAGGCTGAGATGCTGGGGCTGGGACACACACTGGCCATGGGGGAGAGACGAGGCTGACACACGCGCTGGGTGGAAAGAGGCTGACACACATGCTGGGGGGGAAAGAGGCTGTCACAAACGCTGGGGGGGGAAAAAGGCTGACACACACGCTGGGGCTGGGGGGGGAAAGAGGCTGACATGCTGGGACTTGGACACACTGGGGGGAAGAACAAGGCAGAGACACGCTTGGGATGGATGGAAAATGAGGCTGAGACGCTGGGGCTGGGACAAACACTGGGCATGGGGGGAAAAGAGGCTGACACACACGCTGGGGGGGAAAGAGGCTGACACACATGCTGGGGGGAAAGAGGCTGACACACGCTGGGGGTGGGGGGGAAGAGGCTGACACACATGCTGGGGGGAAAGAGGCTGAAACATGCTGGGGTGAAAAGAGGCTGACACACGGTGGGGGGAAAGAGGCTGAGACACACGCTGGGGGGAAAGAGGCTGACACATGCTGGGGGGAAAGAGGCTGACACACATGCTGGGGGGAAAGGAGGCTGAGACACTTGCTGGGTGAAAAGAGGCCGACACACACGCTGGGGTGATAGTAGCTGATACATACTGGGGGAAAGAGGCTCACACATGCTGGGGTGGGGGGGAAGAGGCTGACACATGCTGGGCGGAAAGAGGCTGACACACACACTGGGTGGAAAGAGGCTGAGACACACACACTGGGGGAAAAGAGGTTGAGACACATGCTGGGGGGAAAAGAGTCTGAGACATGCTGGGGGGAAAGAGGCTGATACACGCTGGGGGGGAAGAGGCTGACACACATGCTGGGGGGGAAAGAGGCTGACACACATGCTGGGGGGGAAAGAGGCTGACACACAAGCTGGTGGTGGGGGTAAAGAGGCTGACACATTTGCTGGGGGGGAAAGAGGCTGACAAACATGTGGGGGGGCTAGAGGCTGACACACATGCTGGGGGAAAGAGGCTGACACACATGCTGGGGGTGGGGGGGAAGAGGCTGACACACATGCTGGGGGGGAAAGAGGCTGACACATATCCTGGGGGGGAAAGAGGCTGACACACATGCTGGGGGGGAAAGAGGCTGACACACATGCTGGGGGGGAAAGAGGCTGACACACATGCTGGGGGGGAAAGAGGCTGACACACATGCTGGGGGGGAAAGAGGCTGACACGCTGGGACTGGAACACGCTGGGGTGAAGAACAAGGCAGACACATGCTGGGGATGGAGGGAAAATGAGGCTGAGATGCTGGTGCTGGGACACACACTGGGCATGGGGGAGAGACGAGGCTGACACACGCGCTGGGTGGAAAGAGGCTGACACACATGCTGGGGGGGAAAGAGGCTGACAAAAACGCTGGGGGGGGAAAGAGGCTGACACACATGCTGGAGCTGGGGGGGGAAAGAGACTGACATGCTGGGACTGGGACACACTGGGGGGAAGAACAAGGCAGAGACACGCTGGGGATGGAGGGAAAATGAGGCTGAGACGATGGGGCTGGGACAAACACTGGGCATGGGGGGAAAAGAGGCTGACACACACGCTGGGGGGGAAAGAGTCTGACACACATGCTGGGGGGGAAAGAGGCTGAGACACATGCTGTGGGGGAAAGAGGCTGAGACAAACATGCTGGGGGGAAAGAGGCTGAGACATACGCTGGGGGGAAAGAGGCTGACACACGCTGGGGGGGAAAGAGGCTGAGACACACATGCTGGGGGGGAAAGAGGCTGAGACACACATGCTGGGGGGGAAAGAGGCTGACACACACACACTGGGGGAAAGAGGCTGACACACACTGGGGGTGGGGGAAAAAAGAGGCTGATACACACACGCTGGGGGGGAAAGAGGTTGACACATGCTGAGAGGGAAAGAGGCTGAGATACATACTGGGTGGAAAAGAGGCTGAGACACATGCTGGGGGAAAAGAGGCTGACACACACACTGGGGGGAAAGAGGCTGATACAAGCTGGGGTGGAGGGGAAGAGGCTGACAAACATGCTGGGGGGAAAGAGGCTGACACACGCTGGGGGTTGGGGGGAAGAGGCTGACACACATGCTGGGGGTAAAGAGGCTGACACACATGCTGGGGGTGGGGGGGGAAGAGGCTGACACACATGCTGGGGGGGAAAGAGGCTGACACATGCTGGGGGGGAAAGAGGCTGACACACACGCTGGTGGTGGGGGGAAAGAGGCTGACACATATGCTGGGGGGAAAGAGGCTGACAAACATGCGGGGGGGGGGTAGAGGCTGACACACATGCTGGGGGAAAGAGGCTGCCACACATGCTGGAGGTGGGGGGGAAGAGGCTGACACACATGCTGGGGGGGAAAGAGGCTGACACAAATCCTGGGGGGGAAAGAGGCTGACACACATGCTGGGGGGGAAAGAGGCTGACACACATGCTTGGGGGGAAAGAGGCTGACACACATGCTGGGGGGGAAAGAGGCTGACATGCTGGGACTGGGACACACTGGGGGGAAGAACAAGGCAGAGACACGCTGGGGATGGAGGGAAAATGAGGCTGAGACGCTAGGGCTGGGACAAACACTGGGCATTGGGGGAAAAGAGGCTGACACACACGCTGGGTGGGAAAGAGGCTGACACACATGCTGGGGGGGAATGAGGCTGACACACGCTGGGTGGAAAGAGGCTGAGACACATGCTGTGGGGGAAAGAGGCTGAGACAAACATGCTGGGTGGAAAGAGGCTGAGACACACGCAGGGGGGAAAGAGGCTGACACACGCTGGGGGGGAAAGAGGCTGAGACCCACATGCTGGGGGGGAAAGAGGCTGAGACACACGCTGGGGGAAAGAGGCTGACACGCACACACTGGAGGGGAAAGAGGCTGTGACACACATGCTGGGGGGAAAGAGGCAGACACACATGCTGGGGGGAAAGATGCTGACACACTCACTGGGGGGAAAGATGCTGAGACACACACTGGGGGTGGGGGGGGATGATGCTGACACACACACGCTGGGGGGAAAAGAGGTTGACACATGCTGGGGGGGATAGAGGCTGAGACACATGCTGGGGGTAAAAAGGCTGAGACATGCTGGGGGAAACGAGGCTGACACACATGCTGGGGAGAAAGAGGCTGATACACGCTGGTGGTGGGGGGAAAGAGGCTGACACACATGCTGGGGAGAAAGAGGCTGACAAACATGCTGAAGGGGAAGAGGGTGACACAAACGCTGGGGGGAAAGAGGCTGAGACACATGCTAGGGCTGGGGAGGAAAGAGGCTGACACGCTTTGACTGGGACACGCTGGGGGGGAGAACAAGGCAGAGACACGCTGGGGGTGGAGGGAAAATGAGGCTGAGATGCTGGGGCTGGGATACACACTGGGCATTGGGGGGGAAACGAGGCTGACACACATGCTGGGGCGAAAAGAGGCTGACACACGGTGGGGGGAAAAAGGCTGAGACACACGCTGGGGGGAAAGAGGCTGACACACATTCTGGGGGGAAAGAGGCTGACACACATGCTGGGGGGAAAGGAGGCTGAGACACATGCTGGGTGAAAAGAGGCTGACACACACGCTGGGGGGATAGAGGCTGATACACCCTTGGGGGAAAGAGGCTCACACATGCTGGGGTGGGGGGGAAGAGGCTGACACACATGCTGGGCGGAAAGAGGCTGACACACGCTGGGGGTGGGGCTGAAGAGGCTGACACATGCTCGGGGGAAAGAGGCTGACCCACATGCTGGGGTTGGGGGGGAAGAGGCTGACACACACGCTGAAGGTGAAAGAGGCTGACACACATGCTGGGGGGGAAAGAGGCTGACACACACGCTGGTGGTGGGGGGGAAAGAGGCTGACACACATGCTGTGGGGGAAAGAGGCTGACAAACATGCTGGGGGGGAAGAGGCTGACACAAACGCTGGGGCGGAATGAGGCTGACACAAATGCTGGGGCTGGGGGGGAAAGAGGCTGACACGCTGGGACTGGGACACGCTGAGGGGAAGAACAAGGCAGAGACACGCTGGGGATTGAGGAAAAATGAGGCTGAGACGCTGGAGCTTGGACACACACTGGGCATGGGGGGGAAACGAGGATGACACACTGGGGCTGGGGGGGAAAGAGGCTGACACACGCTGGTGGGGAAAGAGGCTCAGACACACGCTGGGGGGGAAAGAGGCTGACACACATGCTGGGGGGGAAAGAGGCTGACACACATGCTGTGGGGGAAAGGCTGACACACTTTCTGGGGGAAAAGAGGCTGAGACATGCTGGGAGAAAAGGAGGCTGACACACATGCTAGGGGAATGAGACTGATACACGCTGGGGGGAAAGAGGCTGACACATGCTGGGGTGGGGGGGAAGAGGGCTAACACTCATGCTGGGAGGAAAGAGGCTGACACATGCTGTGGGTGGGGGGGAAGAGGCTGACACACATGCTGGGGGGAAAGAGGCTGACACACATGCTGGGGGTTGGGGGGGAAGAGACTCACACATGCTGGGGGGAAAGAGTCTGACACACATGCTGGGGCGGAAAGAGGCTGACTCACATGCTGCGGCGGAAAGAGGCTGACTCACATGCTGGGGGGAAAGAGGCTGACACACACGCTGGGGCTGGGGGGGAAAGATGCTGACACGCTGGGACTGGGAACGCTGGGGGGAAGAACAAGGCAGAGACACGCTGGGGATGGAGGGAAAATGAGGCTGAGACGCTGGGGCACACACTGGGCATGGGGGGGAAACGAGGCTGACACACTGGGGCAGGTGGGGAAAGAGGCTGACACACGCTGGGGGTAAAGAGGCTGAGACACACGCTGGGGGGTGAAAGAGGCTGACACTCATGCTGGGGGGGGAAAGAGGCTGAGACATGCTGGGGATGGAGTGAGAATGAGGCTGACGGGCTGGGGGAGAGAATGAGGCTGACACACTGGGGCTGGGACTAAGGGCGCCGAGAGGGGGGGAGCGGGTACAGCTTACCCGGGCCCAGGTTTCCTGAGGGACCAGGCGGAAGCCGGGGTCTGGTGCCACCCCCCCTCCCTTACAGCAGCCCAGCACGCAGCATGTGCTGAGCTGCAGTTGGAGACTGCTCTTGGCTGCTGAGCAACATAACAAATAGTTTGGGATGGAAATCAATAAGTTAATATTAAAAAAAGAAACTTGCTCTTCTTTGTGATTGTGCTGTTTACTGATCCCCAATGGCTCTATAGGTCTGCATTTCTTTCTCCTCAACGCTCTGCAGGAAGGTGCCTATACCTCTCCCTCATACAATTCTTTTAAAAGGGAAGTTCATTGGGAAGGGACATCACTGCTCACAGCAGCTAGCATTACATAGGCAGATCGAAGTAGTGGGATGAGACCTGCGCCACTTCACACTTCAGAAATTGTTACCGGTTTGCAGCCAGTTGATATGAAGACGGGGGTAACTGCAGTAGAAGTCACTGGCACATGTGGGACATGGTACCTGCAGTGGAAGACTCTGGCACATGTGGGACAGGGTACCTGTAGTAGAAGACACCTGTAGTAGAAGACTGGCGCATGTGGGACAGGGTACCTGCAGTAGAAGACTCTGGTGCATGTGGGAAAGGGTACCTGTAGTAGACTGGCGCATGTGGGATGGGGTACCTGCAGTAGAAGACTCTGGCGCATGTGGGACACGGTACCTGTAGTAGACTGGCGCATGTGGGACGGGTACCTGCAGTAGAAGACTCTGGTGCATGTGGGACAGGGTACCTTAAGTAGACTGGCGCATGTGGGACAGGGTACCTGTAGTAGAAGACTGGCGCATGTGGGATGGGGTACCTGCAGTAGAAGACTCTGGTGCATGTGGGACACAGTACCCGCAGTAGAAAACTCTGGCGCATGTGGGATGGGGTACCTGCAGTAGAAGACTCTGGCGCAGGTGGGACATGGTACCTGCAGTAGAAGACTCTGGTGCATGTGGGATGGGGTACCCGCAGTAGAAGACTCTGGCACATGTGGGACAGGGTACCTGTAGTAGAAGAACGGCGCATGTGGGACGGGGTACCTGCAGTAGAAGACTCTGGTGCATGTGGGACAGGGTACCTGTACTAGACTGGCGCATGTGGGATGGGGGACCTAGAAGACTCTGGACGGGGTACCTGCAGTAGAAGACACTGGCGCATGTGGGACATGGTACCTGCAGTAGAAGACTCTGGTGCATGTGGGACAGGGTACCTGTAGTAGACTGGCGCATGTGGGATGGGGTACCTGCAGTAGAAGACTCTGGTGCATGTGGGACAGGGTACCTGTAGTAGACTGGCACATGTGGGACGGGGTACCTGCAGTAGAAGACTCTGGCGCATGTGGGACAGGGTACCTGTAGTAGACTGGCGTATGTGGGACAGGGTACCTGTAGTAGAAGACTCTGGTGCATGTGGGACATAGTACCCACAGTAGAAGACTCTGGCGCATGTGGGATGGGGTACCTGCAGTAGAAGACTCTGGCGCATGTGGGACATGGTACCTGCAGTAGAAGACTCTGTTGCATGTGGGATGGGGTACCCGCAGTAGAAGACTCTGGCACATGTGGGATGGGGTACCCGCAGTAGAAGACTCTGGTGCATGTGGGACATGGTACCTGCAGTAGAAGACTCTGGTGCATGTGGGATGTGGTACCTGCAGTAGAAGACTATAGCGCATGTGGGATGGGGTACCCGCAGTAGAAGACTCCGGTGTATGTGGGACATGGTACCTGCAGTAGAAGACACTGGCGCATGAGGGACATGGTACCTGCAGTAGAAGACTGGCACATGTGGGAGGGTTAAACCGCAGTAGAAGATTCTGGCACATGTGGGACATGGTACCTGCAGTAGAAGACTCTGGTGCTTGTGGGATGGGGTACCCGCAGTAGAAGACTCTGGCGCATGTGGGACATGGTACCTGCAGTAGAAGACTCTGGTGCATGTGGGACAGGGTACCTGTAGTAGACTGTCGCATGTGGGACGGGGTACCTGCAGTAGAAGACTCTGGTGCATGTGGGACAGGGTACCTGTAGTAGACTGGCACATGTGGGATGGGGTACCTGCAGTAGAAGACTCTGGCGCATGTGGGACAGGGTACCTGTAGTAGACTGGCGTATGTGGAACAGGGTACCTGTAGTAGAAGACTCTGGTGCATGTGGGACATAGTACCCGCAGTAGAAGACTCTGGCGCATGTGGGATGGGGTACCCGCAGTAGAAGACTCTGGCGCATGTGGGACATGGTACCTGCAGTAGAAGACTCTGGTGCATGTGGGATGGGGTACCCGCAATAGAAGACTCTGGTGCATGTGGGACATGGTACCTGCAGTAGAAGACACTGGCGCATGTGGGACATGGTACCTGCAGTAAAAGACTGGCACATGTGGGATGGGGTACCTGCAGTAGAAGACTCTGGCAGATCGAAGTAGTGGGATGAGACCTGCGTTACCGGTTTGCAGCCAGTTGATATGAAGACGAGGGTAACTGCAGTAGAAGACTCTGGCACATGTTGGACAGTGTACCTGCATTAGAAGACTCTGGTGCATGTGAGATGAGTTACCTGCAGTAGCAGACTCTTTCGCATGTGGGACGGGGTACCTGCAGTAGAAGACACTGGTGCATGCGGGACATGGTACCCACAGTAGAAGACTCTGGCGCATGCGGGACGGGGTACCTGTAGTAGACTGGCACATGTGGGATGGGGTACCTGCAGTAGAAGACTCTGGCGCATGTGGGACAGGGTACCTGTAGTAGACTGGCGTATGTGGAACAGGGTACCTGTAGTAGAAGACTCTGGTGCATGTGGGACATAGTACCCGCAGTAGAAGACTCTGGCGCATGTGGGATGGGGTACCCGCAGTAGAAGACTCTGGCGCATGTGGGACATGGTACCTGCAGTAGAAGACTCTGGTGCATGTGGGATGGGGTACCCGCAATAGAAGACTCTGGTGCATGTGGGACATGGTACCTGCAGTAGAAGACACTGGCGCATGTGGGACATGGTACCTGCAGTAAAAGACTGGCACATGTGGGATGGGGTACCTGCAGTAGAAGACTCTGGCAGATCGAAGTAGTGGGATGAGACCTGCGTTACCGGTTTGCAGCCAGTTGATATGAAGACGAGGGTAACTGCAGTAGAAGACTCTGGCACATGTTGGACAGTGTACCTGCATTAGAAGACTCTGGTGCATGTGAGATGAGTTACCTGCAGTAGCAGACTCTTTCGCATGTGGGACGGGGTACCTGCAGTAGAAGACACTGGTGCATGCGGGACATGGTACCCACAGTAGAAGACTCTGGCGCATGCGGGACGGGGTACCTGCAGTAGAAGACTCTGGCGCATGTTGAACAAGAAAAGATAATAGTATAGTGTACGCTTTATATGTTAATTTTGGAATTATAAGATAAACATTTGGGGATGTGGTGAGATAGAATTTGCTTCTAAACTGGTATCCCAGAATACTTAATGGAATAAACATTTTCTACTGTAGTTATAGAAGCTTAATTTATTTAAAACACGAATTAGCTCATGAAAAAACAAACAAAACAAAACAAAACAAAAAACAATTGAGCAAATACAATAGTGTAACAGATGGCTCACAAAAGTCCAGAATATATAGTTGGAAGTTATTTCAGAAATGTTTCCAAGCAGGAGATATAACATAAACAAGATTTTTCTGGTTTAGGCGATGTGAGTGTCTGTAATTCACTTTAAATAGGCAGAGCAATAAGAGACTGTTTCAGCCAACGGAGACTTAAAAAATCAATAATAATAAAAAGCTTTTGCAATCATCAGTTATGTCATCTTATTAAGTGAATGACAATAGGGATGGCCAATTGATGGTCACATACTGATCCTCTGGATCGATGCAAGATCCCCTTGTTCGGGTGTCTCAAACGCCACTGCAACTCAGTGCTTGGGAAGCATACGCTGTGCATCTTTTTAGCTACTTAGACACCTGCATAGCTAAAAACCAGTGACCATTTGCGCGAATGTCTGCATTGCGTGCATCTCAGAATCTGGCCCAGTGTCTCTAGAACAGATCCGAAAATCATGATACGTCGGGTTTGAAAATCAATCTTTGTAAAAGTTCACAGATCGATGCCCATCCCCAGATGACATTTTGAAGTGCTGCCGAATGTTGTAGCGTTATGTGCCCAGATGATATGTTAACTGCATCCACTTTACATTAAGGATGTTACTCCTGCCCCAATAGCAAATCCCCTTCATTTTACTTTAAACCAGTAGCCAGATTACACTGCAGGCTGCTTATTTCACTAAAGAAAAGCTAAATAGGAGACTGAAAACTGAAAAATGTGCCCAATCTTCTGAAAACACGGTGTAGGCCTTTTGTAATAGCCTGCGAGATACAGGCACAGGTGCGATTTCAATTTAGCCTGTATTTTTAAAGCAGAAATGATTTAAGAGGCAAAACCAGGTTGGTTTTGCCTACAGCTGCTTTAAAAATACAGAATAACTCCCTGAAAACGTGCCTGTGCCTGCATGTCACTGGCTATAACAGAATGCCATCTACTGTATATACTGTAGCTTTACTGAGGAATACTTCAGGTAACAGGGAGGTACTATTTGGAGTCATGAGATGCCATAAAAATGTACATTTTATATATTTATGATCTTCAGCATCCACCAAAAACATGATATCTGTATTATGATATTAATTTATCCATCATTAGGATGGAAAAAAAATCAATTATATTAAAGCTTCATGTTACCTTTGTAGGCATGAATTAGAGCAGTGGTTCTCAAACTCGGTCCTCAGGACCCCACACGGTTCACGTTTTGCAGGTCACCTAGCTGCGCACAGGTGTATTCATTACTCACAGTACAAGTGGAGCTAATTATCTCACTTGTGATGATGTGAGGGGACCTGCAAAACATGCACTGTTTGGGGTCCTGAGGACCGAGTTTGAGAACCTGTGAATTAGAGGTTCCAGATGACTTGTGTCAACTGAAGCTTTACACACCTGCCTTTCTTATTTAACACAAGACAATTCGGCTGCAGCTCCAACTATTATCAGTTTTTTACTTTATCACAAAAATATGTCAGTGTTCTGTAATGCAGTTAACCCTTAGGGATAAATTTACTAAGTTTCTAGTTTGGTTGAGTTTTTTTTTTTTTCATCTCGAGTTGCATCGCCGACTCTCAGGTGATTTTCCCATTTTTCATCTCGCAAATTTACTAAGATGTGAGTTTAGCTGAAAGTTAGTTTTCCGATGGTGATGCAGATCGAGATACCTCCCTCGAGTTGCAAGTTAAGATGAGATTACTCACCCGAGATTGCAGTGTTTTCTCTCTGCAAATCTCTCCCGAGCTAGCATCCTGCACATATCAGTGAGAAATGTGAAGGCTGCTTGTGTGTTGTAGCTGTAAAAAATGGGTTAAATGTTTAAAAAAAAATGACGGAGGGTCCCCCACCAAAAGCATAACCAGCCCCGGACTAGTCAGCCAGTCCTGGTTCCTAAAATAATGGGGAACAAAACGAGTACAGTTCTACCGTAATTTAGGAACCAGCACCTGGCCAGGGCCAGTGCTGGTTTTAAATATAGGGGGAAAAAATTGTGTAGGGGTGACCCTATATTTAAAACCAGCACCTGACCCAAACTGACTGGGGTGTATTGCCACAGCCAGGAGACCCTATTACCAAGTCTCCATGGCCAAAGCATTCTCACCACACGCCGGTCAAGCCAAGCCAGGAATCTCAGGGAAGATGGGGACCCCCCAAAAAAACCCAGGCTTGGTCCGAAGCCCGGGGTTCTTCCCGCACCCCTGGGTTGTGGGTACGGGGGTGATAAAGTGTAAAATAGTAGAAAACTATTGTATTTTACGGTGGAACTACAGGTGCCAGCATGCCTGCCCTTTGGCACTTGTGGAACTACACCTGTAGTTCCACTGTAAAATACAGTAGTTCACTACTATTTAACACTTTATTATCCCCGCACCCACTGCTCAAGGGGTGCTGGGAAGAGCCTCGGGCTTCAGTCCAAGCCTGGAGTTTCGGGAGAGGGGGGACCCCTTTTGTGGGGGGTCCCACCACCCCTGAGATCCCCAGCTTGGCCTGACCAGCTTGGGGTGAGAATGCTTTGGCCATGGATACCTGGTAATAGGGACTCCTGGCTGTGGAATTACACCCCGGTCGGTTTGGGTCTGGTGCTGGTTTTAAATATAGGGGGACCCCTACGCAATTTTTTCCCCCCTATATTTAAAACCAGCACTGGCCCTGCAGCCTGGTGCTGGTTGCTAAATTATGGTGGAACCCTACTCGTTTTGTTCCCCGTAATTTTCGAAACCAGGACTGGCTGACAAGTCCAGGGCTGGTTATGGCTATTGGGGGGATCCTTCATATTTTTTTTTTTTATTATTTTTAGTATTTACAGGCAGAAACATAGACAAATCACACTGTGTATGTTTCTGGCAAACTCGCAGCTCCGTAAGAGAGTGTTTAAAACTTCAATTTGGTAGGGAGTTTGCTGTCATCTCACCCAAGATTGTCATCTTTATTCTTGGTAAATTTGCGAGCTGTATATTTTAGGTGAAAAGTACTTCCGAGTTTGCCTGATAGTGATAAGATTAGAGTTTGCTATCTCACCTGAGTTTTACGAGTGAGAAGAGAGAACTCTCTCCCAAACTAAACAGAGTTTGCCTTTAGTAAATTTGCGAGATGAAAAACATGCCTAAACTCATCCGAGATTGTTATCTCGATCAGACTTGATACTTAGTAAATTTACCCCTTAGAGTACTGCAGAACAGTCTTTTAACCATAGTACAGCAAATAGACGATTAACATTGTTTGTAGTCCCTTTACAAAGTATGAATACAAATAGAGTAAACCATGCTGTTTAGCACTACAGTTGCATCCAGACTAGGGGGGTCATTCAGACCCGTTCGCGAGCAAAGGATGCTCGCAAACGGGTCGATGTTCCCCCACTGCGCATGCGCACGACGGAGGGAGCTCCGTCGTGCGCATGCGCGAGACCCGGACTGCGACAGCCAGGCTGTCGCTCCGGGTCTCGCACCAAAGGGGGCGTGCTGTTGATGTTGATTGACAGCACGCCCCCTTTGGTTGGCGTGCCGGGGGTGTGCCTGCCAGACGGAGGTGTTCCCATGGGAACGCCTACCGTCTGGAGCCGGCCCCACTGACATCACTAGTGATGTCAGTGGGAGTGATTTTGGCTCTGATAGAGCCAAAACCACTCCAGGGCTTGCGGAAGCGAGACCCTACCGCAGGGTCTCTGTCGCAAGCCCGATGGTCACGATGGTCAAGACCATCGCGACCATCATCATGGACGCTCGCATATGCTGTGGGTGGTCACCCACAGCTATGCGAGCGACCAAGAGGACGCTCCATTTTCAGAGAGGAGGGCCCTGATTCAGAGCGAGCGCTCTGGTCAGAGCGTTCAGCTCTGAATCAGGCCCTAACTGCAAAGTGAAGGATGTAAGGTGTTATTATGATATAAATATTCTGCTGAGTGAATACTGGAAGTCTAGCTATATGAAGATATCAGACGTGATGCTACCCTTGTCTTAGTTTAGGTGAGTTTATCTAACAATTTGCAATGTTTGAGATTTCATCTACATTAGATCTACTGTTCCCAATCCCATAATATTAGCAGAACTGTATGAGTAGATAAGGAAGTCAGAATGAGCCACCTGTGCTGCTGAGGAATAAGTACTTGTCTTATTACCCATTAAATACAATACACACTTCTTTTCAGCTTCTGTAGGTAAAAGGGAGCTCCTCCTACCTGTTCATGTTATCTTTAAAATGTGGTTAATAATTTACCGGCAAGAAAGTTAACTGTTTCCTGTGTGTCCTCCCTGATTCAGCAACATGTAATGCCTGGTACTTCAAGCAGCACAAGAAGGTTAATTATGAGTCACAAAATCCACCTTAGTGGTGCTGTCACTCCTCTATTTGAACAGATACAACAAGATTTATGCCAATGCACATGTTTTCTTGAGCAAGATGGCAGCATTTGCAGCGAGAGGTACACAGTACCCCGGAGCAGCGGGTGGTTATTAGGCCAAGGTAAATGTGCATCAGTACAAAAATGAGAATTCATACAGAATAACTAAAGATAGGTACAATTTTAAGAAAGTCTATGGGGTGATTATAATAGCCTGCGAGATGCAGGCATTGGCGAGTTGCCAGAAAGTCTGCCCAATGTTTTAAAGGGGCAACCGTTTAAAAGGCTAAGAAAACCTGGCTTTGCATTTTAGGCTGCAGGCCTTTGGCTGCTGGTGCATAACATTTATAAGTGCATAATTTTAAAAGTGCACTTTACATTTTTATCCAAATTCGGCGTTATACCGGCATTAAACCGAAGTTAAAAAGAAAGAGAACACTCTAACTTCAAACCATTCTGAACCCAGAACATTTGGACAAAGTATAATCAAGAAATGTAAGTTCACAATCTCTCACTACAAGCAACTGCTGTCTGCATAACCTGGACATTCATCACTGGACCCTGTTTGCTCATTATAAGACCATAACACTTTACTTGCTAATATTTGTGCTGGCTCTTTGGTTTACCAAATACAGTACCTCAAAGCTTACTGTATTCTGGGCCAATTTCAGTTTCTCTCTTAGAAATAATGTCTTCCTACCTTAGTTCTTTGCCTAGCCTGTCATCTGTCTTCTAATACAGTTTACTTCAATATTCCATTTCTTCCCCATTAAATCTCCACTTTTCTTCTGTTTAATAATAAACTTTGTTAATTGTTCAGACACCTTTTCCTCCACTGTACTTTTACTTGCTTCTCTGCAAATCGCCTGCACATTCTCTCATATTCATACTTTATTCCTACATCTAGTTTTCCTCCTCCTATTCAACTCATCCACACCATTAACATGTGTTCTTCCACTTCCCCCTCCACTCAGTGTCTACCTAATCACCTGCTCTGCCCCCAACTACCACCTTTATCATTTCCCCCTTGTCACCTCCACCTCCTCCTTCATCTCCTCTCCTCTCTGAATTCCTCCCTCTCCTTTCCCATTACTTCTTCTACCCCTCCTGGGTCCTACAACCCCACTGCTAATCACTCCTCCACACCTCCTATCCATGCCACCCCACCTCCATCCACATCTCATTAAACTCCCTCCCTGCCCACCACCTACAGGTTCCCTTCTCAGCACTGGTGCCCAGACAATCTCTCCACTACATTCATCTCGGTCACCCAAATTAATCTCACCTTCTTGTTACAGCAACCCTGATAATCTCATTCACATCTCTCCTACAAACACTGTCCCTCTTTCCTGTGCCCTTTGGAATGCCAGATCAGCCTGTAATTAACTTGTTCCCACCCATGACCTTTTCATCTCCAAAAACTTGCATCTCCTAGCCATTATTGAAACCTGGATTTCACCCTCTAACACCACTTCCACTGCAGCTCTTTCCCCTGTGGGCCTTACCTCTCACACCCCTCAGCATGGGGGTCGCCATTGTGGTGGTGTGAGGGTCCTTCTATCCCCAGGTTACTCCTACCAACTCCTACCCTCTGAACCATCCCTTACTTTTTCTACATTTGAGGTTCATGCTATACGCCTCTTTCAACCAGTACACCAGAGAGTAGCTATCATTTACCATCCCCCTGGCCCTCCTTCCATATTCCTTGACAACTTTGCATCCTGGCTCCCTCACTTTCTCTGCTCTGACCTTCCCTCCATTATCCTAAGTGACTTCAATAATCCAATTGATATCACCACAAAATCCTCTGCATCCAAACTCCTTACTCTCACATCTTCATTTGGTCTCTCCCAATGGACCTCCTCACCCTCCCATGTGATTGGGCATTTACTTGACCTGGTCTTCACTCATCATTGTGATATTTCTGATTACTCCAATTCCCCATTCCCCCTCTCTGACCATTACCTTCTCTCTTTTAACCTGTCCTTCTTTCCTACCCCTCTTCTACCTCCTAAGGCCACCATCACTAAGTGAAACATTGAGGCTATTGACACCGTATCCTTTTCTTCCCTGCTTGACTCACTTCTCTCCCATAACCTCTCTCTCTCATGCCCTGATCAAGCCACTTCCCTAAGCAATGCCTCCCTTACAGCTCTGAACTCTGTTGCTCCAGTGATCACTACTAACCCTCGCAGATCCACAACTTAACCCTGGCATTCTAAATGCACCAGATACCTTCAAAAGTTTTCATTAACCGCCGAGTGACAGTGCTGCCCTTTCCCTCTCTAAACAGTCATATTTCAAGAACCTCATCTCCACCCAGTCCTCAAATCTCCAGCGTCTCTTCACCACCTTCAACTCCCTCCTCTGCCCACCCCCTCCTCGCCTCCCCTTCTCGCTCTCTGCCCTTGACTTTGCTACCTACTTTACATCTAATAATTTATTCCATACGTCAGGAAATCATATCCCACCAGTCCCCCAACTCTCCACCTCCTCCTTTCCCGGGTCACCCCCATCCATTTTACTGACTGACATTCTTCTCCCCTGTATCTGGAGAGGAAGTCATGGCCTTCTTCCAGCCCTCCACCCATTCCACCTCCTCCCTTGACCCTATCCCTTCATGTCTCCTCTGCCACCTCTCTCCTTCTGCCTGCTCCAATCTTGCCCACCTCCTTAATCTCTCCCTCTCATCAGGTACTGTCTCTTCTGCATTCAAACATGCCATTGTCTCCCCCATTCTTAAAAAAAGCTACCCTTGATCCTAACACTCTCTCCAACTACCATCCCATCACTCTCCTCCCTTTTTCCTCCAAGCTCCTTGAGCATGTTGCTTACAACCACTTTACCACCTTTCTTTCCTCCCACTCCCTCCTTGACCCTTTTCCGTCTGGCTTCTGTTCTCTCCACTCCACTGAATCTGCCCAAACTGCCCAAACTAAAGTCAGCAATGACCTCCTTGCTGCTAAATTCAAGGGCCATTACTCTGCTCATTCTCCTTGACCTCTCTGCTGCTTTTGACACTGTGGTCCTCTCCTTCCTGCTGCAAATCCTTTACTCTCTTGGTCTACATGACACTGCCTTCTCCTGGCTATCCTCCTAACTCTCTGACCAATCCTTCTCTGTCTCCTCTCATGACTCCTCTTCCCCCCTACAGCCTCTTGAAATAGGTGTTCCCCAAGGTTCTGTTCTTGGTCCTCTCCTATTCTCACTCTATATGTCCTCACTAGGTGAACTCATCAGCTCTTTGACCTCCATTATTATCTCTATGCTGATGATACTCCGATCTACCTTTCCTCACCTGACATCTCCCCCTCTCTCCTTACTCGTATCTCCAACTGTCTCTCTGCGATCTCTTCCTGGATGTCCCAGCAATTTCTTAAATGTAATATGTCTAAGATTGAGCTGATCATTTTCCCACCCTCCAACATAACTGCACTTTCCACCATTTCTTTATCAATTGATGGCACAACTATCTCCTCTAGCTTCAAAGTGCACCATCTTGGAGTTATCCTGGACTCCTCCCTCTCCTTCAAACCACATATCCAGAATCTCTCGCAGTCCTGTCATTTCGATCTTAAAGATATTTCCAAGATTAGACCCTTTCTCACCCAGGATGCCAATAAAACACTCATACACTCACTGGTCATCTGCAGATTGGACTACTGTAACCTCCTCCTATCTGGCTTCCCAAACTTCCTTCTCTCTCCTCTCCAGTCTGTCCTAAATGCTGCTGCTAGGCTCATATTCCCCTCCAAATGCTCTGCATCTGCCTTCCCTCTCCTACAAGCCCTCCACTGGCTCACCTTCCCTTTCAGAACCCAATTCAAGGTTCTCACACTCACTTACAAAGCCCTCACCTATTCCTCTCCCATTTACATTTTAGGATCTGCGGTTAGCAGATAATCTTGATTACAGTGCCTAGTCTTAGTTGCTACTGGGACACTGCATTTTTTCCTGTATGTCTGTGTGCTGATCTCATGTATTCATTAATTACTGTCTGTCTGTGTGCAGTTTAAGCTGCACGCTAGTTAATTGTACTGTCTATGTCCACAGGCCAGGTGCACACTAGTCTGTCAATAGGGAGGCTTGCAGGGCTTGCTCTGATTGGACCCTGTATCTGTTAAATTACAGCCAGCCCTTCACTCCAGGTCGGTGATAGAGTATTTGTGTTTTCGGTTCTGGCTTAGTCTCCTGTTACCCAGTCGAGCTCCAGTTCTCCTGTCTATTGTCTTGTGTTATTCTACCATTTGTGTCATCTAGGAGGCGCAGTTCGCTTATCATCTACATGCCGTTAGTGTCATCTTGGCGGCACAGTTCGCATACCTGTGTGGCACAGACAGTACTCTGTGTCCTGAGTATGCAGCCCAGTGTGCGCTGCTTGTGTCAACCTGGTGGCACAGGCCACATTACAGCATCAGCTGCTTGTGTCAACTCGGTGGCACAGGCCGCACTACAGCGTCAGCTGCTTGTGTCAACCCGGCAGCACAGGCCACACTCTAGCGTGTTCAGTGCGCCATCCGACATACCAACGGCAGTGACTTTATTATTGTACAGATCTTCATCTGCCACATCTTGCAAAGCTTATTCAGCCCTCAAGGATACTGCAGCCAGATCCACAGCCAGCCAAGTAATTCCAGCTCTCAAAGCTGCTTCACGGCCGCATCTAGCCAAGAAATCCCAGCCCCCAATGCTGTAGTTGGACTATACCCTAAAGGGTTACGGACGTGGCATAACATTACATCTCTGACATCTTCTCCATTCACTCTCCTGTCTGTCCTCTTCATTCAACAAATGCATGCCACCTCTCATGCCAATTGATTACTTCCTCCCACTCCTGCCTCTAGGAGTTTGCCCATGCTGCTCCCCATCTTTGGAACTTTCCCTCTTCCCATCAGACTCTCCACCTCTCTAGAATCATTCAAACAGGCTCTCAAGATCCACTACTTCATCAAAGCCTTCCAGCTCTCATTTTAACTTGCTACTACAGTACATTCTGACTGACTGATGCTCATTACCTCTGTAGATTTGACAAAGTGATAGCAGCTCTCCTTAGCATGGAATATTATTGAGGCCAACCACACAGTGCTATGTGGGAAAGGCTGCAAAGTATCTTGTGGCTGAAGGTGACTGAAAATGAAGAACAGTCAGTGGCAAGCTGTGAGTTGTGTGACAGAGGTCACATTAGCTGTCCTGCCCTCTATATAACCAGTGCGGTTTGGTGAAGTTGCAACCCGGTATCTTCTTTAGTAGTTGATTGAGACATTAGTCTGTCTTGATGTTTAGTATTTTGAAATTATATATATCCAACAGAGTTGCTGTGGCACTCTCAGGGCTTGTTCAGCTACATAGAAGAAACTGGTGACACAACACCTAATGCTCCATGTCGTCATATAGTTACAGTATATAATTCCCTCTACAGTGCATGGCTTCAAATTTAGCTTCCCCTAGGATCTGCACACTAACTCTGAGGAGAGATGGGGGGCCCCAAAAAATATGAATGTGCCGGGCCCCTTGATTTATGTTGCTGGCCCTGGTCATTTGCATCAGAGCACCCCACATATCCAGCACTTGATTCAGGTCAAGAATAAGATAAAGAACAGACCAGAAAAATGTCATCTGTGGAAAGAAAAGCAGTAACACCAAGCTTGCGTCTTCTCTCTTTTGGTATGTGTACGTAGGCAGTACTTCCAAAGGTTCTGAGATGTCTTACACTTGGTTTTCTCTTTGACCAGGCTTCAAAAGGTGATATGTACTTCAGGGCAACTAGGGGAGAACTATTTTTGAGATAAACTGATGTAGACATGGTTTCCACCCAAAACTGTTTGTCTAGGCCAGAATCTTTCAACATACACCTTGCTTTCTTCACTAGTATACTTTTTGCTCGTTCACTCACACCATTTTGCTCAGGAGTATAGGCAATGTTCAACTGATCTTTTATTGCATGTTTTTTTAGGAAAGATTCTACCTCTTTGTTTATGTAGTCTCCATCATTGTCATATCTCAGTCCCTTGAGTTGGTGACTGGTTTGATTTTCTACAAGTCTCTTGTAGTCTGCAATTTTCTTTGCTATTTCTTCTCCACCAATCTCAGATTTCAGTATCTTCAATCTGTGGCCAGTTTGATTTTCTACAAATCTCTTGTACTGCAATTTTCTTTGCTATTTCAGATTTCTTTCTAATGAAGTATACATGTGTCATTCTTGTGAAGTCATCTATGAATGTCACAAAGTATCTACATCCACTTATTGTCTTTACTTCCATTGGATCACATACATCTGAATTTACTATCTCAAGTGGTACTGTAGTCTTTGTAAATGGTTGGTGACTTTGTTTTCCTGCTATGCACCTCTCATATGGGTTTCTCTGTATTAGTCACTGACATTCCTGTCACCATCCAGTTCTGTAGCTTTTGAACACTGTCATATCCAAGGTAACCAAATCTTCAGGACCAGAGTTCTAGCGACTGTGACTCCGTCATCATCATTGCTTAACAGCACTGTGTATTCAGGACATACAATTGCTGACACCTTGTGCCTGTAGCTATTACTATCCTTTTTCTTTTTCGCACAATGCACTTTCCTTTAGCAAAGTGAAATCTGTGACCTCTCTCTAGGACACTGATGGATATAAGATTTGTTCCCATTGCTTGCACATAAAGCACGTCTCAGATTTCTGTGACTATAATTCTTGTCCCAACTTTCAGATGGGCTTTAAGTGATTCAACTTTTGTAGCTGGAAGCACATATTTGCCAATCCATTTGATTACTTTTAGATAACTTAGTGAACTATTACTCATTGCAGCTGAAATGCCTTGTTGCATCTGAATCAATATACCAGCAATCTTTTATGTATATATCTGTAAAATTAAGGGTGACTCATATTTGCTTTGCATAGGATTCACTTTTTTGCTTGCATTCAGATGCTTTGTGACCTGTCTTGTGACAATTACTGTATTTAAACTTGATTCTTATAAATTTTTCACTTTTTGTATGTAATGCAGTAGTCTCAGCACTTGACTCACATGATGGGCTAAATGTAGTAGACTGCGAGCCGGGAGCCACTGAGGGAATAAATTAGAGTCTGCCCGTATTTCTAAAGTAGCAAGCATGTTAAAGGCTAAACCACCTTGGTTTAGCCTTTAACATGCTTGCTGCTTTAAAAATACAGAGATTCTTGCATGTGTTCCAGCAGCGGTGCCGGCTTACAGTCTATTACATTTAACCCGATATGCCTTCCTGGAACTGCAGTAATTTTGCTAAGACTATGTATATGGTTAACTTTTCTATGTCTGCCTCCAGTGCCACAGCTAGGAAGTCAAATCAGGAGTTATGTTCTGTAGCATTGCTGCAGCGATCTCTTCATCATCCACTTTCACTCCAACAGACAACAGTTCTTGAGATACAGACATAATTCTGTCAATGTAATCACTGATACTGATTCATTCACATAACTTGGCATTGTATAAAACATGTGGTAAGTTAATTCTTCTCATGAGACCTCCTTCTTGTTCCACTTTTTGCAGTGCTATCCACATGTAATTTTCTGTCTTCCCATGCATAACATATGTTGTTATATACTTAAGTCTATGGTTCCCATAGCTCTCACTATATCATCTATGTTTGTATCTGCACCTAGATCTACTATGACCTTTCACAACCTTACATGCTTTAATTGCATTTCCACAGCAAACTTTCAGGGTGTATAATTTTCTGATGAGGATGGGAAGGAGTCACTGCTGTAACTGAGAGGGGAAATAGCCTCTGCTGTGATGGGGAGGGGAAAGAGTCACTGCTGTGAATGGGAGAGGAAAGTGTCACTGATGTTATGGGGAGGGAAAGAGTCACTGCTGTGACTTGGAGGGGAAAGAATCACTGATGTGATGGGAGGGGAAATAGACACTGATATGATGGGGAGCAGAAAGAGTCAGTGCTTTGATGGGGAGAGGAAAGAGTAATAGCTGTGATGGAGAGGGGAAAGAGTCACTGCTGTGATGGGGGAGGGGAAAGAGTCACTACTGTGATGGGGAGGGGAAAGAGTCACTGTTGTGATGGGGAGGGGAAAGAGTCACTGGTGTGAGGGGGAGTGGAAGGAGTCCCTGCTGTGATGGGAGGGGAAAGAATCAGTGCTGTGATGGGGAGTTGAAATAGCCACTGCTGTCTGGTGAGGGAAAATAGTCACTGGTGTGATGGGAAGGAGTCACTGCTGTGGTGGGGAGCAGAAAGAGTAACTGCTCTGATGGGGAGGGGAAAGAGTCACTGCTGAGATGGAGAAAGGAAAGAGTCACTGATGTGATGGGGAGGGAAAGAGTCACTGATGTGATGGGGAGGGAAAGAGTCACTGATGTGATGGGGAGGGAAAGAGTCACTGATGTGATGGGGAGGGAAAGAGTCACTGATGTGATGGGGAGGGAAAGAGTTACTGGTGTGATGGGGAAAGGAAAGAGTCACTGATGTGATGGGGAAAGGAAAGAGTCACTGATGTGATGGGGAGGGAAAGAGTCACTGATGTGATGGGGAAAGGAAAGAGTCACTGCTGTGATGGGGAGGGGAAGGAGTCACTGGTGTGATGGGGAGGGGAAGGAGTCACTGGTGTGATGGGAGGGGAAAGAGTCACTGGTGTGATGGGGAGGGGAAGGAGTCACTGCTGTGATGGGGAGGGGAAGGAGTCACTGGTGTGATGGGAGGGGAAAGAGTCACTGGTGTGATGAGAAGGGGAAAGAGTCACTGTTGTAATGGGGAGAGGGAAGAGCCACAGGTGTGATGGGTAGGGAACAGAGTCACTGCTGTGATGTGGTGGGAAAATAGCCTTTGGTTTGACAGGGAGGAAAAAGAGTCACTGGTGTGATGAGAGGGGAAAGAGTCACTGCTGTAATGTTGAGGGAAAATATCCTCTGCTGTGATGGAGAGGGGAAAGAGTTACTGGTGTGATTAGAAGGGGAAAGAGTCACTGCTGTGATGGGGAGTTGAAATAGCCACTGCTGTGACAGGGAGGGGAAATAGGTGTGACAGGGAGGGGAAAGAGTTACTGGTGTGATGGGGTGGGGAAAGATTTACTGTTGTAATGGTGACAGGGAAGAGCCACAGGTGTGATGGGGAGAGGAAATGGCCACATGTGGATGGGGAGTGGAAATAGCCATTAAAGTGATGGGAGAGGAAAGTCACTGGTGTGATGGGGATGGGAAAGAGTCATTGGTGTGATGGGGAAGGAAAAGTCACTGACATGATGGTGAGAGGAAAGAGTCACTGCTGCTAAGTTGAGGGCAAATAGCCTCTGCAGTGATGGAGAGGGGAAAGAGTCTCTGATGTGATGGGAAGAGACAAGAGTCATTGCTGTGACTTGGAGGTGAAAGAGTCACTGGTGTGATTGGGAGGGGAAAGAGTCACTGGTGTGATTGGGATGGGAAAGAGTCACTGGTGTGATTGGGATGGGAAAGAGTCACTGGTGTGATTGGGATGGGAAAGATTCACTGGTGTGATTGGGAGGGGAAAGAGTCACTGGTGTGATTGGGAGGGGAAAGAGTCACTGGTGTGATTGGGATGGGAAAGAGTCACTGGTGTGATTGGGAGGGGAAAGAGTCACTGGTGTGATTGGGAGGGGAAAGAGTCACTGGTGTGATTGGGATGGGAAAGAGTCACTGGTGTGATTGGGATGGGAAAGAGTCACTGGTGTGATTGGGAGGGGAAAGAGTCACTGGTGTGATTGGGATGGGAAAGATTCACTGGTGTGATTGGGAAGGGAAAGCATCACTGGTGTGATTGGGAGGGGAAAGCATCACTGGTGTGATTGGGAGGGGAAAGCATCACTGGTGTGATGGTTAGAGAAAAAGCCACTTGGAATGAGCCTGCTTGGCTTACACAACTTTTTTGTCATATCAAAGAAACATAATATATTTTCTGTTTGCCTGATTATGAGATTATTGACAGTAAACCTGATTTAGCAAAGGACGGTAATGCAATCGCTGCTGCGATATTGTACGGAAGGCAGCTGCAAAACTATGCTAATGTCTGCGAAAGCTCAGCCAGCATAAAGACGCCCACTGCTGATTTCTCATATCCACTCAATGTCGCTCTTCTGCGTAAACATCAGTACTATCGACGTACATCGGTCAGTCACACAGCATTTACAAGTCTGTCCAGCCGCAAACATTGCAAGTCTCCTCGCACACAGAGTGCTCTCGCTGCGTAGGCAATTGCAGTGGCTAATTTATGCATGCCCATGAATCTGCGTTCAAATGGACAGACACGCCTGCGTTCCTCCGACCACCACCCTATCACCACCCCAAACGCTGAAAGCTTGTCACTCACTTTGCGATGAATTCCTGTGTGCATCCATAATCGCAATACAATTGCTGCACCCATGCACTGCGGCTTATATGCATACGCAATGGCAAACAATCGCGCTATCTGCGTCCATAACCCTACGCTGCTGAATCAGGCCCATCCCATATTCATTGTGAGTCCTTTTTCAATAGGTTACTGAAAGTGACAGTGGCTTTTGCTAATCCTTTTAGCCAATAGGTAACATGCCTAACACAGTCTTTGGCCATTTCCGTTTGTATACATCACTATGATTACCTCACTTGGATCCAATTCTACAGCATCACCGCAAATTGTGAGAGCAGTTTGAAGTTGGGTGATAAGGTTCCCGATCTGCGCGTCACAAAGGTGTGCCTACACACTGCCATTTGCACATCTTGTGAGTATAACACATAGTGGCCTATTCTGAGTAACATGAAAGTTCACTTTGTGGATGGAACTTGCAATTGTTGGCAATGCATCATGTGCAGCTCCAGGGGTACCGCCACCACTTGCGGATGAGCGGGTGTAACTGGGCAATCATACATAAAATAATGCTCTGAGGACATTTTGTGGGAGCGTAGTGGCAATTACGGGCTAGTCAGAGGTGAGATCCGTCGGATTGTACCAAGGATAGAGCTGGTACAAATGCGCGCTGATAGTGAGGATGGTTACTTGCATAAGTGGATGTATAGGCTGGGCGATGTGGGTGCATAGATACAGCCAACACAGGCGAAGATCTGCATTTATGTACGAGCACACATACAACTGTGAGTCAGCCACCATTGGGTTTTCGATCACTAACTGAAACAGGCCACTGGTATAAATGCTTAAATAAACCCTGATGTTGGCTCCACCGCAAAGAGCTAATATGATACATACATCTCTAAATCTATGCACCCCGCATTATTCCAAGGTGCATACAGTATTTTGCACAAGTCTTATGTGGGCTCATAATTTACGCATCACAAGTAATGCTTTAAAATATATGTGGAGACCAAAATGTCCATGCATCCCTGTACTCCACCAGAGAATGATATGTATTATCATGGTGCTTTTAAGCACTTGCATCTAACTCTTAGGGGTAAATTTACTAAGAATCGGATTTGCCATCTACTGCAATCCAATGGACATCGCCATATGGTTACTGTGTAAAAGTCAGCATTTACTAACCACCAGATTTGAGTCTCAGTAGAAGTTTGACGGCGATGTCCATCATATATTTTCTGTGTAAAACCCTGTTGGATGTTCCCCTTTCCAATGGAATCTGCCGTCAATCTGCAGCGGATTTGTAGCACTGCACAGATCACAAAGATCGCGGATGCCTACATGGAACGAATAGGATCTCATCCCAGGATTTTGTGAGTATTAAATTGCAGAACAAAGGATGTTGTATGTAGGGTAGTGGTTATTTCATAAATGTATACAACAGTCATTCTCTCTTTGTTTTAATATTTTGTTTATAGGCCTACTACAGGTTCCAGTGTGCCCTTAATATCAGGCATGCTGGCACTTGTTGTTTGACAAGTGCCATCATGCCGGGGCTGGTTTTTTGGGACTTCTAAGTCACCTGTAAGAAACAATATTATTTAACACTTTAATTACCATTACTGCCACACCCACTGCCAGAAGGGCCGATGACCAAATGGGCCGGTCCAGCTGCAAACCCCTGCCGAACAACTCCACCTCTCGGGGCTCTGCTCGGCGAAGCCATGCCCCCGTGACTTGCATGCCCCCATGAGGTATTGCTATGCCCCTTTGAGCAAGGGTGCACCCTTTTTGTGGGTGTGCACGCGCATTAGGGGGACTGCCTGGGCTGCTCCCCCAGCCCCAGTCCATCCCTGCCCACCGCCACCAGGGGAGGAAGAGCTTTCAGTCCATGGCTAATTGTCCCTGGGGATGGGGGAGCCCAGTTTTTTTTTGGGGGGGTCCTGACTTCTTTAGGGATTCCTGCAGCCACTTACTGTAGAGCGGCCTCTGATTGGCTGGTGGGCCCGGCTAATGACAGAAACCTTGTGGTCTGTCATTTTCTGGTTTAGAGATATATCACATATATCTCTACATGTCACCGGTGGATCCAGGGGGGCGATCAGGGCGATCGCCCCCCGTAAACATAGCCCCGATAGCTAAAAATCCCGCCCACTTAATGACACGACTAGTGTCACTGTCTGCTGGCTGGGCTTAGCTGCTGGTGTTGCTGCCTGACAACAGTGCAGCCGTCCGTGGCGCAGCACCAGCACATGGGTCTATTATGTGACACTGTGTCATTGACACAAGTTGTGTCTGGGCTGGCAGGAAGGACCAAGAGTGTCAGGGGTGGGTGGGCGTTTCCGGCTGAGATAATAACCTCTTCCGTGGCTGGCTCCCCCTGTCCTCCTTCCATGTGCAAGGTCAGAGATTTGATCTCAGACATGCGCAGTGGGGACACTTGTAATCTGTCGAGGCGGGCACCATTTTGATGATACTGGGCTGTGTGGGCTGACAATGTGGTCGAGTCTTCTGCCTGTCACGTTTTCACTTGCTGTGAGTATATCTTTGTGGAGCATATCAGTGCGGTTTGGGTGGGGCTGGGGGAGCCTTTGTGTGACAAAGTATAATTGGGGAGGATCTGGTCCTGCCTGTCACTTTTTCAGAAAAGTGCTGTCAGTTTGTGTTTGTGGAGTATATCAGTGGGGTTTGGGGACAGGGTCTGGTGCACATAATGGGCTGGGGGGAGCCTTTGTAATGAATAGAGAGTGGAGGAGTCGTTATTAATTCTTAAGCCGCCCCCCCTAAAGGTAAAGTCTAGATCCACCACTGCTACATGTCCGAGGGGTCGGTGCAAAGTTGTTGTTTTTTGCCAAGTCCTGGGGAGTCTACTGGAGAAGAGGACCGATGCTACACCAGGAAGTAGGTGAGTATTGGATTTTTTTTTCCCAGGAAAACCGTGAAATTTCGACTGGAGAAGGGGACCGAACATCTGGCAGAATGTAAGTATGTATGTGTGTGTTTTGTATGTAATAAAATTTTACTTTCAATATTGGGTGTGTACTGTATTTTTTTTACAGTGCGGGTATGGGTGCCGGACGTCTGCTGGCACTTGTAGTTCCACAAGTGCCAAAGGGCAGGCACACTGGGACCTGTAGTTTCACTGAAAAAAACAATAGTATCAATATATTTTTTACACTATTACCTCTGCACTCACCGGCCAGGGGTGCAGAGAAGAGCCCCGTGCTTCAGTCTAAGCCTGGGGTGCTTGAGAGAGAGGGGACCCCTTTATTGGGGGGGTCCCAACCTCCCCTGAGATCCTTTGGCCAGGGAGACCCAGTGAAAGGATCCCCTGGCTGTGGTATTACATCCCGGCTAGGTTGAGTCCGATGCTGGTTTTTTAAAATAGGCCATGCCATTTTTTTCCCCTATTTTTAAAACCAGGACCGGCTCAGAGAGCCCAGTGCTGGTTCATAAAATACGGGGAACGCTACACCTTTTTCCCCTCGTATTTTCAGAACAAAGACTGGCTTAGGAGCCCTGGGCCGGTTATGCTTTGGGGGGGGGGGGGGGGAGGGGAACCTCACATTATTTAAAAAAAAATATTTAACACTTTCATAACTTGAACATATACAAGAAGCCTGCACATATCTCACTGATATGTGCAGGCTGCATGTTCGGCTGAGTTTGGCTACGGTCAAACTCAGGGAACTCTGGGTTAAACACGATCACATAAACCATCAAAGAACTCGATTCAGCAAATCACGATTCTTGGTAAATTTGAGAGTTTCAGCAGGCAATAGTCTCCCGAGTTTCAGAGATGCTGTAAGTGTTTCAACTCGGACCAGACACGATTCTTAGTAAATTTACTCCTTAGAGTTAGTCCGTGGTTTAACATAGATATGGTCCACTGCTAGTCAATGCCATACTGTCGTGGTGGACTAGATTTAGGCTCCTCTCAGTTGCAAGTCATACTCTAACAGGCTCCTAAGAGTTGGAGGTACATCAGACTACATGAATATGGGCATCTAACACCTCTATAACCCTGTAATGTTTAAATTGTCCAATCCTGCCACTTACTCCTGATCCCCTACGTGGAGCAATACCATCAATCATCTTGACTATGGGTCACAGCTCACTAAATGGGGCTTAGGCTATAGGGTGTTACATATAAAATCATGTACCTCCCAAATGGTGCTTGGAAAGTGGTTAATTTCCTATGTTTTTCATCCAGCATTAGTTGCTGATATCCAGACTGATCATCAAGAACACTGAAGGACATTACACCTGCCAGTTTGTATGAGATGTCATTAAATGTTGGCATTGTAAAGATCTCTCATTATAATATAATTTGCCTCTTTTGGATCTGTGCAGATTCTTAGGATACAGTATATTTGTCAATACACCATGACCTCATTGCACAATTAAGGGTTGTTAAACAGCCACAGGACAGTCGTTCCTCACTCATTGGGAGCCATTCAAGGTGCTCTCCCCTCCCACCCTTGGGATGATGCTACATGTCTGTCTGGACCCTGAAAATAGTTTGGGGATGGGATTCTCTGGTGAAGGATCCCCACCCACGCCTACCAAGGACCATATAGGGAGCTTTAAACACTGTCTTGGGTTCTGGAACCCCGACAGTGGAGCACACAGAGGACTTCATGAACACTCCGGTAGGTCCATAGAACATTGCCCCCTCCCTTTGCCAGACCTGCCCTGGCGACCAGGGCAAGTTCCCCACTTGTCCCGACCCTAGTTACACCATTGACATCATGTATAGTATTGAGGGGCTGCTAAAATCGGGCCCGGTCTACTCCCCTGACCCTGTCAGTTTCACAATCAGTGCAATGTATGGCCAACTTATTAGTAAGGGCAGTGGTTCCTAAACTTTTTTATTATCACAGCATCCTAGAGTATCAGCAGTATTTCCTTGCAGGGTTAGACTGGCTCACCATGGTACAGAGGAAATCCCCAGTGGGCCCCATTGCCTGAGGGACCTACCCCCTCCTTTAGGTGTCATGTTCCAGGCTATGCACTGAATTGTACATTGTTACTCTATTAGAGGGTTAGTTACCTTGTGGAGCAGGACTACTGATAAACAATGTTTCTTGGTTTGCTTCTATAGAAACTTCACCAAGATTTGCCTAATGGTTAACTAAGTAACAGGTGGCTGGCCACACCCCCACTGGTAGATGACCACACTCTTTTAACATGGGCCCATATCATTCATTCCCCCATTGGACCCTTTATGCTTCAGTCCGACACTGTTTCCATGGCACCCTCAGGCAAAAAGTTTCTTATTGAGAAATTCAGTGAAAATGATTAAATGAAGTAAATTGTGCTTACCTGTCCTCCTGGGGTTCAGTTATGTGGTGGTGAACAGGGCTGCACTTCTCTTTGTCCACATATTTCAATATTGTTACTCTGGTTTTGCCTATCACATTGCGGAAAAAATGTATTTAGTACTAGACCACCAAACAACCCATGGCAGCCCTGCAAGTGCTCTGCTACACCCCAGGGTGACACGACATCCGGTTTAAGAACCACTGAGGTAGGGTATTCTGCATTTTAGAAAGCTTTCTTTTGGCAGTACATGTTTATATAGTAAGTGTGCAGGAGTATGCAATGTACTTGTTCACCTGTGCCATGGCGTAAGCATCGTTCATCATTACAACAAATCACGGCAATAAGAAATCATTTATTGGGGCAATGTATCATAATTTCATTCAAGGAAAGGGATTCTGATATGCGCCCCTCCATGTAAAATGAGAAAAAAAATTAAATTAAGCCTTGCTAAACAAACATTGTGTCACTGTAACATATGGGCTACAACGGGTAGCGGCATCTTAGCTTTTCAGGGCTTCTTAAATTGTGCAATTTAGCAGCCCCCATAGAAACCTATTTGTACTGCATTTCTGATCGAAAATAGAAGGACCCTCTGAATACATGTGTGGGAGAATAAATACTGAAATCCTATGAAATATGCTGTTTTAAGAAGACCTCTCACAAAAGCTCTTTACTAAATAAGCCCCTTAATTTAGTGGTAACCATGCATAAATTGCGGTTTACACATGATGGCTGGGGGGCCAAAGGGCTTGATAAATAGCTCCCTTAGCCACCAGGGAACGACAAGATTCAGCTTTATTTCTACATGACTAGCATAGCAAGTATCCAATGCTTATATTTTCTTCCATTTAACCACCATAATTGTCCTTAACTAATCTTTGGTGCTAATATGAAGTGAGTTTCTATGCACACATTTGTGCTATTACGGTTATTTATTAATTCAATATTTCTTATTGCAGACAAAACATTTTATCGGAGCATCCTGCTTTATTTGGTACATTCAATTCAGTGTATAATCATGTATATAGAAAAGGCAAACCTGACGACATATTTTTTTTTCTTTTACAGTGGATATATAAGTCAATACTGCCATCTAGTGGTCAAATTTGGAACAGAAAGATCTAATAATTAAAAAAATAATAAAAAGCTGTGCAACATACAGTATTTCTGCATGCTCGCATACCTGTACCCTGAAAACATTTTTGGGACTTGACACAGGGTTTCTGTACTATAATGATATGTGTGAACATGCTCCGTTAAGAGTAGGGATGAGCGGGTCCGGTTCTCCGGGAACCGGATCCAGGCGAATTTTGGGGATCCGGGGCGATCCAAGACACACCTCGGATCTCCCTGCCTGCCCCGGACGGATCCCTCTTCGAGGCAAAACCTCACGATCCCGCTGTTGGATTGCGCGGTTTTGCATCAAGCTGGCTTAACACTTATTGACTGAGAGAACCGTCTGTCACGGCTCTCAGCCATTCAGCGTTAAACCCATTGAATATGGGCACAGGAAGCTGCCGCCCATCCCCCTTGCCTGACATCACCGGCACCCCCTGCTGCTGACCCCCACTTGCAGAATCCCCCGCTGCCGACACCCCCGCTGGCACCCTTCATTGAGGACACCACCGGCACCCATGCACTGTCTATACCATCAGGACCCACACATTGAAGACACCACTGGCACCCCCGCTCTGCCTACACCACCAGGCACCTTGCACTGAGGACACTGCCAGCACCCCTGCACTGCTGCCCCACGTGCTGAGGACACCGTCAGCAACCCCCACACTGCCGACACTCCCACACTGAGGACACCACCGGCACCCATGCACTGCCGATAGACCCCCCCACTGAGGACACAGCTGGCACCACCGCTCTGCCGACACCGCCAGCACCCTTATCTGCCGACACCGCCGGCACCCTGCACTGAGGACACTGCCAGCACCCCTGCACTGCTGCTCCACGTACTGAGGACACCGTCAGCGACCCCACACTGCCGGCACTCCCACACCCCCGGCACCCCATGCACTGCTGTTACTGTCAGCACATGTGCACTGAGGACACCGCTGGCACCCCCGCTGTGCCGACACTGTCAGCACTATGCACTCAGGACACTGCCAGGCCCTCACTCTGCCAACACCGCCACACTGCCAACACTGACGGCACTTCCTCATTGAGGACACCACTGGCACCCCTGCTCTGCAGATACTGCTGGCACTATACACTCAGTACACTGCCAGGACCTCCTCTCTGCCAACATCGCCACACTGCCAACACAGACGGCACTTCCACATTGAGGACTGCACTGGCACTCTCGCATTGAGGACACCACCAGCACCCACACTGCCGACACTGCTGTCACAGTAAGTGCACTATTGGTGTATCCAACCCACATTGTATAACACACTGTGGACCTCATTCAGAGTCTCTCACAAGCTCTGTGCGCTCGCAAGCAGCCCAATGGTTTGCGGATGCGCATGCGCACACTTCATTCTGCGCATGCGCAAACTACTCTGTGCGATCGCAGCCCGCTCGCTAACCCAGCAAAGACAACCCAGTGAAATGAGTGACAAGAGAGGCCGTTTGTGGGTGGTAACAGCGGCAGGACACTAATAACGGGGGAGTGGAGGTGCGAACGCAGCCGTGCCTGAGTGTTTCAATGCCGTTTTTAAGGCATGCATAATTAACAGGCAGCGTCATAGTACACGTCACATGCTTATTTTTTACACTGAAGTCCTCGCAGTGCTTGCGGTAAGGTAAGGCAACCACAAGCGCTGCGATCACTTCCGATTGTACTCGATGTACCAATGTTTTAATACACTTCCTGGAGATGAAGTGTGCTGGTGGGCAGCTCTGCCTGTGCGATTGGGCATACACTGGCCACTCGTTAAGACATGGTGGGTGTGCTTATGCCTTGGCGAGCGACCGCTTCCCATGGAGTCACTTTGAAAAATTTGCATACGCTGGATGCGAGCGATCGCATCTTGCGAGAGACTCTGAATGAGGTCCTGTGTTGGAAGCTGAACTGCCACATGTTACTGCTCCCCATTGTTGTCGCTTAGCTTAGTCAGCCAGCTAGCTGGATGCAACCTTTTGGCCCTAAACTAGATGAAAATATCAATATTGTGAGGTGGTCAAAATTGACTGGAAATGACTAGAAATAAATGTTAATGAGGACAATAATACTATAGGAACAAAAATGGGCCCAAATTATGTGATTTTAGCTGTATTATTTTTTTTTAAAAAAAAACCAAAAAACAAAACACGCAAGGGCGGTTTTGGCAAAACCAATCCAGATCCAAAACAAGAGAAGATACAGATCCAAAGCCAAAATACAGGGTTCGGCGCACATCTCTAGTTAAGAGTAGCACCCACATACTGTACCCTTCTTTATTTACATTATAATCAGTGGCGTCACAAGGGGGGTGTGGGGGGTGCGGGCCGCACCTGGTGTCACCCTCCAAGAGGGTGACACCAAAAGCAACGCAATCATGTCCACAGCGTGCACACCCTCCACGCCGCAACACTTCTGCACGCACACCATGCACGCGCTGCCGCCACCCCACACTACCGCCATTATCCGTCAGTCTGCTTGCTGCTAGGGGGAGGGTGGACCCCGCCGGGTGAAACCAAAAGCTGGTCGGGACTCAGGAGGAATAAGTTTACCTACTACCTTGGAGTAATAGGCGGAGCTCCCACGCTCTCCCAAGCTCCGCCTGCCTGTTTTACAGTGCACAGGCATTCGGCGGCTGGTGACGGGTCACGTGCGCGGCATGACGTGATGACATCACGGCATGCGCGGTCTCTGTGTGACTGACTCTACCTGTGAAGAGCCAGAACGCTGAGGGGGAACGGAGGATTCCTCTATAGACAGACACTGACAGCTGTCTGCCACTGATGCAGAGGAGAGCAGAGGGGATCAAGCTATAAGGTAAGTAATTCATTTCTGCAGCTGCAGAAGAGGGTGGGGGAGGGTCTCTGCATGGCATTTAATCTGCAAGGGTCCAAAGCAGACAGTTAAATACAGTAATGAAACCTGCATCCATGAGGTGCTAATGGGAGACCCAAACTTTAACTGCATTTTATATCATGTGGTGACTTAGTTGAACCTTTTGTATTGACATGAATTAGGAGAGTATGACTATCTGATTAGTGCTTTTTAGGTAATTTAGCTGCTTAAAACTCTGGCCCTGATTCAGAGCTGGACGCTATTTGCGGTTGTTCGTTCAGAAAAAAGGGGGTGGCTATTCAAATGAACCGTTCGCTTATTGCGGTCTGTTCACACCTACAAGTCTAAACGAGCGAACAAAACTTGCGGTCGTAATTTTGAAAAAGACGCCCCCTGGCCGCTCGCACCATACGTCATGTCCGCTATTTATTTGATTAATCGAGTACATCGAACAGCGTATGAACTGCTCGCTATTCTTGTGGTTGGTTTTTCCTACCACTATATTGCGAGCAGTTCTGGCTATAAAACATCCAAGTGACGTGGTCAATGACGCTTCTGTTTTAAATATGCACACCCATAAAACGCCCGTTTTGACCTTTAAGCACGCCTGCGTTCTGAATTCCACTCCCCGTTTTCAAGCACCTTCCCCTGTTACCACCCACATACGCCTCCTCCTGTCACTCAAAGTAGCAGGCATTCGCTATAAAGCGAACAAACGATTTTCGGCCGCACTGACTGGTTCGCGCATGCATATTACAAACCGTACGCATGTGCAGATGTGCGGACATCGCTCAGAACGAGCGAACGGCCGCTTACGAGCGGCTCTGAATGAGACCCTCTATTTGTATAGTTACAAATGGGAAAAGACACTTTGGCCAGTACTCATCCATGTGCAGCCTAATGCTGGTTACACATTGGCAGATATATTGGCTGATCAATTGATCGGCCAATATATCTTGTGCCCGTCGGCCAGTGTGTACCAGCAATTAGTCTGTGAACGACGTCGTTCACAGACATATCGCATCGGCTGCGCTGCACATCCGATAGCAGATATATCTGCAGACACAACTGTCCATCATGCTGTGTGTATGGGCGGTCAGACGCCCTCCATGCCTGCCATGCGCGTCACTCTATCTGAACACAACTCTCCAGCAGCCCCTCTGTATCCTCCTCCTTGGCTCCTGCACACATTCCCCATCGCCCTCCCCGTGAGTCTCCCGGCTGCAGCAGCAGTGTTGCTGTCCACATCATGTTGGTGGTGCCTGGCCACTCCAGCAACCTGTACTCCATCCCGACTTTTTCAGCCAGCTCTCACAGAGGTGTACACTGGCTGGGTTAGGAGGTAGCCCGAGATGTACACCCAGGTGCTGAGGGACAAGCGGAGGCTACAACTCATGCTGGATGAGATAGCTCTAGTGAAATGGCCTGGATCTCCCAGCAGGAAGGAGGTACTGCCTGCTCCTAACCCCCTCCTTGCTCCAAGTACTGCCCCAGCTGCAATTTACCCTTACCCCCTCCCTACCCACAACACTGCCTGCCCCTAATCCCCCTCCTTGCCCCAGTAGTGTCCCAGCTGCTCTCTATAACCCCCTCACTGCCCCAGCTGCTATATATCCTAACCCCATTCTTGCCTCAAATACTCCCCCCAATTGCTATCTACCCTTATTCCCCTTTCCTGCCCCAACCGCCACACACACTTACCCCCATCTAGCCCCTCCTTGCCCCAACTGCTCCCTTGTTTAGCCCTCAGTTCTACCCCAACTGCTGCATGCCCTTAACCACCCCTATCCCAATTGCTACCTGACCCCACTCCTAGCACTGTTAAAAAACCCCTCTCTGACTCCAGCGCTGCACCTGTTGACTATTTGAGATCAAGACAATGTATTTTAAGTATTTTCCGTACTGAAAATATGAGTGTGACTTCCCATGGTCTATGTGTAGGGCATGAGGGGTGTTCTGATGCTAAGTGGGGAGGCATACTGTAAGGGGAGCTCATAGCATAAATTGTGATGGCACCCAGAAACAGTGGAGCAGGACCCCAATATTTTAGAGTGAGGGGTTACTGGGACCCACAAATTTTTTACACTTAGCGCGATCACAGTATTCTATTTTTATTTTGTTTCTTCTGAAAGGCCAAACATATTACTGAAGTCAATGTACAGATTTCAGATATTTTATCTCTTAAAAAAGAGTTTCATGGTTAAAACCTAATTGGCACCTGAGGGACATGTGGGGGAGTCTGTTTGGCAATTAAGGGGCATGTAAGGTTTTGCTGATGACATGGGAAGATTTAAATGGCAATGACGGGGCATGTGGGAGGTCTGTTTATCACTTAAGGAACAAGTGAGAGTGGTCTTATATCCTGGGAACCCGCCAATCCCGGGATTGGCCACACTAGTCATGAGACAGAGTGACAAACTGTCAAGAAACAGTAACACAATTTCTGCATAGTACTAGGACCACCCTACCAGTTGTCTAGTTTCACCTATGGGGATGAGCACAGTGTGACTGCTAAGGGCGGAGAGTTTGCGGAGATGCGCACTTTGGTACCAATTTTTTATTTTTTTTTGCGAAGGGTGTCACCATACGTTACTGCACCGGGTGACACCAACCCTAGTGACGCCTCTGATTATAATCATTGATATTCCTGTTTATATTATATACATTTATTTCAATCAATAAAGAAAATGCAAATAATTCGGCATTACAAAAGAATGCTTTAAATTCAAAGTATATTGTGGCTTTTTTTAAAGCTTGTGCTCCGGTAGCAATATCTGATGCTCAGGACTGCCATCAAAAATTGTGGGGCCCGGGACTGACAAAATAGGCAGGGCCCCCATAGCCCCGCCTCAAACCCCCCATCCCCCTTGACGTCATGCTATGCCGGCTCACAAGAAAAACTTTATTGTGGCGTATATGTAGGAGGTGGAGTGGGAGGGCGGCCCTGGGCAGCTGGCTGGGAAGTGACTTGACTCACTCTATTGTGCTGCAGAAGGATGGGGGGAATTGTGAGGGACTAGCTGGTAACTTTCAGATTGGGAGGCAAACACAAACAAGTGGTCCTGGCATTGCTATGCGCCCCTGTGTGCCCAGGGAATAAGTCCTGACACCCTGGTGGTCTAGGGTGGTAATAAGGAAAGGTTGTCCCACTGGGACCTTACCTACTCTGCTGACCTTGGGTGGCACAGCGGTTTACCCTCTGTGCCAGCCCTTCCCCGCAAGGGTCAGCGCCGCTCCTCAGCTTGACTTCACCATCTACTTGACTCCTGGCAGACTTAACTTGAACAGCAAAGAAGCCATCATAAAATATATTGTCTTCTCCCTTCCTATATCTGTATGTATGTGCTTCCCCTATTATATGTTCTGCAATGTGCCCCCTATATTTTCTGCCTCCCCCTCTCTCTATCCCACTGTTCTCCACATCCCGCATTGTGCTTCACTTTCCCTATCCCGCACTGGCTCCCCGTCCCATATTTCACCCACACTGTGCCCCCTCATGTCACCCACACTGTGCTCCCCCTTCCGTCATCTCACCCACACTGTGCTCCCCCTTCCCTCATCTCACCCACACTGTGCCCCCTCATGTCACCCACACTGTGCTCCCCCTTCCCTCATCTCACCCACACTGTGCCCCATCATGTCACCCACACCGTGCTCCCCCTTCCCTCATCTCACCCACACTGTGCCCCATCATGTCACCCACACTGTGCTCCCCCATCGCTTATTTCAAACACACTGCCCCCTCATGCTACCCACACTATGCTCCCCCTTCCCTCATCTCACCCACACTGTGCCCCCTCATGTCACCCACACTGCTCCCCCTTCCCTCATCTCACCCACACTGTGCCCCATCATGTCACCCACACTGCTCTCCCCCTTCCCTCATCTCACCCACACTGTGCCCCCTCATGTCACCCACACAGTGCTCCCTCTTCCCTTGTCACCCACACTGTGCCCCCTCATGCCATCCACACTGTGCTCCCCCTTCCCTCATCTCACCCACACTGTGCCCCCTCATGCCACCCACACAGTGCTCCCCCTAACCTCATCTCACCCACACTGTGCCCCCTCATGCCACCCACACAGTGCTCCCCCTAACCTCATCTCACCCACACTGTGCCCCCTCATGTCACCCACACCGTGATCCCTCTTCCCTTATCTCACCCACACTGTGCCCCCTCATGTCACCCACACTGTGCTCCCCCTTCCCTCATCTCACCCACACTGTGCCCCATCATGTCACCCACACTGTGCTCCCCCATCGCTTATTTCAAACACACTGTGCCCCCTCATGCTACCCACACTATGCTCCCCCTTCCCTCATCTCACCCACACTGTGCCCCCTCATGTCACCCACACTGCTCCCCCTTCCCTCATCTCACCCACACTGTGCCCCATCATGTCACCCACACTGCTCTCCCCCTTCCCTCATCTCACCCACACTGTGCCCCCTCATGCCATCCACACTGTGCTCCCCCTTCCCTCATCTCACCCACACTGTGCCCCCTCATGCCACCCACACAGTGCTCCCCCTAACCTCATCTCACCCACACTGTGCCCCCTCATGTCACCCACACCGTGATCCCTCTTCCCTTATCTCACCCACACTGTGCCCCCTCACGTCACCCACACTGTGCTCCCCCTTCCCACATCTCACCCACACTGTGCCCCCTCATGCCACCCACACAGTGCTCCCCCTTCCCTCATCTCACCCACACTGTGCCCCCTCATGTTACCCACACTATGCTCCCCCTTCCCTCATCTCACCCACACTGTGCCCCCTCATTTCGCCCACACTGTTCCCTTTTTCCTCATGTCACCCACATTGTGCCCCCTGATGTCACCCACACTGTGACCCCCTTACCTCATCTCAGCTACACTGTGCCCCCTCCTCTCACCCACACTGTGCCCCATCATGTCACCCACACTGCTCTCCCCCTTCCCTCATCTCACCCACACTGTGCCCCCTCATGTCACCCACACAGTGCTCCCTCTTCCCTTGTCACCCACACTGTGCCCCCTCATGCCATCCACACTGTGCTCCCCCTTCCCTCATCTCACCCACACTGTGCCCCCTCATGCCACCCACACAGTGCTCCCCCTAACCTCATCTCACCCACACTGTGCCCCCTCATGTCACCCACACTGCTCCCCCTTCCCTCATCTCACCCACACTGTGCCCCATCATGTCACCCACACTGCTCTCCCCCTTCCCTCATCTCACCCACACTGTGCCCCCTCATGTCACCCACACCGTGATCCCTCTTCCCTCGTCTCACCCACACTGTGCCCCCTCACGTCACCCACACTGTGCTCCCCCTTCCCTCATCTCACCCACACTGTGCCCCCTCATGCCACCCACACTGCTCCCCCTAACCTCATCTCACCCACACTGTGCCCCCTCATGTCACCCACACCGTGATCCCTCTTCCCTTATCTCACCCACACTGTGCCCCCTCACGTCACCCACACTGTGCTCCCCCTTCCCTCATCTCACCCACACTGTGCCCCCTCATGCCACCCACACAGTGCTCCCCCTTCCCTCATCTCACCCACACTGTGCCCCCTCATGCTACCCACACTATGCTCCCCCTTCCCTCATCTCACCCACACTGTGCCCCCTCATTTCGCCCACACTGTTCCCTTTTTCCTCATGTCACCCACATTGTGCCCCCTGATGTCACCCACACTGTGACCCCCTTACCTCATCTCAGCTACACTGTGCCCCCTCCTCTCACCCACACTGTGCCCCACCTCTAACACTTACCTATAACAATGCTGGCCAGTCCTGCTCCCTGGCAGTTGGCCCCTCTGCTGTGTTGCTGTCATCATGCCTGATGCTGGTCGGGTTCCCTGGTGAAGCTGAACTGACTGGGGTGGGGGCGGAGCTTCCTGATGACTCATCGGCTCTCTCAGCCAGTGATCAAAGCAGTCTGAAGCAAACAGCTCAGCTTACTTCAGACTCCTCAGATCATTGTCTTAATTATTCAAGGAGTCATCACAGACAGCCAGGCCCCGCCCCTACCCCAGTGTTGCAGTGCTCGCAGTGCTCAGTCTCCTCTCTGACTCCCAGCAGATGCTAATGCTGGCCCAAGGCAGGTCCTGCACGTATGTGCAGCATCCGGCTTCACACTGCTGGTGGCACCTGGTCCTCCGGCTCAGCCAGGCAGACTCTGGGGGTAGTGGTTTTGGGCCAGCACACACTTTTACAGTGCGGTAGCAGGAGGGTAGGAGCGCCCCCCCCCCGAGTGTCTGGGACTCCAGTCCTGGCAGACCCCCCTCTGTTGGCGGCCCTGCTGATGCTCATGCACTTATCTATAATGGATGCATTGTGTGTGGTGCACATGGCCCCCTACGTCCAGGGGGCTACATCACACACCCTGCACCCATTCATGATACAGGGTGTGTGATGTAGGCCACCATGAAAATCGGGATTGTTAGGGGGAATGACATCAGTTTTATCATCCATCTGGTTTTTATCTCTATAAGAAAACAGTTTTAATGTTCTGTGAAAAGCGTGGTGGGGGGATGAAGAGGTGTTCGGTTAAGTGAGCAAACTAAGGGTGCCCAAATAAAATGCTTTTTAATAATATCTCTTCCTTTGTAGGGGCCAAGCTGCCTATTGCTACAGTGCATGGCCCCATCACCTGTTGGCACTACTATACCTACCCTTTTGCTGTATGGTATGGGAGCAGCCAGGAGTCGATTGGGGACTAAAAGTGGCCTGGGAAAAATTTCTGGAAGTGGCCTCACATGGCGGTACCAAATCAAGTGTAGGTGGAGCCAACACCAAAGGAGGTAGAATTACTACATCACTATACCTGGAGACATCATTTCACTGCTGTCCTGTTATGATGCTGCAATTGGTGAGGTACCTAGTTAGTGATGGGACCCTGTGTGCAGGTCCATACATTCAGTCAGAGCCGAGGTGTGGTTTAGAGTGAGACATCATTGCCGGCATAGCAGGAGCATAGGGCGGCATATCCGGTGCAGACGGGGATATTACCCAGCATTAGGGGTGGAGAAAGTGGCGTGACCAAACAACCATGACATTTTGGTTCCACCCTCGCTACACAATGCCGAGATTACCAGCATTGTGAAGCAGGGGGCGAGGTCCTGATGAAGAGATTCAGCGCGAATGGCGTCATCACCCCTCAATGCTGCAGGTTTGTGTGGGAGTTGCAGGGAGGTCCGGGGGCTCGGCGGGTGGCCCGGAGACTTGCCTGCTTTTCCAGGGGGCGAGGAGCACAACCCGATTTTCCGGAGGCTCACGGAGGTAAGTATTCAGTGAGAGCAGCGGGAAGATAGTACTCCCTGTCCACGCAAAGTGCGTTTGCCAGGTTCCAGGACAGGAGAAGACAATCTGTTGCCTCTAGAGTCAAACGGCCAGAGGGGCAGGGACAGGGGAAATACCTGGTCTCTTATGGGACAGGTTCCAGACCATGCACTTGAATAATACATTGCTAATCAATTAGAGGGTCATTTGCTTGGCAGAGCAGGACCAAGGACTGGCGTCTAGCCTAGGTCTCTACCTCTGCATTCCCCCAGTGGGCCTTCATTCCCCAGTCTGACACTTGATGCCTCAAAGGGAGTCTGGAGCAGGAGGTGCCATGGCAACGGTTGCTGACATTGAGTGCAGAGGTTCAGGCCTGTCCTATTGGAGGAGAATTAACCGCCACCGAGCTCCTCATATACCCACAAAAGCAGCCTAATCTTAACCTCACCCTGACTGTAGCCTAACCTACAGTAACTGCAACCTAACATTAACTGCAGCCTAATCCTAACCCTACCCTAACTGTAGTCTAACTCTAACCACAGCCTAATCCTTACCTCACCCTAACTGTAGTTTATCCTAACTGCATCCTAATTTTAACTCTACCCTAACTGTAGCCAAACCATAACCACAGCCTAACCCTAACCCTACCCTAACTACAGCCTAACTGTAACCTACTTTTAATCTAACCCTAACTGCAGCCTGTCCTTAACCTTATTACAGCCTAACCACAGCCTAATCCTAACTCTACCCTAACTGCAACGGAACCCTTACCACAATTGCTACAAATAGAGCACCAATCCTACACCAGCCATAAATTATGCAGTTTATAGTTTACAATTTAGTTTGTCATCTCTCCAATTAGCTGTTACTCAGTTCATCTGTATCTACAGATTAAATATAAAGCTTGCTGAGGTGCTACCAACTAATTAAACATTATAGAAATCACATTTACAAAGAAGAAAAGTAAGTAATTTTTAACAGGTGCACTGTGACCCATGTTGGTAATTTAAAATTTCATATTTTTAATAGGTATTTTTAATAGGTATGCATTAAAATATTTCACATTATAAAATTTGTTAAGATGGTGAAATATAAAAAGATAGAATTGTGCAAAAGAGTTGAAAATTAACGTGTATAAAGAAACTAATATGCAAAATTAAACCGTTGTCAATTTGTCATTCTTTCAATACAATCAGTGTTTAGTAACACAGTAGTTCATTACTCATAGTTTATTCTGTTATTTATGTTGCAATTCCTGAGGCAAATGCCTTCATCTGCTCCTTAAGAGGAAGTAGCAAATTGTATCAAACAATTCAGTGACTGATAATGTGTATAGTCAGTATTCCAAACTGATACAGTATCTTCTCTTCCTATGCTTAGATGTATTATCTTTATGTATTGCCATGCAATGCTTATTGTAAATATTTCTTTAGCTATGCAGTATATACAATATATGTTGTAGTTCTGATTCTCTTAACTATAAGGTTTAATCGCACACAGCAGGTATATTATGTTAGTATATAGTTGGTCAATGCACATACTATTAATGGGTCTCCACTACATACAGTATGATATATATTAGTAGTTCCCATTATATCATGTGTGTGAATCATATACCATAAAAAAGGTTTTATAGGTCAAAATGTTAACCTTTACAGCTCTGGTTATTCATGTATACAATAACGCAGCTAAACCTTTAGGCAATTGCAATCATTCCCAGCACTTCGTATAGCACATGTATCATTTTATACATCAGTAGCTGGAGCATAGGCCTCATATATTTAGCATGGCTTTCAATAATTGTAGGTAATAGCAATTAGTCTCAGCACTATGTATAGCGCACATATCATTTTAATTTAGACATCAATGACTGGAGTTTATGTCCATTTAGCAACATATAACATTGAGTTTAGTTACAAGACATTAACAATCAGTTAATCTGACATTAACCGATTGTCACACACATGATATAATGGTAACTACTAATATATATCATATGTAGTGGAGACCCATTAATAGTAGGTGTATTGACCAACTATATACTAACATAATATACCTGCTGTGTGGGATTAAACCTTATAGTTAAGAGACTCAGAACTACAACATATATTGTATATATTGCATAGCTAAACAAATATTTACAGTAAGCATTGCATAGGAATACATAAGGATAAGACATCTAAGCAAAGGAAGAGAAGATACTGTATCAGTTTGGAATACACTGACTATACACATTATCAGTCACTGAATTCTTTGATATAATACTTCCTCTTAAGGAGCAGATGAAGGATTTAGCCCCAGAAATTAATTAATTGCAACATAAATAACAGAATAAACTATGAGTAATGAACCACTGTGTTACTAAACACTGATTGTATTGAAAGAATGACAAATTGACAACGGTTTAATTTTGCATATTCATTTCTTTATACACGTTAATTTTGATCTCTTTTGCACAATTCTATCTTTTTATATTTCACCATGTTAACAAATTTAAAAAAGTGAGATATTTTAATGCATGCCTATTAAAAATATTACATTTTAAATTACCAACGTCCCAGTGCATCCATTAAAAAGTACTTACTTTTATTATTTGTAAATGTGAACACTTACCACAGCTTAATCCTAACCCTACCCTAACTACAGCCTAAATCTAGCCACAGCCTACTCTTAATCTCACCCTAACTGCAGCCTATCCCTAACCTAACTACAGCCTAACCACAGCCTAATCCTAACTCTACCCTAATGGCAGCCTAACCACAGCCTAATCCTAACTCTACCCTAACTGCTCTCTATCTCTAACTGCAGACTATTCCTAACATTACCATAACTGGAGCCTAACCCTAACCTCAGCCTAATCCTAAATTTATGTATCAACATTCTGGTTGTCAACTTACACAATGACGACATGTCACTGTTGACATTGTGGATGTTGAATGTCGATGTCATGAACACATTGACATCCAGAATGTTGACATTATGGTGCTCTTCATTTCTAATATATAGCTACTGCATGTTATTAATAAATCATAAGTGTAATATGTACAGTAAGTTGCTTACTTTCAATGTGGAGGAGTTGGATTCACTGGTACTGTAGCTCTCACCAAGGATGATGTCTGGCTCATCCCTCTTTCAGTGTTCATTTACTGCTGGAGATGAACTGGAGTGGGGAGCGGGGATCAGGGGTGCTGTAGATGGGGGGGAGTGGTTTGGAGCTGTGAGGGGAAAGATTTCATAAGAGGGGAACCTGTGTGGGAGAGGGGGGTCAGGGTACCATGGATGGGGGAAGTTTGGTGCAATGATAGGTGAGAAAGAGCAGGAGAGGGGAACCTGTGTGGGAGAGAAGGAGATGCTGTGGATGGGGGAGGGAGGTTGTTTGGAGCTGTGAGGGAAGAGAGAGCAGAAGAGGGGAATCTGTGGGGGAGGGTGCCATGGATGGGAGGGGTTGGAGCTATGAGGGGAGAGAGCAGGAGCAGGGAACCTGTGTGGAGTGGAGACAAGGGGGGGCAGGGGGTGCCAGCTTGGGGTGAGCGAGTTTGGAGCTGTGAGGGGAGAGAGCAGGAAACCTGTGTGGGGAGAGGGGATGGGTAGGGGGTGCCGTGGATGGGGGGGAAGCACTTTGAAGTTGTAAGAGGAGAGAACAGGAGCAGGGAACCAATGTGGGGAAGGAGAAGGTGGGGTTGGGGGAGGGTGTTTGATACTGTGAGGGAATTGTGCAGGAGCAGAGAACCTGTGAAAGGGAGGGGGTGTTGGGGAGTGGCACGGATGGGGGGAGGGAGTTTAAAGTTATAAGAGGAGAGAACAAGAGCAGGGTACCTGGGTGGGGGAGGAAAAGGGGGGATTGGGGGGTGCCATGGGTGGGGGAGGGAGTTTGGAGCGGTGAGGGGAGAGAGCAGGAGCAAGGAATCTGTGTGGGGGAGGTGCCGCGGATGGGGGGAGGGAGTTTGGAGTTGTGAAGGGAAAGAGAGCTGCTGCGTGTCGGTTTTTTCAGGGTTGGTGTCGGGAACTGAACTGGTGATGAATGGAGGAGCTCTGTCTCGTGGTTTCAGAAGCACAGAGCTCCTCAAAGTCGCAGGCCTGTGACAATAGCCGGTGGGCTAGCAGTGCCTTACAGAAATAAAAATAGTGAGTGGAAATAGAGAGGAAAATTCCTGGTGACTTTAATTGCCAATCTGCCTCTGGGAGCAGCACAGGCAGGATCAGGCTAGATCAGCAGCAGGCTAGTGGGACTGGAGCATTGATAAAAAGATTGATTACATTTAATGTTAAGAATAAGGGCTTAATTAGGATAAGTAGGTTTTATTATGAGTTTAAAGGGATGAATGCTTTTATTTGGGTTAATGATGATGAAAGGAGTTATTTAATGAGAACGAAGTAGGTAATAAAACAGGTTAATGAATATTAATATAATTAATTGGTTCACTAGGATGCTCTTTGTACTGTATGGGGGTCACTAGAATGCTCTATGTACTGTATTGCACCACTGGGATGCTCTCTGTATTTAATATTTAACACTATTTTTTAAGCTTTCCCTCTCATGCATAATGACACAATGGGCCTGATTCAGAGTTCCACATAAATCCTCTTTGCAGGTGGATTTTGCAATATTTTAGCAAATGAGCATGCATGTGCAACTTTAAACAATTACAGGAGATTCAGAGTTGTACACACTTCAAATCACATCTCCACTTAGACTTAGTGGGTGTAACTGGGTGCTCACATGTAGAATTAGTATGCAGTATATGGAAATGCGGGCTATTCAGAGGCTAGTCTGATTCCATATGGATCTGTTGCACCAAGGATAGGGCTGGTGTACGTCCACAATGATAGTGATGATGCTGCTTTCACAAGCAAGTTGATGATGGCTGTATGGCCATAGATATGTTCCCTACTCTGTAAAAACACAGAATAGTCACATTTATTTCCAAGCATGCAATGTGGCCGCAGATGTTACTATATTGCACGCAACTCTGAATCAGGCATTATCTTCTTAATTTTAGACTAGAGGGGGCATGGGCAAATAACTAGGCCCTTAATCCTGGCCAGTGGCTCAAATAATGACCACAATAGTAGAAGTGTATAATACCACTTTACTGGAGCTGTAGTTACAACATGCAGTATAAGGACCAGCGCAGAGCTGCTGTGCATGTCCAGTGGCATCAAGTCTTCCTACCATGCCCATATTCAATTGGAAGCGAAAAATCCATTGCCGGACTTTTTGCCGTCACTGCTGGTTTCAAGTACGAAAAATCATACGTCCCCGCTTATCCCCGTATTCAATTCCAAATTGTCGAAAACGGGACCCGGCAAAACTGAAATCAGCGAAAAGTTCTGTCATTTTTGGGGAAATCAGCCTAACACCCCCCAAAAGATGCTCTGACATGGGGGATCACTCTGGCCCTGCTGAAGGTATTTGGGGTTTTTAAATGGTCTCAGTCGGAGCTATATACCGTTTTAAGAAGGTGGTGAAGAATAGCATTTAGGAGGTTTTTTTTGGCAAAATAATTAGTCCCATCAAATTTGGGGTACATGAAAATGGGTTCTAGCATATTTTAAAGTTGCTAATATGAAGTTTTAAAAATCGTGAAAAATCCACCTACCGCAACTACTTGCAATCAAAAAAACACCTGGGGCACACTTGGAGACCCCATGGAGTCTATTTCACTAGTTTTTAAGTTTGTCCCCCAACTTTGTTTTTGTCGCACCCCAATTCTGCACTATTTCTCGCCACCTATTCATAGGCGATACTTTTTTGCCAAGTCTGATGCATTGACTTTTTGCATCGGCGAAAAGTCGAAATAATTTAATACGGGGATAAGTTGAAACCGTCGAAAATGACATCATCGGTGAAAAAGGAAAAGGACTTTTCGCTTCTAATTGAATTTGACCCCAAGTCTGCTGTGTGGGTGGATCTGAGAACTCAATCAGCACAGTGGACCAGAGAGCAGCTACCAGCAAGAGGAAACAGGTGTCTTATCATGTGGGAGAATGTGTGCTTAAAAAACTCAGTTCTGTCTAATACTGGATATACTGTATTATGTTGTATATTTATTATGGGATGTTTAACCTTTTCCTGACCACTTATGGTATTTATACAGAAATAATGTTAGACTCTCTCCCATACAGAAATTCGAAAAAGGTATATACTGCGCTCAGCTAAGTGATGTGTGATCAGAGCATGATAAAATTATCTCTTTACTCATATATGCAAACAAGTATGAAATGGATTACATTTGGAAGATAAAGAATGGGAATACTGTATGTGCAACAAAATAACAAATGCGTTTCAGCTATTAAAGCCTTCTACTCCCAGATGAAGACTTTAATATCTTTAATGGTGACCGAGATGCATCGCCAACACATGTGTCTGGGCAAGGACACCCAGTCGAGTGACCCCCCCCCCTGTCCACGGCAGTGCCTTACTATTTGCCATGTGAAGAATCAACCCAGGCACTTATTCACCCACTTGGTTAAGCCTCAGGTCCTAACCTCCACACCCTCCTGGTGACTGATATTCGCCTATCGTCTATACAAATACTGGGACCATATCTCCACCACTTGTGACTATCTATTGGCTGTCTATCACCCAATTTACAGCCATTTTAACTTTATATTGACTACAACAATTTATTACATTACCTAGATCTATACATGTTGTTTTTGTTTAGATTTTGTTTTGATTATGTTGCATGCACATATTGCCATCTACTTTAATTAGTAGAATCATACTATGTACTTCATTTAACTTATTTAACTGCCAAATTGAATCCATTTCATACTTGAGTAAAGATATAATTATCACACTCTGGTCACACATCATTTAAGATGAACACAGTATATACCTTTTTCTAATTTATGTTGATAGAGTCAGCTATCTTATACAGCAGCTCGCTAACCACAAATGCCATCTAGCCCAGTGCGCAGAAACTTTTTGATACCTTTTTCTCTCCTAGGGGTAAATTTACTAAGATTCGATTTGGTCTCGATTTGCATTCTCAGGTGATAATATCACTTTTTTACAAATCAGGAATTTACTATCATTAAAGTCGGGTGAATTGTTCTTTTTTTGGGTTGAAATCAGGTGGTTCTATGCTGCAAATTTGTCAGTTTTGATCAATAGAAATGATATCACCATCGGCTCAATTCGGAAGTACTTTTCATTAATTTCTGCCTAATCGGGAATTTACCATTATTCGTTTTGCTAATGTTGTCCATTTACCCTCAAATCGGGGACTCAATAGAAGTTTTAAATGCACCACCTCCAGAGCTGCGAGTTGCAATCCAACATACACAAATCAGTGTGATTTGTGTATGTTTATGAATGCAAATTGTGTTGTAAGGTTTAATTTTAGAAAAAAAATTATGTAGGTTCCCCCCAAAAGCAATAACCAGCCCCGGACTTGTCAGCCAGTCCTGGTTCCTAAAATTATGGGGAACAAAATGAGTAGGGTTCCACCATAATTGAAGAACCAGCACCAGGCTGCAAGGCCAATCCTGGTTTTAAATATAGGGGGTATAAATTGGGGGTCCTCCTATATTTAAAACCAGCACCAGACCCAAACCGACTGGGGTGTAATGCCACAGCCTGGAGACCCTATTACCAGGTCTCCAGGGCCAAAACATTATCACCCCAAGTCACTCAGGCCAAGCCTGGGATCTCAGGGGAAGTGGGGACCCCATAAAAAAGGGATCCCCCCCCTCTCCCAAACCCCAGGCTTGGTCTGAGCCGGGACTTCAAAACGGACAGGATCGACCAAATACACCATCAATTAATACGATCCTGTCAAAACCGGGAGCTTGGTAAATTCCCGATTTCTAAAGTAAAGAAACGTCCGTTTCTGATTGATACTATCCAAGTTGAAAAACGGGACAAATCGGGACCAAATCGAAAATTTGCCCCCTACAGCCTATACCAGTGGTTCCCAAACTTTTTTGATTCAATTTTGATGCACTTGTGTGTTTGACTAGTAAGCAAGATGTGGCTGCTGGCAACTGAAGACACTGGTAGGAAAGCCATAGTCTTGATGGGAGCCAAATAATGGATGCTTGAGGCACACCAACCAGGCTTGAACCAGCAGGACACTGGATCATGGAGAACCCGGAGTTGCTCAGGACAGCCGGAATGAGACCGGATTGCTGGAGGATCATGTGGAACCTGGAGTTGCTCTGGACAGCCGGAATGAGACCATATTGCTGTAACAGCAGAATGGTACCAGAATGGTACCAGATTGCTGGAACACGAGAATGTGGTCAATTACTTCGAACACCAGAATGGGACTGGATTGCTTGGAACACCGGATTAGGACTAGATTGCTTGAACACTGGAATGGGACCGGATTACTTGAACACCAAAATGGGACCGACCGGATTGCTGGAATACTGAAATATGGCCAGATGGCTTGGAACACAGGAATGGGACCAGCTTGCTTGGAACACCGGAATGGGGCCAGATTACTTGGAAAACTGTAATGGGACCAGATTGCTGGAATACTGGAATGGGACCGGAATATTGGAGTCAGTAGTGCAGCAAGGTGGTAATTGCACTATTATGTGCTAGATACAGATTGAAGCGCTGTGGAGCTTAGGTATTACAGGACACAGAAAGAAGTGTTAGACTTTTTTCAGACTGGATATAGCTGTGTCTGGAAAGTACTGAGGAGATTGCAGGATACAGGTAGAAGGTATTTGTACTAGAGAGGAGCGGGTCTGGTTCTATGGCCGGAATCAGAGTCAGGCTTAGTTTTCCTGCCTGATTCGGATCCCAAAATGAGGCAAAATGTCATTCTCCTGCTGTCAGATTCTCGCGGGTTTTGGAATCTATAAAGGTCCCCGATCATGTGCGCCATTTTCACTCCAGCTGTGGAGAGTGTACTGAATAGTCGTGTGTTCTCCAGGGTTGCTCTGTCCATGCTCTGTTTGTCCATCAAGGGCTGCTGTTTCCTCCACGGATGCTCTGTCTGTCCATCAAAGTGGTTGCTGTGTCCTCCAGGGGTGCTCTGTCAGTCCAGGGGTGTTCTGTCCATCCATCAAAGGGGCTGTTGTGTCCTCCAGAGGTGCTCTGTCAGTCTAGGGGTGCTCTATCCATCTATTAAAGGGGCTGCTGTGTCCTTCAGGTGTGCTCTGTTGGTCTAGGGGTACTCTGTCCATCCATCATAGTGGCTGCTGTGTTCTCCAGGGGTGCTCTGTCGGTCTAGGGGTTCTCTGTCCATCCATCAAAGGGGCTGCTGTGTCCTCCAGGGGTGCTCTGTCAGTCTAGGGGTGCACTGTCTGTCCATAAAGGGGCTGTTGTGTCCTTCACTGGTCCTCTGTCAGTATAGGGGTGCTCTGTCCTTCCAAGGGTGCCCAGTGTAAAAAAAAAATAAAAGCTATAATAATAATATTAATAATATAATTATTTTTTTTGTGCTGTGCTCCATTGTACTATGGGCCTTATTCAGGTTGTTATTAGGGGTGAGCGGGTTCGGATTTCTGAAATCCGAACCTCCCCGAGCCCCCCCGATCCGAGGCCGAACCGAGTCAGGCTCGACTTTTCCCGCCTGACTCGGATCTGAAATCGAGGCAAAACGTCATCATCCCGCCTTCCGGGTCTCGCGGGTTTTGGATCCTATATAAGGTACCTGCGTCGGCGCCATTTTCTCACTTGGCTGTGGACAGTGAAGAGGGAGGGTGGGAGTTAGGGCTGGCTGGGCTGTGTAGTGTAGTGTTGTAGTGTAGTGTAGTGTAGTGCAGTGTAGTGTTGTGCTGTGCTGTGCTGCTGTTGTCCATAGGGGCTGTATCCACTACTTCAAAGTCCATAGGGGCTGGCTGGACTGTGTTGTGCAGTCAGTTGTCCATAGGGGCTGTGTCCACTCCAAAGTCCTGTGCAGTGTCCCAGTCCTAAAGGGGTGCTGTAGTGTTGTCCAGGGGCTGCTCTGTCCGTCAGGGGGGCTCCTCCCAAGTGCTAAAAAAATATATATTTTTTCTGTGTTTGTGAATTGTGTGCACTGTGGCTGCACGTGCATCAATGAAGGAGCAGCGCCAAACGTGCGCCTGTGTCCCATAAGTAAAAGGCCGGCTGGCTTGTCCGTTAAAGGGTGCTGTAACCCCCAAAGGGCACTCCAAACAAAATAAAAAAATATATTTTTTTGTGTTTGTGAATTGTGTGCGCAGTAGCCGCACGTGCATCAACAAAGTAGTGCCAAGCGTGCGCCTGTGTCATAAGTAAAGGGCCGGCTGGCTTGTCCGTTAAAGGGTGCTGTAACCCCCAAAGTACACTCTAAACAAAATAAAAAAATATTTTCTGTGTTTGTGAACTGTGTGCGCAGTAGCCGCACGTGCATCAACAAAGTAGTGCCAAGCGTGCGCCTGTGTCATAAGTAAAGGGCCGACTTTCTTGTCCGTTAAAGGGTGCTGTAACCCCCAAAGTACACTCCAAACAAAATAAAAAAATATTTTCTGTGTTTGTGAATTGTGTGCGCAGTAGCCGCACGTGCATCAACAAAGTAGTGCCAAGCGTGCGCCTGTGTCCCATAAATAAAGGGCCGGCTGGATTGACCGCTAAAGGGTGCTGTAACCCCCAAAGTACACTCCAAACAAAATAAAAAAATATTTTCTGTGTTTGTGAATTGTGTGCGCAGTAGCCGCACGTGCATCAACAAAGTAGTGCCAAGCGTGCGCCTGTGTCATAAGTAAAGGGCCGGCTGGCTTGTCCGTTAAAGGGTGCTGTAACCCCCAAAGTACACTCCAAACAAAATAAAAAAATATTTTCTGTGTTTGTGAATTGTGTGCGCAGTAGCCGCACGTGCATCAACAAAGTAGTGCCAAGCGTGTGCCTGTGTCCCATAAATAAAGGGCCAGCTGGATTGACCGCTAAAGGGTGCTGTAACCCCCAAAGTACACTCCAAACAAAATAAAAAAATATTTTCTGTGTTTGTGAATTGTGTGCGCAGTAGCCGCACGTGCATCAACAAAGTAGTGCCAAGCGTGCGCCTGTGTCCCATAAATAAAAGGCCAGCTGGCTTGTCCATTAAAGGGTGCTGTAACCCCCAAAGGGCACTCCAAACAAAATAAAAAAATATATTTTTCTGTGTTTGTGAATTGTGTGCACTGTGGCTGCACGTGCATCAATGAAGGAGCAGCGCCAAACGTGCGCCTGTGTCCCATAAGTAAAAGGCCGGCTGGCTTGTCCGTTAAAGGGTGCTGTAACCCCCAAAGGGCACTCCAAACAAAATAAAAAAATATATTTTTTTGTATTTGTGAATTTTGTGCGCAGTAGCCGCACGTGCATCAACAAAGTAGTGCCAAGCGTGCGCCTGTGTCCCATAAGTAAAAGGCCGGCTGGATTGACCGCTAAAGGGTGCTGTAACCCCCAAAGGACAGTCCAAACAAAATAAAAAAATTTTTTCTGTGTTTGTGAATTGTGTGCACTGTGGCTGCACGTGCATCAACAAAGGAGCAGCGCCAAGCGTGCGCCTGTGTCCCATAAGTAAAGGGCTGGCTGGCTCATTTCTTAAAGGGTGGTGTAACCCACAAAGTGCACTAGGCTCCAACAAAAATTAAAAAAAAATTTCTGTGTTTGTGTGCGCCTTAGCCGCACGTATATATCAATATAACATAAATGGAGGACCAAACTTTCTCCGATAAAAAAAAAATAGGCAAAGATCAAGAACCACTTCCTCCTAGTGCTGAAGCTGCTGCCACTAGTCATGACATAGACGATAACATGCCATCAACGTCGTCTGCCAAGGCCGATGCCCAATGTCATAGTAGAGGGCACATACAATCCCAAATGACAAAGTTCAGGAAAATGCCCTTGAAAAAAACATTTAAATCATCTGAAGAGAAATGTAAACTTGCCAATATGCCATTTACGACACGGAGTGGCAAGGAATGGCTAAGGTCTTTCCGTATGTTCATGACTAGTGGTTCAGCTTCACATGACGATGGAAGCCCTCCTCCCACTAAAGAAATCAAACGAGTTAAGCTGGCAAAAGCACAGCGAAGAACTGTGCGTTCTAAGAAGATATCACAAATCCCCAAGGAGAGTCCAAGTGTGGTGGTGGTTGCGATGCCTGACCTTCCCAGCACTGGACGGGAAGAGGTGGCTCTTTCCACTATTTGCACGCCCCCTGCAAGGGCTGAAAGGAGCATCCACAGTCCACTTGCTGATATGCAAATTGAAGATGTCACTGTTGAAGTACAACAGGATGAGGATACTGGTGTAGCTGGCGCTGAGGAGGAAGTTGGCGAGGAGGATTCTGATGGTGATGTGGTTTGTTTAAATCAGGCTCCGGGGGAGACAGTGGTTGCCCGTGGGATGAAAAAGCCCATCACGGTCATGCCTGGGCAGAAGACCAAACATTCCACCTCTTTGGTCTGGCAATATTTCTATCCAAATCCGGACAACAACTGTCTTGCCATATGTACCATATGTAAAGGTGGAAAAAGTAGGGGTAGGAATGTTAACCACCTAGGAACATTCTCCCTTATACGGCACCTGCAGCGCGTTCATAAAAAGTTACTGTCAAGTTCAGAAACTTTGGCTAAGATCGTAAGCAGTCCAGGGACACCTAAATCCCGTTGTCCTGTTGTATCCAAGCGCCTGCAAACCACACCGTCAACTCCCTCCTCGTCAATTTCCTCCTTAGTCAGGATCGGAAGTTGTCCTGCAGGCCATGTCACTGGCATGACTGACTCTCCTATCCGGGATTCCTCCGGAGGATCCTGCATTGCTACACCTCCTGCTGCCGCTGCTGCTGCTGCTGGGAGTCGTTCATCATCCCAGAGAGGAAGTAGGAACACCACTACTTTTATTAAACAATTGACCCTCCAACAGTCCTTAGCGAGGAGGATGAAGTACGACAGCAGTCATCCTGAATCAAAACGTATAACTGAGGCCTTGACTGCTATGTTGGTGTTAGACGTGCGTCCGGTATCCGCCATTAGTGCAGTGGGATTTAGACAATTGATGGAGGTAGTGTGTCCCCGGTTCCAAATCCAGTCTAGATTCCACTTCACTAGGCAGGCGATACCGAGACTGTACAGAAACGTCAGAAAAAGTGTCCTCAGTGTCCTGAAAAATGCCGTTGTACCCAATGTCCACTTAACCACGGACATGTGGACAAGTGGAACAGTGCAGACTGAGGACTATATGACTGTGACAGCCCACTGGGTAGATGTATCACCTTATGCAGCAACAGCAGCAGCGTCACCAGTAGCAGCATCTCAGAAACGCCAGCTCGCTCCAAGGCAGGCTACACTGTGTATCACCGGTTTCAGTAAGAGGCACACCGCCGACAACCTCTTAGAGAAACTGAGGGAAATCATCGCCCAGTGGCTTACCCCACTTAGACTCTCCTGGGGATTTGTGATATCTGACAATGCCACCAATATTGTGCGGGCATTACATCTAGGCAAATTCCAGCACGTCCCATGTTTTGCTCACACAATAAACTTGGTGGTGCAGAATTTTCTGAAAAGCGACAGGGGCGTTCAGGAGACGCTTTGGGTGGCCCAAAAAATTTCTGCCCACTTTCGCCATTCAGCGACTGCGTGCCGAAGACTGGAGCGCCATCAAACACTCTTGAACCTGCCCCGCCATCACCTGAAGCAAGAGGTTGTGACGCGGTGGAACTCAAACCTCTATATGCTTCAGAGGATGGAGGAGCAGCAAAAGGCCATTCAAGCCTATACATCCACCTATGACATAGACAAAGGAGGGGGTATGCACCTGACTCAAGCGCAGTGGAGAATGATTTCCATGTTGTGCAAGGTTCTCCAGCCCTTCGAACTTGCCACACGTGAAGTCAGTTCAGACACTGCCAGCTTGAGTCAGGTCATTCCCCTCATCAGGCTTTTGCAGAAGCAGCTGGAGAAAGTGAAGGAGGAGCTAAGACGGAGCGATTCCGCTCGGCATGTGGATGAAGCCCTTCATTCGCTTTGCCAGGATTCCAGGGTGGTCAATCTGTTGAAATCAGACCACTACATTTTGGCCACCGTGCTCGATCCTAGGTTTAAAGCCTATGTGGTGTCTCTCTTTCCGGCCGACACAAGCCTGCAGAGGTGCAAAGACCCGCTGGTGAACACACTGTCAGCTGAAGTGGAACGTGACACGTCAACAGCTCCTTCTTCATTTTCTCCTGCAACTGGGGCTGCCAGGAAAAAACTTAGCTATCCTAAGCGACCCACTGGCGGTGATGCAGGGCAGGCAGGACCAAGTTTGGACATCTGGTCTGGACTGAAGGACCTGGCAACAATTTCTGACATGTCTACTGTCACTACATATGATACTGTCACCATTGACAGAATGGTGGAGGATTACATCGGTGACAGCATCCAAGTAGGCATGTCAGACAGTCCATACCTGTACTGGCAGGAAAAAGAGGCTATTTGGAGGCCCCTGTACAAACTGGCTCTATTTTACCTGAGTTTCCCCCCCTCCAGTGTGTACTCCGAAAGAGTGTTTAGTACAGCCGGGAACCTTGTCAGCGAAAGGCGTAGGAGGTTGCTTCCACAAAATGTGGAGAAGATGATGTTCATAAATATGAATTATCAACTCTTCCAGGGAGACCAGCCTCCAGAACGTACAGAGGGACCTGTGGTGGTGGATTCCAGTGGGGACGAGTTAATACTCTGTGAGGATGAGGATGTACACAACACTGAAGAGGGTGAGGAATCGGTGGATGAGGAGGATGAGGACGACATCTTGCCTCCATAGACCCAGTTTGTTCAGGGACAGATTAATTGCCAACTTGTTTTGTGGGGGCCCAAATGAACCAATCATTTCAGCCACAGTCGTGTGGCAGACCCTGGCGCTGAAATGATTGCTTTGTTAAAGTGTGCATGGCCTGTTTATACAACATAAGGGTGGGTGGGAGGGCCCAAGGACAATTCCATCTTGCACCTCTTTTTTTTCTTTGCATTATGTACAGTTTGGGGCCTAGTTTTTCAAACTGCCATCCTGTCTGCCACTGCAGTATCACTCCTAGATGGGTCACGTGTTTGTGCTGCCCACTCGTGTCACTTAGCATATTCATACAGCTACCTCGGTGCAACCTTTTGGACATAAAAACTCTATTGTGAGGTGTTCAGAATAGACTGGAAATTTGTGGAAATTAAGGTTATTGAGGTTAATAATAGCATAGGAGCAGAAAAACCAACACATTCTGTGATTTTAGCTGTTTTTATGCTTTTTAAAAAAAAATACAGATCCAAAACACAAAACCCAGAACCCAAAACACGGAAGGGTGGTTTTGGCAAAACCAATCCAGATCCAAAACACGAAGAAAGATCCAGATCCAAAACACAAAATACGAAAAGTGGCCGGTGCACACCGCTAGTTGTTATGCAATCCTGCGTTCGCACACAGCCGGCTGATGTTTGAATTCTACGCATACATATGCATCGCTGTGCGTGAACCGACCGCTGTGATCGGGAAATGATTGTAGTAAGCACGCAATACCATTACACAGTGATTGACAGGAAGTGATCATTTGGGGGTGGAGAAGGGGGTGTGGTCGGGTGAACGCAGGTGTGCCTTTGCGTTTGAACGCCATTAAAAGAGTGTGCATAATTAAGACACTGCAATTGTCAATTGTATATGTAGCCAGAGATCTAGTTGGCAACAGCAAGTTTAGCAGTTTGTGCGGCAGATCATGGTCATCCACAACTGTGCGTATGGGTTCGATGTTACTCGATGTTACCGATGTTTTTGCTGACTTGTGGATGCATTGTCATGGGAAGTGGGTGGCTTTATACAGTGGTGGGCAACTTGGTATAGTGCTTCAGTTGCCGTGTGATTGTATTCATTAGCATATATTTGCTGTGTGCGTGTGAATGCAGCCTTGCGAACCAACCTGAATCAGGCCCTATATTTTTTTTTTTCAGTGAGAAGCAGCAGGTCAGACGCAGTGTAATATTCATAAAAGTATTATGACACTGTAAGTGGTAGGGCAGTGTAATATTCATACACGTGTTGTATGACACTGTAAGTGGTAACGCAGTGTAATATCCATACACGTATTATGACATTAAGTGGAACCGCAGTGTAATATTCATAAAAAATATTGTGAGCCTTTAGGTGGAACCGCAGTGTATTATATATAAAAACTATTATGACATTGTAAGTGATAGCGTAGTGTATTATTCCTAAAAAATATTGTGACACTGTAAGTAATAGCTCAGTATATTATTGATAAAAAATATTGTGACACTATAAGTGGGACTGCAGTGTAATATACCTAAAAAATATTGTGACACTGTAAGTGGTAGTGCAGTGCAACATTCATACACTTAATGTTACACTGTAAGTGGAACCGCAGTGTTATATTCATACATGTATTGTGACACTGTAAGTGGAACCGCAGTGTAATATTTATACATATATTGTGACACTGTAATAAAGTAACAACAAGCAGTCCAGCGTCAGCTAGCTTTCTTCTCTCTGTTAGATCCAAGCACATGCCATCGTCACCACCAATACCTTCATCAACAATATCCTCAATCGTGAAGCGATTTGTTTGTTTGGCCCCCCACAAAACAACCTACCAATGGGCTGCTGACATTGCTGAAAATGATCTCTACATGCACAAACTGGAGGCAAGATGTTGTCACCATCATCATCCAATTCCTCACCCTCATTAGTGTCTACATCATCTTCACACAATATTAATTTGTCCCCGCTGGAATCCACCATTACAGGTGCCGCTGTAATTTCTGGATGCAATTGGCGGTTAAGGTTTTCCTCGTAGAATTTGTAGTGCATTTTGATGGACATCATCTTTTCCATCTTTTGAGGAAGTAGCCTTCCACACCGATCTCTGACAAGCTTCCAGGCTGTGCTGAAAACTCTTTCTGAGTACACACTGGAAGGTGGGCAGCTCAAGTAAACCAAAGCCAGTTTGTGCCTCTAAATTGGCTCAATAGTATTAATAGTATTAATTTCCACTTGCTTACAGTCATTTTTGACCACCTCGCAGCTCACAATATTGTTTTCATCCAGTTTAGGCCCATAATTTGCACCAAGCTAGCTGGTTAACTGATACCACTTTCACACAGAATGACTGGCAGGAAAAAATTGCCTTTTTTTCCTGCCAGTGTTCAAATAGACTGTCTGACATGCCTATTCGGACACTATCATTAAAATTTTTTAAATAGTCCTCAGTCATTCTTTGAATGGTGACCGTATCAGATGGAGTCACGGTAAACGTCTCATTAATTGTAGGCAATTCTATTTTAACCCAACCAGATGTCAAAACTTGGTTGTTTAACTCATCTGCATCACCAGTGGGTCTTTTGGGAAAGTTTAGCTTTTTCTCGGCAGATGCACTTGCTGGAGAAACTGAAGGAGGAGCCATCGCTGCATCACGTGCCACATACCTAGTGGAATTGCTTAGCTTCAGCTCCTCCTTCAATTTGTCAAACTGCTTTTCCAATAGTCTAATTAGGGGAATTACCAAGCTGGCAGTGTCTGTATTCCCTTTACAGGTGGCTACTGGGTGACTGTTGTCATACTTGTTCCCCCTTGCAAAGGATTGTTTAACAGTCAATTGTTTTTTAAACTACTACCAGATACACTCCCAGCAGCAGCAGGCATAGCACTCAAAGACTCTTCCGGGGCAAGGACTCAGTGAATTATTACATTTTTTTATAAATACCTCCCCACTTCCCTCATAAATTTGCTTTGGATTAAAAAAATTTTATTAATATACTACAAATCAACCCTTCCTTTCCCTGCCTTCAACTCATACATACTCCAACTCCCTCAGGCCTCTTGAATAATAATAAAAAACATTTGTTTCCTGATGTGCCATGTTGGAAGTTGAACTGGCACAGCTGCTGCAATCTTTGATGTGCAGTTGCTCAATACCAAAAATGCCCAGAAATGTTTATGGCCACACACAGCATCTCCTTTTAATTTTTAAAAAATATTCTGAACCACCAAGTTGATTTTGTGGGCAAAACATGGGTCATATTGTTCGCCCATGCTCTAGCCTCCTCACTCATGAATTTGATTTGGAATCAAATAATTACATTTACTACAATTCAATCCTTCCTTTCCCTGCCTTCAACTACATACATACTCCATCTCCCTCAGGCCTCTTGATTAATGAAAACATATGTTTCCTTATGTGCCATGTTGGAAGTTGAACTGCCACTTAGCTCATACCCCTTTCACACAGAAAATGTAATTACTGGGTAAAGCACTTTTACCTGGTAAATTGCAGAACGCAGGGTTTTTTTCTGTGTGAAAGGGTCAATCCGGGTTGAAAATGCCGGGTCTCTGACCCTGCTTTTTACCATATTCGAACCCGGGTTGACCAATTGGCACAGAAAAAACACTGGGGGTCATTCAGACCCGCTCGCGAGCGCAGGACGCTCGCAAGCGGGTTGATCTTCCCCCAATGCGCATGCGCACGACGGAGCTCCGTCGTGCGTATGCGCGAGACCCGAATAACGACGGCCAAGCTGTCGTTATTGGTCTCTCACTAAAGGGGTTGTGCTGTCGATGGTGACTGACAGCACGCCCCCTTTAGTGGGCGTGCCGGGGGCGTGGTTGCCAGATGGAGCCATTCTCATGGGAACGCCTACCATCTGAATCCGGCCCCACTGACATCACTAGTGATGTCAGTGGGAGTGATTTTGGCTCTGATTGAGCCAAAATCACTCCAGGGCTTGCGGCAACGAGACCCTACTACAAGGGTCTCGTCGCAAGTCCGATGGTCGGGATGGTCTTGACCATCGCGACCATCTTTTTGGCAGCTCGCATATGCTGTGGGTGGTCACCCACAGCTATGCGAGCGGCCAGGAGGCCGCTCCATTTTAAGGTAGGAGGGCACTGATTCAGAGCGTCCGGCTCTGAATCAGGCCCACTGTTTTGTTCTGCAAATTACCAGGTAAAAGTGCTTAACCCGGTAATTTCATTTGCTGTGTGAAAGGGGGGTAAGTCATTAATCAGGAAACCCACCTGGCATTTAAATGCTGAGTAAAAGCCGCGTTATTTCAGTCATTCTGTGTGAAAGTGGTATCAGTTAACCAGCTAGCTTGGTGCAAATTATGGGCCTAAACTGGATGAAAACAATATTGTGAGCTGCGAGGTGGTCAAAAATGACTGTAAGCAAGTGGAAATTAATACTATTGAGGTTAATAATACCATAGGAACAAAAAAGGCCCAAATTATGGGATTTTAGTTGTTTTTATGATTTAAAAAAAAAATACAGATCCAAAACCAAAACATGCATTGGCGGCTTTGGCAAAACCAAATCCAGATCCAAAACATGAAGGGGTCGGCACACATCCCTAATCTGTACTGGTGGACAAAGATACAATGGCTGGAGGTAGAGAATTCATTGAATCATATGTAACTTGCAGGGGATTCAGGGTTTAACAGCACATCAGGGATCAGGATCTCTGTAGCAGTTTGGGAAATGCACTGCAGCAGCATTTGCTAGAAGGATTGTAATAAACCTGAAATCAGGATCCTGCAGGCTGGAAACACAGATAAATTCACAGGTAGATAATTAGCCTGGAGTGAGGTTTAGCAGTCAGGGACTCAGGGCTTGATTCAGCGGTGCACTGGTGATAATCGTGAATCTGCTCGTATGCAGGACCCTTTCTGTGAGTGTGCAGTATGGGTCCTGCTCAATCGCACGCAAGTCCTTGGATGCCTCTGCCTGATTGACAGGCAAAGGTATTTAAGGGGTGGTGCAGAGGAGGGGGTGGCCCGGCGTTCCCAGAAATGGGGCATGTCCACCTGTTTTCTGGGAGTGGCCAGCCCAGAGACTGCGTGGACGTTCGCAGTCTTCTGAGCTCTCAAGCCGGCCAGCCTGAGTAAGCTGAGGCTTACTCAGTTGTCTGACCACTCGGCGCCATCCACCATTGCGACCATTGACCACCGATGCTCGCGATGGTGATCCCAGCCTGTGACCTCCATCGCTGTGTTGGGAACGCAAATGCAGCAGCGGGTGTCATACACCTCCTGCTGCATTTGCATCATTTCAAGTATCGCAATTACAAAGCTGCCTGCGTGCTGAATCAAGCCCTCAGGCAATTGCTAAGGCAGAGTGATCTGCAGATATATCTGTAGATGATGGTCGTTCATATACACTGAACGACCATCATCTTCCAAGCAGCCGTGGGTCCCTCTGGTCGGGTGGTGGGTCAGCTGCCATTTCTGAACAAATTCTCGTGGAGAAAGAAACGCATTAAGGGTGTGCCCGGATCAGCTGGCAGAGCTGCACACTTGGGACCTTATTCAGAGGTGGCCGTACGGTCTACGACCGCATGGCCGCCTCAATGTTTTGCCAGTGCGCATGCGCACGAGGGAGCCGTCTCCCTCGTGCGCATGCGTGAGACCCGCTACGACCGACAGCGCTGGTTGTAGCGGATCTCTTTCCAAAGGGGGCGAGCTGTCGATGTTGATTGACAGCTCGCCCCATTTGGAAGGCGGGCCGGCGGGGTGGCAGCCCAAACAGAGGCGTTCCTATGGGAACATCTGCCATTTGGGGGAGGCCCCACTGACATCACTAGAAGCTCTCTTGGGCTTACGACAAGTGAGACGGTACCCTAGGGTCTCGTCGTAAGCCCCGATGGTCGCGATGGTCTCTGACCATCGCGACCATCACCCGAGCGGTCGTTAGAGCTGTGGATGTTAACCCACAGCCTAACGACCGCAACAGAGGCGGGCGGTCAGGATGCAAGTGGCCACCCAGTTTCTGAGCGACCGCTTGCATCCTCCGACCGCCTCTGAATGAGGCCCTTGATCTTTATCACTGGAGCCCATTGGAATATTGTGGATATCAGTGCTAATGCTAGCCTGCTATATACCTTTGGTGCAGGACGATTAACTCTGGAGACACTGCAAGCCACTGCAGGGCTGTCAATCGTACGGTGTCCAGAGGCGACGATACCCTAAGACTCAATTTTTCTCCACCTACCGTGCAGACGGGGAGAACACCACCTTGCAGGGGCTCACAGGACATAGCCGTGACCGCGGGTCTATGCTGGATCACACCAGGTGAGCAAATATCTTTAAACACAATAGCTCCCTGGGTGCATCCGTGCCCACAGGCCACAGCGGGGATCTTATGGCCCGGTACTGCATCTAATGCTGAGTAAAGATGACTGTTGCACCTAGCAGCTCATCATTGTGGAACTAGGCTCCACGTCATATAAACAGAGTTTGGCATGGAACACTAACACAACAGGTCTCTCACTACCAGACCATTTTTATTGCCGGATACTTTTCCACCCTTATCCCATACACCGCAGTCTCCCCTGCCACCCTGGGCAGTGCTGAACTCAGACGAGTGCCGGGAGACCGCCAGACACGGCTGGACTGTCCCTACACCATGGTCATTCCTGCCACCACTAGCAGTTGCTCGACTGCAGGACTTGCACCTTGGAGACCGCTACACATTGCCGAGCATCTGCACGGACGGTGCACGTGCTGCGGGAGACCGCTCCACATTGCCAGGCATCTGCATGGACGGTGCACACTCTGCGGGAGACGCGGTCCACCAGGCGGCTTGCTGGATTGTCCGGAGCAGCCTCTCCCATGTTATCACTCATTTGTGGCTTACAGCAATACATCTGACACCTGTGGGATATTGGTTGTTCACCACCATCACGACTAGCTCTGATTGAGAAAGACAATCTCACAGTAGCTGCCAGCATTTATTCTGATTATCCTACACATCTTGAGAGAATTGTCATTGATACAAGCTGCCAAGGAGATATACCTTTTTTTCTACAAATTCACCACCATCATTTTCTCCCGGCTGGGACGAACTGTGATTTTAGAGCAGATGCTCACACCAGGACAGTAACCATTACTCTTACATTATTTACCAACATTTTTGTTCCATCATTCATTCATGAGTATCATTATTGATTTTGTTGATGCAATTGTTCTTTTATTAGTGTCATTGTACATTGCCATGTTTATTATCCTTCAGATCAATTTTTATTAAATCATGTGATTATTTGATTATTTTAACTCATTCAGATATCATTCAACTCTATCATTTATTAGGTTCACCAGTGCATTACATATTAGCGCTCCCTGTCTTCCCTTTTTCTTAGGCGGGCTGGCCCAACTGACGCATTTAATGACTTACCATACTTGCCGTTCCTATAAATGTTGGAAGTATTACATGCATTGCACTTTCTATGAAGCTGACTATAGCTTGTTAAGTGCTAATTATGACCCCTACATGGGCTGGCCACACTTGCTCTAAAATCAAGCATTTGGAAAATTCCCTATTTTAAGTGTTCTCTGGTGCCCAAATTATTAAACCAGCTCTGGCGGAAAGTGTCTGGCAGATGTAGGTCGAGTACAGTATATTTACTAAAGTATGGGTTTATAGACGTGGAGTTGTTGCCCATAGCAACCAATCAGACTATAGCTATTGCAGTATCTTCTAGAATGTGCTATATTAATGATAAGTAGAATCTGATTGGTTGCTAAGCTTAACAACTCCACTTCTAAAAACCTGCACTTTAGTAAATATACCCCTAAATGTGTATACACAAATGTGGCCGAGATAGACCTGGCACAGATGTATATTAATGTTTGATCATTAGTATAAAATATGCATTTATGATGCAAAATGGCAGCTGCTTCTGAGTGACTGATTGCATCAGGAGTACAGCTATTATATCAAGTTTTGGGCAACTACTCACATTACTTACCGATTTTGCATTTGGACTGCAGAAATTAAGTATATTAGCTTTAGCGGTTTAAGGTATAAGACCATGGGTGGATGGGGAAAAGAAAATAGCTCAGGATAAAACAAATTAAAAGTGGCCTCATGTAGGTGGAGACCAGCACAAATGTAGGCAGGAGTATTCACATGACCACTATAAAATACATAGAGCACCCAAGTGATAGTCATACAGTACAGACAAACACACATGTGACCACCAAAAAGTAAAGACAAAATCCATATGCCTGCCATACAGTATAGTCTGCAACTCTAGTGGCCAGTGACCACCATACAGTACGACAGTATACCAGTGATGCCTATACAGTATAGACAGCATCCCAATGACCACCATACAATACTGACAGGATCCCAGTGACCACCATACAGTACAGACACTATTCCGGTGCCTGCAATGCGCATGCACAGTATCAACTTGATGGCCATACAGTTAATACAGCATCCCATGACTACTGTACAACAAAGACAGCATCCAAATGACCACCATACATTACAGACAACATTACAGTGACTGATATACAGTACAGAGAGCATCCCAAAGACCGACATACAGTAGAGACATCAACAAAGTGACTGCTAGACAGTGCAGAGAGTTTCCAGTGACCACCATAAAGAACAGAGAGCATCCAAGCGACCACCATACAGAGCAGAGAAAATTTTAGTGCCTGTAATAAAATGAAGAGAGCATACCAGTGATCGCCGTGTTGAATTTAGGAGACAAATTAGAAACTGAGTTAGTGTCTTGTAAATTATCTATATAACCAATGGTTACCAGTGTATTTAAAATGCAGCAGCATGAACAGGAGCACAATGTGGAGATTGGCACTGGACGGAGCACCACAAAGCCAGGGATGTCAACAGCTGCGCTGGGCCCGGGGATAAGGGGGCATGGCCTAATCGCAGGAGGCATTTCCATGCCCTCTTAGACTAAAAAAATATATTTTTTGCAGCGCTACGCGCCGGGGAGGGGGGCTCTACTATGAGCCCCTCAGGTCGGCGCAAAGCCAGGGGGTGGATGCGATCAGTGTGATCGCTTCCCCCCACAGGCATAGGAGACTGCTGTGGCAAACAGCTGCCCGGCACACAGCAGCATGTGCTGTGCTGCTGTGACGTAAGAGGGTGGGCGGCGTGGGACCCGGGCCACTGCCGGGCCTCTCTAGCAAGCCCATGTAATTAGTACCCACCCCCCTACCTCCTCTCAGCATCGCTGCACCAAGCCAGGCCCTTGAACTGGAAACTGAACACTGCACCTGGTACATTGACAAGACTGGAGCAGTGCTGGTAACTCCCCTCCCCTGCATGGTGGTGTGGTGCAATCTGTGTCTGGAAACTGGTGGTAGGGGGAGTGTCTGACAGCTGCAAGCAACAAGCAAAAGGGGAGGGTTTGATTCACCCTAGGCTGATCCATGTAGCACAGCAGTAATGTGGCTTGTCCCTGGGTAGGGGCCAGTCACCAGGTGTTTAATCAATATCGGGTATATGTGAAATGATGATATTTCTGAGAAAGGGAGAGATTTATGAAAGCTTGTAGAGAGATAAAGTACCAACCAATTAGGTCCTGTCACTTTACAGACTGTAGATAATATTATCTGTATGTTACTTCTAATATCCATTAACCAATATTTTTCTCAATGTCTCCTAACAGTTATTTTCTGTCAAGAATGTAATACTATGTGGGGGGAGTTTGCATTTCGTTTTCAGTTTATTGTGATGATATCCAAGATTACCTTGGACTAAACTAATCAGGGGCCTAATGGAGCTCTAGGTGTAAGTATATAAAAACAGTGGGTTTTCAAAGCTGCCAGCTGTTGGTGGTTCTGACTGTTGGATTTAAAATGGCAATAATATTAAATGCAAAACCAGGAGTGTTTTGCTTTTCATTTTATTGACCTTTTAAATTCCACAGCCAGAACAGCCTTGGGAAGTCGCTGTTTAGTAAATATACCCATAGATCTTTCTAATTCTTTGTAAAGTTTGGTTGCATGCTTCATAGTAGTTCTTTTTATTGGCCCTAAACCCACTGAAATTCTTCCTTTGAAATTGTTCCCCTTTGGCATGTGGATTTTTTGTATTTACTATAGTAGTTTTAATGTTTGTACAATAAGTATATTATGCTTTTTGAAACCATGCTTCTGAAAGACTGCAACAATGCGTGTATCTATAATTGAAGAATATAGCAAGTAACAGGTATATATACAATATATATATATATATATATATATATATAAATATATTTATATACATATGTATAACTTCGACATGTCTATGTGTGTGTTGATGTGACAACAAGGGAGGAGGCCATCTACTTTGGCATACTATCATCAGAGCTCCAAGGCCAATACTAAGACCTCTATGATATAGCTACTGTAGATTACTTTAAAGCAACGGACTTTCAGGTGCATTTTAAAAGATTTTTTGCATGAGCCGGGCTCCTAATCAGTGAGCAGTACTGATCAGTACCTCTCAGATTGCCAGATCTATGTTATCCGTGCTACGCAGACCTTTTGTCTCCCTGGTGTTCAGTCCTGTATCTAGTTCCTTTGCTGGTGGTATCCTCGGTGCTTTGTGCCTCATTCACATTAGTACATCTGTGATAGTGGTAAGAGGTATCTTTAGTAACCTATGGCCCATTCTCATAAGTATCCATGGTGCCTCATGTCTCATTTTCATCAGTTCAGCTGTGGTGGCTCATGCCTCTCTTCCATCAACATAGCCAATACTTTCTTGCTGGAGTCCCTGTTGACTATCTCCACCACGTTAGACTCTCTGGACCTCATTCAGAGTTGATCGCTTGCTGCAAGCGATCGCTATGAATGAGGGCGGCCGCTTACTTTTTTAAGTGCCGCGTCCTGGTCGATCGCTAGGCTGTGGGTTACCACCCACAGCTCTTGCGATCGACCAGGGTGATGGTCGCGATGGTCAAGACCATCGGGGCTTGCGACGAGACCCTAAGGTTGGGTCTCGTCAACTGCAAACCCAAGGGAGCTTGCTCCCCACTGACATCATTGCTGATGTCAGTGGGGCCGCCCCCAAACGGCAACGTTCTGTCGGGAATGCCTCCGTTTGGCCGGCCACACCCCCTGCCCGCCTCCCAAACGGGGCGAGCTGTCACTCACCATCGACAGCTCCCCCCCTTTGGTGCAAGACCCGTAGCGACGACCCCTAGCAAATTGCCTTTCTTTGTCTCTTTTACAGTTTCAGGTACTGAGCAGTATTGGGAATACTTCTAGGCGAGGTATAGCTGCTATTTGTATTGCTTTTGGTGAAAAAAATCACGCAGTGTCAGTATGACAAACCAAAAATAAATAATCTTTTGCAAGCTTAGGGGAGTTAATAAACCGCCTTTATGAATGTTTGGTCATACAGTTATGAACTCTGCAACAAACAAGGGAAAAATGGCAATAATAAGCTATGCAACTCTCCTTTGATCTTTTGCCTATTTTCACACAGGCTTAATGTTCTACTTGCCTGAGGGATAGTGCAATATAACACGCTTATAATTATATTGGGGAAAATGTAGCCATTTCACTAAATTTCTTTGTAATAGGTCTGCAAACTTTATTAAACTATTTTTCTCTACCTTTATGTTCAATTGAGCTGCTATAAACAAGATGTAACACATTTATTTATCCTTCAGATACTCCCACAGCAACACAATTTTCTTGTCCCCTGAGCTATAAAAGTGCGAAGTTAAGATGACTTGTGAGATTACAGAGAATAGAAGTGCAAATGAATTTGGTAGAGATAAAAATCTGCTCTGAATGTGTCAGCTCTGGACACCTGGGAGCACAGTCTGAACCATAACAATTCCCAGTTGTATCTTTATTTCATGTCTTAATGCCATCTGGGTTGTACAAAGTATATCTTTATTTTTTGTTAAAATTTAGAAACAATGACAAGGTGTACTTGTTTGTCTTGTGCCTTATGCTGGTACGAGATTCTGAGTTCCAACATTTCGCTGAATTATTCCATGATTAAATATTTGAGCAACTGAGTTGTATTAATGAATTAATAATAATTTGTTATGATTGTTTTGCAAGACATTCAGGAAATGAACAATAACCTTTTATACTATTAATGTTAGTATTTACACTATAATAGTATTTACAGTATAATACTAACAGTAATAGTGTAAAAGCTTACTGTTCCTTTCCTGGCTGTATGTCTTGAAAAACAATCTTAACAAATTAATAATAACACAAAGCTTTGAAAACACATTCTATGATTATCCTGATTCAAGATTCATTACCATCATTACATTTATTTTAGTGTATTCCATATTATCTGGCTGAAATCCTCTTAAGCCTTTCATTGACCTTTTATATAATTTGTTCACAATTATAGTATAATTGTTTTATACTAAAAGGGTACATATTGAACATATGGTAACCCCATTTTTTAATGTTTAGCATTTCTACAAATTCTTTAGCTTTAATAAAGGTTCACCATACAAACTTTCATTAGATGTCCCTGTTTGCCTGCATTGGATGTAGTTACCTTGCAGGCAGACGGGAAGCAGGCTGTTGAAATCCCAGTGTCAGAATCCCGACCCAGGACTAAACATAGGCGCCTAAATCCCAACTCCAGTTCAGATACCGACACCGGAACCCTGACAGCCGACATCCCGAACGTAAGTATAGCGGGGCCGTGTTAGGTGCAAGCCGTTAGCCGGGGGAAGGGGGGATCATGTTTAGGCAACTGGGCGGTTTAGGGTTAGGCTCTCGGGGAGGGAGGTTAGGGTTAGGGAGATGGGGGGGTTAGGTGTAGGCACCACTGGGAGGGGGGTAGGGTTAGACACTAAGGGGGTACGGTTAGGTTCAGACACCAAGGGGGGAGTGCTAGGTTTAGGCACTAACAGGCATTGTTAGGGTGTGGGGTGGGGAGTGTTAGGGTGCAAGAAAAGAGGGTTAGGGGGTGAAGGGGGGAGGGTTAGTATAGTTACATACCCCTGTCGGGATACTGAGCATTGGGATGCCGCTATCGGTATTTTGACAGCTGGCATCCCGACTGCCGGTTTTTCATACCCAACCAGTGTAAACCGGATCCATTAGAATCCAGCATGGCAGTGCTCGCATACAGGTAAGCAACGTTGTCTCTGCCCTCGTCCAAACCTTCTTCAACAATTCATGAGCTTGTCAAAGGACCAAATGGCATGGCCACAATACTGGCCCCCAGTTATGGTCTTTGAAAGTGCAGTTTCTATTTGTAAAAATATTGGTCTGTGCAATGGTCCTACTGGGTCTTAGTGTGATGGCTAATTGCTGAGTTTGCCAGTGGTAGACAGATCAATAGGCTGCATTGAAAAATCACTTGCTGGTTGTAGGGTACTGTTATCTATGTGTTCATTTTAATGCCTTGTTTGCACCAGATCACTTTACAGTTTTAACATGTCAGCAATAACTTTCTATTTTCATTCTTTCTTTTAAGAAACTATACACATTTACAATTTATTTCTTCACATTTATTAATGTTGGGCCAGCATATTTCATTGCGCATTACAATAGGGAGCACAATGATAAGATGAGACTGGGTATTAACAGAGAAAGAGATAAGAGATCCCTGCGCAAAAGCTTGCAATCGGGTAATAGCAGTTTGATACAATGAGGTTAAGTGCTACAGTACTTACAGTATTGCATACTGGTTCAGCCAGTATGTAATACTAAGTACTGAATAAGTGCTTAGTGGGCTGTATGGTCCAGTCATACAGTAGTGTTGGCCAGTGTGTAACAGCGATATATGTCTGTAAATGACGTCCATCAGACATATCATGTCGGCTGATCTGCACAGCCGATGCCCAATATATCTGCAGATAAATTGGGGCACCACGCTGTGTGTACAGGCAGTCAGATGACCATCCGTACACTCGCTGCATGGGTTGGTGGTGATTGACAGCTCAACTGGGCAGGCGAATGTAAATGCCCTCCCAGTTGTGATGTCAGTCACAACGGATCGGGCAGTCTGTATGCAGAATATATGTTCTGCACAGACAGCAGATATATCGCTGAGGTGTGTACCCATCTTAAGAGAGCATATGTAATTGTGTAGTGGAGGTATTAATTGGGTGGAATAGCTTAGGGGGCTTAAATAAGTGGTTCTGGAATTTGATAAGTTGTCTGAAGCTTGTCTGTAGAGGTAAATTTTCAGGGAAAGCTTGAAGGTTTGGTTCCTAGAGGAGAATCATATTGTTCAATGAAGGGCATTCCACAGATTAGTTGCAGCCTGAAAACATACCTGTAATCAGTAATTATACGTTTGGATGGGAGACACAGATTGAGGGGTTGAGTTAGAAGATATTTTGGTCCAAGTTGTTGCCTTTAGCAATATGTGTTGACCTGTCTCAGCAATCATTTAAGGTTTGTGCCACTCTACAGTACTTCAACAAGCTGGCTGAGCTACTGTATATGGCCATCAGATGTTGGTCGATATTGCCCACAGACAGAGAAGGGGTTCCCGCAAGCCTTTGAAGTAAACATTGGCTTCTGACCTCTGGTTTGCTTCTTGTCTACTTTCTTGTTTGCTCTTATATTGGATTTCAATGTTAACAACTTGGCTTTCTAACTGACCCTGCTTTGCTAATACCCTTGTTAGCTAAGACATTGCTGCATACCAAATACTGGAAAACCAGTAAGGCGCCTATTGCAATATTCAATATTGGCAATAATGAGCACATTGTCTTGTGTGTGATGTGTGAATATCCTGGAAATATATATCTTAGATGTGTGTAATAGGACTTGGAGACAGACTGTGGGGAACAAAGGATAGTTCTGAGACAAGGATGCCACCTAGGTAGTGGGTTTCACGGGTAGCACTGATTGTTGTTTTGTCCACAAAGAGAAAGATATCAGGTATAGTAGGTAACTTATCTTTGCTGTTAGGGGTATTATTAGCACAGTTTCTGAAGCTTTCAGGTGGCGAGAGGACACCCAGGATGAAATGGCAAAAAGACATTCAGTAACACAGGCCAGTACAGACTGTGAGATGTATGGAAAGGATATGTCAATTTGGGTGTTATCTGCATAGAAATTATACTGAAACCCAAAGCATCTTATTATTTCTCTAAATGTTTAACATATGTTTATGCATGGAAATTAAGTTTATGGAATTTGCTATATTACAGTATATCTATATAATAAGCAAGAAAGTGTATCTGTCTGTCTGTCTGTCTGTCCGTCTGTTTGTCCTTTATGCACACCCAGAGTTTTGGACCTAAAGTAGCTCTACCAAATTTGGCATGGTGGTGTAGTTTGACCAGGATTGGGTTTTTGCCTAGGTTTGAACTTTGCCAGGGCCACACACAGTTACACAATCCCTAAAAATGGGGACACTCTTATATTACGCAGGTTCCGGGGCTGGCTCCAGTGGAATTGGCAGTAGTAGTCCACCTTATACATTGTGCCTCAAAGTAATGCTCCTTACACTACACAGTAATGCCACTTACACATTATACCACACAGTAATGCCCTTTACAGATTATACCACAGATTAGTAGTGCCCCATATATCACATTAACACACACAATAGTAGTGCCCCTTACACATTATGCCACACAGTAATGTCCCTTATAACATTATGCCCCCCCAGCAACTCACCTTCCTGTGTCCCTCTGGCAGCCCATCTCCTCCCCCTGTGTGCCAGTAGGCGTGGATTTGATGTCGGGCCACCAGCTAATTACAGCTGATGCACTGGCAGGCAGCGGCAGACATGGATATGCAGTACCTGCGCAATTTGAATCTGGTTCCGGTCGTGATCCAATCAGAGCTCGTGACCCACCAACCATCAGGAGTCACCACTGCTGATTGGCTGCCAGTCAAGGAGCTTCCACATGGCTGGGGGTGCTGTCTCTCCATGTGTGCCTACCAGTGCGCCAGCTGTATTCCACCAGGGAATCACAGTTTATGACTTTTTGTAGGTTTACTGACACTCCAAATATAAAAACAGCTTTTCTACACAGCTATAGTAATCACTATCTTCATTATGCAATATGTAAGCACTGATTGATGTGCGGCATGTTGAAGTTGGAGAGTGCTACTGTGCATACTTCATGTTTAGGTTCCTGTAGAGAGGCTTCATATCCCTAGCCAAGATGACCACCAAACATACTTCTGTGCCTGCGCAGCAGCATCTTGTCACTGTGTTAGAGCGCCACAATGGTAGACCCTGAGATTGCAGCTGATCCATCCTGCCAGAGCTGCTACTGCCGCTACTGTAGTTCACTCAGGGGCTGGCTGGCAACTTTTGGCCTGGGGGGCAGACACAAGTAATTGGCCCGATTTCTCCACCAGCCCATTGCACTGGAGAAAAGACACATGATAATAGCCTCTGTAAGTAAGGTGTGCCTAATGTGGGTGTGCTTTAAATAATGTAGAGAGGTTTGCAGTGACAGCCAGATTAGGGAGCATCGCAGTGACCGGCATATAATGCAGAGAGATTCGCAGGGACCATCAGATCAGGGAGTGTCAAAGTGACATTATAATGCAGAGAGGTCGCAGTGAGTGTCAGATCAGGGAGAGTCGCAGTGATGTGCCATATAATGCAGAGAGGTCGCAGTAACCATCAGATCAAGGAGCGTCGCAGTGCCTGCCATATAATGCAGAGAGGTTCACAGTGACCACCTGATCAGGGAGCGTTGTAATGGCTGCCAGATAACGCAGTAATCACCAGATTATGCAGAAATCATCAGTGACCCACATATAACACAGGTATTATGAATATACAGTAGCCCTCACACACAATAATAATACCCCCCCACAATCACACACATTATTACATCACCCCCAGCACCGACAGTATTAAAACATCCCCTCCCCCAAGATAAAAATAACTACAGCCCCCCCCATTGCATAAGTATTCCAACACCCCCCTCATCCTCAAATATCATTAAACATGTACACCTCCACTGGCACTTACCTATCTGGAAGGCTGTTCTGTCTCTGGTCCCTACGGAGCTCCAGGTCCAGGGTACAGGAAGAGATGACAGAGACAGGTGGAGAAAGGGTGGAGACTCGGGGTGAGGGGGCGGGGTCTTCAGCAGGGACAGAAGGAGATAGATTTATATAGTCAGACAGGGTAGGAGAGGAGGTGGGGCCTCCCGGTGAGGGGGCGGGGCCTCAGCCGGGGAGTGGAAGGGACAGAGGACACAGAGCAGTGGAGCGGCCTCGGAAGGAGTCCTGCTCAGTGTGCAACCACAAGCTGCATAGATGTGAGTGACCGGTAACAGGCAGAGAATGCTGCCCAGCCGCTCTGAAGCTGCTATAGTCGGAGCGACTGAGAGCACTTTCTGCCTGTCACCTGGCCGTCAGTTATACATGTGCACTAGTGATACCGGCCCTCACTGTGGCAAAAGTCTACCGGATCGGGGGGCTTATGGCACCCTGCCCCCCAGCCCAGCCTGCCACTGATCACTGCACCGCTACCCTGATACAGTCACTGGCTGGTGACCTGTATACTCTAAAGCTGTGAGTATGGAATGGGATTGTATTGCCAGCGGCTGTATAGCTCCCAGTTCAAATCCCAACAGCGGCTGGCTGAAGGGAGGAAATCCCGACAGCGGAGGTAAGTATAGCTAACCCTCCCCGCCCCCCCTAACACTAACCCACCTTTAGGAGTGCCTAACCCCAACCTCCCTCCCAGTGCCAGACCCTAACCTCCCCTCGTTAGTGCCTAAATCTATACCCCCTCCCCGCTCCCACTTTACATTACTGCTGAATAAACCACACCCACTGGTTAAGAATTGGACTGTTCATTAACTCAGGGCATCCGTTGGTGTGTACATAGCCTCTGCCACCTGGAAGCACATATTCTAACGGAATCGGTATGGTCTACATCCCGGTAGGGGCTGGTAAGTGCCCTAACCTTTTCCTGCCCCCCCATCCCATCCTTAGGGGTGCCTAACCGTGCCTAACCGTAACCTCTCCCCTGGTGGTTAACACCAAAGAGGCATGAGTCACAAATGCCACCTCAATAATAGTTTACTTTCAGGAGTTCTGTAAAAAAATTGGTTGAAGGACCAAAGTCATTCTGTAATCTGGATGCACACACCTCCAGGAATTAGGACAGCCCTCAAATATGGACAGCCCTATTGAAATTAGGACAGTTGGGAGGTATGCATTTATTTAGTCCTTGCTGGTGCAGCTGCTAATTATCCTATTGTCTGGCATACGACCACTCCCAGCCAGCGTCTCTCTCCTCTTAACAACGAACAGCATATTTTTACCCAAATTGTAGACATTATAAGGAACTGCCACAGTAACTGTACTATTCAACTGCCCTCTCTGCAGCAGTTAATTTTATGCCCCTTAATAGTGCTCTAGATCAATTTCTGAACCATAGTAGTGCCGTAGTTATTAGTATGCCCCACAGTGGTGCTCAAATTTTTTAATGAACAATAGCAGTGCCTTAGTTCATCTTATGTTACATTGTAGGGCTGCCAGTACACATTATGCCACACTCAGTACTCCCAATTCACATTATAACATACAGTACAGCACCCCAGTTCATATTATGCCTCATTACAGTGCCCCCAATTCATTTTATGCCATGCTATAGTACCTCCACTTTCTATTGTGCCACATTACAGTTCCCTAGTACATATTATGTATCATACTGCCCTCCAGTTCATATTATATCACATTATAATGAGCAGATTATGCCACATTACAGTGTCCAAATCAGATTATGCCACATTACAGTCCCCTTTACGATTATAGCATCAGTACACACCTTTCAATTAAAATGTAATGTCACCCCTTCAGGCTAGGCGACAGGTTGTACCCAAATGTTTAGCAAGCAAATCTGGGAAATTGGTATGCAACTACAATATATAAACTGGGTCCAGGGCCCCCTAAGCCTCTGGGCCCCATAGCAATGGCACCTGTTACACCCACTATAGCTAAGCCCATGTCCCAGAGGCACTTCGTGACTAGCATTTGTCCAGACAAGTTGTTATTCTGCAAATGTTTAAATAGAAAATGTATCCCCTAACTCTGGCTTTTAAGTTCCCCCAGCGCAGTGCTCCCCCTCACTCCTCAAACTTCTCCAGTTTGTAGCATATCCCTACTTCAGTGTAGATGTCATAATTGTTGCTTAATGGAGATTTATCAAATCTTCTAAAGAGGGTAAGTGGAGATATTGCCAATAGCAACCAATCAGATACTGGCTATCATTTACAGTTTCTAGTACATTCTATAAAATGATATCTACAATCTGACTGGTTCCAAAAGGCAACACCTCTACTTGTCCTCTTTAGGTTTGCTAAATCTCTGTGAAAATCACCCTTCTGTGTTCAAGCAATGATATCCTTGTAAATTGAAGTGTTGGGGGACTCAAGTTTGGAACCACCGTTGTAGTCAATATTATTGGCAGAGACTATGATGGTAGGCGGCAGCTGTGTGCAAATGGAGGTCAGTACACATGGCAAATCAGCTTAACTAGGGTATTGGTTGATTAACCAGGTAGAAACAGGTCGAAGGCTAACACAGGGTTAACAATAATGCAGCAGGTAAGGGATGCAGAGAAATCCCAGTTGCAGCCAGGAGTGAACAAGGTATGCTGGGCATTGTAGTGCACTTTCTTACTACAGGAATAAAGGTGGTGATAACGGGGTTTATGTAACATATTGTACACTGTGGTGGTGATACAGTGGACTTTGGGGGTCTCAGGGCACTCTCAATTGTACAGAGTAACTCAGGAGCATGTCCGTAATAAAGAACGGGCAAAGAAGAAAGACTCAAGGGTCTATGTACTAAGCAGGGATAAGTGCCAGCCAATCAGCTCCCAACTGTAATTTTTCAAACACAGCCTGTGAGATGACAGTTGGAAGCTGATTGGCTGGCTCTTATCACAGACATCACTTTTCACTCTGTCACTTATCACTGCTTAGTACATAGACCCCACAGTGGGGAACCACACATGTGCAGAAGACGCAGGTCATAGAACGTGCCTGCGTGTAGAGCCGGGTCCTACTAGCTACTGTATCTATTGCCGATAAGCAGAGGCAGTGCGTAGCATGCCTCTAACAAATATAGGTTTCTTTAAATGCTTCTAAAGTATTGTGCAACATCAGTGGTTAAAATGTCATATCATTGTAAAATGGGGACAAGTCCATGTTTTCCAATTTTACTCTTAAAAATCCTGCGGCAAGCAAATCTTTTTATCATATTTTTGAAAAATGTTTTGACCTGGGGTACAGAAGAGGTTAATTGGATTTGCTGTGAAAGTTATTGAACCATAGCTGAACTAGATCTTACTTGGTCCTGTTTTTGTGACATTGAGAAGACATGTCCTTTGCTTCTTATATAGTAATAGGCATCTTTTAGTTACTAAAATGTAGAGATGTGCGGGTTCGGTTTTACTCGTATTTACTTGGATATGTTCAGATCTCAAAAACTGCATTTTACTGGCTATCGGCTATCACGTGTTTTGGACAGCCAATAAAATAAATGTAAACTAATCCAAACTTGCAATAATTTTGATGAATAGAAGTAAATCCGAAGCCGCACATCTCTACTAAAATGAGGATATGAAAATTGTTGAAAAATTGTTAAAATAAAATTTTGAAATAAAGTCTTAAATGAACAAATTATGTGAATATACATATTACTGTAATATTGGATAAATCAATATATACGCTTATATCACCATCTAGGTGACTATAATCATCTAGATGACTGTATTTACCACTATTGTGGTTAAAAATTAGCAGAAGTATTATATTTAATCCTGTACATTAGGAAATGTGTTTTTGAGACATTTAAATATTTGGAAGATATTGGCACAGGGAAATTGAAACCAAATTATATTGCAATAGGGGAGGAAAGAATGAGAAATAATAGTTGATTTTTTTTGTAACTTTCCTATTTTTATTTTAAAACCATACATCAACAGAAATGCTTCCCTATTTTATAAGGAAGGTTAACGTATCTTTCGAAATCATAACTGCCTGTTCTGAGGGAAATAGTTTTAGAACAAGAATCAATCTTTTGTTCAGTTGAATATGTGTACTGCAGTTTTGCATGGAAATTCTTAATTACACAACTATGCCTTTTACTTTGTATCTCTCAACCAAGTTTACTTGCCTGGCGAGACCGCCACTCCCAAGGTCACATACCTGCCTCAGATCTAGTTCTCCCTCTGGCCCACATCTCTAAATGTGGCTGCAGCACCCATTTGATGGAAGTAACCAAGGACCTCTTCTTACTGCCACTCACCTCTCCACCACTCTGGATCCTCCTCCAGCCTCATCTTCACTTCGACACATTTGGGGCCCCCATCCAGTCACTTCATATCTCTCTCCGGACTGCTCTCACTCCGGGGTAGACCCATATCCATTCGACAATGATGCATCAGCCTGCTCCTCCTCGACTATGATTCTCCTAGACACACTCTTGCACTCTCTGCTTCCTTCCTGCTGCGCCATCCTTATCCAACCCCCTTTTCTACCTGCTCTAGTCCTCATCTTATCCTGACTCTCTTCCACTCCCGCTTAGCTTGCCCCCACTTATTCTCCCCTCTGCACTAATAATCTGACCAAACTCATTACTATTTACCATCTTCACTCTTTTCCAATCTCCTGTGGCTTTTGGAATGCCAAGTCTATGTCCATGATTTTTTTCTTAATTTCCAACTCTCTTAACCTACTCGCCATCACTGAGACTTGAATCTCCAACTCTGACTTCCAGTACTCCTGGTTCCCTCTGTCTTGGTATGTTTTTCCATCCTTATCCTCTTAGACCTTTGAGCTGAATTTGACACAGTTAACTATCCTCCCCTTCAAATCCTCCACTCTCATAGGCACTGCCCCCTCTTAGCTGTCTTCCTATCTTTCTAACTGCTCCTTCTTTGTCTCTTCTTCCAAAGATACTCCCCCCTCTATCCATCTTCCTGTTGGCATTCTTCATGGCTTTGTCTTTGGTCCCCTTCTCTTCACTTTCTATGCCTCCTGCCTTGGAGAACTCTTCAGCTCCTTCGCTCTATGATACCACCTTAATACTAATGATACTGAAATCTACTTCTCCTCCTATTGGGGTTAAAGTGGACCGGAGGAGACGGAACCAGTTCCATCTCCTCCGGCTAACCTAACCCCAGCACCGCAGGGAGGCTTCATTTGCCAGATGCCCGCTGGTTACTTGTAACCAGCGGGCGCCCGGCTCCCTCCCCGCAGCGGTAGCCAGAGTTGGGGGATGAAGCTCACTCCTGAGCTCCGACTTCCGGCTCACACAGTGCACTATGGGAGAGATGTCATGATGTCTCTCCCATAGTGCAGAGGAGCAGCTGAGCGGATTGCAGCGGATGCGGGGCTTAGGTTAAGGTAAGTATGAGCTTTATATATATTTTTTTTAGTGCAAGCAGCTTACTGGGGGCATCACTCGGGGGGGCACATTACTACTGGGGCATTATTCATGGGGGGGCATTACTACAGGAGGCATTACTCGGGGGGAGGCATTACTACGTGGGCATTATTCAAGGGGGGGGAGGCATTACTACAGGGAGCACTACTCGGGGGGGGGCATTACTACTGGGGCATTACTCTTTGAGGAGGGAGGCATTACTACTGGGTGCATTACTGGGGGGGCATTATTGCTGGGGAGGGGCATTACTCAGAGGGGGAGGATTACTACTGGGGGCATTAATCAGGGGGCATTACTATTGGGGGCTCTACTACAGAGGGAGCATTAGTATTGGGGACACTAATAGAGGAGCATTGCTACTGGGGGCTCTACTACAGGAGGCATAACTGCTGGGGGCATTAGTATTGGGGGGCACAACTACAGGGGTATTACTACTGGGGTTTTATACAGGAGGCATTACTATTGGGCTCATGCAGGGGGCATTACTACTGGGGCATTGCTATTTGGGGCACAACTACAGGGATATTACTACTGGGGGCATTCATACAGAGGGCATTACTACAGGGGGCACTACTAATGGGAGCATTCCATAGGGGGCACTGCATAAGGGGCACTACTACTGGGTGCACTGCATACGAAGCACTACCACTGTGAGCACTGACACTACTGGGGGCTCTGCATAAGGTCCCCATTGCGCATACCCCCAGTTTGTCACATTTAATAGGGGGCCCCCACATGTTTGTTGCCCAGGGGCCCCCACAGACCTTAATCTGGCCCTGCAACTCTTCCTGTATTTCCCAGCATTTTGTTAAACCCAACATGTCTAAAACTGAACTCATTGTCTTCCTCCCCACAATGAGCCTTTCCCTTTCCATCTCTCTCTTACTTGTAAGCACTATCATATCTCCTATCATCAAGTCCATTGACTTGGGGTTATCCTTGACTCCACCATCTAGTTCACCCTAACATTCATGCTATCTCACTGTCCTGCCATTTCTACTTCTGCAACATCTTTAAAATACAACATGTTTAGCTACTACAGTAAATCTTTTATCCATGACCTTGTCATCTTCTGCTTGGACTATTGCATACTCCTACTCTCTTGTCTTACTTTCTCCTGACACTCACCTCTAATATATATCCTCAATGTTGCAGCTCCTTTTATCTTCCTATCCCATTGCTCTGATTTTATCTCTCCATCACCTCCTCCACTTGCTTCCTGACAGAATCCTCGCCCTAACATTCAAAGCACTTCATCACTCCTGTTCTTACTACATATCTGACCTGCTCTTTAGCCACACTGCCTCTCACTCTCTCCCCTCTTTCTCTAATTTTCACTTTGCTTTTGTGCTAAGTACCTCCTTACACTCCCACATAAAATATTTATCCACTGCTCCCCTCCTCTGTAACTCACTCCCCATGCCCTATCAGAATGTCTATCAGCCTGCACTGTTTCATAAGTTCCCTGAAAGTGCACCAGTTCATCAAAGCCTATCAGCACTCCTCACATTCTTAGCTGTCAACTCTCTGCCCTCCCTCCTCATCTCTTCCCAGTTCATGTCCCAGTTATACCACAACTCCTTCAGTCTTTACACATTCAGTACCAGGGTCCTCCACTCTCTTGTTCTGATCCTACACTATACCTATCCCCAGTCAATGTCTATGATCCTTTCTGTCCACCCAGCCCATGGCACTAGGTCATTGAGTGATGCTGTTCTTAATGTCACTACCTTTATCATCTAATCACTGTTTAATTTATCCCATTGTATGTTCTGTTTGTACTTTTTATATTGAATTGGCTGTGTTTCAATATGATTTGTCCCCCTGTATGTCACTATGGACAACTGGTGTCTCCATAGACTGGTGTCTACATAAAAGATGATATTAAACTAATAAAAGTTCTTGAGCTGTGATGGTGAAATGTTAACAAAGTGTATAAAGTTGGGTGCAGCTGAGGGGGGTTTGGATGGGCTTGTGCCCTGGGTACCAGATATGGGATGGGAGAGGGCATCAGTAGATTCTCAGAGAAAGGGAAGCATTAGCCAGCCCAATGGCATGCTGAATGCATGATAAAACAATCCCACAACCCTGCGCTAGGAAGAAGTGAGTTCACTTCACTTCCTGTCTGAGCAGAATAGGAAATAGCACTGCAGCAGAAGCCACAGTAAAAAGGCAAGAGAACAATGACAGATATATGGGGGCAGTGAGAGTTGTGAGAAGGCTGTAAGAGCTGTGAGTGGGCAGTGAGAGCTATGGTGGGGCAGAGAGATATGGAGGGAGGTTATAATGTAAGAGCTATGGAGGTGCACTGAGACATATGTAAGGGGCAGTGATAAAGAATTGGAAGAAGCAGTGAGAGGGATATGAAGGGAGGGGTTAATGAGAGAATTATGGCAGGATCAATGAGAGAGTTATGGAATGGGTAATACATGGATTGGGCTGTGAGAGAGTTATGGAGAAGGCAATGAGAGAGCTATGAAGGAGCAATAAAATATATGGAAGGAGGGGCAATGATGTATGCATGCATAGGATATGGCTCCTTAATGGAAACCATTCTAAAGGGTTTTTGCTACCTCCTTAATTTGGAAGACAGGTAAGCTGAAATGGCCGTTTCTGGATAAACATGGTATATGGCAGATTAATAATTGTCTGTAATGTATAACCATATGTTTAGAGACTTGGAACTGGCTAGGAGTTCAGATGTTATGGTTGGTTTGGAAGCAGTCTTTATTGGTTTACATTATCTGTGTAATTCACTATTGTTGGGTGCCAGTTTTTTTGTACAGTGTTTATTTGTGCCTTCCTGGTTTCTACAAATCATGTTTTTGTTGCAACGTATCATACTCAGTGCAGAATGCAATATTTATTCCGCTTAACCAAATCTTTCACTTTTAGACCCAAAGGGTGGGTTGGTGAAATAAATAGCTGATTCCTTGCCCCAGGTGGAAGTAAGCCTAGCTCCACCCTTGAATATAATAATATAAAATGTGATTGATGTTGTGATTAGAGTTTCCGTTCCCCTATTTTGTATCATTAGCATCTTAGTTTAGTTCTATGGCGGTCTCTCAGTCCATCTGAATGAAAACTGTATAGAAAGAGATTAGTACATTTGTATTGCTATTATTTTTGCATAATAATCTATGTTGGCTGTATCACTTTAGGAATGTGTTTGATCAATTTACATTAACATGAACATTTAATTAAACAGAATTTGAAAAGAGATGTGACATGGAAGTGGCCTAGCTTAAGGCAAGGTTTTCCACCATTTTGTCATTATTAAAGAGGTTGTACTCGCCCTACTAGGTAGACACTCTACCCCTCATACACAGAATTTTTGTTGATCCTCTCCTCAGTATGGAATACATACGAATTACCGCCGGACACAAGTCAGGCGGTTCAAATCCCGACAGCGGTAGGCCGACACGGCTGAAAATACCGATCGTCCCCAGGTAAGTATGAACTAACCTAACCTAACCCCCCTAACCCTAACCCTCCTTAGGGGTGCCTAACCCTAACCTTCCCCCCAGTGCCTAACCCTAATCCCCCCTCTAAGTGCCTAAACCTAACCCCCCCTTCCCCACCGCCTAAACCTAAGTCCCCGGGGAGGTGCCTAACCCTAAGTCCCCCCCGGGGGTGCCTAACCCTAACCCTCCCTCCCCCTAGCCTAACTCTAACCTCCCGGTGGGTGCCTAACCCTAAGTCCCACCCCCAGGAGCCCTAAACCTAACCCTCCCCCCCGCAGCTGTCCGCAGCGGCGCCCGGCATCACTTCGATCGGGATGCCGGGTACCGGTCTCCCGGCATCGGTAAAATTAGTAATTTCACCCTCGCCGGGATATGACAGTCGGGAACCCGGTTGCCAGTATAATGTCAGCCAGCTTCCCGATTGCATACCCTCAGTATACCTAGTTATGGTGAGCATTCCAGTAAAATGGGGGCAAGCCGACCCCATTTTCTGGCCATGCCTGAAGCCAGTGGTTGAGTCCTTGGATGCAGTGTCACTGGCCCCTACAGCACGGTTTTGCCGGACATCCTGGGTAACCTGAGAATTATTAGGATGTCCGATGGCCGCCAGATGTTCATGCAGTGGATACAAAGCCGCATCTTTGGATCACAGAAGCTGGCAGTGGGTGTCTTTATACACAAGGCGCCTGCTGTGGCTTTTGAATATTTTAGCACAGACTCTGCTTACAGAGATGCAGCAACGGTGCCACTTGCATCCACCTCTCAATCAGGCCCTAAAGCTAGACGATGTGTGTACCCGGCGATGGCAGATGTGACGGCACTATATATTGAGCAGTCCGTACACACTGCACCTGGTGTGCAATCGCCTGATTTATTGTTCCCCCATTGCATCCCACCGCATCCAGAAGCATGGTGTCGACCGCTGGATCTTCTGATCTGCCGTGCATGCATGCCCAGTAGATCAGAACATGCAAAAAATGACTCACGGGAGCGCGCAATCACCCATACACACTGAGCTAGGTGGTCGATATATCGCCCCGAACCGCGTCAGACGATATATCTTCCAATATATCGCTAAGTTTGCACCCAACTTAAGATTTTTAAAACTGCTGATTTGACACCTTTCCCTGTCAGATATCACATACTGAAATCTCAACCACACCACACAGCAGAGTGACTGAGCGCTCACTGTCCCTGCTCTAGTTATAGACTATAAATTTCATGGCATGCCAATCTCATAATACAGTGCATAATGGCATTTCGTGGAACAGTGAATGAAAAGAGAAACTGTCCTTTGCAAATTGGGCAGTTCAGCCTCAAACTCAATTCATGCAAATAGGTTCCCAAACTCGGCCCTCAAGGTACCATAACAGTCCAGGTCTTAAGGATATCCATGCTTGACCACAGGTTACTTCATTAGTATCTCAGCCAATTTGATATAACCACCTGTGCTCAACCATGGATATCTCTAAAACCTGAACTGCTGAGGTGCCTTGAGAACCTCTGTCCTATTGGTAAGATGTTGGCCAAATATGTTTTTTTTTAATGCTTATTTTATTTGGGAACAGCATCCATCTATATAGGTAATTCTATAAACTGTATATCACTGAAAATTCAGATTGCAGTGGTCTCAGTGGGTGAGTTAAGTACAATGAGTAAATGACTACAGAGGTAGCAAATTATCTTTCTTTGAAGGGCCCCCTCCGCCTCTGTGTATAAATGTTTTTGTTATTAGACTACCAAGATATATATACTGCTTAATTATTCTCATTCCAAGTGAGACCTTTGCATCAATTATTCATAATACTATTCACAGTGACCAGCTGTTCAGGTTTATGAAGTTTTCTATTATGAGATAAGGTGATGGGAGTCAGCGTTTGCCATTGCATTAATTTCTATTTGTGCTTTATTTTGCAGGTAAGTCAAGATTTCAATTTCATGGAATGTCTGATTGGATGCAAAACCATTTAGTATATAATTACCTGTTGCAGAAGACCAGTAACAAGGTCAGACACTTTTACCTATCCTACTGTAATCTATTTTCACTGTTCTAACAAAGAAACAAATAACTTGCTGTTTTACAATAATTCATAATAATTTGGTTCTATCATTGAAATAACATTTATTGAATGTTTAATGGTAGACTTGTAAAAATGTTGCTACCTGCTACATTTAATTAAATGTATATACTTTCGCATACCGGGAAAAGCCCAGAGAAGAGGTGCAGCTGTCTGGAGTTGGGGCATACTTACCAACTTTGTATAAGTGCTTTCTGGAGACAGCCCGGAGAGCTGCTGGTGCAGGCCGATTCGGGGGGCAGGGCCAGACTGTTGCCATAATTAGACCCGCCCCTTTCCAGGAAAAGTCTGCGATTTGCTGGTCCGTGAGGAAGGGGCAGGGCTAAATGAAGCAAATCGTGTCATTCAGCCCGCCACCTCATCCCCAATTAAATCTCCCTACCCTGCCTGCTTCACTAGGAAGTGGGCAGGATGCGGGAGATCTGCCTACACTTCTGGGGGTGCGGGCGGTTACCTGAAAAACCGAGAGCCTCCCGCGACTTCTGCGAGTGTAAGCTAGTGTGACTTGGGGGCGGGGACCATTGCTATGCGTCAATAGGTCCCGCCCCTCATGGGAAATGCCACAAATCATTTTTCCTTAATCAACTATGACAGGAATCACAGAAGTGCAAATAAGGTATGCATACCGTAATACAATAACATACCTCCCAAATATCCTCATTCTAATGGGACAGAAACAATTAGAGGTCCCTGTCCCTCTGTCCCGATAGGTACAGCTTTGTCCCATGGGTCACACAGTGTGTAAGTATGTAGGTTCCCAGCTGCACATGGCAGTAAATGGGTTTCTGGAGAGCAGGGCGTAAAAATGCTAGACATGACACTGGGCACGTAGCCACGTCCTCATTGTAACCACGCACCCTGTTTAGATTCTCGACTAGGATGTATGAATAAAGTGAAGTGCGTTATGCTTTTCTATCTATCCTGCAAAACAATCACTTTATATAAGGTAATAACAGTTTTCAATGTGATTATCAAAATGTTCACCCACTTTGTAACACAACTTTAAATGATTAAATAGATTTCTGTTTCAACCAAAATGGCTTTAAGTAGTTATAAAATGCAGAATGTTAGGTTTTATACACAACACACATTTGTAATATCATTGGTTGTCCCTGCAAAGATGGTGGCACACTGAACTTTAAGGTTATTTATCTTTACTTGAGAACATTACCAGTGCATGTGATTTGGGTGACCTAGGCGGAGCCCTTCACACATACATAAACATTCTGTAGTGGCGCGAACTGCCGAACGACAGTGGAGAAGATCACGCTCTAAGGCTGATTTTCTCCATTTCAAATTTATACTCTCATCATACAGTGCTGCCCTTTCCCTCTCTAAACAGTCATATTTCAAGAACCTCATCTCCTCTCAGTCCTCAAATCCCCAACGTCTCTTCACCACCTTCAACTCCCTCCTCCTCCCACCCCCTCCTCGCCTCCCCTCCTCGCTCTCTGCCCTTGATTTTGCTACCTACTTTACATCTAAAATTGACTCCATACGTCAGGACATCATATCCCACCAGTCCCCCTGCTATCCACTTCAGCCTCTCTTCCCAGATCACCCCTCTCCTTCAATTTTACCGACTCTAACTTTCTTCTCCCCTGTATCTGGAGAGGAAGTCATGTCCCTCATCCAGTCCTCCCCCCCCTTCCACCTCCCCCCTTGACCCTATCCCTTCACGTCTCCTCCGCTACCTCTCTCCTTCTGCCTGCTCCCATCTTGCCCACCTCTTTAATCTCTCCCTATCATCAGGCACTGTCCCGTCTGCATTCAAACATGCCCTTGTCTCCCCCATACTAAAAAACACAACCCTTGATTCTAACACTCTCTCCAACTACCGTCCCATCTCTCTCCTCCCTTTTGCTTCCAAGCTCCCTGAGCATGTTGTTTTCAAGCGCCTTACCACCTTTCTTTCCTCTCATTCCCTCCTTGACCCTTTTCAGTCTGGCTTCCGCTCGCTCCACTCCACTAAAACTGCCCTCACAAAAGTCAGCAATGACCTACTTGCTACTAAATCCAAGGGCCACTACTCTCTGCTCATTCTCCTTGACCTTTCAGCTGCTTTTGACACTGTGGATCACCCTCTCCTTCTGCAAATCCTTCAATCCCTTGGTCTGCGTGACACTGCCCTCTCCTGGCTAGCCTCCTACCTCTCTGACCGATCCTTCTCTGTCTCCTCTCATGACTCCTCTTCTCCCCCACAGCCTCTTGCAGTGGGTGTTCCCCAAGGTTCTGTTCTTGGACCTCTCCTTTTCTCACTCTATACATCCTCACTAGGTGAACTAATCAGCTCTTTTGACCTCCAATATCATCTCTATGCTGATGATACTCAGATCTACCTTTCCTCCCCTGACCTTTCTCCCTCTCTCCTCACTCGTGTCTCCAACTGTCTCTCTGCCATTTCTTCCTGGATGTAACAGCGATTTCTTAAACTTAATATGTCTAAGACTGAGCTTATCATCTTCCCTCCCCCCTACATAACCATACTTCCCACCATTCTTTATCAATTGATGGCACAACTATCTCCTCTATCCCCAAAGTGCGCTGTCTTGGAGTTATCCTGGACTCCTCCCTCTCCTTCAAACCACATATCCAGAATCTCTCACAGTTCTGTCGCTTTCATCTTAAAAATATTTCCAAGATTAGACCCTTTCTCACCCGGGATGCCACTAAAACCCTCATAAACTCATTGGTCATCTCCAGATTGGACTACTGTAACCTTCTCCTATCTGGCCTCCCCAAATCCCTTCTCTCCCCTCTCCAGTCTGTCCTCAATGCTGCTGCTCGGCTCATCTTTCTCTCAAAACGCTCTGCATCTGCCTCCCCTCTCCTACAAGCCCTCCACTGGCTCCCCTTCCCCTTTAGAACGCAATTTAAGGTTCTCACACTCACTTACAAAGCCCTCAGCCATTCCTCTCCTATTTACATCTCTGATCTCATCTCCCTTCACTCTCCTGTCCGCCCTCTTCGTTCAACAAATGCACGCCGCCTCTCATGCCAATTGATTACTTCCTCCCACTCCCGCCTACAAGATTTTGCCCGCGCTGCTCCCCACCTTTGGAACTCTCTCCCGCTTCCCATCAGACTCTCCACCTCTCTACAATCCTTCAAACGTGCTCTCAAGACCCACTACTTCATCAAAGCCTTCCAGCTCTCATCTTAACTTGCTGCTACATACTCCTCTCTCCCTGCCTACCCCATCTGTTTCACCCCTGTCTGTCTGTCCCTCCCCCTTAGAATGTAAGCTCCTATGAGCAGGGCCCTCTACCCTCTTGTGCATCTCCTTACTTTACCTTCATCTACTTCTTACTCTCTACCAGGGCACCTAACACTTGATTGCTTTGCATTGTTGCTTATCTGGGTGTTATGGTCGTGAATGTAGCAATGTATATTATCCATGTACTGTAATGTATTGTACTGTACTGTAAGTCACTGTAAATCAATCTATTTGTTTATGTACTTTGTAAGGCGCTGCGGAACACTTGTGGCGCCATATAAATAAACAATAATAATAATAATAATAATAAATAAAGAGGAAAGCACAATATCGCTTCCTGCTTCTCCTCTTTACCAAGGTGAAGCAGGAAGCACTAACGAAGTGTTAACTCCCCCCTCCGGTGATCCCCGCTAGAGACCACAGCTCATCAGCCTAGTGCTGATGCGCTGTGTCTCAGTCCCGACCGGCTCCACTGAGCATGCACGGGATCTCGTAAGTATCGCGAGATCCCGTGTGCAGCCCTGGAGCTGGCAGCCACTGCAGCAGGGACAGCGATGTCCCTGCTGTGAGGATAGAGCATCGCCAGGTTGTAGCTCAATAGCGCCAGCTACAGTGAGTGGAACGGTCAAGCGAACTGACCATTCATACATGCCCTGCCATTCGGCGTTGCTATCTAGCAGTGCCGATAATTACAGGGGCCATAGCGCCCTGTCATTTACCGCCAAACCCCCTGATCATATATAGGGGAGAATCGGTATCAGCACACATAATGTGCGCTGATACCGCTTCAGAGCTTCATACATCTCCCCCTTTATACCTAATGGAAGGAGTCATGTTTGAGGGTCTGGTGTAGGCCAGGCAGGGAAGCAGTGGGGAAGTTCTATTGCATAGCTATTTGTCCTAGGGACTAGATATGCCAATTAATAGAGCTACTGTATGGAGCCTATTTACCAATCAAATCCTAATCAAACCCTGATCCTTGTTGATACTCAGCAGCCACAGTAAAACTGACCTGGAGCGATAAAGGTATTGCCAGATTACCAAATAGGCAGAGTAGGCACTGGCCTATGGGCCCCGCTCCTTTTAGGTGCCCCGTGACAACGGATCAAAATAATATTGATTTGATCTTGAAAGAAAATTACAATCAAGCTTTCTTAAATTGTTTCCAAAAGATAGAAAAAATGAATCAACTCAAAGAAACGAAAATTTTGCATTAAAGACTCTATAGAGAAAATACTGTATTAATGTAATGTACCCATTAACAACTTAAAGTACATAAACCATAGACATCAGATTCACAAATTCACATTACAGTTTGTCGCTTAAAAGCTTATCTTCTGTAAACTGTAAAAATTTTGGTGCAACCTACATATGGTTTATTAAAATTGTTGGTTGGTAAAACGAAAAACATATTACGAGATAATTTGCGAGGGGGCCTCGAGATTTCGACTGCCTACAGGCCTCCACAATCCGGCACTGGATAAGGGTTTATTTCCGAGCCACTCTTTGCAGATATACTATATACATAATGAGCCAAATTTGGTCTTTCAATTCAACTTGCTAAAATATAAAATAAAATAAAGTTTTAACTAGGGGTGAGCGGGTTCGGATTTCTGAAATCCGAACCCCCCCGAGCCCCCCCGATCCGAGTCCGATCCGCATCAGGCTCGACTTTTCCCGCCTGACTCGGATCTGAAATCGAGGCAAAACGTCATCATCCCGCCTTCCGAGTCTCGCGGGTTTTGGATCCTATATAAGGTACCCGCGTCGGCGCCATTTTCTCACTCGGCTGTGGACAGTGAAGAGGGAGGGTGGGAGTTAGGGCTGTGTAGTGTAGTGTAGTGTAGTGCTGCTGTTGTCCACTACTTCAAAGTCCTTAGGGGCTGGCTGTGTTGTGCTGTGCTGCTGTTGTTAATAGGGGCTGTGTCCACTACTTCAAAGTCCATAGGGGCTGGCTGGACTGTGTTGTGCAGTCAGTTCTCCATAGGGGCTGTGTCCACTCCAAAGTCCTGTGCAGTGTCCCAGTCCTAAAGGGGTGCTGTAGTGTTGTCCAGGGGGTGCTCTGTCCATCAGGGGTGCTCCCCCCCAAGTGCTAAAAAAAAATTATTTTCTGTGTTTGTGAATTGTGTGCGCAGTAGCCGCATGTGCATCAACAAAGTAGTGCCAAGCGTGCGCCTGTGTCATAAGTAAAGGGCCGGCTGGCTTGACCGTTAAAGGGTGCTGTAACCCCCAAAGTACACTCCAGTCCAAACCAAAAAAAAAATAATTTTCTGTGTTTGTGAATTGTGTGCGCAGTAGCCGCACGTGCATCAACAAAGTAGTGCCAAGCGTGCGCCTGTGTCATAAGTAAAGGGCCGGCTGGCTTGACCGTTAAGGGTGCTGTAACCCCCGAAAGTACACTCCAGTCCAAACCAAAAAAAAAATTATTTTCTGTGTTTGTGAATTGTGTGCGCAGTAGCCGCACGTGCATCAACAAAGTAGTGCCAAGCGTGCGCCTGTGTCATAAGTAAAGGGCCGGCTGGCTTGACCGTTAAGGGTGCTGTAACCCCCGAAAGTACACTCCAGTCCAAACCAAAAAAAAAATTATTTTCTGTGTTTGTGAATTGTGTGCGCAGTAGCCGCACGTGCATCAACAAAGTAGTGCCAAGCATGCGCCTGTGTCATAAGTAAAGGGCCGGCTGGCTTGACCGTTAAAGGGTGCTGTAACCCCCAAAGTACACTCCAGTCCAAACCAAAAAAAAAATTATTTTCTGTGTTTGTGAATTGTGTGCGCAGTAGCCGAACGTGCATCAACAAAGTAGTGCCAAGCATGCGCCTGTGTCATAAGTAAAGGGCCGGCTGGCTTGACCGTTAAAGGGTTCTGTAACCCCCAAAGTACACTCCAAACCCAAAAAAATATATATTTTCTGTGTTTGTGACTTGTGTGCACTGTGGCTGCACGTGCATCAACAAAGGAGCAGCGCCAAGCGTGCGCCTGTGTCCCATAAGTAAAGAGCCGGCTGGCTCATTTCTTAAAGGGTGGTGTAACCCACAAAGTGCACTACTCTCCAGCAAAAATAAAAAAATATTTTCTGTGTTTGTGTGCGCTTTAGCCGCACGTATTTATATCAATATAACATAAATGGAGGACCAAACTTTCTCCGATAAAAATAAAATAGGGAAAGATCAAGAACCACTTCCTCCTAGTGCTGTTGCTGCTGCTGGGAGTTGTTCATCATCCCAGAGAGGAAGTAGGAACATCACTACTTTTACTAAACAATTGACCCTCCAACAGTCCCTAGCGATGAGGATGAAGTACGACAGCAGTCATCCTGAAGCAAAACGTATAACTGAGGCCTTGACTGCTATGTTGGTGTTAGACGTGCGTCCGGTATCCGACATTAGTGCAGTGGGATTTAGACAATTGATGGAGGTAGTGTGTCCTCGGTTCCAAATCCCGTCTAGATTCCACCTGCATCCTCAAAGCAGCAGCGACAAGCGTGCGTCTGTCTGTTAAAGGGTGGTGACACCCTCAAAGTGTGCTACACAAACAATTAAAATATTGTTCTTTTTTTTTCTGTCTTTGTAAATTGTGTGGGCTGTAGCCGCACCTGCATCCTTAAAGCAGCAGCGACAAGCGTGCATCTGTCTGTTAAAGGGTGGTGTAACTCTCAAAGTGCTCCAAAAAATAAAAAACTATTTTTTTAATGTGTTTGTGACTTGTGTGCGATGTAGCCGCACTTGCATCCTCAAAGCAGCAGCGACAAGCATGCGTCTGTCTGTTAAAGGGTGGTGACACCCTCAAAGTGTGCTACACAAACAATAAAAATATTCTTCTTCTTTTTTCTGTCTTTGTGAATTGTGTGGGCTGTAGCCGCACCTGCATCCTTAAAGCAGCAGCGACAAGCGTGCGTCTGTCTGTTAAAGGGTGGTGACACCCTCAAAGTGTGCTACACAAACAATAAAAATATTCTTCTTCTTTTTTCTGTCTATGTGAATTGTGTGGGCTGTAGCCGCACCTGCATCCTTAAAGCAGCAGCGACAAGCGTGCGTCTGTCTGTTAAAGGGTGGTGACACCCTCAAAGTGTGCTACACAAACAATAAAAATATTCTTCTTCTTTTTTCTGTCTATGTGAATTGTGTGGGCTGTAGCCGCACCTGCATCCTTAAAGCAGCAGCGACAAGCGTGCGTCTGTCTGTTAAAGGGTGGTGACACCTCAAAGTGTTCTACACAAACAATTAAAATATTGTTCTTTTTTTTCGGTCTTTGTGAAATGTGTTGGCTGTAGCCGCACCTGCATCCTTAAAGCAGCAGCGACAAGCGTGCGTCTGTCTGTTAAAGGGTGGTGTAACTCTCAAAGTGCTCCAAAAAATAAAAAACTATTTTTTTTATGTGTTTGTGACTTGTGTGCGATGTAGCCGCACTTGCATCCTCAAAGCAGCAGCGACAAGCGTGCGTCTGTCTGTTAAAGGGTGGTGACACCCTCAAAGTGTGCTACACAAACAATAAAAATATTCTTCTTTTTTCTGTCTTTGTGAATTGTGTGGGCTGTAGCCGCACCTGCATCCTTAAAGCAGCAGCGACAAGCGTGCGTCTCTCTGTTAAAGGGTGGTGTAACCCTCAAAGTGTGCTCCACAAACAATAAAAATATTCTTTTTTTTTTTCTGTCTTTGTGAATTGTGTGGGCTGTAGGCGCACTTGAATCCTCAAAGCAGCAGCGACAAGCGTGTGCGTCTGTCTGTTAAAGGATTACATCGGTGACAGCATCCAAGTAGGCATGTCAGACAGTCTGTACCTGTACTGGCAGGAAAAAGAAGCAATTTGGAGGTCCCTGTACAAACTGGCTCTATTTTACCTGAGTTGCCCCCCCTCCAGTGTGTACTCCGAAAGAGTGTTTAGTGCAGCCGGGAACCTTGTCAGCGAAAGGCGTAGGAGGTTGCTTCCACAAAATGTGGAGAAGATGATGTTCATAAAATGAATTATCAACTCTTCCAGGGAGACCAGCCTCCAGAACGTACAGAGGGACCTGTGGTTCCAGCAGGGACGAATTAATACTCTGTGAGGATGAGGATGTACACACTGAAGAGGGTGAGGAATCGGTGGATGAGGAGGATGAGGATGACATCTTGCCTCCGTAGAGCCAGTTTGTGCAGGGACAGATAAATTGCCAGCTTGTTTTGTGGGGGCCCAAACGAACCAATCATTTCAGCCACAGTTGTGTGGCAGACCCTGGCGCTGAAATGATTGGTTTGTTAAAGTTATGTCCTGTTTATACAACATAAGGGTGGGTGGGAGGGCCCAAGGACAATTCCATCTTGCACCTCTTTTTTTTCTTTGCATTATGTTCAGTTTGGGGCCTAGTTTTTCAATGCCATCCTGTCTGCCACTGCAGTGTCACGCCTAGATGGGTCACGTGTTTGTGCCGCCCACTCGTGTCGCTTAGCATAGTCATCCAGCTACCTCGGTGCAACCTTTTGGACATAAAAACACTATTGTGAGGTGTGAGGTATTCAGAATAGACTGGAAATTAGTGGAAATTAAGGTTATTGAGGTTAATAATAGCATAGGAGCAGAAAAACCTACAAATTCTGTGATTTTAGCTGTTTTTATGCTTTTTTTCAAAAAAATACAGATCCAAAACACAAAACCCAGAACCCAAAACACGGAAGGGTGGTTTTGGCAAAACCAATCCAGATCCAAAACACGAAGAAAGATCCAGATCCAAAACCAAAACACAAAACACGAAAAGTGGCCGGTGCACACCCCTAGTTTTAACATAGAAACAAGTTATTTAAACATATTTAAAAGCCGTTATACTATATAGCAAAAACTTTTAATTTTTTTGTTACCTCTACAAGAACCACAGTGATACTTGATAAATAGGAGAAAGCAGAGATAATCTCATTCTCCGATTCATGTTTCCCAGCCATGAGTAAATTTACTGACAGTCATTTGCCCATAAGTAAAACCCATTGTCAACAATGCTTCAGATTACACTTTAATTTTTTGATATTATAAACAACAGGGTTGTTTTGCAGTCCCTCTATATTGACAGTGTTTTGCTATGGGGACAGAAGCTTCTGCTCAATTTATCAAGTGGATAAAGTACTTCCATAAAATATTCCATATTGCTGTGATATGGAATGTGGTGGCTTTTATTTTGTTAAGGGAGAGGGGGCTGCCCAGGCTGTATTTGAATTCAGCGTCACAGTTCGGACACCATATGCACCCAAAATATGGCTTTTAGGGACTTAGGGCCTGATTCAGAGTTTGGAATAGAGAGAGAGATAGCACTTAGTACCTGGGCAAAAAATGTTGCAATGCAAGGGGTGTAAATACATACATTTTACACCCCCTTCCCCCAACTTCCCCCTCCAGCTCAAATACTTCCCGAGTGTTCCCCCCTCAGTATAGACACACAGCAACTCTAGAGTATTATCTTACTTGTTAGTGCTGGACTGGTAGGAATGACCTAGAGTAACCCAGTCATTGGCTGCTTTTGCATGTAGCTCACAAATACTGCACAGCTTTATTATTACACTGCACTTTAGATGTCAGTATGGACAAGTCACTCCCAAATCTAAATCTCTCTGCACAATTTAAATCTACCCCACCTGCAGTGCAGCATGATTTCACCAATATGATTAGTTGAGACAGATCTTTCTCTATTCCCAACTCTGAATCTGGCCCTTAGACCCTAGAAGCCAGGTAAGGCTGCCGTAATGGAAAGAGAAGTAGATTGTCATTTGAAGGGCTTTCTGATAATGGCAGTCCTGGCTGGCAGACCCAGGAGGAGAAAAAACCTTCCCTTGGGACTGACAGTCCAGTGGGCTATTAGTAGAAATAACTTCCAGTAAGGATCGCAATAGCGATTACGCACGCAGTCTCACTGTGAAGATATGCTAATGATTGCAATTGCAATGCCATAAGCAGCGTAACATAAGGACGCCCCCTTTACCTTACACACATTATTAATACTTAGCAAGACTGCAAAACCATCGGTAACCAGGGGCGTAGAGAGTCACGCGGGGCCCCGGAAAAGAGGGGGCGTGGCCTAATTTCAGAAGGCGCGGCCACGCCCCCTTGAAAAAAATAGTGTTTTGCAGCGCCACGAAGCGGCGCCGCGCGCCGAGGAGGGGGCGCTGTGAGCCCCTCAGCCCAGCGCAAAGCCAGTGGGGGGCGCGATCAGTGTGATCGCTCCCCCCTTCAGGCATAGGAGATTGCTGTGGCTACTACTTAGCAGCTGCAAGCAATCTCCCGCTGCAGCCCAGCACAAGCTGTGTGCTGGGCTGCTACAGAGGGAGGGAGGGAGGAAGTGAGGGGTGGGCGGCACCAGACCCGGGCCCCTCTGGAAGCCCGGGCCCGGGCAAACTGTACCCGCTCCCCCCCCTCTCGGCGCCCCTGTCGGTAACCACAAGTACAATCCGAGCCTCACGCACACTTGCACAAGCTTACTCAGAAATTGCTAACTTCATCGCATGCAGTGAAAGCCCAAGCTGCGTATGGCATCACAGTGGCTGATTTATTTTATGCACACCGATGCAACGACGTTCAAACGCACTGACACGCCTGCGTTTCACCGACCGATCCCACCGTCACCACCCCCAAACGATACTTCCTGTCAATCACTCTGCGATTGGTCTGCGTAGTCACTGCGATCGCAATGGAGTGGAGTGTTCACGCACGCGCACTGCGATGCACACGCATGTGCAGGACGCAACAATCGCCCGATTGCGTGCGTAATCGCAGTTGTGATCGGTAGTGAATCAGGCTCAGAGATCATTGATCCCAATTCCAGCATACAGTACATTCTCTGATAACATTCTAGTTCAGTACAGGAATATGAACATGCCCTATGGGGACAGAGCACTTGCCACTGTAGCTACTCTGCATGTTTGAATGCCCAGATGATATAACTTTCTGGCTACTGGAATAAACCACTAATCTCCCAACGGCATTATAGACAACACTCTTTATTCCACATCAATAATCCGGCATATTAGGCGGTCTCTCCATTTGAGGGGATTGAAGCGATTCTTTGTTGGTCCTTAACACTGAGGTTTGTAAAATCAAATTACTCTAATACATCTAAAAATATTACTGAAGCCTAGACTGTTATTACTAGAAAGCTAAGCATCATTAATAATAGGTAACATAGGTTCTAGCATGTTACTCAGTTATATAATACTAGCTCAGCTGAGAACTCTCCCCTCTGAAAGCCAAGCCAGCAAAAAGATAATGGTTTCTGGTTTTTGACATATTGATTTATGATAAGCAGAGATTACAAAGCTAAAATCATTGTTTAATAAAAATACCAGTCAATTAAATTACCTAAAACATCACAGAACACCAGAGCTGGTATATAAGGCACGATATAATAAATATATATTACAGGTACACTTATTATATTCAACTCTATACAAGACTTTCAGCTCACTGGATCATTGCACATTCATTCCAGATTCTAATTACTATGGAATCACATCTGGCCCGAGTTAAAACATGCTCAGCATTGCAGGGACATGGGAGAGTTTTTTCAAGCTGAAACACCCAATTTTACCAAGAATCCAGTTTTCCGATGGTGTATGAGATTGTGGACCTCATTCAGAGTCGGTCGTTGCGGCCGCTCGGTCGTACGCAACCGATGTTCGCTAAACTGCGCATGCGTAAAATTCGCAATGCGCGTGCGCAAACTAGCTGTTACGATCAGAAATTGCTCTCTCCTTGAACACAGCCAGGTCGTTAGTTTGAGTGAGAGGATGAGGCATTTGTGGGTGGTAACAGGGGAAGATGCTTGTGAACGGGGGAGTGGAGATCCGAACACAGGTGTGCCTGACTATGCAAACTGCGTTTTATGGGAGTGCATAATTAACTAAGTAGTGTCATGGCACATGTGACATGGGAGGTTTTTACACTGACTAGATCGTAGTGCTTAAGAGAGGGTATGGTCAACCTTAAGCTCTACGACCAGCTCCAATGGTTCCCGATGGTCTCGATTAATCCTTATATGCCCGGAGATGACGTGTAATGCGAACGAGAAGGAGGCTTGTTTTTAGTCTTACGGCTGTATCCTCCCCTCGCTCGTCCAGCTAACGATCCCATCTTAACGACGCAACTTGCGAGCGCTTCATTTGCATATCCGGACCCTTTTCCCTTACGACCGAGCGGCCGCAACAACCGACTCTGAATGAGGTCCTGTGTTTTCTCCGTGTTCCCTGTTTCTGACTGCAGCCAAAACATACCTGAACATGCAGCCTGCTCAGAACAGTGAAATTCGTGCAGGCTTGTGTGTATAGTGTAAAAAATGTAAATAAAATGATGTGGGGTCTCCCCTCCAAAGCATAACCAGCAGAGCCGTACCCAGACTTTTTGGTGCCCTGTGCCAGAAAGAGTATTGGCGCCCCCCTCATTTTTCAAACGGACATAATGCACCCAAAAAAGGGGAATGGCGTCATGGGGAAGGGCTAGGGAAGAGATAGGAGAGGCCAGGAGATGCTGGGGATGAAATAAGAGGAAGCTACAAGTGAGAATGATAATAAACAGAAATTTGATAGGCCCAAACAGTGCCCCCTGATCTGTGGTGCCCTATGCGATGGCATCGGCCGCACTACCCTAGCTACGGCCCTGATAACCAGCACTGGGCTTTTTGGACAGTCCTGGTTGAGAAAATACAGGAAAAAATATATGGAGGGTTCCCCTGTATTTCCATCAACCAGCACCGGGCTCTGGTTAGTGGGGGAAGGGGGGTAATGCCACAGCCAGGGGACGCGCTTTACGAGGTACCCCGGCCAAATCATTCTCCCACCAACTAGCCAAGGATTCCTGGGGAGGTAACAACCCCCCTATTAAAGCTGGCCCCCTCTCCAGTGCATCCCAGGCCAGGGTTGAATCCCGAGGCTATCCCCCGCATACCTGTCCACTGGATGCTGGGTTGATGGGGTTGAAGATTAGATTTAAACTGATCTTGTCTTTACAGGGGGACTACAGGTCCCAGCAAGCCTACCCTGCATTCTTATACTTGTAGAACCACAAGTACCAGCATGCAAGGCATTAAGGGCCCGCTGGTGCCTGTAGTCCCCTCAAAAAGAAAATATTAAAATATTGACAAAAACACCGAATGTTGTACTATTTTATTACACAGGCACTCACTCATTCACTCACTCACACTACATACTTACACTGTCCCTTGCGCAGGTCAGTCCTCTGTTCTAGTAGGCCGATGCCGGTTGGTCCTTTTCTTCATGTAGGCATCCCGGGACTTGGTCAAATAAAAAAATTAGTTGCCCATGAACAATAGAGCTGTACTTAGAATACAGCACTATCTGAATGAAGGTGGAGTTGCGTTATTTCCCATAGAAATCTATGGGTGGACCGCTTGTTGGTTGAGAGAACCGTGGGCCTGATTCTGACCCGCTCGCGGGTGCTGAGCGCTTGCAAACTGGTCGATGGTGCCCTAGTGCGCATGCGTACGACCGAGGGAGCTCCGTTGTGTGCATGTGCGAGATCCGAATAGCGATGGCAAAGCCGTCGCTATGGGTCTCGCACCAAAGGCGCCATGCTGTCAATGTTGATTGACAGCATGCCCCCTTTGGTGGGCGTGCGAGGGCGTTGCTGCCCAGACGGAGGCGTTCCCATGGGAACGCCTACCATATGGGGCCGGCCCCACTGACATCACTAGTGATGTCAGAGCCAAAAGCACTCCTGGGCTTGTGGCAGAAAGACCCTACCGCAGGGTCTCGTCGCAAGCCCGATGGTCGTGATGGTCTTGACCATCGCGACCATCTTTTTGACCGCTCGCATAAGCTGTGGGTGTCACCCACAGCTATGCGAGCGGCCAGGAGGCCGCTCCAATATTAGGTAGGAGGGCCCTGGTTCAAAGCGAACGCTCTTGTCAGAGCGTACGGCTCTGAATCAGGCCCCAAATCCCTGGCTTTCAGCCAATAAGCGCTTCCCCCATAGACAACAATGGTGGGAATGACTGGGTTACTCTAAGTCATTCCTACCAGTCCAGCACTAACAAGTAAGATAATACTCTAGAGGTGCTGTGTGTCTATACTGAGGGGGGAACACTTGGGAAGTATTTGAGCTGGAGGGGGAAGTTGGGCTGTGTTTGGGCTGAACTGTGAAATGGGTGAGCAGTGTTGGGGCAGTATGTGGAGTGACACAGGGTTGGGGTGGTATGTGGAGTGGAAGCAGTGTTGGGGCAGTATAAGGAGTGGGAGTACTGTTGGGGCAGTATGTGGAGTGACACAGGGTTGGGGTGGTATGTGGAGTGGAAACAGTGTTGGGGCAGTATAAGGAGTGGGAGCACTGTTGGAGGAGTATGTGGAGTTAGAGCAATGTTGGGGAAGTATGTGGACTGGGAGCAGTGTTGGGGCAGTATGTGGAGTGGGAGCAGAGCTGGGGAAGTATGTGTTGCGGGAGAAGTGTTGGGGCAGTATGTGGAGTGGGAGCAGTGTTGGGGCAGTATGTGTTGTGGGAGCAGTGTTGGGGCAATATGGGATGTGGGAGCAGTGTTGGAGCAATATGTGCGGTCAGAGTAGTATGTGGAGTGGGAGCAGTGTTGGGGCAGTATGTAATGTGGGAGCAGTGTTGGGGCAGTGTGTGATGTGGGAGCAGTGTTGGGGCAGTATGTGATGTGGGAGCAGTGTTGGGGCAGTATGTGATGTGAGAACAGTGTTGGAGCGGTATGTGATGTGGGAGCAGTGTTGGAGCAGTATGTGGGGAAGTGAAGTGAGAGCAGTGTTGGGGTAGTATGCGATGTGGGAGCAGTATGTGATGTGGAAGCAGTGTTGGAGCAGTATGTGATGTGGGAGCAGTGTTGGAGTGGCATGTGGAGCAGTATTGTAGTGGCATGTGGATTCATGGTAGTGTGTGGAGTGGGAGCAGTGTTGGGGCAGTATGTGCTGTGGGAGCAGTGTTGGGGCAGTATGTGGAGTGGGAGCAATGTTGGGGCAGTATGTGTTGGGGTAGTATAAGGAGTGGGAGCACTGTTGGAGGAGTATGTGGAGTTAGAGCAATGTTGGGGAAGTATGTGGACTGGGAGCAGTGTTGGGGCAGTATGTGGAGTGGGAGCAGAGCTGGGGAAGTATGTGTTGCGGGAGAAGTGTTGGGGCAGTATGTGGAGTGGGAGCAGTGTTGGGGCAGTATGTGTTGTGGGAGCAGTGTTGGGGCAATATGGGATGTGGGAGCAGTGTTGGAGCAATATGTGCGGTCAGAGTAGTATGTGGAGTGGGAGCAGTGTTGGGGCAGTATGTAATGTGGGAGCAGTGTTGGGGCAGTGTGTGATGTGGGAGCAGTGTTGGGGCAGTATGTGATGTGGGAGCAGTGTTGGGGCAGTATGTGATGTGAGAACAGTGTTGGAGCGGTATGTGATGTGGGAGCAGTGTTGGAGCAGTATGTGGGGAAGTGAAGTGAGAGCAGTGTTGGGGTAGTATGCGATGTGGGAGCAGTATGTGATGTGGAAGCAGTGTTGGAGCAGTATGTGATGTGGGAGCAGTGTTGGAGTGGCATGTGGAGCAGTATTGTAGTGGCATGTGGATTCATGGTAGTGTGTGGAGTGGGAGCAGTGTTGGGGCAGTATGTGGAGTGGGAGTAATGTTGGGGCAGTATGTGTTGGGGTAGTATAAGGAGTGGGAGCACTATTGGAGGGGTATGTGGAGTGAGAGCAATGTTGGGGAAGTATGTGTTTCTGGAGTAGTGATGGGGCAGTATGTTGAGTGGTAGCGGTGTTGGGGTAGTATGTGGAGTGGGAGCAATGTTGGCGCAGTATGTGTTGTGGGAGCAGTATTGGAGTGGGAGGAGTTTTGGGGTGGAATGTGATATGGGAGCAGTGTTGGAGCAGTATGTTGGGTCAGGGTAGTATTTGGAGTGGGAGCAGTGTTGGATCAGAGTCTGGGGTCAGGGTAGTATGTAATGTGGGAGCAGTGTTGGAGCAGTATTGGAGTAGGAGCAGTGTTGGGGCAGTATGTGATGTAGGAGCAGTTTTGGAGCAGTAGGTAATGTGGGAACAGTATGGGCAGTATGTGATGTGGGAGCAATGTTGGACCGGCATTTTGAGTCAGGGTAGTATGTGGAGTGGAAGCAGTGTTGGGGCAGTATGTGTTGTGGGAGCAGTGTTGGGGCAGTATGTGATGTGTGAGCAGTGTTGGAGCAGTGTGTGATGTGGGAGCAGTGTTGGAGGTGCATGTGGAGTCTGGGTACTATCTGGAGTGGGAGCAGTGTTGGGGCAGTATGTGTTGTAGGAGCAGTGTAGGGGCAGTATGTGATGTGGGAACAGTGTTGGAGCGGTATGTGATGTGGGAGCAGTGTTGGAGCAGTATGTGGGGAAGTGAAGTAGGAGCAGTGTTGGGGCAGTATTTGATGTGGAAGCAGTGTTGGAGCAGTATGTGATGTGGGAGCAGTGTTGGAGTGGAATGTGGAGCAGTATTGGAGAGGCATGTGAAGTCATGGTAGTGTGTGGAGTTGGAGCAGCGTTGGGGCAGTATGTGCTGTGGGAGAAGTGTTGGGGCAGAATGTGGAGAGGAAGCAATGTTGGGGCAGTATGTGTTGGGGTAGTATAATTAGTGGGAGCAGTGTTGGGGCAGTATGTGGAGTGGGAGCAGTGTTGTGGAAGTATGTGTTGCGGGAGCAGTGTTGGGGCAGTATGTGGAGTAGGAGAAGTGTTGAGGCAGTATGTGGAGTGGGAGCATTATTGCGGCAGTATGGGTTGTGGGAGCAGTATTGGAGTGGGAGAAGTATTGGGGCAGTATGTGGAGTGGGAGCAGTGTTGGATCAGTGTGTGGGGTCAGGGTAGTATGTGATGTGGGAGCAGTGTTGGGGCAGTATTGGAGTGGAAGCAATGTTGGTGCAGTATGTGATTTGGGAGCAGTGTTGGAGCGGTATGTGGTGTCAGGGTATTATGTGGAGTGGGAGCAGTGTTGGGGCGGTTTTTGATGCGGGAGCAGTGTTGAAGCAGTATGTGTTGTGGGAGCAGTGTTGGGCAGTTTGTGATGTGGGAGCAGTGTTGGGGCAGTATGTGATGTGGGAGCAGTGTTGGAGCAGTATGTGATGTGGGAACGTGTTGGAGTGGTATGTGACGTGGGAGGAGTGTTGGAGCAGTATGTGGTGTCAGGGTAGTAAGTGATGTGGGGCGGTATGTGTTGTGGGAGCAGTGTTGGGTCAGTATGTGTTGTGGGAGCAGTGTTGGGGCATATGTGATGTGGGAGAAGTGTTGGAGCAATATGTGCGGTCAGAGTAGTATGTGGAGTGGGAGCAGTGTTGGGGCAGTATGTGATGTGGGAGCAGTGTTGGGGCAGTATGTGATGTGGGAGCAGTGTTGGAGTGGTATGTGATGTGGGAGCAGTGTTGGAGCAGTATGTGGGGTCAGGGTAGTAAGTGAAGTGGGAGCAGTGTTGGGGCAGTATGTGTTGTGGGTGCAGTGTTGGGGCAGTATGTGATGTGGGAGCAGTGTTGGAGCAGTATGTGGGGAAGTGAAGTGGGAGCAGTGTTGGGGCAGTATGCGATGTGGGAGCAGTATGTTATGTGGAAGCAGTGTTTGAGCAGTATGTGATGTGGGAGCAGTCTTGGAATTACATGTGGAGCAGTATTGGAGTGGCATGTGGAGTCATGGTAGTGTGTGGAGTGGGAGCAGTGTTGGGGCAGTATGTGCTGTTGGAGCAGTGTTGGGGCAGTATGTGGAGTGGGAGCAAAGTTGGGGCAGTTTGTTTTGGGGTAGTATAAGGAGTGCGAGCACTGTTGGAGGGGTATGTGGAGTGAGAGCAATGTTGGGGAAGCATGTGTTTCGGGAGTAGTGATGGGGCAGTATGTGGAGTGGGAGCAGTGTTGGGGAAGTATGTGTTGCGGGAGCAGTGTTGGGTCAGTATGTGGAATGTGAGCAATGTTGGGGCAGTATGTGTTGTGGGAGCAGTATTGGAGTGGGAGGAGTATTGGGGTAGTATGTGATATTGGAGCAGTGTTGTATCAGTGTGTGGGATCAGGGTAGTATGTAATGTGGGAGCAGTGTTGGGGCAGTATTGGAGTGGGAGCAGTGTTGGGGCAGTATGTGATGTGGGAGCAGTGTTGGAGCGGTATGTGATGTCAGGGTAGTATGTAGAGTGGGAGCAGTGTTGGGGCAGTATGTGATGTGGGTGCAGTGTTGGAGCGGTATGTGGAGTCAGGGTAGTATGTGTAGTGGGAGCAGTGTTGGGGCAGAATGTTTTGTGGGATCAATGTTGGGGTAGTATTGGAGTGGGAGGAGAATTGGGGTGGTTTTTTATGTGGGAGAAGTATTGAAGCAGTATGTGTTGTGGGAGCAGTGTTGGACCAGCATTTGGAGTCAGGGTAGTATGTGGAGTGGGAGCAGTGTTGGGGCAGTATGTGTTGTGAGAGCAGTGTTGGGGCAGTTTGTGTTGTGGGAACAGTGTTGGGGCAGTATGTGTTGAGGGAGCAGTGTTGGGGTAGTATGTGTTGTGGGAGCAGTGTTGGAGCAATGTGTGCGGTCAGAGTAGTATGTGGAGTGGGACCAGTGTTGGGGCAGTATGTGATATGGGAGCAGTGTTGGGGCAGTATGTGATGTGGGAGCAGTGTTGGAGCAGTATCTCATGTGGGAACAGTGTTGGTGCAGTATGTGATGTGGGAGCAGTGTTGGAGCAGTATGTAGGGTCAGGATAGTAAGTGAAGTGGGAGCAGTGTTGGGGCAGTATGTGATATGTGAGCAGTATGTGATGTGGGTGCAGTGTTGGAGCAGTATGTGATGTGGGAGCAGTGTTGGAGCAGTATGTAGGGTCAGGGTAGTAAGTGAAGTGGGAGCAGTGTTGGGGCAGTATGTGATATGTGGGCAGTATGTGATGTGGGAGCAGTGTTGGAGCGGTATGTGGTGTCAGGGTAGTAAGTGGAGTGGGAACAGTGTAGGGGCAGTTTTGGAGTGGGAGGAGCATTGGGGCGGTTTTTGATGTGGTAGCAGAGTTGAAGCAGTGTGTGTTGTGGGAGCAGTGTTGGGGCAGTATATTTTGTGAGAGCACTGTTGGGGCAGCATGTGTTGTGGGTGCAGTGTTGGAGCAATATGTGCGGACAGAGAAGTATGTGGAGTGGGAGCAGTGTTAGGGCAGTATGTGATGTGGGAGCAGTGTTGGGGTAGTATGTAATGTGGGAGCAGTGTTGGAGCAGTATGTGATGTGGGAACATGTTGGAGCGGTATGTGATGTGGGAGCAGTGTTGGAGCAGTATGTGGGGTCAGGGTAGTAAATGAAGTGGGAGCAGTGTTGGGGCAGTATGGGATATGTGAGAATTATATGTTTGAGCAGTGTTGGAGCAGTATGTGGGGTCAGGGTTGTAAGTGAAGTGGGAGCAGTGTTGGGGAAGTTTCTGATATGTGAGCAGTGTGTGATGTGGGAGCAGTGTTGGAGTGGCATGTGGAGCAGTGTAGGAGTGGCATGTGGAGTCCAGGTACTATGTGGAGTGGGAGCAGTGTTGGGGCAGTATGTGATGTGGGAGCAGTGTTGGAGCGGTATGTGATGTGGGAGCAGTGTTTGAGCAGTAGGTGGGGTCAGGGTAGTGGGTGTTGGGGCAGTAAGTGATATGTGAGCAGTATGTGATGTGGGAGGAGTGCTGGAGCAGTATGTGGGGTCAGGGTAGTAAGTGATGTGTGGGCAGTGTGTGTTGTGGGAGCAGTGTTGGGTCAGTATGTGTTGTGGGAGCAGTGTTGGGGCATATGTGATGTGGGAGAAGTGATGGAGCAATATGTGCGGTCAGAGTAGTATGTGGAGTGGGAGCAGTGTTGGGGCAGTTTGTGATGTGTGAGCAGTATGTGATGTTGGAGCAGTGTGTAATATGGAGCAGTGTAGGAGTGGCATGTGGAGTCAGGGTAGTGGGAGCAGTGTTGGGGCAGTATGTGTTGTGGGAACAGTGTTGGAGCGGTATGTGATGTGGGAGCAGTGTTGGAGCAGTATGTGGGGAAGTGAAGTAGGAGCAGTGTTGGGGCAGTATTTGATGTGGAAGCAGTGTTGGAGCAGTATGTGATGTGGGAGCAGTGTTGGAGTGGAATGTGGAGCAGTATTGGAGAGGCATGTGAAGTCATGGTAGTGTGTGGAGTTGGAGCAGCGTTGGGGCAGTATGTGCTGTGGGAGAAGTGTTGGGGCAGAATGTGGAGAGGAAGCAATGTTGGGGCAGTATGTGTTGGGGTAGTATAATTAGTGGGAGCAGTGTTGGGGCAGTATGTGGAGTGGGAGCAGTGTTGTGGAAGTATGTGTTGCGGGAGCAGTGTTGGGGCAGTATGTGGAGTAGGAGAAGTGTTGAGGCAGTATGTGGAGTGGGAGCATTATTGCGGCAGTATGGGTTGTGGGAGCAGTATTGGAGTGGGAGAAGTATTGGGGCAGTATGTGGAGTGGGAGCAGTGTTGGATCAGTGTGTGGGGTCAGGGTAGTATGTGATGTGGGAGCAGTGTTGGGGCAGTATTGGAGTGGAAGCAATGTTGGTGCAGTATGTGATTTGGGAGCAGTGTTGGAGCGGTATGTGGTGTCAGGGTATTATGTGGAGTGGGAGCAGTGTTGGGGCGGTTTTTGATGCGGGAGCAGTGTTGAAGCAGTATGTGTTGTGGGAGCAGTGTTGGGCAGTTTGTGATGTGGGAGCAGTGTTGGGGCAGTATGTGATGTGGGAGCAGTGTTGGAGCAGTATGTGATGTGGGAACGTGTTGGAGTGGTATGTGACGTGGGAGGAGTGTTGGAGCAGTATGTGGTGTCAGGGTAGTAAGTGATGTGGGGCGGTATGTGTTGTGGGAGCAGTGTTGGGTCAGTATGTGTTGTGGGAGCAGTGTTGGGGCATATGTGATGTGGGAGAAGTGTTGGAGCAATATGTGCGGTCAGAGTAGTATGTGGAGTGGGAGCAGTGTTGGGGCAGTATGTGATGTGGGAGCAGTGTTGGGGCAGTATGTGATGTGGGAGCAGTGTTGGAGTGGTATGTGATGTGGGAGCAGTGTTGGAGCAGTATGTGGGGTCAGGGTAGTAAGTGAAGTGGGAGCAGTGTTGGGGCAGTATGTGTTGTGGGTGCAGTGTTGGGGCAGTATGTGATGTGGGAGCAGTGTTGGAGCAGTATGTGGGGAAGTGAAGTGGGAGCAGTGTTGGGGCAGTATGCGATGTGGGAGCAGTATGTTATGTGGAAGCAGTGTTTGAGCAGTATGTGATGTGGGAGCAGTCTTGGAATTACATGTGGAGCAGTATTGGAGTGGCATGTGGAGTCATGGTAGTGTGTGGAGTGGGAGCAGTGTTGGGGCAGTATGTGCTGTTGGAGCAGTGTTGGGGCAGTATGTGGAGTGGGAGCAAAGTTGGGGCAGTTTGTTTTGGGGTAGTATAAGGAGTGCGAGCACTGTTGGAGGGGTATGTGGAGTGAGAGCAATGTTGGGGAAGCATGTGTTTCGGGAGTAGTGATGGGGCAGTATGTGGAGTGGGAGCAGTGTTGGGGAAGTATGTGTTGCGGGAGCAGTGTTGGGTCAGTATGTGGAATGTGAGCAATGTTGGGGCAGTATGTGTTGTGGGAGCAGTATTGGAGTGGGAGGAGTATTGGGGTAGTATGTGATATTGGAGCAGTGTTGTATCAGTGTGTGGGATCAGGGTAGTATGTAATGTGGGAGCAGTGTTGGGGCAGTATTGGAGTGGGAGCAGTGTTGGGGCAGTATGTGATGTGGGAGCAGTGTTGGAGCGGTATGTGATGTCAGGGTAGTATGTAGAGTGGGAGCAGTGTTGGGGCAGTATGTGATGTGGGTGCAGTGTTGGAGCGGTATGTGGAGTCAGGGTAGTATGTGTAGTGGGAGCAGTGTTGGGGCAGAATGTTTTGTGGGATCAATGTTGGGGTAGTATTGGAGTGGGAGGAGAATTGGGGTGGTTTTTTATGTGGGAGAAGTATTGAAGCAGTATGTGTTGTGGGAGCAGTGTTGGACCAGCATTTGGAGTCAGGGTAGTATGTGGAGTGGGAGCAGTGTTGGGGCAGTATGTGTTGTGAGAGCAGTGTTGGGGCAGTTTGTGTTGTGGGAACAGTGTTGGGGCAGTATGTGTTGAGGGAGCAGTGTTGGGGTAGTATGTGTTGTGGGAGCAGTGTTGGAGCAATGTGTGCGGTCAGAGTAGTATGTGGAGTGGGACCAGTGTTGGGGCAGTATGTGATATGGGAGCAGTGTTGGGGCAGTATGTGATGTGGGAGCAGTGTTGGAGCAGTATCTCATGTGGGAACAGTGTTGGTGCAGTATGTGATGTGGGAGCAGTGTTGGAGCAGTATGTAGGGTCAGGATAGTAAGTGAAGTGGGAGCAGTGTTGGGGCAGTATGTGATATGTGAGCAGTATGTGATGTGGGTGCAGTGTTGGAGCAGTATGTGATGTGGGAGCAGTGTTGGAGCAGTATGTAGGGTCAGGGTAGTAAGTGAAGTGGGAGCAGTGTTGGGGCAGTATGTGATATGTGGGCAGTATGTGATGTGGGAGCAGTGTTGGAGCGGTATGTGGTGTCAGGGTAGTAAGTGGAGTGGGAACAGTGTAGGGGCAGTTTTGGAGTGGGAGGAGCATTGGGGCGGTTTTTGATGTGGTAGCAGAGTTGAAGCAGTGTGTGTTGTGGGAGCAGTGTTGGGGCAGTATATTTTGTGAGAGCACTGTTGGGGCAGCATGTGTTGTGGGTGCAGTGTTGGAGCAATATGTGCGGACAGAGAAGTATGTGGAGTGGGAGCAGTGTTAGGGCAGTATGTGATGTGGGAGCAGTGTTGGGGTAGTATGTAATGTGGGAGCAGTGTTGGAGCAGTATGTGATGTGGGAACATGTTGGAGCGGTATGTGATGTGGGAGCAGTGTTGGAGCAGTATGTGGGGTCAGGGTAGTAAATGAAGTGGGAGCAGTGTTGGGGCAGTATGGGATATGTGAGAATTATATGTTTGAGCAGTGTTGGAGCAGTATGTGGGGTCAGGGTTGTAAGTGAAGTGGGAGCAGTGTTGGGGAAGTTTCTGATATGTGAGCAGTGTGTGATGTGGGAGCAGTGTTGGAGTGGCATGTGGAGCAGTGTAGGAGTGGCATGTGGAGTCCAGGTACTATGTGGAGTGGGAGCAGTGTTGGGGCAGTATGTGATGTGGGAGCAGTGTTGGAGCGGTATGTGATGTGGGAGCAGTGTTTGAGCAGTAGGTGGGGTCAGGGTAGTGGGTGTTGGGGCAGTAAGTGATATGTGAGCAGTATGTGATGTGGGAGGAGTGCTGGAGCAGTATGTGGGGTCAGGGTAGTAAGTGATGTGTGGGCAGTGTGTGTTGTGGGAGCAGTGTTGGGTCAGTATGTGTTGTGGGAGCAGTGTTGGGGCATATGTGATGTGGGAGAAGTGATGGAGCAATATGTGCGGTCAGAGTAGTATGTGGAGTGAGAGCAGTGTTGGGGCAGTTTGTGATGTGTGAGCAGTATGTGATGTTGGAGCAGTGTGTAATATGGAGCAGTGTAGGAGTGGCATGTGGAGTCAGGGTAGTGGGAGCAGTGTTGGGGCAGTATGTGTTGTGGGAGCAGTGTTGGGGCAGTATGTGATGTGGGAGCAGTGTTGGAGCAGTATGTGGGGAAGTGAAGTGGGAGCAGTGTTGGTGCAGTATGTGATGTGGGAGCAGTATTTGATGTGGAAGCAGTGTTGGAGCAATATGTGATGTGGGAGCAGTGTTGGAGTGGCATGTGGAGCAGTATTGGAGTGGCATGTGGAGTCATGGTAGTGTGTGGAGTGGGAACAGTGTTGGGGCAGTATGTGCTGTGGGAGCAGTGTTGGGGCAGTATGTGGAGTGGGAGCAATGTTGGGGCAGTATGTGTTGGGGTAGTATAAGGAGTGCGAGCACCGTTGGAGGGGTATGTGGAGTGAGAGCAATGTAGGGGAAGTTTGTGTTTTGGGAGTAGTGATGGGGCAGTATGTGGAGTGGGAGCAGTGTTGGGGAAGTATGTGTTGCTGGAACAGTGTTGGGGCAATATGTTGAGTGGGAGCAGTGCTGGGTCAGTATGTGGAGTGTGAGCAATGTTGGGGCAGTATGTGTTGTGGGAGCAGTATTGGAGTGGGAGGAGTATTGAGGTAGTATGTGATATGGGAGCAGTGTTGGAGCAGTATGTTGGGTCAGAATAGTATGTGAAGCGGGAGCAGTGTTGTATCAGTGTGTAGGGTCAGGGTAGTATGTAATGTGGGAGCAGTGGTGGGGCAGTATTGGAGTGGGAGCAGTGTTGGGGCAGTATGTGATGTGGGAGCAGTGGTGGAGCGGTATGTGAAATCAGGGTAGTATGTAGAGTGGGAGCAGTGTTGGGGCAGTATGTGAAGTGGGAACAGTGTTGGACCAGCATTTGGAGTCAGGGTAGTATGTGGAGTGGGAGCAGTGTTGGGGCAGTATGTGTTGTGAGAGCAGTGTTGGGGCAGTATGTGTTGTGGGAGCAGTGTTGGTTCAGTATGTGTTGTGGAAGCAGTGTTGGGGTAGTATGTGTTGTGGGAGCAGTGTTGGAGCAATATGTGCGGTCAGAGTAGTATGTGGAGTGGGACCAGTTTAGGGGCAGTATGTGATATGGGAGCAGTGTTGGGGCAGTATGTGATGTGGGAGCAGTGTTGCAGCAGTATCTGATGTGGGAAGAGTGTTGGAGCTGTATGTAATGTGGGAGCAGTGTTGGAGCAGTATGTAGGGTCAGGGTAGTAAGTGAAGTGGGAGCAGTGTTGGGGCAGTATGTGATATTTGAGCAGTATGTGATGTGGGTGCAGTGTTGGAGCAGTATGTGATGTGGGAGCAGTGTTGGAGCAGTGTGTGATGTGGGAGCAGTGTTGGAGCAGTGTGTGATGTGGGAGCAGTGTTGGAGTGGCATGTGGAGTCCTGGTACTATGTGGAGTGGGAGCAGTGTTGATGCAGTATGTGTTGTAGGAGCAGTGTAGGGGCAGTATGTGATGTGGGAACAGTGTTGGAGTGGTATGTGATGTGGGAGCAGTGTTGGAGCAATATGTGGGGAAGTGAAGTGGGAGCAGTGTTGGGGCAGTATGTGATGTGGGAGCAGTATGTGATGTGGAAGCAATGTTGGAGCAGTATGTGCTGTGGGAGCAGTGTTGGGGCAGTATGAGGAGTGGGAAGCAATGTTGGGGCAGTATGTGTTGCGGGAGCAGTGTTGGGGCAGTATGTGGAGTTGCAGAAGTGTTGGGGCAGTATGCGGAGTGGGAGCAATGTTGGGGCAGTATGTGTTGTGGGAGCATTATTGGTGTGGGAGGAGTATTGGGGCATTATGTGATATGGGAACAGTGTTGGAGCAGTATGTTGGGTCAGTTTAGTATGTGCAGTGGGAGCAGTGTTGGATCAGTGTGTGGGGTCAGGGTAGTATGTGATTTGGGAGCAGTGTTGGGGCAGTATTGGAGTGGGAGCAGTGTTGGGGTAGTATGTGATGTGGGAGCAGTGTTTTAGAGCGGTATGTGGTGTCAGGGTAGTATGTGGAGTGGGAGCAGTGTTGGGGCAGTTTTGGAGTGGGAGGAGTATTGGGGCGGATTTTGATGCGTGAGCAGTGTTGAAGCAGTATGTGTTGTGGGAGCAGTGTTGGGGCAGTATGTGTTGTGAGAGCACTGTTGGGGCAGTGTGTGTTGTGGGAGCAGTGTTGGAGCAATATGTGGGGTCAGAGTAGTATGTGGAGTGGGAGCAGTGTTGTATCAGTGTGTAGGGTCAGGGTAGTATGTAATGTGGGAGCAGTGGTGGGGCAGTATTGGAGTGGGAGCAGTGTTGGGGCAGTATTGGAGTGGGAGCAGTGTTGGGGCAGTATGTGATGTGGGAGCAGTGGTGGAGCGGTATGTGAAATCAGGGTAGTATGTAGAGTGGGAGCAGTGTTGGGGCAGTATGTGAAGTGGGAACAGTGTTGGACCAGCATTTGGAGTCAGGGTAGTATGTGGAGTGGGAGCAGTGTTGGGGCAGTATGTGTTGTGAGAGCAGTGTTGGGGCAGTATGTGTTGTGGGAGCAGTGTTGGTTCAGTATGTGTTGTGGAAGCAGTGTTGGGGTAGTATGTGTTGTGGGAGCAGTGTTGGAGCAATATGTGCGGTCAGAGTAGTATGTGGAGTGGGACCAGTTTAGGGGCAGTATGTGATATGGGAGCAGTGTTGGGGCAGTATGTGATGTGGGAGCAGTGTTGCAGCAGTATCTGATGTGGGAAGAGTGTTGGAGCTGTATGTAATGTGGGAGCAGTGTTGGAGCAGTATGTAGGGTCAGGGTAGTAAGTGAAGTGGGAGCAGTGTTGGGGCAGTATGTGATATTTGAGCAGTATGTGATGTGGGTGCAGTGTTGGAGCAGTATGTGATGTGGGAGCAGTGTTGGAGTAGTGTGTGATGTGGGAGCAGTGTTGGAGTGGCATGTGGAGTCCTGGTACTATGTGGAGTGGGAGCAGTGTTGATGCAGTATGTGTTGTAGGAGCAGTGTAGGGGCAGTATGTGATGTGGGAACAGTGTTGGAGCGGTATGTGATGTGGGAGCAGTGTTGGAGCAATATTATGGGGAAGTGAAGTGGGAGCAGTGTTGGGGCAGTATGTGATGTGGGAGCAGTCTGTGATGTGGAAGCAGTGTTGGAGCAGTATGTGCTGTGGGAGCAGTGTTGGGGCAGTATGAGGAGTGGGAGCAATGTTGGGGCAGTATGTGTTGCGGGAGCAGTGTTGGGGCAGTATGTGGAGTTGCAGAAGTGTTGGGGCAGTATGCGGAGTGGGAGCAATGTTGGGGCAGTATGTGTTGTGGGAGCATTATTGGTGTGGGAGGAGTATTGGGGCAGTATGTGATATGGGAACAGTGTTGGAGCAGTATGTTGGGTCAGTTTAGTATGTGCAGTGGGAGCAGTGTTGGATCAGTGTGTGGGGTCAGGGTAGTATGTGATTTGGGAGCAGTGTTGGGGCAGTATTGGAGTGGGAGCAGTGTTGGGGTAGTATGTGATGTGGGAGCAGTGTTTTAGAGCGGTATGTGGTGTCAGGGTAGTATGTGGAGTGGGAGCAGTGTTGGGGCAGTTTTGGAGTGGGAGGAGTATTGGGGCGGATTTTGATGCGTGAGCAGTGTTGAAGCAGTATGTGTTGTGGGAGCAGTGTTGGGGCAGTATGTGTTGTGAGAGCACTGTTGGGGCAGTGTGTGTTGTGGGAGCAGTGTTGGAGCAATATGTGGGGTCAGAGTAGTATGTGGAGTGGGAGCAGTGTTGGGGCAGTATGTGATGTGGGAGCAGTGTTGGGGCAGTATGTGATGGGGGAGCAGTGTTGGAGCAGTATGTTATGTGGGAACAGTGTTGGAGCGGTATGTGATGTGGGAGCAGTGTTGAAGCAGTATGTGGGGTCATGGTAGTAAGTGAAGTGGGAGCAGTGTTGGGGCAGTATGTGATGTGTGAGCAGTATGTGATGTTGGAGCAGTGTGTAATTTGGAGCAGTGTAGAAGTGGCATGTGGAGTCAGGGTAGTGTGAGCAGCTTTTGGGTCAGTATGTGTTGTGGGAGCAGTGTTGGGGCAGTATGTGATGAGGGAGCAGTATGTGAAGTGGAAGCAGTGTTGGAGCAGTATGTGATGTGGGAGCAGTGTTGTCGTGGCATGTGGAGCAGTTTTGGAGTGGCATGTGGAGTCATGGTAGTGTGTGGAGTGGGAGCAGTGTTGGGGCAGTATGTGGAGTGGGAGCAATGTTGGTGCAGTATGTGTTGGGGTAGTATAGGAAGTGGGAGCTCTGTTGGAGGGGTATGTGGAGTGAGAGCAATGTTGGGGATGTATGTGTTTGGGGAGTAGTGATGGGGCAGTATGTGGAGTGGGAGCAGTGTTGGGGAAGTATGTGTTGTGTGAGCAGTGTTGGGGCAGTATGTGGAGTGGGAGCTGTGTTGGGGCAGTATGTGGAGTGGGAGCAATGTTGGGGCAGTATGTGTTTTGGGAGCAGTATTGGAGTGGGAGATGTATTGGGGTAGTATGTGATATGGGAGCAGTGTTGGAGCAGTATGTTGGGTCAGGATAGTATGTGAAGCGGGAGCAGTGTTGGATCAGTGTGTGGGGTCAGGGTAGTATGTGATGTGGGAGCAGTGCTGGGGCAGTATTGGAGTGGGAGCAGTGTTGGAGCGGTATGTGGAGTCAGGGAAGTAGGTGGAGTGGGAGCAGTGTTGGGGCAGAATGTTTTGTGGGATCAATGTTGGGCAGTATTGGAGTGGGAGGAGTATTGGGGAGGTTTTTGATGTTGGAGCAGTGGTGAAGCAGTATGTGTTGTGGGAGCAATGTTGGACCAGCATTTGGAGTCAGGGTAGTATGTGGAGTGGGAGCAGTGTTGGGGCAGTATGTGTTGTGAGAGCAGTGTTGGGGCAGTATGTGTTGTGGGAGCAGTGTTGGGGCAGCATGTGTTGTGGGAGCAGTGTTGGGGTAGTATGTGTTGTGGGAGCAGTGTTGGAGCAATATGTGTGGTCAGAATGGTATGTGGAGTGGGAGCAGTGTTAGGGCAGTATGTGATATGTGAGCAGTATGTGATGTGGGAGCAGTGTTGGAGCAGTATATGGGGTCAGGTTAGTAAGTAAAGTGGGAGCAGTGTTGGGCCAGTATGTGATATGTGAGCAGTATGTGATGTGTGAGCAGTGTTGGAGCAGTGTGTGATGTGGGAGCAGTGTTGGAGTGGATGTGGAGTCCGGGTACTATGTGGAGTGGGAGCAGTGTTGTGGCAGTATGTGTTGTAGGAGCAGTGTTGGAGCAATATGTGTGGTCAGAATGGTATGTGGAGTGGGAGCAGTGTTAGAGCAGTATGTGATATGTGAGCAGTATGTGATGTGGGAGCAGTGTTGGAGCAGTATGTGGGGTCAGGGTATTAAATGAAGTGGGAGCAGTGTTGGGGCAGTATTTGATATGTGATCTGTATGTGATGTGGGAGCAGTGTTGGAGCAGTTTGTGGGGTCTGGGTAGTAAGTGAAGTGGGGCAGTATGTGTTGTGGGAGCAGTGTTGGCTCAGTATGTGTTGTGGGAGCAGTGTTGGGGCATATGTGATGTGGGAGCAGTGTTGGAGCAATATGTGCGGTCAGACTAGTATGTGATGTGGGAGCAGTGTTGGAGCAGTATGTGATATGGGAGCAGTGTTGGGGCGGTATGTGATGTGCGAGCAGTGTTGGTGCAGTATGTGATGTGGGAAGAGTGTTGGAGCGGTATGTGATGTGGGAGCAGTGTTGGAGCAGTATGTGGGGTCAGGGTAATAAGTGAAGTGGGAGCAGTGTTGGGGCAGTATGTGATGTGTGAGCAGTATGAGAAGTTGGAGCAGTGTGTAATATGGAGCAGTGTAGGAGTGGCATGTGGAGTTAGGGTAGTGGGAGCAGTGTTGGGGCAGTATGTGTTGTGGGAGCAGTGTTGGGGCAGTATGTGTTATGGGAGAAGTGTTGGGGCAGTATGTGTTGTGTGTAGCAGTGTTGGGGCAGTAATTGTTGTGGGAGCAGTGTTGGAGCAGTATGTGATGTGGGAGCAGTGTTGGGGCAGTATGTGATGTGGGAACAGTGTTGGGGTAGTATGTGATGTGGGAGCAGTGTTGGGGCAGTATGTGATGTGCGAGCAGTGTTGGAGCAGTATGTCATGTGGGAACATGTTGGAGCGGTATGTGATGTGGGAGCAGTGTTGTAGCAGTATGTGGGGATAGGGTAGTCAGTGAAGTGGGAGCTTGTTGGGGCAGTATGTGCTGTGTGAGAAGTTTGTGATGTGGGAGCAGTGTGTAATGTGGATCAGTTTAGGAGTGGCATGTGGAGTCAGGGTAGTGGGAGCAGTGTTGGGGCAGTATGTGGAGTAGGAGCAGTGTAGTGGAAGTATGTGATGTGGGAACGTGTTGGAGCGGTATGTGATGTGGGAGCAGTGTTACAGGAGCAGTATGTGGGGTCAGGGTAGTAAGTGAAGTGGGAGCAGTGTTGGGGCAGTAAGGGATATGTGAGCAGTATGTGATGTTTGAGCCGTGTTGGAGCAGTATGTGTGGTCAGGGTTGTAAGTGAAGTGGGAGCAGTGTTGGGGCAGTATGTGATATGTGAGCAGTGTGTGATGTGGGAGCAGTGTTGGAGTGGCATGTGGAGCAGTGTAGGAGTGGCATGTGGAGTCCAGGTACTATGTGGAATGGGAGCATTGTTGGGGCAGTCTGTGATGTGGGAGCAGTGTTGGAGCAGTATGTGATGTGGTAACGTGTTGGAGCAGTATGTGATGTGGGAGCAGTGTTGGAGCAGTATGTGGGGTCAGGGTAGTAAGTGAAGTGGGAGCAGTGTTGGGGCAGTATGTGTTGTGGGAGCAGTGCTGGAGCAGAATGTGGGGTCAGGGTAGTAAGTTAAGTGGGGCAGTATTTGTAGTGGGAGCAGTGTTGGCTCAGTATGTGATGTGGGAGCAGTGTTGGAGCAGTATGTAGGGTCAGGGTAGTAAGTGAAGTGGGAGCAGTGTTGGGGCAGTATGGGATATGTGAGCAGTATGTGATGTTTGAGCCGTGTTGGAGCAGTATGTGTGGTCAGGGTTGTAAGTGAAGTGGGAGCAGTGTTGGGGCAGTATGTGATATGTGAGCAGTGTGTGATGTGGGAGCAGTGTTGGAGTGGCATGTGGAGCAGTGTAGGAGTGGCATGTGGAGTCCAGGTACTATGTGGAGTGGGAGTAGTGTTGGGGAAGTCTGTGATGTGGGAGCAGTGTTGGAGCAGTATGTGATGTGGTAACGTGTTGGAGCAGTATGTTATGTGGGAGCAGTGTTGGAGCAATATGTGCGGTCAGAGTAGTATGTGGAGTGGGAGCAGTGTTGGGGCAGTATGTGATGTGGGAACATTGTTGGGGCAGTATGTGATGTGGGAGCAGTGTTGGAGCAGTATGTGATGTGTGAACAGTGTTGGAGTGGTATGTGATGTGGGAGCAGTGTTGGAGCAGTAAGTGATGTGTGAGCAGTATGTGAAGTTGGAGCAGTGTGTAATTTGGAGCAGTGTAGGAGTGGCATGTGGAGTCAGGGTAGTGGGAGCAGTGTTGGGGCAGTATGTGTTGTGGGAGCTGTTTTGAGGCAGTATGTGTTGAGGGAGCAGTGTTGGGGCAGTATGTGATGTGGGAGCAGTGTTGGGGCAGTATGTGATGTGGGAGCAGTGTTGGGGCAGTATGTGATGTGAGAACAGTGTTGGAGCGGTATGTGATGTGGGAGCAGTGTTGGAGCAGTATGTGGGGAAGTGAAGTGGGAGCAGTGTTGGGGTAGTATGCGATGTGGGAGCAGTATGTGATGTGGAAGCAGTGTTGGAGCAGTATGTGATGTGGGAGCAGTGTTGGAGTGGCATGTGGAGCAGTTTTGGAGTGGCATGTGGATTCATGGTAGTGTGTGGAGTGGGAGCAGTGTTGGGGCAGTATGTGCTGTGGGAGCAGTGTTGGGGCAGTATGTGGAGTGGGAGCAATGTTGGGGCAGTATGTGTTGGGGTAGTATAAGGAGTGGGAGCACTATTGGAGGGGTATGTGGAGTGAGAGCAATGTTGGGGAAGTATGTGTTTCGGGAGTAGTGATGGGGCAGTATGTTGAGTGGGAGCAGTGTTGGGGTAGTTTGTGGAGTGGGAGCAATGTTGGCGCAGTATGTGTTGTGGGAGCAGTATTGGAGTGGGAGGAGTTTTGGGGTGGAATGTGATATGGGAGCAGTGTTGGAGCAGTATGTTGGGTCAGGGTAGTATTTGGAGTGGGAGCAGTGTTGGATCAGTGTCTGGGGTCAGGGTAGTATGTAATGTGGAAGCAGTGTTGGGGCAGTATTGGAGTAGGAGCAGTGTTGGGGCAGTATGTGATGTGGGAGCAGTTTTGAAGCAGTAGGTAATGTGGGAACAGTATAGGGGCAGTATGTGATGTGGGAGCAATGTTGGACCGGCATTTGGAGTCAGGGTAGTATGTGGAGTGGAAGCAGTGTTGGGGCAGTATGTGTTGTGGGAGCAGTGTTGGGGCAATATGTGATGTGGGAGCAGTGTTGGAGCAATATGTGCGGTCAGAGTAGTATGTGGAGTGGGAGCAGTGTTGGGGCAGTATGTAATGTGGGAGCAGTGTTGGGGCAGTGTGTGATGTGGGAGCAGTGTTGGGGCAGTATGTGATGTGGGAGCAGTGTTGGGGCAGTATGTGATGTGAGAACAGTGTTGGAGCGGTATGTGATGTGGGAGCAGTGTTGGAGCAGTATGTGGGGAAGTGAAGTGAGAGCAGTGTTGGGGTAGTATGCGATGTGGGAGCAGTATGTGATGTGGAAGCAGTGTTGGAGCAGTATGTGATGTGGGAGCAGTGTTGGAGTGGCATGTGGAGCAGTATTGTAGTGGCATGTGGATTCATGGTAGTGTGTGGAGTGGGAGCAGTGTTGGGGCAGTATGTGCTGTGGGAGCAGTGTTGGGGCAGTATGTGGAGTGGGAGCAATGTTGGGGCAGTATGTGTTGGGGTAGTATAAGGAGTGGGAGCACTATTGGAGGGGTATGTGGAGTGAGAGCAATGTTGGGGAAGTATGTGTTTCTGGAGTAGTGATGGGGCAGTATGTTGAGTTGTAGCGGTGTTGGGGTAGTATGTGGAGTGGGAGCAATGTTGGCGCAGTATGTGTTGTGGGAGCAGTATTGGAGTGGGAGTAGTTTTGGGGTGGAATGTGATATGGGAGCAGTGTTGGAGCAGTATGTTGGGTCAGGGTAGTATTTGGAGTGGGAGCAGTGTTGGATCAGTGTCTGGGGTCAGGGTAGTATGTAATGTGGGAGCAGTGTTGGAGCAGTATTGGAGTAGGAGCAGTGTTGGGGTAGTATGTGATGTAGGAGCAGTTTTGGAGCAGTAGGTAATGTGGGAACAGTATGGGCAGTATGTGATGTGGGAGCAATGTTGGACCGGCATTTTGAGTCAGGGTAGTATGTGGAGTGGAAGCAGTGTTGGGGCAGTATGTGTTGTGGGAGCAGTGTTGGGGCAGTATGTGATGTGTGAGCAGTGTTGGAGCAGTGTGTGATGTGGGAGCAGTGTTGGAGGTGCATGTGGAGTCCGGGTACTATCTGGAGTGGGAGCAGTGTTGGGCAGTATGTGTTGTAGGAGCAGTGTAGGGGCAGTATGTGATGTGGGAACAGTGTTGGAGCGGTATGTGATGTGGGAGCAGTGTTGGAGCAGTATGTGGGGAAGTGAAGTAGGAGCAGTGTTGGGGCAGTATTTGATGTGGAAGCAGTGTTGGAGCAGTATGTGATGTGGGAGCAGTGTTGGAGTGGAATGTGGAGCAGTATTGGAGAGGCATGTGAAGTCATGGTAGTGTGTGGAGTTGGAGCAGTGTTGGGGCAGTATGTGCTGTGGGAGAAGTGTTGGGGCAGAATGTGGAGAGGAAGCAATGTTGGGGCAGTATGTGTTGGGGTAGTATTATTAGTGGGAGCAGTGTTGGGGCAGTATGTGGAGTGGGAGCAGTATTGTGGAAGTATGTGTTGCGGGAGCAGTGTTGGGGCAGTATGTGGAGTAGGAGAAGTGTTGAGGCAGTATGTGGAGTGGGAGCAATATTGCGGCAGTATGGGTTGTGGGAGCAGTATTGGAGTGGGAGAAGTATTGGGGCAGTATGTGGAGTGGGAGCAGTGTTGTATCAGTGTGTGAGGTCAGGGTAGTATGTGATGTGGGAGCAGTGTTGGGGCAGTATTGGAGTGGAAGCAATGTTGGTGCAGTATGTGATTTGGGAGCAGTGTTGGAGCGGTATGTGGTGTCAGGGTATTATGTGGAGTGGGAGCAGTGTAGGGGCAGTTTTGGAGTGGGAGGAGTATTGGGGCGGTTTTTGATGCGGGAGCAGTGTTGAAGCAGTATGTGTTGTGGGAGCAGTGTTGGGCAGTATGTGATGTGGGAGCAGTGTTGGGGCAGTATGTGATGTGGGAGCAGTGTTGGAGCAGTATGTGATGTGGGAACGTGTTGGAGTGGTATGTGATGTGGGAGGAGTGTTGGAGCAGTATGTGGTGTCAGGGTAGTAAGTGATGTGGGGCGGTATGTGTTGTGGGAGCAGTGTTGGGTCAGTATGTGTTGTGGGAGCAGTGTTGGGGCATATGTGATGTGGGAGAAGTGTTGGAGCAATATGTGCGGTCAGAGTAGTATGTGTAGTGGGAGCAGTGTTGGGGCAGTATGTGATGTGGGAGCAGTGTTAGGGCAGTATGTGATGTGGGAGCAGTGTTAGAGTGGTATGTGATGTGGGAGCAGTGTTGGAGCAGTATGTGGGGTCAGGGTAGTAAGTGAAGTGGGAGCAGTGTTGGGGCAGTATGTGATGTGTGAGCAGTATGTGATGTTGGAGCAGTGTGTAATATGGAGCAGTGTAGGAGTGGCATGTGGAGTCAGGGTAGTGGGAGCAGTGTTGGGGCAGTATGTGTTGTGGGTGCAGTGTTGGGGCAGTATGTGATGTGGGAGCAGTGTTGGAGCAGTATGTGGGGAAGTGAAGTGGGAGCAGTGTTGGGGCAGTATGCGATGTGGGAGCAGTATGTTATGTGGAAGCAGTGTTTGAGCAGTATGTGATGTGGGAGCAGTCTTGGAATTACATGTGGAGCAGTATTGGAGTGGCATGTGGAGTCATGGTAGTGTGTGGAGTGGGAGCAGTGTTGGGGCAGTATGTGCTGTTGGAGCAGTGTTGGGGCAGTATGTGGAGTGGGAGCAAAGTTGGGGCAGTATGTTTTGGGGTAGTATAAGGAGTGCGAGCACTGTTGGAGGGGTATGTGGAGTGAGAGCAATGTTGGGGAAGCATGTGTTTCGGGAGTAGTGATGGGGCAGTATGTGGAGTGGGAGCAGTGTTGGGGAAGTATGTGTTGCGGGAGCAGTGTTGGGTCAGTATGTGGAATGTGAGCAATGTTGGGGCAGTATGTGTTGTGGGAGCAGTATTGGAGTGGGAGGAGTATTGGGGTAGTATGTGATATTGGAGCAGTGTTGTATCAGTGTGTGGGATCAGGGTAGTATGTAATGTGGGAGCAGTGTTGGGGCAGTATTGGAGTGGGAGCAGTGTTGGGGCAGTATGTGATGTGGGAGCAGTGTTGGAGCGGTATGTGATGTCAGGGTAGTATGTAGAGTGGGAGCAGTGTTGGGGCAGTATGTGATGTGGGAGCAGTGTTGGAGCGGTATGTGGAGTCAGGGTAGTATGTGTAGTGGGAGCAGTGTTGGGGCAGAATGTTTTGTGGGATCAATGTTGGGGTAGTATTGGAGTGGGAGGAGAATTGGGGTGGTTTTTTATGTGGGAGAAGTATTGAAGCAGTATGTGTTGTGGGAGCAGTGTTGGACCAGAATTTGGAGTCAGGGTAGTATGTGGAGTGGGAGCAGTGTTGGGGCAGTATGTGTTGTGAGAGCAGTGTTGTGGCAGTTTGTGTTGTGGGAACAGTGTTGGGGCAGTATGTGTTGAGGGAGCAGTGTTCGGGTAGTATGTGTTGTGGGAGCAGTGTTGGAGCAATGTGTGCGGTCAGAGTAGTATGTGGAGTGGGACCAGTGTTGGGGCAGTATGTGATATGGGAGCAGTGTTGGGGCAGTATGTGATGTGGGAGCAGTGTTGGAGCAGTATCTCATGTGGGAACAGTGTTGGAGCAGTATGTGATGTGGGAGCAGTGTTGGAGCGGTATGTGGTGTCAGGGTAGTAAGTGGAGTGGGAACAGTGTAGGGGCAGTTTTGGAGTGGGAGGAGCATTGGGGCGGTTTTTGATGTGGGAGCAGTGTTGAAGCAGTGTGTGTTGTGGGAGCAGTGTTGGAGCAGTATGTGGGGTCAGGGTAGTAAGTGAAGTGGGAGCAGTGTTGGGGCAGTATGTGATGTGTGAGCAGTATGTGATGTTGGAGCAGTGTGTAATATGGAGCAGTGTAGGAGTGGCATGTGGAGTCAGGGTAGTGGGAGCAGTGTTGGGGCAGTATGTGTTGTGGGTGCAGTGTTGGGGCAGTATGTGATGTGGGAGCAGTGTTGGAGCAGTATGTGGGGAAGTGAAGTGGGAGCAGTGTTGGGGCAGTATGCGATGTGGGAGCAGTATGTTATGTGGAAGCAGTGTTTGAGCAGTATGTGATGTGGGAGCAGTCTTGGAATTACATGTGGAGCAGTATTGGAGTGGCATGTGGAGTCATGGTAGTGTGTGGAGTGGGAGCAGTGTTGGGGCAGTATGTGCTGTTGGAGCAGTGTTGGGGCAGTATGTGGAGTGGGAGCAAAGTTGGGGCAGTATGTTTTGGGGTAGTATAAGGAGTGCGAGCACTGTTGGAGGGGTATGTGGAGTGAGAGCAATGTTGGGGAAGCATGTGTTTCGGGAGTAGTGATGGGGCAGTATGTGGAGTGGGAGCAGTGTTGGGGAAGTATGTGTTGCGGGAGCAGTGTTGGGTCAGTATGTGGAATGTGAGCAATGTTGGGGCAGTATGTGTTGTGGGAGCAGTATTGGAGTGGGAGGAGTATTGGGGTAGTATGTGATATTGGAGCAGTGTTGTATCAGTGTGTGGGATCAGGGTAGTATGTAATGTGGGAGCAGTGTTGGGGCAGTATTGGAGTGGGAGCAGTGTTGGGGCAGTATGTGATGTGGGAGCAGTGTTGGAGCGGTATGTGATGTCAGGGTAGTATGTAGAGTGGGAGCAGTGTTGGGGCAGTATGTGATGTGGGAGCAGTGTTGGAGCGGTATGTGGAGTCAGGGTAGTATGTGTAGTGGGAGCAGTGTTGGGGCAGAATGTTTTGTGGGATCAATGTTGGGGTAGTATTGGAGTGGGAGGAGAATTGGGGTGGTTTTTTATGTGGGAGAAGTATTGAAGCAGTATGTGTTGTGGGAGCAGTGTTGGACCAGAATTTGGAGTCAGGGTAGTATGTGGAGTGGGAGCAGTGTTGGGGCAGTATGTGTTGTGAGAGCAGTGTTGTGGCAGTTTGTGTTGTGGGAACAGTGTTGGGGCAGTATGTGTTGAGGGAGCAGTGTTCGGGTAGTATGTGTTGTGGGAGCAGTGTTGGAGCAATGTGTGCGGTCAGAGTAGTATGTGGAGTGGGACCAGTGTTGGGGCAGTATGTGATATGGGAGCAGTGTTGGGGCAGTATGTGATGTGGGAGCAGTGTTGGAGCAGTATCTCATGTGGGAACAGTGTTGGAGCAGTATGTGATGTGGGAGCAGTGTTGGAGCGGTATGTGGTGTCAGGGTAGTAAGTGGAGTGGGAACAGTGTAGGGGCAGTTTTGGAGTGGGAGGAGCATTGGGGCGGTTTTTGATGTGGGAGCAGTGTTGAAGCAGTGTGTGTTGTGGGAGCAGTGTTGGGGCAGTATATTTTGTGAGAGCACTGTTGGGGCAGCATGTGTTGTGGGTGCAGTGCTGGAGCAATATGTGCGGACAGAGAAGTATGTGGAGTGGGAGCAGTGTTAGGGCAGTATGTGATGTGGGAGCAGTGTTGGGGTAGTATGTAATGTGGGAGCAGTGTTGGAGCAGTATGTGATGTGGGAACATGTTGGAGCGGTATGTGATGTGGGAGCAGTGTTGGAGCAGTATGTGGGGTCAGGGTAGTAAATGAAGTGGGAGCAGTGTTGGGGCAGTATGGGATATGTGAGAATTATATGTTTGAGCAGTGTTGGAGCAGTATGTGGGGTCAGGGTTGTAAGTGAAGTGGGAGCAGTGTTGGGGAAGTTTGTGATATGTGAGCAGTGTGTGATGTGGGAGCAGTGTTGGAGTGGCATGTGGAGCAGTGTAGGAGTGGCATGTGGAGTCCAGGTACTATGTGGAGTGGGAGCAGTATTGGGGCAGTATGTGATGTGGGAGCAGTGTTGGAGCAGTATGTGATGTGGGAACATGTTGGAGCGGTATGTGATGTGGGAGCAGTGTTTGAGCAGTAGGTGGGGTCAGGGTAGTGGGTGTTGGGGCAGTAAGTGATATGTGAGCAGTATGTGATGTGGGAGGAGTGCTGGAGCAGTATGTGGGGTCAGGGTAGTAAGTGATGTGGGGCAGTGTGTGTTGTGGGAGCAGTGTTGGGTCAGTATGTGTTGTGGGAGCAGTGTTGGGGCATATGTGATGTGGGAGAAGTGATGGAGCAATATGTGCGGTCAGAGTAGTATGTTGAGTGGGAGCAGTGTTGGGGCAGTTTGTGATGTGTGAGCAGTATGTGATGTTGGAGCAGTGTGTAATATGGAGCAGTGTAGGAGTGGCATGTGGAGTCAGGGTAGTGGGAGCAGTGTTGGGGCAGTATGTGTTGTGGGAGCAGTGTTGGGGCAGTATGTGATGTGGGAGCAGTGTTGGAGCAGTATGTGGGGAAGTGAAGTGGGAGCAGTGGTGGGGCAGTATGTGATGTGGGAGCAGTATGTGATGTGGAAGCAGTGTTGGAGCAATATGTGATGTGGGAGCAGTGTTGGAGTGGCATGTGGAGCAGTATTGGAGTGGCATGTGGAGTCATGGTAGTGTGTGGAGTGGGAACAGTCTTGGGGCAGTATGTGCTGTGGGAGCAGTGTTGGGGCAGTATGTGGAGTGGGAGCAATGTTGGGGCAGTATGTGTTGGGGTAGTATAAGGAGTGCGAGCACCGTTGGAGGGGTATGTGGAGTGAGAGCAATGTAGGGGAAGTTTGTGTTTTGGGAGTAGTGATGGGGCAGTATGTGGAGTGGGAGCAGTGTTGGGGAAGTATGTGTTGCTGGAACAGTGTTGGGGCAATATGTGGAGTGGGAGCAGTGCTGGGTCAGTATGTGGAGTGTGAGCAATGTTGGGGCAGTATGTGTTGTGGGAGCAGTATTGGAGTGGGAGGAGTATTGAGGTAGTATGTGATATGGGAGCAGTGTTGGAGCAGTATGTTGGGTCAGAATAGTATGTGAAGCGGGAGCAGTGTTGTATCAGTGTGTAGGGTCAGGGTAGTATGTAATGTGGGAGCAGTGTTGGGGCAGTATTGGAGTGGGAGCAGTGTTGGGGCAGTATGTGATGTGGGAGCAGTGGTGGAGCGATATGTGAAATCAGGGTAGTATGTAGAGTGGGAGCAGTGTTGGGGCAGTATGTGAAGTGGGAACAGTATTGGACCAGCATTTGGAGTCAGGGTAGTATGTGGAGTGGGAGCAGTGTTGGGGCAGTATGTGTTGTGAGAGCAGTGTTGGGGCAGTATGTGTTGTGGGAGCAGTGTTGGTTCAGTATGTGTTGTGGAAGCAGTATTGGGGTAGTATTTGTTGTGGGAGCAGTGTTGGAGCAATATGTGCGGTCAGAGTAGTATGTGGAGTGGGACCAGTTTAGGGGCAGTATGTGATATGGGAGCAGTGTTGGGGCAGTATGTGATGTGGGAGCAGTGTTGCTGCAGTATCTGATGTGGGAAGAGTGTTGGAGCTGTATGTAATGTGGGAGCAGTGTTGGAGCAGTATGTAGGGTCAGGGTAGTAAGTGAAGTGGGAGCAGTGTTGGGGCAGTATGTGATATTTGAGCAGTATGTGATGTGGGTGCAGTGTTGGAGCAGTATGTGATGTGGGAGCAGTGTTGGAGCAGTGTGTGATGTGGGAGCAGTGTTGGAGTGGCATGTGGAGTCCTGGTACTATGTGGAGTGGGAGCAGTGTTGGGGCAGTATGTGTTGTAGGAGCAGTGTAGGGGCAGTATGTGATGTGGGAACAGTGTTGGAGCGGTATGTGATGTGGGAGCAGTGTTGGAGCAATATGTGGGGAAGTGAAGTGGGAGTAGTGTTGGGGCAGTATGTGATGTGGGAGCAGTATGTGATGTGGAAGCAGTGTTGGAGCAGTATGTGATGTGGGAGCAGTGTTAGAGTGGAATGTGGAGCAGTATTGGAGTGGCATGTGAAGTCACGGTAGTGTTTGGACTGGGAGCAGTGTTGGGGCAGTATGTGCTGTGGGAGCAGTGTTGGGGCAGTATGAGGAGTGGGAGCAATGTTGGGGCAGTATGTGCTGCGGGAGCAGTGTTGGGGCAGTATGTGGAGTTGCAGAAGTGTTGGGGCAGTATGCGGAGTGGGAGCAATGTTGGGGCAGTATGTGTTGTGGGAGCATTATTGGTGTGGGAGGAGTATTGGGGCAGTATGTGATATGGGAACAGTGTTGGAGCAGTATGTTGGGTCAGTTTAGTATGTGCAGTGGGAGCAGTGTTGGATCAGTGTGTGGGGTGAGGGTAGTATGTGATTTGGGAGCAGTGTTGGGGCAGTATTGGAGTGGGAGCAGTGTTGGGGTAGTATGTGATGTGGCAGCAGTTTTTTAGAGCGGTATGTGGTGTCAGGGTAGTATGTGGAGTGGGAGCAGTGTTGGGGCAGTTTTGGAGTGGGAGGAGTATTGGGGCGGATTTTGATGCGTGAGCAGTGTTGAAGCAGTATGTGTTGTGGGAGCAGTGTTGGGGCAGTATGTGTTGTGAGAGCACTGTTGGGGCAGTGTGTGTTGTGGGAGCAGTGTTGGAGCAATATGTGGGGTCAGAGTAGTATGTGGAGTGGGAGCAGTGTTGGGGCAGTATGTGATGTGGGAGCAGTGTTGGGGCAGTATGTGATGGGGGAGCAGTGTTGGAGCAGTATGTGATGTGGGAACAGTGTTGGAGCGGTATGTGATGTGGGAGCAGTGTTGAAGCAGTATGTGGGGTCATGGTAGTAAGTGAAGTGGGAGCAGTGTTGGGGCAGTATGTGATGTGTGAGCAGTATGTGATGTTGGAGCAGTGTGTAATTTGGAGCAGTGTAGAAGTGGCATGTGGAGTCAGGGTAGTGTGAGCAGCTTTTGGGTCAGTATGTGTTGTAGGAGCAGTGTTGGGGCAGTATGTGATGATGGAGCAGTATGTGAAGTGGAAGCAGTGTTGGAGCAGTATGTGATGTGGGAGCAGTGTTGTCGTGGCATGTGGAGCAGTTTTGGAGTGGTATGTGGAGTCATGGTAGTGTGTGGAGTGGGAGCAGTGTTGGGGCAGTATGTGGAGTGGGAGCAATGTTGGGGCAGTATGTGTTGGGGTAGTATAGGGAGTGGGAGCTCTGTTGGAGGGGTATGTGGAGTGAGAACAATGTTGGGGATGTATGTGTTTGGGGAGTAGTGATGGGGCAGTATGTGGAGTGGGAGCAGTGTTGGGGAAGTATGTGTTGTGGGAGCAGTGTTGGGGCAGTATGTGGAGTGGGAGCTGTGTTGGGGCAGTATGTGGAGTGGGAGCAATGTTGGGGCAGTATGTGTTTTGGGAGCAGTATTGGAGTGGGAGATGTATTGGGGTAGTATGTGATATGGGAGCAGTGTTGGAGCAGTATGTTGGGTCAGGATAGTATGTGAAGCGGGAGCAGTGTTGGATCAGTGTGTGGGTCAGGGTAGTATGTGATGTGGGAGCAGTGTTGGGGCAGTATTGGAGTGGGAGCAGTGTTGGAGCGGTATGTGGAGTTAGGGAAGTAGGTGGAGTGGGAGCATTGTTGGGGCAGAATGTTTTGTGGGATCAATGTTGGGCAGTATTGGAGTGGGAGGAGTATTGGGGAGGTTTTTGATGTTGGAGCAGTGGTGAAGCAGTATGTGTTGTGGGAGCAATGTTGGGGCAGTATGTGTTGTGGGAGCAGTGTTGGGGCAGCATGTGTTGTGGGAGCAGTGTTGGGGTAGTATGTGTTGTGGGAGCAGTGTTGGAGCAATATATGTGGTCAGAATGGTATGTGGAGTGGGAGCAGTGTTAGGGCAGTATGTGATATGTGAGCAGTATGTGATGTGGGAGCAGTGTTGGAGCAGTATATGGGGTCAGGTTAGTAAGTGAAGTGGGAGCAGTGTTGGGCCAGTATGTGATATGTGAGCAGTATGTGATGTGGGAGCAGTGTTGGAGCAGTGTGTGATGTGGGAGCAGTGTTGGAGTGGATGTGGAGTCCGGGTACTATGTGGAGTGGGAGCAGTGTTGTGGCAGTATGTGTTGTAGGAGCAGTGTTGGAGCAATATGTGTGGTCAGAATGGTATGTGGAGTGGGAGCAGTGTTAGAGCAGTATGTGATATGTGAGCAGTATGTGATGTGGGAGCAGTGTTGGAGCAGTATGTGGGGTCAGGGTATTAAGTGAAGTGGGAGCAGTGTTTGGGCAGTATTTGATATGTGATCAGTATGTGATGTGGGAGCAGTGTTGGAGCAGTTTGTGGGGTCTGGGTAGTAAGTGAAGTGGGGCAGTATGTGTTGTGGGAGCAGTGTTGGCTCAGTATGTGTTGTGGGAGCAGTGTTGGGGCATATGTGATGTGGGAGCAGTGTTGGAGCAATATGTGCGGTCAGACTAGTATGTGGAGTGGGAGCAGTGTTGGGGCAGTATGTGATATGGGAGCAGTGTTGGGGCGGTATGTGATGTGCGAGCAGTGTTGGAGCAGTATGTGATGTGGGAAGAGTGTTGGAGCGGTATGTGATGTGGGAGCAGTGTTGGAGCAGTATGTGGGGTCAGGGTAATAAGTGAAGTGGGAGCAGTGTTGGGGCAGTATGTGATGTGTGAGCAGTATGAGAAGTTGGAGCAGTGTGTAATATGGAGCAGTGTAGGAGTGGCATGTGGAGTTAGGGTAGTGGGAGCAGTGTTGGGGCAGTATGTGTTGTGGGAGCAGTGTTGGGGCAGTATGTGTTATGGGAGAAGTGTTGGGGCAGTATGTGTTGTGTGTAGCAGTGTTGGGGCAGTAATTGTCGTGGGAGCAGTGTTGGAGCAGTATGTGATGTGGGAGCAGTGTTGGGGCAGTATGTGATGTGGGAACAGTGTTGGGGTAGTATGTGATGTGGGAGCAGTGTTGGGGCAGTATGTGATGTGCGAGCAGTGTTGGAGCAGTATGTCATGTGGGAACATGTTGGAGCGGTATGTGATGTGGGAGCAGTGTTGGAGCAGTATGTGGGGATAGGGTAGTCAGTGAAGTGGGAGCTTGTTGGGGCAGTATGTGCTGTGTGAGAAGTTTGTGATGTGGGAGCAGTGTGTAATGTGGAGCAGTGTAGGAGTGGCATGTGGAGTCAGGGTAGTGGGAGCAGTGTTGGGGCAGTATGTGGAGTAGGAGCAGTGTAGTGGAAGTATGTGATGTGGGAACGTGTTGGAGCGGTATGTGATGTGGGAGCAGTGTTACAGGAGCAGTATGTGGGGTCAGGGTAGTAAGTGAAGTGGGAGCAGTGTTGGGGCAGTAAGGGATATGTGAGCAGTATGTGATGTTTGAGCCGTGTTGGAGCAGTATGTGTGGTCATTGTTGAAAGTGAAGTGGGAGCAGTGTTGGGGCAGTATGTGATATGTGAGCAGTGTGTGATGTGGGAGCAGTGTTGGAGTGGCATGTGGGAGCAGTGTAGGAGTGGCATGTGGAGTCCAGGTACTATGTGGAATGGGAGCAGTGTTGGGGCAGTCTGTGATGTGGGAGCAGTGTTGGAGCAGTATGTGATGTGGTAACGTGTTGGAGCAGTATGTGATGTGGGAGCAGTGTTGGAGCAGTATGTGGGTTCAGGGTAGTAAGTGAAGTGGGAGCAGTGTTGGGGCAGTATGTGTTGTGGGAGCAGTGCTGGAGCAGAATGTGGGGTCAGGGTAGTAAGTCAAGTGGGGCAGTATTTGTAGTGGGAGCAGTGTTGGCTCAGTATGTGATGTGGGAGCAGTGTTGGAGCAGTATGTAGGGTCAGGGTAGTAAGTGAAGTGGGAGCAGTGTTGGGGCAGTATGGGATATGTGAGCAGTATGTGATGTTTGAGCCGTGTTGGAGCAGTATGTGTGCTCAGGGTTGTAAGTGAAGTGGGAGCAGTGTTGGGGCAGTATGTGATATGTGAGCAGTGTGTGATGTGGGAGCAGTGTTGGAGTGGCATGTGGAGCAGTGTAGGAGTGGCATGTGGAGTCCAGGTACTATGTGGAGTGGGAGTAGTGTTGGGGAAGTCTGTGATGTGGGAGCAGTGTTGGAGCAGTATGTGATGTGGTATCGTGTTGGAGCAGTATGTTATGTGGGAGCAGTGTTGGAGCAATATGTGCGGTCAGAGTAGTATGTGGAGTGGGAGCAGTGTTGGGGCAGTATGTGATGTGGGAACATTGTTGGGGCAGTATGTGATGTGGGAGCAGTGTTGGAGCAGTATGTGATGTGTGAACAGTGTTGGAGTGGTATGTGATGTGGGAGCAGTGTTGGAGCAGTAAGTGATGTGTGAGCAGTATGTGAAGTTGGAGCAGTGTGTAATTTGGAGCAGTGTAGGAGTGGCATGTGAAGTCAGGGTAGTGGGAGCAGTGTTGGGGCAGTATGTGTTCTGGGAGCTGTTTTGAGGCAGTATGTGTTGAGGGAGCAGTGTTGGGGCAGTATGTGTTGTGGGAGCAGTGTTGGAGCAGTATGTGATGTGGGAGCAGTGTTGGGGCAGTATGTGATATGGGAGCAGTATTGGGGCAGTATGTGATGTGGGAGCAGTGTTGGAGTGGTATGTGATGTGGGAGCAGTGTTGGAGCAGTATGTGGGGTCAGGGTAGAAAGTGAAGTGGGAGCAGTGTTGGGGCAGTATGTGATGTGTGAGCAGTATGTGATGTTGGAGCAGTGTGTAATATGGAGCAGTGTAGGAGTGGCATGTGGAGTCAGGGTATGGTGAGCAGTGTTGGGGCAGTATGTGTTGTGGGAGCAGTGTTGGGCAGTATGTGATGTGGGAGCAGTGTTGGAGCAGTAAGTGGGGTCAGGGTGGTAAGAGAAGTGAGAGCAGGGTTGGGGCAGTATGTGATGTGTGAGCAGTATGAGAAGTTGGAGCAGTGTGTAATATGGAGCAGAGTAGGAGTGGTATGTGGAGTTAGGGTAGTGGGAGCAGTGTTGGGGCAGTATGAGTTCTGGGAGCAGTGTTGGGGCAGTATGTGTTATGGGAGAAGTGTTTGGGCAGTATGTGTTGTGTGTAGCAGTGTTGGGGCAGTATGTGTTGTGGGAGCAGTGTTGGAGCAGTATGTGGAGTAGGAGCAGTGTAGTGGAAGTATGTGATGTGGGAACGTGTTGGAGCGGTATGTGATGTGGGAGCAGTGTTGGAGCAGTAAGTGGGGTCAGGGTGGTAAGTGAAGTGAGAGCAGAGTTGGGGCAGTATGTGATGTGTGAGCAGTATGAGAAGTTGGAGCAGTGTGTAATATGGAGCAGAGTAGGAGTGGTATGTGGAGTTAGGGTAGTGGGAGCAGTGTTGGGGCAGTATGAGTTCTGGGAGCAGTGTTGGGGCAGTATGTGTTATGGGAGAAGTGTTGGGGCAGTATGTGTTGTGTGTAGCAGTGTTGGGGCAGTATGTGTTGTGGGAGCAGTGTTGGAGCAGTATGTGATGTGGGAGCAGTGTTGGGGCAGTATGTGATGTGGGAACAGTGTTGGGGCAGTATGTGATGTGGGAGCAGTGTTGGGGCAGTATGTGATGTGCGAGCAGTGTTGGAGCAGTATGTCATGTGGGAACGTATTGGAGCGGTATGTGATGTGGGAGCAGTGTTGGAGCAGTATGTGGGGATAGGGTAGTAAGTGAAGTGGGAGCTTGTTGGGGCAGTATGTGCTGTGTGAGAAGTTTGTGATGTGGGAGCAGTGTGTAATGTGGAGCAGTGTAGGAGTGGCATGTGGAATCAGGGTAGTGGGAGCAGTGTTGGGGCAGTATGTGGAGTAGGAGCAGTGTAGTGGAAGTATGTGATGTCGGAATGTGTTGGAGCGGTATGTGATGTGGGAGCAGTGTTACAGGAGCAGTATGTGGGGTCAGGGTAGTAAGTGAAGTGGGAGCAGTGTTGGGGCAGTAAGGGATATGTGAGCAGTATGTGAAGTTTGAGCCGTGTTGGAGCAGTATGTGTGGTCAGGGTTGTAAGTGAAGTGGGAGCAGTGTTGGGGCAGTATGTGATATGTGAGCAGTGTGTGATGTGGGAGCAGTGTTGGAGTGGCATGTGGAGCAGTGTAGGAGTGGCATGTGGAGTCCAGGTACTATGTGGAGTGGGAGCAGTGTTGGGGCAGTCTGTGATGTGGGAGCAGTGTTGGAGCAGTATGTGATGTGGTAACGTGTTGCAGCAGTATGTGATGTGGGAGCAGTGTTGGAGCAGTATGTGTTGTGGGAGCAGTGTTGGGGCAGCATGTGTTGTGGGAGCAGTGTTGGGGTAGTATGTGTTGTGGGAGCAGTGTTGGAGCAATATGTGTGGTCAGAATGGTATGTGGAGTGGGAGCAGTGTTAGGGCAGTATGTGATATGTGAGCAGTATGTGATGTGGGAGCAGTGTTGGAGCAGTATATGGGGTCAGGTTAGTAAGTGAAGTGGGAGCAGTGTTGGGCCAGTATGTGATATGTGAGCAGTATGAGATGTGGGAGCAGTGTTGGAGCAGTGTGTGATGTGGGAGCAGTGTTGGAGTGGCATGTGGAGTCCGGGTACTATGTGGAGTGGGAGCAGTGTTGTGGCAGTATGTGTTGTAGGAGTAGTGTTGGAGCAGTATGTGGGGTCAGGGTATTAAGTGAAGTGGGAGCAGTGTTGGGGCAGTATGTGATGTGTGAGCAGTATGAGAAGTTGGAGCAGTGTGTAATATGGAGCAGTGTAGGAGTGGCATGTGGAGTTAGGGTAGTGGGAGCAGTGTTGGGGCAGTATGTGTTGTGGGAGCAGTATGAGAAGTTGGAGCAGTGTGTAATATGGAGCAGTGTTGGAGTGGCATGTGGAGTTAGGGTAGTGGGAGCAGTGTTGGGGCAGTATGTGTTGTGGGAGCAGTGTTGGGGAAGTATGTGTTATGGGAGAAGTGTTGGGGCAGTATGTGTTGTGTGTAGCAGTGTTGGGGCAGTATGTGTTGTGGGAGCAGTGTTGGAGCAGTATGTGATGTGGGAGCAGTGTTGGGGCAGTATGTGATGTGGGAACAGTGTTGGGGCAGTATGTGATGTGGGAGCAGTGTTGGGGCAGTATGTGATGTGCGAGCAGTGTTGGAGCAGTATGTCATGTGGGAACGTGTTGGAGCGGTATGTGATGTGGGAGCAGTGTTGGAGCAGTATGTGGGGTTAGGGTAGTAAGTGAAGAGGGAGCTTGTTGGGGCAGTATGTGCTGTGTGAGAAGTTTGTGATGTGGGAGCAGTGTGTAATGTGGAGCAGTGTAGGAATGGCATGTGGAGTCAGGGTAGTGGGAGCAGTGTTGGGGCAGTATGTGGAGTAGGAGCAGTGTAGTGGAAGTATGTGATGTGGGAACGTGTTGGAGCGGTATGTGATGTGGGAGCAGTGTTACAGGAGCAGTATGTGGGGTCAGGGTAGTAAGTGAAGTGGGAGCAGTGTTGGGACAGTAAGGGATATGTGAGCAATATGTGATGTTTGAGCCGTGTTGGAGCAGTATGTGTGGTCAGGGTTGTAAGTGAAGTGGGAGCAGTGTTGGGACAGTATGTGATATGTGAGCAGTGTGTGACGTGGGAGCAGTGTTGGAGTGGCATGTGGAGCAGTGTAGGAGTGGCATGTGGAGTCCAGGTACTATGTGGAATGGGAGCAGTGTTGGGGCAGTCTGTGATGTGGGAGCAGTGCTGGAGCAGTATGTGATGTGGTAACGTGTTGGAGCAGTATGTGATGTGGGAGCAGTGTTGGAGCAGTATGTGGGGTCAGGGTAGTAAGTGAAGTGGGAGCAGTGTTGGGGCAGTATGTGTTGTGGGAGCAGTGCTGGAGCAGAATGTGGGGTCAGGGTAGTAAGTCAAGTGGGGCAGTATTTGTAGTGGGAGCAATGCTGGCTCAGTATGTGATGTGGGAGCAGTGTTGGAGCAGTATGTAGGGTCAGGGTAGTAAGTGAAGTGGGAGCAGTGTTGGGGCAGTATGGGATATGTGAGCAGTATGTGATGTTTGAGCCGTGTTGGAGCAGTATGTGTGCTCAGGGTTGTAAGTGAAGTGGGAGCAGTGTTGGGGCAGTATGTGATATGTGAGCAGTGTGTGATGTGGGAGCAGTGTTGGAGTGGCATGTGGAGTCCAGGTACTATGTGGAGTGGGGGTAGTGTTGGGGAAGTCTGTGATGTGGGAGCAGTGTTGGAGCAGTATGTGATGTGGTAACGTGTTGGAGCAGTATGTTATGTGGGAGCAGTGTTGGAGCAATATGTGCGGTCAGAGTAGTATGTGGAGTGGGAGCAGTGTTGGGGCAGTATGTGATGTGGGAACATTGTTGGGGCAGTATGTGATGTGGGAGCAGTGTTGGAGCAGTATGTGATGTGTGAACAGTGTTGGAGTGGTATGTGATGTGGGAGCAGTGTTGGAGCAGTAAGTGATGTGTGAGCAGTATGTGAAGTTGGAGCAGTGTGTAATTTGGAGCAGTGTAGGAGTGGCATGTGGAGTCAGGGTAGTGGGAGCAGTGTTGGGGCAGTATGTGTTGTGGGAGCTGTTTTGAGGCAGTATGTGTTGAGGGAGCAGTGTTGGGGCAGTATGTGTTGTGGGAGCAGTGTTGGAGCAGTATGTGATGTGGGAGCAGTGTTGGGGCAGTATGTGATGTGGGAGCAGTATTGGGGCAGTATGTGATGTGGGAGCAGTGTTGGAGTGGTATGTGATGTGGGAGCAGTGTTGGAGCAGTATGTGGGGTCAGGGTAGAAAGTGAAGTGGGAGCAGTGTTGGGGCAGTATGTGATGTGTGAGCAGTATGTGATGTTGGAGCAGTGTGTAATATGGAGCAGTGTAGGAGTGGCATGTGGAGTCAGGGTAGTGTGAGCAGTGTTGGGGCAGTATGTGTTGTGGGAGCAGTGTTGGGCAGTATGTGATGTGGGAGCAGTGTTGGAGCAGTAAGTGGGGTCAGGGTGGTAAGTGAAGTGGGAGCAGGGTTGGGGCAGTATGTGATGTGTGAGCAGTATGAGAAGTTGGAGCAGTGTGTAATATGGAGCAGAGTAGGAGTGGTATGTGGAGTTAGGGTAGTGGGAGCAGTGTTGGGGCAGTATGAGTTCTGGGAGCAGTGTTGGGGCAGTATGTGTTATGGGAGAAGTGTTGGGGCAGTATGTGTTGTGTGTAGCAGTGTTGGGGCAGTATGTGTTGTGGGAGCAGTGTTGGAGCAGTATGTGATGTGGGAGCAGTGTTGGGGCAGTATGTGATGTGGGAACAGTGTTGGGGCAGTATGTGATGTGGGAGCAGTGTTGGGGCAGTATGTGATGTGCGAGCAGTGTTGGAGCAGTATGTCATGTGGGAACGTGTTGGAGCGGTATGTGATGTGGGAGCAGTGTTGGAGCAGTATGTGGGGATAGGGTAGTAAGTGAAGTGGGAGCTTGTTGGGGCAGTATGTGCTGTGTGAGAAGTTTGTGATGTGGGAGCAGTGTGTAATGTGGAGCAGTGTAGGAGTGGCATGTGGAGTCAGGGTAGTGGGAGCAGTGTTGGGGCAGTATGTGGAGTAGGAATAGTGTAGTGGAAGTATGTGATGTGGGAACGTGTTGGAGCGGTATGTGATGTGGGAGCAGTGTTACAGGAGCAGTATGTGGGGTCAGGGTAGTAAGTGAAGTGGGAGCAGTGTTGGGGCAGTAAGGGATATGTGAGCAGTATGTGAAGTTTGAGCCGTGTTGGAGCAGTATGTGTGGTCAGGGTTGTAAGTGAAGTGGGAGCAGTGTTGGGGCAGTATGTGATATGTGAGCAGTGTGTGATGTGGGAGCAGTGTTGGAGTGGCATGTGGAGCAGTGTAGGAGTGGCATGTGGAGTCCAGGTACTATGTGGAGTGGGAGCAGTGTTGGGGCAGTCTGTGATGTGGGAGCAGTGTTGGAGCAGTATGTGATGTGGTAACGTGTTGGAGCAGTATGTAATGTGGGAGCAGTTTTGGAGCAGTATGTGTTGTGGGAGCAGTGTTGGGGCAGCATGTGTTGTGGGAGCAGTGTTGGGGTAGTATGTGTTGTGGGAGCAGTGTTGGAGCAATATGTGTGGTCAGAATGGTATGTGGAGTGGGAGCAGTGTTAGGGCAGTATGTGATATGTGAGCAGTATGTGATGTGGGAGCAGTGTTGGAGCAGTATATGGGGTCAGGTTAGTAAGTGAAGTGGGAGCAGTGTTGGGCCAGTATGTGATATGTGAGCAGTATGAGATGTGGGAGCAGTGTTGGAGCAGTGTGTGATGTGGGAGCAGTGTTGGAGTGGCATGTGGAGTCCGGGTACTATGTGGAGTGGGAGCAGTGTTGTGGCAGTATGTGTTGTAGGAGCAGTGTTGGAGCAGTATGTGGGGTCAGGGTATTAAGAGAAGTGGGAGCAGTGTTGGGGCAGTATGTGATGTGTGAGCAGTATGAGAAGTTGGAGCAGTGTGTAATATAAAGCAGTGTAGGAGTGGCATGTGGAGTTAGGGTAGTGGGAGCAGTGTTGGGGCAGTATGTGTTGTGGGAGCAGTATGAGAAGTTGGAGCAGTGTGTAATATGGAGCAGTGTTGGAGTGGCATGTGGAGTTAGGGTAGTGGGAGCAGTGTTGGGGCAGTATGTGTTGTGGGAGCAGTGTTGGGGCAGTATGTGTTATGGGAGAAGTGTTGGGGCAGTATGTGTTGTGTGTAGCAGTGTTGGGGCAGTATGTGTTGTGGGAGCAGTGTTGGAGCAGTATGTGATGTGGGAGCAGTGTTGGGGCAGTATGTGATGTGGGAACAGTGTTGGGGCAGTATGTGATGTGGGAGCAGTGTTGGGGCAGTATGTGATGTGCGAGCAGTGTTGGAGCAGTATGTCATGTGGGAACGTGTTGGATCGGTATGTGATGTGGGAGCAGTGTTGGAGCAGTATGTGGGGATAGGGTAGTAAGTGAAGAGGGAGCTTGTTGGGGCAGTATGTGCTGTGTGAGAAGTTTGTGATGTGGGAGCAGTGTGCAATGTGGAGCAGTGTAGGAGTGGCATGTGGAGTCAGGGTAGTGGGAGCAGTGTTGGAGCAGTATGTGGAGTAGGAGCAGTGTAGTGGAAGTATGTGATGTGGGAACATGTTGGAGCGGTATGTGATGTGGGAGCAGTGTTACAGGAGCAGTATGTGGGGTCAGGGTAGTAAGTGAAGTGGGAGCAGTGTTGGGGCAGTAAGGGATATGTGAGCAGTATGTGATGTTTGAGCCGTGTTGGAGCAGTATGTGTGGTCAGGGTTGTAAGTGAAGTGGGAGCAGTGTTGGGGCAGTATGTGATATGTGAGCAGTGTGTGATGTGGGAGCAGTGTTGGAGTGGCATGTGGAGCAGTGTAGGAGTGGCATGTGGAGTCCAGGTACTATGTGGAGTGGGAGCAGTGTTGGGGCAGTCTGTGATGTGGGAGCAGTGTTGGAGCAGTATGTGATGTGGTAACGTGTTGGAGCAGTATGTGATGTGAGAGCAGTGTTGGAGCAGTATGTGTTGTGGGAGCAGTGTTGGGGCAGCATGTGTTGTGGGAGCAGTGTTGGGGTAGTATGTGTTGTGGGAGCAGTGTTGGAGCAATATGTGTGGTCAGAATGGTATGTGGAGTGGGAGCAGTGTTAGGGCAGTATGTGATATGTGAGCAGTATGTGATGTGGGAGCAGTGTTGGAGCAGTATATGGGGTCAGGTTAGTAAGTGAAGTGGGAGCAGTGTTGGGCCAGTATGTGATATGTGAGCAGTATGTGATGTGGGAGCAGTGTTGGAGCAGTGTGTGATGTGGGAGCAGTGTTGGAGTGGCATGTGGAGTCCGGGTACTATGTGGAGTGGGAGCAGTGTTGTGGCAGTATGTGTTGTAGGAGCAGTGTTGGAGCAGTATGTGGGGTCAGGGTATTAAGTGAAGTGGGAGCAGTGTTGGGGCAGTATTTGATATGTGATCAGAATGTGATGTGGGAGCAGTGTTGGAGCAGTATGTTGGGTCTGGGTAGTAAGTGAAGTGGGGCAGTATGTGCTGTGGGAGCAGTGTTGGCTCAGTATGTGTTGTGGGAGCAGTGTTGGGGCATATGTGATGTGGGAGCAGTGTTGGAGCAATATGTGCAGTCAGACTAGTATGTGGAGTGGGAGCAGTGTTGGGGCAGTATGTGATATGGGAGCAGTGTTGGGGCGGTATGTGATGTGCGAGCAGTGTTGGAGCAGTATGTGATGTGGGAAGAGTGTTGGAGCGGTATGTGATGTGGGAGCAGTGTTGGAGCAGTATGTGGGGTCAGGGTAATAAGTGAAGTGGGAGCAGTGTTGGGGCAGTATGTGATGTGTGTGCAGTATGAGAAGTTGGAGCAGTGTGTAATATGGAGCAGTGTAGGAGTGGCATGTGGAGTTAGGGTTGTGGGAGCAGTGTTGGGGCAGTATGTGTTGTGGGAGCAGTGTTGGGGCAGTATGTGTTATGGGAGAAGTGTTGGGGCAGTATGTGTTGTGTGTAGCAGTGTTGGGGCAGTATGTGTTGTGGGAGCAGTGTTGGAGCAGTATGTGACGTGGGAGCAGTGTTGGGGCAGTATGTGATGTGGGAACAGTGTTGGGGCAGTATGTGATGTGGGAGCAGTGTTGGGGCAGTATGTGATGTGCGAGCAGTGTTGGAGCAGTATGTCATGTGGGAACGTGTTGGAGCGGTATGTGATGTGGGAGCAGTGTTGGAGCAGTATGTGGGGATAGGGTAGTAAGTGAAGTGGGAGCTTGTTGGGGCAGTATGTGCTGTGTGAGAAGTTTGTGATGTGGGAGCAGTGTGTAATGTGGAGCAGTGTAGGAGTGGCATGTGGAGTCAGGGTAGTGGGAGCAGTGTTGGGGCAGTATGTGGAGTAGGAGCAGTGTAGTGGAAGTATGTGATGTGGGAACGTGTTGGAGCGGTATGTGATGTGGGAGCAGTGTTACAGGAGCAGTATGTGGGGTCAGGGTAGTAAGTGAAGTGGGAGCAGTGTTGGGGCAGTAAGGGATATGTGAGCAGTATGTGATGTTTGAGCCGTGTTGGAGCAGTATGTGTGGTCAGGGTTGTAAGTGAAGTGGGAGCAGTGTTGGGGCAGTATGTGATATGTGAGCAGTGTGTGATGTGGGAGCAGTGTTGGAGTGGCATGTGGAGCAGTGCAGGAGTGGCATGTGGAGTCCAGGTACTATGTGGAGTGGGAGCAGTGATGGGGCAGTCTGTGATGTGGGAGCAGTGTTGGAGCAGTATGTGATGTGGTAACGTTTTGGAGCAGTATGTGATGTGGGAGCAGTGTTGGAGCAGTATGTGGGGTCAGGGTAGTAAGTGAAGTGGGAGCAGTGTTGGGGCAGTATGTGATGTGGGAGCAGTGCTGGATCAGAATGTGGGGTCAGGGTAGTAAGTCAAGTGGGGCAGTGTTTGTAGTGGGAGCAGTGTTGGCTCAGTATGTGATGTGGGAGCAGTGTTGGAGCAGTATGTAGGGTCAGGGTAGTAAGTGAAGTGGGAGCAGTGTTGGGGCAGTATGGGATATGTGAGCAGTATGTGATGTTTGAGCCGTGTTGGAGCAGTATGTGTGGTCAGGGTTGTAAGTGAAGTGGGAGCAGTGTTGGGGCAGTATGTGATATGTGAGCAGTGTGTGATGTGGGAGCAGTGTTGGAGTGGCATGTGGAGCAGTGTAGGAGTGGCATGTGGAGTCCAGGTACTATGTGGAGTGGGAGTAGTGTTGGGGCAGTCTGTGATGTGGGAGCAGTGTTGGAGCAGTATGTGATGTGGTAATGTGTTGGAGCAGTATGTGATGTGGGAGCAGTGTTGGAGCAATATGTGTGGTCAGAGTAGTATGTGGAGTGGGAGCAGTGTTGGGGCAGTATGTGATGTGGGAACATTGTTGGGGCAGTATGTGATGTGGGAGCAGTGTTGGAGCAGTATGTGATGTGTGAACAGTGTTGGAGTGGTATGTGATGTGGGAGCAGTGTTGGAGCAGTAAGTGATGTGTGAGCAGTATGTGAAGTTGGAGCAGTGTGTAATTTGGAGCAGTGTAGGTGTGGCATGTGGTGTCAGGGTAGTGGGAGCAGTGTTGGGGCAGTATGTGTTGTTGGTGCTGTTTTGAGGCAGTATGTGTTGAGTGAGCAGTGTTGGGGCAGTATGTGTTGTGGGAGCAGTGTTGGAGCAGTATGTGATGTGGGAGCAGTGTTGGGGCAGTATGTGATGTGGGAGCAGTGTTGGAGCAGTATGTGGGGTCAGGGTAGAAAGTGAAGTGGGAGAAGTGTTGGGGCAGTATGTGATGTGTGAGCAGTATGTGATGTTGGAGCAGTGTGTAATATGGAGCAGTGTAGGAGTGGCATGTGGAGTCAGGGTAGTGTGAGCAGTGTTGGGGCAGTATGTGTTGTGGGAGCAGTGTTGGGCAGTATGTGATGTGGGAGCAGTGTTGGAGCAGTAAGTGGGGTCAGGGTAGTAAGTGAAGTGGGAGCATTGTTGGGGCAGTATGTGATGTGTGAGCAGTATGTGAAGTTGGAGCAGTGTGCAATATGGAGCAGTGTAGGAGTGGCATGTGGAGTCAGGGTAGTGGGAGCAGTGTTGGGGCAGTATGTGCTGTGGGAGCTGTGTTGAGGCAGTATGTGTTGTGAGAGCAGTGTTGGGGCAGTATGTGTTGTGGGAGCAGTGTTGGGGCAGTATGTGATGTGGGAGCAGTGTTGGAGCGGTATGTGATGTGGGAGCTGTGTTGGAGCAGTATGTGGGGTCAGGGTAGAAAGTGAAGTGGGAGCAGTGTTGGGGCAGTATGTGATGTGTGAGCAGTATGTGATGTTGGAGCAGTGTGTAATATGGAGCAGTGTAGGAGTGGCATGTGGAGTCAGGGTAGTGTGAGCAGTGTTGGGGCAGTATGTGTTGTGGGAGCAGTGTAGGGGCAGTTTGTGATGTGGGAGCAGTGTTGGAGCAGTATGTGGGGAAGTGAAGTGGGAGCAGTGTTGGGGCAATATGTGATATGGGAGCAGTATGTGAAATGGAAGCAGTGTTGGAGCAGTATCTGATGTGGGAGCAGTGTTGTAGTGGCATGTGAAGCAGTCTTGGAGTGGCATGTGGAGTCATGGTAGTGTGTGGAGTGGGAGCAGTGTAGGGCAGTATGTGCTGTGGGAGCTGTGTTGGGGCAGTATGTGGAGTAGGAGAAATGTTGGGGCAGTATGTGTTGGGGTAGTATAGGGAGTGGGAGCACTGTTGGAGGGGTATGTGGAGTGATAGCAATGTTGGGGATGTATGTGTTTCGGGAGTAGTGATGGGGCAGTATGTGGAGTGGGAGCAGTGTTGGGGAAGTATTTGTTGTGGGAGCAGTGTTGGGGCAGTATGTGGAGTGGGAGCTGTGTTGGGGCAGTATGTGGAGTGGGAGCAATGTTGGGGCAGTATGTGTTTTGGGAGCAGTATTGGAGTGGGAGGAGTATTGGGGTAGTATGTGATTTGGGAGCAGTGTTGGAGCAGTATGTTGGGTCAGGATAGTATGTAAAGCGGGAGCAGTGTTGGATCAGTGTGTGGGGTCAGGGTAGTATGTGATGTGGGAGCAGTGTTGGAGCGGTATGTGGAGTCAGGGTAGTATGTGGAGTGGGAGCAGTGTTGGGGAAGTATGTGTTGTGGGAGCAGTGTTGGGGCAGTATGTGGAGTGGGAGCTGTGTTGGGGCAGTATGTGGAGTGGGAGCAATGTTGGGGCAGTATGTGTTTTGGGAGCAGTATTGGAGTGGGAGGAGTATTGGGGTAGTATGTGATATGGGAGCAGTGTTGGAGCAGTATGTTGGGTCAGGATAGTATGTGAAGCGGGAGCAGTGTTGGATCAGTGTGTGGGGTCAGGGTAGTATGTGATGTGGGAGCAGTGTTGGAGCGGTATGTGGAGTCAGGGTAGTATGTGGAGTGGGAGCAGTGTTGGGGCAGAATGTTTTGTGGGATCAATGTTGGGCAGTATTGGAGTGGGAGGAGTATTGGGGCGGTTTTTGATGTTGGAGCAGTGTTGAAGTAATATGTGTTGTGGGAGCAATGTAGGACCAGCATTTGGAGTCAGGGTAGTATGTGGAGTGGGAGCAGTGTTGGGGCAGTATGTGTTGTGAGAGCAGTGTTGGGGCAGTATGTGTTGTGGGAGCAGTGTTGGGGCAGTATGTGTTGTTGGAGCAGTGTTGGGGTAGTATGTGTTGTGGGAGCAGTGTTGGAGCAATATGTGTGGTCAGAATAGTATGTGGAGTGGGAGCAGTGTTGGGGCAGTATGTGATGTGGGAACAGTGAAGTAGCAGTATGTGATGTGGGAGCAGTGTTGGAGCAGTATGTGGGGTCATGGTAGTAAGTGAAGTGGGAGCAGTGTTGGGCCAGTATGTGATATGTGAGCAGTATGTGATGTTGGAGCAGTGTTGGAGCAGTGTGTGATGTGGGAGCAGTGTTGGAGTGGCATGTGGAGTCCGGGTACTATGTGGAGTGGGAGCAGTGTTGGGGCAGTATGTGTTGTAGGAGCAATGTAGGTGCAGTATGTGATGTGGGAACAGTGTTGGAGCGGTATGTGATGGGGAAGAGTGTTGGAGTGGTATGTGATGTGGGAGCAGTGTTGGAGCAGTATGTGGGGTCAGGGTAGTAAGTGAAGTGGGAGCAGTGTTTGGGCAGTATGTGATATGTGAGCAGTATGTGATGTGGGAGCAGTGTTGGAGCAGTATGTGGGGTCAGGGTAGTAAGTGAAGTGGGGCAGTATGTGTTGTGGGAGAAGTGTTGTCTCAGTATGTGTTGTGGGAGCAGTGTTGGGGCAGTATGTGATGTGGGAGCAGTGTTGGGGCAGTGTGTGATGTGGGAGCAGTGTTGGAGCAGTATGTGATGTGGGAGCAGTGTTGGGGCAGTATGTGATGTGGGAGCAGTGTTGGAGCAGTATGTGGGGTCAGGGTAGTAAGTGAAGTGGGAGCAGTGTTGGGGCTGTATTTGATATGTGAGCAGTATGTGATGTGGGAGCAGTGTTGGAGCAGTATGTGGGGTCTGGGTAGTAAGTGAAGTGGGGCAGTATGTGTTGTGGGAGCAGTGTTGGGGCATATGTGATGTGGGAGCAGTGTTGGAGCATTATGTGTGGTCAGAATAGTATGTGGAGTGGGAGCAGTGTTGGGGCAGTATGTGATGTGGAACAGTGATGGAGCAATATGTGATGTGGGAGCAGTGTTGGAGCAGTATATGGGGTCAGGTTAGTATGTGAAGTGGGAGCAGTGTTGGGTCAGTATGTGATATGCGAGCAGTATGTGATGTGGGAGCAGTGTTGGAGCAGTGTGTGATGTGGGAGCATTGTTGGAGTGGCATGTGGAGTCCGGGTACTATGTGGAGTGGGAGCAGTGTTGTGGCAGTATGTGTTGTAGGAGCAGTGTAGGGGCTGTATGTGATGTGGGAGCAGTGTTGGGGCAGTATGTGATGTGGGAGCAGTGTTGGAGCAGTATGTGGGGTCAGGGTAGTAAGTGAAGTGGGAGCAGTGTTGGGGCAGTGTTTGATATGTGATCAGTATGTGATGTGGGAGCAGTGTTGTAGCAGTATGTGGGGTCTGGGTAGTAAGTGAAGTGGGAGCAGTGTTGGGGCAGTATGTGATGTGGGAGCAGTGCTGGAGCAGAATGTGGGGTCAGGGTAGTAAGTCAAGTGGGGCAGTATGTGTAGTGGGAGCAGTGTTGGCTCAGTATGTGTTGTGGGAGCAGTGTTGGGGCATATGTGATGTGGGAGCAGTGTTGGAGCAATATGTGCGGTCAGAGTAGTATGTGGAGTGGGAGCAGTGTTGGGGCAGTATGTGATGTGGGAACATTGTTGGGGCAGTATGTGATGTGGGAGAAGTGTTGGAGCAGTATGTGATGTGTGAACAGTGTTGGAGTGGTATGTGATGTGGGAGCAGTGTTGGAGCAGTAAGTGATGTGTGAGCAGTATGTGAAGTTGGAGCAGTGTGTAATATGGAGCAGTTTAGGAGTGGCATGTGGAGTCAGGGTAGTGGGAGCAGTGTTGTGGCAGTATGTGTTGTGGGAGCTGTTTTGAGACAGTATGTGTTGTGGGAGCAGTGTTGGGGCAGTATGTGTTGTGGGAGCAGTGTTGGAGCAGTATGTGATGTGGGAGCAGTGTTGGGGCAGTATGTGATGTGGGAGCAGTATTGGGGCAGTATGTGATGTTAGAGCAGTGTTGGAGCGGTATGTGATGTGGGAGCAGTGTTGGAGCAGTATGTGGGGTCAGGGTAGAAAGTGAAGTGGGAGCAGTGTTGGGGCAGTATGTGATGTGTGAGCAGTATGTGATGTTGGTGCAGTGTGTAATATGGAGCAGTGTAGGAGTGGCATGTGGAGTCAGGGTAGTGTGAGCAGTGTTGGGGCAGTATTTGTTGTGGGAGCAGTGTTGGGGCAGTATGTGATGTGGGAAAAGTGTTGGAGCAGTATGTGGGTACAGGGTAGTAAGTGAAGTGGGAGCATTGTTGGGGCAGTATGTGAAGTGTGAGCAGTATGTGAAGTTGGAGCAGTGTGTAATTTGGAGCAGTGTAGGAGTGGCATGTGGAGTCAGGGTTGTGGGAGCAGTGTTGGGGCAGTATGTGTTGTGGGTGCTGTTTTGAGGCAGTATGTGTTGAGGGAGCAGTGTTGGGGCAGTATGTGTTGTGGGAGCAGTGTTGGAGCAGTATGTGATGTGGGAGCAGTGTTGGGGCAGTATGTGATGTTGGAGCAGTGTTGGAGCAGTATGTGGGGTCAGGGTAGAAAGTGAAGTGGGAGCAGTGTTGGGGCAGTATGTGATGTGTGAGCAGTATGTGATGTTGGAGCAGTGTGTAATATGGAGCAGTGTAGGAGTGGCATGTGGAGTCAGGGTAGTGTGAGCAGTGTTGGGGCAGTATGTGTTGTATGAGCAGTGTTGGGCAGTATGTGATGTGGGAGCAGTGTTGGAGCAGTAAGTGGGGTCAGGGTAGTAAGTGAAGTGGGAGCATTGTTGGGGCAGAATGTGATGTGTGAGCAGTATGTGATGTTGGAGCAGTGTGTAATATGGAGCAGTGTAGGAGTGGCATGTGGAGTCAGGGTAGTGGGAGCAGTGTTGGGGCAGTATGTGCTGTGGGAGCTGTGTTGAGGCAGTATGTGTTGTGAGAGCAGTGTTGGGGCAGTATGTGTTGTGCGAGCAGTGTTGGAGCAGTATGTGATGTTGGAGCAGTGTTGGGGCACTATGTGATGTGGGAGCAGTGTTGGGGCACTATGTGATGTGGGAGCAGTGTTAGGGCAGTATGTGATGTGGGAACAGTGATGGAGCAATATGTGATGTGGGAGCAGTGTTGGAGCAGTATATGGCGTCAGGTTAGTAAGTGAAGTGGGAGCAGTGTTGGGCCAGTATGTGATATGCGAGCAGTATGTGATGTGGGAGCAGTGTTGGAGCAGTGTGTGATGTGGGAGTATTGTTGGAGTGGCCTGTGGAGTCCGGGTACAATGTGGAGTGGGAGCAGTGTTGTGGCCGTATGTGTTGTAGGAGCAGTGTAGGGGCTGTATGTGATGTGGGAGCAGTGTTGGGGCAGTATGTGATGTGGGAGCAGTTTTGGGGCGGTATGTGATGTGGGAGCAGAGTTGGAGCAGTATGTGATGTGGGAAGAGTGTTGAAGCGGTATGTGATGTGGGAGCAGTGTTGAAGCAGTATGTGGGGTCAGGGTAATAAGTGAAGTGGGAGCAGTGTTGGGGCAGTATGTGATGTGTGAGCAGTATGTGAAGTTGGAGCAGTGTGTAATATGGAGCAGTGTAGGAGTGGCATGTGGAGTCAGGGTAGTGGGAGCAGTGTTGGGGCAGTATGTGTTGTGGGAGCAGTGTTGGGGCAGTATGTGTTGTGGGTAGCAGTGTTGGGGCAGTATGTGTTGTGGGAGCAGTGTTGGAGCAGTATGTGATGTGGGAACATGTTGGAGTGATATGTGATGTGGGAGCAGTGTTGGACCAGTATGTGGGGTCAGGGTAGTAAGTGAAGTAGAAGCAGTGTTGGGGCAGTATGGGATATGTGAGCAGTATGTGATGTTTGAGCAGTGTTGGAGCAGTATGTGGGGTCAGGGTAGTAAGTGAAGTAGAAGCAGTGTTGGGGCAGTATGTGATATGTGAGCAGTGTGTGATGTGGGAGCAGTGTTGGAGTGGCATGTGGAGCAGTGTAGGAGTGGCAAGTGGAGTCCAGGTACTATGTGGAGTGGGAGCAGTGTTAGGACAGTATGTGATGTTGGAGCAGTATGTGAGGTGGGAATGTGTTGGAGCGGTATGTGATGTGGGAGCCGAGTTGGAGCAGTATGTGGGGTCAGGGTAGTAAGTGAAGTGGGAGCAGTGTTGGGGCAGTATGTGATATGTGAGCAGTATGTGATGTGGGAGCAGTGTTGGAGCAGTATGTGGGGTCAGGGTAGTAAGTGAAGTGGGGCAGTATCTGTTGTGGGAGCAGTGTTGTCTCAGTATGTGTTGTGGGAGCAGTGTTGGGGCAGTATGTGATGTGGGAGCAGTGTTGCGGCAGTATGTGATGTGGGAGCAGTGTTGGAGCAGTATGTGATGTGGGAGCAGTGTTGGGGCAGTATGTGATGTGGGAGCAGTGTTGGAGCAGTATGTGGGGTCAGGGTAGTAAGTGAAGTGGGAGCAGTGTTGGGGCAGTATTTGATATGTGAGCAGTATGTGATGTGGGAGCAGTGTTGGAGCAGTGTGTGGGGTCTGGGAAGTAAGTGAAGTGGGGCAGTATGTGTTGTGGGAGCAGTGTTGGGGCATATGTGATGTGGGAGCAGTGTTGGAGCAATATGTGTGGTCAGAATAGTATGTGGAATGGGAGCAGTGTTAGGGCAGTATGTGATGTGGGAACAGTGATGGAGCAGTATGTGATGTGGGAGCAGTGTTGGAGCAGTATATGGGGTCAGGTTAGTAAGTGAAGTGAGAGCAGTGTTGGGCCAGTATGTGATATGCGAGCAATATGTGATGTGGGAGCAGTATTGGAGCAGTGTGTGATGTGGGAGCAGTGATGGAGTGGCATGTTGAGTCCGGGTACTATGTGAAGTGGGAGCAGTGTTGTGGCAGTATGTGTTGTAGGAGCAGTGTAGGGGCTGCATGTGATGTGGGAGCAGTGTTGGGGCAGTATGTGATGTGGGATCAGTGTTGGAGCAGTATGTGGGGTCAGGGTAGTAAGTGAAGTGGGAGCAGTGTTGGGGCAGTATTTGATATGTGATCAGTATGTGATGTGGGAGCAGTGTTGGAGCAGTATGTGGGGTCTGGGTAGTAAGTGAAGTGGGAGCAGTGTTGGGGCAGTATGTGATGTGGGAGCAGTGCTGGAGCAGAATGTGGGGTCAGGGTAGTAAGTCAAGTGGGGCAGTATGTGTAGTGGGAGCAGTGTTGGCTCAGTATGTGTTGTGGGAGCAGTGTTGGGGCATATGTGATGTGGGAGCAGTGTTGGAGCAATATGTGCGGTCAGAGTAGTATGTGGAGTGGGAGCAGTGTTGGGGCAGTATGTGATGTGGGAACATTGTTGGGGCAGTATGTGATGTGGGAGAAGTGTTGGAGCAGTATGTGTTGTGTGAACAGTGTTGGAGTGGTATGTGATGTGGGAGCAGTGTTGGAGCAGTAAGTGATGTGTGAGCAGTATGTGAAGTTGGAGCAGTGTGTAATATGGAGCAGTGTAGGAGTGGCATGTGGAGTCAGGGTAGTGGGAGCAGTGTTGGGGCAGTATGTGTTTTGGGGGTGCTGTTTTGAGGCAGTATGTGTTGTGGGAGCAGTGTTGGGGCAGTATGTGTTGTGGGAGCAGTGTTGGAGCAGTATGTGATGTGGGAGCAGTGTTGGGGCAGTATGTGATGTGGGAGCAGTATTGGGGCAGTATGTGATGTTAGAGCAGTGTTGGAGCGGTATGTGATGTGGGAGCAGTGTTGGGGCAGTGTGTGATGTGGGAGCAGTGTTGGAGCAGTATGTGATGTCGGAGCAGTGTTGGGGCAGTATGTGATGTGGGAGCAGTGTTGGAGCAGTATGTGGGGTCAGGGTAGTAAGTGAAGTGGGAGCAGTGTTGGGGCTGTATTTGATATGTGAGCAGTATGTGATGTGGGAGCAGTGTTGGAGCAGTATGTGATGTTAGAGCAGTGTTGGAGCGGTATGTGATGTGGGAGCAGTGTTGGGGCAGTATGTGATGTGTGAGCAGTATGTGAAGTTGGAGCAGTGTGTAATATGGATCAGTGTAGGAGTGGCATGTGGAGTCAGGGTAGTGGGAGCAGTGTTGGGGCAGTATGTGCTGTGGGAGCTGTGTTGAGGCAGTATGTGTTGTGAGAGCAGTGTTGGGGCAGTATGTGTTGTAGGAGCAGTGTTGGAGCAGTATGTGATGTGGGAGCAGTGTTGGGGCAGTATGTGATGTGGGAGCAGTGTTGGGGCAGTATGTGATGTGGGAGCAGTGTTGGAGCGGTATGTGATGTGGGAGCAGTGTTGGAGCAGTATGTGGGGTCAGGGTAGAAAGTGAAGTGGGAGCAGTGTTGGGGCAGAATGTGATGTGTGAGCAGTATGTGATGTTGGAGCAGTGTGTAATATGGAGCAGTGTAGGAGTGGCATGTGGAGTCAGGGTAGTGTGAGCAGTGTTGGGGCAGTATGTGTTGTGGGAGCAGTGTTGGGGCAGTATGTGATGTGGGAGCAGTGTTGGAGCAGTATGTGGGGAAGTGAAGTTGGAGCAGTATTGGGGCAGTATGTGATATGGGAGCAGTATGTGAAGTGGAAGCAGAGTTGGATCAGTATGTGATGTGGGAGCAGTGTTGTAGTGGCATGTGGAGCAGTTTTGGAGTGGCATGTGGAGTCATGGTAGTGTGTGGAGTGGGAGCAGTGTTGGGGCAGTATGTGCAGTGGGAGCAGTGTTGGGGCAGTATGTGTTGGGGTAGTATAGGGAGTGGGAGCACTGTTGGAGGGGTATGTGGAGTGATAGCAATGTTGGGGATGTATGTGTTTTGGGAGTAGTGATTGGGCAGTATGTGGAGTGGGAGCAGTGTTGGGGAAGTTTGTGTTGTGGGTGCAGTGTTGGGGCAGTATGTGGAGTGGGAGCTGTGTTGGGGCAGTATGTGGAGTGGGAGCAATTTTGGGGCAGTATGTTTTTTGGGAGCAGTATTGGAGTGGGAGGAGTATTGGGGTAGTATGTGATATGGGAGCAGTGTTGGAGCAGTATGTTGGGTCAGGATAGTATGTGAAGCGGGAGCAGTGTTGGATCAGTGTGTGGGGTCAGGGTAGTATGTGATGTGGGAGCAGTGTTGGAGCGGTATGTGGAGTCAGGGTAGTATGTGGAGTGGGAGCAGTGTTGGGGCAGAATGTTTTGTGGGATCAATGTTTGGCAGTATTGGAGTGGGAGGAGTATTGGGGTGGTTTTTGATGTTGGAGCAGTGTTGAAGTAATATGTTTTGTGGGAGCAATGTTGGACCAGCATTTGGAGTCAGGGTAGTTTGTGGAGAGGGAGCAGTGTTGGGCCAGTATGTGTTGTGAGAGCAGTGTTGGGGCAGTATGTGTTGTGGGAGCAGTTTTGGGGCAGTATGTGTTGTTGGAGCAGTGTTGGGGTAGTATGCGTTGTGGGAGCAGTGTTGGTGCAGTATGTGGGGTCAGGGTAGTAAGTGAAGTGGGAGCAGTGTTGGGCCAGTATGTGATATTTGAGCAGTATGTGATGTGGGAGCAGTGTGTGATGTGGGAGCAGTGTTGGAGTGGCATGTGGAGTTCGGGTACTATGTGGAGTGGGAGCAGTGTTGGGGCAGTATGTGTTGTAGGAGCAGTGTAGGGGCAGTATGTGATGTGGGAACAGTGTTGGAGCGGTATGTGATGTGGGAGCAGTGTTGGAGCAGTATGTGGGGAAGTGATGTGGGAGCAGTGTTGGGGCAGTATGTGATGTGGGAGCAGTGTTGGAGCAGTACGTGGTGTCAGGGTAGTAAGTGAAGTGGGAGCAGTGTTGGGGCAGTATTTGATATGTGAGCAGTTTGTGATGTGGGAGCAGCGTTGGAGCAGTATGTGGGGTCTGGGTAGTAAGTGAAGTGGGGCAGTATGTGTTGTGGGAGCAGTGTTGGCTCAGTATGTGTTGTGGGAGCAGTGTTGGGGCATATGTGATCTGGGAGCAGTGTTGGAGCAATATATGCGGTCAGAGTAGGATGTGGAGTGGGAGCAGTGTTGGGGCGGTATGTGATGTGGGAGCAGTGTTGGAGCAGTATGTGATGTGGGAAGAGTGTTGAAGCGGTATGTGATATGGGAGCAGTGTTGAAGCAGTGTGTGGGGTCATGGTAATAAGTGAAGTGGGAGCAGTGTTGGGGCAGTATGTGATGTGTGAGCAGTATGTGAAGTTGGAGCAGTGTGTAATATGGAGCAGTGTAGGAGTGGCATGTGGAGTCAGGGTAGTTTGAGCAGTGTTGGGGCAGTATGTGTTGTGGGAGCAGTGTTGGGGCAGTATGTGTTGTGGGTAGCAGTGTTGGGGCAATATGTGTTGTGGGAGCGGTGTTGGAGCAGTATGTGATGTTGGGAACATGTTGGAGTGATATGTGATGTGGGAGCAGTGTTGGAGCAGTATGTGGGGTCAGGGTAGTAAGTGAAGTAGAAGCAGTGTTGGGGCAGTATGGGATATGTGAGCTGTATGTGATGTTTGAGCAGTGTTGGAGCAGTATGTGGGTTTAGGGTTGTAAGTGAAGTGGGATCAGTGTTGGGGCAGTATGTGATATGTGAGCAGTATGTGATGTGGGAGCAGTGTTGGGGCAGTATGTGATGTGGGAGCAGTGTTGGAGCAGTATGTGATGAGTGAGCAGTGTTGGGGCAGTATGTGATATGGGAGCTGTGTTGGAGCAGTATGTGGGGTCAGGGTAGTAAGTGAAGTGGGAGCAGTGTTGGGGCAGTATTTGATATGTGAGCAGTATGTGATGTTGGAGCAGTGTTGGAGCAGTATGTGGGGTCTGGGTATTAAGTGAAGTGGGGCAGTATGTGTTGTGGGAGCAGTGTTGGGGCATATGTGATGTGGGAGCAGTGTTGGAGCAATATGTGTGGTCAGAATATTATGTGGAGTGGGAGCAGTGTTAGGGCAGTATGTGATGTGGGAACAGTGATGGAGCAGTATGTGATGTGGGAGCAGTGTTGGAGCAGTATATGGCGTCAGGTTAGTAATTGAAGTGGGAGCAGTGTTGGGCCAGTATGTGATATGCGAGCAGTATGTGATGTGGGAGCAGTGTTGGAGCAGTGTGTGATGTGGGAGCAGTGTTGGAGTGGCCTGTGGAGTCCGGGTACTATGTGGAGTGGGAGCAGTGTTGTGGCCGTATGTGTTGTAGGAGCAGTGTAGGGGCTGTATGTGATGTGGGAGCAGTGTTGGGGCAGTATGTGATGTGGGAGCAGTTTTGGGGCGGTATGTGATGTGGGAGCAGAGTTGGAGCAGTATGTGATGTGGGAAGAGTGTTGAAGCGGTATGTGATGTGGGAGCAGTGTTGAAGCAGTATGTGGGGTCAGGGTAATAAGTGAAGTGGGAGCAGTGTTGGGGCAGTATGTGATGTGTGAGCAGTATGTGAAGTTGGAGCAGTGTGTAATATGGAGCAGTGTAGGAGTGGCATGTGGAGTCAGGGTAGTGGGAGCAGTGTTGGGGCAGTATGTGTTGTGGGAGCAGTGTTGGGGCAGTATGTGTTGTGGGTAGCAGTGTTGGGGCAGTATGTGTTGTGGGAGCAGTGTTGGAGCAGTATGTGATGTGGGAACATGTTGGAGTGATATGTGATGTGGGAGCAGTGTTGGAGCAGTATGTGGGGTCAGGGTAGTAAGTGAAGTAGAAGCAGTGTTGGGGCAGTATGGGATATGTGAGCAGTATGTGATGTTTGAGCAGTGTTGGAGCAGTATGTGGGGTTAGGGTTGTAAGTGAAGTGGGAGCAGTGTTGGGGCAGTATGTGATATGTGAGCAGTGTGTGATGTGGGAGCAGTGTTGGAGTGGCATGTGGAGCAGTGTAGGAGTGGCAAGTGGAGTCCAGGTACTATGTGGAGTGGGAGCAGTGTTAGGACAGTATGTGATGTTGGAGCAGTATGTGAGGTGGGAATGTGTTGGAGCGGTATGTGATGTGGGAGCCAAGTTGGAGCAGTATGTGGGGTCAGGGTAGTAAGTGAAGTGGGAGCAGTGTTGGGGCAGTATGTGATATGTGAGCAGTATGTGATGTGGGAGCAATGTTGGAGCAGTATGTGGGGTCAGGGTAGTAAGTGAAGTGGGGCAGTATGTGTTGTGGGAGCAGTGTTGTCTCAGTATGTGTTGTGGGAGCAGTGTTGGGGCAGTATGTGATGTGGGAGCAGTGTTGGGGCAGTATGTGATGTGGGAGCAGTGTTGGAGCAGTATGTGATGTGGGAGCAGTGTTGGGGCAGTATGTGATGTGGGAGCAGTGTTGGAGCAGTATGTGGGGTCAGGGTAGTAAGTGAAGTGGGAGCAGTGTTGGGGCAGTATTTGATATGTGAGCAGTATGTGATGTGGGAGCAGTGTTGGAGCAGTGTGTGGGTCTGGGAAGTAAGTGAAGTGGGGCAGTATGTGTTGTGGGAGCAGTGTTGGGGCATATGTGATGTGGGAGCAGTGTTGGAGCAATATGTGTGGTCAGAATAGTATATGGAATGGGAGCAGTTTTAGGGCAGTATGTGATGTGGGAACAGTGATGGAGCAGTATGTGATGTGGGAGCAGTGTTGTAGCAGTATATGGGGTCAGGTTAGTAAGTGAAGTGAGAGCAGTGTTGGGCCAGTATGTGATATGCGAGCAGTATGTGATGTGGGAGCAGTATTGGAGCAGTGTGTGATGTGGGAGCAGTGTTGGAGTGGCATGTTGAGTCCGGGTACTATGTGAAGTGGGAGCAGTGTTGTGGCAGTATGTGTTGTAGGAGCAGTGTAGGGGCTGTATGTGATGTGGGAGCAGTGTTGGGGCAGTATGTGATGTGGGATCAGTGTTGGAGCAGTATGTAGGGTCAGGGTAGTAAGTGAAGTGGGAGCAGTGTTGGGCCAGTATGTGATATGCGAGCAGTATGTGATGTGGGAGCAGTGTTGGAGCAGTGTGTGATGTGGGAGCAGTGTTGGAGTGGCCTGTGGAGTCCGGGTACTATGTGGAGTGGGAGCAGTGTTGTGGCCGTATGTGTTGTAGGAGCAGTGTAGGGGCTGTATGTGATGTGGGAGCAGTGTTGGGGCAGTATGTGATGTGGGAGCAGAGTTGGAGCAGTATGTGATGTGGGAAGAGTGTTGAAGCGGTATGTGATGTGGGAGCAGTGTTGAAGCAGTATGTGGGGTCAGGGTAATAAGTGAAGTGGGAGCAGTGTTGGGGCAGTATGTGATGTGTGAGCAGTATGTGAAGTTGGAGCAGTGTGTAATATGGAGCAGTGTAGGAGTGGCATGTGGAGTCAGGGTAGTGGGAGCAGTGTTGGGGCAGTATGTGTTGTGGGAGCAGTGTTGGGGCAGTATGTGTTGTGGGTAGCAGTGTTGGGGCAGTATGTGTTGTGGGAGCAGTGTTGGAGCAGTATGTGATGTGGGAACATGTTGGAGTGATATGTGATGTGGGAGCAGTGTTGGAGCAGTATGTGGGGTCAGGGTAGCAAGTGAAGTAGAAGCAGTGTTGGGGCAGTATGGGATATGTGAGCAGTATGTGATGTTTGAGCAGTGTTGGAGCAGTATGTGGGGTTAGGGTTGTAAGTGAAGTGGGAGCAGTGTTGGGGCAGTATGTGATATGTGAGCAGTGTGTGATGTGGGAGCAGTGTTGGAGTGGCATGTGGAGCAGTGTAGGAGTGGCAAGTGGAGTCCAGGTACTATGTGGAGTGGGAGCAGTGTTAGGACAGTATGTGATGTTGGAGCAGTATGTGAGGTGGGAATGTGTTGGAGCGGTATGTGATGTGGGAGCCGAGTTGGAGCAGTATGTGGGGTCAGGGTAGTAAGTGAAGTGGGAGCAGTGTTGGGGCAGTATGTGATATGTGAGCAGTATGTGATGTGGGAGCAGTGTTGGAGCAGTATGTGGGGTCAGGGTAGTAAGTGAAGTGGGGCAGTATGTGTTGTGGGAGCAGTGTTGTCTCAGTATGTGTTGTGGGAGCAGTGTTGGGGCAGTATGTGATGTGGGAGCAGTGTTGGGGCAGTATGTGATGTGGGAGCAGTGTTGGAGCAGTATGTGATGTGGGAGCAGTGTTGGGGCAGTATGTGATGTGGGAGCAGTGTTGGAGCAGTATGTGGGGTCAGGGTAGTAAGTGAAGTGGGAGCAGTGTTGGGGCAGTATTTGATATGTGAGCAGTATGTGATGTGGGAGCAGTGTTGGAGCAGTGTGTGGGTCTGGGAAGTAAGTGAAGTGGGGCAGTATGTGTTGTGGGAGCAGTGTTGGGGCATATGTGATGTGGGAGCAGTGTTGGAGCAATATGTGTGGTCAGAATAGTATATGGAATGGGAGCAGTGTTAGGGCATTATGTGATGTGGGAACAGTGATGGAGCAGTATGTGATGTGGGAGCAGTGTTGGAGCAGTATATGGGGTCAGGTTAGTAAGTGAAGTGAGAGCAGTGTTGGGCCAGTATGTGATATGCGAGCAGTATGTGATGTGGGAGCAGTATTGGAGCAGTGTGTGATGTGGGAGCAGTGTTGGAGTGGCATGTTGAGTCCGGATACTATGTGAAGTGGGAGCAGTGTTGTGGCAGTATGTGTTGTAGGAGCAGTGTAGGGGCTGTATGTGATGTGGGAGCAGTGTTGGGGCAGTATGTGATGTGGGATCAGTGTTGGAGCAGTATGTGGGGTCAGGGTAGTAAGTGAAGTGGGAGCAGTGTTGGGGCAGTATTTGATATGTGATCAGTATGTGAAGTGAGAGCAGTGTTGGAGCAGTATGTGGGGTCTGGGTAGTAAGTGAAGTGGGGCAGTATGTGTTGTGGGAGCAGTGTTGGCTCAGTATGTGTTGTGGGAGCAGTTTTGGGGCATATGTGATGTGGGAGCAGTGTTGCAGCAATATGTGCGGTCAGAGTAGTATGTGGAGTTGGAGCAGTGTTGGGGCGGTATGTGATGTGCGAGCAGTGTTGGAGCAGTATGTGATGTGGGGAGAGTGTTGGAGCGGTATGTGATGTAGGAACAGTGTTGGAGCAGTATGTGGGGTCAGGGTAATAAGTGAAGTGGGAGCAGTGTTGGGGCAGTATGTGATGTGTGAGCAGTATGTGAAGTTGGAGCAGTGTGTAATATGGAGCAGTGTAGGAGTGGCATGTGGAGTCAGGGTAGTGGGAGCAGTGTTGGGGCAGTATGTGTTGTGGGTGCAGTGTTGGGGCAGTATGTGTTATGGGAGAAGTGTTGGGGCAGTATGTGTTGTGGGAGCAGTGTTGGAGCAGTATGTGATGTGGGAGCAGTGTTGGGGCAGTATGTGATGTGGGAACAGTTTTGAGGCAGTATGTGATGTGGGAGCAGTGTTGAGGCAGTATGTGATGTGGGAGCAGTGTTGGAGCAGTATGTGATGTGGGAACGTGTTGGAGCGGTATGTGATGTGGGAGCAGTGTTGGAGCAGTATGTGGTGATAGGGTAGTAAGTGAAGTGGGAGCTTGTTGGGGCAGTATGTGCTGTGTGAGAAGTTTGTGATGTGGGAGCAGTGTGTAATGTGGAGCAGTGTAGGAGAGGCATGTGGAGTCAGGGAAGTGGGAGCAGTGTTGGTTCAGTATGAGGAGTAGGAGCATTGTAGGGGAAGTATGTGATGTGGGAATGTGTTGGAGCGGTATGTGATGTGGGAGCAGTGTTGGAGCAGTATGTGGGGCCAGGGTAGTAAGTGAAGTGGGAGCAGTGATGGGGCAGTATGGGATATGTGAGCAGTATGTGATGTTTGAGCAGTGTTGGAGCAGTATGTGTGGTCAGGGTTGTAAGTGAAGTGGGAGCAGTGTTGGGGCAGTATGTGATATGTGAGCAGTGTGTGATGTGGGAACAGTGTTGGAGTGGCATGTGGAGCAGTGTAGGAGTGGCATGTGGAGTCCAGGTACTATGTGGAGTGGGAGCAGTGTTGGGGCAGTCTGTAATGTGGGAACAGTGTTGGAGTGGTATGTGATGTGGGAGCAGTGTTGGAGCAGTATGTGGGGTCAGGGTAGTAAGTGAAGTGGGGCAGTATGTGTTGTGGGAGCAGTGTTGTCTCAGTATGTGTTGTGGGAGCAGTGTTGGGGCAGTATGTGATGTGGGAGCAGTGTTGGGGCAGTATGTGATGTGGGAGCAGTGTTGGAGCAGTATGTGATGTGGGAGCAGTGTTGGGGCAGTATGTGATGTGGGAGCAGTGTTGGAGCAGTATGTGGGGTCAGGGTAGTAAGTGAAGTGGGAGCAGTGTTGGGGCAGTATTTGAAATGTGAGCAGTATGTGATGTGGGAGCAGTGTTGGAGCAGTGTGTGGGGTCTGGGTAGTAAGTGAAGTGGGGCAGTATGTGTTGTGGGAGCAGTGTTGGGGCATATGTGATGTGGGAGCAGTGTTGGAGCAATATGTGTGGTCAGAATAGTATGTGGAGTGTGAGCAGTGTTAGGGCAGTATGTGATGTGGGAACAGTGATGGAGCAGTATGTGATGTGGGAGCAGTGTTGGAGCAGTATGTGGGGTCAGGGTAGTAAGTGAAGCTGGAGCATTGTTGCGGCAGTATGTGATGTGGGAGCAGTGCTGGAGCAGAATGTGGGGTCAGGGTAGTAAGTCAAGTGGGGCAGTATGTGTAGTGGGAGCAGTGTTGGCTCAGTATGTGTTATGGGAGCAGTGTTGTGGCAGTATGTGTTGTAGGAGCAGTGTAGGGGCTGTATGTGATGTGGGAGCAGTGTTGGGGCAGTATGTGATGTGGGATCAGTGTTGGAGCAGTATGTGGGGTCAGGGTAGTAAGTGAAGTGGGAGCAGTGTTGGGGCAGTATTTGATATGTGATCAGTATGTGAAGTGAGAGCAGTGTTGGAGCAGTATGCGGGGTCTGGGTAGTAAGTGAAGTGGGGCAGTATGTGTTGTGGGAGCAGTGTTGGCTCAGTATGTGTTGTGGGAGCAGTTTTGGGGCATATGTGATGTGGGAGCAGTGTTGCAGCAATATGTGCGGTCAGAGTAGTATGTGGAGTTGGAGCAGTGTTGGGGCGGTATGTGATGTGCGAGCAGTGTTGGAGCAGTATGTGATGTGGGAAGAGTGTTGGAGCGGTATGTGATGTAGGAACAGTGTTGGAGCAGTATGTGGGGTCAGGGTAATAAGTGAAGTGGGAGCAGTGTTGGGGCAGTATGTGATGTGTGAGCAGTATGTGAAGTTGGAGCAGTGTGTAATATGGAGCAGTGTAGGAGTGGCATGTGGAGTCAGGGTAGTGGGAGCAGTGTTGGGGCAGTATGTGTTGTGGGTGCAGTGTTGGGGCAGTATGTGTTATGGGAGAAGTGTTGGGGCAGTATGTGTTGTGTGTAGCAGTGTTGGAGCAGTATGTGATGTGGGAGCAGTGTTGGGGCAGTATGTGATGTGGGAACAGTTTTGGGGCAGTATGTGATGTGGGAGCAGTGTTGAGGCAGTATGTGATGTGGGAGCAGTGTTGGAGCAGTATGTGATGTGGGAACGTGTTGGAGCGGTATGTGATGTGGGAGCAGTGTTGGAGCAGTATGTGGGGATAGGGTAGTAAGTGAAGTGGGAGCTTGTTGGGGCAGTATGTGCTGTGTGAGAAGTTTGTGATGTGGGAGCAGTGTGTAATGTGGAGCAGTGTAGGAGAGGCATGTGGAGTCACGGAAGTGGGAGCAGTGTTGGTTCAGTATGAGGAGTAGGAGCATTGTAGGGGAAGTATGTGATGTGGGAACGTGTTGGAGCGGTATGTGATGTGGGAGAAGTGTTGGAGCAGTATGTGGGGTCAGGGTAGTAAGTGAAGTGGGAGCAGTGATGGGGCAGTATGGGATATGTGAGCAGTATGTGATGTTTGAGCAGTGTTGGAGCAGTATGTGTGGTCAGGGTTGTAAGTGAAGTGGGAGCAGTGTTGGGGCAGTATGTGATATGTGAGCAGTGTGTGATGTGGGAACAGTGTTGGAGTGGCATGTGGAGCAGTGTAGGAGTGGCATGTGGAGTCCAGGTACTATGTGGAGTGGGAGCAGTGTTGGGGCAGTCTGTAATGTGGGAACAGTGTTGGAGCGGTATGTGATGTGGGAGCAGTGTTGGAGCAGTATGTGGGGTCAGGGTAGTAAGTGAAGTGGGGCAGTATGTGTTGTGGGAGCAGTGTTGTCTCAGTATGTGTTGTGGGAGCAGTGTTGGGGCAGTATGTGATGTGGGAGCAGTGTTGGGGCAGTATGTGATGTGGGAGCAGTGTTGGAGCAGTATGTGATGTGGGAGCAGTGTTGGGGCAGTATGTGATGTGGGAGCAGTGTTGGAGCAGTATGTGGGGTCAGGGTAGTAAGTGAAGTGGGAGCAGTGTTGGGGCAGTATTTGATATGTGAGCAGTATGTGATGTGGGAGCAGTGTTGGAGCAGTGTGTGGGGTCTGGGTAGTAAGTGAAGTGGGGCAGTATGTGTTGTGGGAGCAGTGTTGGGGCATATGTGATGTGGGAGCAGTGTTGGAGCAATATGTGTTGTCAGAATAGTATGTGGAGTGTGAGCAGTGTTAGGGCAGTATGTGATGTGGGAACAGTGATGGAGCAGTATGTGATGTGGGAGCAGTGTTGGAGCAGTATGTGGGGTCAGGGTAGTAAGTGAAGCTGGAGCATTGTTGGGGCAGTATGTGATGTGGGAGCAGTGCTGGAGCAGAATGTGGGGTCAGGGTAGTAAGCCAAGTGGGGCAGTATGTGTAGTGGGAGCAGTGTTGGCTCAGTATGTGTTGTGGGAGCAGTGTTGGGGCATATGTGATGTGGGAGCAGTGTTGGAGCAATATGTGCGGTCAGAGTAGTATGTGGAGTGGGAGCAGTGTTGGGGCAGTATGTGATGTGGGAACATTGTTGGGGCAGTATGTGATGTGGGAGCAGTGTTGGAGCAGTATGTGATGTGTGAACAGTGTTGGAGTGGTATGTGATGTGGGAGCAGTGTTGGAGCAGTAAGTGATGTGTGAGCAGTATGTGAAGTTGGAGCAGTGTGTAATATGGAGCAGTGTAGGAGTGGCATGTGGAGTCAGGGTAGTGGGAGCAGTGTTGGGGCAGTATGTGTTGTGGGAGCTGTTTTGAGGCAGTATGTGTTGTGGGAGCAGTGTTGGGGCAGTATGTGTTGTGGGAGCAGTGTTGGAGCAGTATGTGATGTGGGAGCAACGTTGGGGCAGTATGTGATGTGGGAGCAGTATTGGGGCAGTATGTGATGTGGGAGCAGTGTTGGAGCGGTATGTGATGTGGGAGCAGTGTTGGAGCAGTATGTGGGGTCAGGGTAGAAAGTGATGTGGGAGCAGTGTTGGGGCAGTATGTGATGTTGGAGCAGTGTGTAATATGGAACAGTGTAGGAGTGGCATGTGGAGTCAGGGTAGTGTGAGCAGTGTTGTGGCAGTATGTGTTGTGGGAGCAGTGTTGGAGCAGTAAGTGATGTGGGAGCAGTGTTGGGGCAGTATGTGATGTGGGAGCAGTATTGGGGCAGTATGTGATGTGGGAGCAGTGTTGGAGCGGTATGTGATGTGGGAGCAGTGTTGGAGCACTATGTGGGGTCACGGTAGAAAGTGAAGTGGGAGCAGTGTTGGGGCAGTATGTGATGTGTGAGCAGTATGTGAAGTTGGAGCAGTGTGTAATATGGAGCAGTGTAGGAGTGGCATGTGGAGTCAGGGTAGTGTGAGCAGTGTTGTGGCAGTAGGTGTTTTGGGAGCAGTGTTGGGGCAGTATGTGATGTGGGAGCAGTGTTGGAGCAGTATGTGGGGTCAGGGTAGTAAGTGAAGTGGGAGCATTGTTGGGGCAGTATGTGATGTGTGAGCAGTATGTGAAGTTGGAGCAGTGTGTAATATGGAGCAGTGTAGGAGTGGCATTTGGAGTCAGGGTAGTGGGAGCAGTGTTGGGGCAGTATGTGTTGTGGGAGCTGTGTTGAGGTAGTATGTGCTGTGAGAGCAGTGTTGGGGCAGTATGTGTTGTGGGTGCAGTTTTGGAGCAGTATGTGATGTGGGAGCAGTGTTGGGGCAGTATGTGATGTGGGAGCAGTGTTGGAGCGGTATGTGATGTGGGAGCAGTGTTGGAGCAGTATGTGGGGTCAGGGTAGAAAGTGAAGTGGGAGCAGTGTTGGGGCAGTATGTGATGTGTGAGCAGTATGTGATGTTGGAGCAGTGTGTAATATGGAGCAGTGTAGGAGTGGCATGTGGAGTCAGGGTAGAGTGAGCAGTGTTGGGGCAGTATGTGTTGTGGGAGCAGTGTTGGGGCAGTATGTGATGTGGGAGCAGTGTTGGAGCAGTATGTGGGGAAGTGAAGTGGGAGCAGTGTTGGGGCAGTATGTGATATGGGAGCAGTATGTGAAGTGGAAGCAGTGTTGGAGCAGTATGTGATGTGGGAGCAGTGTTGTAGTGGCATGTGGAGCAGTTTTGGATTGGCATGTGGAGTCATAGTAGTGTGTGGAGTGGGAGCAGTGTTGGGTCAGAATGTGCTGTGGGAGCTGTGTTGGGGCAGTATGTGGAGTGGGAGCAATGTTGGGGCAGTATGTGTTGGGGTAGTATAGGGAGTGGGAGCACTGTTGGAGGGGTATGTGTAGTGAGAGCAATGTTGGGCATGTATGTGTTTTGGTAGTAGTGATGGGGCAGTATGTTGAGTGGGAGCAGTGTTGGGGAAGTATGTGTTGTGGGAGCAGTGTTGGGACAGTTTGTGGAGTGGGAGCTGTGTTGGGGCAGTATGTGGAGTGGGAGCAATGTTGGGGCAGTATGTGTTTTGGGAGCAGTATTGGAGTGGGAGGAGTATTGGGGAAGTATGTGACATGGGAGCTGTGTTGGAGCAGTATGTAGGGTCAGGATAGTATGTGAAGCGGGAGCAGTGTTGGATCAGTGTGTGGGGTCAGGGTAGTATGTGATGTGGGAGCAGTGTTGGGGTAGTATTGGAGTGGGAGCAGTGTTGGAGCGGTATGTGGAGTCAGGGTAGTATGTGGAGTGGGAGCAGTGTTGGGGCAGAATGTTTTGTGGGATCAATGTTGGGCAGTATTGGAGTGGGAGGAGTATTGGGGCGGTTTTTGATGTTGGAGCAGTGTTGAAGCAGGATGTGTAAGTGGGAGCAATGTTGGACCAGCATTTGGAGTCAGGGTAGTATGTGGAGTGGGAACTGTGTTGGGGCAGTATGTGTTGTAAGAGCAGTGCTGTGGCAGTATGTGTTGTGGGAGCAGTGTTGGGGCAGTATGTGTTGTGGGAGCAGTGTTGGAGCAATATGTGTGGTCAGAATAGTATGTGGAGTGGGAGCAGTGTTGGGGCAGTATGTGATGTGGGAACAGTGATGTAGCAGTATGTGATGTGGAAGCAGTGTTGGAGCAGTATGTGGGGTCAGGGTAGTAAGTGAAGTGGGAGCAGTGTTGGGCCAGTATGTGATATGTGAGCAGTATGTGATGTGGGAGCAGTGTTGGAGCAGTGTGTGATGTGGGAGTAGTGTTGGAGTGGCATGTGGAGTCCGGGTACTATGTGGAGTGGGAGCAGTGTTGGGGCAGTATGTGTTGTAGGACTAGTGTAGGGGCAGTATGTGTTGTGGGAACAGAGTTTGAGCGTTATGTGATGTGGGAGCAGTGTTGGGGCAGTATGTGATGTGGGAGCAGTGTTGTAGCAGTATGTGGGGTCAGGGTAGTAAGTGAAGTGGGAGCAGTGTTGGGGCAGTATTTGATATGTGAGCAGTTTGTGATGTGGGAGCAGTGTTGGAGCAGTATGTGGGGCCTGGGTAGTAAGTGAAGTGGGGCAGTATGTGTTGCGGGAGCAGAGTTGGCTCAGTATGTGTTGTGGGAGCAGTGTTGGGGCACATGTGATGTGGGAGCAGTGTTGGAGCAAAATGTGCGGTCAGAGTAGTATGTGGAGTGGGAGCAGTGTTGGGGCAGTTTGAAATGTGGGAGCAGTGTTGGGGCGGTATGTGATGTGGGAGCAGTGTTGGAGCAGTATGTGATGTGGGAAGAGTGTTGGAGCGGTATGTGATGTGGGAGCAGTGTTGGAGCAGTATGTGGGGTCAGGGTAATAAGTGAAGTGGCAGCAGTGTTGGGGCAGTATGTGATGTGTGAGCAGTATGTGAAGTTGGAGCAGTGTGTAATATGGAGCAGTGTAGGAGTGGAATGTGGAGTCAGGGTAGTGGGAGCAGTGTTGGGGCAGTATGTGTTGTGGGAGCAGTGTTGGAGCAGTATGTGGGGTTAGGGTTGTATGTGAAGTGGGAGCAGTGTTGGGGCAGTATGTGATATGTGAGCAGTGTGTGATGTGGGAGCAGTGTTGGAGTGGCATGTGGAGCAGTGTAGGAGTGGCAAGTGGAGTCCAGGTACTATGTGGAGTGGGAGCAGTGTTAGGACAGTATGTGATGTTGGAGCAGTGTTAGAGCAGTATGTGAGGTGGGAACGTGTTGGAGCGGTATGTGATGTGGGAGCAGTGTTGGGTAGTAAGTGAAGTGGGAGCAGTAAGTGAAGTGGGTAGTAAGTGAAGTGGGAGCAGTGTTGGCGCAGTATGTGATATGTGAGCAGTATGTGATGTGGGAGCAGTGTTGGAGCAGTATGTGGGGACAGGGTAGTAAGTGAAGTGGGGCAGTATGTGTTGTGGGAGCAGTGTTTGCTCAGTATGTGTTGTGGGAGCAGTATTGGGGCAGTATGTGATGTGGGAGCAGTGTTGGGGCAGTATGTGATGTGGGAGCAGTGTTGGAGCAGTATGTGATATGGGAATAGTGTTGGAGCGGTATGTGATGTGGGTGCAGTGTTGGAGCAGTAACTGGGGTCAGGGTAGTATGTGAAGTGGGAGCAGTGTTGGGGCAGTATGTGATGTGTGAGCAGTATGTGAAGTTGGAGCAGTGTGTAATATGGAGCAGTGTAGGAGTGGCATGTGGAGTCAGGGTATTTGGAGCAGTGTTGGGGCAGTATGTGTTGTGGGAGCAGTGTTGGAGCAGTATGTGGGGTCAGGGTAGTAAATGAAGTGGGGCAGTATGTGTAGTGGGAGCAGTGTTGGCTCAGTATGTGTTGTGGGAGCAGTGTTGGGGCATATGTGATGTGGGAGCAGTGTTGGAGCAATATGTGCGGTCGGAGTAGTATGTGATATGGGAGCAGTGTTGGAGCAGTATGTGGGGTGAGGGTAGTAAGTCAAGTGGGGCAGTATGTGTAGTGGGAGCAGTGTTGGGGCAGTATGTGATGTGGGAACATTGTTGGGGCAATATGTGATGTGGGAGCAGTGTTGGAGCAGTATGTGATGTGTGAACAGTGTTGGAGTGGTATGTGTTGTGGGAGCAGTGTTGGAACAGTATGTGGGGTCAGGGTAGTAAGTGAAGTGGGAGCATTGTTGGGGCAGTATGTGATGTGTGAGCAGTATGTGAAGTTGGAGCAGTGTGTAATTTGGAGCAGTGTATGAGTGGCATGTGGAATCAGGGTAGTGGGAGCAATGTTGGGGCAGTATGTGTTGTGGGAGCAGTGTTGGGGCAGTATGTGATGTGGGAGCAGTTTTGGGGCAGTATGTGATGTGGGAGCAGTGTTGGAGCAGTATGTGATGTGGGAACAGTGTTGGAGCGGTATGTGATGTGGGAGCAGTGTTGGAGCAGTATGTGGGGTCAGGGTAGAAAGTGAAGTGGGAGCAGTGTTGGGGCAGTATGTGATGTATGAGCAGTATGTGATGTTGGAGTAGTGTGTAATATGGAGCAGTGTAGGAGTGGCATGAGGAGTCAGGGTAGTGTGAGCAGTGTTGGGGTAGTATATGTTGTGGGAGCAGTGTTGGGGCAGTATCTGATGTGGGAGCAGTGTTGGAGCAGTATGTTGGGAAGTGAATTGGGAGCAGTGTTGGGGGCAGTATGTGATGTGGGAGCAGTATGTGAAGTGGAAGCAGTGTTGGAGCAGTATGTGATGTGGGAGCAGTGTTGTAGTGGCATGTGGAGCAGTTTTGGATTGGCATGTGGAGTCATAGTAGTGTGTGGAGTGGGAGCAGTGTTGGGGCAGAATGTGCTGTGGGAGCTGTGTTGGGGCAGTATGTGGAGTGGAAGCAATGTTGGGGCAGTACGTGTTGGGGTAGTATAGGGAGTGGGAGCACTGTTGGAGGGGTATGTGGAGTGAGAGCAATGTTGGGGATGTATGTGTTTCGGGAGTAGTGATGGGGCAGTATGTGAAGTGGGAGCAGTGTTGGGGAAGTATGTGTTGTGGGAGCAGTGTTGGGGCAGTATGTGGAGTGGGAGCTGTGTTGGGGCAGTATGTGGAGTGGGAGCAATGTTGGGGCAGTATGTGGAGTTGGAGCAGTATTGGAGTGGGTGGAGTATTGGGGTAGTATGTGATATGGGAGCAGTGTTGGAGCAGTATGTTGGGTCAGATAGTATGTGAAGCGGGAGCAGTGTTGGATCAGTGTGTGGGGTCAGGGTAGTATGTGATGTGGGAGCAGTGTTGGGGCAGTATTGGAGTGGGAGCAGTGTTGGAGCGGTATGTGGAATAAGGGTAGTATGTGGAGTGGGAGCAGTGTTGGGGCAGAATGTTTTGTGGATCAATGTTGGGCAGTATTGGAGTGGGAGGAGTATTGCGGCGGTTTTTGATGTTGGAGCAGTGTTGAAGCAGTATGTGTTGTGGGAGCAATGTTGGACTAGCATTTGGAGTCAGGGTAGTATGTGGAGTGGGTGCAGTGTTGGGGTAGTATGTGTTGTGGGAGCAGTGTTGGAGCAATATGTGTGGTCAGAATAGTATGTGGAGTGGGAGCAGTGTTGGGGCAGTATGTGATGTGGGAACAGTGATGAAGCAGTATGTGATGTGGGAGCAGTGTTGGAGCAGTATGTGCGGTCAGGTAGTAAGTGAAGTGGGACAAGTGTTGGGCCAGTATGTGATATGTGAGCAGTATGTGATGTGGGAGCAGTGTTGGAGCAGTGTGTTATGTGGGAGCAGTGTTGGAGTGGCATGTGGAGTCCGGGTACTATGTGGAGTGGGAGCAGTGTTGGGGCAGTATGTGGTGTAGGAGCAGTGTTGGGGCAGTATGTGATGTGGCAACAGTGTTGGAGCGGTATGTGATGTGGGAGCAGTGTTGGAGCAGTATGTGGGTAATTGAAGTGGGAGCAGTGTTGGGGCAGTATGTGATGTGGGAGCAGTGTTGGAGCAGTATGTGGGGTCAGGGTAGTAAGTGAAGTGGGAGCAGTGTTGGGGCTGTATTTGATATGTGAGCAGTATGTGATGTGGGAGCAGTGTTGGTGCAGTATGTGGGGTCTGGGTAGTAAGTGAAGTGGGGCAGTATGTGTTGTGGGAGCAGTGTTGGCTCAGTATGTGATATGGGAGCAGTGTTGGAGCAATATCTGCAGTCAGAGTAGTATGTGGAGTGGGAGCAATGTTGGGGCAGTATGTGATGTGGGAGCAGTGTTGGGGCGGTATGTGATGTGGGAAGAGTGTTTGAGCGGTATGTGATGTGGGAGCAGTGTTGGAGCAGTATGTGGGGTCAGGGTAATAAATGAAGTGGGAGCAGTGTTGGGGCAGTATGTGATGTGTGAGCAGTATGTGAAGTTGGAGCAGTGTGTAATATGGAGCAGGGTAGGAGTGGCATGTGGAGTCAGGGTAGTGTGAGCAGTGTTGGGGCAGTATATTGGGTCAGATAGTATGTGAAGCGGGAGCAGTGTTGGATCAGTGTGTGGGCTCAGTGTAGTATGTGATGTGGGAGCAGTGTTGGGGCAGTATTGGAGTAGGAGCAGTGTTGGAGCGGTATGTGGAGTCAGGGTAGTATGTGGAGTGGGAGCAGTGTTGGGGCAGTATGTGATGTGGGAACAGTGATGAAGCAGTATGTGATGTGGGAGTAGTGTTGGAGCAGTATGTAGGGTTAGGTAGTAAGTGAAGTGGGACCAGTGTTGGGCCAGTATGTGATATGTGAGCAGTATGTGATGTGGGAGCAGTGTTGGAGTGGCATGTGGAGTCCGGGTACTATGTGGAGTGGGAGCAGTGTTGGGGCAGTATGTGGTGTAGGAGCAGTGTTGGGGCAGTATGTGATGTGGGAACAGTGTTGGAGCGGTATATGATGTGGGAGCAGTGTTGGAGCAGTATGTGGGTAATTGAAGTGGGAGCAGTGTTGGATCAGTGTGTGGGGTCAGGGTAGTATGTGTTGTGGGAGCAGTGTTGGGGCAGTATGTGATGTTTGAGCAGTGTTGGAGCAGTATGTGATGTGTGAGCAGTATGTGAAGTTGGAGCAGTGTGTAATATGGAGCAGTGTAGGAGTAGCATGTGGAGTCAGGGAAGTGGGAGCAGTGTTGGGGCAGTATGTGTTGTGGGAGCAGTGTTGGGGCAGTATGTGTTATGGGAGAAGTGTTGAGGCAGTATGTGTTGTGAGTAGCAGTGCTGGGGCAGTATGTGTTGTGGGAGCAGTGTTGGAGCAGTATGTGATGTGGGAGCAGTGTTGGGGCAGTATGTGATGTGGGAACAGTGTTGGGGCAGTATGTGATGTGGGAGAAGTGTTGGAGCAGTATGTGATGTGGGAGCAGTGTTGGAGCAGTATGTGATGTGGGAACGTGTTGGAGCGGTATGTGATGTGGGAGCAGTGTTGGAGCAGTATGTGGGGATAGGGTAGTAAGTGAAGTGAGAGCTTGTTGGGGCAGTATGTGATATGTGAGATGTATTTGATGTGGGAGCAGTGTGTAATGTGGAGCAGTGTTGGAGTGGCATGTGGAGTCCAGGTACTATGTGGAGTGGGAGCAGTGTTGGGGCAGTATTTGATGTGGGAGCAGTGTTGGAGCAGTATGTGATGTGGGAACGTGTTGGAGCGGTATGTGATGTGGGAGCAGTGTTGGAGCAGTATGTGGGGTCAGGGTAGTAAGTGAAGTGGAAGAAGTGTTGGGGCAGTATGTGATGTTTGAGCAGTGTTGGAGCAGTATGTGGGGTCAGGGTAGTAAGTCAAGTGGGGCAGTATGTGTTGTGGGAGCAGTGTTGGAGCAATATGTGTGGTCAGAATAGTATGTGGAGTGGGAGCAGTGTTGGGGCAGTATGTGATGTGGGAACAGTGATGGAGCAGTATGTGATGTGGGAGCAGTGTTGGAGCAGTATGTGGGGTCAGGGTAGTAAGTGAAGTGGGACCAGTGTTAGGCCAGTATGTGATATTTGAGCAGTATGTGATGTGGGAGCAGTGTTGGAGCAGTGTGTGATGTGGGAGCAGTGTTGAAGTGGCATGTGGAGTCCGGGTACTATGTGGAGTGGGAGCAGTGTTGGGGCAGTATGTATTGTAGGAGCAGTGTTGGGGCAGTATGTGATGTGGGAACAGTGTTGGAGCGGTATGTGATGTGGGAGCAGTGTTGGAGCAGTATGTGAGGAAGTGAAGTGGGAGCAGTGTTGGGGCAGTATGTGATGTGGGAGCAGTGTTGGAGCAGTACGTGGGGTCAGGGTAGTAAGTGAAGTGGGAGCAGTGCTGGGGCAGTATTTGATATGTGAGCAGTATGTGATGTGGGAGCAGTGTTGGAGCAGTATGTGGGGTCTGGGTAGTAAGTGAAGTGGGGCAGTATGTGTTTTGGGAGCAGTGTTGGCACAGTATGTGTTGTGGGAGCAGTGTTGGGGCATATGTGATATGGGAGCAGTGTTGGAGCAATATGTGCAGTCAGAGTAGTATGTGGAGTGGGAGCAGTGTTGGGGCAGTATGTGATGTGGGAGCAGTGTTGGGGCGGTATGTGATGTGGGAGCAGTGTTGGAGCAGTATGTGATGTGGGAAGAGTGTTGGAGTGGTATGTGATGTGGGAGCAGTGTTGGAGCAGTATGTGGGGTCAGGGTAATAAGTGAAGTGGGAGCAGTGTTGGGGCAGTATGTGATGTGTGAGCAGTATGTGAAGTTGGAGCAGTGTGTAATATGGAGCAGTGTAGGAGTGGCATGTGGAGTCAGGGTAGTGGGAGCAGTGTTGGCGCAGTATGTGTTGTGGGAGCAGTGTTGGGGCAGTATGTGTTGTGGGAGCAGTGTTGGAGCAATATGTGATGTGGGAACATGTTGGAGTGATATGTGATGTTTCAGCAGTGTTGGAGCAGTATGTGAGGTTAGGGTTGTAAGTGTAGTGGGAGCAGTGTTGGGGCAGTATGTGATATGTGAGCAGTGTGTGATGTGGGAGCAGTTTTGGAGTGGCATGTGGAGCAGTGTAGGAGTGGCAAGTGGAGTCCAGGTACTATGTGGAGTGGGAGAAGTGTTAGGACAGTATGTGATGTTGGAGCAGTGTTGGAGCAGTATGTGAGGTGGGAACGTGTTGGAGCGGTATGTGATGTGGGAGCAGTGTTGGAGCAGTATGTGGGGTCAGGGTAGTAAGTGAAGTGGGAGCAGTGTTGGGGCAGTATGTGATATGTGAGCAGTATGTGATGTGGGAGCAGTGTTGGAGCAGTATGTGGGGTTAGGGTAGTCAGTGAAGTGGGGCAATATGTGTTGTGGCAGCAGTTTTGGCTCAGTATGTGTTGAGGGAGCAGTGTTGGGACAGTATGTGATGTGGGAGCAGTGTTGGGGCAGTATGTGATGTGGGAGCAGTGTTGGAGCAGTATGTGATGTGGGAATAGTGTTGGAGCGGTATGTGATGTGGGTGCACTGTTGTAGCAGTATGTGGGGTCAGGGTAGTAAGTGAATTGGGAGCAGTGTTGGGGCAGTATGTGATGTGTGAGCAGTATGTGAAGTTGGAGCAGTGTGTAATATGGAGCAGTGTAGGAGTGGCATGTGGAGTCAGGGAAGTGGGAGCAGTGTTGGGGCAGTATGTGTTGTGGGAGCAGTGTTGGGGCAGTATGTGTTATGGGAGCAGTGTTGGGGCAGTTTGTGATGTGGGAGCAGTGTTGGAGCAGTATGTGGGGTCAGGGTAGTAAGTGAAATGGGAGCAGTGCTGGGGCAGTATTTGATATGTGAGCAGTATGTGATGTGGGAGCAGTGTTGGAGCAGTATGTGGGGTCTGCGTAGTAAGTGAAGTGGGGCAGTATGTGTTTTGTGAGCAGTTTTGGCACAGTATGTGTTGTGGGAGCAGTGTTGGGGCATATGTGATATGAGAGCAGTGTTGGAACAATATGTGCAGTCAGAGTAGTATGTGGAGTGGGAGCAGTGTTGGGGCAGTATGTGATGTGGGAGCAGTGTTGGGGCGGTATGTCATGTGGGAGCAGTATTGGAGCAGTATGTGATGTGGGAAGAGTGTTGGAGTGGTATGTGATGTGGGAGCAGTGTTGGAGCAGTATGTGGGGTAAGGGTAATAAGTGAAGTGGGAGCAGTGTTGGGGCAGTATGTGATGTGTGAGCAGTATGTGAAGTTGGAGCAGTGTGTAATATGGAGCAGTGTAGGAGTGGCATGTGGAGTCAGGGTAGTGTGAGCAGTGTTGGGGCAGTATGTGTTGTGGGTGCAGTGTTGGGGCAGTATGTGTTGTGGGTAGCAGTGTTGGGGCAGTATGTGATATGTGAGCAGTATGTGATGTGGGAGCAGTGTTGGAGCAGTGTGTGATGTGGGAGCAGTGTTGGAGTGGCATGTGGAGTCCGGGTACTATGTGGAGTGGGAGCAGTGTTGGGGCAGTATGTGGTGTAGGAGCAGTGTTGGGGCAGTATGTGATGTGGGAACAGTGTTGGAGCGGTATGTGATGTGGGAGCAGTGTTGGAGCAGTATGTGGGTAATTGAAGTGGGAGCAGTGTTGGATCAGTGTGTGGGGTCAGGGTAGTATGTGTTGTGGGAGCAGTGTTGGGGCAGTATGTGATGTTTGAGCAGTGTTGGAGCAGTATGTGATGTGTGAGCAGTATGTGAAGTTGGAGCAGTGTGTAATATGGAGCAGTGTAGGAGTGGCATGTGGAGTCAGGGAAGTGGGAGCAGTGTTGGGGCAGTATGTGTTGTGGGAGCAGTGTTGGGGCAGTATGTGTTATGGGAGAAGTGTTGGGGCAGTATGTGTTGTGAGTAGCAGTGCTGGGGCAGTATGTGTTGTGGGAGCAGTGTTGGAGCAGTATGTGATGTGGGAGCAGTGTTGGGGCAGTATGTGATGTGGGAACAGTGTTGGGGCAGTATGTGATGTGGGAGCAGTGTTGGGGCAGTATGTGATGTGGGAGCAGTGTTGGTGCAGTATGTGATGTGGGAACATGTTGGAGCGGTATGTGATGTGGGAGCAGTGTTGGAGCAGTATGTGGGGATAGGGTAGTAAGTGAAGTGAGAGCTTGTTGGGGCAGTATGTGATATGTGAGAAGTATTTGATGTGGGAGCAGTGTGTAATGTGGAGCAGTGTAGGAGTGGCATATGGAGTCCAGGTACTATGTGGAGTGGGAGCAGTGTTGGGGCAGTATTTGATGTGGGAGCAGTGTTGGAGCAGTATGTGATGTGGGAACGTGTTGGAGCGGTATGTGATGTGGGAGCAGTGTTGGAGCAGTATGTGTGGTCAGGGTAGTAAGTGAAGTGGAAGAAGTGTTGGGGCAGTATGTGATGTGGGAGCAGTGTTGGAGCAGTATGTGGGGTCAGGGTAGTAAGTCAAGTGGGGCAGTATGTGTTGTGGGAGCAGTGTTGGGTTAGTATGTGTTGTGGGAGCAGTGTTGGAGCAATATGTGTGGTCAGAATAGTATGTGGAGTGGGAGCAGTGTTGGGGCAGTATGTGATGTGGGAACAGTGATGGAGCAGTATGTGATGTGGGAGCAGTGTTGGAGCAGTATGTGGGGTCAGGGTAGTAAGTGAAGTGGGACCAGTGTTGGGCCAGTATGTGATATGTGAGCAGTATGTGATGTGGGAGCAGTGTTGGAGCAGTGTGTGATGTGGGAGCAGTGATGAAGTGGCATGTGGTGTCCGGGTACTATGTGGAGTGGGAGCAGTGTTGGGGCAGTATGTGTTGTAGGAGCAGTGTTGGGGCAGTATTTGATGTGGGAACAGTGTTGGAGCGGTATGTGATGTGGGAGCAGTGTTGGAGCAGTATGTGGGGAAGTGAAGTGGGAGCAGTGTTGGGGCAGTATGTGATGTGGGAGCAGTGTTGGAGCAGTATGTGGGGTCAGGGTAGTAAGTGAAGTGGGAGCAGTGCTGGGGCAGTATTTGATATGTGAGCAGTATGTGATGTGGGAGCAGTGTTGGAGCAGTATGTGGGGTCTGGGTAGTAAGTGAAGTGGGGCAGTATGTGTTTTGGGAGCAGTGTTGGCACAGTATGTGTTGTGGGAGCAGTGTTGGGGCATATGTGATATGGGAGCAGTGTTGGAACAATATGTGCAGTCAGAGTAGTATGTGGAGTGGGAGCAGTGTTGGGGCAGTATGTGATGTGGGAGCAGTGTTGGGGCGGTATGTGATGTGGGAACAGTGTTGGAGCAGTATGTGATGTGGGAAGAGTGTTGGAGTGGTATGTGATGTGGGAGCAGTGTTGGAGCAGTATGTGGGGTCAGGGTAATAAGTGAAGTGGGAGCAGTGTTGGGGCAGAATGTGATGTGTGAGCAGTATGTGAAGTTGGAGCAGTGTGTAATATGGAGCAGTGTAGGAGTGGCATGTGGAGTCAGGGTAGTGGGAGCACTGTTGGGGCAGTATTTGTTGTGGGAGCAGTGTTGGGGCAGTATGTGTTGTGGGTAGCAGTGTTGGGGCAGTATGTGTTGTGGGCGCAGTGTTGGAGCAGTATGTGATGTGGGAACATGTTGGAGTGATATGTGATGTTTCAGCAGTGTTGGAGCAGTATGTGAGGTTAGGGTTGTAAGTGAAGTGGGAGCAGTGTTGGGACAGTATGTGATATGTGAGCAGTGTGTGATGTGGGAGCAGTTTTGGAGTGGCATGTGGAGCAGTGTAGGAGTTGCAAGTGGAGTCCAGGTACTATGTGGAGTGAGAGCAGTGTTAGGACAGTATGTGATGTTGGAGCAGTGTTGGAGCAGTATGTGAGGTGGGAACGTGTTGGAGCGGTATGTGATGTGGGAGCAGTGTTGGAGCAGTATGTGGGGTCAGGGTAGTAAGTGAAGTGGGAGCAGTGTTGGGGCAGTATGTGATATGTGAGCAGTATGTGATGAGGGAGCAGTGTTGGAGCAGTATGTGGGGTTAGGGTAGTAAGTGAAGTGGGGCAATATGTGTTGTGGCAGCAGTGTTGGCTCAGTATGTGTTGAGGGAGCAGTGTTGGGACAGTATGTGATGTGGGAGCAGTGTTGGGGCAGTATGTGATGTGGGAGCAGTGTTGGAGCAGTATGTGATGTGGGAATAGTGTTGGAGCGGTATGTGATGTGGGTGCAGTGTTGTAGCAGTATGTGGGGTCAGGGTAGTAAGTGAATTGGGAGCAGTGTTGGGGCAGTATGTGATGTGTGAGCAGTATGTGAAGTTGGAGCAGTGTGTAATATGGAGCAGTGTAGGAGTGGCATGTGGAGTCAGGGAAGTGGGAGCAGTGTTGGGGCAGTATGTGTTGTGGGAGCAGTGTTGGGGCAGTATGTGTTATGGGAGCAGTGTTGGGGCAGTTTGTGATGTGGGAGCAGTGTTGGAGCAGCATGTGGGGTCATGGTAGTAAGTGAAGTGGGAGCAGTGCTGGGGCAGTATTTGAAATGTGAGCAGTATGTGATGTGGGAGCAGTGTTGGAGCAGTATGTGGGGTCTGGGAAGTGGGGCAGTATGTGTTTTGGGAGCAGTTTTGGCACAGTATGTGTTGTGGGAGCAGTGTTGGGGCATATGTGATATGAGAGCAGTGTTGGGACAATATGTGCAGTCAGAGTAGTATGTGGAGTGGGAGCAGTGTTGGGGCAGTATGTGATGTGGGAGCAGTGTTGGGGCGGTATGTCATGTGGGAGCAGTATTGGAGCAGTATGTGATGTGGGAAGAGTGTTGGAGTGGCATGTGATGTGGGAGCAGTGTTGGAGCAGTAAGTGGGGTCAGGGTAGTAAGTGAAGTGGGAGCAGTGTTGGGGCAGTATGTGATGTGTGAGCAGTATGTGAAGTTGGAGCAGTGTGTAATATGGAGCAGTGTAGGAGTGGCATGTGGAGTCAGGGTAGTGTGAGCAGTGTTGGGGCAGTATGTGTTGTGGGTGCAGTGTTGGGGCAGTATGTGTTGTGGGTAGCAGTGTTGGGGCAGTATGTGATATGTGAGCAGTATGTGATGTGGGAGCAGTGTTGGAGCAGTGTGTGATGTGGGAGCAGTGTTGGAGTGGGATGTGGAGTCTGGGTACTATGTGGAGTGGGAGCAGTGTTGGGGCAGTATGTGGTGTAGGAGCAGTGTTGGGGCAGTATGTGATGTGGGAACAGTGTTGGAGCGGTATGTGATGTGGGAGCAGTGTTGGAGCAGTATGTGGGTAATTGAAGTGGGAGCAGTGTTGGATCAGTGTGTGGGGTCAGGGTAGTATGTGTTGTGGGAGCAGTGATGGGGCAGTATGTGATGTTTGAGCAGTGTTGGAGCAGTATGTGATGTGTGAGCAGTATGTGAAGTTGGAGCAGTGTGTAATATGGAGCAGTGTAGGAGTGGCATGTGGAGTCAGGGAAGTGGGAGCAGTGTTCGGGCAGTATGTGTTGTGGGAGCAGTGTTGGGGCAGTATGTGTTATGGGAGAAGTGTTGGGGCAGTATGTGTTCTGAGTAGCAGTGCTGGGGCAGTATGTGTTGTGGGAGCAGTGTTGGAGCAGTATGTGATGTGGGAGCAGTGTTGGGGCAGTATGTGATGTGGGAACAGTGTTGGGGCAGTATGTGATGTGGGAGCAGTGTTGGGGCAGTATGTGATGTGGGAGCAGTGTTGGTGCAGTATGTGATGTGGGAATGTGTTGGAGCGGTATGTGATGTGGGAGCAGTGTTGGAGCAGTATGTGGGGATAGGGTAGTAAGTGAAGTGAGAGCTTGTTGGGGCAGTATGTGATATGTGAGAAGTATTTGATGTGGGAGCAGTGTGTAATGTGGAGCAGTGTAGGAGTAGCATGTGGAGTCCAGGTACTATGTGGAGTGGGAGCAGTGTTGGGGCAGTATTTGATGTGGGAGCAGTGTTGGAGCAGTATGTGATGTGGGAACGTGTTGGAGCGGAATGTGATGTGGGAGCAGTGTTGGAGCAGTATGTGTGGTCAGGGTAGTAAGTGAAGTGGAAGAAGTGTTGGGGCAGTATGTGATGTGGGAGCAGTGTTGGAGCAGTATGTGGGGTCAGGGTAGTAAGTCAAGTGGGGCAGTATGTGTTGTGGGAGCAGTGTTGGGGTAGTATGTGTTGTGGGAGCAGTGTTGGAGCAATATGTGTGGTCAGAATAGTATGTAGAGTGGGAGCAGTGTTGGGGCAGTATGTGATGTGGGAACAGTGATGGAGCAGTATGTGATGTGGCAGCAGTGTTGGAGCAGTATGTGGGGTCAGGGTAGTAAGTGAAGTGGGACCAGTGTTGGGCCAGTATGTGATATGTGAGCAGTATGTGATGTGGGAGCAGTGTTGGAGCAGTGTGTGATTTGGGAGCAGTGATGAAGTGGCATGTGGTGTCCGGGTACTATGTGGAGTGGGAGCAGTGTTGGGGCAGTATGTGTTGTAGGAGCAGTGTTGGGGCAGTATGTGATGTGGGAACAGTGTTGGAGCGGTATGTGATGTGGGAGCAGTGTTGGAGCAGTATGTGGGGAAGTGAAGTGGGAGCAGTGTTGGGGCAGTATGTGATGTGGGAGCAGTGTTGGAGCAGTATGTGGGGTCAGGGTAGTAAGTGAAGTGGGAGCAGTGCTGGGGCAGTATTTGATATGTGAGCAGTATGTGATGTGGGAGCAGTGTTGGAGCAGTATGTGGGGTCTGGGTAGTAAGTGAAGTGGGGCAGTATGTGTTTTGGGAGCAGTGTTGGCACAGTATGTGTTGTGGGAGCAGTGTTGGGGCATATGTGATATGGGAGCAGTGTTGGAGCAATATGTGCAGTCAGAGTAGTATGTGGAGTGGGAGCAGTGTTGGGGCAGTATGTGATGTGGGAGCAGTGTTGGGGCGGTATGTGATGTGGGAACAGTGTTGGAGCAGTATGTGATGTGGGAAGAGTGTTGGAGTGGTATGTGATGTGGGAGCAGTGTTGGAGCAGTATGTGGGGTCAGGGTAATAAGTGAAGTGGGAGCAGTGTTGGGGCAGAATGTGATGTGTGAGCAGTATGTGAAGTTGGAGCAGTGTGTAATATGGAGCAGTGTAGGAGTGGCATGTGGAGTCAGGGTAGTGGGAGCACTGTTGGGGCAGTATGTGTTGTGGGAGCAGTGTTGGGGCAGTATGTGTTGTGGGTAGCAGTGTTGGGGCAGTATGTGTTGTGGGAGCAGTGTTGGAGCAGTATGTGATGTGGGAACATGTTGGAGTGATATGTGATGTTTCAGCAGTGTTGGAGCAGTATGTGAGGTTAGGGTTGTAAGTGAAGTGGGAGCAGTGTTGGGGCAGTATGTGATATGTGAGCAGTGTGTGATGTGGGAGCAGTTTTGGAGTGGCATGTGGAGCAGTGTAGGAGTGGCAAGTGGAGTCCAGGTACTATGTGGAGTGAGAGCAGTGTTAGGACAGTATGTGATGTTGGAGCAGTGTTGGAGCAGTATGTGAGGTGGGAACGTGTTGGAGCGGTATGTGATGTGGGAGCAGTGTTGGAGCAGTATGTGGGGTCAGGGTAGTAAGTGAAGTGGGAGCAGTGTTGGGGCAGTATGTGATATGTGAGCAGTATGTGATGTGGGAGCAGTGTTGGAGCAGTATGTGGGGTTAGGGTAGTAAGTGAAGTGGGGCAATATGTGTTGTGGGAGCAGTGTTGGCTCAGTATGTGGTGAGGGAGCAGTGTTGGGGCAGTATGTGATGTGGGAGCAGTGTTGGGGCAGTATGTGATGTGGGAGCAGTGTTGGAGCAGTATGTGATGTGGGAATAGTGTTGGAGCGGTATGTGATGTGGGTGCAGTGTTGTAGCTGTATGTGGGGTCACGGTAGTAAGTGAATTGGGAGCAGTGTTGGGGCAGTATGTGATGTGTGAGCAGTATGTGAAGTTGGAGCAGTGTGTAATATGGAGCAGTGTAGGAGTGGCATGTGGAGTCAGGGAAGTGGGAGCAGTGTTGGGGCAGTATGTGTTGTGGGAGCAGTGTTGGGGCAGTATGTGTTATGGGAGCAGTGTTGGGGCAGTATGTGATGTGGGAGCAGTGTTGGAGCAGTATGTGGGGTCAGAGTAGTAAGTGAAGTGGGAGCAGTGCTGGGGCAGTATTTGATATGTGAGCAGTATGTGATGTGGGAGCAGTGTTGGAGCAGTATGTGGGGTCTGGGTAGTAAGTGAAGTGGGGCAGTATGTGTTTTGGGAGCAGTGTTGGCACAGTATGTGTTGTGGGAGCAGTGTTGGGGCATATGTGATATGAGAGCAGTGTTGGAACAATATGTGCGGTCAGAGTAGTATGTGGATTGGGAGCAGTGTTGGGGCAGTATGTGATGTGGGAGCAGTGTTGGGGCGGTATGTCATGTGGGAGCAGTATTGGAGCAGTATGTGATGTGGGAAGAGTGTTGGAGTGGTATATGATGTGGGAGCAGTGTTGGAGCAGTATGTGGGGTCAGGGTAATAAGTGAAGTGGGAGCAGTGTTGGGGCAGTATGTGATGTGTGAGCAGTATGTGAAGTTGGAGCAGTGTGTAATATGGAGCAGTGTAGGAGTGGCATGTGGAGTCAGGGTAGTGGGAGCAGTGTTGGGGCAGTATGTGTTGTGGGAGCAGTGTTGGGGCAGAAAGTGTTGTGGGTAGCAGTGTTGGGGCAGTATGTGTTGTGGGAGCAGTGTTGGAGCAGTATGTGATGTGGGAACATGTTGGAGTGATATGTGATGTTTCAGCAGTGTTGGAGCAGTATGTGGGGTTAGGGTTGTAAGTGAAGTGGGAGCAGTGTTGGGACAGTATGTGATATGTGAGCAGTGTGTGATGTGGGAGCAGTTTTGGAGTGGCATGTGGAGCAGTGTAGGAGTTGCAAGTGGAGTCCAGGTACTATGTGGAGTGAGAGCAGTGTTAGGACAGTATGTGATGTTGGAGCAGTGTTGGAGCAGTATGTGAGGTGGGAACGTGTTGGAGCGGTATGTGATGTGGGAGCAGTGTTGGAGCAGTATGTGGGGTCAGGGTAGTAAGTGAAGTGGGAGCAGTGTTGGGGCAGTATGTGATATGTGAGCAGTATGTGATGAGGGAGCAGTGTTGGAGCAGTATGTGGGGTTAGGGTAGTAAGTGAAGTGGGGCAATATGTGTTGTGGCAGCAGTGTTGGCTCAGTATGTGTTGAGGGAGCAGTGTTGGGACAGTATGTGATGTGGGAGCAGTGTTGGGGCAGTATGTGATGTGGGAGCAGTGTTGGAGCAGTATGTGATGTGGGAACGTGTTGGAGCGGTATGTGATGTGGGAGCAGTGTTGGAGCAGTATGTGTGGTCAGGGTAGTAAGTGAAGTGGAAGAAGTGTTGGGGCAGTATGTGATGTGGGAGCAGTGTTGGAGCAGTATGTGGGGTCAGGGTAGTAAGTCAAGTGGGGCAGTATGTGTTGTGGGAGCAGTGTTGGGGTAGTATGTGTTGTGGGAGCAGTGTTGGAGCAATATGTGTGGTCAGAATAGTATGTAGAGTGGGAGCAGTGTTGGGGCAGTATGTGATGTGGGAACAGTGATGGAGCAGTATGTGATGTGGCAGCAGTGTTGGAGCAGTATGTGGGGTCAGGGTAGTAAGTGAAGTGGGACCAGTGTTGGGCCAGTATGTGATATGTGAGCAGTATGTGATGTGGGAGCAGTGTTGGAGCAGTGTGTGATTTGGGAGCAGTGATGAAGTGGCATGTGGTGTCCGGGTACTATGTGGAGTGGGAGCAGTGTTGGGGCAGTATGTGTTGTAGGAGCAGTGTTGGGGCAGTATGTGATGTGGGAACAGTGTTGGAGCGGTATGTGATGTGGGAGCAGTGTTGGAGCAGTATGTGGGGAAGTGAAGTGGGAGCAGTGTTGGGGCAGTATGTGATGTGGGAGCAGTGTTGGAGCAGTATGTGGGGTCAGGGTAGTAAGTGAAGTGGGAGCAGTGCTGGGGCAGTATTTGATATGTGAGCAGTATGTGATGTGGGAGCAGTGTTGGAGCAGTATGTGGGGTCTGGGTAGTAAGTGAAGTGGGGCAGTATGTGTTTTGGGAGCAGTGTTGGCACAGTATGTGTTGTGGGAGCAGTGTTGGGGCATATGTGATATGGGAGCAGTGTTGGAGCAATATGTGCAGTCAGAGTAGTATGTGGAGTGGGAGCAGTGTTGGGGCAGTATGTGATGTGGGAGCAGTGTTGGGGCGGTATGTGATGTGGGAACAGTGTTGGAGCAGTATGTGATGTGGGAAGAGTGTTGGAGTGGTATGTGATGTGGGAGCAGTGTTGGAGCAGTATGTGGGGTCAGGGTAATAAGTGAAGTGGGAGCAGTGTTGGGGCAGAATGTGATGTTTGAGCAGTATGTGAAGTTGGAGCAGTGTGTAATATGGAGCAGTGTAGGAGTGGCATGTGGAGTCAGGGTAGTGGGAGCACTGTTGGGGCAGTATGTGTTGTGGGAGCAGTGTTGGGGCAGTATGTGTTGTGGGTAGCAGTGTTGGGGCAGTATGTGTTGTGGGAGCAGTGTTGGAGCAGTATGTGATGTGGGAACATGTTGGAGTGATATGTGATGTTTCAGCAGTGTTGGAGCAGTATGTGAGGTTAGGGTTGTAAGTGAAGTGGGAGCAGTGTTGGGGCAGTATGTGATATGTGAGCAGTGTGTGATGTGGGAGCAGTTTTGGAGTGGCATGTGGAGCAGTGTAGGAGTGGCAAGTGGAGTCCAGGTACTATGTGGAGTGAGAGCAGTGTTAGGACAGTATGTGATGTTGGAGCAGTGTTGGAGCAGTATGTGAGGTGGGAACGTGTTGGAGCGGTATGTGATGTGGGAGCAGTGTTGGAGCAGTATGTGGGGTCAGGGTAGTAAGTGAAGTGGGAGCAGTGTTGGGGCAGTATGTGATATGTGAGCAGTATGTGATGTGGGAGCAGTGTTGGAGCAGTATGTGGGGTTAGGCTAGTATTTGAAGTGGGGCAATATGTGTTTTGGGAGCAGTGTTGGCTCAGTATGTGGTGAGGGAGCAGTGTTGGGGCAGTATGTGATGTGGGAGCAGTGTTGGGGCAGTATGTGATGTGGGAGCAGTGTTGGAGCAGTATGTGATGTGGGAATAGTGTTGGAGCGGTATGTGATGTGGGTGCAGTGTTGTAGCTGTATGTGGGGTCTGGGTAGTAAGTGAATTGGGAGCAGTGTTGGGGCAGTATGTGATGTGTGAGCAGTATGTGAAGTTGGAGCAGTGTGTAATATGGAGCAGTGTAGGAGTGGCATGTGGAGTCAGGGAAGTGGGAGCAGTGTTGGGGCAGTATGTGTTGTGGGAGCAGTGTTGGGGCAGTATGTGTTATGGGAGCAGTGTTGGGGCAGTATGTGATGTGGGAGCAGTGTTGGAGCAGTATGTGGGGTCAGAGTAGTAAGTGAAGTGGGAGCAGTGCTGGGGCAGTATTTGATATGTGAGCAGTATGTGATGTGGGAGCAGTGTTGGAGCAGTATGTGGGGTCTGGGTAGTAAGTGAAGTGGGGCAGTATGTGTTTTGGGAGCAGTGTTGGCACAGTATGTGTTGTGGGAGCAGTGTTGGGGCATATGTGATATGAGAGCAGTGTTGGAACAATATGTGCGGTCAGAGTAGTATGTGGATTGGGAGCAGTGTTGGGGCAGTATGTGATGTGGGAGCAGTGTTGGGGCGGTATGTCATGTGGGAGCAGTATTGGAGCAGTATGTGATGTGGGAAGAGTGTTGGAGTGGTATATGATGTGGGAGCAGTGTTGGAGCAGTATGTGGGGTCAGGGTAATAAGTGAAGTGGGAGCAGTGTTGGGGCAGTATGTGATGTGTGAGCAGTATGTGAAGTTGGAGCAGTGTGTAATATGGAGCAGTGTAGGAGTGGCATGTGGAGTCAGGGTAGTGGGAGCAGTGTTGGGGCAGTATGTGTTGTGGGAGCAGTGTTGGGGCAGAAAGTGTTGTGGGTAGCAGTGTTGGGGCAGTATGTGTTGTGGGAGCAGTGTTGGAGCAGTATGTGATGTGGGAACATGTTGGAGTGATATGTGATGTTTCAGCAGTGTTGGAGCAGTATGTGGGGTTAGGGTTGTAAGTGAAGTGGGAGCAGATTTGGGGCAGTATGTGATATGTGAGCAGTGTGTTGTGGGAGCAGTGTTGGAGTGGCATGTGGAGCAGTGTAGGAGTGGCAAGTGGAGTCCAGGTACTATGTGGAGTGGGAGCAGTGTTAGGACAGTATGTGATGTTGGAGCAGTGTTGGAGCAGTATGTGAGGTGGGAACGTGTTGGAGCGGTATGTGTTGTGGGAGCAGTGTTGGAGCAGTATGTGGGGTCAGGGTAGTAAGTGAAGTGGGAGCACTGTTGGGGCAGTATGTGATATGTGAGCAGTATGTGATGTGGGAGCAGTGTTGGAGCAGTATGTGGGGTCTGGGTAGTAATTGAAGTGGGGCAATTTGTGTTGTGGGAGCAGTGTTGGCTCAGTATGTGTTGTGGGAGCAGTGTTGGGGCAGTATGTGATGTGGGAGCAGTGTTGGGGCAGTATGTGATGTGGGAGCAGTGTTGGAGCAGTATGTGATGTGGGAACATGTTGGAGCGGTATGTGATGTGGGAGCAGTGTTGGAGCAGTATGTGGGGATAGGGTAGTAAGTGAAGTGAGAGCTTGTTGGGGCAGTATGTGATATGTGAGAAGTATTTGATGTGGGAGCAGTGTGTAATGTGGAGCAGTGTAGGAGTGGCATATGGAGTCCAGGTACTATGTGGAGTGGGAGCAGTGTTGGGGCAGTATTTGATGTGGGAGCAGTGTTGGAGCAGTATGTGATGTGGGAACGTGTTGGAGCGGTATGTGATGTGGGAGCAGTGTTGGAGCAGTATGTGTGGTCAGGGTAGTAAGTGAAGTGGAAGAAGTGTTGGGGCAGTATGTGATGTGGGAGCAGTGTTGGAGCAGTATGTGGGGTCAGGGTAGTAAGTCAAGTGGGGCAGTATGTGTTGTGGGAGCAGTGTTGGGGTAGTATGTGTTGTGGGAGCAGTGTTGGAGCAATATGTGTGGTCAGAATAGTATGTGGAGTGGGAGCAGTGTTGGGGCAGTATGTGATGTGGGAACAGTGATGGAGCAGTATGTGATGTGGGAGCAGTGTTGGAGCAGTATGTGGGGTCAGGGTAGTAAGTGAAGTGGGACCAGTGTTGGGCCAGTATGTGATATGTGAGCAGTATGTGATGTGGGAGCAGTGTTGGAGCAGTGTGTGATGTGGGAGCAGTGATGAAGTGGCATGTGGTGTCCGGGTACTATGTGGAGTGGGAGCAGTGTTGGGGCAGTATGTGTTGTAGGAGCAGTGTTGGGGCAGTATTTGATGTGGGAACAGTGTTGGAGCGGTATGTGATGTGGGAGCAGTGTTGGAGCAGTATGTGGGGAAGTGAAGTGGGAGCAGTGTTGGGGCAGTATGTGATGTGGGAGCAGTGTTGGAGCAGTATGTGGGGTCAGGGTAGTAAGTGAAGTGGGAGCAGTGCTGGGGCAGTATTTGATATGTGAGCAGTATGTGATGTGGGAGCAGTGTTGGAGCAGTATGTGGGGTCTGGGTAGTAAGTGAAGTGGGGCAGTATGTGTTTTGGGAGCAGTGTTGGCACAGTATGTGTTGTGGGAGCAGTGTGGGGCATATGTGATATGGGAGCAGTGTTGGAGCAATATGTGCAGTCAGAGTAGTATGTGGAGTGGGAGCAGTGTTGGGGCAGTATGTGATGTGGGAGCAGTGTTGGGGCGGTATGTGATGTGGGAGCAGTGTTGGAGCAGTATGTGGGGTCAGGGTAATAAGTGAAGTGGGAGCAGTGTTGGGGCAGAATGTGATGTGTGAGCAGTATGTGAAGTTGGAGCAGTGTGTAATATGGAGCAGTGTAGGAGTGGCATGTGGAGTCAGGGTAGTGGGAGCACTGTTGGGGCAGTATTTGTTGTGGGAGCAGTGTTGGGGCAGTATGTGTTGTGGGTAGCAGTGTTGGGGCAGTATGTGTTGTGGGCGCAGTGTTGGAGCAGTATGTGATGTGGGAACATGTTGGAGTGATATGTGATGTTTCAGCAGTGTTGGAGCAGTATGTGAGGTTAGGGTTGTAAGTGAAGTGGGAGCAGTGTTGGGGCAGTATGTGATATGTGAGCAGTGTGTGATGTGGGAGCAGTTTTGGAGTGGCATGTGGAGCAGTGTAGGAGTTGCAAGTGGAGTCCAGGTACTATGTGGAGTGAGAGCAGTGTTAGGACAGTATGTGATGTTGGAGCAGTGTTGGAGCAGTATGTGAGGTGGGAACGTGTTGGAGCGGTATGTGATGTGGGAGCAGTGTTGGAGCAGTATGTGGGGTCAGGGTAGTAAGTGAAGTGGGAGCAGTGTTGGGGCAGTATGTGATATGTGAGCAGTATGTGATGAGGGAGCAGTGTTGGAGCAGTATGTGGGGTTAGGGTAGTAAGTGAAGTGGGGCAATATGTGTTGTGGCAGCAGTGTTGGCTCAGTATGTGTTGAGGGAGCAGTGTTGGGACAGTATGTGATGTGGGAGCAGTGTTGGGGCAGTATGTGATGTGGGAGCAGTGTTGGAGCAGTATGTGATGTGGGAATAGTGTTGGAGCGGTATGTGATGTGGGTGCAGTGTTGTAGCAGTATGTGGGGTCAGGGTAGTAAGTGAATTGGGAGCAGTGTTGGGGCAGTATGTGATGTGTGAGCAGTATGTGAAGTTGGAGCAGTGTGTAATATGGAGCAGTGTAGGAGTGGCATGTGGAGTCAGGGAAGTGGGAGCAGTGTTGGGGCAGTATGTGTTGTGGGAGCAGTGTTGGGGCAGTATGTGGGGTCATGGTAGTAAGTGAAGTGGGAGCAGTGCTGGGGCAGTATTTGAAATGTGAGCAGTATGTGATGTGGGAGCAGTGTTGGAGCAGTATGTGGGGTCTGGGAAGTGGGGCAGTATGTGTTTTGGGAGCAGTTTTGGCACAGTATGTGTTGTGGGAGCAGTGTTGGGGCATATGTGATATGAGAGCAGTGTTGGGACAATATGTGCAGTCAGAGTAGTATGTGGAGTGGGAGCAGTGTTGGGGCAGTATGTGATGTGGGAGCAGTGTTGGGGCGGTATGTCATGTGGGAGCAGTATTGGAGCAGTATGTGATGTGGGAAGAGTGTTGGAGTGGTATGTGATGTGGGAGCAGTGTTGGAGCAGTATGTGGGGTCAGGGTAATAAGTGAAGTGGGAGCAGTGTTGGGGCAGAATGTGATGTGTGAGCAGTATGTGAAGTTGGAGCAGTGTGTAATATGGAGCAGTGTAGGAGTGGCATGTGGAGTCAGGGTAGTGTGAGCACTGTTGGGGCAGTATGTGTTGTGGGAGCAGTGTTGGGGCAGTATGTGTTGTGGGTAGCAGTGTTGGGGCAGTATGTGTTCTGGGAGCAGTGTTGGAGCAGTATGTGATGTGGGAACATGTTGGAGTGATATGTGATGTTTCAGCAGTGTTGGAGCAGTATGTGAGGTTAGGGTTGTAAGTGAAGTGGGAGCAGTGTTGGGGCAGTATGTGATATGTGAGCAGTGTGTGATGTGGGAGCAGTTTTGGAGTGGCATGTGGAGCAGTGTAGGAGTGGCAAGTGGAGTCCAGGTACTATGTGGAGTGAGAGCAGTGTTAGGACAGTATGTGATGTTGGAGCAGTGTTGGAGCAGTATGTGAGGTGGGAACGTGTTGGAGCGGTATGTGATGTGGGAGCAGTGTTGGAGCAGTATGTGGGGTCAGGGTAGTAAGTGAAGTGGGAGCAGTGTTGGGGCAGTATGTGATATGTGAGCAGTATGTGATGTGGGAGCAGTGTTGGAGCAGTATGTGGGGTTAGGGTAGTAAGTGAAGTGGGGCAATATGTGTTGTGGGAGCAGTGTTGGCTCAGTATGTGGTGAGGGAGCAGTGTTGGGGCAGTATGTGATGTGGGAGCAGTGTTGGGGCAGTATGTGATGTGGGAGCAGTGTTGGAGCAGTATGTGATGTGGGAATAGTGTTGGAGCGGTATGTGATGTGGGTGCAGTGTTGTAGCTGTATGTGGGGTCAGGGTAGTAAGTGAATTGGGAGCAGTGTTGGGGCAGTATGTGATGTGTGAGCAGTATGTGAAGTTGGAGCAGTGTGTAATATGGAGCAGTGTAGGAGTGGCATGTGGAGTCAGGGAAGTGGGAGCAGTGTTGGGGCAGTATGTGTTGTGGGAGCAGTGTTGGGGCAGTATGTGTTATGGGAGCAGTGTTGGGGCAGTATGTGATGTGGGAGCAGTGTTGGAGCAGTATGTGGGGTCAGAGTAGTAAGTGAAGTGGGAGCAGTGCTGGGGCAGTATTTGATATGTGAGCAGTATGTGATGTGGGAGCAGTGTTGGAGCAGTATGTGGGGTCTGGGTAGTAAGTGAAGTGGGGCAGTATGTGTTTTGGGAGCAGTGTTGGCACAGTATGTGTTGTGGGAGCAGTGTTGGGGCATATGTGATATGAGAGCAGTGTTGGAACAATATGTGCGGTCAGAGTAGTATGTGGATTGGGAGCAGTGTTGGGGCAGTATGTGATGTGGGAGCAGTGTTGGGGCGGTATGTCATGTGGGAGCAGTATTGGAGCAGTATGTGATGTGGGAAGAGTGTTGGAGTGGTATATGATGTGGGAGCAGTGTTGGAGCAGTATGTGGGGTCAGGGTAATAAGTGAAGTGGGAGCAGTGTTGGGGCAGTATGTGATGTGTGAGCAGTATGTGAAGTTGGAGCAGTGTGTAATATGGAGCAGTGTAGGAGTGGCATGTGGAGTCAGGGTAGTGGGAGCAGTGTTGGGGCAGTATGTGTTGTGGGAGCAGTGTTGGGGCAGAAAGTGTTGTGGGTAGCAGTGTTGGGGCAGTATGTGTTGTGGGAGCAGTGTTGGAGCAGTATGTGATGTGGGAACATGTTGGAGTGATATGTGATGTTTCAGCAGTGTTGGAGCAGTATGTGGGGTTAGGGTTGTAAGTGAAGTGGGAGCAGATTTGGGGCAGTATGTGATATGTGAGCAGTGTGTGTTGTGGGAGCAGTGTTGGAGTGGCATGTGGAGCAGTGTAGGAGTGGCAAGTGGAGTCCAGGTACTATGTGGAGTGGGAGCAGTGTTAGGACAGTATGTGATGTTGGAGCAGTGTTGGAGCAGTATGTGAGGTGGGAACGTGTTGGAGCGGTATGTGTTGTGGGAGCAGTGTTGGAGCAGTATGTGGGGTCAGGGTAGTAAGTGAAGTGGGAGCACTGTTGGGGCAGTATGTGATATGTGAGCAGTATGTGATGTGGGAGCAGTGTTGGAGCAGTATGTGGGGTCTGGGTAGTAATTGAAGTGGGGCAATTTGTGTTGTGGGAGCAGTGTTGGCTCAGTATGTGTTGTGGGAGCAGTGTTGGGGCAGTATGTGATGTGGGAGCAGTGTTGGGGCAGTATGTGATGTGGGAGCAGTGTTGGAGCAGTATGTGATGTGGGAACATGTTGGAGCGGTATGTGATGTGGGAGCAGTGTTGGAGCAGTATGTGGGGATAGGGTAGTAAGTGAAGTGAGAGCTTGTTGGGGCAGTATGTGATATGTGAGAAGTATTTGATGTGGGAGCAGTGTGTAATGTGGAGCAGTGTAGGAGTGGCATATGGAGTCCAGGTACTATGTGGAGTGGGAGCAGTGTTGGGGCAGTATTTGATGTGGGAGCAGTGTTGGAGCAGTATGTGATGTGGGAACGTGTTGGAGCGGTATGTGATGTGGGAGCAGTGTTGGAGCAGTATGTGTGGTCAGGGTAGTAAGTGAAGTGGAAGAAGTGTTGGGGCAGTATGTGATGTGGGAGCAGTGTTGGAGCAGTATGTGGGGTCAGGGTAGTAAGTCAAGTGGGGCAGTATGTGTTGTGGGAGCAGTGTTGGGGTAGTATGTGTTGTGGGAGCAGTGTTGGAGCAATATGTGTGGTCAGAATAGTATGTGGAGTGGGAGCAGTGTTGGGGCAGTATGTGATGTGGGAACAGTGATGGAGCAGTATGTGATGTGGGAGCAGTGTTGGAGCAGTATGTGGGGTCAGGGTAGTAAGTGAAGTGGGACCAGTGTTGGGCCAGTATGTGATATGTGAGCAGTATGTGATGTGGGAGCAGTGTTGGAGCAGTGTGTGATGTGGGAGCAGTGATGAAGTGGCATGTGGTGTCCGGGTACTATGTGGAGTGGGAGCAGTGTTGGGGCAGTATGTGTTGTAGGAGCAGTGTTGGGGCAGTATTTGATGTGGGAACAGTGTTGGAGCGGTATGTGATGTGGGAGCAGTGTTGGAGCAGTATGTGGGGAAGTGAAGTGGGAGCAGTGTTGGGGCAGTATGTGATGTGGGAGCAGTGTTGGAGCAGTATGTGGGGTCAGGGTAGTAAGTGAAGTGGGAGCAGTGCTGGGGCAGTATTTGATATGTGAGCAGTATGTGATGTGGGAGCAGTGTTGGAGCAGTATGTGGGGTCTGGGTAGTAAGTGAAGTGGGGCAGTATGTGTTTTGGGAGCAGTGTTGGCACAGTATGTGTTGTGGGAGCAGTGTGGGGCATATGTGATATGGGAGCAGTGTTGGAGCAAAATGTGCAGTCAGAGTAGTATGTGGAGTGGGAGCAGTGTTGGGGCAGTATGTGATGTGGGAGCAGTGTTGGGGCGGTATGTGATGTGGGAGCAGTGTTGGAGCAGTATGTGGGGTCTGGGTAGTAAGTGAAGTGGGGCAGTATGTGTTTTGGGAGCAGTGTTGGGGCGGTATGTGATGTGGGAGCAGTGTTGGAGCAGTATGTGGGGTCAGGGTAATAAGTGAAGTGGGAGCAGTGTTGGGGCAGAATGTGATGTGTGAGCAGTATGTGAAGTTGGAGCAGTGTGTAATATGGAGCAGTGTAGGAGTGGCATGTGGAGTCAGGGTAGTGGGAGCACTGTTGGGGCAGTATTTGTTGTGGGAGCAGTGTTGGGGCAGTATGTGTTGTGGGTAGCAGTGTTGGGGCAGTATGTGTTGTGGGCGCAGTGTTGGAGCAGTATGTGATGTGGGAACATGTTGGAGTGATATGTGATGTTTCAGCAGTGTTGGAGCAGTATGTGAGGTTAGGGTTGTAAGTGAAGTGGGAGCAGTGTTGGGGCAGTATGTGATATGTGAGCAGTGTGTGATGTGGGAGCAGTTTTGGAGTGGCATGTGGAGCAGTGTAGGAGTTGCAAGTGGAGTCCAGGTACTATGTGGAGTGAGAGCAGTGTTAGGACAGTATGTGATGTTGGAGCAGTGTTGGAGCAGTATGTGAGGTGGGAACGTGTTGGAGCGGTATGTGATGTGGGAGCAGTGTTGGAGCAGTATGTGGGGTCAGGGTAGTAAGTGAAGTGGGAGCAGTGTTGGGGCAGTATGTGATATGTGAGCAGTATGTGATGAGGGAGCAGTGTTGGAGCAGTATGTGGGGTTAGGGTAGTAAGTGAAGTGGGGCAATATGTGTTGTGGCAGCAGTGTTGGCTCAGTATGTGTTGAGGGAGCAGTGTTGGGACAGTATGTGATGTGGGAGCAGTGTTGGGGCAGTATGTGATGTGGGAGCAGTGTTGGAGCAGTATGTGATGTGGGAATAGTGTTGGAGCGGTATTTGATGTGGGTGCAGTGTTGTAGCAGTATGTGGGGTCAGGGTAGTAAGTGAATTGGGAGCAGTGTTGGGGCAGTATGTGATGTGTGAGCAGTATGTGAAGTTGGAGCAGTGTGTAATATGGAGCAGTGTAGGAGTGGCATGTGGAGTCAGGGAAGTGGGAGCAGTGTTGGGGCAGTATGTGTTGTGGGAGCAGTGTTGGGGCAGTATGTGTTATGGGAGCAGTGTTGGGGCAGTTTGTGATGTGGGAGCAGTGTTGGAGCAGCATGTGGGGTCATGGTAGTAAGTGAAGTGGGAGCAGTGCTGGGGCAGTATTTGAAATGTGAGCAGTATGTGATGTGGGAGCAGTGTTGGAGCAGTATGTGGGGTCTGGGAAGTGGGGCAGTATGTGTTTTGGGAGCAGTTTTGGCACAGTATGTGTTGTGGGAGCAGTGTTGGGGCATATGTGATATGAGAGCAGTGTTGGGACAATATGTGCAGTCAGAGTAGTATGTGGAGTGGGAGCAGTGTTGGGGCAGTATGTGATGTGGGAGCAGTGTTGGGGCAGTATGTCATGTGGGAGCAGTATTGGAGCAGTATGTGATGTGGGAAGAGTGTTGGAGTGGCATGTGATGTGGGAGCAGTGTTGGAGCAGTATGTGGGGTAAGGGTAATAAGTGAAGTGGGAGCAGTGTTGGGGCAGTATGTGATGTGTGAGCAGTATGTGAAGTTGGAGCAGTGTGTAATATGGAGCAGTGTAGGAGTGGCATGTGGAGTCAGGGTAGTGTGAGCAGTGTTGGGGCAGTATGTGTTGTGGGTGCAGTGTTGGGGCAGTATGTGTTGTGGGTAGCAGTGTTGGGGCAGTATGTGATATGTGAGCAGTATGTGATGTGGGAGCAGTGTTGGAGCAGTGTGTGATGTGGGAGCAGTGTTGGAGTGGGATGTGGAGTCTGGGTACTATGTGGAGTGGGAGCAGTGTTGGGGCAGTATGTGGTGTAGGAGCAGTCTTGGGGCAGTATGTGATGTGGGAACAGTGTTGGAGCGGTATGTGATGTGGGAGCAGTGTTGGAGCAGTATGTGGGTAATTGAAGTGGGAGCAGTGTTGGATCAGTGTGTGGGGTCAGGGTAGTATGTGTTGTGGGAGCAGTGATGGGGCAGTATGTGATGTTTGAGCAGTGTTGGAGCAGTATGTGATGTGTGAGCAGTATGTGAAGTTGGAGCAGTGTGTAATATGGAGCAGTGTAGGAGTGGCATGTGGAGTCAGGGAAGTGGGAGCAGTGTTCGGGCAGTATGTGTTGTGGGAGCAGTGTTGGGGCAGTATGTGTTATGGGAGAAGTGTTGGGGCAGTATGTGTTGTGAGTAGCAGTGCTGGGGCAGTATGTGTTGTGGGAGCAGTGTTGGAGCAGTATGTGATGTGGGAGCAGTGTTGGGGCAGTATGTGATGTGGGAACAGTGTTGGAGCAGTATGTGATGTGGGAGCAGTGTTGGGGCAGTATGTGATGTGGGAACAGTGTTGGGGCAGTATGTGATGTGGGAGCAGTGTTGGGGCAGTATGTGATGTGGGAATGTGTTGGAGCGGTATGTGATGTGGGAGCAGTGTTGGAGCAGTATGTGGGGATAGGGTAGTAAGTGAAGTGAGAGCTTGTTGGGGCAGTATGTGATATGTGAGAAGTATTTGATGTGGGAGCAGTGTGTAATGTGGAGCAGTGTAGGAGTAGCATGTGGAGTCCAGGTACTATGTGGAGTGGGAGCAGTGTTGGGGCAGTATTTGATGTGGGAGCAGTGTTGGAGCAGTATGTGCGTGTTGGAGCGGTATGTGATGTGGGAGCAGTGTTGGAGCAGTATGTGTGGTCAGGGTAGTAAGTGAAGTGGAAGAATTGTTGGGGCAGTATGTGATGTGGGAGCAGTGTTGGAGCAGTATGTGGGGTCAGGGTAGTAAGTCAAGTGGGGCAGTATGTGTTGTGGGAGCAGTGTTGGGGTAGTATGTGTTGTGGGAGCAGTGTTGGAGCAATATGTGTGGTCAGAATAGTATGTGGAGTGGGAGCAGTGTTGGGGCAGTATGTGATGTGGGAACAGTGATGGAGCAGTATGTGATGTGGCAGCAGTGTTGGAGCAGTATGTGGGGTCAGGGTAGTAAGTGAAGTGGGACCAGTGTTGGGCCAGTATGTGATATGTGAGCAGTATGTGATGTGGGAGCAGTGTTGGAGCAGTGTGTGATTTGGGAGCAGTGATGAAGTGGCATGTGGTGTCCGGGTACTATGTGGAGTGGGAGCAGTGTTGGGGCAGTATGTGTTGTAGGAGCAGTGTTGGGGCAGTATGTGATGTGGGAACAGTGTTGGAGCGGTATGTGATGTGGGAGCAGTGTTGGAGCAGTATGTGGGGAAGTGAAGTGGGAGCAGTGTTGGGGCAGTATGTGATGTGGGAGCAGTGTTGGAGCAGTATGTGGGGTCAGGGTAGTAAGTGAAGTGGGAGCAGTGCTGGGGCAGTATTTGATATGTGAGCAGTATGTGATGTGGGAGCAGTGTTGGAGCAGTATGTGGGGTCTGGGTAGTAAGTGAAGTGGGGCAGTATGTGTTTTGGGAGCAGTGTTGGCACAGTATGTGTTGTGGGAGCAGTGTTGGGGCATATGTGATATGGGAGCAGTGTTGGAGCAATATGTGCAGTCAGAGTAGTATGTGGAGTGGGAGCAGTGTTGGGGCAGTATGTGATGTGGGAGCAGTGTTGGGGCGGTATGTGATGTGGGAACATGTTGGAGTGATATGTGATGTTTCAGCAGTGTTGGAGCAGTATGTGGGGTTAGGGTTGTAAGTGAAGTGGGAGCAGATTTGGGGCAGTATGTGATATGTGAGCAGTGTGTGTTGTGGGAGCAGTGTTGGAGTGGCATGTGGAGCAGTGTAGGAGTGGCAAGTGGAGTCCAGGTACTATGTGGAGTGGGAGCAGTGTTAGGACAGTATGTGATGTTGGAGCAGTGTTGGAGCAGTATGTGAGGTGGGAACGTGTTGGAGCGGTATGTGTTGTGGGAGCAGTGTTGGAGCAGTATGTGGGGTCAGGGTAGTAAGTGAAGTGGGAGCACTGTTGGGGCAGTATGTGATATGTGAGCAGTATGTGATGTGGGAGCAGTGTTGGAGCAGTATGTGGGGTCTGGGTAGTAATTGAAGTGGGGCAATTTGTGTTGTGGGAGCAGTGTTGGCTCAGTATGTGTTGTGGGAGCAGTGTTGGGGCAGTATGTGATGTGGGAGCAGTGTTGGGGCAGTATGTGATGTGGGAGCAGTGTTGGAGCAGTATGTGATGTGGGAACATGTTGGAGCGGTATGTGATGTGGGAGCAGTGTTGGAGCAGTATGTGGGGATAGGGTAGTAAGTGAAGTGAGAGCTTGTTGGGGCAGTATGTGATATGTGAGAAGTATTTGATGTGGGAGCAGTGTGTAATGTGGAGCAGTGTAGGAGTGGCATATGGAGTCCAGGTACTATGTGGAGTGGGAGCAGTGTTGGGGCAGTATTTGATGTGGGAGCAGTGTTGGAGCAGTATGTGATGTGGGAACGTGTTGGAGCGGTATGTGATGTGGGAGCAGTGTTGGAGCAGTATGTGTGGTCAGGGTAGTAAGTGAAGTGGAAGAAGTGTTGGGGCAGTATGTGATGTGGGAGCAGTGTTGGAGCAGTATGTGGGGTCAGGGTAGTAAGTCAAGTGGGGCAGTATGTGTTGTGGGAGCAGTGTTGGGGTAGTATGTGTTGTGGGAGCAGTGTTGGAGCAATATGTGTGGTCAGAATAGTATGTGGAGTGGGAGCAGTGTTGGGGCAGTATGTGATGTGGGAACAGTGATGGAGCAGTATGTGATGTGGGAGCAGTGTTGGAGCAGTATGTGGGGTCAGGGTAGTAAGTGAAGTGGGACCAGTGTTGGGCCAGTATGTGATATGTGAGCAGTATGTGATGTGGGAGCAGTGTTGGAGCAGTGTGTGATGTGGGAGCAGTGATGAAGTGGCATGTGGTGTCCGGGTACTATGTGGAGTGGGAGCAGTGTTGGGGCAGTATGTGTTGTAGGAGCAGTGTTGGGGCAGTATTTGATGTGGGAACAGTGTTGGAGCGGTATGTGATGTGGGAGCAGTGTTGGAGCAGTATGTGGGGAAGTGAAGTGGGAGCAGTGTTGGGGCAGTATGTGATGTGGGAGCAGTGTTGGAGCAGTATGTGGGGTCAGGGTAGTAAGTGAAGTGGGAGCAGTGCTGGGGCAGTATTTGATATGTGAGCAGTATGTGATGTGGGAGCAGTGTTGGAGCAGTATGTGGGGTCTGGGTAGTAAGTGAAGTGGGGCAGTATGTGTTTTGGGAGCAGTGTTGGCACAGTATGTGTTGTGGGAGCAGTGTGGGGCATATGTGATATGGGAGCAGTGTTGGAGCAATATGTGCAGTCAGAGTAGTATGTGGAGTGGGAGCAGTGTTGGGGCAGTATGTGATGTGGGAGCAGTGTTGGGGCGGTATGTGATGTGGGAGCAGTGTTGGAGCAGTATGTGGGGTCAGGGTAATAAGTGAAGTGGGAGCAGTGTTGGGGCAGAATGTGATGTGTGAGCAGTATGTGAAGTTGGAGCAGTGTGTAATATGGAGCAGTGTAGGAGTGGCATGTGGAGTCAGGGTAGTGGGAGCACTGTTGGGGCAGTATTTGTTGTGGGAGCAGTGTTGGGGCAGTATGTGTTGTGGGTAGCAGTGTTGGGGCAGTATGTGTTGTGGGCGCAGTGTTGGAGCAGTATGTGATGTGGGAACATGTTGGAGTGATATGTGATGTTTCAGCAGTGTTGGAGCAGTATGTGAGGTTAGGGTTGTAAGTGAAGTGGGAGCAGTGTTGGGGCAGTATGTGATATGTGAGCAGTGTGTGATGTGGGAGCAGTTTTGGAGTGGCATGTGGAGCAGTGTAGGAGTGGCAAGTGGAGTCCAGGTACTATGTGGAGTGAGAGCAGTGTTAGGACAGTATGTGATGTTGGAGCAGTATGTGATGAGGGAGCAGTGTTGGAGCAGTATGTGGGGTTAGGGTAGTAAGTGAAGTGGGGCAATATGTGTTGTGGCAGCAGTGTTGGCTCAGTATGTGTTGAGGGAGCAGTGTTGGGACAGTATGTGATGTGGGAGCAGTGTTGGGGCAGTATGTGATGTGGGAGCAGTGTTGGAGCAGTATGTGATGTGGGAATAGTGTTGGAGCGGTATGTGATGTGGGTGCAGTGTTGTAGCAGTATGTGGGGTCAGGGTAGTAAGTGAATTGGGAGCAGTGTTGGGGCAGTATGTGATGTGTGAGCAGTATGTGAAGTTGGAGCAGTGTGTAATATGGAGCAGTGTAGGAGTGGCATGTGGAGTCAGGGAAGTGGGAGCAGTGTTGGGGCAGTATGTGTTGTGGGAGCAGTGTTGGGGCAGTATGTGTTATGGGAGCAGTGTTGGGGCAGTTTGTGATGTGGGAGCAGTGTTGGAGCAGCATGTGGGGTCATGGTAGTAAGTGAAGTGGGAGCAGTGCTGGGGCAGTATTTGAAATGTGAGCAGTATGTGATGTGGGAGCAGTGTTGGAGCAGTATGTGGGGTCTGGGAAGTGGGGCAGTATGTGTTTTGGGAGCAGTTTTGGCACAGTATGTGTTGTGGGAGCAGTGTTGGGGCATATGTGATATGAGAGCAGTGTTGGGACAATATGTGCAGTCAGAGTAGTATGTGGAGTGGGAGCAGTGTTGGGGCAGTATGTGATGTGGGAGCAGTGTTGGGGCGGTATGTCATGTGGGAGCAGTATTGGAGCAGTATGTGATGTGGGAAGAGTGTTGGAGTGGCATGTGATGTGGGAGCAGTGTTGGAGCAGTATGTGGGGTAAGGGTAATAAGTGAAGTGGGAGCAGTGTTGGGGCAGTATGTGATGTGTGAGCAGTATGTGAAGTTGGAGCAGTGTGTAATATGGAGCAGTGTAGGAGTGGCATGTGGAGTCAGGGTAGTGTGAGCAGTGTTGGGGCAGTATGTGTTGTGGGTGCAGTGTTGGGGCAGTATGTGTTGTGGGTAGCAGTGTTGGGGCAGTATGTGATATGTGAGCAGTATGTGATGTGGGAGCAGTGTTGGAGCAGTGTGTGATGTGGGAGCAGTGTTGGAGTGGGATGTGGAGTCTGGGTACTATGTGGAGTGGGAGCAGTGTTGGGGCAGTATGTGGTGTAGGAGCAGTCTTGGGGCAGTATGTGATGTGGGAACAGTGTTGGAGCGGTATGTGATGTGGGAGCAGTGTTGGAGCAGTATGTGGGTAATTGAAGTGGGAGCAGTGTTGGATCAGTGTGTGGGGTCAGGGTAGTATGTGTTGTGGGAGCAGTGATGGGGCAGTATGTGATGTTTGAGCAGTGTTGGAGCAGTATGTGATGTGTGAGCAGTATGTGAAGTTGGAGCAGTGTGTAATATGGAGCAGTGTAGGAGTGGCATGTGGAGTCAGGGAAGTGGGAGCAGTGTTCGGGCAGTATGTGTTGTGGGAGCAGTGTTGGGGCAGTATGTGTTATGGGAGAAGTGTTGGGGCAGTATGTGTTGTGAGTAGCAGTGCTGGGGCAGTATGTGTTGTGGGAGCAGTGTTGGAGCAGTATGTGATGTGGGAGCAGTGTTGGGGCAGTATGTGATGTGGGAACAGTGTTGGGGCAGTATGTGATGTGGGAGCAGTGTTGGGGCAGTATGTGATGTGGGAGCAGTGTTGGTGCAGTATGTGATGTGGGAATGTGTTGGAGCGGTATGTGATGTGGGAGCAGTGTTGGAGCAGTATGTGGGGATAGGGTAGTAAGTGAAGTGAGAGCTTGTTGGGGCAGTATGTGATATGTGAGAAGTATTTGATGTGGGAGCAGTGTGTAATGTGGAGCAGTGTAGGAGTAGCATGTGGAGTCCAGGTACTATGTGGAGTGGGAGCAGTGTTGGGGCAGTATTTGATGTGGGAGCAGTGTTGGAGCAGTATGTGCGTGTTGGAGCGGTATGTGATGTGGGAGCAGTGTTGGAGCAGTATGTGTGGTCAGGGTAGTAAGTGAAGTGGAAGAAGTGTTGGGGCAGTATGTGATGTGGGAGCAGTGTTGGAGCAGTATGTGGGGTCAGGGTAGTAAGTCAAGTGGGGCAGTATGTGTTGTGGGAGCAGTGTTGGGGTAGTATGTGTTGTGGGAGCAGTGTTGGAGCAATATGTGTGGTCAGAATAGTATGTGGAGTGGGAGCAGTGTTGGGGCAGTATGTGATGTGGGAACAGTGATGGAGCAGTATGTGATGTGGCAGCAGTGTTGGAGCAGTATGTGGGGTCAGGGTAGTAAGTGAAGTGGGACCAGTGTTGGGCCAGTATGTGATATGTGAGCAGTATGTGATGTGGGAGCAGTGTTGGAGCAGTGTGTGATTTGGGAGCAGTGATGAAGTGGCATGTGGTGTCCGGGTACTATGTGGAGTGGGAGCAGTGTTGGGGCAGTATGTGTTGTAGGAGCAGTGTTGGGGCAGTATGTGATGTGGGAACAGTGTTGGAGCGGTATGTGATGTGGGAGCAGTGTTGGAGCAGTATGTGGGGAAGTGAAGTGGGAGCAGTGTTGGGGCAGTATGTGATGTGGGAGCAGTGTTGGAGCAGTATGTGGGGTCAGGGTAGTAAGTGAAGTGGGAGCAGTGCTGGGGCAGTATTTGATATGTGAGCAGTATGTGATGTGGGAGCAGTGTTGGAGCAGTATGTGGGGTCTGGGTAGTAAGTGAAGTGGGGCAGTATGTGTTTTGGGAGCAGTGTTGGCACAGTATGTGTTGTGGGAGCAGTGTTGGGGCATATGTGATATGGGAGCAGTGTTGGAGCAATATGTGCAGTCAGAGTAGTATGTGGAGTGGGAGCAGTGTTGGGGCAGTATGTGATGTGGGAGCAGTGTTGGGGCGGTATGTGATGTGGGAACAGTGTTGGAGCAGTATGTGATGTGGGAAGAGTGTTGGAGTGGTATGTGATGTGGGAGCAGTGTTGGAGCAGTATGTGGGGTCAGGGTAATAAGTGAAGTGGGAGCAGTGTTGGGGCAGAATGTGATGTGTGAGCAGTATGTGAAGTTGGAGCAGTGTGTAATATGGAGCAGTGTAGGAGTGGCATGTGGAGTCAGGGTAGTGGGAGCACTGTTGGGGCAGTATGTGTTGTGGGAGCAGTGTTGGGGCAGTATGTGTTGTGGGTAGCAGTGTTGGGGCAGTATGTGTTGTGGGAGCAGTGTTGGAGCAGTATGTGATGTGGGAACATGTTGGAGTGATATGTGATGTTTCAGCAGTGTTGGAGCAGTATGTGAGGTTAGGGTTGTAAGTGAAGTGGGAGCAGTGTTGGGGCAGTATGTGATATGTGAGCAGTGTGTGATGTGGGAGCAGTTTTGGAGTGGCATGTGGAGCAGTGTAGGAGTGGCAAGTGGAGTCCAGGTACTATGTGGAGTGAGAGCAGTGTTAGGACAGTATGTGATGTTGGAGCAGTGTTGGAGCAGTATGTGAGGTGGGAACGTGTTGGAGCGGTATGTGATGTGGGAGCAGTGTTGGAGCAGTATGTGGGGTCAGGGTAGTAAGTGAAGTGGGAGCAGTGTTGGGGCAGTATGTGATATGTGAGCAGTATGTGATGTGGGAGCAGTGTTGGAGCAGTATGTGGGGTTAGGGTAGTAAGTGAAGTGGGGCAATATGTGTTGTGGGAGCAGTGTTGGCTCAGTATGTGGTGAGGGAGCAGTGTTGGGGCAGTATGTGATGTGGGAGCAGTGTTGGGGCAGTATGTGATGTGGGAGCAGTGTTGGAGCAGTATGTGATGTGGGAATAGTGTTGGAGCGGTATGTGATGTGGGTGCAGTGTTGTAGCTGTATGTGGGGTCAGGGTAGTAAGTGAATTGGGAGCAGTGTTGGGGCAGTATGTGATGTGTGAGCAGTATGTGAAGTTGGAGCAGTGTGTAATATGGAGCAGTGTAGGAGTGGCATGTGGAGTCAGGGAAGTGGGAGCAGTGTTGGGGCAGTATGTGTTGTGGGAGCAGTGTTGGGGCAGTATGTGTTATGGGAGCAGTGTTGGGGCAGTATGTGATGTGGGAGCAGTGTTGGAGCAGTATGTGGGGTCAGAGTAGTAAGTGAAGTGGGAGCAGTGCTGGGGCAGTATTTGATATGTGAGCAGTATGTGATGTGGGAGCAGTGTTGGAGCAGTATGTGGGGTCTGGGTAGTAAGTGAAGTGGGGCAGTATGTGTTTTGGGAGCAGTGTTGGCACAGTATGTGTTGTGGGAGCAGTGTTGGGGCATATGTGATATGAGAGCAGTGTTGGAACAATATGTGCGGTTAGAGTAGTATGTGGATTGGGAGCAGTGTTGGGGCAGTATGTGATGTGGGAGCAGTGTTGGGGCGGTATGTCATGTGGGAGCAGTATTGGAGCAGTATGTGATGTGGGAAGAGTGTTGGAGTGGTATATGATGTGGGAGCAGTGTTGGAGCAGTATGTGGGGTCAGGGTAATAAGTGAAGTGGGAGCAGTGTTGGGGCAGTATGTGATGTGTGAGCAGTATGTGAAGTTGGAGCAGTGTGTAATATGGAGCAGTGTAGGAGTGGCATGTGGAGTCAGGGTAGTGGGAGCAGTGTTGGGGCAGTATGTGTTGTGGGAGCAGTGTTGGGGCAGAAAGTGTTGTGGGTAGCAGTGTTGGGGCAGTATGTGTTGTGGGAGCAGTGTTGGAGCAGTATGTGATGTGGGAACATGTTGGAGTGATATGTGATGTTTCAGCAGTGTTGGAGCAGTATGTGGGGTTAGGGTTGTAATTGAAGTGGGAGCAGATTTGGGGCAGTATGTGATATGTGAGCAGTGTGTGTTGTGGGAGCAGTGTTGGAGTGGCATGTGGAGCAGTGTAGGAGTGGCAAGTGGAGTCCAGGTACTATGTGGAGTGAGAGCAGTGTTAGGACAGTATGTGATGTTGGAGCAGTGTTGGAGCAGTATGTGAGGTGGAAACGTGTTGGAGCGGTATGTGTTGTGGGAGCAGTGTTGGAGCAGTATGTGGGGTCAGGGTAGTAAGTGAAGTGGGAGCACTGTTGGGGCAGTATGTGATATGTGAGCAGTATGTGATGTGGGAGCAGTGTTGGAGCAGTATGTGGGGTCTGGGTAGTAATTGAAGTGGGGCAATTTGTGTTGTGGGAGCAGTGTTGGCTCAGTATGTGTTGTGGGAGCAGTGTTGGGGCAGTATGTGATGTGGGAGCAGTGTTGGGGCAGTATGTGATGTGGGAGCAGTGTTGGAGCAGTATGTGATGTGGGAATAGTGTTGGAGCGGTATGTGATGTGGGTGCAGTGTTGTAGCAGTATGTGGGGTCAGGGTAGTAAGTGAATTGGGAGCAGTGTTGGGGCAGTATGTGATGTGTGAGCAGTATGTGAAGTTGGAGCAGTGTGTAATATGGAGCAGTGTAGGAGTGGCATGTGGAGTCAGGGAAGTGGGAGCAGTGTTCGGGCAGTATGTGTTGTGGGAGCAGTGTTGGGGCAGTATGTGTTATGGGAGAAGTGTTGGGGCAGTATGTGTTGTGAGTAGCAGTGCTGGGGCAGTATGTGTTGTGGGAGCAGTGTTGGAGCAGTATGTGATGTGGGAGCAGTGTTGGGGCAGTATGTGATGTGGGAACAGTGTTGGGGCAGTATGTGATGTGGGAGCAGTGTTGGGGCAGTATGTGATGTGGGAGCAGTGTTGGTGCAGTATGTGATGTGGGAATGTGTTGGAGCGGTATGTGATGTGGGAGCAGTGTTGGAGCAGTATGTGGGGATAGGGTAGTAAGTGAAGTGAGAGCTTGTTGGGGCAGTATGTGATATGTGAGAAGTATTTGATGTGGGAGCAGTGTGTAATGTGGAGCAGTGTAGGAGTAGCATGTGGAGTCCAGGTACTATGTGGAGTGGGAGCAGTGTTGGGGCAGTATTTGATGTGGGAGCAGTGTTGGAGCAGTATGTGCGTGTTGGAGCGGTATGTGATGTGGGAGCAGTGTTGGAGCAGTATGTGTGGTCAGGGTAGTAAGTGAAGTGGAAGAAGTGTTGGGGCAGTGTGTGATGTGGGAGCAGTGTTGGAGCAGTATGTGGGGTCAGGGTAGTAAGTCAAGTGGGGCAGTATGTGTTGTGGGAGCAGTGTTGGGGTAGTATGTGTTGTGGGAGCAGTGTTGGAGCAATATGTGTGGTCAGAATAGTATGTGGAGTGGGAGCAGTGTTGGGGCAGTATGTGATGTGGGAACAGTGATGGAGCAGTATGTGATGTGGCAGCAGTGTTGGAGCAGTATGTGGGGTCAGGGTAGTAAGTGAAGTGGGACCAGTGTTGGGCCAGTATGTGATATGTGAGCAGTATGTGATGTGGGAGCAGTGTTGGAGCAGTGTGTGATTTGGGAGCAGTGATGAAGTGGCATGTGGTGTCCGGGTACTATGTGGAGTGGGAGCAGTGTTGGGGCAGTATGTGTTGTAGGAGCAGTGTTGGGGCAGTATGTGATGTGGGAACAGTGTTGGAGCGGTATGTGATGTGGGAGCAGTGTTGGAGCAGTATGTGGGGAAGTGAAGTGGGAGCAGTGTTGGGGCAGTATGTGATGTGGGAGCAGTGTTGGAGCAGTATGTGGGGTCAGGGTAGTAAGTGAAGTGGGAGCAGTGCTGGGGCAGTATTTGATATGTGAGCAGTATGTGATGTGCTAGCAGTGTTGGAGCAGTATGTGGGGTCTGGGTAGTAAGTGAAGTGGGGCAGTATGTGTTTTGGGAGCAGTGTTGGCACAGTATGTGTTGTGGGAGCAGTGTTGGGGCATATGTGATATGGGAGCAGTGTTGGAGCAATATGTGCAGTCAGAGTAGTATGTGGAGTGGGAGCAGTGTTGGGGCAGTATGTGATGTGGGAGCAGTGTTGGGGCGGTATGTGATGTGGGAACAGTGTTGGAGCAGTATGTGATGTGGGAAGAGTGTTGGAGTGGTATGTGATGTGGGAGCAGTGTTGGAGCAGTATGTGGGGTCAGGGTAATAAGTGAAGTGGGAGCAGTGTTGGGGCAGAATGTGATGTGTGAGCAGTATGTGAAGTTGGAGCAGTGTGTAATATGGAGCAGTGTAGGAGTGGCATGTGGAGTCAGGGTAGTGGGAGCACTGTTGGGGCAGTATGTGTTGTGGGAGCAGTGTTGGGGCAGTATGTGTTGTGGGTAGCAGTGTTGGGGCAGTATGTGTTGTGGGAGCAGTGTTGGAGCAGTATGTGATGTGGGAACATGTTGGAGTGATATGTGATGTTTCAGCAGTGTTGGAGCAGTATGTGAGGTTAGGGTTGTAAGTGAAGTGGGAGCAGTGTTGGGGCAGTATGTGATATGTGAGCAGTGTTTGATGTGGGAGCAGTTTTGGAGTGGCATGTGGAGCAGTGTAGGAGTGGCAAGTGGAGTCCAGGTACTATGTGGAGTGAGAGCAGTGTTAGGACAGTATGTGATGTTGGAGCAGTGTTGGAGCAGTATGTGAGGTGGGAACGTGTTGGAGCGGTATGTGATGTGGGAGCAGTGTTGGAGCAGTATGTGGGGTCAGGGTAGTAAGTGAAGTGGGAGCAGTGTTGGGGCAGTATGTGATATGTGAGCAGTATGTGATGTGGGAGCAGTGTTGGAGCAGTATGTGGGGTTAGGGTAGTAAGTGAAGTGGGGCAATATGTGTTGTGGGAGCAGTGTTGGCTCAGTATGTGGTGAGGGAGCAGTGTTGGGGCAGTATGTGATGTGGGAGCAGTGTTGGGGCAGTATGTGATGTGGGAGCAGTGTTGGAGCAGTATGTGATGTGGGAATAGTGTTGGAGCGGTATGTGATGTGGGTGCAGTGTTGTAGCTGTATGTGGGGTCAGGGTAGTAAGTGAATTGGGAGCAGTGTTGGGGCAGTATGTGATGTGTGAGCAGTATGTGAAGTTGGAGCAGTGTGTAATATGGAGCAGTGTAGGAGTGGCATGTGGAGTCAGGGAAGTGGGAGCAGTGTTGGGGCAGTATGTGTTGTGGGAGCAGTGTTGGGGCAGTATGTGTTATGGGAGCAGTGTTGGGGCAGTATGTGATGTGGGAGCAGTGTTGGAGCAGTATGTGGGGTCAGAGTAGTAAGTGAAGTGGGAGCAGTGCTGGGGCAGTATTTAATATGTGAGCAGTATGTGATGTGGGAGCAGTGTTGGAGCAGTATGTGGGGTCTGGGTAGTAAGTGAAGTGGGGCAGTATGTGTTTTGGGAGCAGTGTTGGCACAGTATGTGTTGTGGGAGCAGTGTTGGGGCATATGTGATATGAGAGCAGTGTTGGAACAATATGTGCGGTCAGAGTAGTATGTGGATTGGGAGCAGTGTTGGGGCAGTATGTGATGTGGGAGCAGTGTTGGGGCGGTATGTCATGTGGGAGCAGTATTGGAGCAGTATGTGATGTGGGAAGAGTGTTGGAGTGGTATATGATGTGGGAGCAGTGTTGGAGCAGTATGTGGGGTCAGGGTAATAAGTGAAGTGGGAGCAGTGTTGGGGCAGTATGTGATGTGTGAGCAGTATGTGAAGTTGGAGCAGTGTGTAATATGGAGCAGTGTAGGAGTGGCATGTGGAGTCAGGGTAGTGGGAGCAGTGTTGGGGCAGTATGTGTTGTGGGAGCAGTGTTGGGGCAGAAAGTGTTGTGGGTAGCAGTGTTGGGGCAGTATGTGTTGTGGGAGCAGTGTTGGAGCAGTATGTGATGTGGGAACATGTTGGAGTGATATGTGATGTTTCAGCAGTGTTGGAGCAGTATGTGGGGTTAGGGTTGTAAGTGAAGTGGGAGCAGATTTGGGGCAGTATGTGATATGTGAGCAGTGTGTGTTGTGGGAGCAGTGTTGGAGTGGCATGTGGAGCAGTGTAGGAGTGGCAAGTGGAGTCCAGGTACTATGTGGAGTGGGAGCAGTGTTAGGACAGTATGTGATGTTGGAGCAGTGTTGGAGCAGTATGTGAGGTGGAAACGTGTTGGAGCGGTATGTGTTGTGGGAGCAGTGTTGGAGCAGTATGTGGGGTCAGGGTAGTAAGTGAAGTGGGAGCACTGTTGGGGCAGTATGTGATATGTGAGCAGTATGTGATGTGGGAGCAGTGTTGGAGCAGTATGTGGGGTCTGGGTAGTAATTGAAGTGGGGCAATTTGTGTTGTGGGAGCAGTGTTGGCTCAGTATGTGTTGTGGGAGCAGTGTTGGGGCAGTATGTGATGTGGGAGCAGTGTTGGGGCAGTATGTGATGTGGGAGCAGTTTTGGAGCAGTATGTGATGTGGGAATAGTGTTGGAGCGGTATGTGATGTGGGTGCAGTGTTGTAGCAGTATGTGGGGTCAGGGTAGTAAGTGAATTGGGAGCAGTGTTGGGGCAGTATGTGATGTGTGAGCAGTATGTGAAGTTGGAGCAGTGTGTAATATGGAGCAGTGTAGGAGTGGCATGTGGAGACAGGGAAGTGGGAGCAGTGTTGGGGCAGTATGTGTTGTGGGAGCAGTGTTGGGGCAGTATGTGTTATGGGAGAAGTGTTGGGGCAGTATGTGTTGTGGGTAACAGTATTGGGGCAGTAGGTGTTGGGGGAGCAGTATTGGAGCAGTATGTGATGTGGGAGCAGTGTTGGGGCAGTATGTGATGTGGGAACAGAGTTGGGGCAGTATGTGATGTGGGAGCAGTGTTGGGGCAGTATGTGATGTGGGAACAGTGTGTGAGCAGTATGTGATGTGGGAGCAGTGTTGGAGCAGTGTGTGATGTGGGAGCAGTGATGAAGTGGCATGTGGTGTCCGGGTACAATGTGGAGTGGGAGCAGTGTTGGGGCAGTATGTGTTGTAGGAGCAGTGTTGGGGCAGTATGTGATGTGGGAACAGTGTTGGAGCGGTATGTGATGTGGGAGCAGTGTTGGAGCAGTATGTGGGGAAGTGAAGTGGGAGCAGTGTTGGGGCAGTATGTGATGTGGGAGCAGTGTTGGAGCAGTATGTGGGGTCAGGGTAGTAAGTGAAGTGGGAGCAGTGCTGGGGCAGTATTTGATATGTGAGCAGTATGTGATGTGGGAGCAGTGTTGGAGCAGTATGTGGGGTCTGGGTAGTAAGTGAAGTGGGGCAGTATGTGTTTTGGGAGCAGTGTTGGCACAGTATGTGTTGTGGGAGCAGTGTTGGGGCATATGTGATATGGGAGCAGTGTTGGAGCAATATGTGCAGTCAGAGTAGTATGTGGAGTGGGAGCAGTGTTGGGGCAGTATGTGATGTGGGAGCAGTGTTGGGGCGGTATGTGATGTGGGAACAGTGGTGGAGCAGTATGTGATGTGGGAAGAGTGCTGGAGTGGTATGTGATGTGGGAGCAGTGTTGGAGCAGTATGTGGGGTCAGGGTAATAAGTGAAGTGGGAGCAGTGTTGGGGCAGAATGTGATGTGTGAGCAGTATGTGAAGTTGGAGCAGTGTGTAATATGGAGCAGTGTAGGAGTGGCATGTGGAGTCAGGGTAGTGGGAGCACTGTTGGGGCAGTATGTGTTGTGGGAGCAGTGTTGGGGCAGTATGTGTTGTGGGTAGCAGTGTTGGGGCAGTATGTGTTGTGGGCGCAGTGTTGGAGCAGTATGTGATGTGGGAACATGTTGGAGTGATATGTGATGTTTCAGCAGTGTTGGAGCAGTATGTGAGGTTAGGGTTGTAAGTGAAGTGGGAGCAGTGTTGGGGCAGTATGTGATATGTGAGCAGTGTGTGATGTGGGAGCAGTTTTGGAGTGGCATGTGGAGCAGTGTAGGAGTGGCAAGTGGAGTCCAGGTACTATGTGGAGTGAGAGCAGTGTTAGGACAGTATGTGATGTTGGAGCAGTGTTGGAGCAGTATGTGAGGTGGGAACGTGTTGGAGCGGTATGTGATGTGGGAGCAGTGTTGGAGCAGTATGTGGGGTCAGGGTAGTAAGTGAAGTGGGAGCAGTGTTGGGGCAGTATGTGATATGTGAGCAGTATGTGATGTGGGAGCAGTGTTGGAGCAGTATGTGGGGTTAGGGTAGTAAGTGAAGTGGGGCAATATGTGTTGTGGAAGCAGTGTTGGCTCAGTATGTGGTGAGGGAGCAGTGTTGGGGCAGTATGTGATGTGGGAGCAGTGTTGGGGCAGTATGTGATGTGGGAGCAGTGTTGGAGCAGTATGTGATGTGGGAATAGTGTTGGAGCGGTATGTGATGTGGGTGCAGTGTTGTAGCTGTATGTGGGGTCAGGGTAGTAAGTGAATTGGGAGCAGTGTTGGGGCAGTATGTGATGTGTGAGCAGTATGTGAAGTTGGAGCAGTGTGTAATATGGAGCAGTGTAGGAGTGGCATGTGGAGTCAGGGAAGTGGGAGCAGTGTTGGGGCAGTATGTGTTGTGGGAGCAGTGTTGGGGCAGTATGTGTTATGGGAGCAGTGTTGGGGCAGTATGTGATGTGGGAGCAGTGTTGGAGCAGTATGTGGGGTCAGAGTAGTAAGTGAAGTGGGAGCAGTGCTGGGGCAGTATTTGATATGTGAGCAGTATGTGATGTGGGAGCAGTGTTGGAGCAGTATGTGGGGTCTGGGTAGTAAGTGAAGTGGGGCAGTATGTGTTTTGGGAGCAGTGTTGGCACAGTATGTGTTGTGGGAGCAGTGTTGGGGCATATGTGATATGAGAGCAGTGTTGGAACAATATGTGCGGTCAGAGTAGTATGTGGATTGGGAGCAGTGTTGGGGTGGTATGTCATGTGGGAGCAGTATTGGAGCAGTATGTGATGTGGGAAGAGTGTTGGAGTGGTATATGATGTGGGAGCAGTGTTGGAGCAGTATGTGAGGTCAGGGTAATAAGTGAAGTGGGAGCAGTGTTGGGGCAGTATGTGATGTGTGAGCAGTATGTGAAGTTGGAGCAGTGTGTAATATGGAGCAGTGTAGGAGTGGCATGTGGAGTCAGGGTAGTGGGAGCAGTGTTGGGGCAGTATGTGTTGTGGGAGCAGTGTTGGGGCAGAAAGTGTTGTGGGTAGCACTGTTGGGGCAGTATGTGTTGTGGGAGCAGTGTTGGAGCAGTATGTGATGTGGGAACATGTTGGAGTGATATGTGATGTTTCAGCAGTGTTGGAGCAGTATGTGGGGTTAGGGTTGTAAGTGAAGTGGGAGCAGATTTGGGGCAGTATGTGATATGTGAGCAGTGTGTGTTGTGGGAGCAGTGTTGGAGTGGCATGTGGAGCAGTGTAGGAGTGGCAAGTGGAGTCCAGGTACTATGTGGAGTGGGAGCAGTGTTAGGACAGTATGTGATGTTGGAGCAGTGTTGGAGCAGTATGTGAGGTGGGAACGTGTTGGAGCGGTATGTGTTGTGGGAGCAGTGTTGGAGCAGTATGTGGGGTCAGGGTAGTAAGTGAAGTGGGAGCACTGTTGGGGCAGTATGTGATATGTGAGCAGTATGTGATGTGGGAGCAGTGTTGGAGCAGTATGTGGGGTCTGGGTAGTAATTGAAGTGGGGCAATTTGTGTTGTGGGAGCAGTGTTGGCTCAGTATGTGTTGTGGGAGCAGTGTTGGGGCAGTATGTGATGTGGGAGCAGTGTTGGGGCAGTATGTGATGTGGGAGCAGTGTTGGAGCAGTATGTGATGTGGGAATAGTGTTGGAGCGGTATGTGATGTGGGTGCAGTGTTGTAGCAGTATGTGGGGTCAGGGTAGTAAGTGAATTGGGAGCAGTGTTGGGGCAGTATGTGATGTGTGAGCAGTATGTGAAGTTGGAGCAGTGTGTAATATGGAGCAGTGTAGGAGTGGCATGTGAAGACAGGGAAGTGGGAGCAGTGTTGGGGCAGTATGTGTTGTGGGAGCAGTGTTGGGGCAGTATGTGTTATGGGAGAAGTGTTGGGGCAGTATGTGTTGTGGGTAACAGTATTGGGGCAGTAGGTGTTGTGGGAGCAGTATTGGAGCAGTATGTGATGTGGGAGCAGTGTTGGGGCAGTATGTGATGTGGGAACAGAGTTGGGGCAGTATGTGATGTGGGAGCAGTGTTGGGGCAGTATGTGATGTGGGAACAGTGTTGGAGCGGTATGTGATGTGGGAGCAATGTTGGAGTAGTTTGTGGGTAAGTGAAGTGGGAGCAGTGTTGGGGCAGTATGTGATGTGGGAGCAGTGTTGGAGCAGTATGTGGGGTCAGGGTAGTAAGTGAAGTGGGAGCAGTGTTCGGGTAGTATTTGATATGTGAGCAGTATGTGATGTGGGAGCAGTGTTGGAGCAGTATGTGGGGTCTGGGTAGTAAGTGAAGTGGGGCAGTATGTGTTTTGGGAGCAGTGTTGGCACAGTATGTGTTGTGGGAGCAGTGTTGGGGCATATGTGATGTGGGAGCAGTGTTGGAGCAGTATGTGGGGTCAGGGTAATAAGTTAAGTGGGAGCAGTGTTGGGGCAGTATGTTATGTGTGAGCAGTATGTGAAGTTGGAGCAGTGTGTAATATGGAGCAGTGTAGGAGTGGCATGTGGAGTCAGGGTAGTGGGAGCAGTGTTGGGGCAGTATGTGTTGTGGGAGCAGTGTTGGGGCAGTATGTGTTGTGGGTAGCAGTGTTGGGGCAGTATGTGTTGTGGGAGCAGTGTTGGAGAAGTATGTGATGTGGGAACAAGTTGGAGTGATATGTGATGTTTCAGCAGTGTTGGAGCAGTATGTGGGGTTAGGGTTGTAAGTGAAGTGGCAGCTGTGTTGGGGCAGTATGTGATATGTGAGCAGTGTGTGATGTGGGAGCAGTGTTGGAGTGGCATGTGGAGCAGTGTAGGAGTGGCAAGTGGAGTCCAGGTACTATGTGGAGTGGGAGCAGTGTTAGGACAGTATGTGATGTTGGAGCAGTGTTGGAGCAGTATGTGAGGTGGGAACGTGTTGGAGCGGTATGTGATGTGGGAGCAGTGTTGGAGCAGTATGTGGGGTCAGGGTAGTAAGTGAAGTGGGAGCAGTGTTGGGGCAGTATGTGATATGTGAGCAGTATGTGATGTGGGAGCAGTGTTGGAGCAGTATGTGGGGTCAGGGTAGTAAGTGAAGTGGGAGCATTGTTGGGGCAGTATGTGATGTGTGAGCAGTGTGTGAAGTTGGAGCAGTGTGTAATATGGAGCAGTGTAGGAGTGGCATGTGGAGTCAGGGAAGTGGGAGCAGTGTTGGGGCAGTATGTGTTGTAGGAGCAGTGTTGAGGCAGTATGTGATGTGGGAGCAGTATTGGGGCAGTATGTGATGTGGGAGCAGTGTTGGGGCAGTATGTGATGTGGGAGCAGTGTTGGAGTGGTATGTGATGTGGGAGCAGTGTTGGAGCAGTATGTGGGGTCAGGGTAGAAAGTGAAGTGGGGCAATATGTGTTGTGGGAGCAGTGTTGGCTCAGTATGTGTTGTGGGAGCAGTGTTGGGGCAGTATGTGATGTGGGAGCAGTGTTGGGGCAGTATGTGATGTGGGAGCAGTGTTGGAGCTGTATGTGATGTGGAAATAGTGTTGGAGCGGTATGTGATGTGGGTGCAGTGTTGGAGCAGTATGTGGGGTCCGGGTAGTAAGTGAATTGGCAGCAGTGTTGGGGCAGTATGTGATGTGTGAGCAGTATGTGAAGTTGGAGCAGTGTGTAATATGGAGCAGTGTAGGAGTGACATGTGGAGTCAGGGAAGTGGGAGCAGTGTTGGGGCAGTATGTGTTGTGGGAGCAGTGTTGGGGCAGTATGTGTTATGGGAGAAGTGTTGGGGTAGTATGAGTTGTGGGTAACAGTGTTGGAGCAGTATGTGTTGTGGGAGCAGTGCTGGAGCAGTATTTGATGTGGGAGCAGTGTTGGGGCAGTATGTGATGTGGGAACAGAGTTGGGGCAGTATGTGATGTGGGAGCAGTGTTGGGGCAGTATGTGATGTGGGAGCAGTGTTGGAGCAGTATGTGATGTGGGAATGTGTTGGAGCGGTATGTGATGTGGGAGCAGTGTTGGAGCAGTATGTGGGGATAGGGTAGTAAGTGAAGTGAGAGCTTGTTGTGGAAGTATGTGATATGTGAGAAGTATGTGATGTGGGAGCAGTGTGTAATGTGGAGCAGTGTAGGAGTGGCATGTGGAGTCCAGGTACTATGTGGAGTGGGATCAGTGTTGGGGCAGTATGTGATGTGGGAGCAGTGTTGGAGCAGTATGTGATGTGGGAACGTGTTGGGGCATTATGTGATGTGGGAGCAGTGTTGGAGCAGTATGTGGGGTCAGGGTAGTAAGTCAGGTGGGGCAGTATGTGTAGTGGGAGCAGTGTTGGCTCAGTATGTGTTGTGGGAGCAGTGTTGGAGCAATATGTGCGGTCAGAGTAGTATGTGGAGTGGGAGCAGTGTTGGGGCAGTATGTGATGTGGGAACATTGTTGGGGCAGTATGTGATGTGGGAGCAGTGTTGGAGCAGTATGTAATGTGTGAACAGTGTTTGAGTGGAATGTGTTGTGGGAGCAGTGTTGGAGCAGTATGTGAGGTCAGGGTAGTAAGTGAAGTTGGAGAATTGTTTGGGCAGTATGTGATGTTTGAGCAGTGTGTGAAGTTGGAGCAGTGTCTAATATGGAGCAGTGTAGGAGTGGCATGTGGAGTCAGGGTAGTGGGAGCAGTGTTGGGGCAGTATGTGTTGTTGGAGCAGTGTTGAGGCAGTATGTGTTGTGGGAGCACTGTTGGGGCAGTATGTGTTGTGGGGGCAGTGTTGGGGCAGTATGTGATGTGGGAGCAGTGTTGGGGCAGTATGTGATGTGTGAGCAGTATGTGATGTTGGAGCAGTGTGTAATATGGAGCAACGTAGGAGTGGCATGTGGAGTCAGGGTAGTGGGAGCCGTGTTTGGGCAGAATGTGTTGTGGGAGCAGTGTTGGGGCAGTATGTGATGTGGGAGCAGTGTTGGAGCAGTATGTGGGGTCTGGGTAGTAAGTGAAGTGGGGCAGTATGTGTTTTTTTGGAGCAGTGTTGGCACAGTATGTGTTGTGGGAGCAGTGTTGGGGCATATGTGATGTGGGAGCAGTGTTGTAGCAGTATGTGGGGTCAGGGTAATAAATTAAGTGGGAGCAGTGTTGGGGCAGTATGTTATGTGTGAGCAGTATGTGAAGTTGGAGCAGTGTGTAATATGGAGCAGTGTAGGAGTGGCATGTGGAGTCAGGGTAGTGGGAGCAGTGTTGGGGCAGTATGTGTTGTGGGAGCAGTGTTGGGGCAGTATGTGTTGTGGGTAGCAGTGTTGGAGAAGTATGTGATGTGGGAACAAGTTGGAGTGATATGTGATGTTTAAGCAGTGTTGGAGCAGTATGTGGGGTTAGGGTTGTAAGTGAAGTGGGAGCAGTGTTGGGGCAGTATGTGATATGTGAGCAGTGTGTGATGTGGGAGCAGTGTTGGAGTGGCATGTGGAGCAGTGTATTAGTGGCAAGTAGAGTCCAGGTACTATGTGGAGTGGGAGCAGTGTTAGGACAGTATGTGATGTTGGAGCAGTGTTGGAGCAGTATGTGAGGTGGGAACGTGTTGGAGCGGTATGTGATGTGGGAGCAGTGTTGGAGCAGTATGTGTGGTCAGGGTAGTAAGTGAAGTGGGAGCAGTGATGGGGCAGTATGTGATATGTGAGCAGTATGTGATGTGGGAGCAGTGTTGGAGCAGTATGTGGGGTCAGGGTAGTAAGTGAAGTGGGAGCATTGTTGGGGCAGTATGTGATGTGTGAGCAGTGTATGAAGTTGGAGCAGTGTGTAATATGGAGCAGTGTAGGAGTGGCATGTGGAGTCAGGGAAGTGGGAGCAGTGTTGGGGCAGTATGTGTTGTGGGAGCAGTGTTGAGGCAGTATGTGATGTGGGAGCAGTGTTGGGGCAGTATGTGATGTGGGAGCAGTGTTGGGGCAGTATGTGATGTGGGAGCAGTGTTGGAGTGGTATGTGATGTGGGAGCAGTGTTGGAGCAGTATGTGGGGTCAGGGTAGAAAGTGAAGTGGGGCAATATGTGTTGTGGGAGCAGTGTTGGCTCAGTATGTGTTGTGGGAGCAGTGTTGGGGCAGTATGTGATGTGGGAGCAGTGTTGGGGCAGTATGTGATGTGGGAGCAGTGTTGGAGCAGTATGTGATGTGGAAATAGTGTTGGAGCGGTATGTGATGTGGGTGCAGTGTTGGAGCAGTATGTGGGGTCAGGGTAGTAAGTGAATTGGGAGCAGTGTTGGGGCAGTATGTGATGTGTGAGCAGTATGTGAAGTTGGAGCAGTGTGTAATATGGAGCAGTGTAGGAGTGACATGTGGAGTCAGGGAAGTGGGAGCAGTGTTGGGGCAGTATGTGTTGTGGGAGCAGTGTTGGGGCAGTATTTGTTATGGGAGAAGTGTTGGGGCAGTATGTGTTGTGGTTAACAGTGTTGGAGCAGTATGTGTTGTGGGAGCAGTGCTGGAGCAGTATTTGATGTGGGAGCAGTGTTGGGGCAGTATGTGATGTGGGAACAGAGTTAGGGCAGTATGTGATGTGGGAGCAGTGTTAGGGCAGTATGTGATGTGGGAGCAGTGTTGGAGCAGTATGTGATGTGGGAACGTGTTGGAGCGGTATGTGATGTGGGAGCAGTGTTGGAGCAGTATGTGGGGATAGGGTAGTAAGTGAAGTGAGAGCTTGTTGTGGAAGTATGTGATATGTGAGAAGTATGTGATGTGGGAGCAGTGTGTAATGTGGAGCAGTGTAGGAGTGGCATGTGGAGTCCAGGTACTATGTGGAGTGGGAGCAGTGTTGGGGCAGTATGTGATGTGGGAGCAGTGTTGGAGCAGTATGTGATGTGGGAACGTGTTGGGGCAGTATGTGATGTGGGAGCAGTGTTGGAGCAGTATGTGGGGTCAGGGTAGTAAGTCAAGTGGGGCAGTATGTGTAGTGGGAGCAGTGTTGGCTCAGTATGTGTTGTGGGAGCAGTGTTGGAGCAATATGTGCGGTCAGAGTAGTATGTGGAGTGGGAGCAGTGTTGGGGCAGTATGTGATGTGGGAACATTGTTGGGGCAGTATGTGATGTGGGAGCAGTGTTGGAGCAGTATGTAATGTGTGAACAGTGTTTGAGTGGAATGTGTTGTGGGAGCAGTGTTGGAGCAGTAAGTGGGGTCAGGGTAGTAAGTGAAGTTGGAGAATTGTTGGGGCAGTATGTGATGTTTGAGCAGTGTGTGAAGTTGGAGCAGTGTCTAATATGGAGCAGTGTAGGAGTGGCATGTGGAGTCAGGGTAGTGGGAGCAGTGTTGGGGCAGTATGTGTTGTGGGAGCAGTGTTGAGGCAGTATGTGTTGTGGGAGCACTGTTGGGGCAGTATGTGTTGTGGGAGCAGTGTTGGGGCAGTATGTGTTGTGGGAGCAGTGTTGGGGCAGTATGTGATGTGGGAGCAGTGTTGGGGCAGTATGTGATGTGTGAGCAGTATGTGAAGTGGGAGCAGTGTGTAATATGGAGCAACGTAGGAGTGGCATGTGGAGTCAGGGTAGTGGGAGCCGTGTTTGGGCAGTATGTGTTGTGGGAGCAGTGTTGGGGCAGTATGTGATGTGGGAGCAGTGTTGGGGCAGTATGTGATGGGGGAACGTGTTGGAGCGGTATGTGATGTGGGAGCAGTGTTGGAGCAGTATGTGGGGTCAGGGTAGTAAGTGAAGTGTGAGCATGTTGGGGCAGTATATGATATTTGAGCAGTATGTGATGTGGTAGCAGTGTTGGAGTGGCATGTGGAGTCCGGGTACTATGTGGAGTGGGAGCAGTGTTGGGGCAATATGTGTTGTGGGAGCAGTGTTGGGGCAGTATGTGTTGTGGGAGCAGTGTTGGGGCATATGTGATGTGGGAGCAGTGTTGGAGCAATATGTGCAGTCAAAGTAATATGTGGAGTGGGAACAGTGTTGGGGCAGTATGTAATGTGGGAGCAGTGTTGGGGCAGTATGTGATGTGGGAGCAGTGTTGGGGCAGTATATGTTGTGGGAGCAGTGTTGGGGCAGTATGTGATGTGGGAGCAGTGTTGGAGCAGTATGTGATGTGGGAGCAGTGTTGGAGCAGTATGTGGGGTCAGGGTAGTAAGTGAAGAAGGAGCAGTGTTGGGGCAGTATGTGATGTGTGAGAAGTATGTGATGTGGGAGCAGTTTGTAATGTGGAGCAGTGTAGGAGTGGCATGTGGAGTCAGGGTAGTGGGAGCAGTGTTGGGGCAGTATGTGGAGTAGGAGCAGTGTTGGGGAAGTATGTGTTGTGGGAGCACTGTTGGTGCAGTATGTGGAGTGGGAGCAGTGTTGGGGCAGTATGTGTTGTGGGAGCAGTGTTGGTGCAGTATCTGTTGTGTGAGCAGTGTCTGAGTGGCATGTGGAGCCAGGGTAGTATGTGGAGTGGGAGATGGTGTTGGGGGCAGTATGTGTTGGGGGAGCAGTGTTGGAATGGCATGTGTAGTCAGGGTAGTATGTGGATTGGGAGCAGTGGGGTGGTCTGAACAGGCTGCTTATTTCAAGCTTTGAGGAAAAATTATCAAGACATCTAACGCGCATCCAAAGCACAAACTCCACCTATTCTGCCCACGCTATGTCCCTGACTGTGGCATGAATAGTGAGATTCAAGATAAATTGTGGATAAAGTAGTATTTAGTGTCACCTTTTTGAAGCTTGAATACCTGCTCTCTGCTGGGCAAATGGTGAAGGGTTACTTAACATTTCAAAATATAATGTCATGGCCACATTATTTATATCTAACTATGCACTAAATCAACCACTAATTTGCTTCTTGTCACTGCTTAGTAATTTGATGGATGTACTGTACTGTTTAGTATCTGGGGATCTATTCCTCTATAATAGTCTCTCTCATACTGTATGTATTTAGTATGTGATGTATTAAAGTAAAATAGTTGTGCAGTCCGATTACTTGAAGTTCCAAAGTCCAAAAGATTTTTTTGCACAAAGAAAGAGAGTACCGCCCCTTACAATGCGCATACGTGGTTGGCACCAACACAAGGTTTCAATTCTGAATGCACTGCCCTCCAAAGGTCACTGCAGTACAATTTAAAAGTTAACATTCAAATAGTCCTTAGGGAATAAAATAATTGGGTACAGGGAGGGATCTGTGCATACCCAACGTTGGATAGGTCAGGGTCTTCTCCTTTGTGTGGGTGGCCGGATCTTTACAAAGCCTGAGGGCCCCGCAGATGAGTATCCCATGCTGGATTTCCTTTATTTACAGTATCATTGGTGAGGGGAATATTGAGTATGAGGGGCAGCACATTACACTGCTTAGCTTGTTAATAAATGGATCAAGAAACATTACATCTATAATATTACATTTATATTTACAGCAAAAATGCAGTATTTATCTATAAAATAATACATATCAAATACTGATTAAATAAGACTAAACATCAATATACAGTTATACCAATTCAATATAAAATAGGAAATTACACTTATAATGAAAATAAGATTAAGAGTAAGATCAAAGTACAGTGTCTTGGATTACATTTATGTATCACGAAGTGGTGTGCATCATAATAACTTAAAGAACATGTAAAGGCAATATTTAACATTATTATATATAAATGTGTTTAATAAAATTGACTGCTGATAATGCAGGGATTTATATGTGTTTTCAAGTGGAAAGCTGTGCCGCCCATTGACTTTATGCTGATTGCCACAATTGTCATCATTGCTATTGGCACTTGCACCAGCCTTATGATACCAGCCCCCCATACACATCTAAAATTAGATACATTATGTACAAGCCCATGACACTCCCATGACAATCCCACAAGTCAGGGCAGCTGCATGCTATTGCATTTGTTGTTACCCAGGTCCTGCCTTGAAACCACCTATTTCATGGAAAGACAGATCTGGCCAAGTTCTGTCATGATCTGGTGCAAGTGTTCCTCTGTGGAGGATGGTGAACCAGGGGGTTTGGGTGACTATGGGAGTGACTGGACTAGGTCTCCTAGTTGTGGCCGAACCCAGGTTTGGCTAGACCTGCCCAGAGGCGCGGAGTCTAACTCACTTGGTGGTTTTCTCCAGTGACCCCTCCAATTGGGATTTGGTTTTTGCTGCACCAAGTGAGCAGGTCATGGCCCTCTGGACAGGTACCTGGGAATGGCAGAAGACCGGGACTATAATGAATGCTATAATACTGGAGGTGAACAGAATGCTAGAACTCTGGAGATGGATCTGAATGCTAGAACACAGGCATGGACTGGAAATGGTTAAATATGTTGGTGCTGATTTGCACAGACAAGACACAGAGCAGAGTGGACAAAGGCAAATATTGGGAGTGCTAGAAATGCTAGTACTGCTTTGCACAGACAAGATACAGAGCAGAATGGACAAAGGCAAATACTGGGAATGTGCTGGGAGGACCAGCTGTGAGCTAACTAGTGATTAGCATAGTGAGACACAGAGAGAAGTGGACACAGGCACATATATTGGGAATTGTAACAAAGCAGGTGCAGATTTGCACAGAAATACACAGAGATGTAGACAGGCATATACTGTGAATGTTACATATGCAGGTGCAGATATACACAGATAAACACAGAGCTGTAGACTGGCTGGGAATGCTCAAAGAGGCAGTTGGGAGCTAATTAGTACTAGCAGGTAATCTGACACCTCAGTAGCACAGAAAGCTGCAATTCATACAGACATAGAAAACATGAAAGGTAGAATACTGAGAGAGAACTAATCTCTCAGACTGAGATTAGTATGAAAGCTAATACTGGAAACTGGAGAACTGTGGGCAGGCTGAAGCAACTCTCTGAAGGAATAGCACAGAGCAACACTGGTATCACAGGCACTAGAACAAAGAAGTTGAACAGAAGTTACTTGTTCCTGGAGTCAGACTTAAATACCCCTGGGTGGATGATCATTGGATCAGAGGATCAGTTGAGTGACCACAGGACTATCATTGGGAGAGACTAGTCAGGTGATATGAGCCAACATGGCTGCGCCCATGCCCGGCACCCCGGAAACCAGGATGCACGCATGGAAGCCCTAGCGGACCCCAGGGAGAATGCTCAGTCACCACTCACCTCTACTCCCAGCGTCTGGACACCTAAGCCCAAGGACACCAGCACAGAGGTGAGTATCGGCCAATCCCAGGCCACATCCTGACAAGTTCTGACTCAGAATAGGACGGATATACACAAAATTGTGTAAATTTGCTTCTGTGCATGTGCTGTAAGCAAAACCTCACCATTTGCATACTGGGCCTGATTCAGAGGCGCTCGCAAAAAGCGAGCACTCGCTCTGAATCAGGGCGTGCCGGTGTTTTTTTTACACCAGTCTGTTGGCCACTTGCTAAGCTGTGGGTGACCACCCACAGCTGTTGCGAGTGGCTAGGTGATGGTCGTGATGGTTGGGACCATCGCAGACCATCTGGGCTTGCGACGAGACCCTTGTAGTAGGGTCTTGTCCATCACAAGCCCCAGAGAGCTTTCTGCTCTAACAGAGCAGGAAGCTCTCCACTGACATCACTGGTGATGTCAGTGGTGCCTCCCACAAATGCCTCCATTTGTGTAGCCACAAACAAGCTCCCATTACATACAGCTGCGCTGCACCGCTTCATCTGTATTAAGGACAGCTGAGGATTACATATCTGCGCAGCAGGAGCCAAGGGAGACGGTATGATTGTTTGTGCCTAGCCATACTTGCTATAGCATTACCTTATATCACTGGAGAAATTGGCATCTTTTTTTGGCTCACCGCAACGTTATATTACCTGACCTGTACAACGGATAGGTATTACTTCAACACAGCGAATTTTCAATATTCAGCTGGCAAGTCAGTATATGACATTCAACTGTTGTATGGTGGACACATGATCAATATTCTAATTGGACTGCTCTGGGCATTTTACCCTCTGTATTGATTTCAAATATTCATGCCATATCATGCACAAGTAGCAAAGTGGTTTTTAGTGTAGATACATATACTCAATAGAGGTTTATTGTCTTGTGTATTGTATATTTTGAATAATGTGAGTTGTATTTGTCTATAGATTGTGTATTTTTAATTGTGAACAAATATCGGATTAAAAATTAATATATTAACAAATTAGTACATATTTCCTATTTTGGAGCCATGACTGATTTATGTATGCATGTGAAGTCTGCTATCTTGCAGTAGATTCCTTTATATTAGCGCAGTCTGATACAAATTGCATTATTGAATAAAATTTTGCTTAGTTTTGTTTTGTTTTATTATTATTATTATTATTATTATTATTATTATTATTATTGTTTCTCTTTGACATATTATGTAGTGTGAGGAGTGATCTCATCCCTCACACTACAAGGTCAAGTTTGCATTTGCAGCTCATAAGACCCAGATAAAGCTAGGCTTTCAATCACCCAGGAAAAAAACTTTGCTCAGCGCCCCCTCTCTACATAGTAGTTAACCTTGGATTGCTTGAATACAGTTGTCAACATTGTAAAGAATAAAATATATGTAGGCTGAGGGAAATCCCCATTCTTAATCCCAGTACATTAATATGCCAGTGCCTGCTGCAAATTTTCTGTGGTTCTTCACTTTTGAATGGAGCATGCAGTCTCCACTATCTAAAGACTCAATGGCTTAGAATTGCTGCCTGTACTACACTACCTCACCACCAACAGAGCATCACAGTGACCGCCATACAATACATATAGTATCGAATTGACTGCCATATACTGTAGAGAGCATCAGTGACAGCCATATAATGCAGAGAAAATTGAAATGCATGCCATATAATGCAGAGAAGATTAGGGTGACTGCCTGATAATGCAGAGTAGCAGTGATTCCCATATAATACAGAGAGCAAAAATTTCTGTCATATAATATAGAGAGCATCACAGTGACTGCTAAATAATGCAGAGAGCATCACAGTATCTGCCATAAAATAAAAAGAACATCAACCTGACTGTTAAATAATACAGAAAGTATGACAGTGACCACTATATAATAGAGAGTAGTTTGACTATCATATAATACAGAGACCAGCAGTGACCCACATCAGAGAACAACAGTGATCCATATATAATACAGATAATATTAATACACCCACCCACCACACACAATCTTAATTCACCATCCCCATCCACAGACCATATTAATACACCCCCACATACAAGTATGACTACATTTGGAACCAATATCCAATCTGGTATATTCAAATAAGAGCTAGTAATTATTAATTAAAATTCAGAACAATGGCACAGTTGGGGCCATGGGTACAGTTGCAACCAGAGCACTATCTGTCTGGGAGTTTGTATGTTTTTCCTGGTAGGTTAATTGGCATCTGACAAAATTAATAATGCAATGAGCAAAGATCACACCAAAGCAGATTCTAAGCAGAGTCGCCCATTCTTTTAATCATCCATATATAACCACACATTCTAAGTGGGGTGCTACTCTAGGAGACAAGACAAATTAAATAACAAACAAGGAAAAGGAGTCTTCTAATAGAGGGCCTGATTCAGAGCTGGACGCAATTAGCGCTCGCTCATCCAGAAAATAGGGGTGGCTATTCAAATCAACCGTTCGCTCTTTGCGGTCTGTTCACGCCTCTAGGTCTGAACGAGCGAACCAAACTTGCGGTCGTTTTTTGAAAAAATACGCCCCCTGGCCGCTCGCATCCTACGTCATGTCCACTATTTATTAGATTAATCGAGTACATCGACCAGGGTATGCTCGTTATTCTTGGGGTTGGTTTTTCCTACCACAATTTTGCGAGCAGTTCTGACTATAAAATAACCCAGTGACATGGTCAATGACGCTGCTGTTTTAATTATGCACACCCATAAAATGCCCGTTTTGACCTTTAAGCATGCCTGCGTTCGGATCTCCACTCCCCGTTTTCTAGCACCTTCCCCCGTTACCACCCACATAGGCCTCTTTCTGTCACTCAAATTATCAGGCATTCGCTATTTTGCGAGCACATGAATTTCGACTGAAATGACTGGTTCGCGCATGCGTATAACGATCCGTACGCATGCGCAGTTGGGCAAACATCGCTCGGAGCGAACAAGCAGCCGCTTACGAGCGGCTCTGAATCAGGCCCAGAGTGCGCACGATTAATGCATAGATTCAGCACAAAATATCTAAAATGTAACTTTTATTAGGATATTTTAATAGTCATATCATAATATTATATAAAACAGCGAAGCAAAATAATAAAGAGTCAAAAAGTGAAAACTAAAATATGGCTGTGCTCTGTACCTGTGTTAATTATAATTATAGTTGTATCGTAACCCTATTAAATAATTTTAGTCAGCCTATTGACAGAGGACTGACTTTCACAGTTCAAGGAATATTGTGTACCAATATGTAGGTAGCCTCTAGTAAGAATAATTCATGTACATATCTTCCTTATTTTGTGGATTTCTTTTTACACTTATACAAAACTATTTCAGATTCTTAAACAAGTCACAACTATATTATTGGATTTACCATATGGAGTCTTTTTTTTTAGGAGTTCTAAGTTCTCACTCCATGGGATAAATTTACTAAGAATCGAGATAGGTCGAGTTTTTTTTATTTTAATCTTGATTTGCATCGCCTAAACTCGAGCTTGTTTAGTTTTTTTGGTTTTGCAAATTTACTAAGAAGTGAGTTTAGCTGAAAGTGAGTTTTCCGATGGTGAAGCAAATCGAGATTTCTCTCCCGCATTACAAGTGAAGATGTGATAACTGACCCGAGATTGCAGTGTTTTTTCCCGAGCTAGTAGCGTGCACATATCAGTGAGATATGTGCAGGCTGCTTGTGTTGTACCTGTAATAATTTTTGTTTATTTAAAAAAAAAATGACGTGAGGTCCCCCTCCCAAAACACTAACCAGCCCCGGACTTGCCAGCCTGACCTGGTACCTAAAATTATGGGGAACAAAATGAATAGGGTTATCCCGTAAATCAGGTACCAGCACCAGGCAGCAGGGACAGGGATGGTTATAAATACAGGGGCAAAAAAATTGTGTAGGGGTACCCCTATATTTAAAACCAGCCCTGGACCCTTACTAGCAGGTGGCTGATGCCACAGCCAGGGGAGCCCTTTCACTGGGCCCCCCAGCCCAGGCCAGGGATCCCTGGGGAGTTGAGTACCCCTCCAATCAAGGGTTACCCCTCTACAGGGCACCCCTGTCCTAGGCTGATAGCCCAGGGCTATCCACGCCACCCCTGGGCAGTGGGTGGTGGGTTGATAGTGTCGGTGTTGTGTAAAATTAGAAAAATCAACATTGTCTTTTCAGTCAAACTACAGGTGCCAGCAAGCCTCCCCCACATGCTGGTACAGAGCATTAAAGGCCTGCTGGCACCTGTAGTTCACCTGTAAAGAAATGAATCACTACACACACCATGAAATTAAAGTTTTATTACACACATACATACACACACACACTGACATACCTGCTGCCAGATTTTCACATCCACTTGTCAATGTAAAGTATCCATGGGAAAAACCTGAAAGAAAAAGCCAATACTCACCATTATGTCCCGCGATGTTCTCCACAGATATCCTATTCTGTGGGCAGACACACTGTAACAGCATATATCAGTATGCTGTTACAGTTTTGCTAATGAGTTCAGTCCCCCGGGCACCAGCCAATCAGAGGTGGCTTCCATTAGCGCCCATTCATTGGCTGGGACCCACGTGGAGGAGCCTCTCATTGGCTAAATCCAAATGAGATTAAATTTTAGAGATGAAAAACATGCCTAAAAACACCCGAGATTGTTATCTCGACCTATCTCGATTCTTAGTAAATTTACCCCCATGTATTTATGTCTCTAAATCTAGGTTTAGTTATAGTGTGTCACGACAGTAATCTAGATGTATCAGAAACTAAATAAACATGTATCAAGTTGTCTTAATTGTTATACTGGGCCTGATTCAGCAAGGGATTGCAGTTGCTTAAATGCGTGCAATTGGTGAATGTTGCGTACTGCAAATTCATATGCATCACAGTGCACATGCACAAGCTAGCTATTGCAATCGGGACTGCGATCACAGAGGGTATGCAGACCCATCTCAGAGTGATTGACAGGAAGTGTCGTTTGTGGGTGGCGATGGGGGAGTGGTTGGGTGAATGCAGGCGTGCCAGTGCATTGGGACGGCATTGCATGGGCATGCATAAATTATCCACTATGATACCGTATGCAGCCTGAGGCCTGAGTGTATGCAGAAGTCAGCAATTCCTAACTGAGGTCTGACCTTCCTTAACTGTGAGTATGGGTCAGATGTTACTCGATGTTGCCGACAGAGAGAATATGCTTCATAATGTGTAGGAGCTACACTGTATAAGTAAAGGTTAATAATAATGACATATTTGTCTACAGCAGTATTAATTTGTGTTAATTTGAAGCATAACTACAGTACGGTTTACAATTTGGCCATAAGGGCACAAACTTTTGCATAAACTATATAAATATATATACATACAGTATAAACATATGTTTTTTAATACCTTCCCAATAATCACAGCTGCTTATTATCTTATTAGTTTGCACTATGGCTTCATATATAATAAAGTATTATTTAATCAAATGCTACCAAATGCTATTTATTTAACAGAAGTTTGGAATAATAACTTTTAGTTATTCAATGCCTGATAAAGTTATTTTTCTTTATTACATCCAAACATATTACTGCCACTTACCCAGGAAAATACAGCATTAAGGGTATTTGGATGCAGCCAGGGCTGCCATCAGAAATTGTGGGGCCCAGTACTGACAAAGTAGACAGGGCCCCTACCGGGGAGAGGGAGGAGATTGATTTCTATATATAAATAAGCCGTAACCACATAAAATACATTGAAAAAGCTAGACCCACATAAAAAGCCAGGAAAGGCTGACTGCACTGGGGGGTAGGCTCAGGGCTGAGAGGGGGGGCAAGACAGTGACAGCTGGCCAGGACTAGGGAGGAGATGCACAGGTCAGGGAAGTTTGGCTGGATTAGGAGGGGACCGGAAAGGCTGGCTGGACTAGGGGGGACATGGCAGAGAGGGGGGACAGGGTAGGGAGGGCTGGCTGGACTGGGAGCACAGGGAAAGGTCAGGCACTATGTAGTACCTGGTTTGTGCTTCTTCAGTTGGCAGCCGGAATCAGTGCTGACTGCATATCAGGATCATATATGTAGACTAGAGAGTGGAAATGTGACTGTGCTGCTGCACCCACCGGTATTTCACATATGGTGCCGGGCCCAAGCCAATCAAAGCTCGCAGACCAGCAGCCAATCAGAAGTGTCTGCTCCTGATTGGCTGAGGGTCCAGGAGCTTTGACTGGATGGCACCCGGTGTGAGCCAATCAAAGCTCATGGACCGGTAGCCGATCAGAAGCCTCCACTCCTGATTGGCTCAGGGTCCAGGAGCTTTGATTAGATGGCGCTGGGCGTGAGCCAATCAAAGCTCGCGGACCGGCAGCCAATCAGGAGCAGACGCCCCTGATTGGCTGCAGGTCTGTGACCTCTGGCTGGCTCACGACTGGCACCATATTTGTAAAGAGTGGCACTGTGACTGGAAGAACTGTGCTGCTGCACCCACCGGCATTTCACATATGGCGCCATCCCTGAGCCAATCAAAGCTCACAGACTGGCAGCCAATCAGAAGTGTCCACTCCTGATTGGCTGAAGGTCCAGGAGCTTTGATTGAATGGCACAGGAGCAAGCCAATTAAAGCTTGCGGGCACTCCTGATTGGCTGCCGGTCCACGAGCTCCAGCTGGCTTGTGGCTGGCACCATAATTGTAATTGCAATGCAGCACACACTGTCTATACTCCATGGCTGCTGGTGCAGCACCACAGCCAGCCGGACCCCCCTCTGCCTCTGCTCTCTCTGGGCCCGGCACTCGAGGCCTGACAGTACTCCCCTGATAGTGGCCCTGGATGCAGCATCACACACTAGATTAATGGTCAACTACTAGCAGGGCACCTTGCCATAAGGCAAAAGAGGTAACTAAGTGGCTCGGGGAAAAAAACATCCATGGCCAGGAAACTCCCCAGACCTTAATCCCATTGAGAACTTGTGGTCAATCCTCAAGAGGCGTGTGGACAAACAAAAACCCACAAATTCTGACAAACTCCAAGCATTGATTAGGCAAGAATGAGCAGCCGTCATTCAGTATGTGTCCAAGAAGTTGATTGACAGCATGCCAGGGCAAACTGCAGAGGTCTTGAAAAAGAAGGGTCAACATTGCAAATATGACTCTTTGCATAAACTTAATATAATTGTCAATAAAAGCCTTTGACACTTATGAAATGCTTATAATTTGACTTCAGTATGTCATAGTAACATCTGACAAAAAGGTCTAAAAACACTGAATCAGCAAACTCTGTGTAAAACAATACTCAAAACTTTTGGCCATGGCTGCATTTTGGCTCTCATAGATAGGGCTGGTGCAAGCGCTCATTGATGTTTATAACAGGTATCAAGTAAAAAATACAGATAAGGGTAGTTGGCTCAAAAGAATATGCATGTATTCGGGTGAATATATTCATTTTTTTCTGTGCCTGCAATGTGGGGCCAATTACAAACATTTTTGCTGTGGAAATAGTGCAAAACATCAGTCTGAATAAAGAAGGTTTGTTTAATTTGCATATGAACTCTTCAAACAAAAGTAGCACCTTCAGATCATAACCAATTTTGAGACTCTACTAAAGGGATGAAGTGCAGACATTGACTGATATACTAAAACATTATCTACAAATTATGTTAATAACTACCAATCACATTAGATCAAACCATTAAGCAAACATTATGTTAATTACTTCATTAAATCTAAACCAATAATATTTAATGTGATTTGTTGCATATTGGATATAAAAATCAGATTAGTAGATAAAATATCTATGTTCAGATCTCAAGATTTTAGTTCTCTGAGTCGTTAGTATTACCATAGCCATCATATAGTGCTGTGGTATAGAAGGAAATTGCTTGACTTATAATAAACAGTTTGGTTATGAGTTTAAAGGACTTAAACATGCTGCTTTCACACAGAAAATCCTTATACAGACATTCTTTTAACATTATCCCTGAACAACATAGCTTCTAGGTTCCATTAAGATGTAACTCTCATATCAATCTATCTTCCTGTAGCACAAATCACCATCTACAATTTCAGAATATTCTATGGTGAATCCATAGTAACATAAAACAGAAAGAAAAGGGAATGTACTTGGGACTAGGCTTACAGCCAGAACTTGCCATTCAGAACATGAGTCTCTAAAACTTAAAAAGCAGATGTGGTGATACCTAGAGAGTACTTTGTATGAGTTAAAACTTATCATCTATAATTTCTGATTTGTAGTTGAGGACATTCAGTTTCCTGTACCTGAACATAATGATAGAAGGCACTTATTTATCACTTAACCTCTTCAACTGTCAAAATCACCTTTACATACTGTACATACTGCAAAAAGCCACTAAACATCTTTGATAACACTTTAACTAACCATACAAATTGATGCCATGCATCATTTCTCAAGTTCCTCAAATGTTTCTGCAAATCTTGTACCTTTTTCAAGCATTCAAAAATCTCACCCTCTTTGTCATCTAAATAAGTACTACCCTCCTATCCAATAATTGCACAAGCTATGGATCTAAAGCCATCCTACTCTGAAGTGCCACCTCCCTCACTTTTGATACCTTTTCAACAGTCTGATTTACAGCCACAATCACTTCCTCTAATATGGTACCCATTAAATTAATCATACTGTATTTGTGATAACTGTTTCTTCAACATACCGTATATCATTGACAAAATAAATAAAGTTCCTGGAGCTCTTTCTCCATCTGAACATTTAAATGTCTTTTCTGTTTTCTTCACAGTTCTCTATTTCTAGGATACTATGAATATTCATTAACAACTCTAACTATGGGTTCTACATTTGACAAAATACATTGATCTACTGATCCAGCCATTATACCCCTAATAAAATCCCAGTGGAAGTGAATTTCTGCAAACCTAGAATAGTACACTGAAAAATATGCAAATAAATGTCTAGTTTGATTTCTTGAATTATCCAGCTTACAGTGCATCAATTTCTAAAAATACACTCAAATGTGTTGTTGGTTAAAATAAAAACACAACAACCCATTACTATATACGGGCTTCAAATTAGAGTAATTTGATAGACAACATGCTTGTTTTGAGTTCATAAATGTATCATTATTGTATGCATGACTTCAACATCAACCTGGGCCTTTAAACAATTTGTATAACAAAAATATACTTATCTTAAAATTATATTTAACTTTTTTCCACCTTACAGCTGCCCTGTTACCATATTCCCAATCATATAAATGGACACACAAATGGGAGAGCTACCATATGTTGACACCAACAGTCAAAAATATATTGTAATAAGATCTTAACATTATTTAAAATACACCAATTAGGGTTTAAATTTATCCTTATCCTGACCATATTATTTTTTCATCTTCAACAAATCTTTTGTTTTATTCAGTCTCTTTTGATATCTGTGGTACCTGTAGGAATTGCAAATCAGAAGTGAATCATCAAGATTATAAACAAAGTCCAAAACACAATGCACATCCCGAGTCATTTATTTGTTTGGGGGGCCAATTGAACAACATCCTCTCATATTTTTTCTTTTTTACTCACATAATCATCTCAAGGAACTGACTTATGATAAGAGTTAACAGATATCCATTGGATTATTGTGCCTCAGATCAATAGCTTCTTCAGTTAAAATATTTTGAGGTTTCAAATGTATCTTGTGCTGACTCTTGTTTAGAAGCTGATAACCACCACTTTCATAGCTGTTGGAGCACTTATTAAGGACCTTCCATAAACTTTGTAACAGCCTGCCAATTACAGAATATTTCTTAGCATCACCGTGACTTATGGTTGGAGTAAATGACAAGCCACCATGATTGCAGCTGGTTGTGTGCCTGTCACAATTTGTTGAACCTGTTTAAGTTGATTACTGAAGGATTAGAGATCACTGTCAAATCAATTCCAGGGGTTTGGTCAAAATAAAAAAACAGTAACAGTCTTATAGTGGAAATATTTAATTGTCCTCTGGGTTTTGTTCTTTGGTTGTGCAACACTAATGTTAGAACTTCTGGACACTTGTATAGATCTTTGAAAAGTTTGTTTTTAATAGAATGGTATCTCTCCACTTTCCCACTGCAATGTGGATGATATGGTGTATGTAACTGTTGTTGAAATCCTAAGAGCATGCGCATTTTAACAAATAACTTCTCAATGAAAGGTGTTCCTTGTCTGATGATTCATATTCCTATATACAAACACTTATAATAACTTCTTTGCTGTAATACAATTTGTATTATTTTTTGATGTTATAGAATTTATTATTTTTTGATGTTATAGAATCATTATAACTTAACCACTTAACTGAAGAATTCTTTTTCCAAAAACTGCTCCAAAATTGTTGGGTTTCTTTATGATTGATTTAGATCAAGAACAGCTTTTTAAGAGTTATCCAACATGATTTTGTAAAAAAAAAAAAAAAATGAAAACGTTGTATACCATAAAAATGCCAATTTTTAAGGTATACCGTAGTGATGGCCATCAATAGAAACATTGATTGAGAAACCTCAGGTGGGGGCTGCCATCTATAGTGTATACATGTGTGTATATATATATATATTACACACAGACGTATATACAAACATATACTGTATACATATGCATATATATATATATATAACATAAAAATACAGGCACTCACTTTGCTGCAGAGCCTTCCAAATGCTTGCTGGGGTGTTCACCTTAGGGTGTGATACCCCTCCACATACATGTAAAAGAAATAAATGGCACTCCCAGTCCAAATAATCAGAGAAAAACAGTGCTTTACTGTGCAATGTTTCGTGCGTCCTGACAATGGGGGGCTGACCCCAAAATGCTGCACAGTAAAGCACTGTTTTTTCTCTGATTATTTGGACTGGGAGTGCCACTTATTTCTTGTATACTGTATATACATACACACATATATATATATATATATATATATATACATACACACATACATATATATATATATATATATATATATAGTAGGCAGGGTAAACCTTGAGGGGTAGAGCTTGCTCATGTTCCACTGGGCTCTAGCAGGGCTGGGGGAGGGAGATGAGGACCGCAGTGTTTCCTTGATTGCCCAGCGGCTGCTCCATCCACTTTGCAGCCGCCAGTGGGCCATCGCCAGGTTGACCCTTGCAGTGCGGGGGCAGGGAGTGGATGACAGTGCCATAACTGTGCTGTGCTGTTGTACATTTTCTGCTGGGTGCCGCTGGGCTTCCACTTGCAGGGCAGGGGGGAGAGAATGACAGTGCCAAGAGTACTGTTCTGCTCTATACTTCCCTGGCAGCTGCTCTGACCTCTGCAGCCGCCGAGTGTGGGTGCTGCTGGGCTGCCACTTGCACGGGGAAGGGGGAGGATGACAGCACCGACAGCGCTGTTCTGCTCTATATTTCCATAGCGGCTGCTCTGACCTTTGCATCCGCTGAGTGTGTGTGCTGCTGGGCTGCCGCTTGCAGGGGGAATTGGAAGGATGACAGTGAGAGAGCTGTTCTGCTCTATATTTCCCCGGCAGCTGCTCTGACCTCTGCAGCCACCAGGTGTGGGTGCCGCTTGCAGGGCATGGGGGAGGGAGAGGATGACAGTGCTGAGAGAGCGCTGTTGGTTTCTATATTCCCGGTGACTGCTCTTTGCTCTCTGCAGTCGCCAGGTGTGGGTGCTGTGGTTGCTGGGCTGCCTGATCAATCAGGCACACAGGGAAAATTGAAGAGTGTTGAGGGACTGGAAGGTCCCTCTGAGCCAGGCAGCTTCTAGAAGATCATCTTCCAGCAGCTGCCCACTGAACTTTTCTGACTGGTCGTATCAGATACGACCATGTCAGGTAAAGCCCAGTCTGGTATGGTCATATCTTATATGACTGTGCCAGGCAAGTGGTTAATTATACTTCTACATATATACAGTAGCAACATATACAGTATATTTATATATGCAATAGAGAGATCTCTGTGGTGAGGGGCAGTAATACGAATAATTACTTTCCTGTATCCTAATTGTCTTTAACATATCTTACACACAGGAATTCAAGTAAACACATACACTATTAAGAGAGTATACAATAATATTTTGCACTGATGATTATTACAAGTGCAAATTAAAAAATATTCTTAAACAGTAAACTGCAGGATCTACTTACATTATTTTTATTACAGTTCCTATATTTTTAAACAACTTTTGTCATACTTTAGTGTGTAAGCCAAATCTGCAGTATATGAGTTGTGTTTTGAAAATGCAGACTTGTTGCACTAGCATTGGTATTATCAATTGAGGAAGGGAGAAAATTAGCAATGAAAGGAAATCTAAAGCAAAGAAATATGAATGGAGCTTGCAGACATGCACATTCTCTTCTGCAAATGTAGCTCTTATGGAGAATATGCAGCTGTTACTGTGTATATAATAGATGTACAAATGTGTCATATTTTCAATAATCTTTTTGCACAACATAACTGTGATAGAATGAAATGAAGTAAAACAAAAACATTTCATATCAAGGTGATATTCTGTCAGTCAAGCAATAGTGGCACACTTGACAAAGAAAGATGGCAGGTGGTGCTTTGTGAATGTCATGCAGTTATTGACATCATGTGTATGCAAATTAATTACAATATATAGTAATTCATGTACTGCTCTTTCAATTTTTGAGTCCATAGTATATTTTGTTGTTTACATTATTTATTTATTGTTTGGATAGTGAGCAGAGACACGGATCCATTTAGATAAACATTTCATGAAGTCCAATTTATTTATTTTTTATTTACTTTTAGGCATTTTAATGTCATTTTTTATACTTAAATGTTTTGGATGATTTATGGTGTTACATTATGATTGTAACAACATTAGTTCTACTATTAATGACTAAAAGTCAAATATATTATATATACATACTGTATGGTTTTTGTAAAGTACAACATTAAAGCTACTCATCCATTTTTAATGTTTTTTCTGTTTCTATTTATTTAGCAAAACAGGCATGAAGTAATATGTGCCAGATTTCCAATCTGTACATGTATTATACACAACATGATGGCACTACACTGAGGGCAAGTTCTCTCACTTGGCAAGGACTATAGCATAATGGCTCCCACTAATTGGAATCTGAGTCATATGAATCAAAGGTTAACAATGACCGCATGGAATATACAGCTTCCATTTGACTGGAAGTTCAAATATTAACTATTTAACTTTGTTATAACTATATCACTAACTGTAACCTTAAATTCATTCTAGATTACAAAGCATTTTCTGTTTGGATTTATGCAGTACTTAGCTGTCATAAGAATGATTTGGTTCAAAAACTGACATTTACATCAAGTGAACATGTCACAATAATTAAAAACCGGGGTGTGCTGAAGTCATTTATCTAGAAAACACTCACAAATTATTTAATACTAGCCAAGATACTTGGTGTTGCCCGGATTGAAGACTGGACCCTGAAGTACACCTGCAGTCTTCATTTCTTTTACATTGTCTTTGCCTATAACCTGGATAACTATGAAAATTAGGAGTAAATGACAGTGCAGTTAGGTGTATTCTCATACCATTTGCAATGGGGTTTGTCAGGAGCAGAAATGTAATAAACAGCACTATAATATATCATATAAAGAATGCATATATAAGATAGAATGGATAGGATAATAAAAAAAGTTTTTGTATTATTATTAATAGATAAAATTGATTGTCATACAATCATATGGCCATTTGTATCATGACATAAATAACATAATACATATGAATCAAATGAATAGCAGAGTATCAATTTGTAATAGGCATGTGGGACAATAAGCATATATTGTAAGAAAACACCTGTTCCTAGTATAGCCTCTTAGAGTACTGGAATTGGTTGGCTAATGTCACATAGATATACTGTTGCAGTGGTATCAGACAGTCTTATATGATTACCACTATGATCCAGGAATGTAGGGGTCTTTAGCAGAAATTGTCCAGCACATTGATAGTCCCTTAGTGAAGATGGACCTTTTGTGGATAGAGTTGCTGAGTGCGTTGTAGGTGACAAAAAAAATGCTGTATTATCCAGTAGGTAACAGAGGATCCAGGGCTTGGTTCAGGTGTTTAAGGATGAAGATGAAGTCCCAATGCAAACAAAGTCCTAGTACAGATGCTTTTTTACTGATGCATTTCCCTGTGTGTTCCTGTGTGGAGCTGCGTCCAAAGATGCAGCATTGGATCATCTGCGATCCCTTCAGCTGGTTGAGTGACCATGGGGTCATGCAAGCCAATTTCTGCAGATGAGTAGAAGAGGCCAGGAAATCTCAGTAAATTGATGGAGATCCTGGCCTCTCCACTCCTTCCCAACAGCAGCAAGATTCCTATGTTTTGAGAAACAGAGGTGGTTGCTGCCCCACCCCACCCAGAAATGACAGCAGACTGGCAATCACTGATAGTCTGCTGCTGGACTGCGTGTGGGGTCACAGACCCATACTGCACATGTGCAGTATTTGGGAATCTGCATGATCCCTTTCACTGCATCCACAGCTAAATCACGCCCTGTTTTTACTCTGCAAACCACCATTGAAGACCATGTACCAAGTGCTGAGCTGCTCATGAGCCTGCCAGGAATAGATGAAGAGATGAGAGTGTGACAGAGTGTGTATAAAGCCAGCCCCAGAACCTGTGTAATTTAAGAGTGTCACAGTTTTATGGAATTGTATGACAGTGTCTGGCCCTTAGAAAGCACAAACCTCTGCAAAAACCTAATCCTGGTCAAACAACACCACCATGTCAAATTTGGTGGAGCTAGGTACAATAATCTGGCCATACATAAAGTACAAACAGACAGACACACACACACTTTCTCGCTTATTACATTGATGCTGTCTGGATTATTGTCTAACTTACTTTTTAAATTAAATATATAGAAACACCTCATTTTAAAAAGACCTCTTATTTTCCAATAAAAACAATGAACAGTAAGCTCTTCATCCCAAATCACATTTCCCTTCTTATATAGTACTTGTATGCACCACTGTGTTTCAATAGGTCCCAGACTGCCAGCCTAAACTCCCCTGTTATGGGGTATAATTTTGAACAGTTAGAACATACAAACTCCACACACATAGTGTCCTGGCCTTTTGCCACCATACTGCTCAAGGTTAAGGAGTCTTCAAGATAACTTTTTTTTAAATAGGAATAATCATTGTTGGATCTCAGGCAGAGGATATATAAGTTTTCATAGACATTCTATTGGCATTCATAAACCCTATAATGTGGTACAGGTTGAGTCTTCCATATCCAAATTTTCTGAAATATGGAATTTTTTGAGTGTGACTGAGATACCTTTGCTTGCAGATGTTACAATGTTGACAAACTGTGTTTAATGCACAAAATTATTAAAAATATTTTATAACATCATCTTCAGACTGTGTGTATAAGGTGTATATGAAACATAAATGAAGTTTGTGTATGTACACAAACTTTGTTTGATGCACAAAACAATCAAAAATATTGTATAACATTACCTTCAGGCTATATGTATAAGGTGTATATAAAACATAAATGCTTTCTGTGCTTAGATTTGGATCCCATTCCCAAGATATCTCAATATGGTATGCAAATATTCCAAAATATGGAAAAATCTAATATCCACAATACTTTGGGTCCCAAGTATTTTGGATATGGGAGACTCAACCTGTAGTAGGATTGTTTGATTTTCACTTATTATATTTGCCAACTCTGCATTCTGCACTCCAGAAATCTGAAAAGAGGATACAATTGTAAGGTTTACTCCAAAACAACAATATGCAAGAAATGGGTTTGATGGTAGGAGAACCCTCAAATGAGTGAACAAGCTGGAGACTCAGGACCTCATTCAGAGTCAGTCGAAGCGGCCGCACGGTCGTTCAGGAAAAGGGGCCGGATATTCAAATGATTCACACGCAAGTTGCATCCCTAAGTTCAGATCGGTAGCTGGCCGACCAAGGGGAGGAAGCGGTCGGAATTCAAAAAAATACGCCCCCTTGTCGTACGCATTGCACGTCATCTCCGGGCATATAAGGATTAATCGAGACCATCGGGAACCATCGAAACTGGTCGTAGAGCTTAAGGTTGATCATACCCTCTCTTAAGCTCTACGATCATGTCAGTGTAAAAACCTCCCATGTCACATGTGCCATGACGTTACTTTGTTAATTATGCACTCCCATAAACCGTATGCACTCCCATAAAACACCGTTCACATAATTAGGCACGCCTGCGTTCGGATCTCCACTCCCCCTGTTTTCAAGCACCTTCCCCTGTTACCACCCACAAACACCTCATTCTGTCACGCAAACTACCGACCTGGCTGTGTTCAAGGAGAGAAAAATTTCTGATCATAGCGGCTAGTTTGCGCAAGCGCATTGCGAACTTTACGCATGCGCAGTATAGCGAACATCGGTGGCGTACGACCGTGCGGCCGCAACGACCGACTCTGAATGAGGTCCTCAATATCTTGAAACAAAAGTGTCTCAGACTTGTTTCCCAGATTGCCAAGTCACAGTTAATATAAATTACATCAAATGAATGGACCTTAAAAGGATTGGCCCATGCCATACTATGTGAGTGATTCAGAGCCGCATGCAAACTGCATGCATTGCCGATGTTCTCAGAGCTGAGAGATTTATTTGCAATTGCGCATGCACTAAAACTATTAAAAGCTCCTACAGTGGATGCGCTACACAAAGTGTCCGCACAAAGGCGCTGTTGAGATTGAGTAGAATGGTATCAGAAATGTTGTGGAAAAGTAATAGGTGTTCCTGGGCGGTGACTGGGAGTTGAAATAGCCATTCTGTGGGTGTGTTATGGGAGTGTTGTGGGGATGCCAATGAAAGTTGCAGCATACACAGATACATAGCCACAGGCATTGTCAGATGGACAAACTGCACCTGCCATTGGACTGGTGTAAGTATTGATGTGTGACCAATGGTGGTGTAATAAGGTGCACCAATCAATCTTACTGTGTTACTGATGCTGACAGTGGGCATCTCAGTCCTTCTACTTTTGACCACAATGATGTAAATAAGGGGAGGAGTTTGTAGCGGCATTTGAAAGCTACTGTGTGTGTGTCCATAATCACATGAATGTCTAAGAAATGATATGTCCTACTAACCTGGAATAATACTCAAAGCAAAGATTGATAGAATTAGTTAAGGTTGGTGGCCAGTGACTAGACAATAATTCAGTCTAGAAACCTATCCTGTTGAAGGTAAATATATCAGAGCTGAATCTGAAATTTGTGAAATCATCTTGGAAAAGTGATTGGAAATTAAACAAAAAAATTGAACATCATAATATTCAGCGTTATTGTGAGGGCATATAGGGTGACAGTTCAAAACTTATAGTAGAGAAAAACAGTGAGTTAAATCCCCAATTGCAGACACTATAGTGAGTATAGAGAGCTATATTAATATAGATGAATAGCTCACCGGTATGCTTGCTCTGGTTCAGAGTCTGAAGCACTGCAGCAAACAAGGGGGGACAAAGATCTGTTACACAAAATATCTACCATACAGCCATAGATGTTTACCATAATCTTGTTACAGAGTCAAGTGTAAGGACAAAAAACATATCTTATAGAATAGTATACCTATTGCAAAAAACAATGACATAACTGGGGAGAAGAGTCAAACAGTGAATGGTCCAGTACCATTGTTTTAGTCTCTAAACCAGATGGCAGTACAAGAATGTATAATGGTTTTTGGAACGTAATCCAAATGTTAAAGTTTGACACTTATCCAGTTACAGTTGACAATAGCTACAGTAGGAAAAGCCAAATCAATTAGTGCCTTCAATTTGACAAAGGAATTCTGGTAAATGTCCTTAACAAAAAGAAACCCAAAATAGCTTTTGTGATATTGCAAAATGATTAATACACATGATAATTAATACACAGATTTGCTGTTTGAGTTACCTGGTGCTTTGTCTAGTTTTAAAAGGCTTATGGATACGCTTTTGTGCTCCCTTCTCAAATATGATGCTGGATATTTAAATGATATAATTTACAGGGAAGAAACTCATAAACAAAAAGAAGAAGCAGTTTTTAGTGATGTATGTAAAACAGATTTGACTGTTAAACCTAAAGCTATAAAGCTTAAAAAAATAGTCTAATCTTAGTAAAAATTGTTGTGGGTCTGTCTGTTCATCTGTTTGTCCATTATGCACGGCCAGAGTTTTGGACCTAGCTCCACCAAATTTGGCATGGTGGTGTATTTTGACCAGGGTTAGGTTTTTGCCTATGTTTGAACTCCGCCAGGGCCACACATTCTCACACAAGCCCTAAAAATGTGGACACTCTAAAATTACAAAGGTTCCGTGGCTGGCCCAGTGTGCCAAAAACCTGTGAGATAGCTACAAAAATATAATTTTAATTTCAGTCTGAGGAAACTTGATGACTCATGCAAGTTCATATTAAATCCAGAGCCTCTGTATTTACATGCAAGGGCATAACTAGAACTTTGTGGGCCACATCTTAAAAGGTTCCCCCCAGAGGTAAAAAACACATACATTTGCCCCCACACAGAGCCCATTCAGGTTATGCCACACAGAGCCCATTCCGGTTATGCCACACAGTAGTAACCCTTATACACAGTATGCCATGCAGTAGTAGTGCTTTTTATACATTATGCAAAACAGTAATGCCCCTTACACTACACAGTAATGCCCTTTACAGATTATGCCACATAGTAGTAGTGCCCCATATAAAACTTTATTCCACACAATAGTAGTGCCCCTTACACATGTCTCCACCAGCAACTCACCTCCATCCGGTAGCCTCTCGCCTCCACCTGTGTGCCATCAGCAGCCAGCAGGTGTGGATTTGGGGTTGGGCCACCAGCTAATTACAGCTGGAGCACCAACAGGCAGCGGCAGACATGGATGGTGCAATGTGAATCTGGCACAATTGTGCGAGCTTTGATTGCCTCATGACCAGCGGCGCTGTTTATCCAAAACTTCCTGCCAGTGTGCCAGCTGTAATCAACTGGCGGACCAGCACCAAATCAACATCGCTTACACCTGGGCCCCCGTCGATGGCCCTGACTGGACTGGCCCACCTTGTGTGCATGTTTGGGTGCAGGGGGAGCAGTGATGCAACAGAGGCAGCTTGGGGAACCATAGCAGCTGCAACCTTGCACTCACGGTAGTTACACCACTGTTTGCATGCATGTTATCAAACAGTGTTGTCCTTTTCAGGATCAATGGAATGGGATAATAGGCAAGGATAATTTAAACAAATAAAGGCTGCAGGTGTTCTTCAGGGTGCAACATGAACCCAGGCAACGCCGGGTATGCCAGCTAGTATATGATATGAGAGAATCCAACACTCCAGCAGCTAAAATACAAACATGGATGGCATACCCTGAATTTTCTCTCTGGCAAAAATGATAAAACTGTCCTGTGGCTTTGGACTTTTGGCACGTCCTATTTTAAGTTATGTTTTATGTTTTTAACAGGACTTTACATATTTTTTTGATTAGCAATGCAAATTAGCAGATCGGTATTTTCCATTCCTTTTTCCTATCAGAATACAATCCTGCATGAATATGTAAAAATCCCTAAATAAATCAGTGATGTAATTCTCTAAAGTTTTTCTTTTGTGTAAACCAGCTTTAAAAAAGCTTCAGGGTATTTTTTCTGCATTCCCATGACTCTGACCAGTGTTATCACTTATGCATGTAGCCACATGCTGACATTTCAAATAAGTGAACTTGGTGCTAGTTCGATGAAACAGTTTTCTAGATCTTGCTGATTTTAACAGCTTCTATCTTCTTGCATTGTTTCCATCTCTGTAAGACCACTGGCCAGCTGGCTGTCTCACAAGTGTGCGCTGGGAAAGCTGTGTAATGACATTTTTTCTGCTTGTATAATTAGTTTATTCAGTGTAGCACAGATGCTCTTTGTCTTCTCAAATTATATTGTCTATGTTTCAATATTATTAACCAACTGCTTGTTGTCCAAAAGCTCTTCATGCACCTCTACATCACTTCTTTATAGAAAAGCAACTATCTGACAATGGAGCAAATGTTTCCCAAAATTATAGTAGGAAATGGGGCAACTCGAGGTTTTTCAGTCACTGGAGCAAAATATGAGCCACCCATACATCACCAACATTCAAATTCTCCTTCAAAGTGTCCCTACCCTCCGACATGACCTGTTCCATTAGGTAGCAAATACTCTGCTCCTGGACTTTCCACCTAATGTATGATTGCTGTGTTGAACTATGTAATTGATGAGACCGGTGTTTCAGCACAGGTGGCTGCAATCACAAATTAAGAGGGAAGTATAGGAGCAGAGCATTTTATACCTAATGGAATGGGTCATGATGGAGGGTCTGAGTGTCTTTGTGTTGCACTTTCACACATCACTACACAGTTGCATTGCATTAAAGTACAGATAATGTAACATAAGGACAGGTAGCCATATTGGGTAGGTCCCGTGTTTACACAACGCCCATAATATGTCTGTTGGTGGCTTTATCAATGCATGAGCTAATTGGACAATTTTTCAGCACAGCAATATAAATAGATAACATTAAAAAACTTCCTAATGATCTATTAATTGTTGGTGCATATCCACTACATGATGAAAGAGCGATTGAATGATAATGACATTGTTATCGTTCATTATACTGTGCAGTGGGTAATGTGCCCACACTGAATGATATATCATTTGGTGCCGGCACCCTCCCTCATCCCAGAACATGCACAGCCTGACAATATCGGCAGGTTGGGCAGTATGTTCAGGCGATGACAGATGCCGACAACTACCAGTGGGAGCACGCATCGCTGGTCATTGCTGGCATAATTACTGCCCGATTAATGATTGATTGAACGATAACGATGTCTATCGCTCAATCGTCCATTTATATCGTGTAATGGATATGCGCCTTTAGGTATGTCAAGGGTAAAAAAATCTCAAATATGGCAAATATTGAAGATACCAGAGATGTCGCATAAAAATTTTGCCCATACCTCCCAACATGTCCATGTATGAGGGTAGGGGACATGTTCACGTCACAATTAGGGTGTGATGTGGAAAATGCTAGGAGGCCCAGTACCCCACTCCAAACACCCATTAACTGCTGTGCACACTATTGGCTGGTGTGCATGGCACCTGTACACTGCAGCCCTGGTATGCAGAGCAGCGATTAATGGGAGATACCTCCCAAATGACCTACTGCTGGACAAAGCTATCATGATTGGTAAGGTGTGACATAGCCCTCTAATATGGACTGTCCTGTCTTAATCGGAACAGTTGGGAGGTTTTATTTGGTTTATTAAGAAGTTATATACAAACAAACAGGCAGAAAACAAGACAAAACAAGGTACTAGTAATAGCCGATTTAACCTGTTACACTGGAAACTCTTCAATCATAAGTTCACAATCAGGTATGTAACTTCCCCATACACCTTGTAATAAAATATCCCCTTTCATCCATTAAATATTTGTGCTGGATTCTTTGTAATGGGACAAGGAGTAATGTACAGATTATATGGTGGTTATTGCTGAAAGTTGGCAGTAATTAAACAATAATATATATATTGGCTGCTCTAAGACCAAACTTTGTCAGGATTACTAAATCTGCCTGTGTCTGGTGCTGGGAAATAAAACCTGCTGCTTGCTCACCAACAAATGAAAGCAGACAGTTCATGGGAGGCCTGAGATAATGTGGGTGCTTTATGAAGTGAACAATGGAACAAAGGGTGGAATAGCAGGTGCTTCAAAGCTGGAGGATCACAGTCTGACAAAAAATCTACTAACTTACGTTACTTTATCACAAAGTTACCCAAATGTTTCATTATAAAGTTCTCCATACTGTATGCAATGGATTATTTTCTTACTGTAGAGTAGACTCATTTAAGTAACTGTTCATTAGGAGTATAATAGTTTGACAAACTGACTTTCAAAAACAAACAAAAAAAACCCAAAACTCTACTGACTTACATTGTTAGCCCTGACCTGAAAAGAAGTAGCTAAAATGGTCTATAAAATGCCCTCTAGTTATCTTTCATACAACATATTTTCCCAAATTTATATATAGATACACAACTCCACCTGGGCGCTACAGAGAAAGGTAGCAGAAAAATACAAACAAGTCACCAATAAGTCATATACGGCAATATACAAAATAAGTAAAAGTCCTTGCGCCAAACTTGTTCCTGAAAAATTATCCACATATATTGGGATTCAAATTGATTCGGTACATGAAGTCCACATATATAAGTCCAGATCAAGTAGGCAATATCCAACTCCATATGGCAGGAAAATCCTCAATGATAAATGTGAAATAAAAACAAAAATAAAAATGTATATCAATAATACTGTGATGATCCGCAATAACACATCAATGTAATTAGGATACTGCTAAAATGCTAAATATTCCAAGTCGTGCAACACCTGGAACACCACACAGATCTTCTAATTGAAATCAGATTAATGTAAGCATTCATGTGAGAATTATATCAGCTCATCTACGGGTTCACTGAGGTGTCTGTTGGTTTGTTTGGGTCCCATCTGATTTTATTTTTGTTTTTATTTCACATATTTCTTCATTCATTCATATTTCTTCATCAGATATTCCTGCAATATGGAGTTGGATATTGCCTAGTTGATCTGGACTAACATATTTTCCCGGCCTTCTCCTCTACTCCCAACCAATCTTAAACCAGTGCATTAAATATACTTATACCTTTGGACTTTAATTATTATTTTATCACTATTTTTAATTTAAATTGTGGGGTGGGGCATGGCTTGTTTGATCATGGAGTAGGCTCCATTCAGACCTTGTCTATGGTTGCCCTAGTACCCTCTTGATGCTGCCCTCTATTTGCACTGCTGAAGTAGTTTAGTTGGAAAACCTGCCTGCCTCTGTTCTCCTCACCAGCTTACTTGGACTGTGGGTATTGGCCAATGTTGGAATTGTTTCTGTGCCTCACTCACTGTTCCAGAAGTCCCATCCTGTCACCATGACTGGCTTGATGGTTGTCCATATCCTCCTCATCACTGTGGACCCTCTTGCTGAGGCATCCTGCTCCCTCTCTGTGTGACCTCCGGTAGTTGTGCTGCCTAGGTTAACCGCATGGCTAGTCTATACTCTTCCTTCCTCTAAGCCTGGCATGAGAGGAAGACAAAAAGTCTGTCTGGTTGTTCTCTGGCATTCTTCACTAGTGCCTCAGACTTTGTGAGTTTTGTGCTGCTGGGGTTCTGTGCCTTTTGTACCAGTTTTTTTTATGTGCTCTAATTAAGAAAATACATTAATCCTGGTGCTATCGTCCTTTACACTGAATACTTCTTGAGACTGTCCTGAATCATCTAGAAACACTTATTTGCCTACACTATATCTTCTACGGGCACTGATTTTTTTTGGAGGTATTTTAACACTACAATCTGGGACTAATATCTTGTATATGAGAAATCCAAATGTAGGCTGCTCTTTAATAGACATAATGCACACAGTCTGGATGGAGGTGCTAGTTGTATGGCCTCTATTTTGCTAAAGGTGATCAGACCTGTATGATGATTCTGGACATTGTGGATACTTCCTGCAGCAGTCTCCATGCTCCTGGTGTTCACATGTGGTGATACCTGCTGGTGGCACCACCATGACAGTCCATGTCAGGTGACTTCCTCATCACCAATGGGAGATCAGCATTCCACCACCTGATGCCTGCTGCCAATCCCTGGAGGACCAGGGGTATAAAAGGACTTCCCTTTGCGTTAGCACTTGCCACTGCAATGTTGTTCACAGTCCTGTTGCGACCTGCTTCCTGAACTCCTGCAGAATACTCTGTATATATGTCCACAAGACTTCCAGTGCAGATTTCCATCTGGTCGCGATGGTGATCACAGCCTGCGATGTTGGTCGCAGTACTGGGATCGCAAATGTCTCCTTGTCCTCCTTCTGCATTTGCATCTGAGATGGACGGATTTGCATAGTCGCTTGCGTGCCGCACTGCAAATATGTTCATCTCTGAATCAGGCCCAGAATCAGGGCCTTTGGCCAATACTTGTGAAAACAATATTGTGAGCTGGAAGTTGGTCAAAGTTGACGGGAAATTACTTGAAATAAATGGTATTGATGTTAATAATACTGTAGGAATAAAAACAGGCTCAAATTACATGATTTTAATGTTTGTTTGTTTTATACATTTTTAACTAAATCTAAAACCAAAACACTTAAGGGTTGTTTTGGCAAATCCAACCCAAAAACTACAACACAATGATGATTTAGAACCAAAACCAAAACATGGGGGTCTGCACACATCTCTATTACCGTGTTTCCCTGATAATAAGACACTGTCTTATTTTTTGTTTTGCTCAAAAAAACTCCATAGGGCTTATTTTCGGGGTAGGGCTTATTTTAATTAACATTGATGTTGTTGAATGCAGTCTGTGCCTCTCCCTCCCCCCACCCCATTGTTGAATGCAGCCTGTGCCCCTCCTTTCCCCCCCATTTTTAAAAGCAGCCTGTGCCCCTCCTCCCCCCTCAGGACCCCGGCTCCTGCCTTTTATTTTTAATCTCCCCCTCCCTGTTGACTGCAGTGTGAATGCGCACCATTTCCCCACTTACCTTTACCTTCCTCCATGGTCCACAGCTCTTGATCCGCGGCTCCTCCGACATCGACCTCACCCTTCAGAGTCATGACGTCACGCATGCTGACTCCAAAACAAGCTTTATTGAAAGCTTGTTTTGGAGTCTGACTACCGTATCTCACTGTAAGCTGGTGGAGGAGCGACCCGAGCGGGCCGGGCGGCCTCCTCCAGCTCTATCATTTAGTAAGGGACTGGGTGGGCGGGTGGCAGCAGCGGCTGCCAGGCCCCCTTTACCCCCTGGCGGCATCCATTTCATGGTGGGGTGGAGCTGGGGCATTTTAGTGTAGGACCGGACAAAATGGGGATTTAGGTAGGGCTTCATTTCGGGGTAGGGCTTATTTTGGACCGAGTTTCAAAAGCAGGGCTAGGGCTTATATTCGGGGTAGGTCTTATTATTGGGGAAACACGGTAGCAGTGGCTGCTTTGGTGAATACTAATGGTGAGACTACAGCTGTTTTCCTTGGTTATACTGCAATTGGTTATACTGGTATGTTTAATCCAAGCTGATACATACATGCATTCTTTGCAGGCTGGTGATGCTGTGGATAACATAACTCTTTCTGATAAATTGCTACATTTCTAGGATCATGCAAATGATTTCGTGGACAGTCTCCTTGGTGTTGTTGATGTTTTTGGTATTTTCTGATTAATTGGACAAAATCCAATATATCACCTTTCCATGGTCTGCTTCCCACCCTGCAATATCCCCTCTGTATGCTTGAGTGGACTTATTGATTTAATTAATTAGGGCTGTCGGTGGCCCCTAAAGCCGTTTGTTATGTCTTGCAAAATCTACACTCCATTACAACTTTTTTTTATTTTTTATTTATTTTATAGGCTTTTTAGAACAAATAATGAAAATACATACAATGCGTAGCAAAAGTGTATATAGAGAAATTACCCATTTACACAGAAGAACGGTAAGAACATTGGTGAAAGTTCAATAAAGACCAGCAATAGAACCTATAAACCAGACTTGTGTACATCAAGCTGGGATAACAGGTAAATACTATCACATGGTTATTACATTTAAGATGCAGAATAATAATATAATTTCCCATACACAAAACACTAATGGACTGGAAAATATGTAACTAGATAAGACAAGACAAGGGAAGAACAATAGGGAAAGAGGGGTAGGAGAAAAAGAAAAAAAAACCTGAGAAAACGTTTTGTGGCATTTAATGATGTTAATATTTAGTCATATTCCATTATCTTTGCATTGTTGCATATACTGTGCTACACATTGTGTATTACATTAACTCATATCAAGAGAGGTTGCAATAGAGATACTATTCTGTATTTTTAAATAGACTGAGTATATGATGTTGGGCTTTAGAATCCAAAGACTCAATATACTGGCTCCACTTATTATAAAATCTAAATCTGGGTACACACTAGGTGATATGTCGTCCAATTCTGCGGATCAGAGTGATGGGTGCATCGTCTAGTGTGTACCCATGATATGTTCTTTCCCGCAGCATGGCATGGCCCTCCCTACATCAGACCTGGCATCTGCGTCAGGCTAGGTACACATCATCTGATGTGTACCCAGCTTAAGTCCTTTCTCAACATCAGGTAGAGTTGATCACCTTTCAAAATAAAGGGTCTCTAGTAGTAAGCCTGACTGTTTATAAGAGAGGAGCTTTTTTTTGGAGGTCCAATTTAACAAAATCACTTTTTTAGCAATAGTACTATTATTGTTAATATCCGAATTAAATGCTTGAGTGAGGGTAGGGAGTGCCAATTACTGAAATCTACGCAAATAAATGCTAATGGATCTAAATGTACAGTAAATGGAGGTGGAAGGTGGGGTTTATAAAATTAATGACTTTATTCCAAAATATTTTAATCTTAGAGCAGCCCCAAAAGTTATGAGAAATAAAGTGCTGTCTGTGCTCTGCATTTGGAGCATTGATCTGTCTCGTCTACCACCTATGCAAACATTGGCCTTGGGCAATATAGGCTTTATGTATAGTATGAAAATGTCCTTCCTGGAGATTGGCAGAAGGGAGATATTTCAAGGGAGTTCCATTTTAGTTAACAATTCTGCAGAAGTTTTCAGGAAAGTATCTGAACCAAGTATCAAGCAATGGGTTCCATCATTTAATTTTGTCAACATTAAGGAGGTCCCAGTAAAGATATTTAGTTTTATATGAGATTATAAAACATCCTTAATCGCTATAATCGCATTCCTCTTCCATTCCGTATACTTAACATTATCAAGAGCTGGGTGTAAACAAGGATTTCCACACAGAGGAATGTATTTAGAAGTGTGATTACTAGAGAGGATCTGATGCATCTTGACCCAAGAGAGATAAATTAAATTTAGCAGGGAATATGATGCTTTAGCAGGTAAACATTTTGGGGGGATATGTACTGTAGTAAAGCACCCAAAGAAAATGGGGAAACTAAGGCTTCCTCTAAATGAAGATTTGTATACTGTATATTGAATGTAGCATTATCCAATCAGATACATAGCGTACAAATACTGAATGCATGAATAATCTGATATTAGGAAAAGCTACAGTTCTGCCCAGCTACATTGTTGTCCATAGCACAGCGATTCGCAATGAACGTAGGCGCATCTGTACAGTAGCCCACCCTCACTTTGTTTTAGACATAACTTTGGCATAGAAATTCTGACTTTTTTCCCCGACCATAAAAAATTCGAAAAATTTTTAATGCAGTGAGCCATATCTGTGTTAGATAATCGTAGTGGCATCATCTGTATAATATAGGACAGTTTCGGAAATATGATTTTAGTATAGCCGCTCGGCCCAATAGAGACAAAGGCAGGTTAGTCCAGTCCTCTAATTGTTTAGTAATCTTATGCAATAAAGGGTAAAGGTTGGATCTATATAAATATAAGTTGGATTTATATAAATTGTCCCTAATGGCCCTAAATATTTTAAAGCCGAAGATAGAGTAAACAGTTGAACATTTGACTGTGGGATAGGAACTCCACCTAGTGGTAAAATGTAAGATTTCTCTGAATTAATCTTATATCCTGAAAGTGCTTTAAACACATAAACACAGAGGTAGTATGGAGAACATAGGCAAACGCAGAGGGGAGTGTTCCGGTTGCCTGGAAACCTCCCTCCCCAGCCAACACCATGATAACCACAATGTAAATGGCATATAATACTAAAGTTGCAGTTTTTAAGATTTCCTCACTGTCACAAATTAAATAATTAGCACCACCTGTTGATCTTTTAAAATATGTGAGCCTGTAATGAATACACTTGTGCACCAAGTAGGAGATCTGGAAAACATGCACTGTTAGGGGTGCACTGATATAGACCATCTATAGGGTCAAATATTAAAACTGTATAATAATACACTATCTAGTACATAAGACCAATCTGTACATATACTGTATGTCCAGGGCAGTGCAAGGTTCTTTTGCTGCTCCCCCAGATTACCGAACTCGCTCAAATGATCTGGACCGGATCCCAAATCTGAAATCAGGCATGATGGCCCTACTGTCACATTTATTGTCTAAAGGTTCCCACACACAGGACGACTCGCAAATGATGTAATGTCATTACCGATTTCCCTTGAACTCCAGGATATGATGCTAAAAAGTGTTCAAACTGACTAACAATTTCCTGTACGTCGTGCATGTGCATCGGCATCGTTATCGTCAGTGGACACTCACGATTTGCAAATATTTTGCATGATTTGTCATTCTGATTCGTCGAAATCGGGCGAATCGTGTAAAATTATCGTCTAGTGTGTAGGCACCTTTACTGTAATTGCCGTGACTGCATATGTCACAATTATTACTTACACTTTACTTTGTAAGACGTATATTATAGCTGGTTAGTGCTAATTATGCCCTCTTCATGGACTGGTCACACTACCCTCCTTTAGAAATGCTGTGTTGGCCCCTGGAGGAGGCAAAAAGGCTGTCCTCAGCAAAAATTGTTAGATTTACCACCTCTATGTTGATCCAAATCCCTCTAAACTCTGTGTTAGAGCATAGAGCAGTCACTAATGGTTCAATAGCTTGAGCAAATAAAAGAATATGAATATCTATTGGTGATGAAAGGTACCCATTGCATGGTATTTGTGATTGAGGAGAGGTGTATAACACTTTTATGATAGCTATGAAATTATCTGAGAAGTCAATGTGGGAGAGAGATTTGAACAGATGATCCCAAGAGACCACATCAAAGGCCTTCTCAGCATCTAAGGCCATCAAAACCAGTTTGAGAACCTTTAGCAGATTCCACCCAATGTGCTGCAGCCAACATTTTTCTAATATTACATGTAGAACAATAATAGTATTGTATGAGGGACTCACAGGATTCCTTACTGAGCAGATGGGGGTCTCCACTAACCTCCTTGCAGGTGTTGTTGATGGATACTTGGGTTGATCCACTTCTCCAGCAGTTTTTTTGTTTTGTGGAAGTTTGTACACTGCCTTATGGGGCCACCACTATTGATCCTAATTTTCCTCTGTGATTTGATGGTTCCTTCACCGAGTTAAGCAAGCAGAACAATGACAATATTTGGCTTGCTATGGGTATGTAGTTTGGGGCAGATTTATCTCCAAGATGAGTTTGGGCTCCTCATACTGCTATATACAGATATCTGCAATTCATACATAGCTTGCATGCCCAGTTCAGTGAAGTTCTCCTGCAGATCTCTCTCTCTCTCCATTCAAGTCCCTCCTATATATACAGATCTTGCTTTTCCCTCCTATAATGGAGGGCAGATCTTGCTTGTGTCCCTGATTGTAACCCTTTATAACTTTTTATGATTCTATGTCAATCAATAAATATACTCTGAGACTCAGGGGTCAATCCAAATAGCCGCAATGATATTGCAGTTGCGAGTCATCACAGCAATGGCCGAACATTATGGCTGCCCAGATTTGCTTAAAAGTGCTCGCAGCCCCATAGGGCCATGAAGGGTGCGAGGTGCCGGTCGGTTGCCGGTGTTTTAACGCCTTTGCAATGGCAACTTGCAACCTTCGCATTTAATTGGATTGACCCCTCAGTATTATATTAAAATATATAAATACAACTTATTAGTGCATATAAGTGATATTAACAAATACACCAGCATGAATAGAATTATAATTGAACAATAATCAAATCTAAGTTAATGCTCAGTTTTTAAATGTAAAGATCTTTAAATATGTTCTTCATATCTGCAAATCATCTGAGGGGAATCAGTACTTTTGATGCTCAGATTCGATGGTCAATCAAGCGCAGACACATCACATGACTCTCTGCCTTAGTCGTATTCCTATTAAACACAGGGAAGACCCCTTCATATATACTAACAATTCTACTAACAAAGCTACTATTTCTGCTATTGGAAAAACTCCCTATAAAATCGCTCTAACTAGTATTTGGCCCATAATTCTTAGTGTACCGGCTGTCAGGATTCCGGCGTCGGCATCTCAAGTGATGTCAGCATTCTGGTGTTGGTATTCTGGCCGTGGGTCGGGATTCCGGCACAGGGATTTCGACCGCCGGCATCTTAACTGCATCCCCTCAGATACCAAGAAATTTGTTTCTATGTGACACATAGCGTATATTAAATGCCTCTTATTCTTTATAAACTGGGTTTACATGCCAGCTCTGCCTTGCTTTATCTATAAGGGAAGGCTGTAGTCAGTGATACAGCTGATAAATTAAAGGTATCTTATACTTATACACCAGTAGAAATGCTATTCATTATTATGGTAAGTTGTGGGACAGCTGGTGTCACTAGTCTTGGCTTATGTCAGGATGATTATTTCTTTTGGGCCCCTAAGAAATGCCGTGACTTGCACCCTACCTATATTATATTAGTTTTCTGTTATTGTTTGCATTGTGGACCACATTCTGCTTGATATTCTAGAGAGTTTCCCTTACACATCCTAGCTTATTTGCATCTCACTTTTTCACTTTGAATAGACAACCCTACGTATTGTAAGTGTCTGATTGCCGTTTTATTGTTCTTTTCGCTGATTGTTTCACTTTTGGAATAAGTACAGTAAACAGTCATCTAAATTCTGCTTTTCATTTGATCAGCAACATGAGTAAAATGACTGCAGTACAGTTTGCATGCTGGTCTGAAATCTTATGCCAATATTCTCATTACTGTATTTTTTTTTAAATTGTTTGACTAATTTAGAGTTATAAGTTTGTACAGCTATTATGGGTGATTTTACACCTTGCCAAAACCATCTTGCACCACAATGGCTATTATTTAAAATGTGTGAACGGATTTAAAGTTGAGAAGCAGAAGCATACAAAATTGTACAGTATTTGTACAGTTTGCATAGAGAAACAGTTTATCCAAGTGCAAATTTATGTCCATTAACTATAATTCTTGATATTTTACTGGCCCACGTGTGAGGTGTGTGTGTGGATGGGAGGGAGGGGATGTTGAATGGTGACATTGTGACCCTATCCCCAACTTCTCAATGTTGTCATAGGGCAGTAGGGGGTGGCACCACATTGAGGAGTTTCAACGTAAATTGCATTATCAAGCCCTCAAATCAGCCACTTTACTGGGGCAGTGGGTGGATCCGGGAGGCTAGTCTACTCTCTCAGGCATCCAGGAGGGCTCCCTCAAATTTGGAGGTCTCCATGACAATCTGAGAGAGCAGGCAATAATGCTACATGAGGCGTATTGTGTTAAAAGATGCCTCCTGCATGCTGGGTGTGATTCAGCGCTGCGATTGGATCACTTACGAGAACATCGGCCATCAGAGTAACCCTCAGGCAAGGCCGCTGCAACCCGCTCAGCAGTTCCTGCACTGCAGTGAGGCACAAGGCTGGAAAGGCGCTCTCTCTGCAGATTCTGCTGAGCTGATGTTGCTGCTGCCGGCTGCCACTGCGCCTGTCACACTGTATGACAGGCAGCGACAGCCTGCTACTGAGAAGCACTGAAGAGCCTGAGTGGCTCTTTACACAGTAACATCCCCTTGCCATTCCCCCTCCCGGCTGGGTCCCCCCTTCCTCCCGCTCCTCCACGCTGTGCTGCGTCTGACCTGCTGTCACAGGTGGGCTTGGCCTGGAGCAGGGTGACATCTGCTCCCCAGGCTTCTACAATTTGAAAATTAGGGGGCTGCAGCTGCACGTTGCATACAGGACCAAGTGGTCTTCACTTACCCTCTGCCGGGCCGGCTGCCAAGATCAGAGCAAGCGCAGAAGCTCAGTGAAGCAAAAAGAATATGGCCGATGGAGGAGCTGCCCAGCCGCAGCAGGTCCTCCATCGGCCACTCCATGTTGTAGGTCTAATGTCGTTTTGAAGAATTGATTTTTCTGCATCTTGAGAAAGGTGTTTGCTAACACCAAAACGTTGATGACGATGGATGAATAACATTTGGATATAAATATTTTTTAAAACCTTTAAAAAGTCCGGGATTGCCGTCCTTTATCTTTGTTTGTTATATATATGTATATGTGTGTAAATATCAAATACTTATATTATAATAATATATATTATATTTAAGGGACACTACTATGTGGTGTAATGTGAATTGGGGCACTTTGGGCCTGATTCTGAGCCGGACTCTCTGACCAGACCGCTCGCTCTGAATCAGGGCCCTCCTACCTCAACTTGGAGCGGCCTCTTGGACGCTCGCATAGCTGTGGGTTACCACCCACAGCTTATGCGAGCATCCATGATGATGGTCGCGATGGTCAAGACCATTGCGACCATCGGGCTTGCGACGAGACCCTGTGGTAGGGTATCAGAGCCAAAATCACTCCCACTGACATCACTACTGATGTCAGTGGGGCCGGACCCAGACGGTAGGCGTTCCCATGGGAACGCCTCCGTCTGGAAGCCACGCCCCCGGCACGCCCACCAAAGGGGGCGTGCTGTCAGTCACCATCGTCACCGGGTCTCGCGCATGTGCACGACGGAGCTCCCTCTGTCATGCGCATGCGCATTAGGGCATCATCGACCCGCTTGTGAGCGTCCTGCGCTCACGAGTGGCTCTGAATTAGGCCCTGTGTTCAGTGCAATGTGAATAATATTGCGCTACTGTGTGCTGTAATTTGAATTGGGGGTACTATTGCATGACCACGTCCCTTTCTTGTGAGTCGATGTCCTTTTTTGGGGTTTTTCATTTATAGAAAACTGTGAGGGATGGCACAAATGTATAATTTGCAGGGGAGCGCCAAACACCCGAGCACCGGCCCTTCCCTCAAGTTACTCAGAATTGCCTTTTCACATTCGTAGTCAAGGCCAGTGTATCTGTGTCGGAACGTGCTGACGCTGACCTTGGCACTAGCAGAAAATGGGGCCAACACCCCTGTTTTTAGGAACATTACAGGCGCCACCCCCTTCCTGCCCCAAATTGTCGCAGCCTATCAAACAGGCTGTGGGAGCACTGCACATGCGCAGAACAGGTAATACGCAGTCCTCCCTCCATCTGAGTTATACGCAAACCTTATGGTTGAATCAGGCCCTATGCCCTTAACTCGATTTTCCTCTACCTCTATATTAGACCCTTAATATGGAGAGTAGCCATAATTTTTGTTTTTTATTTTTTTACTGGTTTTTAAATTTCATGTAAAATATAAAATTAAATTGTACAGTTTAAAGAATGTTATTATTATGTTGTATTAATAACCTATCCTGTAACCTATGTGTGATCATTAATAGTGACATTTTAGTAATACACCAAGAAGGAGAATACTCAATAACACATTTACTGCATAGAGCCTGAAAACATGTACCATGTTATTGAACCTTACCTCCTGCAGTTTTGGAGATTTCTCAAGAACATGTAATTTGGCGAAGTGACATAAAAGGCTTCTCTGCAAGTGGCCACTGTGTTGATTTTTTAGTGTTCTTTAGAAATTGTTTTTATAGATTTGAAGTTCTAAATGTATTCACCTTGCTCATGTCATTGACTTAGAATTTCTTACACATTTGTACAGTAAATAACAAAATGTAAAAGTAATGGAATAATAATAATAATAATAATAATAATAATAATAATAATAATATAAAAATTAGATGGTAAAATACTCATTGTAGTAAAATATATTATATCTTTATAGCTATATAATAAGCAAGAAAGTGTGCGTGTCTGTCTGTTTGCCCTTTATGCATGACCAGAATTTTGTACCTAGCTCCACCAAATTTGGCATGGTGGTGTAGTTTGACCAGCATCTGGTTTTTGCCTAGGTATGAAGTTCATCAGAGCCATGGAGGTCTACATGGTGCCCAGCAAGTATTCCATGGAGTCTCTGATTTGAAATGTTTGTTTAAGCAAGTTTGCTTAGGATGTCTCCCAATGCCTAAAGCTGCAATGATCTGAAGGCACAGGCTTATATGTACCAGTGGAGGCAGGCAGAGCTCCAACGGAAGAGCAGTGAGTCAGAGGATCAACTGTCACACTGGACCTGCACTGACAGTTACTAATTTCGTAGAAGCACATTTTTATATGCCATGGTCTCCAATGTTGGTCTGCAGAGATTTCTGCTTGGCAATGATTTCTCTTCTGCAGTGATTTCTGAAACCGCAGTGTTTTCGGAAGCTATACTGATATCTGTCCTGTAAGTAACTCTGCTCCTGATATACCCTATTCCAAACAGGCAGGCACTGTCTTTTACTCCCAAATTGCATTGTTATCCAGGTGTAAATGACTTCTGTGTTAATTTTCAATGCTTTCCTCCACTAGTATACAATATTCAAACTAAGTTTAATTCTTTTCAAGACCATTCACTGTTAAAGTACAAATGTGAGGCAAGACGTGAGGAAACCTCAGAGGAAGTACAAGAAAATGTCAATGGATAAATAGAATGGGGTTATAGGTGAGGACAATGTAAAAACTAAAGGCTACAGATGTACTTCAAGGTCCATTCTTCAACCCGGGCAATGCCAGGTATCTCAGCTAGTATTAATATAAATTATTAACTTAAGCTATATAAGCGACATTTAGGTTCAAAAAGAGGGAAAACAAATAAACTTGATGTCATACAGTATGAATGTGTTTGTGTTTGACATGCAGCATGTAACTAGCATTTACTGTATATCTGTGTTTGGGAAGGGGTGTAAAAGATGCTCTACTGACCACCTACTGAATGCAAGTGCAAGCACAAGTGGGTACGGGGTCACTGGAATCAGTAGGTTCCATTAACAGACCCAAAGAATGTTTTTTAATAGGAGTGTATACCTGCCCTAATAATGAGCTTTGATATATATATATATATATATATATATATATATTTGTTATCTATATTTTATTTCACACAGGGGAGATGTACCAAGCCTTGGAGAGAGATAGAGAAGTTGCCCATAGCAATCAATCAGCTTCTATAGCAACTGCTAGTTATCTAGCAGAGTCTATGAAATGACTGATTTGTTGCTTTGGGCAACAATTTATCTCTCTCCGAGGCTTGATACAGCTTCCTGACTGGGTGAGATGTATCAAATTATTGTTTTGATAAAACCACTGAAAATGTTTCTTTTCTGAGGTTTTACTCATAAATGTATTTTCTCCAAATGTATGATCAGGGGGTGATTCGGCATGGGACAGAATTGCAAGCTGGACGCAGGCAGCTTTGCAATTCCATCCTTGCAAATATGCAAGGATGGTCGCGATGGTGGATGGTGCCGGGAAGCTAGCCAGCTGGGTAAGCCTTAAGCTGGTCGGCTTGCGAGAACAGGAAACTGCATCCATTAATGCAGTCCCTGGCCTTGCCACTCCCGGAAAACGCCCCCATTTCCGCTGGACGACCTGGCACTGCCCCTTAAATGCTTCTGTCTGTCAATGAGACAGAGGCATCGAAGGGGCTGCATGCAATTACTCGCAGAATGGGTCATGCGGATGCACAGATTCACAATAATTGGGAATCTGTGTTCAGCATTGGACTTGTGTGCACTGCTGAATCAGTCCCAGGGTCCACAACAGATGCTGTATCAGAGATATCTGCTGAAGTCCCTCCGAACAGCAGTCCCCTTAAGCTTCAATGGGGCTTGATTAGTCCAAGCTCTGTTTATCATAACTTTACAGAACTTAGGGGTCGATTCAACCTGGACGCTAAGCTGCGCTCTTTCGCAGCCAAAAGGGTCCGGGTATGCACATTCCGCGATCACACTGTCTGGTGTAAGGACGCCCTCTATGTCTTAGAGAGTGAGGGCAGAGCGAAACCACGCTGGTCTAAAGACACCCACTTTTCTTTCTTAACACACGTCATCTCCAGGAAGTGTATGATTAATCAGAGCCATCCAGAGCCACTGGAGCAGCACGCAGCGCTTGAGGTAGACCCTGCCCCGCCGCAAGCACTGCGCTCACTGCAGGTTTAAATACAACCAAGTGACATGTACACTGCTGCTTCCATGCTAATTATGCACACCCGTAAAACTCTGTAATGATGCCCAGACACGTCTGCGTCCGCAGCACCACTCCCCTGTTCACAATCACCTTCTCATGTTACCACCCACAAATGGCACTGTCTGTCACACAAAGTAGCGTCCAGTCTGTGTACTACGAGCGCATGATTCCCGGACACAGTGACTGGTTCGCGCATGCATATTTTGCCGCATACGCATGTGCAGATTGGCGACAATCGCCCATAGCGTGTGTCCGCAGCTTGGCGAGTGGGTCTGAATCAGGCCCTTAGTCCTAATAGCTAACACCATTGTAGCTTATTGGCTATAATAAGACAAATTGGCCTGGAACGATCCTTCTCTGATGGTGGGCAATAGTGTAAGTGCAGCCTGATGGTCATATTTGCACATTACATCAGCCAGGTCATACATGAGGAAGTGAAGACATGACCAGGATAGCTGGCTATCATGGGACAGTCCCAACAAGAGTTTGATACAGCAAAGGGGCTGCCATAACGTCAGGTAACTTGGTGATGACATATGTTAATGATTGCATTATAAATACGATAGTTCATACATCTTGCCAAAAATGTTAAGCATTTGACAGAAATTAAATCTTAATTAAAGGTACATTATTATTATTATTATTATTATTATTATTATTATTATTAGTATTATTATTATTATTATTATTTATATAAACAGAAAATATACAGAGCATTTTGCAGCACTGAGCAGATGGAGAATTGCTGTAACTCATTGCTTCATGAAATATTGAACTGTCTCTTTGGCTCATACAGTACATGTACTGCACACATCAGTTGCTCCAAATGTCACTACACACACAGATATATTAAGAATAGATGATACTGCAGCTACGCATGACACTGCTCTAATCAGCAAATTAAATAAAAACAATGTTTTTCAGTTAAAAAATGAATAAAATAGTATTTCCCCTTAATAAAGAACACATAACTGCAGAATACTGTAAACTGACAGCCCCTACTGTTCAGGGGCATCGGAACGATTTTATATTGGGGGGCAACATAACATTTCTTCAGTACTTGTCTCTGTGCTGAAACTCCAGCACTAATTAACGTCTAGTTGTCCTGTGTATATATCAGCACCAGTCTCTGTGCTGAAAATCCAGTTTAACTACTTCAGCACTAATCAGCGTCTAGTTCTCCTGTGTATATGTCAGCACCTGTCTATGTGCTGAAACTCAAGTTTAGCAACTTCTGCACCAGTTCTGCGTCCGGATCACCAGCATGTGTACCCAGTACAGCATCGGTGTTCTGACTGCTAGTGTCATTCTTCTGCAGCAGTTCTGTGTCTGGATCACCAGCATCCATGTACTGACTCCTTGTGTCATTCTCCTGCTTCAGTCCTGTGTCTGGATCACCAGTGTTCTCACATTTCAAGTACCCTTCATTGTAGTCCAGTGCATGTACCCACAGTATGCTCCTCGTCACTCCCAGGTACCTGACCAGAGGGCTGCGACCTGCTCACTTGGTGCAGCAAAACCCAAATCCCAATTAAAGGGGTCACTGGTGAAGACCACCAAGTGGATTAGACTCCACGCCTCTTGTTAGGTCTCGCCAACACCTGGGTTTGACCAATAAAGAGGACATTATTACTGACACCCACAGCAGCTATCTGTGCTTTGAGAGAAGATTGCAAGAAGATGATAAAGTACCAAGTACCAGCAGAACATGTGTTTACAGGTATTTTCTTTGATTCTCACACAGATAAAGGCCCCCATACATCAGCAATCTGAAAACCACAATTGAACAATTTGAAGATTTATTGCCCGATCTTAGGATTTCCCAATCGAGCAATCTGCGCCCATACACTACAGATCTTTTTCAGTGATTTGCAGATCGATTGCAGCAAACACAGATCTGGCAATCTTGAAAGGCCTATCATTTTGCTAGAAATGGTCTGCAAATCTGCTGATCATGTCCATACACTAGCAATCTACAGCCCCAATCAATCTGTGAAATCCAACATGTTGGACAATCTGATTAAACAATTCCAATCACTTTTTGGTTGCAATCTGTGATCTGTGAAGCCCATACAGTGCAGATTTTTATACACAATCGATTGCAAATTGAACGATTGCTGCAATCCATCTCTGATGTATGGGGGCCTTAAGTCAGACTTTCCCAAACTCTGCCATTACAGTTCAGGTTTTAAGGATATCCATTCTTGAGTCCAGGTGGAACAGTTATGGATGGAGCTTACATAAAATTGGGTAGGTCATTTGGGGTGTTTGGATGTATCACACACATGCACTGCCCCCACAGACAGACAGACAGACACACACACACACACCTCTTCAGGGATGGGTCCACTTTAACAGTATGATACTCAAGTAAAGTTGTGTATTTTTATGACATTTTTGTATTGACATGAAGGTAATGTGTTCTTATTAGATCTTTACTCATGTCTAATTGTAATGTTATAATCTAAAAGTGTACTGTATATATTTTTTTGTAAAAATTTATTACAAAAAGTATTTATATGATGCAAGGGCAACTATAATGTAGTATTTTTAGTTAATTTTATTATACTTAATTGTGACAATAGTGCATGTACTGTATATGACAAAAACATTAAACAAAAACTGCAACACAGTCTTACAGAGAGTCTTATAATCCAATAAGTAGACTTTCCCAAACTTTGCCATTACAGTTCAGATTTTAAGGATATCCATTCTTGAGTCCAGGTGGTTAAATCAAATTGACTGAAGTACAAATTAAGTCATTTGTGCTCAAGCATGGATATTCTGAAAACCTGGACTGTAATGGCAGAGTTTGGGAACCTCTGCACTAAGGTATTCCAACTTTCTCTGTGGCCTGGTAGTGTATCTATCTACTTGTGTTTTAATTCTACCAATTATCTTTATATTAAAACACTGTGTAATTTTCATATTTAAAAATATATTATACCCCATTGGTAAGTTTAGTAAATTATAGGGTTGTTTCATGTTTGTATTTTGCAGTATAAACTGGAACTGCTTTATTGATTGTTCTGTCATGGTAGAAATCCTTCAGAGAAGGACACAACACGCCGTGACCAAGCTGTCATAAAAAGCTTAGACTTTTGCCCTATTTATTGAGCATTTATTTTTAAGCAATAAAACTGACATTCCTGTATATGAAATATGGATTTTGAATGTTGTTTTTAATGTTACCATGATTTACAGCGTAGCTCTATTTAAAAGTACATTTTGAAAAAGCGGCATGTCCCAATTTATAGTCAGTAAGACTCATTTACAAACCACAAAAAAGCAGGTCCCCACGTCCTTTATATTCGTGAAAATGTACCTACAGTATGTTATTACATGTCCCTATTTTATATATACGATATTCTTGCATTGTTTGGAGTGTGCCTGATAATATACATTATTAAGGTGCCCAGCGATATTTTACACGATCTGGCCGATTCCGACACATTGGAATGACGGATCGTGTAAAATATGGCCAAATCGTGAGGAAATCGTGAGTCCCCACTCACGATCACGATGCGATGCGCGTCCTGCTGGTCGCACATCGCATCTTCAGATCTGCCGTGCAGTAGGACAGATCTGACAATCTAGGACACGATGCACTGTAAAAAGTCTGATTGCAGGAGAGATCGTTTGAAGATTGGATACTAAATCTGTGTGTGTGTGCTGAGCTGCCGGGGAGAGTTTCAAGGGAAATCGTACACATCGGCTGATCGTGGGCAGATCGGTATGTGTGTGGGCACCTTAACTGTAAATAGAAGTCAACTGGATGATGCAAAATACATCACATTGAATGTGTAGGACAATACATGATCTCTACCATCAAGAAAAATCAAAGACTGAGAGAAATGTTCTTTCCTCTCCTGGAAAGAAAAGTTCAACCCCCAAAATCAGCCATTTTATCTTCAATATTTATGTCATTTGAATATTATTATCTTGTAAAGCAAAATGTAATTTTTTATTTTTTAGTATGGGTGCATACAGTACATAGGCACAATTCATATATCTGGTCCACACTGTGCAATTAATTGTAGATTTGCCCAATTTCTCCCATCAGAATAGGCAAAATGTTGCTTCCCTATATATGCTGCCATTTTGGCCCATAAAACCAAGTGTTTCCCCACAAAAACAATTGTCAATTGTTGCTTTTGTGCAAAAATAGTTGGGTGAAATTACAAAACAGCATTTGCTCTGTGCGTTTTTACTTTTTTAATTTATCCATCTCAAGTTTCTCTGCCATTTATGTCAGAGATCCGATGGTGATGCAGCAATGTTTTCTATTCTCTGTTGTGCAAAGCTTAGCCCTGCCCCCTTGTTCACCACTTAGCTCCACCCTCCTCTGATTTGCCCACTGCATTCACGTGACCCTAGCAAGTGGTTCCCACCGATTGTTCAAACCATCAATGGTTTTCCATCGATGCTTACCTCACATTGATGTACTGTAAATTAAAGATGGATCCATCGATGGAGATCATCAGTGGTAAACCATTCAATGGTCAGTTGCTTAGATAGCTAAAAAAAAAAGTCTCAAATAACAAAGCAGAATATATTGTTCCTTGCTTTGCCTTCCAGGCATTAATTTTACGGGAACATCTACTATGAGTATTAATTAGTCTACGCAGATAATTTTTTTACCTAATATCTTATGAGGCTTTTCAGTGCGCCATCCATGCTTTTCCTATACATTTTATAACAGTGCCATAACGGCTAAATAGCACCCTGTGTTGCCCCACCCCCTTAGCGCCTGACATTAAATCACGTGGCGGGTGCGGGACTGGCATCACTGGTAAGTGCAACACTGTTTGGAGCATCCTGAGGACAATCAGTGGCACAAACTGCAGGGTGCCTGCCAGGAGCATCTACAGGATACCTTGGTGGTGGCACCGCAGTGATCCTTCCTGAGGCACCCTGCTAGTCAGTCTCAAGGGCCAAGGAGCGGCTATGGTGCCACCCACACAGTCATGCGCTCTGTGCGGTGGCACCATTTGCACACCCGTAGTTACTGCCTTGTTTCATACCAATGCCTGATAGAGAATCTGCACCATTTACATGGCTTTTTTACTTGAGTTTTTAGCAAAAACTGTGGGACAGGTAATATGTCTAACAAATGTCCTCAAGTATAACTACACAGATGTACTGTATGTGCAGTCAATGTTTTTTTTTAAGTATCAAACAATGTTTTCTAAGTTAGAAGGTTTTACATGGGAGAGATTTATCAAACCTTGCAAAGAGGACAAGTGCTGGTGTTGTCCATAGTAGCCAATCAAATGCTAGCTATCATTTATCTAGTACCTTCCATAAAAAAGATAGCAACAATCTGATTGGTTGCTATGGTCAACACCTCCACTTTTCCTCTTTAGAAAGTTTGATAAATAGTGTAACAAAGTCAGAACCTTATTTGGTGGTTGGTGTCAGACATTCCAGCAGGGTGTGTCAGTGAGAGGTGATCACAGACACTGTGGGGGTTGTAATCACCAAGCAAGGCTTGGATCCAAGAAGCATTTGTCAGGAGGGAAGTTGGAAGAGTTACAGTGTGCTGTCGGATGGATGTCGTACTAGCTGGCCAATGTATAGAGAAGAGTAGGGATCAGCAATTGGATTATATTTCTCACTGTTCATGATTGTTGTTGCTGAAATGAGATTCTGTCAATGAAACAGACTATGGGTCTCATTTATCAATGAGTTTTATCATATGCAACCAGTGTTATACCTCATTGCGTATGATAATAGGGCTCCAGCCAATCAGCTCCCAACTGTCATCTGTTTGAAAAATTACAGTTGGAAGCGGATTGGCTTGAGCACCATTTATCATACACAACAAGTTTTAAAACTCGTTGATAAATGGGGCCCAAGTATTTTTCCTTTACAATAAGAACTATTAGTTCAGCTGCATGCTAATAATTATTCAGCCTAACTTAATACATATTAAGATTCATCTTTTATGTATTTAATTAGTCAACCAAGGGATCTATGTACTAGGTCGTGGAGAGAGATAAATTACCAACCAATCAGCTTCTGTCACTTTAAAGGCTGTGTTTGAAAAATGACAGTTAGGAGCTGATTGATTGGTACTTTATCTAGATCCACGGCTGAGTACATAGACCCCTAAAGCTCTATTAGTTATTCAGAAATAATTCCCACAAAATCTGTACATAATGAATAAATATCACTATGTTTTTATATTGCTGATAATTAGGCCAGCTATCAGTATGCAAATATTGCTGGTATTTAGGTTTTGCCTAATGAGCTCTGTGTGATATTCCAGAGATGTTTATGTACAAAGATTTTAAGCTTAATAAACAATGAATCCACTGTTTGCCTGTACAGTATTTCCTGTCTTTGAATTTTTTTTTTATTTTAGTCTTCATCATTTACAAAGGACAAAAAAAATAATGTCCTGCTGGGTTGCTATACAATTCAAACATCTCTAGCCCCACAGACACCCATAATTCAAGGTTCCTGAATAAGATTTTATTCCATAAACACATAACACAAATAAAAGTTATTTTTTTGGCTAAATAAGTCAGTTGTGAAATGTTACACTCCAAATACAAGGATTAGTATCTCTTACACTAATACTTCAGACTTTTCAGGATGAAAAGGTTTCCTATAATTGGGAGTGTCATACCAAAACTATAATAAATTACATTTAAAGATTGCTCCCCCACCTGCTCTCCCCACATTGTTACTCGCATAGCCCTGCAAACTGAATTGTATAACAGTAACCCCTGCAGTGACTGCCGGCTCTGTGACCAGGAACAGCAGCTATCATTCTCTTTTTTCTGTCTGCTTTCCAGAACTTTGTGCACAATAGGTTTCCAAATAGAAGACCCCATACCTGCAATTAAAAAAAAAAAATGTCATAATGAATGCAAACCTTTTAGGTTAAATGAAACAGACCAAAGGATCCAGTGATTATGGATTAACTGTATATGCTTCAAAGATATTGTTAAAAGTGAATATAGAGTAAATATTACACACACAAGTGTCTGTACTCATGCACTTTGATTTGTAGTGTCAGACACAAATTATTTTGTGAAAAGAATGGAAAAATGCTGAAATATATGAACAGTTAAATGAAATGAAGCTCTGACTGGCTGTATTGATTATGTCAAAGTATTATACAATATGGTCAATGCAGCATTTACAAAAAACAGGTTTACTAAATAACTGCATCTAGTTATTAAGGACATTAATATACGGTACTATACAGTGGGATCTATTTACTAAGCCTTGGAGAGAGATAAAAAGTACCAACCAATCAGCTCCTAACTGTCATTTTTCAAACACAGCCTGTAACGAGGCAGTTAGGAGCTGATTGGTTGGTACTTTATCTCCATCCACTTTATCTCTCTCCATGGCTTAGTACATAGACCCAAGTATGTGTTGTTTAAGAAAGTATGAAGACAATATAGTTTGCCCTTGATATTTTCACAAATGAAACTCTACTATAACAATTTAATACTGTAACAACAAGGAACACAGAGCAGTTCACTTGAGATAGTGCTGATGCAAGCGACACTAAGGTATCAGTAATTGAATATCGAAAATACGCTTGGGATTATTGTCCCGAGCAAACGGCAAATAAAATAAGGGGTTTTAAGAGGAAAAATTGCTTGTGTGCAGAAGGACGGGAATGAGTATTTGGAAGGGACACAGAAGGCAGTAATAGAGGAAGGCAGTTTACAGAAAGGCAACAGAAAATCAGAGAGAAAATGAGCCAAACACTTACAGAGCAGCAGAGGACTTCAAACCGACGGTTCCACAGCTATAGATAACTGGCAGTTGTTTGGGTAAAACATCAGAGGATATTCCTGTGCCTTAAAGGATGTGGAGTGAAGGGGAGTCAGAGGGACTGCACACGTTGGGCATTGTGGTGGTTGTGTGTTCATCTCTCAAACTTTTGCACTACCTGGGGCTAATTGACTTGTCAGACGGTAAGATTAATAGTAAGTTTGCTATGTATGTGTATATATATATTTGCATATATATATAGTTTATTTCTCTTTTTCTCTCTCTCTCTGTATATCTCTAAAATATATAAATACATATGTACACACAGTAAGCATTAATCTACTCACCATTAATCTATCTGTGTCTATGGTGCCAGAGTTCTGTGGACACATTTTTCACATAGATCACCATACATGACTTTCACACACACATACACGCGAACACACACACAATTATATATTATAATATATATATATATATATATCTCACAACTAATTTATTGTTTTTAACCGTAAAATAGGAGAAGGGAAATAGGATTAATATATTTAATTGCACTATGCTGAAGTAAAGCTTTAAACTATTTCATTTGACCACAGTAATCTTGCTTTAATAAATGTGGGTTATGACATATTATACATAGTTAGGCAATACCATCGTTTATTGAAAGTAATAAAACAACGTACTCAAACTTTATCCTGCAGTCACTGGATTTGCATCTACATTACCTATTAAATATCCTGTTAAATTAGCGGACTAATAATTTAAGGCACTGTAATGTGGTGGATATGTGTAGCATATATGTTTTCTGGGTTTTTATTATTAATTATTATTATTGTTCTTTAGGTGCTAATTGCATGTGAATGCTTATATAGTTTTTTTCTGAACTTCTTCTTCTATGACTAAACGGTCCACAACTCATTCACATTGAATTATTAAAGATACGCTATCTTGGAAAAGCATGTTTATTTCTATCTGTTTATATAAAGGTCAGAGAGGCTGATTCAGGTTGGATCAGATTTACAAAGCTGCACGCAGGCAGCTTCGCAACCCCATCATTGTAAATATGCAAATGCAGCAGGAGGTGCACGACACCACCTGCTGCATTTGCAATCCCAGCACTGTGACCGAAGTCGCAGGCTGCAATCACCATCGTGATCATCGGTGGTCGATGGTCGCGATGGTGTATGGCGCCAGCCTTACTAAGGCAGGCCGGCTTGCAAGGCCAGGAAACTACGTCATTCGACACAGTCCCTGGCCTTACCACTCCCAGTAAATGGGGCAGACACATCCCATTTCCGTGAACGGCGGCCAACTCTGCCCCTGCACCACCCCTTAAATGCCTTTGCCTGTCAATCAGGCAGAGATACTGAAGGGGCTGCTTGAGATTACGCAGGACCCATTCTGTACACTCGCAGAATAGGTCCTGCACACACGCAGATTCCCTTTAATCGTGAATTTGCGTGCAATGCTGAATCAGCCCCAGAGGCTGGTATTGTGACACAAAATTTCTGCCAGACATTTGTCTATGTCTTGTAACTTTTAGGTTTTTGTGTCTCAGTTTTTACTGCTTTTGAACTGTATTATGTTCAAGTGCCGGGCTCGTCTAAATAATTAATTAATTCATTTAGCCTGCACTGGATAATTAAAAGACTACTACACCTAAAATACAACCTGTTTCTTATAAAAGGGCTGATAACAAAATAAAATTCACAGAAATGTATGTATATAGATAGAGAGAGAGAGAGAGAGAGAGAGAGAGAGAGAGAGAGAGAGAGAGAGAGAGCATATCAATAGAACTGGTATTCTCGGTTTCCTAGCTGATTATCTGAAGATTTTCTAATGTCTGATAAAGCTGGCCATACACGCTACAATTATCGGGCCGATCTGCCTGATATCCGCGAATCGCCCCGATAATTGTAGCGTGTGTGCGGGCGACCGATGGTTAAATATTGCTTAGTAGGGCATGGCGGATTGTCCAGCATGCCCGTCCGATGCGATATTTATGGGGTAAACTGTCGGCTGCATCGGGCAGTGTATGCCCTGCCACGGCAGACAGACAGACATTTCCCTGTTCCTTCCCATAGAAGGAACAGGGAAATGTCTCCTCCCCCGGGGGCGGAGCGCAGATGTCGGGGCTAATACACTGTGAGAAATCTCAGTGTATGCCGCGGACATCTGCAGCTGGCATGCTGCCAGATAAAATGTCTGTCGGTCTGACAAGCATTTTATCTGGACGTGTATGCCCAGCTTAAATCTTAACAGATTAAATTCTGTTCTAGGGGGCATCTGATTTTTAGAAGTTACAAACCTGCCCAAACTAACAAGATACCAATTGTGCTATACCCAAAATACAGTAGGTAATACCATAGGGCTGTAAACCCAATACTACAATTTGAAATATATTTTATTTTATTTATTTGAATAAAACACACTTTTCACAATACAAATTATATCACAGTTGGGGCCATATTCAATTAGAGGCGAAAAGTCCGTTATCGACGATAATTTATCGCCGTTGACGTCATTTTCGCCTATTTCAATTATCCCCATATTCAATTTCAAAGACTTTTCGCCGGTGTTGAAAAGTCTTTGTTAAAAAAACGGGCATAACTTTTCTCCACGTAATACATGGCGAAAAAAAGTGCAGAATTGGGGTGCAGGGTTAAAAAAATTACCTGCAGCCCTGGGAGGTTCCCCTAAAAGTAATCTGTGTAAAAACACCCCAAAAAATGTACTTTAATTTTGGGGGCAAAAAAAAATATATTGGGGAACAAAGTTTTAAAGTAGCAATATTGATTCAAGGGGAGTTCCCATGTATGCGGCAGGTGTTTTCTAGAATGCAGGGGGTTGCAGCAAGTGCATTTTTGAAGAATTTAAAAAATGGCTTTAGGGACTTAAAAATATGCTTACACCCATTTTCATGAACCCCAAATTTGAAGGGCATAGTTTGTTTGTTTTTTTAATTAGTAAATGCTGTTCTTCACCCCTTCTTCACAGGCACATTTATGCACCTGCCGCGGCTATTTAAAACCCCAACTTACCTTCCGCAGGCCAAAACTGGGGTACCCATAGTGACCCCCCATGTCAGAACATCTTTAGGGGTGTGCCAGGATGATTTCCCGAAAATTGCCAGGACTTTTCGATACTTACTTTTCCTCAGGGTCCCGTTTTCGCTGATTCCTAATTGAATGTGGGGATAAGCGGGCACACGCCCGATACTTTATCCCTGCAAAAAACGGCGATGAGGGCGAAAAGTCCGACCTCTGACTTTTCGCCCCATATTGAATACAATGTTTAGTTGTAGATGTTCCACACAAGGTATAAGATATTTCCACTCTTATACTAGGGTTCGGATTTCGATTGTGTATCATTGGTTGTGAATTTTATTTTGGTAGACCCTCACTAACAGGGGTCTCACAGAGAGGAGCAGCTGACTTGTACCTATAAGCACAGGATAAAGCTATATATTGTGGATATTGTGATGACTTGGGGTATTTAGCTCAGTAGATGGGTGTCCGTGGTGCAGTGTATAGTGCTGAAATGAGGGCCCATGCAGCTTTTCCAGGTGAAATAAATGAAAATGGTACTTTAATGTCAGCATAATCAGGAAACAAAAATAACAAATGCATAGCCCAATCAGGGCAGCTAACTCACTTCTTGAACCCTTACTAGCAGAACACAGCTAATCTGTACATGCAAAGTCTTTCTCACATGAAATGTCCAAATCCTGGTAGCTCTCCTCTGCCACATGCAGATCTGGACTGGCCTTCTGGCCCACTCACAATTTCAGTCTCCGCCCTGCTTCCTGCAGGGTAACACATGCTCTGGCCTGGCTTAGCTGGCTGCCACAGTTCCACAAGGTTCATAAATAGTATACGGATGTGTTCTCATTTTTTGTAAAATGCCAGTGTTAGTAGCTAGTGTACCTCCTTTGCATCACACTTTTGTCGCATTTGTGATGCAACTAAAATGCGTATTTTTATTTTTTCAATATAATTCATAGACAAAAAACCTTTCAGTTTAACATGTCCAATTAAGGCTTCTTACACATGATCTGAAATTTTTGAAAACTATTAAAATTCTGTCAATCAAATTTGAAAAAGCAATGAAATTCTGATCATTATGGCTGAAGCCTTACAGGACAAGTTCCGTTGCGCAATACAGATATGGTATACCATCACGCCCTGTGGGTAACTGCAGATTCTGCTCTCTCATGGAGTGAGATTGCTGTCACTCACATAATGATGGAGCTGCTAATTCACAGATGTGTGCTCACTGGAATACACACATGAAGTCTATGAAACCGAATGTCAGTACAGCTATTTAGCAGAAAAGGTAGGCCTACCATCCGACCCGCTCTGTCTTCCCCCATCCACACTGCACTATCTTCCCTCATCTCCGCCGCTCTGTCACTGAGTGAGAGAAGAGTGAGGATGGGGACTCTGAGGGAGTGGGACATTGAGGGGAAGAGGAAGCACACTGATGTATGGGAGATGCTGAGTGAGAGGGGATGCTGAGGGAGAGGGGATACTGAGGAAAAAAGGGGGGGTGCTGTGGAAGAGAGGGGGGTGCCAATGGAGTAAGAGCCGTGGCAAGCTCTGATTGGCCACTGGTCCATGAGCCATGTTTGGCACATGGACGGCACCAATTTCAAATTGCCCCACGGTTATCGGCTGGGCTTGAAATTTCTCAGATTCAACCTCGCCAAAGCAAAGCAACATCTTACCTTCACCAGAGGATGACAGGGAAAGCTTCTTCCAGGATGGGACTTTGGTGACATCTCTTTCATATACATATCCATGTGCGCCACTAGGCATAGTCCTCTTTCCTGGGTCTTCTTCTGCTCCAGAGCACCCCTCTACATTTAGGTGAACTGCAGAGCCGGCCCTTAACCAATTTGGTGCCCATGGCAAGATTTTGTCTGGTTCCCCAGCAGAAAATCCCAGGTTCTCCCCTCACATCACCCTTCTCAGCACTGCTGTAACTAAAGAGAAAAGGGGCAGGTTTTAGGTTGAGGTGAAAGTTCATTATACCCCCACCTCAGAAGGCATTCTACAGGGCAAATTCTACCCTTACAGAACTCCTCTTCCCTCACTGCACAGCACCTCTCACCCATAACAGCACCTGTCACCCAGCACTGTACCGCCGACAGCACAGCATTCCTCGCCCAGCACAGCTCCTCTCACAGCACAGATTACAGTACAGCACCCATCACCCCTCACCCAGTACAGTACCCCTCTCCCAGTACAGCACAGATTATAGTACAGCACCTCTCACCCAGCACAGATTACCACACAGCACCCATCACCCCTCACCCAGTACAATACCACTCTCCCAGCACCCGTCACCCAGCAAAGATTACAGCACCCCTCACAGCACAGATTACAGTACAGCACCCATCACCCCTCACCCAGTACAGTACCCCTCTCCCAGTACAGCACCCCTCACAGCACAGATTATAGTACAGCACCCATCACCCCTCACCCAGTACAGTACCCCTATCCCAGTACAGCACCCCTCACAGCACAGATTATAGTACAGCACCCATCACCCCTCACCCAGTACAGCACCCCCCACAGCACAGATTATAGTACAGAACCTCTCGCCCAGCACAGATTACAGCACAGCACCCATCGCCCTTCACACAGTACAGTACCCCTCTCCCAGTACAGCACCCCTCACAGCACAGATTATAATACAGCACCTCTCGCCCAGCAATTATAGCTCAGCACTCATCATCCCTCACCCAGTACAGTACCCCTCTCCCAGGACCTGTCACCCAGCAGATTACAGCACGGCACCCCTCATAGCAGAGATTACAGTACAGTACAGGAACCATCACCCCTCACCCAGCACCTGTCACCCAGCACAGAACAGATCACAGAACTGCACCCCTCATCACCCCTCAGCCAGCACAGCACTCCACACCCAGCATGGCACAGTCAGCAGCCATCACTCACAGCACAGGCATAACCCCACACCCCACCTACTCCCCATATGTTTTTTTCCCCCTCCCATAGCAGTGTCATCAGCCCCCACTGCTCATATGTGTTTGCCTCCCCTCATCCAGCTCTTACCTATATGCTGTGTGGTGGGGCAGGGTCTAGCAGCAGCTCCGCGGGTGTTGCTTGGCTTATCCTCTGCACAGCTAGATCCCCTTCTGTCCTCCTCTGCACTCTGCAGCAGCTGCCAGCCAGCGAAAGTAAAACTAAACACTTCCAGCCTGTCTAAACACTTCCAGCTGTCTCCTGACTGGCCGCACCAAGCCAGCTCAAAGAGAAAAAAATCTACATCTGGCCCTGGGTTTGGGATTGCCTATAATTAATGCCTATGCCTAGGGCCAGCCCTGGGCAACTGCATTGCGGGGATGAAGGTGATGGCAGCTGCTGTGTGGTGGTAAAGGGGGATGCAGTGATATTGCCGGCGGACGGGATGCCAGCCGTTGATATACTGACGCTGGAATCTTGCCGCCTGGCATAATGCTGATATCCGATATCCTGAATGACATTGGGAAACCGGCATCGGCATCCCGAACCACCGGAATCCCGAACCTACTTGGCCGGGTAAGCATGTGCTTGTCCCCGGAGTAAGGAGAGGTTAGGTTTAGGCATCCCCGGAGGGATCTTAGGTTAGGCACCTCCCCAGGAGTGTTAGGGTTAGGCTGCCGGGAGGGGGGTTAGGAGCAGGCATCACTAGGGGTGGTTAGGGTTAGGCTCCGCCCCCCAGGAGACTTAGGTTTAGGATGCGGGGAAGGGGGGCTAAGGCTAGGCACCACAGGGGGAGGTTAGGGATAAGCACCCACCCCCGTGAGGTGTACTTACCTTCCCTCATTGGAATTTTCACTCGTCGGGTTTCCACGGCTGGGATTTGAACTGGCATCTCTTCAGCCGCTGGATTTTCATACCCATTCCGGTAAAGGTGATGGGAGCTGCCCGCAACTACAGCCACATAGCATGCGACTCGGGATCAGCCCCATAGTGTGGTATATGGAACAGCTGATCCACTGGTATTGTACTGTATGCCTTTCAGAACACAAAAAGAAAAACACCTGACATGTTGTGCTTCTGGCTCTTCCAGTTAATGTTTAGCTAAATAAAAGTGATTGTAAACTAAAATGGAACATATTGATCTTATGTATAGGGCTTTTTGGAAGTAAGAAAGTATGTATTCAAAATAAATGATTAGATAACATTACAGTACGTGTCCATAAGCGTCCTAGGAAATGTAAAAATGATTTGTCTCACAGCATGTGTACTGTCTCACAGTACTGTATAACGGACACATCTAAATTCTGAAACTACATGAGTTATATAAAATAGCATTAAATGGCTGATGAAATTAAATGAAGTGACTTCTTTAGAACCCTAATTTCCCACCTGTCTATATTTCATGAGAAATCAAATGGAATGAAGAAGTCTTTAAGGAAAAATGTGTATGGGCAAATCCGCCCAATTGATCATTTGATGACTTGACGATGCTGTCTTCTTACATTAAGCATGTAACACTATATTGCATCATCGTACGGCTAATCGTATAGTGTGTACTGTGATGCAATATATTATTACATCGCGTTGCTGGGTGGCACCATTTCAGGTGTGTACTCAGCTTTAAGCCTCAAGTAGAGTTGGACACAATTTACTTAAAAAAACATTGTAAAATCCATCTAACAAAGAGACGCAATTGCATGTGTATGAATCCGACGTATCTCACAATGCATCCAGATCTGCAATGGTCTCATATGTGCTTCTTTGATGGGTGATGTCAGGCTTATACTTAATTTAATTGTGTCCACCACCACCACAACACAGCTGCTACATACTGTATGCTGCCAGGGCAAGAAACAATTGTGTGCTTGCAGTGTTACTATGTGTGCTATGAATTGTGGCTATTGCACTACCCTAACAAGCCTTTGTGTTGCCCCTGTGGTCAGTAATTACATCTCTTTATTGTGTGCTTGCAGTATTATAAATCATTTACAACTATTGGACATTAACAATCAAACAGTGATTAATTAGAACCACACAGCTGTCACCTTACCCTGTCTTGCAAAGAGATTGTTCTGCTTCTTCAACAGAATGGTTATAAAGTTTAAAAGTAACAAATATGAACACACACATATGATATAGCCATAAAGCAAAGTAATAAAGCACAATCAGCTAGAAAAAAAACAAAACAATCCACAATCAGCCAATCACAAGGCAGCCAATGAGAAGTGTCTCGCTAATCCAATGGCCATCATTATCATAAGTGTGTATATTGCCCCAGGGATTTAGCTCCCAAAACAGGTATATCTGCTGACAGGTGCATATGTACATAGCTGTGTCCAGGTCTGCCTTGGTCACATGTACGAGACCACGCCCTTCCGGTACTCGGCTATGCTTGCACACTCCTTTCTTAAGATCCCCACCTCCTACCTCTCAAAGGATAGGGAGTCGTAAGTTTAAGATGTGATTGGATCTGCATATGGACACAATCATACATCTTTTATGTGTGTATGTGCGGAACAGACAGCATAAAGACACATACCCTATGTCCAACTCTTCATGAACACCTAAATGGTTGTTAAAATATGCTACCACACAATGAATTGTAAATCAAATATAATGGAAGAGTAATAAAATATATACATCACTGCAGAATGAAGCAAAGGCAAGGAAATTCTAAAAAGAAAATCTAAAGAAGGTATTTAAAAAACTGAAGACAGATGGCAGTATATGCAGTAACTGTATATATATATATATATATATATATATATATATATATATATATATATATATATATATACATACATGTACAGGTTGAGCACCCATATCCAAAATGCTTGGGACCAGGGGTATTTTGGATAATGCAATATTCCGTATTTTGGAATATTTGTATATCATAATGAAATATCTTGGGAATGGGACCCAAATATGCACACAGAATGCATTTATGTGTTATATACACCTTATACACAGCCTGCAGGTCGTTTTTATAATATATTTTCAATAATTTTGTGGCTCAAGCAAAGTTCGTGTACAGAAATGAAATGAAATTATGTTTCATATACACCTTATACACACAGCCTAAAGGTAAGTTTATACAATATTTTTAATCAATTGTGCCTTAGACAAAGTCTGTGTACATTGACCCATCAAAAATCAAAGGTTTCATTATCTCAGTAATGCCAAAATAATTCCGTATTTCGGAAGATTTGGATATGGGAGACTCTACCTGTATGTATATATATGTATATTTATATATATGTATATATATATATATATATATATATATACACACTTCATAAAGATACATTAAATACTTTGCTAATGGGTACAGAAGAGAATGATTATTCTGGATATTTGTAATGCATAGGGCTTATTGTGAAGTTATATTGGCAAAATGTAATTAACATACTGTATTGATATTTAATTTTTAAATGTAACAAGTAACATTGGATAACTTATTTCACCTGTTATTGGATTGTCCCATTACAAACTTTCCCCTATGTACTGTTACAAGCTAAGAAGAAAATTTGTGAACTTTCCCTGCTGTTCCTAATGTAGAGCACAAGTTAATTGCAAGGGGTTATTCTAAATGGAATTGCACAGCTAAGTTGTTCCAAATTTGGGAACACAGTCAGACTGTCCACATAGATAGCACTTTGTTTAGTTTGATATCATTAAACTAATTAAACAATTAAATTAATTAAATATCGTATTAAGAAATACACGTCTTTATGCTATACCCTCCAGCCTTCTATAGTAGCACTATCATTTAGCCCTAGTGTTCCCAGTGGAACCAGTTACTTTCTATTCATGAAATTTAATAGCACTCACAATAACGTGACATTTACACAGTGATTCCAGCTATTGCGATCGCAGCTGTGATTACACACGCAGTTCTGCTGCAAAACTATGTTAATGTTTGCAACCACTCTGCCAGCATAGAAGTGCCCACTACCGCTTTCTCACATCCGTAATACCTCGCAGTCCATCGGTAACATGGGAGTAACATTGGACTATCACGCACAATTACAGCAGGTCTGACCTGTTTCAGAAATTGCAGGTCTTATCGCAGTGAGTACTGAAGCTGCTTATGCCGTTGCAGTGGCTAATTTATGCACACACAGGAACCGGCGTATAAACAGACAGGCACGTCTGCGTTTCTCCGATCACTCCCCCTGTCACCACGCCCAAATGCTGATGTCCTGTCACTCACTCTGTAATGGCTTTTTATCTGCATGCGTGATCGCAGTGCTATCGCAATGCTGTCCTGCACACTTGCACTGTAATGCATACGCATGCGCAGTTCTCACCATCGGCCGATCTGTATACACGGTTGCAATTGAGGCTGACAGGAGATACATGGTCTCAGAAATATTTAAAAATGTATTGGATGTTCCTGAGCAGTGACAGGGAGGTGGCTAAACCGACACATGCAGGGGCGGAACTAGCGGCGGTGCAGCCGGTGCCTTGCATCGGGGCCCGCTGTGGTGCAGGGGCCCATGGCCGCCTGCATCCAACAGCGTCGCTGCCCGCCGACCCGGTCCCCAATAAGTAAATGGTTGGAACCGGAGCGGGCCCACTTCAGCCGCTCCGGCTCCAACATGACAGTCTGACACTCACCACAGCCCGGCCCCTTGTAATGACGCGGTGCACGTGACGTCATGATGTCACGTGCGCATTGTCATAACAAGGGGCCGGGCTGCTGGAGGGAGAGGATGAAGCGGAGCCTCGTATCGAGAGGAGCAGCGAGGAAGAGAAGCGGCCAAGGAAACAAGGTAAGTAAGCCGGCTGCGGTGGTATGGGCTGGGGGGAGGAAGGCTGAGACACGCTGGGGGGGAGCAAGGCTGAGACACACTGGGGGAGGAGGAAGGCTGAGACACACTGGGGGGGGAGGAAGGCTGAGACACACTGGGGGGGAGGAAGGCTGAGACACGCTGGGGGGGAGGAAGGCTGAGACACGCTGTGGGGGAGGAAGGCTGAGACACGCTGGGGGGGCGAGGAGGGCTGAGACACGCTGGGGGGGAGGAAGGCTGAGACACGCTGGGGGGGAGGAAGGCTGAGACACGCTGGGGGAAGGCTGAGACGCTGGGGGAGAGGCTGAGACACGCTGGGGGGAGAGGAAGGCTGAGACACGCTTGGGGGGAGGAAGGCTGAGACATGCTGGGAGGGAGGAAGGCTGAGACACGCTGGGGGGAGGAAGGCTGAGACACGCTGGGGGGGAGGAAGGCTGAGACATGATGGGGAGAGGAAGGCTGAGACACGCTGGGGGGGGAGGAAGGCTGAGACACGCTGGGGGGGCGGAAGGCTGAGACACGCTGGGGGGGAGGCTGAGACACGCTGGGGGAGAGGAAGGCTGAGACGCTGGGGGGGAGACATGCTGGGGGGAGAGGCTGAAACACACTGGGGGAGGGGAGAGGCTGAGACACGCTGGGGGAGGGGAGAGGCTGAGACACGCTGGGGGAGGGGAGAGGCTGAGATACGCTGTGGGGGAGAGGCTGAGACAAGCTGGGGGAGGGGGAAGGCTGAGACATGCTGGGGGGAGAGGCTGAGACGCTGGGGGAGGGTGAAGGCTGAGACACTGGGGGGGAGAGCCTGAGACACGCTGGGGGAGGGGGAAGGCTGAGACACTTTGGCTGTGGGGGTAGAGGATGACATGCTGGGGGGGAGTAGCTGACACACAGGGGCTGGGGGAGAGAATGAGGCTGACATGCTGGGGCTGGGGGAGAGAATGAGGCTGACATGCTGGGGCTGGGGTAGAGAATGAGGCTGACACGCTGGGGCTAGGGGAGAGAATGAGGCTGACACGTTGGGGCTGTGGGGTGGAATGAGGCTGACACGTTGGGGCTGTGGGGGGAGAATGAGGCTGACACGCTGGGGCTGGGGGGTTAGAATGAGGCTGACACGCTGGGGCAGGGGGGGGCAGAATGAGGCTGACACGCTGGGGCTGGGGGGGGCAAGAATGAGGCTGACACGCTGGGGCTGGGGGGGGAGAATTGAGGCTGACACGCTGGGGCTGGGGGGGGGAGAATCGAGGCTGACACATGGGCTGGACGGACAGGATTTAATGACTGGGGGGGACAGTGAGGGGTGGTGAAGAAATGTTGGGGTGCCAGGAATGGATGGGGGGGGGCCCAAAGCATATTCTTGCACCTGGGCCCACCACTCTCTTGTTTTGCCACTGGACACATGGGGATAGTCCATCTTATGGGCGTGTTATGTGAGTGTTTTAGGCATGTTGCTGTTAGTGGTTGGTTGCATACATGTACAGAGGAGCAGTGGCGTCACAAGGGGGGCGCGGGTCGCACCTGGGTGTCACCAGCTGATGGTTAACACCAAGGTGCAGTCTTCCCCTCAGTGACAGGAGCCGGGCACAGTGAGGGAGCCTGCACTGCCCGCCCCCCCTGGCACCCCCCACCACTCTCTATAATCTACACGGGCCGGGCACTGGGTTCGGGCTGCGAGGCCAAGCCCCCATACCCAAAGCATGCCCCCTTTTTGGTGCATGTGGAGCTTCGCCACGCACAAGGCATCCCTCCCCGCACTAGGTGTCATCGCGAGAATCTGTGCCTGCCATACGGTTGAGGTTACGGCTTAGACATCCTAAACGGCATTTGAGCGTTTATGGACTCTTAAAGTGGCCGTCTCATTCCTTGCACATGCAGGTACACAAATGTACACAAGTGAAGGATTTGTATATGTAAAATTCGCAGAAGGAATATCAACAAAATATGCACAAATGAACATCACAGCGTCCTATACTGAATAAGGCCACTAATGTTTATAATGTTACTAAGGACTAAGGGCCTCATTCAGAGGCGGTCGGAGGATGCAAGCGGTCGCTCAGAAACCGGGCGGCCACTTGCATCCTGACCGCCCGGCTCTGTTGCGGTCGTTAGGCTGTGGGTTAACACCCACAGCTCTAACGGCCGCTCCGGTGATGGTCGCGATGGTCAGAGACCATCGCGACCATCGGGGCTTACGACGAGACCCTAGGGTAGGGTCTCCCTTGTCGTAAGCCCCGGAGAGCTTCTGGCTCTGTCTGAGTCGGAAGCTCTCCACTGACATCACTAGTAACGTCAGTGGGGCTTCCCCCAAACGGCAGCCGTTCCCATAGGAACGCCTCCGTTTGGGCTGCCACCCCCCCGGCCCACCTTCCAAACGGGGCGAGCTGTCAATCAACATCGACAGCTCGCCCCCTTTGGGTCGAGACAACGCTACGACCGGCGCTGTCGGTCATAGCGGGTCTCACGCATGCGCACGACAGCGCTGGCGTGCGCATGCTCTATTGGGGGCGCATCGGCGCTAACGACCGGGTCTAAATGACCCCCTAAGGCCCTGATTCAGAGCCGGTCGCTCTGACAGAGCGCTCGCTCTGAATCTGGGCCGGTCTTTTTATAGCTGTGACCACCCACAGCTATAGCGAGCGGTCAGGAAGATGGTCGCGATCTGGTTTGCGACGAGACCCTTGTGGTAGGGTCTCGTGGCCGCAAGCCCCAGAGAGCTTTTGGCTCAAACAGAGCCGAAAGCTCTCCTACTGACATCACTTGTGATGTCAGTGGGGCAGGCCCCAGACGGTAGGCGTTCTCATGGGTACACCTGTCTGGGCAGCCACCCCCCCGGCCTGCCCACCAAAGGGGGCGTGCTGTCACTCAACATCGACAGCACGCCCTTTTTGGTGCGAGACCTGGAGCGACGGCTTGTCCGTCGCTATCCGGGTCTCGCGCATGCGCACGACGGAGCCGGCTCCGTCGTGCGCATGCGCTCTGGGCCACCATCAACCCGGTTGCGTGCGCTCAGCGCTTGCGACCGGGTCTGAATCAGGCCCTAAATGTAGAGTGCTGTTTTGGTTCTTACTCTTCCCCAGACCCAAAGAGCTTGGTGTGAGATAAAGTAACAACCAAAATGCTCCTACTTGTCATTTTTCAAACACAACCTGTATAATGACAGTTAAAAGCTGATTGGTGGGTACTATGGACCTCATTCAGAGTCGGTTGTTGCGGCCGCACGGTCGTACGCCACCGATGTTCGCTAAACTGCAGATGCGTAAAGTTCGCAATGCGCGTGCGCAAACTAGCTGCTATGATCAGAAATTTCTCTCTCCTTGAACACAGCCAGGTCGGTAGTTTGAGTGACAGAATGAGGCGTTTGTGGGTGGTAACAGGGGAAGGTGCTTTGAAACGGGGGAGTGGAGATCCGAACGCAGGCGTGCCTAATTATACGAACTGCGTTTTATGGGAGTGCATAATTAACAAAGTAGTGTCATGGCACACGTGACATGGGTGGTTTGTACACTGATCTGATCGTAGTGCTTAAGAGAGGGTATGGTCAACCTTAAGCTCTACGACCAGTTCCGATGGTTACTGATGGTCTCGATTAATCCTTATATGGCCGGAGATGATGTGTAATGCGTACGAGAAGGGGGCGTATTTTTTGTCTTATGACCGCATCCTCCCCTTGGTCGGCCAGCTAACGATCCGATCTTAAAGACGCAACTTGCGAGTGCATCATTTACATATCCGGCCCCTTTTCCCTTACAACCGTGTGGCCGCAACGACCAACTCTGAATGAGGTCCTATATCTCTCCAACTTTTCTCGCTCTAAGGTTTGATACATGTCCCCCATGTTTTTTGGATAATTCCTGCTTTTATATCACAAAGTGTGGTCTCGCTTGTGTCTGCCTAAGCAGTTATTTATGTGGCTCTGAGCTGTTTGCAAGTTTTCATCCACTACTGACTGAGCACCTGCCAGGTCAGTGGTGTACAGGTGTCTCGTTTGTGCTTGACACGTGGATGGTAGTGCCCCTGCCATAATGTAAACTTGACACGGGCTAATAAGTTGCCTTGGTGGCAGAGAATCAGTGTGCACCTCCCTTCCAGAGGCTACCACTGCCAAGCTCTTATCAATCACCCTGTGCTGTGTGCGCCTAGGTAATAAATAATATTGAGTTACCTGGACTGGCAAGTTTGCCATTCAGCAGTTCCATATATAATGAGCACAGAGTCATAAGCCTACTACCCATCATACAAAAAGAGCATATATAAGTAAACACACAATTTTTACAATAAGCTTTAGGTCACATCTCTATTAGGTATGTTACATATACATGCACTTATTGTACTTAAATAACACCTCCCTGTACCAGTTATGCTTCTTCAGTTGAAGGAGCTGCATGTATATGATATATTAATGTTTTTTGGTGTGCAGTATAAGATTATATACAGTGTTTACACCAAAACATGGAAGTATGTCAACACTATAAGAGTAAAAAAAAAATGGTGTGCTTCCTGTTCAAATACTGTCTAGTATAGACACTGCAGAATACCCTCACAAAACATGTATAAAATAGAAAGAAGGTGTCTGCGCTGGTGTCAATACATAAATCACATAACTATACGATATTGATATAACATATACATTTATTAAACATATAAATGAATGAACTGCACTTCAATAATATTAAAACAAATGTATCATCACACATGGGATATGCAAACCTGTGGCTGAATAAATGCAGTTGTTAAAGCTCAGACACAATGTATAACTGCTGGCTTGGACTCAATGTTGCAACCAAATATGGATAGTCCCAATGTCACAATATAAATATGAAGATTGCAAACAAGGCAGTCTATTGAATATAGTCAGCATACGTAGCTCAGGGCCAGAAACGATTCCTCAGCAGGTGTATTGTGTCTAATGATACCGCTGATAACATGGTGTGTGGAACTGGAGGGTCTCCTCATCAAATGCACGCTCCCTTGTCTCCCTTATCCCGGTGGTGGCAATGATGCAAACTGACTCCCCAAATCCTTACCCTGCCAAGGGCTCCCACTGAGTAGGTGGGAGCAAAGGTGTATGGCTGGGTCGCGCTGCTCCAGCGGCTCCCGACCAGGGTGTAAAGGGGATGGGCAGATGTCTGGGTGTAGTGGGCTCACCGTGGCAGACGGGCTGTGAGTGGGGGAGCCCAGGGGTGCTGGTGATAGCCCTGGGCTATCAGCCTGAGCCTTGGGTGCCCTAGAGAGGGGACCCCTTTATTGGGGGGGGTCCCCAGCTCTCCAGGGATACCCGGCCTGGACTGACTAGTGGTCAGGGGTGATGCTGCAGCTGGGGGGCCCGGTGAAAGGGCTCCCCTGGCTGTGGTATCACCCCCCTCCTAGAAAGAGTCAGGTGCTGGTTCTGGTAAATACAGGAGGACACTACGCATTTTTTCCCTGTATTTCCAGAACTAGGGCTAGCTCAGAGCCCAGTGCTGGTTGCGCTGAATACGGGGGACCCCTACGTCATTTGTCCCCCGTATTTTGGTAACCAGGACTGGTTCTGAAAAGCCTGGTGCTGGTTGTGCTAAATACAGGGGACCCCTACGTTATTTGTCTCCTGTATTTAGCACAACCAGTACTGGGTCTTCAAAGCCCGGTGCTGGTTGTTGGTTTTGGTATTTACAGGTGCTCCATTGGACAGATTGGCTATAGGGATACGTAAGTGAGTATGTGAGATACAGTAGTGTGTGCATGTGTGAGTGTGCATGTATGTTTTAATAAAATTTTACTTTTCTATGGTGTGTGTGTTCTGTTGTAATTTTATTCTGCTTTTGCTGTGGAACTACAGGTACCAGAAGGTCCGTAATGCCCCCTTGCTAATATTTGTGGTTCTCCAAGTATCAGCATGCGGGGGAGGCTTGCTGGGAACTGTAGTTCCACAGCAAAAAGCCAATATTCAAACTTTACTTTCACCAAACTTTACACAGTTAACCCAGCACCCACTGTCCAGGGGTGCCGGGGATAGACCCAGGCTATCAGCCTGGGCTGCCCTGGAGAGGGGGACCCCTTTTTTGGGGGGGGGCTCCCCAGGGATCCCCGGCCTGGGCTGACTAGCGACCAGGGGTGATGCTTCGGCTGGGGGGCCTGGTGAAAGGGCTCCCCTGGCTGTGGCATCACCCCCCGCTAGAAAGAGTCCTTTGCATTTTTCCCCCCTGTATTTCCAGAACCAGGGCCGGCTCAGAGCCCAGTGCTGGTTGCACTGAATACGGGGGACCACTACATAATTTGTCCCCTGTATTTTAGCAACCAGGACTGGTTCTGAAAAGCCCAGTGCTGGTTGTGCTTAAGTACAGGGAACCCCTACGTCATTTTTCCCCTGTATTTAAACACAACCAGAACTGGCTGTTAAAAACCCGGTGCTGGTTGTGCTTTGGGGCAGGAAGGGGCTCTTTTTTATTTTACACATTAAATTTTTAACATAGATGCATAGAAGGATTTCACTGCTGCATTCGTGCATCTGTGACTGCATGTGTGTATGCAACTGAGGTCTGAGCAGAATATAGAGCTGCATAGATAATATAAGAGTATGATGGATGGGGGGAAAAGACAGGGCATTGTGGATGGGGCAGACAGAAAGGCATGCAGAGGGGAAGATTGAGCAGTACAGATGGGGCAAGCCAAAGTAATGCAGATGGGTTGAAAACAGTGGCGCACATGGGGGGAGAAACAGAGTGGCATGGTTTGGGGGATCAGAGGCACATGAATGAGGAATACAGAGTAGCATGGATGCTGGAAGATAGAGCAGCGCAGATAGAAAAAGACAGATTGGTGTGGATGAGGAATACAGACTAGCACAATGGGAGAACACACAACAATAGGGATTGGTGCAGATGGAGGAAGAAAGAGTGACAGAGATGAGGGGCAGACAGAGTGGTGCGGTTGGAAGGGGAAAGACAGAGTGGTACGGTTGGGGGGGACAGAGTGGTAAAGATGGAGGAAGAAAGAGTGGCAGAAATGAGGGGAAGACAGAGTGACGTGGCTGGTGGCAAGGCAGTGGTGCAGATGGAAGGAAATACAGTGGCATGGTTGCAGGAAGACAGGGCGGTGCACATGGGTAAAGACATATTGGTGGAGATGAGGGCATGCAGACTAGCACAGTTGGGAGAACACACAGCTGTAGGGATTGGGGAAGTTATAGTAGCATGGAGGCGAAGTTAGTGTACATGCATAGACAGAGTATGATAGTTTTAGCAATTAGGAAGCTGAATGTGTATAATAAATGAGATAGATGTATTGAGTTAGAAGGATTTTGGAACCCAGTGGGATTATTGTGGTGACTGAATGGGAAGATTATTAGCACTTAATGAGATATGTGTGCCACATAACTGCTCAGGCCTCAGTTGCATAAACTCCATGTGTGTATTCCAATGAGCACACAATTTTGTGAATTAGCAGCTCCACCATTTTGTGAGTGACAGCAATCTCACTCTGTGAGAGTTCTGAATCTGCAGTTAACCACATGGTGTCATGGCATACCATATCTGTACTACACAAGGAACACGTCTATTAAGGCATTAGCCTTGATATTCATAATTTCATTGCTTTCCGGAGTTTGAGTGGCAGAAATTCAGTAGGTTTTGTGAATTTTCAGATCATGTCTAAGCAGCTTTAATGGGACATGTGAAACCGTAAGGTTTTTTGTCTATGGAATATATATATATATGTATATATATATGTATATATTAGGGGTGTGCACCGGCCACTTTTCGTGTTTTGTGTTTTGGTTTTGGATCTGGATCTTTCTTTGTGTTTTGGATCTGGATTGGTTTTGCCAAAACCACCCTTCCGTGTTTTGGGTTCTGGGTTTTGTGTTTTGGATCTGTATTTTTTTTTAAAAAAGTATAAAAACAGCTATAATCACAGAATTTGTGGGTTTTTCTGCTCCTATGCAATTATTAACCTCAATAACCTTCATTTCCACTAATTTCCAGTCTATTCTGAACATCTCACACCTCACAATATTGTTTTTATGGCCAAAAGATTGCACCGAGGTAGCTGGATGACTATGCTAAGCGACACGAGTGGGCGGCACAAACACGTGGCCCAACTAGGAGTGACACTGCAGTGGCAGACAGGATGGCAGTTTGAAAAACTAGGCCCCAAACAGTACATACTGCAAAGAAAAAAAAGAGGTGCAAGATGGAATTGTCCTTGGGCCCTCCCACCCACCCTTATGTTATATAAATAGGACATGCACACTTTAACAAACCAATCATTTCAGCGCAAGGGTCTGCCACATGACTGTGGCTGAAATGATTGGTTCGTTTGGGCCCCCACAAAACAAGCTGGCAATTAATGTGTCCCTGCACAAACTGGCTCTACGGAGGCAAGATGTCGTCCTCATCCTCCTCATCCACCGATTCCTTGGATAAAACAGGAAAAAGGGATTTAGGTGTCCCTGGACTGCTTACGGTCTTAGCCAAAGTTTCTGAACTTGACAGTAACTTTTTATGAACGCGCTGCAGGTGCTGTATAAGGGAGGATGTTCTTAGGTGGTTAACGTCCCTACCCCTACTTATTTCACCTTTACATATGGTACATATGGCAAGACAGTTGTTGTCCGGATTTGGATAGAAATATTGCCAGACCAAAGAGGTGGAATGTTTGGTCTTCTGCCCAGGCATGACCGTGATGGGCTTTTTCATCCCACGGACAACAACTGTCTCCCCCGGAGCCTGATTTAAACAAACCACATCACCATCAGAATCCTCCTCGCCAACTTCCTCCTCAGTGCCAGCTACACCAGTATCCTCATCCTGTTGTACTTCAACAGTGACATCTTCAATTTGCATATCAGCAAGTGGACTGTGGGTGCTCCTTTCAGCACTTGCAGGGGACGTGCAAATGGTGGAAAGAGCCACCTCTTCCCGTCCAGTGCTGGGAAGGTCAGGCATCGCAACCGCCACCACACTTGGACTCTCCTTGGGGATTTGTGGTATCTTCTTAGAACGCACAGTTCTTCGCTGTGCTTTTGCCAGCTTAACTCATTTGATTTTTTTAGCGGGAGGAGGGCTTCTATCGTCATGTGAAGCTGAACCACTAGTCATGAACATAGGGAAAGACCTTAGCCGTTCCTTGCCACTCCGTGTCGTAAATGGCATATTGGCAAGTTTACGTTTCTCTTCAGATGATTTAAATGTTTTTTTCAAGGTCATTTTCATGAACTTTGTCATTTGGGATTGTATGTGCCCTCTACTATGACATTGGGCATCGGCCTTGGCAGACGACATTGATGGCATGTTATCGTCTATGTCATGACTAGTGGCAGCAGCTTCAGCACTAGGAGGAAGTGGTTCTTGATATTTCCCTATTTTATTTTTATCGGAGAAAGTTTGGTCCTCCATTTATGTTATATTCATTATATACGTGCGGCTAAGGCGCACACAAACACAGAAAGTAATTTTTTATTTTTATTGGAGACTAGTGCACTTTGTGGGTTACACCACCCTTTAAGAAATGAGCCAGCCGGCCCTTTACTTATGGGACACAGGCGCATGCTTGGCGCTGCTCCTTTGTTGATGCACGTGCAGCCACAGTGCACACAATTCACAAACACAGAAATTTTTTTTAAATTTTGTTTGGAGTGCCCTTTGGGGGTTACAGCACCCTTTAGCGGTCAATCCAGCCGGCCCTTTATTTATGGGACACAGGCGCAGGCTTGGCACTACTTTGTTGATGCACGTGCGGCTACTGCGCACACAATTCACAAACACAAAAAAATATATATTTTTATTTTGTTTGGAGTGCCCTTTGGGGGTTACAGCACCCTTTAACGGACAAGCCAGCTGGCCTTTTACTTATGGGACACAGGCGCACGCTTGGCGCTGCTCCTTTGTTGATGCACGTGCAGCCACAGTGCACACAATTCACAAACACAGAAACATTTTTTTAATTTTGTTTGGAGTGCCCTTTGGGGGTTACAGCACCCTTTAGCGGTGAATACAGCCGGCACTTTATTTATGGGACACAGGTGCACGCTTGGCACTACTTTGTTGATGCACGTGCAGCTACTGCGCACACAATTCACAAACACACAAAAAAATATATTTTTATTTTGTTTGGAGTGCCCTTTGGGGGTTACAGCACCCTTTAATGGACAAGCCAGCCGGCCTTTTACTTATGGGACACAGGCGCACGCTTGGCGCTGCTCCTTTGTTGATGCACGTGCAGCCACAGTGCACACAATTCACAAAACACAGAATTTTTTTAAAATTTTGTTTGGAGTGCCCTTTGGGGGTTACAGCACCCTTTAACGGACAAGCCAGCTGGCCCTTTACTTATGGGACACAGGTGCACGCTTGGCGCTCCTTCTTTGTTGATGCACGTGCAGCCACAGTGCACACAATTCACAAACACAGAAAAAAAAAAATTATTTTGTTTGGAGTGCCCTTTGGGGGTTACAGCACCCTTTAGTGGTCAATCCAGCCGGCTCTTTATTTATGGGACACAGGCGCACGCTTGGCACTACTTTGTTGATGCACGTGCGGCTACTGCGCACACAATTCACCAACACAAAAAAATATATTTTTTTATTTTGTTTGGAGTGCCCTTTGGGGGTTACAGCACCCTTTAACAGACAAGCCAGCCGGCCTTTTACTTATGGGACACAGGCGCACGCTTGGCGCTGCTCCTTTGTTGATGCACGTGCAGCCACAGTGTACACAATTCACAAACACAGAAAAAAAAATATATTTTTTTTGCACTTGCGGGGAGAACCCCTGATGGACAGAGCACCCCCTGGACAACACTACAGCACCCCTTTAGGACTGGGACACTGCACAGGACTTTGGAGTGGACACAGCCCCTATGGACAACTGACTGCACAACACAGTCCAGCCAGCCCCTATGAACTTTAAAGGAGTGGACACAGCCCCTATGGACAACAGCAGCACAGTACAGCACAGCACAGCACAACACTACACTGCACTACACTACACTACAACACTACACTACACTACACAGCCCTAACTCCCACCCTCCCTCTTCACTGTCCACAGCCGAGTGAGAAAATGGCACAGACGTGGGTACCTTATATAGGATCCAAAACCCGCGAGACCCGGAAGGCGGGATGATGACGTTTTGCCTCGATTTCAGATCCGAGTCAGGCGGGAAAAATCGAGCCTGACTCGGATCGGGGGTGCTCGGGGGGGTTCGGATTTCAGAAATCCGAACCCGCTCACCCCTAGTATATATATATATATACACACATACACAGAGTATGCATATATAAACATGTAATAGCAAAGGAATGGCACTCAGGAGGAACTAGTAAACACATACAACATCCTACATGCTATACCTGTATATTATTTATGTATGATATATATATATATATATATATATATATATATATCCTATCTGGCACCTGATAATTACATACACAGTGCTATAAGTCATACGCATAAATGACTTACATGTAAACAGCATATGATATTTTAATAATTTTGGTTGTTTTTTTCCACAGTGCCGTTCTTAACTTTTATAACATTTCACATGTCCTCATACAATGTGGCTTCAGTCATGCCAAACAGACCCTCTCAGCGCTCCAGGGACTGGACAACTTGGCTGTGCCAAGTGTCTTTCTCTCTGAAAATGTGCATCTTATTCACATAAATAAATCTTCTGGGAGTGACAAAACTACTTTGCTAAGCACTGATCAGTTTGACATGCAACATTTGTACATTTGTATGCGAATGAGTTTTAGGCCCGTATTCAATTTGAGGAGAAAAGCTGGAATCCGCGGAAAAGTTTCGCCGATTACATCATTTCGCCAGGCGGAAAAGTATTGCCATATTCAATTTGAAAGACTTTACGCCTAGGTGGAAAGTCAATGCAATGTAATAGTCAGAAAAGTTTTGCCTATGAATAGCAGGCGGAAAAAAGTGCAGAATTGGGGTTTTGGGGTGCAATGTTGCGGTAACCCCATGCAGCCTTCAGACAGTCCCCCAAAGGTAAACTGCATCCAAAAATGTAAAAAAAAATAATTAAGAAGACCCCAAAAAAATCACTTTGAATTTGGGGCGAAAAAAAAAAAAAAAACTTGGGGGGGACAAAGTTAAAAACTAGCGAACTAGACTATGGGGGGGTCCCCAATTATACCCCATGTGTTTTTTTTCATTGCAGGTGCTTGCGGATGGTGGATTTTTCATGATTTTTTCAACTTCGCTTTAACAACTTTAAAATATGCTGGCCCACATTTTCAAGTACCCCAAATTTACTGGGATAAGTTATTTTCTGTAATAAAAACTCCAGAATACTATTCTGCACCACTTATACAAAAACGCTATTTAGCAGCTTTTGAGCCTGTTTATAAAAAACAAATACCTTCAGCAAGCCAAATCGGGGGGTACCATAGCTAACCCCCATGTCAGAGCATCTTTTGGGGGGTGTCAGGCTGATTTCCCCAAATCTGACAGTACTTTCCGCTTGTTTAAGTTTCGCCGGTTCCCGTTTTCAAATTGAATACGGGGATAAGCGGACACGCGTGCGATACTTTTCCGCCTGCAAAACACGCGATGTAGGCGAAAAGTCCGGGAGGCGGAAAAGTATTGCGGGTCCGCTCAAATTGAATACGGCTCTTAATCTGTATACGAAGTGCTACCAAGCAGTGGCCGAGGCTTTTCCTCACACCAAATACTGTTGTGCTTCATCTGTGACTTTCTATGTGTGTAAAACAAATTTGCATGTGGGAATTCACAGGTCACAGCTCAACATCTCTTATACACTGCCAGTGGTGTTTCGCTGCATCTGTAAGGCTAATAAGATGCAAAATTTTAAGAAAAAGATGGTACACTACACCTCTCAAACCGGCTTATCTGCACCTGGCATCATACACACACCAAGAGGGCACTGGAAACTTCCCGTAATCAATTATAAAATATATTCTATGCACATAATAAAAACTTGAATAATTGCTTATCTGAAGTATCCTTAATGTTGGCGTCTCCACTTGGGATATTTTCCTCCTCTTGGAACCAATGTTATTTCTCCAGAAATTTCACCCATGCACCAAAAAAGCATAGTAAATTGATGTTTTATAATAAAAAAGAAATGGATTAAAAAGCGTCACAATAAAAAAAAAATTGTCAATTTGCTTATCACTGAGCCTTCTCCTTGGGGCCCACAGTCATCGAACCACACTCAAGTTTGAGTGCCTTTTCCTGGTATGTGCTGGGAAATGTCCAGTTAATCAATTAGAGATCAATCAACACCCAACATGTTTCACTTGTGACAAAGGGAAGTTTTAAAATAAGAAATACATTTATATAAATATTTTTCTTTATATAAATCAGTTAACTAGGTAGTCATAAGAGTAACATGTATCCAAAACTACATATGAATGCAAGTGTAAATCCTTATTCTACACTGACATTCTTGTTTTACAAAAAAAAACCCTCTAATGCATTCAATTCTGTGACCCATAATCTCATAATCTCATCAATATGTCAAGTAATTGTCAATAATGTGAAATAAGAAGTAGCATATTACATCTTGTGCCATAGATTATTTATCTATTTTCGATTTTAAAAATCCTTTAATGTAATAAAGCATGCTGACATTAATAAGATTGCTGCTTTCATAAATCAAGGAACAGTAAATATGATTAATTGTAAAAAAGATAAGGCTATTATCCTTATCGAAAAGCTTCATGAAATTAATCTATTGGCGATGCCCTACATGTTCTCATTCTTAGTATATGATTAACAACCTTGAAAAACATGAAAAATTCAATTCAAAGTGAGTTACTTAATTTGTAATGCAAAGTACTTTAGTATAGATTTCATTTATAAAGACCGCAGATTGGAAAGTCCTCGTTTAATTTCAAACAAAGAGCATAATTAGTCATTGTGACATATGTGCAAGGATGTCAGTTTTTGGTGGAGTAATGACCCACAAAGGTTCTATTTCTTATCATACTGTAGATTGTAGAGGATGGCTGTATGTACAGTAACATAAAGACCAAAGTAACTGGTCCTACCATACATGGTTTGAGAAATGTAAGTGTACATGAATGTGCAAAGACAAAACACTGAAGGTGGTGTATCATAGGCAGGGCTGCCATCAGAAATTGTAGGGCCCAGGACTGACAAAATCGTCAGTCACCCACCTTCCCCTCTAGCTCCCTCTCACCTATCTCTTGGGTCTTCTTCAGCAAGTGAGTGTGGCCACATGTCTGCATTGCAGTGCAGACACAGCAAGAAGGATCTAAATAGTTCCCTCTGCTGTGGCTGGCATGTAAATCTTTACAGGCTGCCATGTAAACAGCAGCCTGTGAAGATTATCGGGGGCTGAACACCATCTTAGAGTGGCGTTCAGTAACATCATCAAGTTCTGAAAAAAATGCTTTTTCGGAACTTGATGAATAGCCCTGACACTTATTTTTTACAAAAGTATGTGAAAATTTTAATTTTCACCTGATTGTGAATAATAAGTGATGATGAATTGGCCCCTAAGACTTACAGTCACTTTTAAAGAACCCATACTATAGCTATGCTATTCAATCAGCTCTTTCCAAAATAGTTTACTATGGGCAATTTCTCCGCTTGTACTCTGTTTCCTACATCTCCCCTTGAGCTTTTTCCTTTGGGACACGATATAACTGAACGAGAGCTGGCCACTCGCAAGGAACTTGATTACCCAACAGATCATATACACATTTCTACAGTCCTGCCAAGTATATTTGCCAGGTGCATATTAATGTCCACTCTACATCCACACTCTTTACCTGCTACCATTCAGGGTAACAGGACTATTTTTGGGCTGTACTCACTCTGTGAAGTGCCCCCTCATGCACAATAATACTTTCATCTAGTCTCCAAACTTTCAAGTGGTCACTTAAAACTCACCTCTTCAGACAAGCTTATCAGATTCCAGAACCGCCCACATAACCTTCATGACTTCCTTATCTAATTACATCCCCTCTATAGAGTACACACATAACCTCACATATTTTGTTTCTTCACTTTCACATCCTCCTAACCCTAAGCCAACATTCTTGTGTGACTGGACCTTACAGCCCACCAAGAAACTCTGCAATCTGGCTGAACCAATATACAATTGGTAGCACCTATCCTTGTGCATTAATACCTATTTCCATACAGAATGTAAGCTTTCGAGCAGGGCCCTCTTACCTCAATGACTGTCTTTTACACCCAGTCTTGTTTTATTACTGTTTGTTCCCAATCTTAAATTGCAATTAAATATGCTGGCCCTATGAAAGTAACTGTTAATAATAATAATAATAATAATAATAATAATAATAATAATAATAATAATAATAATAATAATAATGTCCATAATTACTATCATAATAATATATGCAGTTCTATCTTTTCAACACTTTGGATTATTCATCTGTGAATTAAGCTGCGTTTGATTGGGATACTGCACACAAATACCATACTGTATATTGCATCACACCCTCAGTCAGATAACTTTTGTCTGCATAGAAATTTAGCTGCACTTTGTTCAGATTACAAGTTTTGCTGCATCTTCAGTTTATGTTTAGGATCTTTAATGCAAAACTATATATATTGCAAATTTTATATTCCTCCAATGATATAAATGTCTGTTTGCATTGCACATTTACACTATTTTCTTCAAGTGCAATTATATTATATTGATTATTGATCTATCTGGTTGATTCAATACATTTTGCCTGATCCTGGCTCATCTTTGATGCTGCAGCAAGCCAGCAGGCTGATGGGACTTTGGGCCTGATTCAGAGCCGGTGCTCTGAACGAGCGCCCGCTCTGAATCAGGGCGTTTTTTTTTTTTTTTCTTGGTGCGTCCTCCTGGACGCTCGCATAGCTGTGGGTAACCACCCACAGCTTATGCGAGCGTCCATGATGATGGTCGCGATGGTCAAGACCATCGCGACCATCGGGCTTGCGACGAGACCCTGCAGTAGGGTCTCGCTGCTGCAAGTCCTGGAGTGATTTTGGCTCTATCAGAGCCAAAATCACTCCCACTGACATCACTAGTGATGTCAGTGGGGCCGGACCCAGACGGTAGGCGTTCCCATCGGAATGCCTCCGTCTGGGCAGCCACGCCCCGGCACGGCCACCAAAGGGGGTGTGCTGTCACTCTCCATCGACAGCACGTCCCCTTTGGTGCGAGACCCCGAGCTACGGCTTCCCCGTCGCTCGCCGGGTCTCGCGCATGCGCACGATGGAGCAGCCTCCGTCGTGCGCATTTGGGTACCATCGACCCGCTTGCGAGCGTCCTGCACTCACGAGCGGGTCTGAATGAGACCCTTTGTCTTGACAAACCAGCTCAGTATCAAGTGGAACAGGGGAGAGAGCGGGAAAGGACACTCTCCTCCGCTTGCTTTGCTGATTGGCCAGAATTCATCCTGGACCAGGGGAAAGCGTGAAAGCACACTCTCCTCCAATTGCTCTGCTGATTGGCCAGAATTCATCCTGGATCATGGGGAGAGCATGAAAGCACACTCTCCTCCGCTTTCTCTGTTGATTGGCCAGAACTCATCCTGGATCAGGGGGTTAGTGGGAAGGAAGGCACACTCTCATTCTACTTGCTCTACTGATTGGCCAGAATGCTTCCTGGATCACGGGGAGAGAAGGCACACTCTTCTCCCCTTCTACTGCTGATTGGCTGAAGGGAGTCCTGCTGGCACTGTCCTATTATTTTTAGTAACCCCGCTGTCATTGGCAATGACACACCACGGACCAACTCGCAAACACACCAAGGTGACATGACACTCAGTTAACCTTACTTTTTAAAGACAATTTGCACCATTTTGAAAGCATCAGTGCAGAACCTAGTGGAATGAATATAATAAGGGCACATAACGTTATAGTTTTAGATTGTGGCATCTTCCAATAAACCCTTGCACTATGTTGGGTACACAGTCTACGTCATTCTATCCCATAGTTAGAAAGGATAGAGCGAGAATGGTACAATTGATATTATGTGACTGGCTGTTTGTTTAATAGAATAATCCATCGGTTCTTTGTGATTTTACCTTTCTCCTCCTTTCTGAATATTACTGTAATTATTTCATTAAAATACTCACATGTATAATTTGTATAACTGCTAGATTGATGTAAACTAAATAACCAGAACTAAATTATACTTTTCCTGGATAGGAAAAACTTCTTGTGAGCAATAAAGTGAATGTCCACACAGACGTACACAAGCCTGCAGATGGACATTACTGTATTGTAATAGAGAGCCTCCGAACTATGGGAGACAACTTGGTCACAATACATTTTTTCAAAAAGGTTTTCAGATTCAAACTATATGAATGTCTGTTTTAGAATCAACTGTATCTAATCCACAATATTAGGCAATCTTCATCTCATTTACCCCTATATAAGCACATGTGTTTCTGTTCCAGTTAACTAGATTATTTTTATTTTGCGAATAGTAAAGAGTCCTCAGTATATACTGGGGACAGTAAAGGATATGTTCACCTTTGTTGAATGTATTAGAAATAATTAAATGTCAAGACCCATAAGATCTTTTCAATAATTAATGAATATATCTATGTTCATGTGTTGGTTATATACACTTACTAGAAGACTGTATCTAATATGCCTAACCTGTGTGAATGATGTCTCTTGCTCATTCACAGGGACATGCACCGAGGTAGAAGGTGCAGAGTCTATCCCCCCTTAATGCATCCTCAGCCTAATATCAATGGGTCTGAATGTAAAGTGCGACTACAGTAAATTTCTATCAGAGACTAGCTCTAACCAATAAATGAACAGATATACCATTTAACCACATAACTGGCTGTTTTCTTCCAAAACTTGCTCTAAAATTGTCGGGTTTTTTATAATTGAATTAGGTCAAAAACATTTATTTAATACTTATCCAAAAAAAGTTTTTATATAAAAATGTTTTTAGTAACATTTAACAGTAACACCAATTTTTACTATATCAGTTATCATTAAACCGGACTATCGATGTTTGGAACATTGTGACCATCGCAACTTTAATTTCCCCTGCAGTTGCTCCTCTGAGCAGCTGGCAAATACACACTGGGGGGCTAAGGGATGTTAATGTACATTTCCCCTGCGGCTGCTCCTCTCTGCAGCTGCCCGGTGGAGCGTCCTGCCGTGCTGACCAATCAGCACTGATCGGCAGCACAGCAGGCACTGGGAGAGGGTGCAGTGATGCAGAAAGGCCGGGAGTTCCCTTTGCTGTTGGCGGCTGCTGGAAGACTATCTTTCGGCAGCTGTCCACTGTGCGTTTCTGACAGGTTGCATCATTTGCGACTGTCAGTTAACGCAAAGCCTGTCAAGGTTACAAACAATGCGACCGTGCCAGACAAATGGTTACTTAGAAAATAAGTAACTCTGAGTCTTTTTAATTTTATTATTCAATATAAATTTACGCATCTATGGACATATTCATTACAGGAGATGTGCGCCCCGGGGCTTCTCATTTGTGTGGTGCACTTGTCTATTACCGTTCGTTATGACAGCCACAGTATTTGAAGAGAGAGCTGGGAAACTCTAGTTGTTGATAATGAAGTAATGGCCCTTTTAATTTCTCTAGGTCATTCATTTTCCACATATATCACTACGATTATGGTGTATTACTCAGTATTGCCAACTGGCTACATTTGAGTCTCCATTTGCAGATTTTCAAGCACAACAAAGGATTTCTATGTACTGCTGTCATTGCTCCATCTGTTTCCTTAAATGTTGTTAAAATAAAATTGATGACATTTTGAAATCTGTATATGATAATTGTAACTTTCTTGACTCAAATGCAATGTGTTTTTTTCCATATAGATAAAATAGAAGATGAGCTGGAAATGACGACAGTGTGTTACCGACCAGAGGGACTGGAGCAACTAGAGGCACAAACAAACTTTTCTAAAAGAGAGCTCCAAGTGCTTTACAGGGGATTCAAAAATGTAAGATATGTTTTTATTTATATAAACTGTAGAACATTGTATGGAATCTGAAGGGCTAAAAGTTACACTATAATTCATTTATACATACACAATCTATATTCTCTCTAGCATACAATATTCCTGAGTACAAATGATAGCCTTATTACTCTTATAGTACTAATGATAGCCTTATTACTCTTATAGTACAAATGATAGCCTTATTACTCTTATAGTGTAAATGATAGCCTTATTACTCTTATAGTACAAATGATAGCCTTATTACTCTTATAGTACAAATGATAGCCTTATAAATTATAGCCATATTACTCTTATAGTACAAATTATAGCCTTATTACTTTTATAGTACAAATACTAGCCTTATTATTCTTATAGTGTAAATAATAGCCTTATTACTCTTGTAGTACAAATGATAGCCTCATTACTGTTATAGTACAAATTATAGCCTTATTACTCTTATAGTATAAATTATAGCCATATTACTCTTATAGTACAAATTATAACCTTATTACTCTTATAGTACAAATGATAGCCTTATTATTCTTATAGTGTAAATAATAGCCTTATTACTCTTATAGTACAAATGATAGCCTTATTACTCTTATAGTACAAATTATAGCCATATCACTCTTATAGTACAAATACTAGCCTTATTATTCTTATAGTACAAATTATAACCTTATTACTCTTACATCTAATGAAATCCTATTCTTCATATCTAGCACTTGATAATACTCAGATATAAAGTCCAAAGGCACAGAGCTTTGATCTAAATGAATGAAATTCAAATACCACAACAGTATGTTCATCCGAGACGCTAAAATAAAAACAGCCTAGATGTATCAAACGTTCCAATATTTATATGACTTCAACAGAAGTGCTGTTTGTCCAAGTGCAGCTCAGAGATATCAATATTGCACAGTTGGAGTGGAGACCATAAATACTCTAATTACTTTTGAGCTCAAAGAAGAGAGTGACATCAACATACAATACAGCCAAGCATATGCAAACTTTAAGGGGAGATGTACTAAGCCTTGAAGAGAAATAAAGTACCAACCAATCATCTAACTGCCATTTGTTTGAAAAATGACAGTTAGGAGCTGGTTGGTTGGTACTTTATCTCTCTCCACTTTATCTCTCTCCAAGGCTTACTTAATATACCACTAGGTCATCAATGTTAGTTTCATGTATAGCAGCTTGGACAATGTTTTGTTCTTTAACCTAGCCCATATACATTTTGTAATGTCAGGAGTGTTAATGAAGTATGGATTAATTCAGACTTGATTGTCAAAAAATTAAACACTCACTTGATAAATGTAGTCTACCACCATCTGCTGCGTGGTCTCAAAGTACTGTATGTACACAAACCCAGCAATCTCACAAACATGATGTGTGCAATAGATAGGGTCCAAATAAGGCTGAGTAATAGATCTGGATAACATCAATCATGAGGCAGTGAGGGAGTTACTCATAGAAAGCACAAATGCTATAGGGACAATTTCATCAGAGGTTATGAAACCATCCCTGTAAGCGGAGAAACGCGCCTGTCCTGTGCTTTGCACAAGTCTCTCCATGATGTTTAACTAGTTTCAGAATCGTGAAGGAATCAAGCAATTTATTTAAAAAATTAACAAAAAAAGCATCTGAAGACTAATCCAGATTAAAGAGGATACAATAAATCTTGTATCAACTTGATTCAAGGTGGGTGCTGACACCTTTTTTTTCAAGCCCACTATAATGAAAGGCTTGGTGTACTACAAATGTTCCATAGCTTTCAAATGATGTTTCCTTGCAATTACATTTTACTAACATGGTAGAATTTTTAGCCACTAACCTGTATATGCTATTTGAAACTCTTATAGTAGTGTGTTTTAGAAGCAACTATTTAAATGTACTTTGATGATAAATGTGTTGCCTGGTACTCTGTGAATAAAGAGGAAGACATCAGGTTGAGCATGCTGTGGTGTATTACCATTTTATGCCAGTAGGTGGCAACATAGTGAAAAGTGCTGAGCACTTATGAAAGGAAGTTATGTCTTTACTGGTTACATTGATTAAGTACATTTAAAAAGTGATTAAACTAATTTTGAAAGCCCCTTAAGTCTTGTTATGGACAGGTCTACAAAAGATACTTTTTATTCTATGTTTGCGGTCACTGCACAGGCAACGTGTTATTTTTTGGGTACAAATAGGTTATGTGAGCACTAATCCTCATCCTTATCATCATTATCTATTTACATAAAAACAAAAATTTTCATTAAAAACATACACAAAAGCAAAATAAGTACATACAAGATACAGGTGGTTTTTTGGAGAAGGAAAGGGAGGAAGGGAGTTAGAGGCAGCTTATGACTCCCATTATGACACAACCAGGCCTACAGTAGTTTTGGCACCTCCGCTACAAGGTGACTTGGCACTCGTTCTAAAAATTGCATTGATGGGAGGTCTGGTTTTTACTTAAAACAGTGCATAATTGTGAGTATGAGTATACAGTACATGTGACTCCCAGCTTGTGCTTAATGCTTACAAAGTAGACACATACTGTAATTATAATTATTGTTAATTATATTTTTACATTTTATATTTTGTTACATTTTTGCCTTCTCACAAAACAATAACTTTTTCTTTTTTCACATGTACCAAGGAATGTCCTACTGGAGTAGTTAATGAAGATACATTTAAACAGATTTATTCACAATTCTTCCCTCATGGAGGTAAGTGTTTTCTGTTATTTAATCCTGTATTTATTATTTTCACCTTTTAAGATTGACATGAGTCCCATCCAACCACTAAATAGCTGTCAAACAGAAAATAATAATGGGGAAGATGTACTAAGCTTTGAAAAGTGATAAAGTAGAGAGTGATAAAGTACCAAACAATCAGCTCCTAACTGCCATTTTCAAACACAGCCTGTAAAGTGACAGGAGCTGATTGGTTGGTACTTTATCACTCTCCACTTTATCACTTTTCAAGGCTTCGTACATTTCCCTGAATGTGCTTTACTTAATGTCAAGTTGTTTAAAATGTACCAAGCACAAAAATCGAATTCACTATTCAATATTAAACACTTTTTATGCTACTGCGGGATTGGTAAGCACTTCCACATTTAGAGGTGGGGTAACGCCTGGTAACAATTAATAATGTCATCATCAGCGATTAACACTGGGGCAAATTTCCTTTGCAAGCTAACATGATTAGATCTGGTGACATCTGGATATACAGTAGCTTCTATGTAATAGTTGAAGTGGCACTGGACCTTGTGCTACCTTGGCACATAAGCTATTAGATCCAGTGTCCCTCTGATCTAACAGAAAGCTGCAATTGCCCAGTTAGAACCAGATTTAATCATATTAGTGTGCATGGGAAATACATAAGGCTCTTGCTCTACCACATGCTGTCTACCTAATAATAAAAAAAATATTTTTTTAGAAGTAAAGTGTTATTAATATCTACTACATAAAAGAGCACAATAGGATAGACATACTGTACCTCTTGACAGGACACCTGGAGGGAGCACTGAGAATGAAGATGTACTGTTCATTTGTGTAACACTGATTATATAGTTGATAATATACAAATTATAAAGTGAAAATAAAAGGATGCTGTTATAATAAAATGAAGAATGAAGTTGCAGAGTGAGTGAAAGATACAGAAAACTAGATATAGAAAGTGCAGAAATAGCAGCAATAAAGTATACAATATTCCAACATTTAATAAGATAAATATAAAAAGGAAAAGAGAGCGGAAAGGAAGGGGGGAGGGGAGGAAAAAAAGTGGAGACAAAAGAGGGGAGAGAACAAAAGGTAGATGGGGTAATAGAGTCAGAGAGAAAGAGAGATAGACAGACAGGGGAAATAGACAGGGATAGAGGGGGAGAGACTGAAGGCCTGATTCAGACCCACTCGTGAGTGCTGAGCGCTCACAAGCGGGTCGATGGTGGCCCAGTGCGCATGCGCACGACAGAGCCGGCTCCGTCGTGCGCATGAGCGAGACCCGGATAGCGATGGGCAAACTGTCGCTCCGGGTCTCGTACCAAAGGGGGCATGCTGTCGATGTTGAGTGACAGCACACCCCCTTTGGTTGGTGGGCCCAGGGAGTGGCTGCCCAAACGAAGGCGTTCCCATGGGAATGGCTACCGTCTGGGGCCGGCCCCACTGACATCACAAGTGATGTCAGTGGGAGAGATTTCGGCTCTGTTTGAGCCGAAAGCACTCTAGGGCTTGCGGCAATGAGACTCTACCACAAGTGTCTCGTCGCAAGCCCGATGGTCGTGATGGTCAAGACCATCGCGACCATCTTCCTGGCCGCTTGCTATAGCTGTGGGTGGACACCCACAGCTATGTGAGCGGCCAGGAGGCCGCTCTAAAAAAACAGAAGGCCGGCCCTGATTCAGAGCGAGCGCTCTGTCAGAGCGTTCGGCTCTGAATCAGGCCCTGAGAGAAGAGGAAGGAGAGTGTGTGAGTGTAGCGGGTAAGTTCAGACGACCAATGAGAGATTGAGATGATGCAAACAAGTAGGCACTAAAAGGCAGAGTCAGTGTAATGACTTCTTACATAAAGTACACACAGTTCAGGAACAATAAATCAGCTTACATGAGTCAGCAGTTCAAATGAGCAGAGTATCAACCTCTCCCTCACATTTCCACTGACTAACTAAACTTACCAGGTTTTTATACCTTAGCTGGCTTTAATTGAGGTAAGGGTGGGGTTCCTCCCTGGCTACAGGGAGCTTATCCCATTTCCTCAGAATGTGGGAGAGACCCACTCTGTCACAGTGAGGAACAAGCAAGAGGGAGAGAGACATGATAAGGGAGGGGGAGAGAAAAAGAGAAATGGGAGGAAAAGGGGGAAAGAGATGGGAATGAAATGAGATAGATGGAAAAAAAATACAGACACAACAGTAAGTAAATATTTAAGCACCTCATTCTTCTTTTAACCCCATCTGACTCTCAAAATGCATTTTAGGGCACCCAAGGACTATGTGAAAATAAATTAATGTAACTGACAGTTATCCAAAACCTCTGAGAAGTCTCCAGCAACACAAAACTGTCTTTCCATCCATGGTCCTACCCCTCTTTTCTTCTTCAGGGTCCATAGGGTCCACAGAATCTACCTTGGGGTATGTAGTTGGAGAGATCCATTGCACCAAACAGCTACAGCTTTGAAGCTCCCAGCATGCACTGGTCCTCCTCCCTATATACCCCACCTCCAGCCACAGGCATTCAGTTTTTTTGTTTGGTGCACGGCAAGTATCCAGACGCACCTGTTTAACAGTGGGACTGCCTAGGCAGTCCCAGGCTTTTTCTTTTATGATTTACCTTAGTTTTTTTATTGAACTTCTGAGTCAAGCAGTACTAGGCGCCAAATAGGACGCAGATACTACGACTCCATCTACCTCCGCCAATGCCAAAACGCCAGTACCGCTATATGCCCTGGGGATTTTGGCGGGTCCCAGCGAGGCTTGGCTAGCGGCGTCGCTGGGGTCCGGACTGCGATCAGATTCATGGAGATGCCAGGTAAGCGATTCATCGTGAGGGGAATCATGCGCAATGCAGTCCAGGCCTCCGGTGTAGGAGATGCACCAGAGGCAGCTGCTGGTGAAGGCCTCATATAACGTGTACTCATTAAGGTGGCCGGGGCCATATCGTCTGTCACCGGGGATGGGTAGTAGATGCACTAGAGCGCATTAGTTAGCATCTACATCTGTCAGCGTACCCATGCTGTCAAAAATGCAGCTTAGGACAGATAGGCGCTGCCTCGGCCCCTCCTCCCCTGACACAGACGCAACTTACGGTTATGGATTCCCGCCTCTGGGTTGCTAATTCTGACCACCTCGTGTGTGACACGCTAGCAGTTCATTCACAGTTGTGCGTACTGCTGCAGGCTGGTTGTCTCCCTGTATACCTCTCCTCTGAGTCTGGTATATAGCGCTCTATATCCTGCCAATACCCCGGCGGGGCTGGTCAGTTGATTCAGAGTCAATTTGCAATAGCAATGTTTGTATTTATGCATTGTATGTTACTTCATCCTACCTGCTGTATATATACTGTGTTTTGTTTTCAAAACTGTCAGTTATATCTACCACTGTGTGTCTCCTTATCCCTCTGAAAAGGTGTGTGGGGTTTTTCATATGTAAAGGTCACACTGCATTTATACTGTACACCTTATACCGATCATACATTGGTCATATCTGAGGGTAAAGGTGAGAAGGGTGAGCTACCGGTGCTCAAGTCATGTAAATCCTGTTTTGCAGGCCTGTCTGAACAGGATTTTGTGCAAGAGGGATTGTGTAGTGCCTGTTGTAAACAGCCACCATTCTTATCTGGTACACCTGCACCTACACAAGAGCAGTGGCGTCCCTCCCTGCGGTGACACCCGATGTGGGGAGGGATTCCTTGAGCCCGGCTGAGCCACGCGCTCTGCCAAAAAGGGGTGTGGCCTCGTCGGAGGAGGCATGGTCTCAGGGAAAGGGGGCGTGGCTTCACGTCCCGAACCCGCCGGTTCTTACTACTTCGTTATCAATGGGGGGTGCCGGAGGTGCGGGCAGTGCAGGCTCAATCTCAGTGACAGTAGCCGAGTGTTGCACGTGATGTTACAGTGCAGCACCCGCCTCCTGTCACTGAGGGGGAGCCTGCACCTTGGTGTCACCCCTCGGAGGCTGACACCTGTGTGTGGCCCGCACCCCCCACACCCCCTTGTGACGGCACTGCACAAGGGCCATTGTGGGTGGCGTCTTGGTCGTAGGTTTTGTCGCATATGGTGGACAAGGTCGCAGCATCGCGTGTTCCTGCCACGATATTGCCTCCTACTGTGGGATACCCACAGCAGTTGCATCCTTCTATGTACATGTCCCCTATGAATCCCTGTTGGTTGATTCTTCTGCTCACTCTAGTAAGAGTATACTGCGGTCTGTAGCCCTCTGCAGGTAAAGCAAGTGAATAGTCCAGTTGCGGCAAAACTAGAGCATATGAGACATACTGTACCATCAAGCGCAGCCTGAGCATTCTACTGTATAACTATCACTGCTTACCCTCAACTACCAGGGTGTAGGGGGTTAAATTATATTTCACATTTACTTGTCTCTCCTGATTAGGTGGAGAACCTCAGCTGCAGGGGAATGTTTACTGAGGGGAGATTTAACCTCTATCTGAGTATACCTTTTTTTCCTAGGATCAAGGTATATAGCACTAGAATCCTTCCAACTTTTTTGTTGTGTAAAGTTGATTTAGTGCCAATTTGTAAATATATTTGTATGCACTTTTATCCTATCAAGGTGGTAGTGCCCACAGTGATTACATCCTGCCATGATGGAAAATTATGTCTTCTCGGTCCACCCTGCTTTCAGATTCTGATATCTCATCTGAGGGGGCAGAGGATATACAGGTTTTCTCCCACCGGGTAGAGGAGGAACGTAATTCATCAGTGAATGTTCCTCTCTAAGCAGGGGTGGTTCATTCAGTCCTCATATAGAAGATGAAGTACCGGCTCCTAACGCCCAGTAAACCTGGTGTTTAGACACTAAAGTGATTTAGGCTGGAATACCTCAATTTGATAGCTCACTGAGCGTATGGGGGGAAGTATGGAACACTCCAGATAGACTGTTCCAGATTCCAAAAAGGACTAATGTCTTTTTGCCCCTGTCTCCCGTAGGGAGAGTGCTTTAAGGGTGCAATCCCCAGAGGTGGTTGGTACAACTCCCTCATCAGGTTCTAAGCCATGTGGTCAATCATGCTGGCAATAGAATTTGAGGTTTTAAGGGTTCCCTGGACATACAGGATACATATCTGCATGTACCTATTGCACTGTTCCACCAGGTGTTTCTGAGTTTTGCTGTTGTCAGCAAAATTACCATTGCCCTTTGTTCTGTCCACAGCCCTTCGGGGGTGGGCAGAAGGGTGCGGTAAGCAAGATAATGGCAGTCATGGTGGCTCATCTCAGACGACAAGGAGTCAAGATACTACCATACTTGGATGACCTCCTGAGATTGGCAATCTCCAGAGGTGTTACAAAACCATCTCCAAATGATCATTGCTTGTCTACAAGAGTATGGCTATATAATTAATTGGAAAAAGTATTTCCTTTCTCCAACTCAGCCGATGGTACATTTGGGGGCATTGCTGTTGGGGCAGGGGACTCTTCTGCCAGTGGACAAGATTGCTGCCCTACAATTATGGGTGTGCCAACTGCTCTGCAATTCAGAGAGTGTCAGTTCACTTAGCAATGCAGGTGCTGGGCTCCATGTTATCCATCTTCGAGAGTAGCTGCAGATGACTCATTTAACAAGGGTCGTCTGATATGGGTCCCACATTGGGTGCTCTTCACGATGGATGCAAGTCTCCGAGGATGGGGAGTGGTGACAGGTCATCACATCTTTCAGGGAAGGTGGACGGCTCTGGAAAGTCACCGACAGATATGTTTTGGAGCTTCGTGCAGTGCTCATTCTGGAACAGAACCTCCTTCATGGTGGATTCAGTCCAGTAACATAACTGCAGTGGCCTATATCAACCATCAAGGAGGCACACTAAGTCTGGCAGCCATGAGGGAAGTGGCGAATATTTTGCTGTGGGCAGAATGCCATCTTCCAGCAATCTTGGCAATATTCATCCCAGGAGTCCTCATCTGGGAAGCGGACTTCCTATGTCGTCATGACATACATGCTGGAGAATGGGCTCTTCATCCGGACGTCTTTCAACTCCTGGTGGACAGGTGGGGACTACCAGACATAGACCTCATGGTATCATGCCACAGCCACAAGGTCCCCAGGTACGGCTCCAGAAAGGGACCCTCAGCCACCTTCATGGACACTCTGGCGGTAAGATGGAACTTCAGGTTGGCATACCTGTTTCCTCCGATATCCCTCCTCCCAGGAGTCTTCAGAAAGTTCAAGCAGGAAGGCGACAGGTTAATATTAATAGCTCCTGCCTGGCCCAGGAGACATTGGTTCACCGATCTAACATGTCTATCCATAGACAGGACACTTCCACTACCTCTACGACCAGATTTGCTGCCTATATCCCGATTTACCTCGGCTGGCTTTGATGGCGTGGCTATTAGGGCTTCTGTCTTAAAAGCCAAAGGTTTCTTTGCTTCTGTGATCCAGACAATGATGAGGGCAACGAAGCCTGCTTCAGCCCGCATCTATCACAGGATTTGGCATTCATATTTTCATTGGTGTTTCCAAACAAAATATGACGCTAAGGTTTTCAAGGTTTCAAGAGTACTTGCTATTCTGAAGGCTGGGTTAGACTTATGTCTGCGCCTGGCTACCTTGAGGGTTCAGGTGTCTGCTTTGTCAGTTTTGTTCCAGTGCAGAATTACGCCCCCGGAAGATGTAAGAACATTTTTGCAGGGGGTCCTATGACTGCAACCTCCGTTTGTCCTGCGGCGGCACCATGGGATTTATCCTTGGTTCTCAGGGCACTGCAAGCTCCCCCCTTTGAACCCTTTAAAAAGGTGGACTTAAAATGGTTTACAGCGAAGACACTTTTTCTCCTCGCTATCTCCTCAGCTCGTAGAGTTTCTGACTTGGCAGCACTGTCACTCTATTTGATTTTTTTATCAAAATAGAGCTATCCTTTGTACTAAGGTGGGTTACCTTCTGAAGGTAGTATCCCGTTTCCACATAAATGAAGAAATTGTAGTCCCGGCTTTTCAGTCTTCAAACCTGTCTACAGGTGAAGCTTCCTTGGATATGGTTTGAGCCCTTTGTATGTACGCGGATCGTACCAGCTCCATCAGGAAATCAGATTTGGTCTTTGTGTTATATGGGTTTCACAAACGAGGATGGCCTGCTAACAAACAGACTTTGGCTCGCTGGCTGCATACGACTATTGCTCAAATTTATATACAGGCTGATCTCCCTGTTCCTAACAAGGTGACAGCACATTCTACTCAGTCTGTCGGACTGTCGTGGGTGGTTAGACATGGCGCCTCGGCTGAACAGCTGTGCAAGGCAGCCACTTGGTCTTCCGTCCATACCTTTATCAAATTATATGCATTTGATACTTTTGCCTCCCAGGATGCTTCCTTTGGGCAGCGGATTCTCCTCTCTGCTCAGGAGTGTCCCCATCCTTAAGGGAACTGCTTTAGGATGTCCCCAAGGTAGATTCTATGGACCCTATGGACCCTGAAGAAGAAGATCAGAGTTATGGTATAACATACCTTAGGTAACTCTTTTTCCTTAAGGTCCATAGGGTCCACAAAGCACCCAACCTGATGCACCTCGCCTCAGTTCAGATCTGTTGTTTTCTTTTTGTATCACTGATTCCCTCTTTGTATTTTGAGAGTGTTTCTTGGGTACATTTTACTTCCTGCAGCACTTTCTGTCTCTTGCCATTAGGCTTGTTTACAAACTGAATGCCTGTGGCTGGAAGCGGGATATATAGGGAGGAGGACTAGTGCATGCTGGCAGCTTCAAAGCTGTAGCTGTTTTGTGCAATGGATCTCTCCAACTACATAACCCAAGGTAGATTCTGTGGACCCTATAGACCTTGAAGAAAAATAGTTATCTAAGGTATGTTATACCATAACTCTGATTTTATCCAAGCATAGAAATGTAGGACATGTGTGTTTTTATACAGTGTTGACCTTATCAAATCCAGTACCCAAAATGGCAACAAAATAGTTCTAAGCGTGTGAGATTTTGCAAGTTTCCAATCACAATGCAAATTGCATGTATTTATTATGTGTAAGAACCCTCAAAACTTGTGTGCAAGGACAGCATGTCATCAGGACGAAACCTCTCCAAACTAACATGCCCATCTCTGTTCTTCAGGCTTTGCATAATATATTAATATTTGGTATTGTTATATTTGGGAAAACTCAAAGATTACATTTAGAAATATATTTTAAGAATTCCTCATTTTTATGAATGGGAAGAATCATTTAGAATTAATTTCTACTCCTCTTTATAATATGCTGCTGCAAGAAAGTAAAAACCCCCCTCTCCCTCTATAGCAATATATGCTACTTGTGAACTACAGTAGTCAATTTATCAAAGGGGTCGATATAAGGCTTTTGCATATTATCAAAGCCCCCTCCTGGTGAAGACCTGTTTTGAGCATCAATAAAAAAAATCTTCTTTTTAGTGGGATCTTAATATATAGACCTCTAAGGAATAAAAAAACTGCACTAAAAAAATTACCTGTTTGACAAGCGTTCATCAAAGATATATTGACTGATAATTTTTAAAACCCGGTAATGATCTGAGATTAATGCACTCCAGAATGGTTGAAGTTTAACTTAGTTTTCCATACCTTACGGCAGAACTGTGGAAGCAGATAATGAAACACTGTTGATAAAAAATACATCATGTCATTTGAAAATCTAGATTCAACCGAATATTTCAAAGGAAGTAATTGGATCTTCATATAGACTTAACTCTAGGTACAATGATATACTTTATGTCTGGAATTAAGTATTTCCAGCTATCTTAAAGAGCTATGATCAATGAATTAAACCTTTAACTGCCAAAAGATAATCCCAATTTGCAGCTAGAAAAGTCCTATCCAAATTCATAGATTTTTCCTGGGAATAATTAATATATATATATATATATATATATATATATATATATATATATATATATATATCTTTACTCTACCTAAACAAATTTTGAGCAAAGATAGAGCAAATTTGGCAGTACAGTTGAGTGAATATCTTTAGATATCTTAAATCAAAGAGATAATAACAGAAACAAATTTCTACTAACTACTAATTGAGCTCATCTGAGGAATTAGAGCATCAATTTTATTTATTGACATCTAACGTTTATTGTATTACAAATGTACTTTTAGATGTTTTAACTATAAGAAAGTGGAAACATAAAGTGTACTTTTTTTTGTAAAAAGGTCAATATTTTTGTGGCTAAAGGTGCCCACACATATAGCGACATTTTACACGATTTGGCCGATTTCAACGAATCGTGACGACGAATCGGGTAAAAAAAGTACAAATCGTGAGTTTATACTCACGAGCACGATGCCGATGCGCGTCCCCGCTCGTCGTATATCGCATCTTCTGATCTGCCGTGCTGTAGGGCAGATTAGCCAACCATGAACACGATGGAAGCCGATCGTGAGGGTTTTTTAACTCACGATGAATCGTACGATTCATCACACAATGCAGAATTTGACTGACAGAAGCCTGGACACGGCCCATCGCCATCTTGTGCAGCATCGTGTATGGAGCTAGACAGTCGCACTTTGGAAGCCTGCACACTGAAGTGTTTTTTTGGACAAGTTTTGGTGAGTATTGGTACAGTTTAATACAACCACACTGACCACCAATATGTGCTCCCCACTGCCCACCAATGTGTGCCCCCAGGTAATAAATGCATGACCCAGCCACCGCCCACCGTATTGAGGTGGGCGGTGGCTGGGTCATGCATTAAGCTCCCACTGCCCACCAATGTGTGCCCCCAGGTAATAAATGCATGACCCAGCCAACGCCCGCCGTATTGAGGCGGGCGGTGGCTGGGTCATGCATTTAAGCTCCCACTGCCTACCAATGTGTGCCCCCAGGTAATAAATGCATGACCCAGCCACCGCCCGCCTCAATACGGCGGGCGGTGGCTGGGTCAAGCATTAAGCTCCCACTGCCCACCAATGTGTGTAATACATCAAAAAAAGAAATAAATAAACACGTATTTTACAAAAAAATCACCATACATTACATTTAAAAACACACATTATTTAAAGCTTTGGGTCTTCTACCTTTCAGTCTCCAGCTATTGTGGAACTACAGATCCCAGGATGACCTGCCACCCACCTTTGAAACTGTTTTTAGGGCATCCTGGGATCTGTAGTTCTACCACAACGACAGGCCCAAAGGTGGAAAACCCATACTGTCAAACAAAGAAAAACATTATATTACCAAGCAATAAACACATAACATTCCTGTAAAAGAAAACATGATTAGAATACCATAACAAACCTTTAAAAACCTGTAAAAAAGAAAATATTAAAACATTAAAATGTGAACTATAACAACATTACATTTAACAAAACTATATACACAAATATTTAAATGTCCTTTTTTTTCTTATTCATAGATAATGTCCATGGATTCTGAACGTGAATTCGTTACAGGATTCATTGAAATCCTGCACTCGAAAGACTGTCTGTGGAAGATCAGTTCTCGGAAGTACCACAATAAGTCGCACAAGTTGGCCGCACTCGAGGAACTGTTGGTGTATACGAAAAAATACATATCTGATGCAGACCTGAAAACTGTACGGCAAAAGATTCAAAATCTCAGGACAGTGTACATCAAAGAAAAAAAGAAGGTGGATGACTCCAAAAAATCAGGAGCGGCTACAGATGAAATATATACTCCTGCGCTGTGGTACTACCAAATGATGTCATTCATCAGTGAACAAGAGCCTCAAAGGGAATCAATCATCTTGATGTCTGAGCGTGAGGGAGATGAGGAGGTTGCAGAAGTCTTGGTAAGTAGTGACACAGTTTAAAGCAAAATCCTTAATGTTTTTGTTGTTAAATCCCAAATGTCCAATTTAGTCAGTAGTTCACAGACAGTCCTCCTGCCATGGTACAGCACCTGGTCCATTGAAATAGGTCATGTACTCCTCCCTCACTTCTTTGGCACGTGCGGTGGATGTTGCTGTAGTTGGTGGTGCAGACACAGATGTCAAATGTTCAATGTCCTCCAGAGGTCCTACATCTTCTGGTCTAGCTGGGACTGGTCCTCGTTGAGTAGATTTTCTTCGCAAAAAGTTGTGCAGCACACAGCACGCCATCACGACCCAGTCTATCTTCTCCACATGTAGATTGATGGTGGTGTGGAAAATGCGGAAGCGGTTGCTCATTATTCCAAACGCATTTTCCACAATGCGCCGTGCCCGGGATAGACGGTAGTTGTATATCCTTTTCTCTCTGGTCAGACCCCTGTGTGCAAATGGCTTCATCACATGTTCATGTAATGCAAAAGCCTCGTCTGCAACGAAAACGTAATTTAGGCCGTGCTTTGTCTTGTCCAGTGAGGGCAGGTTGAGGGTTTTGTTGGCAGTCTCTGGTAGAAAGCCGTCTTTTTGAAGGACCCACCATCCGAAGCACGCCCATTCTTGCCGACATCCACAAACAGAAATTCGTAGTTGGCATTCACCACTGCCATGAGAACGATGCTGAAGAATCCTTTGTAGTTGTAGTAATATGATCCGGTGTTGGCAGGTGGGTTGATGCGAATGTGTTTCCCATCGATGGCTCCTCCGCAGTTAGGGAAATTCCAACATTGTTCAAAATCTTCTGCGATGCTGGTCCACTCCTCCATGGTGTTAGAAAACTGTAAAAATTGTAAAAAAGATGTTAAAACATGACTATAATATTTTTTAGATCTTTTTTCCCTATATAGACTCCCACCCAAGACCCTGATTTAACATCCACACCGGACCTCAGTCTGCTCGGTGGCGACAGTTATCCGGAGAATAGCACACAAGTGGAAACTCAAGTTCCACCTGGACCCTCATCTTCTCAACAACCCCAAAAAAAGAAAAAAAAACAAGGCAGAAAGGAGAATTTTACAGAACGTGAGGACCATTTTTTACAAAACGGAGAACGGCTGCTGCAGAAACCCCCAGATGCAATAGATGATTTCACAGCTCATGTGAACAGCACATTGAGAAATCTGGATGCAGATATCCAAAGAAATTTTTTAAGGTTAAACTACGACCTCTTGAGTCGCTGTATGAGCAAAAATATCTCAAATTCTACATACATTGCAGTTCCAATGCTATTTTCCACTGCCCCAAATAGGTATGTCCGCCCCCCCCTGCCCAGTTAGATATTACTCCCCCACCAAGCACCCCAAGCACCAGCACCACCTTGTATAATGCTCTGCTGGATGCAGCAGATGAGTCGCCCCAATATACAGAGATGTACATTTTTTCTTGATTTTAATATCACCAAATTTTATGAATTCTAATAGGTGCTTGCTGCATGGGATAGGGTGGTGATGACGCCATTTGGACAAGGTCACTACGCACATGGCACAAGTACACATTGCTGGAAGCCGGGGCCACAATTTGTACTTGTTCCATATGTGTTTTGGCCTGTTCAAACTGGCGTCTGACCCACCCTATCACATACAGCCGGCTACCTATTGGGATTCATAAAATTTGGTGATATTTAATTTGGTTGTTTTTTTGTCTTGCTTTTAATGTCACCACATTTTATGAATTCTAATAGGGGCTTGCTGCATGGGATAGGGTGGTGATGACGCCATTTGGACAAGGTCACTACGCACATGGCACAAGTACACATTGCTGGAAGCCGAGGCCTGTTCAAACTGGCATCTAACCCACCCTATCACATACAGCCAGCTACATATTGGGATTCATAAAATTTGGTGATAATGTTCTTTTGTAAAGTTGTTATAAACAAAGTATTTTGCAAACAGTTTAGTGCACACTTTCAGTTGCCTGCAGGTCAGTGCACATTGTACTAAATTAAGGATATTTTTTTCTTTGTTTTAGAAAAAAATAAAAAAAAAAATTTTCTTTACACAAGAAAACAAAGTGTGGTGTTTTTTTTAACTTACCTTGCAATAATGGTACTGTAGCACTTTTACGATGGCTTTGCAGGTCTCCGGAATGATGACACCCAAGGACTGAGGTGAGATGAGTGTCCCAAACTTCAGGTCTTCCATTGACCTTCCTGTAGCCAGGTACCTTAGGGTAGCCACCAGTCTGTCTTCAGCAGGGATTGCCCTCCGCCACCTTCTGTCCTGTCTCTTGATGTGGGGGGTCACCAGATGCAGCAATTTTTGGAAGCTGGCGTCATCCATGCGCAGGTAGTTCCGATAGTCGTCCGGGTTGTTCTCCTTGATCTCCATCAGCAGGGACATGTGAGAGCGGGTATCACTTTGCAGCAGCCACTCCTTGATCCAGCATGCTCTCGCCCTTCTTCGCTGGGCCCTCTTCCTAATCTCCCGGACCCCAGCTTCAGCGACCAACACTCTATACTAATAGGGACACATCAGTACAGAATTCAGGAACAGGATAGAATGCAGGTAGGTAGCACACACTTGCAGGTAGAAGAAACTTTGTATAAGGCAAGCCAAATACAAAGAGCACAGTAGCAATGTACAGGATTCAGCAGGAATACACCTAGCCTAATCTAGTAGCAGAGCAGAATGTACACAGAGTGCCTGCTTTATATACTCCCTAGATAGCCCCTCCCATTGTTATGGCTATTTAAATTTCCCACCAATAGTCAAGAGCCTGTTTTTTTTTTTTTCAACTCACGATTTGTTATGGCCAATCTCACGATACGTACGATCCGATAGATAGTGAGATCGTAAGACAGATTGGGTGTCTTTTTTCCAAAATCGTGATCACGACGGCAAGGGAGCTCCTGTGAAAGTTCATGAGGAAATTGGCCATAAAATCGTATCGTGAGCACATCGGTATATGTGTGGGCACCTTAACACTGTTTTAAATTGTTTTATTGATTCCAATGTAAACACTTTAAAAAAAAAATAAGCATGTTTAAACATGCAATACAAATGCCACAGATTTCAAGTTAAAATATAATTAATAAGATAGATCTCATATCTCATAGAGTTTCCCTGCCCCACTCCATACCTTTCCTTCCCCTCTTTTCCTTACAATTACAAAATTTGAATAAAACACAGCATCAGAACCTAACAATGTAACAAATGTACCTGTTATTCTTTAGGTTGCATGTGTTGACAATTTGTGAATCTACTGTTATTCCTCTTATATACTTTAATTTTTTTCTGTATATTATTGTTTGATATACACTGTATTTCCTGTTGTTATAAATATATATATTTTTAAAGTTCTTTGTGAGTATAATTGTTTTTAGAACTTTTTTTTTTGATAGCACAAATGTAAAACTTGGCAACATTACAGAACACAATGGGCTCAATCCAAGTAGCCACTAAAGGGGCGAGTTGCCGTTGTAATGGTGTAGAAATGTCGGCAACGGCACCACAATTTGCCCCTCTCACAGCCCAATCTCACCCTGCACTTGCACATTTTTGTACACAGCCCTAAGGAGAGATCAGGGAGGACAGGAACCTCCCGTGGAGCAGAAGGGCAAATCCACAAGTCCAGACGCACCATAAGTGCAGCATACAGAGGGAACTCACACCTAATTGGATTGGAGTCCAAAAAGTCAGGTTATAGAGATAAGGGCAGAGGAGGTGGAGAGGGTGGAGTAGATGAAACATGAAGCAGGTGAAAAGTGTATATCAAAGAGCTAATACATGGGAAGAGAATGTTAAGTTTTGTGAAGGAGGAATAGGGGTCATCATGGCGGAAGAGGAGAGTGTGAAGAGACAAAGAGGAGTTTCCCCTGAATTGCCAGCTAGCCCATACTGTGGTGAAGAGGTCAGGACTGTCATATAGGTGGTAGGTAATCTTTTCCATGCATACAGCATGGCTTTTGGCCGCTGAGATAGAAGGTGGTATCATCTGTTACCAGTAGGACACAATCAGGGGCGTATCTATAATGGGTGTAGGGTGTGCGGGGAACACAGGCCCCTGGGTCCAGGGGGGCCCTGCACCGCACACCCTGCACCCATAATATTACAGTACTTACCTCTCAGAAGTCCCACGTCGGCACAGGCATTTTCCCATCGTTTGCGCATGCGCAGTACAGGGAAAGTGGCCGCCGTGACCATTTTCCCGGTGACCTGTGCATACACTATAGACTCTGGGCACACTCTAGTACCCAGAGTCTATAACTCCGGCACTGGCCGCGCACAGCTCAGTGCGCTGCCGGCCGCCGGGGGGAGAGGAGGGGGCCTATGTCGGAGACTGCACATGGGCCCCCTCCTCTCTATAAACACCCTGGACACAATCATAAACTTGGCAGGAAGCTTCCTCTGTGGCCAAAATTTCTACAACAGGTAGGATCTGTCGGGATCCGGTCTATAGATCTACAGTAAAAAGGTTGACAATGTCTTGATAGACACCAGATGTTAGACAGACAATAGGTCGACAGGGACAAAAGGTCAACAGGGACAAAAGGTCGACACACTAAAGGTCGACATGCAAGAATGTTGACATGTACAAATGGTCAACAGGGTCAAAAGGTCAACACAAAAATGGTTGACACATGATTTTTTTGTTTTGTTAGGGTTAGACACCTACCGGAGGTTTGGGGGAGATGTACTAAGCCTCTCTACCTTATATATGATATAGATATATAGGAGGAGATGTTCTAAGCCTCTCTAACTTAAATATGATATAGATATATAGGGGAAGATGTACTAAGCCTATCTACCTTATACTGTATGTGATATAGATATATAGGGGAAGATGTACTAAGCCTCTCTACCTTATATATGATATAGATATACAGTATAGGGGGAGATGTACAAAGCGTCTTTACCTTATATATGATATAGATATATAGGGGGAGATGTACTAAGCCTCTACCTTATAATATAGATATATAGGGGGAGATGTACTAAGGCTCTCCAACTTAAATATGATATAGATATATAGGGGAAGATGTACTAAGCCTCTCTACCTTATACTGTATGTGATATAGATATATAGGGGGAGATGTACTAAGCCTCTCTACCTTATATATGATATAGATATACAGTATAGGGGGAGATGTACAAAGCCTCTTTACCTTATATATGATATACCGTATATACTCGAGTATAAGCCGAGTTTTTCAGCACATTTTTTGTGCTGAAAAAGCACCCCCTCGGCTTATACTCGAGTCATGCCCGCATGGTATGCTGCTGAGTAGCGTACCATGCGGGCCGCGGTGCAGACTGTGTCACTGTGACACAGCCTGCACCGCGTGTGTAGCGCTGACCGGACGGAGTTCAGTCAGCACTACACACTGCCAAACACACAGCCACCGGAGCCGGCAGCTATGTGTTTGGTATAATCAGCAGCCGCTGAGAGTCTGTCAGACTCTCAGCGGCTACTGCTGCTCCCACTGCGGGAGCCATCTTCCGGCTCCCGCAGTGGGTAATGGGAGAGACGTCGTCATGACGATGTCTCTCCCATTATGCAAAGAGGCGGAGGAGCCTGTAGCAGCGTCGGGACCAGGAGCGGGGTTACAGGTAAGTGTTTGGTTTTTTTAAATTTCTTTCTGCTGGGGGGGGTACTACCAGGGGGGGGGGATATCGCTACTGGGGGCACTACCAGAGGGGGGGGATTAATAATGGGGTAACTACCAGGGGGGGATGTTGCTACTGGGGGCACTACCAGGGAGGGGGGGAATACTGGGGGCACTACCAGGGGGGATGTTGCTACTGGGGGCACTACCAGGGGGGTTAATACTGGGGGCACTACCAGGGGGGGATATTGCTACTGGGGGCACTACCGGGGGGGGGATTAATACTGGGAGCACTACTAGGGGGGGATATTGCTACTGGGGGCACTACCAGGGGGGGTTAATACTGGGGGCACTACCAGGGGGGGATATTGCTACTGGGGGCACTACCAGGGGGGGATTAATACTGGGGGCACTACTAGGGGGGGATATTGCTACTGGGGGCACTACCAGGGGGGGATTAATACTGGGGGCACTACCAGGGGGGGATATTGCTACTGGGGCACTACCAGGGGGGTATTACTACTGGGGGCACTACCAGGGGGGATATTACTACTGGGGGCACTACCAGGGGGGGATTACTACTGGGGGCACTACCAGGGGGGGATTACTACTGGGGACAGTACCAGGGGGGGATTACTACCAGTAGCTGCTGCATTTCCCACCCTAGGCTTATACTCGAGTCAATAAGTTTTCCCAGTTTTTCGTGGTAAAATTAGGTACCTCGGCTTATATTCGGGTCGACTTATACTCGAGTATATACGGTAGATATATTGGGGGAGATGTACTAAGCCTCTCTAACTTATATATGATATAGATATATAGGGGGAGATGTACTAAGCCTCTACCTTATAATATAGGTATATAGGGGGAGATGTACTAAGGCTCTCTAACTTAAATATGATATAGATATATAGGGGAAGATGTACTAAGCCTCTCTACCTTATACTGTATGTGATATAAATATATAGGGGGAGATGTACTAAGCCTCTCTACCTTATATATGATATAGATATACAGTATAGGGGGAGATGTACAAAGCCTCTTTACCTTATATATGATATAGATATATGGGGGAGATGTACTAAGCCTCTCTATCTTATATATGATATAGATATATAGGAAGAGATGTTCTAAGCCTCTCTAACTTATATATGATATAGATATATAGGGGGAGATGTACTAAGCCTCTCTACCTTATAATATAGATATATAGGGGGAGATGTACTAATGCTCTCTAACTTAAATATGATATAGATATATTGGGGAAGATGTACTAAGCCTCTCTACCTTATACTGTATGTGATATAGATATATAGGGGAAGATGTACTAAGCCTCTCTACCTTATATATGATATAGATATACAGTATAGGGGAGATGTACAAAGCCTCTTTACCTTATATATGATATAGATATATAGGAGGAGATGTACTAAGCCTCTCTATCTTATATATGATATAGATATATAGGGTGAGATGTACTAAGCCTCTCTACCTTATAATAAAGATATATAGGGGGAGATGTACTAAGGCTCTCTAACTTAAATATGATATAGATATATAGGGGAAGATGTACTAAGCCTCTCTACCTTATACTGTATGTGAATAGATATATAGGGGGAGATGTACTAAGCCTCTTTACCTTAAATATGATATAGATATACAGTATAGGGGTAGATGTACAAAGCCTCTTTACCTTATATATGATATAGATATATAGGGGGAGATGTACTAAGCCTCTCTATCTTATATATGATATAGATATATAGGAGGAGATGTTCTAAGCCTCTCTAACTTATATATGATATAGATATATAGGGGGAGATTTACTAAGCCTCTCTACCTTATAATATAGATATATAGGGGGAGATGTAGTAAGGCTAACTTAAATATGATATAGATATATAGGGGAAGATGTGCTAAGCCTCTCTACCTTATACTGTATGTGAAATAGATATATAGGGGAAGATGTAATAAGCCTCTCTACCTTATATATGATATAGATATACAGTATAGGGGGAGATGTACAAAGCCTCTTTACCTTATATATGATATAGATATATAGGGGGAGATGTACTAAGCCTCTCTAACTTAAATATGATATAGATATATAGGGGAAGATGTACTAAGCCTCTCTACCTTATACTGTATGTGATATAGATATATAGGGGGAGATGTACTAAGCCTCTCTACCTTATATATGATATAGATATACAGTATAGGGGGAGATGTACAAAGCCTCTTTACCTTATATATGATATAGATATATAGGGGAGATGTACTAAGCCTCTCTATCTTATATATGATATAGATATATAGGAGGAGATGTTCTAAGCCTCTCTAACTTATATATGATATAGATATATAGGGGGAGATGTACTAAGCTCTCTACCTTATAATATAGGTATATAGGGGGAGATGTACTAAGGCTAACTTAAATATGATATAGATATATAGGGGAAGATGTACTAAGCCTCTCTGCCTTATACTGTATGTGATATAGATATATAGGGGAAGATGTAATAAGCCTCTCTACCTTATATATGATATAGATATACAGTATAGGGGGAGATGTACTAAGCCTCTCTACCTCATATATGATATAGATATACATTATAGGGGGAGATGTACTAAGCTTCTCTACCTTATATATGATATAGCTATATAAGGGGAAATGTACTATGTCTCTCTAACTTATATATTATATAGATATAATACATTCACTCATAGCTATACTGTATACTCACAGCACTTTAAACAATAAAAATGATACAAATAATCACAATAAAGTATAAAAGCAAAACATTCTTTATTTCCATACAACTCTTCGACAACACTGGATCCTCTCATGCATAAGGTTATGATGTCATTGCAATACAAATGATATGAAACACTTTAAGTATATCACATAGAAATCAAAAGGACTTAGGCCCTCATTCAGAGCCGCTCGTTGCGTTCCGATGTTGTGACACCGCGCATGCGCCGGTGTAACACTGCGCATGTGCGTACGGCAGATTGCGAGTTTTTTTTCACTCGTACGGCAAATTGCGAACAGGAAGTGACATGTCAAATGTGATGGACAGAACAGGCCGTTTTTGGGCGGTGACGGGGGTGGAGATGGCGAAACGCAGGCGTGGCGAGGCGTTTTTGGGGCGTACATAAATTAGCTCATGCGAACGTCCAATGTGTTCGTACCAACTCATACGTCACTGGCTGATCCTCTTTCCGTTCAAACTGCTCGCACAGCTGAGGGTCTGGATTACTTGACCACCATGGCGATGGCCTTGTCCTTTTGCCCGGGCCTCCACGATGTTTCATCAATTTATCACGGCTTGTCAGATAAACAATCAACTTTGGCTTGAAAACCAGCTTGTTTATTTATTTATTTATTTTCACTTTGTAATAGCACAAAACCGTACGCAGCTGAAAATCTCGGCTGCTAATTTCAGGATTACACAATCAATTAGCGTTTTTTGGTAGTAATGTATTTTACAATTTGGTTACTATTTTTGCATTTTGTAACAATATTGTATTCATCTTTGTGTGTATTGTAACCTTTTGCATTTTTTTTATTTTTTTTTTAACATTTATTCCAAAGTTTTTTTTAAACTAACATTTTGTTTTAACCCTTGATTTTTTGAAAGTCCCAAACTCCGATTTCGTTTTTCCCTTGTGGGCCAGAATTAAGTATAAAATAATTGTCAATTAATGTCACAATACAGTTGAGAACAATTTGTAGGTTTTATTTGCCAAACACATTTTTAAACAAATCATGTGCATTGTCATGTACATTTTTGGGGTCCTTGTTACCCACTAATATTGGACACATATTTTTGGATTAAATGATATTTTTGGAACACAAACGAAAAAAAAATTAAAAACAATGCACAAGAAAGGAGAGGGAAGTTTTGGCCAGAAAGGAATATGGGGCAAGCACAGAAGGAGTGTGGGCAAAGTAGCCAGTGCTATCATCGTTTCTTGCCCCGTTTGGCTGGGGTAGGGTGGGCGCCAGACCGGCTCCGGGATGTCCTCTGGCTGGCCTGTCCAGAGGCAGATGTTGTGGCCTCTGGACTAGGCACAGGACTAGGCACATTTGGAGGAATGGCTGTTGTTGTGCCAGAGGTGGAGGATCCTGATGTTCCGGCAGGAAGGGAGGTCGGCTCCACCATGTGCTGACGAACGAGCTGCTCCAGGGCATTGGCGATTCGGATGTTGGCCCTGGTATTTTCAGCCAGGGCCTGACCAATGGTCACGTTGGCCGCCGCATTTTGCTCCAGGGCCTCAGCCACCCGTAGCAGACTGGCGTCCATCCTCTGCAGAATCTCCGTATGGGAATCCGATTTAAAATTGAGTTCTGTGAGGAGTGCCACTGCTTGCGAGGGGGATTGCCCAGGACTGGTTTCTGCAGGGTCCTCAGCCGGATGTACTGGTTCCTCCCCTGCAGAGCCAGCAGAAATTCAGCACCCAAGTCTCCCCTCTGGAGGAGACTCATCCGCCTGTGTCTCTGTGAGAAAAAAGAGAAAAGAGGAACATTACAATCTACATATTGTCACAATTACATTTCAGAGTTGGTTACATCACAACATTTACCTGGGACAACATGAGGAGCCGCAAAGTCTGGCATGTCCGTATCCATGTGGACACGCCAAACACCTCCACATCCTGCACACACCCCTGTGCCAGCTCTTCCAAATCATTAAACTCCAATGACACAGGGGTGGGACCCCCACCTGTCCCCCTTGCATGCCTAGCCCTGTCCGCCATTTTTTGTTTCAGGCGATATTTGAAGTCTTGCCATCTGTGGGTTAAAAAGTAGCCATTATTCCTGCATTTTTGTTTTTTTTGGTTTTAGGGGGGTCAAGTTTTTACTTACCGCCGTTTGACATCCCTGGCTAGACGGACATAATCACCCACCCTATTGACAGCACTGGCTATCTCCTCCCACATTCTCCACTTCTAGCTTGCACCCATATTCCTGTCTGCCTGTGACAGGATGTCCACACACTTCTGAACCAAAACCTCCATCTCCTTTCTTGTGAATTGTGGCTGCCTTTTCTTTTTCCCTGCTTTGCCCGGAATACTGGGCCCAGCAGCCTCTTCCATGTCATCCTCCACACCTATTTTTAAAAAAATTGAGAAATTGGAGCATGCAAACTTTCACTATATTATGTTTCAAAATAATCCTTGTTTGGAAATGCCTGAAAAACTTACCGGCCGCCTCTTGGCCATTGTTTGGCTGGTCTGTAGTCATTTCTTATAGCAAAACAAGAAATACACCAGACCGTTTTTTTTGGGTCGTGACGTATTTATACATGAGTCCTTATTTTTCGGCCGCATCATTGATTGTGCGTTCCTATGATCCCTCCTTAATTTGAGCGGGAAAATAAACACTATTTATGGCTTTGGCCGTCTCGAGTCTAGGTGGCGGGTGTTGGTTGTTGGAGGTTACATTGGTCGGAGTGGATTGTTGGCGGGAATTGTATTTGGCTGTGTTTGGCGTTTTTTTCTGTGCGTTTTTTTGGAGTTTATCTTTCCGTTCGCTTTTTTTGGTGTTGTTCTTTTATTTGTCGTGTCTTTTTTTGGTAAGTTTTTGGTCGTCTTCCTTTTGTTCAATTTGGCTATCCTTCTTTTTTTTTAATTTTGTTCTCTAATTTTTTTACAATTATCCTTTGGTAGGTTTCTTTTGGCTCTGCCCCAACGACCTTTTTCTCCGGTGACTTATATATCCTGTATTGGTAAGTTTGGATTTTCACTTGTTTATTAAATGTTCATGTCATTTTTTTCGCATCTTTTGTTCACCTTACAGTTTTAACCTTTGGTTTTGTGTTTCCTAAATGTCTGAACTAATTAGCGCATTTTTGTCTGCTTCTTTTCTGTATTGTAATTGCGAACTAATTAGCGCATTTTTGTCTGCTTCTTTTCTGTATTGTAATTGCGAACTAATGAGCGCATTTTTGTCTGCTTCTTTTCTGTATTGTAATTGCGAACTAATTAGTGCATTTTTGTCTGCTTCTTTTCTGTATTGTAATTGCGAACTAATTAGTGCATTTTTGTCTGCTTCTTTTCTGTATTGTAATTGCGAACTAATTAGCGCATTTTTGTCTGCTTCTTTTCTGTATTGTAATTGCGAACTAATTAGCGCATTTTTGTCTGCTTCTTTTCTGTATTGTAATTGCGAACTAATTAGCGCATTTTTGTCTGCTTCTTTTCTGTAGTTAAATTGGTTGAGATTTACCGTTAGCAATCTTGTTTGTTTTTTGGGTCCCAAATTGTGGTAGTCTGCGCACTGTCATTTTGCTCTTTGGAGAAATGTGTGTTTATCCCCTTTTATGTTTTGTATTTTACCAAATTTTGATTCCTAAATGGCCAGCCAAAATGTTTCCATTGTTCGGTTTTTTTTTTTTAGGCTTGATAAATCATGACAATACCCCGGCATGTAAGCATCATTGGATTGTATCGTAAAGATAAGTATTTTTTTTTGGGGGGGGCAAACAAACCTTACATTCAATTCTTGCCATTTCAGGTTGATCTTGGTCGGATTGTTGTGGCCATGCTCCCGGAAGCCGACCAACCTCAATCTCGTCCCAGGCGTAGGCATCGTAGGTGTGCAAGGCCCCAGATATATCGAACACGTGTCACCCTTTTTGGAATGCCCGATGATGAGGTGTTAAGACGCTACCGTCTTCCGCCCCAAATCCTCATAGACACTCTCTCATTAATAGAGAGTGATCTTGAGCGTCAAATTGACAGTCCTACAGCAATACCACCACTTACGCAATTTATGGCGGTGTTACATTTCTGTGCCTCAGGATCCTTTCAAACCATGGTGGGAATAGTTGCGGGAATCTCCCAATCCTCCTTTTCCAGGATCCTGAGGGCTGTGATGGAGGCCCTTTTCAAGCACCTCCATCATTTTATTCAAATGCCTTTGGATATGAGTGCCCTTAGTGTGGCCAAGGCCAATTTTTACCAAATAGCTGGCTTCCCACACATCATAGGGGTTGTGGATGGTACTCACATACCACTTCAGCCTCCAGCACGGCTGGAGGCTATTTTTAGGAACCGCAAACACTATCACTCACTGAATGTAATGGTGTTATGTGATGCCTCCCTCCAGATCCTGTCCCTGAATGCAAAATTACCTGGGAGTGCACATGACTCATTCCTCATCCGGCAATCAGGGATATGGCAAAAATTAGACAACCTACAAGCTGGTGATGCGTGGCTTCTGGGTAAGTGGAGACCTTTAGTACATAACAATGTTAAGCTTGATACACAGTGATCCTGATGTTGTCACTTCTTTTTCACAGGAGACAGTGGCTACCCTTGCATGCCCTGGCTGCTCACTCCTTATTTGGCTCCCACACCAGGGCCACAAAGTAATTTTAATTCCGCACTTACAGCCACCAGGCAAGTGGTGGAGTGCTGTATCAGCCTTTTAAAAGGCCGATTCAGATGCCTCCACCGCTCTGGTGGCGAGCTCATGTATTTGCCGGATATGGTTTCGAAAATTGTGGTCCTATGTGGGATATTTCACAACATCGCCATAAGGAGTGGTGTCCCAATGCAGCCAGAGGATGCCTTGGCTGAGGATGGCCCCCCTGAGGTTGGTCAGAGGTCAGTATGTGGGGGGGCCATACACGATGATGTGGTGGCCAGATATTTTAGGTAATTATTGGCACAAAAGAAGTTATTTGACACAATGTGGTAAGGATTTTTGGAGACCATCTAATTAATTTGTTTATTATTTCCCATCTTCTGTTTGATTTCATAATCTTTTGGACTGAAACGATGACTACTTCCTGCTACCCCAAACAAACCTTCATGGGGACACATTGGATATATATTCTGGACCCAATATTGCAACGCCACATTTGTGGAATCATGTTGGCATGCTCATTCGTCAACCAGTTCTTGATTTATCTTTATTTTTTTCTTATGGTGTTTTATGGTTTTTACATTTTGATATCACTGTGTGTATTGTTTGTGAGCCAACACTTTGGTTTTTTATTTATGTGGTGAATAAATTTTTTGAATTTGTAATTCCCAAAATTTTCTTGAACATTACAAGCAAGTGTAACCAGGTTCACCCACGTTAAATTTGCTTAAGGGTTAATCCTGTAATGTCGCAATTTGCACAATATTTAAATATGCTTTCTGGGTCCAAACCAACACCAAAAGGTATTATGTAGAATCAGTATGCTTTGGAATCTCAGTCTAAGCAGGTTTCCCCCAAAATTGGAACATATAAAATGTAAAAAGTGAAAAAATGTAAACCAAAAAAATGCCCCAAACCGATTGTTAGTGTTAGCTGTTTCATGTGCCTGTTTTCTAAAAATCAACAACACACAATCTTAGTGACATTAGTTGCAAATACTTGCTGCAAGAGTCTACTTATGTAAGTGTAAACAATCTAAGATTTGGAGACAAGGAATGAGACTGAACTCAAAATTTAACTTTTTATTTATGAAAAATAATTTGCCCTGAAAAAAAATAAATTATGGACGCAGGATCCCTGCCATACGATCCAGGACCAGCAGCAGGCCGATCACGTGGCCCCGCATCACTTGTACGCACCCGGCTAGGTCCGCCAAACGCCTCTGGTCCTCTGTGGGTTAGAAAATTGTGGGGCTTACTACATAATTTAAGAATCTCCCAAAAAACACAAGCAAAAGAGAGTTATCAAAAAATGACAATAGTGTGACCAAAAGCACATTTTTTTAAAAACCCAGAAGGCCCAAAAAATGGACACACAAAACTCCCCCCCCCCCAAAAAAAAAAAACCAGACAAACAAGTTTGACTGTTTTGCCATGTGGGATATGGGTGTGGGGAAATCAGCAGTAAAATGTAAATACAAACAGATATATAACAAAAATTTTGCCAAACCAAAAAAATTAAAAGGCACAGAGACAGGATTAGATCAACACATTTTAAACAACAAAATAGGATAAAAGGGAAACATACCATTCTGAATGACAGCTGGCCCCGAAACAACTCCCTCGTCCTCCTCGGAGGTGACCAAAGTCCCAAAGGAGGTGGGAGGGGTGATGACCGATTCCGGCGATGGGGTGGTCAAGAGAGGGGTGGTTTGAGGGGAGGGGGAATTGGGATGGAGGGGAAGTAGCACAGAGGGATCGGCGACAGGGTCTGGGCAGGCTGGGGAGGAGGGGGAATTTTGGGTATTTTGGGGAGAGGATGTTTGGCTGGGGGTTGGGGAGAGGGGACGAGGGCGCCTTCTTTGACGGCGATGACGCCGTAGTCTTCGCTCTGCCCCTAAATGATGGAAAACAAATTGAGGTTAGTTTAGAACATCACCTTGTTAAACGCTAATTGTTGAACCCCAAAAAATGAAAACATGCACATGCAGATATGAGTACAAAGAATAAACAGGCCGGACATGAAAACATGCACATGCAGATATGAGTACAAAGAATAAACAGGCCAGACATGAAAACATGCATATGCAGATATGAGTACAAAGAATAAACAGGCCAGACATGAAAACATGCACATGCAGTTAGGGCCACAAAGATAAACATGAAAACCAAAGTCAAATAAACTTACTTTCCGCTATCTGCATGCGAAAGCATGCCAGCAAGCGGGGCGTCCGCCGTTGAAGGTCGGACCACCTGCGCTCCAGCTGGCCGATCTGGCGGCGTGAGCCGAAGGAACGCAGGCGTCCACGTACCTCCGCATATGCGGAACGCTTTTCTCGATTGGTGATGGGGGGAGGCTGGCTGGTGATCCGCCTGTCCATCACCTCTGTTAATACCAGGAGCTCGCGCTTGGTGAATGCAGAGGCTCTCATGATGGCAATGGTGTATTTTTAATAAAACAGTTTTAATAAAGACCAGAAAATAATTTTGATTGGCTAATGTATTTGGGTAATTAACAGGACCCATTCTATTGGTTAGTGTATGAGTCATGTGTTTGACAGGGCCAAAAATCTATTGAGAGTTATGATAGGCTTGATGCACTGACATGCGTAAGCTAATTTAAATAAAGAAATGAACCCAGTAAAATATGCGTGGGTAAAAACAAAGAAAACAAATGGATAATTGGATCAAACATGTATTTTGACAAATGAAAGCGAATGTTTAAGCCGTACGTATTCTGCGGGGAAACACAAACACGGACAAGAGTAAAGTTTATTGCATGTCAAAAATTTTTTTAAAAAAACAACATGTGAAGAGCAATTAAGCTCATTGATATATTGATTGCCATGATACGATTGAGGGAGGTAGGCAGAATAAACGAGCAGGTAATCGGAATCTGACAGGCCCACTTCCGGTTTGGACTTGTGCGTGCGTTCCCTGCAGGCCACATTGGGGATGTACGCTCGCTATTTGGCTCGCTCGTTAGGTAGAGGAGGGGTCAGTAGTCTTTGGGGTGGTTTTTTTGGTGCGTTCGAAATTACGTGCGAGCGCTAAAATTTACATATTTCGGCACGTACGCCGAACGTACGATCGGCGATTTGCGTCCGGCTCTGAATCAGGCCCTTAGTCAATAAATTACTTTTGAAAATGGTACTTCATACTGTAATAGTGATTGAATTTGTTATACCATATACTAACCCTGACCCCAAAGTAGAATAATAATATTATGAATATGTTTATTATTAATATTAGAATATTAATTACAATATAGTTACTACTTTTCCCACAATCATACTTTTTTCTCACACACATTACTAGATGAGCAACCCTTAGCTTAAAATTATGATGGTTCATAAACTTATAGTAACACACTACAGTCAATATTGTGGCTACTAAACATTGGTGCACATACGTATTTTGTAGTAGGAATGTCTATCGTAAAGGTTGAAAGTTGAAATAGGCCTGGAACTTTCACTGTCCCCTCACTGATATACTGTATATACTACAGTCAAGGTTTTTTGCAAAAAGGTCCCTTACCGGTAGATCTTTTTTAACTGTCTGCTTTAGTGTAAGTGGCTCTCCTTGTGATAAATTTCAAAAACCAGCTCCTGGTGATATAAGAGATTTGAATATCTCAGTATTTTATAAAGGCTTAGGGCTATGTGTAATTAAGAGTTTATTTAGGTAGGTACATATACAGTTGTTGGCAGCTTCCAGCTATTTACCAGTATTATTAGCTCAATGGTCTCAGGGTAACTGGTAATTACACAAGTTTACTTATTGGAGTTTGCACAGGATAGGTCAGATACGGGAAAGGTTGAGAATTTTGTTTTACACCAGCCTTGAGCGGTGTGGTCAAAAGGATAATATAGAAAAGCCAACTAACTACATTAACAGCACCAAAATTGGTGAATAAATTTCTAAGGTTGGCGGTTCTCTCCAGAGTCAGAACAACATGGTATATAGCTATAGAGAAAGAAGACTCTTTTTTGGGGGCACTCAGAATGTGTTTGATAATATTAAAACTTAACATTTAATAGTTATAAAAACTAAAATAAGGTTTACATACACACGAAAAAAAAACATATATAACATATATTATGTAAAATAAGGTAGGAGTACAGTACTGTGTTCAACAGACCTAGGTCCTGAAGAGAGGGTTAATTGGGCAAATATAAATGCCACACTCAATCAAGAGTTCAACAATATTTTGTTTATAGATATCTAGAGGTATCAAACGGACGGACACACTGTGCCTCAACATTCGTCGTTATTTAATAACTCACCATAAAAAACAGAATCAATTTAATATAATTACCCGTGTAGGAAATAACAATGCAATATCCACAGTGACAACCCACTTAATGCATTAATGACATTAAACAACTCCTAACTAATTAATCTTGATATACTAATACACAGAGTCCACTATATAGTAACCACCTTGGAGGCTTTAAATGGGATCAATATTCATCCAATTTGCTGGTTTTGATGTTAATACTTTGGCTAATTGGCCTAAGAACAAGCAGCTTTTCAAGCAATATTATGTGCATGGATGAATTACTAACAAGCTTCAATTGCAAAGTCTGGTAATTGGAGACTGAAGTACTGTGCTTACTATTGGCTTTTGCATGACAATTAACACATTCTCCACATTGCATGTATTAACATCAAAACCAGCATATTGGATGAATATTGATACCATCATTAAAGCCTTCAGGATGAGCACTAAATAGCGGTGTTTGTATTAGTAAGTGTGTGTCTTAGAAACACCTGCAATGAGTAGTTGAGAAGCATGATATATTTATAAGAGAGGAGTTTAGGTTTCAACGGAGAATACCAGTTAACCATGAAGTATACAGTATGACCAATACTTACCCTGACCGGTTATCTTATACTCTCAGAGATTCTATATAATATCCTGATGCGACCATCTTGATTTCAAAGCAGCTTATTAAAGTTTTTACATTATAGGAGCTTATCACATGTAAATATACGTGCATACCATGATGCGCACGATATTACCATGATTTATGGGGGTGAACTAAAGTGATTCGACAGCTCATTAGTGCATATATCAATTACATTCTAAGGCAGTGTGTACTAGTATAGTTAAGAAGGAGTAGAATATTACACGCAGTGACAATAATAAGTATTTAATGATGCTTAACCGCAACACATAGGAATATGGTTACCATTATGTGTCTTATATTGGAATAAGGAATTTATGTATTATATTAATTTAATATATGGTCGTGCCAATTGAGCAGGTATAATTACTTAATCTATACCTAGTTACATATATCCAACTAATATACATACTGTGGTATGTTTCAGAATACATAAGAAACATAAGACACACAGAGTAACGACTGTTTTATGTGAAGGCTCATAAGGTTCGTGATTCACTACTAAATAAAAGAGACATAGATTCTCTGACACCAAATAATAATATAAAAGCAGCATTCAGCGAGTCAAGTGTCTTGATATTTTAATTTCACCTTCTATCTTTGTTCACTATCTCTTCTATCTATATTATTTTAATCATATTTCACAAAACCAGGTTTTAATATATACCAATAAAGGTTACATTTTATTATTTCTAATTTGTATTTGTGCGCCTACAAAGGACATTCTGCTTTCTCATCTCTTTTGAGATATTGATTTGGTTCTATTGGTTTGTGTCCCAGGTAGCACCCCCAGACTATTAAAATGTGCTTGAATTAGTCGATTGGGGTTCCATAATAAAAGTTAGTGCAGTGGTTCCCTTCCCCTTTTCCATTATAATTGAATCTGTGTCTTAGAAAATCAAGATTAATTAGTTAGGAGTTGTTTAATGTTATTAATGCATGAAGTGGGATGTCACTGTGGATATTGTATTGTTATACCCATTATATGGAATTAATTGTAATTGTTTTTTATTGCAAAATTAATAATTATATGTTTATGCAATAATAAAGTCATTAGTTAGACTGATAACGCTCCACGGATTTCCCTTTTTTGATATAATTTATTATGGGTTCCAGTAATTCCCTCTATAGGAGCAAAATAGGGTAGCTGAAAGGAAGAACAGAGCCCTGTCTTACAGGATCAGAGGCATGCTATCTTGACTCTGGATTATCTAATAAAATGGACTCAGTTTAGCGAGGGAGGGGGGCAGTCGCCGCATACAAGCTGACTTGGCATGGCTTTTGCTGAAGCCCTATGGAATAATGCAGTGGCATTGCTAGAATGACGTGCAAAGGAAAAGCCAACATTAAACATACCACCAAAAAACAAATGATGCAGTCATGCACCATGGATGACATCACACAGATAATGAGGTAGGGTATTCCAAAAGGGAAACCTAGGGTAAACCAACTGTACGCCTTTCATATAGAGCTATGTTATTAGTATATGTGAACCTAAATTCCTGGGAACACTTTCAGAAAGGCAAGGCAACATATGGGGAAAAGTGTCTGAAGAAGAAATAAACTCCCTGCACGACAATCAAAACTGGATACTCACATTCCTGCAATCAAGGAGTTAGGCCATAGGGTCTGAAGATGGGATGTAATTATGATCCAAGCAGTCGTTTTGCCAGTACCAGAATCCTGACACAAGTCAGAATCCCGGCGCCAGCATCCCGACCACTGACATCCCGACGTATTGGAGTTAGGTATAGGGGTTAGGGTTAGGCACTAGGGGAGGGTTAGGGTGAAGATGCGGGGGGGAGGGTTAGAGTTATTCTGCGGGGAGGGAGGGTTAGAGTTATTCTGCGGGGAGGGAGGGTTAGAGTTAGCCTATATACCAGTAGGCATTGTAACCAAGTCAGGATACCGGCGTAGGGATTCTGATTGCCAGGATTCTGTACCCAACCCCTGAAGACAAATGTAACATATAAAAGGTTTTAATAGGACCCTTGTCACTCATCTTCTACATTAATTTATGAAAAAGGGTATACATTTGGAGACAACTTGGCGCAATAATACTGCAGCACACAATTGTTCTATAGGTTACACCCCTATAACCTTATGGGAAACAATCAGCTACTTAAATTTGTATAGAAACAATCAAATGCGTTGTATCAAATAATACAGGACACAATTCAGGTGTATACTCTCCTTATTATATGAGCCCCCAATGATACACGATGTTCTCCCAGTGGCAAACGAACACCAGTAGATATTCACAACATATGTGGAAAGAGAAATATGGAAAACATAGTGCAGTAAAACAAAAATAAATGTATTGTTTTCACATATACTTAATAAAACCCCAAATATATTGGGTAGATCCACATTTAAAACATCAAACAAAGTTTCAGATAAGTACAAGGTGGAGGTTTACCAGAAGTCCAGAATCAATGGGCATATAGAGAGTGACGTAGGAGGTTTCCGGACGCCTCAATGTGGAACTTCTCCCTGCTGGAACCAACTGGATAACTGCAACAACATAACAATGATCTCTATCACACCTTTGTCTGATGTAATAGAGATGATTGTTATTTTGGTGCAGGCATCAAGTTGATTCCAGCAGGGAGAAGTTCCACGTTGAGGTGTCCGGATAATTCATAATATTAGCACATTATTGCATCTATAGCAACCACTGTGAGATACTGTAAAACATTATATCTAAAATCATCAATTACAATCATGCATTGACTGAAACTGAGACTAAGATACTAAGATACTAAGATTAGAATGAGGGGGTCAAACAAATAAATAAAAATAATTATATTTCTAACAATACAATTCAAAATTTCAAAGCATTTAGGCTGCAAAGTACTGTATGTATTAATAGTATCCAAAATGTTTTTCTTTAATTTCATTTAATCCATAGTGAAGTGCCATCACAATGTTGCAAAGTGCACTATACCACGCATACACTGTACCTACAATAATCTCCCTGCTGTGGGAGATGTCATGTGCATACTGTAGATGACAAACTCTCACAGCAGGGAGATGATGATAAATACAGTTCCTGATTGAATTGCAATTGAAACATACTTGTATTTAGTGACCACAAGGAGGCATGCTTTGCTATAGTCTTACATAGGAGGAATTGTGTCAGAGGTATGAATACAGCAGGTACAGTACCTGAGCAGAGCTTAAGGAAATGCAGATTTACAATTGACACACAAACCAGATAGAGATTATTCAGGGCTGTTCATAGAATCACCACATCCATTGCAAAGGTAAATACTATCCAGTTCCTATGGGACTCTTAGTACAAAGGCTACTCTACCTTTTTGAAGCACTTGTTCAGCATTACTGTAGTGATTCTTTAATGGCATTCATGCTTCATTTATAGATCATGTGTGAACCTACAGTAATATAGAGATTACATTTCTGTCAGTGACCTTTTGTATAGAATTTCTTTTCAAGGCAGAATACTTTTTTCATTTCCTTAGCGTAATAAAATATATTGTTTTTAAGTCATTCCTTTGGTATTTGATTGCTGCCATATTGAATATACAGCATATTCTGCATTTGTAAGATACAGTATGTGCGCTGTAAATATAAATATCTCCCACAAATCTTTTTTCTGTTAATATAATTGCTTACATACCAGTATACATTTAGAGTTTTGAAATAACATCAACAAGTGAGGAATTAAGAGAAAATCATTTGTTTGTGTAATCTTTATATGCTAATTCATTTGTACTTATTTCTACAATATCTTTTTATTTTATATAATGAAAAATAATGACAACACACAAATGCACAATGTCACAAATCTTGTGTACATTTAACTGTTGGGGTGCAATGGTTGTAAAACAGCAAGATCACACACTTATAAAACAATGCTAATGGGAAAGATTTAGCGCAAGACACCCTGCGCAACCGATATGCCCCGAGAGATGTGGCATACCATATTTTTCTTTACATTTTGGGTCTTATTGGCCGGATTTACTCAGGCTGCGTACGGCATTGCAGTGGCTAATTTATGCACGCCCCTGCAACAGCGTTGAAACGCACTGGCAAACCTGTGTTTCGCCGACCACTCCCCCGTCACCACCCACAAACGGAACTTCCTGTCAATCACTCTGTGATGGGTCTGCGTTGTCACTGTGATTGCAGTCCCAATCGCAGTGGCCGGTTTACGTACTGTGATGCATATGCAGGAACAATCGGCCGACTACGCACGTAATCGCAGTTGCGATTGGTAATGAATCAGGCCCTTAGTCACATTGCTGAAGCAGCAAAAAACCATCCACAGTGTATTAGAGACATTAGGCTACAACTTTAACCGCACAGGGATTGGCTTTAGAAGTGTACAAAGTTTCAGATGATGAACAACGAAACTTGGCGTGAGAAAAAGCAGCAGCTGCTACTGGAATCAGTATGATTTACCGCCAGACCTAAGTCCGGAGGTTCAAATCCCACCGCAGGAAGACCGGAAGTGAAGATGCTGACGGGGTAAGTAATGAACTAATCCTAACCCTCTCCCCCCCCCCAACCCTCCTTTAGGGGTGCCTAACCCTAACCTCCCCCCTGCAAGTGCCAAAACCCAACCCCCCCTCCCGTAGCCTAATCCTAACCCTCCCGGGGAGATGCCTAACCGTAACCTCCCCCCAGGGGTGTCTAACCCTAACCCCCGCTTCCCCTAGCCTAGCCCTAGGGGCTCCCGGGGGGGACTTAGGGTTAGGCACTCCCCCCTAACCTAACCCTCCCCCGCGCAGCTGTTTACCTTTGTTTGGTATGCTGGGCGTCGGGCTCCCGGCATAGGGATAATGATAGGCATCAGGATTTCGATGCCTATAATTAGACCCCTGCTGGGATTTGACAGTCGGGAAGCCGGCAGTCGGCATTTCGACCGTCGGCTTCCTGACTACATACCTTGCTAACATGATAGCCCGTTTTATACAGACTCAGTCACACACAGATTACAAATGTAGCAGCCGGTGTTATCTAGCAAAGTAGTTTTGTCGCTCCCAGTTGTTTTGTTAATGCAAATAGGAAGCACATTTGGAGCGAGAAAGACGCTGGTAACGTCAGAGAGGGGCTATTTAGCACAACTGAAGCCATAGTGTATAAGGACACATCTGTACATGTAGACTACTTACTCTCATGATGCCAATTAAGATAAATGTGTATCCAGGGTTATTATCTGTTGTAAAAAAAAGAAAAGAAAAGAAAAAAAAAGAAAACTTTCATTGTCAGAACATTTATAAGACAGGAATTATTTTCTTACTAACTACGGAGTCTGTGTACTAAGCCTTGGAGAGAGATACATTGGGCGGAGATAAAATACCAACCAATCAGCTGCTAACTGTCACTTTACAGGCTGTGTTTGAAACACGACAGTTAGGAGCTGATTGGAGAGAGATAAAGTGGTTGTGATTTGGACTCTGAGAGCTCTGATAACCTGTATACTGATCCAACTTTTGTTCTGAAATTAAGATATCTAATATACTGTGAACTGATATCACTTGTGTTCTGGATTACCTAAATTGGATTGTTAGTGGACTTCCCTGTTCTATAATTATTTACTACATTATATCAACTTGTGCTTCATGCACAGACTGCTTGATTACATAGAGGTCTATGGGGCAGATGTACTAAGCTCTGAAAAGTGATAAATTGGAGAGTCATAAAATGCCAACCAATCAGCTCCTAACTGTAATTTTTCACAAACAGACTGTAACATGACAGGAGCTGATTGGTTGGTAGTTTATCACTTTCCAGAGCTTAGTACATCTCCCCCTATATACTAAGCCTTGGAGAGAGTTAAAGTGGGTGGAGATAAAGTAGCAACAAATCAGCTCTTAACTGTCATTTTTGCTGCATATTTTCTGCAAGATATCTAATCCTGAATTTATTATGTATTACAATAAGGGCCCCACCTGTCATAGACTGGCCATGGTAATTTTTTCTGTGTTAACAACATCACATGAGGTTTCTATGTTGCTGCGACCACTTTAATGTCCTTTGCTGTAGTTGAATCAGCAACTTTACGCTAAAGCTAGTAAAAGCCCTTTCCTGGTGTGCAAGTGTGCGTCTGAATGTGCAAGGACTGGGACATCCACTTTGTTTAGTCTTTAGAGACAACAGTCCTGCTTGGTGCATCTCTAGACACTACAGTGCCATGGAAGCACCATCAAAACTTGCACCTGTCCCGTGCTACAGTAGGTGTAGATTCTTTGTCAGAGTAGGGCCACCAATGTAAGCAATTAAGGGCGGAATTCAATTATTTTCATCACCTATCGCGCCCGACGGAGCTATTCTATTCTTGCTCCTGTCGGGCGCGATCAGCTACCAAGCGCTACATTTCAGCTCGCAGCCCCTGGGGGATGAGAGCTGAAATGTGCGAAAAGTGACATGTTTGGGCGCCAAAACATCACTTTTCGCGATCGCGCCCAGCACTTTGGTCGGGTTTAGCTGCTTTACGCGGCTAAACCTGACCTCTATGGGCACGATCTGCGTGAAAAGCTGGCACAATTGCATATCGGCCCGCGATCTCCTGTCACTTTAGACGGGAGATGCGGACCGCAAAATCAATTGAATACCGCCCAGTGACTCAGTTTGCAAACCAGTCAGTGACATGCCCGGGACACTCCCATAACACATTGCATCTTAATTGCCACCTCCCAGTTACCAACCATTAAATTTCCAATGCATGTCTGATACGGGAGGTAGTTCAAATGGCAGCTGTCGGGATACCGGTGCACAGAATGCCGGCGACGGAATCCCAACACTAGTCAGAATCTCTACGCCAGCATCCCGATAGTAGATATTGGGGTTACGGGAGGGGGGTGGGTTAGGGGCTAGGCACTAGGGGGAGGGTTAGTGTTAAGCACTAGAGGGGAGATTAGGATTAGGGTTCAGGGAGGGAGGGTTAGGTTTATGGGTGGGGGTTGGGTTACAGTATTTACCGGATGTTGTCCATATTTTAACCCTGTTGGGTTAAACGGATCCCGAACCCCAGCATCCCATAACCAACCCATCTGAGACCATGTGTCTCAATAACTACTGTCACTCTAAGCGCACACACCCTGATACACATGCGCTGTGCGACTACATAGCTACTTAGATACATGCGCAGTAGAAAAACATATTGGCATTGCATTGACTCTTTATTTGCTGAGCTATGTATAAAGTAACTCCAGGGTCAAATATATATTTGGCATCTATTATGACCTTACACCTTCAATCTCGTAAATCTTTAATTTCAAAAACCCAGAAGAAACACAGAATTACTAGCAGATTTTAATTTATTTCACTATTGTATTACTAATTTGTTGTAATTTCTTATTTTTAACTACAAAATAATATTCTGTGTTATAATCTTGGGGAGCAGAGAACTATGGAGGTGAAGCAGCGCCACTGAGTTACAGTATAAGGAGTGACCACAGTAATAGAAAGTGAGAGGGAATATTATTTTGTTGTAAATCAATAATGTGTATGAGGCAGCAATAGGTGGGCGCATGTACTTTATAGAGATAAACTGTAGGCTCCTCTAATGGGATGAAAATAGTACAGATTGACATTGTTGAAGGATCAAAACAACAATCACCATTGAGCTACAGTAGTTACATACTTGTCAGGATTCCCATTGTGATGATAAAAGCCCAGTGCATCTATAGTACCAGGAGATAACAACATCAATAGAGTAATTGGGGCTAACATGATGTCAGTGAGTTCAAATAACAAAAACACAGCAGAACATATACATTTGAATGAGTTCTATCTACACATAAGGGTTAATACATTAAACGGATAAATACTATATTTGGACTGGCAGCACAGAATCATATTTCTTAAGACGCTGCTTTGGCTGGGATGCACCCAATGCATTGATTTCATTTGCCATTGTGCAATCAAGGAAGCCTTAAAGTCCAAAAAATCCTGCTGTTGCCCTATGTATCTTGTAATATTAATTCAGTAAGTTATGATAGAAGACAACATTCAGCATATTGTACATACAGTTTGAAGACTAAGGGCCTTATTCAGCTTGGATTGCACGGCTGCGCTCGCACGCACCTGCTCGCTGCAAAAATATGCTAATGAAAGCAATCGCACGGCAACCGCAGCACTAAACTAAGACGCCCATCACTGTATAAAGCCACCCACTTCCCATGACATGCATCCGCAAGTCAGCAAAAACATCGGTAACATCAGAACCATTCGCACAGTTGTGGTTAAACTGACCCAAACTGTTAAACTTCCTGTTGCCATCTAGACCTCTGCCTGCCTATACAATCGCAGGGGCTTAATTATGCACACCCCTGTAATGGCGTTCACAGGCACGCCTGCATTGTGCCGACCACCCCCCTCTCCACCCCTAAATGGTCACTTCATGTCAATCACTATGCTGTAGGACAGCGCGCACACTGATATCGCTTGCCGATCGCAGCGGCTGTATCTCACACAAACATCAAGCGAACACAGCCATGCGATCCAAGCTGAATAAGGCTCTAATGGCGTTAACAAATTAGACCCGATAATTGTTAATGGATTCCCCGGGGCTATCCAATTAGTCCCGAAGTGCCGCCTTACGCCGACACATCGTGGTTTTTTATAGGACCAGATGTGTCCCCAGAAAAAAATCCACAACAAGTACAGTTTTTTTTGCCGCCGCAAAGGCGAAAACTCATAGGTCCGTGAACTTATCACAGATCCTATGTGTTTTCGGCTGAAATATCCTATTATTTCGCCTGAACTTTTAAGATAGGGAATAAAAAACACAGGCGAAAACCGGGGATGATCACAGGAAAATCCCCGTATTTTGCAGTTCACAGTTAATTGTATATTCCCCTAAGGGGTCTATGTACTAAGCCTTGGAGAGAGATAAAGTTGATGGAGATAAAGTACTAACTAATCAGCTCCTAACTGTCATATTTCAAACACAGCCTGTAAAGTGACAGTTACCGTAGGAGCTGATTCGTTGGTACTTTATATCCACCCTCTTTACCTTTCTCCAAGGCTTAGAGCCTGATTCAGACCCTTTCGCTAAGCTGCGGACGCTTGCTGCGGGCGATTATCGCATGTTTGCGCATGTGTATGCTTCAAAGTACACATGCACGAACCAGTCACTGCGGCTGGGAATTGTACGCTTGTAGTACACAGACTGGACGTTACTTTGAGTGACAGATAGCACCGTTTGTGGGTGGTAACTGGAAGGTGCTTGTGAACGGGGGAGTGGTGGTGTGAACGCAGGCGTGTCTGGCCGTCAAAACAGAGTTTTATGGGTGTGCATAATTAGCATGGATGCGTCATTGTACACATCACTTGGTTGTTTTTCAGCCTGCAGTGATTGCAGTGCTTGGTGTGGGGTAAGGTCTAGCTCAAGCGATGCGTGCAGCTCCGATGGCTCTCGATGGTTCCGATTGTTGATACACTTCCTGGAGATGATGTGCGCAAGTGGGCGTCTTAAGACAGGCTGGTGGGCGTCTGCATACACAAAGTGAACGCACGCCAAGACATAGTGGGCGTGCTTATGCTTTACCGTGCGATCACCTGACTTGCTGGGTGTGTTACGAATTTGCATAAACTGGGTGCGAGCGTACGCATCTAGCGAGCGGGTCTGAATCAGGCCCTTAGTACATGCACCCCGTAATTTTAGAAGTGTGCTGTAATAAATTTGTCCTTGCAATCTTGCCACTTCAGACTCTGGGGGAGAGATGTATCAACCTTCTTGAGATATAAAGTAGAGCAGTTGCCCATAGCAAGCAATCAGCTTATAACTGTCATTTTATAGACTGTGCTACATAATTGACAGTTAAAAGCTGATTGGTTGCTATGGGCATCTTCTCCATTTTCTATCTCACTTGAAGATTTGATACATCTCCCATCATATGTTCACATGACTAGTGAGTGAGCATTCAGGCGCATTCCCTGGTTTTCATGCTCTCTTTTTAAGCTGTTGAATCTGTTGTCACTGGACAATTATTTCTTGTGTTTAGTTATTGGTTGACTGATCATCTAATGAGGCCCATACATCAGCAATCAGAAGAAAATGATTAAATGATTCTGCGTTTGTTCCCCCTGATTTCATGATTCTCCAATCCAACCAATATGCACCTATAAATTACAGATAGTCTTCAGTGATTTGCAGATCATTTTCAGCAAATAATAGATCTGCCAATCATGAACTTCTCATCATTTTGCTAGTAATGGTCAGCAAATTTGCTGATTGTTACCATGCACTAGCAATCTAGAGCCCCGGTTGATCGGTGAAATCAAACATGTTGGACAACCTGATGTACCCATTCCGAATTTTTGGTCTAAATTGGCCTTCACTGAAGCCCATTTATTGCAGATATTTTTTTACACAATCATCTGCAAATCAGGGAATTGCCCCAACTGATTGCTTATGTATGAGCAGTGGCGTAACTAGGGTATTTGGAGCCCAGGGCAAATTTGAAAAGGGAGCCCCCCCACGACATGACGTCTGTCCCATTACCCACTGCAGGAGCCGGACGGAAGTCTGGCTCTTGCAGTGGGTGCTGCAGCAGTCAATGAGAGTCTATCTGACTCTCATTGGCTGCTGTTTAACACACGCATCGCCGCCAGACCATGGCGGGCGGCACCCCCGCCGCACCGCCGGTCCCACAGCGCCCAGGGCAGGCACCCTGCTCGCCCCTGCCCTAGTTACGCCACTGTGTATGAGCCCCATAAGACTGGCCCAGCTTTTTCCAGACTGTGATGGTCAACTTGTGACCATGAGCCTGGCCTGTTTTAGCATTTCCAGGGTCATAACTAGGATGATACGACCTGCGCCATGGCACAGGGACTGCAGGGCAGGGGACGCTGATTGGGCCTGTTAATTTACCTGTTTATTATCATTCTCACTTGTAGCTTCTTCTTCTTTTATCCCCAGCATCTCCTGGCCTCCTGTATCTCTTCCCTGGCCCTTCCCAATGAGGCCATGGCCCTTTTTCAGGTGCACTATCTTATGTCCCTATTTAAAAAATTGGGGTGGGGTCGGTGGCGCCAATGCTTTCTCTGGTACAGGACACCAAAAAGTCTAGTTACAGCTCTGATCATTCCTACCTACCCTGGCCACAGCCTGCACATTGATAACAATTTCTGTAACATTAACTCTATATAGACGACTGCTACCTAGTGATTTATGTTCTGGAGGGCTGTGACCTGCAGATTGTCCGCAGTGAAGCTCATGACTCATACTCTCCTTAAACTCCAACAGATCTAGCCAGAACCAAACTTTAGCAGCATGGTGGGTTCATACCCCACACAATTGGTTACATGTTCTTAATAATCTTTTTTTTTATCATTTATAAAATAGGTATTTTCTTATATTATATCAGTAAAGTATACTCAATGTGTATGTGCTTAATTAATAATTGATCCAATATTATGATGTTGTAAATAATGATTTGTTTTACACTGAAGTGCACCAGTAAGTAGGTAATAGTATTACACAATAATGTAGTAACCTGTTATTCTTATATTTCCATTCAACAGATGCAAGCATGTATGCACATTATCTATTTAATGCATTTGACGCTGCACAATCTGGATCCGTTAAATTTGAGGTAATGATACTCTCGCTTTGTTAAAATACAGTATTCTACTAAAGAAGTTAACTATTTATTGTGTCTGTGCTATAACACACTTGTAATTTTGCAACTAGCGTGCAGTATCATATGTATTGCTCTAGGTTTAACAACAAACAGGTTTTAGTGTAACTAAATGTTGGTTTAAATGTTGCTATAATAATGCTGATACATAGGTTATAGATAATGTTCTGAATCTTTGTATTTTTCCTGCCATTATTGGCAAGCAGGCAGTGACCCAGCAAATTGCATATTCAGACCATGCACCAGTTGTAATACCTGAAGTAGTAGTTCTGAGGCTCTGTAGATAAAATTCTAACTTTTTTCTTTAAAGAGGTCTCAGCAGGCAATTTTCCGTACCAGTAGATCTTATTGATGGCTTGTCAGATGTTAAATGCCATCCAATGTAAACCGGGGGCAGGTCACTTTCGGTAAAGAAATCAAGCTTTCAGTTTTTGGAAAAAGATGTTACACATTATATAATAAATAATAAAACAAGTGAAACTGTGCTTTATAAATAATAATACAATTAGCTATAATGATAATGGCAGAAAATCTCATGTAAATCAAGACATGTACATTTTTTGTTAAAGTAAACATTATTTATTATAGTAATTTATAGATTGTTCATTAATATATGTAAGTATAAGTGTATATCGCATAATAGAAATTGGAATATCATATGACATAAATTATACACATTATATGACAATACAAATATCAAATACACAATACACCACTCTGACAAATATGCATGAACAATGAATACTACAGAAAATAAAAGTCTAGATAAAAGTCAGCTGTAAATAATGCTGAGAGATACTGTATCATCCAATGAATATAGCGGCAAAGATAATTAATGGTTAAAATCAAATGCAGTCTAGTATTAAATGAGTAACTGATACTTCCGATATTTAAATAATGTGTATGTTCCAGACTAATCGAATATTTACCTGAAATATCTCCAGCTGAATAGTTGTTAGAGACCCGAAGTCCAGTACTCACAGGTGGCGACCTTTCTGGGTAAAGACGCTAGCATGAGAATTTGTCAGGGTGTTGTATTTTGCATTTCATTTTAACATTTATGTTGTTCTATGTAGTGTATAGTTTATGGCATATGATATTTATATTTCTACTATGAGATTATATACTTACACTTATACTTACTATATTAATTAACAATCCTTATAATTTACTATTAAATAATATATTTAAGTTTACAAAAATAAACATGTCTTGAATTATGGTGAACAAAGTGAATTGACAGTGAGGAGACTAGTTTGCTATATATGTTTAAACATAAATTGTGAATGATGCAAAATAGCCCATATGAGTTATATATATATCAAGTGAAACGTTAATAATTCAAAACATATATGAGAGTGTACTCCAATAAAATTATAAAATAATGTATAGCAATAAGACAATAAAAGTGCTGGTGCAGGGTTAAACATAGTAAAAACTTTAACAATTTATTAATAAAAACATAGGGAATTGAGGTGAATATTTGAACATGTAAAAATAATGACTGACAGTGAAAATAAAAATCAATAAATAAAAAACAACTAGAGGTAAATTGATATTCAAGCCGCTTATCTGGTTAGAAGAGAGAGGTAATTTCTTCACAGTGCATGAGGTAGCCAACATTCCCAACGCGTTTCGTCTTTATGACTTCATCAAGGGGATGATGTACCAGTGTAGTGATCCTGTATTTATACCACACTATGAGTTCAATAGGGGTCAGGTGTTCACCCTACTTCCTGTCTCTTGGAGAACTCCCATAACATTATGATTCTATAGTCCATCAGTTCATCAGCTAGAATGTTATATAATACGTTGATTCCCATAGAAATACTCTCTTTGTAAGTTACAAAATAATGATCTTTCAAGGTCCACTTTCACCCTTGTCAACCTGGCTTCCGCCCTCACTTAGGTGCGTCATATCCATTCCTGGTGGCTGTATTGGTCCAGAGCGTGCGCTCTCCTCGATTTCCAGTCACTTCCGCCTTGTTCCACGTGTTAGGCACTGGCCACATGACCCACGCCAACCCTTCATTGACGTGTTCAGTGCCCGACTGCGTCACTTCCGCCAATCCTTCTGTCACTCATTGTTCACAACTCGGCCATCTCTCAGACTCGTGACACTTCTGCCCTCACTTGCTCCAGGCGCGTGATGCTCTTCCGCCCCACTGTTTTCTGAATCACAGTACTTCCGCCCTTCTTCTGTGTATATTTGGAGTAACTTCCGCCCATATATGAAAATGGTTTAATAGGTTCTATCGTCAGTATTTCCTGAAACTATAATAATAGATAAATATTCTAGTTGAGTAAGATCTATCTTTTCAGTGCTAGATATAAAGAGCTACTCATTAAATGCTTTGTCAGGCTATATCGTTCCATCTAGACATATGTGTATTAGAATAGCAAGTACATAGTTGGAATGTTATGCTTAATAAAATCTGTATAATTAATATTGAGTTTATAAAATACATCTACTTGTATACATATTAATATGTGGCATTTTTTTTCAAAAAAGAGAAAAAGCATTTTTTGTTTATAGGAAATTGTGAATATAATTTGTTAGTAGGAAAAATTTGCTTCTAAGTTCTTCAAAGAGGAGCATGACTTCAGGGACATACTATTGGTTTTAAAGTTCTTGGAAAGTTTGTTTAGATGTAAATGTTTCCTTCTACTTGTTTCTTTCTTCAGAGACGTTCCATTAAACTAAAGATTCTTTCCATCTTCATATTGGTCAGGCTCAAAAACAACTTCTCTCCCCTTATATGTATGGTTTGGTATGATTGTAAAAAAGTTCATGACGTTTTAATACTATTATCTGCTCCTAAGCATTTTGATTGTTAGTTGTGAATATGCTATGATTCCCATTTTAGGCATTATCATTTTCTAGCCTGGTTATATTTCAAAAACCGACAGCTAAATTTGCAGCACCAGGTATTCTTAAGAGGTTGCCTTTCTTAGTACTAACCTGGCCCAATCATGTTTTGCTTCCAAGATTGGACGAGATTGGGCTCATACATATGGCAGCAAATAAATATTGTGAATGGTCAAATAATGCCAAATATTCTACCAAACCTGGACTTTCCTCAGGGGACAGAACTCCCAGGCTACAGTTCAGGCCCATCCATAAGCTATGGTGGTATATTGGTAGATAGGAATTGAACACATCACAAAAAAGGAGCAATTTCATAGTATTCACTGAAGCCTTTAGGTGCCAATGTATCCAGTTCGAACAGCCAAAACATTTCTCTTCTTGATAACAGATTGCCCAAATCTCCACCTCTTTCTCCCAGGGTCACGTGTTCTATTGCCTTGAAGGTGATGTCTTCAGGATCTGAGTTGTACTTTGTTGAAAAGTGTTTGGAGACTGCATGTCCTTCAACCTTATTGCTAATGTTCCGAATATAGTCCTGAATTCTTATTTTGAGTGGTCTCTTAGTTTTCCCTATATATTTGAGTCCACATCTACATTCCAAAAAGTAGATCACTGATGTAGATTTGCAATTCATAAAGTTCTTTATGGTATATTCCTTTGATCCATCTGAGTTTGTGAATGTTTTTCTCTTAGGGTGAAGAAACTTACAAATATTACAATGTCCACTTATAGCTTCCATTACATTTCAGAGTATTAATAGTTGATATTTCTTTTTCTTTATCCCTTAGCATACTTGGTGCCAGTAGATCTTTTAAGTTCTTTGATTTTTTATATATTATCTGTGGTTTTGTCAGTAAAATTTTTTGAAGTAGTGGGTCCATCAGAAGAATATTCCAATTTTTGTTAAGAGATTTCTTGATTTGATTCCCGTGCCCATTATATGTAGTGACAAATGGTATAATTTCTTCCCTCTGTGGTTTCTCTGTCTTATATTGTAGTATGTTCTTCCTTTCTAAATTTTTCATTTTCTACATAGCTGTCATAATGGTCGCTTCAGTATACTCCTTTTCTCTGAACCTGTTAGCATAAACTTCTAACTGTTCATTACAGACAGCAGCATTACTGCAATTATGTTTTATTCTGTAAAACTGGGAGTATGGGATGTTATTCTTCCATTTGTCTAAATGACAGCTTTTATAATGCAGGTAACTATTTGCATCCACTGCTTTTATAAATTTTTTTGTGCAGATTTGGCCATCTCCTGCTGTCAGAATCAAATCCAAGTACTCGATACTTGAGTCATTAAAATTCAATGTAAATTTAAGATTCATATTGTTATTTGAAATGTGAATAAAAAAATTGTTAAAAGTCTCTTCTGATCCTTCCCAAATGATTAAAATATCATCAATATACCGTTTATAAAAAATGATATTGTCTTTAAAAGGATTCTCGCTATATACATTAATCTTTCCCAACAACCCATGAACAATTTATTTTACATTTTAAATCAATTTCATAGTCAAACTTGTGGAACCGCGATGGGTATGACCTTTGCACCAGCTTTGCGAATTTGTTCATTGGATGTTGGGAAAAGAATTATGTATATAGCGAGAATCCTTTTAAAGACAATATAATTTTTTATAAACGGTATATTGATGATATTTTAATCATTTGGGAAGGATCAGAAGAGACTTTTAACAATTTTTTTATTCACATTTCAAATAACAATATGAATCTTAAATTTACGTTCAATTTTAATGACTCAAGTATCGAGTTCTTGGATTTGATTCTAACAGCAGGAGATGGCCAAATCGGCACAAAATTTTTTAAAAAAAGCAGTGGATGCAAATAGTTACCTGCATTATAAAAGCTGTCATTTGGACAAATGGAAGAATAACATCCCATACTCCCAGTTTTACAGAATAAAACATAATTGCAGTAATGCTGCTGTCTGTAATGAACAGTTAGAAGTTTATGCTAATAGGTTCAGAGAAAAGGAGTATCCTGAAGCGACCATTATGACAGCTATGCAGAAAACGAAAAAATTTAGAAAGGAAGAACATACTACAATATAAGACAGAGAAACCACAGAGGGAAGAAATTATACCATTTGTCACTACATATAATGGGCACGGGAATCAAATCAAGAAATCTCTTAACAAAAATTGGAATATTCTTCTGATGGACCCACTACTTCAAAAAATTTTACTGACAAAACCACAGATAATATATACAAAATCAAAGAACTTAAAAGATCTACTGGCACCAAGTATGCTAATGTATAAAGAAAAAGAAAAATCAACTATGAATACTCTGAAATGTAATGGAAGCTATAAGTGTGGACATTGTAATATTTGTATGTTTCTTCACCCTAAGAGAAAAACATTCACAAACTCAGATGGATCAAAGGAATATACCATAAAGAACTTTATGAATTGCAATTCTACATCAGTGATCTACTTGTTGGAATGTAGATGTGGACTCAAATATATAGGGGAAACTAAGAGACCACTCAAAATCAGAATTCAGGAGAATATTCGGAACATTAGAAATAAGGTTGAAGGACATGCAGTCTCCAAACACTTTTCGTCAAAGTACAACTCAGATCCTGAAGACATCACCTTCAAGGCAATAGAACACGTGACCCTGGGAGAAAGAGGTGGAAATTTGGGCAATCTGTTATCAAGAAGAGAAATGTTTTGGCTGTTCGAACTGGATACATTGGCACCTAAAGGTTCCAATGAATACTATGAAATTGCTCCTTTTTTGTGATGTGTTCAATTCCTATCGACCAATATACCACCATATCTTATGGATGGGCCTGAACTGTACCCTGGGAGTCCTGTCCCCTGATGGAAGTCCAGGTTTGGTAGAAAATTTGGCATTATTTGACCATTCACAATATTTATTTGCTGCCATATGTATGAGCCCAATCTCATCCAATCTTGGAAGCAAAACATGATTTGGCCAGGTTAGTACTAAGAAAGGCAACCTCTTAAGAATACCTGGTGCTGCAAATTTAGCTGTCGGTTTTTGAAATATAACCAGGCTAGAAAATGATAATGCCTAAAATGGGAATCATAGCATATTCACAACTAACAATCAAACTGCTTAGGAGCAGATAATAGTAATAAAAATGTCATGAACTTTTTTACAATCATACCAAACCATTCATATATGGGGAGAGAAGTTGTTTTTGAGCCAGACCAATATGAAGATGGAAAGAATCTTTAGTTTAATGGAACGTCTCTGAAGAAAGAAACAAGTACAGGGAAACATTTACATCTAAACAAACTTTCCAAGAACTTTAAAATCAATAGTTATGTCCCTGAAGTCATGCTCCTCTTTGAAGAACTTTTGAAGCAAATTTTTCCTACTAACAAATTATATTCACAATTTCCTATATACAAAAAATGCTTTTTCTCTTTTTTGAAAAAAAATGCCACATATTAATATGTATACAAGTAGATGTATTTTATAAACTCAATATTAATTATACAGATTTTATTAAGAATAACATTCCAACTATGTACTTGCTATTCTAATACACATATGTCTAGATGGAACGATATAGCCTGACAAAGCATTTAATGAGTAGCTCTTTATATCTAGCACTGAAAAGATAGATCTTACTCAACCTGAATATTTATCCTCTATTATTATAGTTTCAGGAAATACTGACAATAGAACCTATTAAACCATTTTCATATATGGGCAGAAGTTACTCCAAATATACACAGAAGAAGGGCGGAAGTACTGTGATTCAGAAAACAGTGGGGCGGAAGAGCATCACGCGCCTGGAGCAAGTGAGGGTGGAAGTGTCACGAGTCTGAGAGATGGCCGCGTTGTGAACCACGAGTGACTTAAGGGTTGGCGGAAGCGACGCAGTCGGGCACTGAACACGTCAATGAAGGGTTGGTGCGGGTCACGGTGCCAGCTCTGAACACATGGAACAAGGCGGAAGTGACTGGAAATCGAGGAGAGCGCGCGCTCTGGACCAATAAAGCCACCAGGAACGGATATGACGCACCTAAGTGAGGGCGGAAGCCAGTTTGACAAGGGTGGAAGTGGACCTTGAAAGATCGTTATTTTATAACTTACAAAGAGAGTATTTCTATGGGAATCAACGTATTATATAACATTCTAGCTGATGAACTGATGGACTATAGAATCATAATGTTATGGGAGTTCTCCAAGAGACAGGAAGTAGGGTGAACACCTGACCCCTATTGAACTCATAGTGTGGTATAAAAACAGGATCACTACACTGGTACATCATCCCCTTGATGAAGTCATAAAGACGAAACGCGTTGGGAATGTTGGCTACCTCATGCACTGTGAAGAAATTACCTCTCTCTTCTAACCAGGTAAGCTGCTTGAATATCAATTTACATCTTGTCATTTTTTATTTATTGATTTTTATTTTCACTGCCAGTCATTATTTTTACATGTTCAAATATTCACCTCAATTCTCTATGTTTTTATTAATAAATTGTTATACTTTTTACTATATTTAACTCTGCACCAGCACTTTTATTGTCTTATTGCTATAAATTATTTAATATTTTATATTGAGATATACAGGTAGTGGCGCTGCACCCACCCATTTCTTGGTCATGTCTTGAATTATATTAGTTTTTTTGCCATTATCATTATACCTAATTTTGTTATCATTTATATAAGCACAGTGCCACTGGTTTTCTATGTTTCATTAGTGGGTTTTTTTATGGGCTTTTCACATGCTCACACTTTGGGAATTGCAGCTGTTTTTTTTTGTTTATATATTGTTTATACTATACATATATATATATATACAGTCAGGTGCATAAATATTGGGACATTGACAGAATTTTCATATTTTGGCCTCTGTTCACCACCACAATGGCTTTGAGATGAAACAAACAAGATGTGCTTTAACTGCAGACTTTCAGATTTAATTTGAGGGTAATTACATTCAAATCAGGTGAACGGTGCAGGAATTACAACGGTTTCTATATGTGCCTCCCACTTTTTAAGGGGCCAAAAGTAATGGGACAAACTAAACAATCCTAAATCTAACCTTCACTTTTTAATACTTTGTTGCAAATCCTTTGCAGGCAATTACAGCCTGAAGTCTGGAACGCATAGACATCACCAGATGCTGGGTTTCATCCCTGGTGATGCTCTGCCAGGCCTCTACTGCAAATGTCTTCAGTTCCTGCTTGTTCTTGGGGCATTTTCCCTTCAGTTTTCTCTTTATCAAGTGAAATGCATGCTCAATCAGATTCAGGTCAGGGGATTGACTTGACCATTGCATAACATTCCACTTTTTAGCCTTAAAAAACTCTTTGGTTGCTTTTGCAGTATGCTTCGGGTCATTGTCCATCTGCACTGTGAAGCGCCGCTCAATGAGTTCTGAAGCATTTGACTGAATATGAGCATATAGTATTGGCTGAAACACTTCAGAATTCATTCTGCTGCTTTTGTCAGCAGTCACATCATCAATAAATACAAGATAACCAGTTCCATTGGCAGCCATACATGCCCACGCCATGACACTACCACCACCATGCTTCACTGATGAGGTGGTATGTTTTGGACCATGAGCAGTTCCTATCCTTCTCCATACTCTTCTCTTCCCATCACTCTGGTACAAGTTGATCTTTGTCTCATCTGTACATAGGATGTTGTTCCAGAACTGTAATGGCTTTTTTACATGTTGTTTGGCAAACTCTAATCTGGTCTTCCTGTTTTTGTGGCTCATTAATGGTTTACATCTTGTGGTGAACCCTCTATATTCACTCTTGTGAAGTCTTCTCTTTATTGTTGACTTTGATACATATACACCTACCTCCTGGAGAGTGTTCTTGATTTGGCCAACTGTTGTGAAGGGGTTTTTCTTCACCAGGGAAATAATTCTTCTGTCATCCACCACAGTTGTTTTCCGTAGTCTTCCGGGTCTTTTGGTGTTGCTGAGCTCTCCGGTGCGTTCTTTCTTTTTAAGAATGTTCCAAACAGTTGATTTGGCCACACCTAATGTTTTTGCTATCTCTGTGATGGGTTTGTTTTGATTTTTCAGCCTAATGATGGCTTGCTTCACTGATAGTGACAGCTCTTTGGATCTCATATTTAGAGTCGACAGCAACTGATTCCAAATGCAAATGTCACACCTAGAATCAACTCCAGACCTTTTACCTGCTTAATTGATAATAAAATAACGAGGGAATAGCCCACACCTGTCCATGAAATAGCTTTTGAGTTGATAGTCCCATTACTTTTGGCCCCTTAAAATGTGGGAGGCACATATAGAAACCGTTGTAATTCCTACACCGTTCACCTGATTTGGATGTAATTACCCTCAAATTAAAACTGAAAGTCTGCAGTTAAAGCACATCTTGTTTGTTTCATTTCAAAGCTATTGTGGAGGTGAATAGAGGCCAAAATATGAAAATTCTGTCAATGTCCCAATATTTATATTTTTTAAATATTTACTTATTCATTTTTTATTTATACATTTTTAATAAACATGTTTTTTTGTCCAGTATTTTTTTTTACTATTAGTGCCTGGGTTTTCTTTTGTTTTCCTTTACTATATTATAAGTAATGCCTCAGAAGGTAGTATCTCAGTGATTCTGCTAAGCATAAATGGAAGTATAAGAGTGCCATTCTCATATACTCCTTGGGACACTGTAGCAATAAAAACAGTAAAATTAGTAAAATTTTCCACAACTGTTTCAATGGTAAATTTTATGCATTTAGAGGTACCACAAATATGTATCACAAGACTGAATCAGCTAATTTTCTTAAATATATATATAGCAAATATATGAACTTTGTACACATAAACCATTTTAAAGTACAGGGACAATGGTCTGTGGTTCAGCATTTCTTCCGCTTCAGCTAGTTTTGTCAATGATTGTGTACAGAAATCCTTAACATGAAAGTAAATTGTAATTATTCTGGAGTAATTGAAAGCATGAGCCCATTAATGGTGGTGCATTGGAACATTGCTGCCTGCTAGGTTGTTCCAGACCAATATTTGCCACCACTACATAAAAGGCAGTCTGTGATCAGGAAGTGATTAAGTATGCTTTAAATATTCAAGTTAAAGTAAATTTTTTTTGAATGGCCATTGCTTTTTTGGAACTTCTTATTTTACAAAGTAACTAAATGATATAGCCCATTGCTATATAAGTATTTCCATTTGTGGAAATGTGACTTAATAGAGTGATAAATTTGTTATATACAGTAGTGAATGATTATGTTTAATATATTCATTAATTTACTGTATTATTCTTCACATACTGTAGGATTTTGTAGCCGCTTTGTCAGTTTTGTTGAGAGGAACAATTCATGAAAAGCTAAGATGGACTTTCAACCTTTATGATATAAACAAAGATGGATACATAAACAAAGAGGTAAATGCAACTATTAAAAATTATAAATTACAGCATAATTACTGTACATTACATTGCATTTATTGTACTTAAATCTATTTGTGTTAATTTGTATACATCTTGTATTCAGTTTGATTGCAATTTCTAAAAGTTGGAAATATGTAGTAATGTCATTCATGAAATGTAATAAATATATGGTCTCTAGTAATGGTCTAATAATTATGCAAACTAATATAAAATGGGGCAATTAATTATTAAGCCAGTCCCAAGCAAACTTATCTGAATGTAAATTGTCAGACTGCAAAATCTGCCAGCCTACATTTTTCAGTCTGTATGGTTCTGCAAAGCAACCCAATGGTGTTTGTATTCCTCTTGTATGAATGTTCATCTTAATGATACACCCATATTTCTATTATATACCGTCGTCCAAATGATTAGTATATTACACCAAGCAATGCCCAGAAGCACATAACAATTTATACTAGTAATGTCTAACTCCTAAAGGGGCCTATCCATTAGGCAACCTGAAAAACTGAATGTCTAGCGTTCAGTCCTTCAGGTCGCCAGGTGCGGTGCCCGGACAGAACGGCGTTCACTGAACGTCTCTCAGTGCAGGATCCCGACCTCCTATCTCGGAACTTGGGGATCCTGACGCTCATCGTCAGGTTGACCAGCATGTTCCGTAGAATGCTGTGGTGCCATACATAGCCAAATAGCATACAGCATACATAGCCAAATAGCATACAGGATTACATTGGTATACAGTGAACAGTATAGACACATACAGATAAGAAACATATTAACTATTTACAAACTGCAAAATGCATAATTAGGTGAAAAAAAACATTAGGAGAGAAGGATTGGCTCAGAAGAGCATACATTCTAAATAAATGGGAGTACACAAGAGGACATGGAGAACAGAACAATGGGAGGAGATGTAGTAGGTAGCAAGAGAAATTTATTGTAATCAAGGCAGGAGGTGATAAGGGATGAATTTTAGAGTTGTGAAGCTGGGTACACCTATACAATTGTCAGGCCGTTCTTTCAATATCGAGAGAACGGCCGTTGGATTGTATAGTTGTGTACCCTGTCCCGATGCAGGAGCGTTAGCCAATAACCAGCTTTTAACACTCCTGCAATGGTCAGGATCGGGAGGTGGCATGTTATGTACTGTTTAATATTTATTGGTTCGACCTCCCGATCCCATAGAAGCCCGTACACACAGTGCTATGTCTGTACAGTGTGTACGCGTCTCACAGGCAGCTGCCAGGGGGTCACACCTGGGACAGACTGCACGGCTGATTGGGACAGTTTTACCCAATCAGCCTGCATTCGAAAAAGTGTGTACCCCTCTTTACAGAGGTGAAAAAGGCAGAATGGAGTGAGGGATGCATACACACCAATAGATATATCTGTCCAATCTGTCTGGTGAAAAGGAAAATATAAAATGAGCAGAGAGATTTAGATTTGGGAGGAGTGTTTTCAAACTGACATCTAAAATGTAGAGTAATAATAAAGCTGTGCAGTATTTGTGGGCTACATGCAAAAGCAGCCAGTATTTACCCTACATGTAAAAAACAATATGTATTTACACACCTTGCATTGCAATATGGTTTGTTCAGGTTAAACCATTGAGAGAGATATCTCATTCTGGCCCTCATTCAAAGCCGCTCGCAAAAAGCGAGTGCTCACTCTGAATGAGGGCGGCCGCTTTTGTTTTGCAAGCTGGCCTCCTGGCTGCTCGCTAAGCTGTGGGTTACCACCCACAGCTTTAGCGAGTGACCAGGTGATGGTGATGGTGACCAGGTGACCAGGTGATGGTCGCGATGGTTGGGGCTTGCGACAAGACACTTGCGGTAGGGTCTCATCTACCGCAAGCCCCAGGTAGCTTCCTGCTCTAACAGAGTTAAGAATCAAAGTTGGTGTAAATGTGCAATGAGTGCAGTATGTAAAAGATAACAAGTACATACAGTACAGCAGTGAGAAAGCATTATTAGTTTGTACCTATTCCCTTAGGGAGTACATCAGACGTATTCAAATTGTACGTCAACAAATTAAATTCTTTTCAAAATCAGTTTAATGTATAAGTAATGGCTGAAATATTTTACAAAAAGTTAGATGGCGTATAAACCTTTTACAATATAAATGGGGAGATTTATCAAATCTTTGGGAAATATAATGTGTAGGGAGATACTATAAAGTACCAACCAATCAGCTCCTAATTGTCATTTTACAGGCTGTACTAGAAAAATGACAGGAGCTGATTGGTTGGTACCTTATCTCTCTCCACTTTATCTCTCTCCAAGATTTTATAAATTTCTTCTTAAAGTGTTAATTGGCAAACATGTATATACCTCCTTTTTAAGAGTGTTTAAAATACTGTACGGTATTTGACAGTAAAGTTGGATCTATTGAAGGTGGTGTTGTCCAGTATTATCTTTTTCTTAGTTGACACTGGGAGATAGCAGGTAGCCTATATCCCTTTGAGATATAGGTGTTAAAATAGCCCCATGAAAGAAATAGAATACTGTACCACAGTGGACTACAACTAATTACTGGAGGGTGGGTAAAGAGACATGGGATCTCCCCTAGATATGTTTAGAAAATACAAATGTAGATTATGTGATTTATACTGCACATATATATATATATATATATAATATATATAATAAATTAATATTGTTTTACAGGAAATGATGGATATCGTTAAAGCCATATATGACATGATGGGAAAGTATACGTATCCAGTTCTGAAAGATGACGCTCCTAAGCAGCATGTGGAATTATTTTTTCAGGTTAGTGAATATTTCATTCAAATTTTTGTAACCTACAACTGGAAATTCATCTAAATAAAAGTTCTTAAAATGTAGAATACAGCATATGTCCATATCTTTCCACAGCATGGAGGCTTTTATCTTCTGTACTTCTCCCTAAGTGTCTGTAGCTCCAGCTGTCATTTTCTGTTGTGTCTAGTGGTCTTAAAATTGAACATCCTGTCTCGTCTGGCACGGATCAGCAGCACAAATGTGAAATGGGAGAGAAAGATGTAACTAGTACTTTTATGTGAGAACAACGTGGACGAGTTAAGTGGAAAGTCAAGAAAGACAGCAAGGACACAATACAGTGTAACTGGAATAAAACAGAATAAAGATGCTGTGTGGTATAAAAGACTATTGTACACATGAGTTGTTAAAAATGGTTGATAACATTCCTGCAGTGTAAGGACAGTAGGGTCAAATGTTATAGCTCGTGATTTGTGGGAGATGGCGCACGTCTGGTGAGATAGTCATTAGATTTAAAGCAGCCTTTAGTTTAAAGGACAAAACCAGTGCAAAGAATAAGCTACAAAGGGTACTTCCTTACTTATTCACTTTAAGCAGCAATTTGTCACTGGAATGTTACAGGCTATGAGAAAGCTACTCTCAATACAGAGACCCGGTGGGGATCCGGCAGTGCCTGGAATACTTCAGTAAAGCCGGAATGGCTGCTGCTGGTCACTTTTGCTGGTCATGTAGGGACAAACAGTGGTAATCTTAGAATAGAAGTGATAAAGCCTGATAACCATGGGGAACATGGAAACTAAAGTGGAATGGCATCCAACACCAATTAACAATATCCTACTCACCTGAGCAAAATGGCATGAGAGAGAGAGGGCAAATAGAACAATCATTGAGAAAGCACTGACTATGTTAATTGATGTAGGGCTGGATAAAAAGTTCTGGGCAGAAACAGTCCTTACTGCATTATACCTCAAGCATGGAGCACCTACAATGCCAGTCAAAAATAAAATACCACTGGAGGCATGCTCCAGTAAGGAGCCAAGTATCAATCATCTTTGTGTATTTGGATAAGAAGAATATGCCCATTTCCTTAAAGAAAGAACATGGAAGATCCCAAGTCTATCTCATCTGTTATGCTTGGAAATTGTCAACAAAACAAAGGATACAGATTGTGGGACATTGTTAATCAAAATTTCATAAAGTCAAGAGAAGTAGGGGCAGATGTACTAAGCCTTGGAGAGTGATAAACTGGAGAGAGATGAACTACCATCCAATCAGTTCCTAACTGTCATTTATTTTTCCAACACAGCTTGTAACATGGCAGTTAGAGTAGGAGCTGATTGGATGATACTTATAGGGGTATTCAATATGGGTGCGATAACATTGTTTTTTGCGTTAATATCGCACTTTTTAACGTTTTTGCGTTAATATCACTTGTTTTAGTTTTACACCGTATTCAATTTCAAAGACTTATCGCAGTTTTGAAAAGTCTCTGATAAAAAACGGTGATAACTTTTCACCATTGAATAGGTGTCGAAAAAAAGTGCAGAATTGGGGTTTAGGTGTGCAGGCTTAAAAAAAATAGCCTGCACCCCTGAGATTGACATTTAAAAAAGAACTGTGTCAAAAAAAGTAAAAAAAAAAAATAGGGACACCCCAAAAAATTAATTTAAAAATGGGGGTGCAAAAAAAAAAAATGGGAAAAAATTGTTAGACAATAGGGAAATAGGTTCAGGGCTATTCTGCATGTATGCGGCAGATGTTTTCTAGAATAGAATTATAGCGGCAGGTGCACAAATGCAGAATTTTAAAAAAATTACTTTAGGGACACCAAAATATGCTAGTACCCATTTTCATATACCCCAAATTTGATGGGACCACTTAAAAAAATTAAAAAAATAACCTAAGTGCTCTTCTGCATCACTTCTTCAATGTCGGAAAAAAAACACCTGCTGCGGCTATTTAAATCCCCGACTTTCAATTAAAGGCTAAAATGGGGGTACCCATAGTGTTCCCCCATGTTTTTACAACTTTAGGGGGGTCTTACAATTATTTTAAGGAAAAATAACTTTATGCAAATCCAACTTCGGAGTTTCCCGTTTTTGTTAATTTTATTTTGAATACGGGGATAAGCGGGAGCGCGCACCGTACCTTTACGCAGAAAAAAACTCTGATATGAAACGTTAACTTCACCAGGGAAGTTAACATTTCATATTGAATACCCCTCATAATCTCTATCCACTTTATCACTCTCCAAAGCCTTAGTACATCTCCCCATAGTCTTTCACGAGACAGCTTCAACCTAAAGTAAGCAGAATGTTGCAACACCACAAGGACTTGTGATGCTACACAATCCTTCAGCTGGAAGTGTGTCAGAAACCGAGACTACAGATGCATATGATCAACCACAAACCACAAGTTTTATGAGGAGCAACATAGGTGGTCACCTAAACGATATAGTGAGGAGTTTGCTAACTGTTTTTGCTGTGAACCTCAAACTATACAAGAAACAAAGTCAAGCAGTGAGTGGTATGGGTGAAAGTCAGCCATAAAGAAAGAGCTCACAGTGGCAAGTGGGGAGTTTGACTGAGGCGGTACACCTGTCAAACCGTAACGCAGGTGTTCTAAGGCGAGCTCAGGGAGTACAGAAACCTCCCATGGAGTAGAAGGGCAAAAAAGTGGGGGGTGTTAGGAGAGGGTTCCCTGTATTGTATTGTCTGGCGCTAAGACCCTGTACAGCGAGAGGCACAACTACCAACCTTGTGCACTACTGAGCATGTGCGTCATACTTTATCTCCGTGCATACTCACCACTATATGTACAAACACAGGTGTGTGTGCTCTTGTTTGTCCGCACACTATCTGTGATCCACTATACATTCCTGGCTGGATCTGGTACAACCATTATATGTGCACTGTGTACCTGTTATACATACCCGCTGCATTAACTCTGTGTCATCCTGTAAGACTGTTTTACCTGGTAAATAATTCAAATACCTGGTTAAGTTATTTGTTGGACTGACCTCCATCACACACTGCTACCACCTACAGTATACCATCTATAGGGTCTGCCAATACAGCTTACTACTGGTAGATATAGTTTAGCCATGTAATTTTCTTTCTATGGCAGTATTAGTAACCTAGAATACATTATGGGCATAATCACAGAAGAAAAACATAATTTCTAGTTACTCCATTATCTGTTGAAAGGAAGTTGACCTGCCCTGGCTGACCACAAAAGTCACGCATCAATGTGATTCCCGTATACATATATGTATTGGGCTGGCTTGTCCCTGATTATGTCTCTGCTTTGATTATCTGTGCATAACTTATGGATCGTTTAAACTTTCGATCATTTAAACTTTGGATTGTTTAACTTCTCTCCATCTCTGCCTGCATTGTCCTTGATTTGTTTATAATTCCTGTCACTCTGGATTCCTTTTCTGATGCCAGATAAATTACAGAATAGTCCAGTATCAACCATAGAGCTTCTGCTCTGACTCAGGGCCTGATTCAGAGTTGGGAATAGAGCATACTTACCTGCTCTCCCGGGAGTCCCGATAGAGTATGCAAATCTCCCGCATCCCGCCCACTTCCTAGTAAAGTGGGCAGGCCGGGGAGATTTTCCAAGCAAATGCAGGTCCGTCGGGAGAGGACAGGGCTAAATGAAGCGAATCGCTGCATTTAGACCCGCCCCCTCCTCAAAGACCCGCAAATTGTGGGGTTTTACTGTAAAGGGAGTGGGGCCTAATGACGACTATAGTCAGGCTCTGCCCCCGAAGATGAAAGCAGCAGGCTCTCCGGCTGCTCCTGGAAAGGTGCAGCAAAAATTTGGTAAGTATGAAATAGAGTAAGATAGAGCAAGTGATACCCCTTTTACACCGGAGCTAAAACCCGAGTTTTTGAAGGGTTAACCCGGGCAGCTCCCTGGTGTAAAAGGGGAGAGGGTTGGATCGCCGGGTCGAGTGACCCGGCAATCCAACCCAGGTAACTAGCAGGGTTTAACACGGGGGTAGCCCGTGAAACCCTGCTATGGAACAGCGCACTCCGGGTCACGAAGACCTGGAGTGCGCTGCTAGCCGGCCGATTGGCCTGGCTTCAGTGGCACTTGGAGATGACGTCATCTCCAAGCGTCCACTTTCACTCCGCAAAAGCCGGGTCTATGCAGACCCGACTGCGGTGTGAGCGGCGCTGACTCGGGAATATCCCGAGTCAGCGCCGGCAAAATTCCGGGTCTGATCCGGATAGGAACTTTGTTCCAACTCTGGGTCAGACCCGGAATTTTGGTGTAAAAGGGGTATAACTCTGTACCTGGACAAACCATGTTACAATGCAAGGGGTGCAAATACATAAATTTTTTTGCATGTGGGGTAAATACTGGCTGCTTTTGCATGTAGCCCACAAATGTTGGACAGCTTTATTTGTACACTGCAATTCAGATGTCAGTTTGGACACACCCCTCCCAAATCTAAATTTCTCTGCACATTTTAAATCTGCCACACCTGCAGTGCAGCATGGCTTTGACCAAGATGCACAGCTATACCCCTTTTACACCGGAGCTAAAACCCGGGTTTTTGAAGGGTTAACCCGGGCAGCTCCCTGGTGTAAAAGGGGAGAGGGTTGGATCGCCGGGTCGAGTGACCCGGCAATCCAACCCAGGTAACTAGCAGGGTTTAACACGGGCGTAGCCCGTGAAACCCTGCTATGAGAACAGCGCACTCCGGGTCACGATGACCTGGAGTGCGCTGCTAGCCGGCCGATTGGTCCGGCTTCAGTGGCGCTTGGAGATGACGTCATCTCCAAGCGTCCACTTTCACTCCGCAAAAGCCGGGTCTATGCAGACCCGACTGCGGTGTGAGCGGCGCTAACTCGGGAATATCCCGAGTCAGCGCCGGCAAAATTCCGAGTCTGATCCGGATAGGAACTTTGTTCCAACTCCGGATCAGACCCGGAATTTAGGTGTAAAAGGGGTATTACTTGTTCTTTCAGTGATTGCTTGGGACTGAAGACTTACACGCTTAGCCTGGGGCCCCATGTGTTCTGTACTAGCATGGTTCTCCTTAGAAATCAGTGATCTCTATGTGAACGAATGAGAGAAGAATTTAAATAACACACATGTGATCAAGCCATTATACACCCCTTGTTGCTACGTAATGCAAATCCTGTATATTTTTGCTCATATTGATCCAAACCATACATCATTTTTTCTTACAGAAAATGGACAAAAATAAAGATGGTGTTGTAACTTTAGATGAATTCATTGAATCATGCCAAGAGGTAAGAAATTACTTTGTTTACTTTAAAACTAGACTGTGATCTATTCTGCAAATTAAGAAAGCGATGTTTTTCTCTTCAAAATATTTAGCCTTAAAGGTAATATTGTACTTTATGTATCAGTTTATGGTGTTCTTCAATATATTTCTGCTATAATAATTCTTTTTCACTAGAAATTGAGATGAGAGTGCCATGGGCACATATATCTTCCTGCAAACCTGCCATCTAAAAACCCTTCAGTTAGTAGTTCAATCCCTATTATCTTTTTCCATTTATTGTGGCAAATTAAGGAGGAACTCCTATAGAAAGCAGAATAACTGTAGTAGGAAAATATTTTAAAGGTCAATATACAGTAGTGACAAATGTACAGTACTGTAATGGGACAGGTTGGGAGATTTGGAGGTTGGCAATCAGGTGGTAACGCATAAGGAGAAAGGCCGGGCATTTAATTATACTCTATTTTAATGCAAACAAAATAATTATTTTTAACTGATCTTATGTATGTAATCTTTTTCATAGGCCCATCTCAAAATTCCCTACTACTGCTGCATTACCACTCTGTTTATAGGTACTTACTGAGAATAGAATTATTTATTTGATAATAGTTATTTATATAGTGAACACATATTCCGCAGCACTTTACAGAAAATATTTCAGTCATTCACATCAGTCCCTCCCCCAGTGGATCTTACAATCTATATCACATGGACACATATATTATTTTTTGTGTTAGCAGACAATTAACTTAACAGTATATTGTTGGAGTGTGGAGGAAACTGCAGCTAGCCTACAAAAACACTGGGAGAACATACAAACTCCGTACAGATCGGCCATGATCAGTAATTGAAGTTATGGGCCTCACTGCTTTGAGGCGGAAATGCTTAAAACTACTGTATGACAACCATGTTGCCAGGTTATGGCAGGAGCCTGCTGGAAGATACAGAGGTCTTATAACATAAATAGCTTTTTTTATTATTTACAGTTTAAAAAAGACATGCAATAATGGTTTGTCAAAGAGAGGAGCAGCATGGGAGAGTGAGGTGGGGTATTGGGTAGAAAGGTGTCAGTGACATTTATGAATACATTGGTTCTGTGCACAGAAGTAAAGCACTCTCACCCAAAATTAAATAATCTAGTGAAAACTGGCCTAAGCTACCTATTCCTACGGCAGGTTGAGGATCTGAGTGGTGGGGGTAGGTGGGGGGTCAAACACCTTGGTTTTTAATTAATTTAGCCCCACTTACAAATGTGGGATCCCCCTGCCAAAGTGAATAGCAGCCACAGAATGGTCAGTGCAGCACTGGTACCTCTGTGGAAGGAGAATGCACAACACACATCACTCCTCCCCTTACAGATGCAAACAAGACTATGCTGAACAATTTGGGCATTCTCCCAGCCCATTTTCACTGTGGGTGTGGGACACCTGCAGTGGCAACTCTGTAAACTTAGTGGACCTAGCACAATGGACACAGGGCCTAATTCAGACCCGCTTGCGAGCGCTCGCAAGCGGGTTGATGTTGGCCCAGTGCGCATGCGCACGACGGACCCTGCTCCGTCGTGCGCATGTGCAAGACCAGGATAGCGACGGCCAAGCCGTCGCTATGGGTCTCGTACCAAAGGGGGCCTGCTGCCGATGGTGAGTGATGGTGAGTGTGGCTGCCCAGATGGAGGCGGGGGCGTGGCTGCCCAGACGGAGGCGTTCCTATAATGACAAGTGATGTCAGTGGGAGTGCCTTCGGCTCTTATAGAGCCGAAAGCACTCCAGGGCTTGCGGCAACGAGACCCTACCACAAGGGTCTCGTCGCAAGCCCGATGGTCTCGATGGTCTTGACCATCGCTACCATCTTTTTTGGCCGCTCGCTATAGCTGTGAGTGGTCACCTACAGCTATACGAGCGGCCAGGAGGCCGCTCTAAAAAAAGGGAAGGAGGGCACTGATTCAGAGCGAGCGTTCTGAAAGAGCGTCCGGCTCTGAATCAGGCCCACAGTTCCCTAAAATGCCAGCTTATTACTGTATACCAAAACAAATAAAATCTTGATACATCACATTGCAAATCTGAAATGATGTATTTTTTATTCATTCTAGATAGGTAATAGTCCATGTAGAGGAGCCTTTAACCTACTAATAAAAAAAAGATTAGCCTACAATTAGCACTGACTGCTGCTTAATGATTAAAGCAGGGAGTCACTGAAGTCCATTAAGCTGAAAATTAGTCACAAGTGTTTTCCCACACTATCTACTTTTGATTGGCTGCTGTGATAATTATTGGTGTTAATCTGTTGCAACACATAGGACTGGATGCAGCTAGAACCGTGGGATGAAATGCTGATGCTCATGTAGTTGAGCGATTTTATTGCGACTGCGCACACATGAAAATTCTTAAAAACTCCTAGAGTGCATGCATCCCATGGGGTATATAAGTTGCAAAGTTGCAATTGATGCGCACGCTAATGGTAGTCGATGGTAGCGTCTAAGGATGCACCAATCGGTATTATAGCGTGTACGGGCAATGACAGTGGGAGGCTCAGTCTTTGCACATTCAGATGCATGGATGTACACAAGGGAAGGACTTTGTAGCGGCATTTGCATAAAGTCACAGATGGATGACAGCCAACAGAGGTCACCTCAGGATGCTGTCATAAATACATGTCACTAGGATGCTCTCTGTATTGTATGGCACGCACTAGGATAATTTCTATATTGTATGTTGTCATTAAAACGAATGTATGTATTGCATGGCGGTCAGTAGTATGCTATGCATTGTATAGCAGTCACTAGGCTCCTCTCTGTATAGTTTGGTATTCATTAGGATCCCTTCTGCATCGCAATTGTTCCCTATATTGTACATCAGTTACTACAATGCTTACTGTATTGTTTTGTGATCACTAGGATGTTCTTTGCACTGCTATGGCCTTTATGATGTTCTGTGTTCTTGGATGCTCTCTGTTTTATATGGTGGTGACTTGGAAGCTTGCTTGTATATCTATATCTACACTATGTAGACAAAAGTGATTGGACACTGACAGCAAGTAGATCCACGAGATTTTATTGACTACAGTGCTTTTTTGGTCCACCACATGCTGTGATTACTGTAGACACCCTTCTTGGCAAATGGTCCACAAGTTTATGGACAATGGCAGGCGGTAAGTTTTGCCTTTCTGCCTTAAGTACAGTGACCAACTGTGACACTGAAGAAGGTTGAGCCTAGAACGCACCCGTGGCTCCAATTCATCCCAGAGGTTCTCAATGGGGTTAAGAGCTGATTCAGAGCTGGCCAATCTATCCGGATTACTGAATTTTCTGTATACCAGTCCAGCTTCGCCCTGGAAACATGACAGGTGGCATTGTCATTCTGATAAAAACATTCATTGTTTCCATAGAACTGCAAGTGTATGGGCCTCCCTACAAAGTTTTCTTGTCAAAACTGCCACATTAGTGGCCATTTGGAACGTATGTGCAATGGTATGCATGGTATGTATTTCGCTTGTACAGGGGTGTCCAATCACTTTTGTCTACATTGAAACCTGTATTGTATATTGGTCACTAAAAATCTGAATTGATGGTCATTAGCAGGCAGTTTATTTTCTGTTGCGGTCCAGAGGATTAAGATGTATGTTATAGCAGTTATTAGACTGCAGTCTGTATTGCACAACAGTGTCTAGGAAGCAGTATGTATTGTATGGCTGTCATTAGGATGCAGTCTGTACTGTATGGCTGTCACTAGCATACTTTCTGGATAGTATGCCGGACACACTTAACTTAGATGTATGCACAGATACATGCATCTGTGTGTACAAAAATAAACACACAGATACAAGGACGGATAAGTGAGATCCATCTGTGCTTCTGTGTTAAACAAAATGGAAACCAGTGCAAAAATAAAAATAATACGGTGTGGCCTTCCCCCCCCCCCCCCCCCCACACTCCCCCAAAGCACAACCAGCCCTGGGCTTTTGAGACTCAGTATTTGTTGTGTTAAATTCTGGGGACAAACTACGTACGGGTCCCCTGAATTAACTGAAAAAAATAAAAACAGTTCAAGCGCTCTTTCTAGGTACAGTATAGAGGATGCTTAGTACCAAAGTGATGAAAGTCAGTCACTTGGAGATGTGAAAAATAAAGTTTTAAAATATAGTCACTTCTCTGTAGATTTTACTTTCCTTATTTGAAATCCCAGTTCTGTAAGTTTCTATTGAAATGTCTGATTCTTTATGTTGAAATGTCCAACAACCTGGTTCCTCCAATATTACCAGTTATTGGTCAACACGACAGCCCCTCAGTGTCAGCGTAGTAGCCGAATTGACATATGAAAAACAAGGTATGGGGTCACAATATAGTGTAAAAACAGAACATTTATTCATGTAATAAAAAGCGTACCATCAAATTCCTTTTGGGAAAGTACAATTTTACACATATAGTGGTATTGACGCTCCCCCTATTTAGCAGTACCTTCCTAGGAGCAAATTCAGGATAGCAGCAATTCAGGATAATACACCAATGATTTTCAACCCTTTAATGTAGGGATGTGCAGGCTCGGTTCTACTCGGTTCCGTTCGGTTCTTTTTACCGGATCTTATTGGGTTTCAGCTGTCACGAGTTTTGGATAGCCAATAAGATTCAGTAAAAAGAACCGAACGGAACCGAGTACAACCGAGCCTGCACATCCCTACTTTAATGGTCATTTTCTAGGTGTGCATGGAGGGAAACCTGACCAGGTACAGTATTTCTAGCAAGTGTTTCTGTTCCCTCCCCTATCTCCTATCAGGGGGTGTGTTCTGTCAATTAATTCTAATAACTCCTTCTTCTAGATACAGTATAATGTTAATCTAAATATGTAGGTCTAGGAAATGTAGATAACTCCTTACCCCATCCTGGATAACGTGTCTGTTCCCTTTCATTAGTTCATGTCGCATGGGTCTGATTCATTGCGGTGCGTTCCACCTCTTGGAACGCATCACGTGACCTGCATTTCATTCCCTTCACTGAATCTTGTGGTGATCACTGTGATGTCGTCATTAGTGATTGCCATGCATTCCACCCTTTGGAACGCATCGCGTCACAGTTCGCGTATTTATATTGGTGATTTCAGGGCAATATTGTCTTTGAATATGGTGCGTATATGGCACACCATAACATCACTCATCAAAATACTTCTCGGTTCTATGTGTCTCCCTGGAAGTGCATGTTGGTGTAATGCACCACTTTGGTTCCGGAGCCCTATATTCTTTACTTTGGAGCCACTTCTTTAGTAATATGTGTTTTGTCCTCACACAGTGGGCATATATGAGGGATCTGATCATGTTAACATCATGCATCTAAGCAATAATGTGATTGAAAAAACATGTCACAAAATCCAGTGGGACCACTGCTTTACATTGCGGTTAAATCCTCACAAAAGAGCACAAATACATAAATATAACCCTTCCACTTTCCTTCAATAAATGTACTAAAAATTTAAAAGTTGCACATGTCCAGGCACATATAAAAACCCAAGAGTAAATGAAGATAAAATGCATAAAATAAAATTCATATGTAGAAAATAAACCATAAAAAAACATAACCACAATAATCCTTAAAAATACGTGTTATGGTCAGAGATGGTAAAAAAAATATGAATATGAGCATACTTGTTTTAAGACATTCTTATAAGAACCTCTTAAGTTCAAAGTCGGCATTTAAGCCGTGTGGTTCTAGTGCCTTAGCTTCATAAATGAGTCTAATTTCTGCCTTGGCTAAAAAGGTTTCCACTCCTTTAGTGCGCCAATTACCTTCAGCTTTTGTAATGCCCATGATGCATTTAATTTAATTTATAGATCCCTGATGTTTCTCTAAAAAATGTTTGGAGAAAGAATGATTTATAACACCTCTCTTAATATTTCTTAGGTGTTCAGTCCACCTTTCTCTAAGTTTTCTGGATGTCTTCCCAATGTATTGCAATTCACACACACACATTCAATTATATATATATATACAATTCGTACTATTACATGTTATGAATTCTTGTACCTTAAAAGTCCTTTCATTGGAGCTTGAGTTGAATGTCTCCAATTTTTCTGTCTGTTGTGTATGTGTGGTACAGACAATGCAAGACCAACAGCGATAAAAACCTTTAGTTTTTATCCTCCTCGTTTTTTTCTCTGGTCTAGTGCTTATAACCAGTGTATTGTTTACATTGGAAGTTCTCCTGTATGTGAATGTAGGTCTAGTGGGAATAATGTCCTTCAAAGCAGGATCTTGTTGTAAAAGATACCAATTTTTTCTGAAAATGTGTTCTACTGATTTGTATCAATTATTATACGTGGTGATAAAAGGAACATTGGGTTTCCCAGTTATGTTATTTTTATCTTTATATTCTAATAGATCTTTTTGTGGAATATTTTTCATTTCTTCAATAGTATTTTCTATTGACACTTTATCATATCCTTTTGCAATAAATTTATGTTCTAAATTTTTTACCTGATCACTGAAGATACAGTACCCTCGTTAGTGCAATTTCTGCATACTCTACAAATTTGTTTCTTCGGGGTGTTTTTAAGCCACTTTGGATGATGATGGCTACTGACATTAATGTACGAGTTACTGTCAGTGAGTTTTTCATAATTTTTTGTGGCAAGATGGTCATCCGCTTTATAAATCACCAAGTCTAAAGAATTTACTTCCTTCTGATCTACTTTTAAAGTCAAGGATATACTAAAATTATTATGATTAAGATATTCACAGAATAATTTAAGATCCTCCTCTTCCCCACTCCAAATAAAAAATATGTTGTCTGTAAATCTTAGCCACATAGATATGTTTTCTATATAGGGGTTATTGTACCATACTACCATATCCCCCCACCATCCCATGAAAAGTTTAGCGTATGAAGGTGCCATCCTGCTACCCATCGCTGTTCCCTACTTTTGAATGTAATATTGTCCATTAAACCAGAAATAATTATTAGTCGAGATAAAATCTATAGATGCTTTGATAAAATCTAATTTGATACCATATCTATCTATATACCTATATACCATATTTGACCACCAGTTAGGTATCAATGCAGTTGCATATGCCCTAAGGAAAAACTAAGACCAAATAGATGAAAACAAATTAGATTTTATCAAAGAATCTATATATTTTATCTTGACTAATAATTATTTCTGGTTTAACTAACAATATTACATACAAAAGAAGGGAATGGCAAAGGGTAGCAGGATGGCATCTTCATACGCTAACCTTTTCATGGGATGGTGGGAGGATATGGTAGTATGGAACAATAACCCCTATATAGAAAACATACCTATGTGGCTAAGACTTATAGACCATGGAAACAAAAACAAATACAGAAATGACCTTACTAATTGCGCAACCAAATCTGCAGCCTAAAAGCAAAACAAATGAGTTTTCACCACACTCATGAACATGGATAGATACAAAAAAAGGGGGAATTGCCTTACTGGCACTAACTATTAATAATACAAGTAGGAGATAGACACCGGTGTAGAAAATTTAAGATGTGAGTTTCCAACAACTGTCAATCACATATACTCTTACTTTGAAAGTAAGTATTGTTCATATCCTCTATGTGGTAATCTTCATGGATGTAGTGTTCTTCCAAAGTTGGAATACCCAAAATAAATTAAAAAAACACAGGTGATAGTGCAGACTTTTTAAACAAGCATATAGCTTTACTCATCCAATGCCCTCACATTTTCCACACCAGTGTCTATCTCCTACTTGTTACTAATTAGCGCCAGTAAAGCAATTCCCCCTTTTTTGTATCTAAGATTTATAGACAACATTATTTATTTGGAGTGGGGAAGAGGAGAATCCTAAATTGTTCTGTGAATATCTTAATCATAATAATTTTAGTATATCCTTGACTTTTAATGTGGATCAGAAGAAAGTACATTTTTTAGACTTGGTGATTTATAAGGCGGATGACCATCTTGCCACAAAATTTTTAGGAAAAACCCACTGACAGTAACTCATAAAATAATGTCAGTAGCCATCATCACCCGAGGTGGCTTAAAAACATCCCGAATTCATAGAGTATGCAGAAATTGCGCTAATGAGTGGATTTTCAGTGATCAGGTAAAAAATTTAGAACATAAATTTATAGTAAAAGTATATGATAAAGTGTCGATAGAAAATACTATTGAAGAAATGCAAAATTTTCCACAAAAAGATCTATTAGAATATAAAGATAAAAATAACATAACTGGGAAACCCAATGTTCCTTTTATCACCACGTATAATAATTGATACAAATCAGTAGAACACATTTTCAGAAAAAAATATCTATTACAACAAGATCCTGCTTTGAAGGACATTATTGCCTCTGGACCCACATTCACATACAGGGGAACTCCCAATGTAAACAATACACTGGTTATAAGCACTAGACCAGAGAAAAGAATGGGGAGGATAAAAACTAAAGGTTTTTATCGCTGTTGGTCTTGCATAGTCTGCACCACACATACACAACAGACAGCAAAATTGGAGACGTTCAACTCAAGCTCCAATGAAAGGACTTTTAAGGTACAAGAATTCATTACATGTAATAGTACGAATTGTACATATGTAATTGAATGTGTGTGTTTGTGGATTGCAATACATTGGGAAGACGTCCAGAAAACTTAAGAGAAAGGTGGGCTGAACACCTAAGAAATATTAAGAGAGGTGTTATAAATCATTCTCATTGTCCAAACATGTTTTCGAGAAACATCAGGGATCTATAAATGAATTTAAATGCATCATGGGCATTAAAAAAGTTGAAGGTAATTGGCGCACTAAAGGAGTGGAAACCTTTTTAGCCAAGGCAGAAATTAGGCTAATTTATGAAGCTAAGACACTAGAACCACACGGCTTAAATGCAGACTTTGAACTTAAGCGGTTCTTATAAGAATGTCTTAAAACAAGTATGGTCATATTCATATATTTTTTACCATCTCTGACCATAACACGTATATTTAATGATTATTGTGGTTTTAAACTGATATTTTTTTATGGTTTATTTTCTACATATGAATTTTATTTTATGCATTTTACCTTCATTTACTCTTGGGTTTTTATATGTGCCTGGACATGTGCAACTTTTACATTTTCAGCATATTTTTTAAGGGAAAGTTGAAGAGTTATATTTATGTATTTGTGGATCCCACTGGATATTGTGACGTGTTTTTTCAATTACATTATTGCTTCGATGCATGATGTTAATATGATCAAATCCCTCATATATACCCGCTGTGTGAGGACAAAACACATATTACTAAAGAAGTGGCTTCAAAGTAAGGAATATAGGGCTCTAGAGCTCCGGAACCAAGTGGTGTATTGCATCAACGTGCACCTCCGGAGAGTGCAACGCATGGAGGTATGGCACGGGGAGACACATAGAACCGAGAAGTATTTTGATGAGTGGTGTTACAGTGTGCCACAGGAGGTGGTACGCACCATATTCAAAGAAAATATTGTCCTAAAATCACCAGGATGAATACATGCACTATGACATGATGCGTTCCAAAGGGTGGAACGCATGAAGATCACTAATGACAACATCACAGTGATCACCACGAGATTCAGTGAAGGGAATGAAATGTGGGTCACGTGATGCATTCCAAGAGGTGGAACGCATCGCAGTGAATTAGACCCATGCGACATGAACTAATGAAAGGGAACATACACGGTACCCAGGATGGGGTAAGGAATTATCTACATTTCCTAAACCTACATATTTAGATTAACGATATATCTAGAAAAAGGAGTTATTAGAATTAATTGACAGGACATAGGGGAGGGAACAGAAACACTTGCTATAAATGCCTGGTCAGATTTACCTCCATACACACCTTGAAAATGACCATTAAAGGGTTGGTGTACTATCCTGAAGTGCTGCTATCCTGAATCTCCTCCTAGGAAGGTACTGCTCAATAGGGGGGGTATCAATATCACTATATGTGTAAAATTGTACCTTTCATAAAAGGATTTTGATGGTATGTGGCCATTTTTATTGTGCTTTTTATTAAATGAATAATTTTTTTACACTATATTGTGTCCTCATACCTTGTTTTTCATATATCAATTCAGCTATCATGCTGACACTGAGGGGCTGTCGTGTTGAACTATAACTGGTTTTATTGGAGGAACCAGGTTGTCGGACATTTAAACATAAAGAATCATACATTTTTATAGAAACTTACAGAACTAGGATTTCAAATAAGGAAAGTAAAATCTACAGAGAAGTGACTATATTTTAAAACTTTATTTTTCACATCGCCAAGTGACTGACTTTCATCATTTTGGGACTAATCATCCTCTATACTGTACCTAGAAAGAGCGCTCGAACTGTTTTTATTTTCATCAGTTTATAAGTTTATCGTGAATAAAGATATTCACATTTGGTTTAAGCTGCCTTTTGTAGCGTGGAGCACAAACATTTACTTTTCTTTTCCCTTGTATTAAGCACAACCAGCACCAAGCTAGTCAGATCCAGCCCTGGTTTTCAAAATACAGGGGACAAATGATGCACAACCAGCACTGGGCTCTGATCCAGTCCTGGTTATGGAAATACAGGGGACAAAAAGTGCAGGGGCCCCTGTATTTTCCATAACCAGAACCAAACTATTGGTAGCGAGGGGTAATGCCACAACCAGGGGAACCCTTTCACTGGCCAAAGCATTACCCATGACCACTAGTCAGCCCAGGTCGGGGATCCCTGGGGAATAGGGGACCCCCCATTGAAGGGGTCCCCCTCTCCAGGGCACCCCAGGCCTAGGCTTATAGCCTAAGGCTATCCAATGCACCCCTGGAGCGATGGGTGCTGTGTTGATTATGTAAAGTGTGGTGCGATTGAAAGAGTTAAAAATATTGTCTTTTGCAGTGGAACTGCAAGTATCAGCAAGGCTCCCCGCATGCTGGTACTTGGATAACCACAAGTACCAGCAGGCGGGGCATTACGAGTCCGCTGGTACCTGAAGTTCCACTGCAAAAGAAATATTAAAAAAATTACAGAACTCACACACCATGAAAGTAAAAGTTTATTAAAACATACATGTACACACACATGCACGCTCACACTCACTATCACACATACTCACCTATGTATCCCTTAAGCCATTTCACATCCTTTTCTCAAAGTAGATAATCCACAAGTACGTGTAAAAAAATTCCATACTCACATCCTCCTATGCGTGAATCACGTCCTCTTCGTTCCAAAGTAGGCATCCATAGGGCTTGGCAAAACAAAAAAATTAAAATTTGCGGACATTAGTTCCGTCCTCTAAGGACGATACTACCCAAATGACAGCTCAGCGGCAGGATTTCACTATAGAAATCCCGTTGCTGAGTGCTCGTTGTCTGAGAGAGACGAGCCTTCCGCCTCTCAGCCAATGAGCGGTTCCCACCATTGACTTCAATGGTGAGAACCGCTAAGGTAACTTCTCTTTAGGTGCATTCCAATTACTTTACAGATAGTGAGCGGTATAGAAGTTTTCTGTCTGTGGATACATTATTTGCATCCTGTGAAATGAAGTATTGTAGCAGTGTGTGCCTGTGTATTCAACAGCCAGTTTCAGTAATAATCAGTAATTCCAGCAGTTATATTGCTGGGCATAATGATTTTAATGTTTTTAATTAGACTCCTTCGCTTTGCAATAGAATACAGAGTAGTAAAGCAATCAGTTTAAACAATTAGATAATGTTTATACCAAGGAAACAATCAATTTTCTGCATACTAACAATGCTATATATTTCCTTTATTTTAGGATGACAATATTATGAGGTCGTTGCAGCTCTTTGAAAATGTCATGTAACATCTCAGAAGAAGAATAATGTTGATGGTGAATGACGCTGTGAAACACTGGTCACCTTATAAAACTATACAATTAACCACAAAGATTTTATTCTTTTGAAATGTAAGAAATTTTACAACTATTAAGAGAAGAATTTTGTACAAGTCTATGACATCAAGCAACAAACGCCAATAGAATATGAAAGAAAAAAAACCCAACAACTTTGTTTCCCTGGTATCACACATTCATTGGATTTAATATCCCTTTGGATGCATGCTGCATTTAAATAAATATACAAAAAAAACAAAAAAAAACAAACCTTTTTTTACTTTCATCTGAATCATTCGCAGAAAATTATTGCCTGTTATAAATCCTTCTGCTTTTTAACCTCATACAGTTTGTATGATTACAAAGCATAAGACTATATACTGTTAGCTTGCTTATCTATTTACTGTGATCGGAAGCTGGACGCTTACCATAAAATTTTATATTTGTTTTAGGAACACATCATACCAAATTATAGTTTAACAATTTAACATACATAAAAAAAATATTTCCGTACCATCTAAGAATATTGTAAAAAAAAAAAAAATGTATTATGCTTTATTTTTTCATTATTTGTGTATGATGGATTGATATTTTTATTTTTGAATACAGCGCAAAAGGAAACTAAATTCCAAATACATTATTATTATTAACATTACAAATAAAATGTGAACTTACGACCTACTTCAGCTTGTTTATTTATCATCTTGGTAAGCGAAGATCTGCATTTATTTTACTGTACAATTTAAAATAATGTTAAAATATGGGTTTTAATAAATTACAGTATTTACTTTGCTGTATTAATAGGACATATTGTGATTTTAAGTGCTAGCGTTTGAGTGATGTTATTATTACTATATGGTAGTCTGAGTAGGGCGTCACCGAACTGCATCCAATATTCTTTTTTTTATGTACTTCACATTTATTTCTTCTACAGTGCGTCATCATTTAATTTAAATATAGTAGTTGCGTAGCATAATGTGGTTTATATCACTGATTGCAAAGAGGTAAAGGTTTATTAACCTTTGCATTACTTCAATACCTGGATATTATGTAGGTATGTGTGTCAGTGTGTCATCATTGACAAACTTCATAAATAAACTGTACACTGCTTAATGCTGTTATACAGTTTACAAAGCAGCTTGAAATACTTTTTTAATATGAAGTATCAACAATAGATACAATGGAATGAAAATGTGCAAAATAGGCTTTTTTTATACATTGTTTCAGGGCAGTAGGAGACGAGTCCAAGGGGGAGATGTATCAAACCAAAGAGGACAAGTGAAGAAGTTATCCATAGCAACCAGATTCTACCTATGATTGTTTGAATGTACTAGATAAATGATAGGCAGACTATGATTGGTTGCTATGGCCAACTTCTACACTTGATGCATTACACAGCCCTCACCCAAGTAAGTTTGTTGTAAAGTAACTCTCTGAACTTTTCTTGGCACCAGTGAAAGTCCTAAGACACTGGGCCGTATTGAATTAGGTGCGATAATTTAGCCGGCGATAAAATCAGCCGATTTTGCCGGGGGAAATTATCGCATGCGCGCTATCATTTTTGCAAAAGACAGGTGAATAGGTCGGTGCGATAAAAAAACAGGGCGAAAATAGGTGAAAAAGTCATGACATGCAGGAAATTACATCTGTACTCCAAAAGCTGGCGGTAATTTGCATATTTGAATTTTTTTAAAAAAATTATAGAAAGCATTTTTTTTCCTGGAAATTACTGTTACACATAAATTGGGGGTACATTAAAATTGGAGCAAGTATATTTTCTTGTCGTAAAACGCACTTTTAAAAAACGTTAAAAACACGCCTGCTGCAACCACGTGCAATGTTTAAAACACTTGACGCATCCATATAGCACCCCCGAAATACCAGACCCAATATGTTAAACCCATTTTCATAGATTTTTTTTTTTTTTCACCCAAAATGTAACCAGTCATTTTTCGGCAAATTACGAGAAACTTTTGGGGTAATTTATCATTAGTGTCCAAAGGGTTCTGAAAGAAAACCCCACATTTTAAGGCAAAAATAGGGATTTAGCATTTTTTATCACCTGGTTTGAGATGGTGAAAACTTTTTGCCTGGCTCTCAGTATTCGATTATCGCAGGTGCGATAATTTACCGAAAAATCGTGGGTGCAAAATCTATATTATCGTGGGTGTGATAATTTACCATGAAAATGGCACTTATCGCACCTAATTGAATCGGGCCCTATGGGGAAGAACCTGTGTGGTAAATCACAGTAGCTGATTTTAGCCTATAGAGGTGTAAAGGGGGGTATCCACTAGACAATAAAGTTGAACGATTGAACGATAATGATAAAATCGTTCAATAATCGTTCAAACATTGTTCGAACATCGTTCGAACATCGTTTGCAAATCGTGCAGTAATTGTTTCTAACGATGTACGATGCGCGCTCCCGCTGGTCGTTTGACCGTCTCCTCCATCGACTGAACATGCAGGTCAATTTCACTTGATTGCTTACAAATCGTTTACACATCGTTTACACATCGTTCATGCTGAACGATCAAACGATGAACCACTGTCTGCCCACTATAGTTGAAAGCTCTCAATCACAGATTAAAACAACATAGTTTATTGTTAGATCTTTTGCAAATCGTTTGCAAATCTTTTGCAAATCCTTTGCAAATCTTTTGCAAATCCTTTGCAAATTGTTCAGAGTGGAAGATCATATTTCAAGGGAAACTTCAAGGGAAAATCGTTAAGAGGTTGGACAGGGATAAAATCGTCTAGTGGATGCCCCCCATAAGCAGAAATCAGCTATAGTAACTGGCCAGAATATGTGCAGCGACAGCTGCTGATGGCAGGTCACACTTAAGTGGATCTGCCCTTATATGTGCCATAGGGCCTGAATCATAGTTGTACACTGTACCGATGTTAATGGAGTTGAGCGATTATCAGTAAACTGCTCATACGTCTAAATTGCACGGTGTATGCATCAAGGTACATTACTGTAGTCACTCGCAGCAACTTTAAACTCGCAGTGTCATTGACAGTGAGGTAGAGTTTGGGGGAGGTAATGTAGAGTGGCTGCAGAAAACGCAGGCATGTTGTGACCATTTTTGCAAAGCTGCCGGTGGGCGTCGCAATACATTCCCAGCGGTTACAACATCTGCATATTTCTGCACAGTAGCTGCGTACAAGGATGCAGCAGTGGCAGAAATAGCATACATCTCTGAATCAGGCCCATAGTGATAGCACAGTGATATAGGCCACCAGGGTATTAAGGTAAACAAATTGAATTTTAATGTTATTTTGATAAATATTCTTTATATATAGTGCAATGAGGAATAACTTACATATATTATTCAATTAAGACTTAACAAGAACCGATTCCCCCTGAAAGTATTATGACATGTTGTACATTTGTTGAACTGCGGGTTTCTAGCTTTCATCAATAAAGTTGCCCTAACTGTATGCAGTGTGTGCTGCTGCAGATTTTTTATTGCGTGCTTTGACTGAGCCTGCTGTATTACTGCTGTAATATAGAATAACATACCCATTCATTTCTCTCTTATGGCTGACTTTATTTAATTTTCTAGGTTTCAATCCACCCTAAAAAGGTGCCTAGATGTACTTATTGAGTACTCTTTGGGGGACAAAAAAGCTAATTAAATACCCTCGTTTAGGTAACTCGTTTAGGTAACACGCTACAATATGCTACAGTATCAAGCACCATATTATATGATTATAGCTGGTCAGGCAGCAAATATTTATATATTCCTGGTTACACAGCCCTTACTGCCCTCCTCCCAAAGAATCATCTCACCAAAAAGTTCCGCTAGAGAAAAGGCTGACACTGTAAATAAATATATGATGCTTCACTTATCTAAATGTCGGGTAAGGGATGGAAAGCAAGGACAATTCATTTTCAACAAAATAATACTATTTTTATACATTAAAATAAAATATAACACTTATTTTGAGTGTTGAGTGTGTTGAGAGCAGGCAATTGTTTCCATAGCAGAGGCTCCCACACTTTTCAATTGATAAATCGGTTTGTTCAGGCCATAAAATCCATATGCCTGTTTTTTTCATAATATACGTAAATGTGCCCATACACGGTAAGATTTTTTACCCGATATGGACAGTTTCACCAGGTTGGACAGACTGATCTTATGAAAATAGGTGGTTTTTGTGTGTTCTGCAACCCCAATGCGCGTCCCCGCCGTCCTCTAGTTGGATCGCAGTTCAGATGGTTTTGCAGAGAGATCTACGATCTTTTTTGTACAATGTGATACACTTCTATGCATCTTATCCTATGATCGTAACAATCAATCGTACACCATTTGATGGAAATCTTATGAAAAATTTCAAGGGAAGAATTTCAAGGGCAATCGTACAACACATCTTACCAACTTTGAATTGCACAGTGTATGGGGGCCTTAAGTCTTAGGCTGGGTACACATGTAAAGATTTTCTGTCCAACCATCCAACTAGTTGATTGGTTAGTATGAAAATCTGGTAAGGTATGAAAGCAAATGACAATCAGCGATTTGCTCCCAAATGCCGGAAAATGGACAAAAACTGTTGTTTGAACAAATTGTTTAGATCAAACATTTAACAAACTTGTCTGACGGCCATTTTCATCTATTTTCTGGCATTTAGGAGCAAATTGCTGATCATCATTTACTCCCATATGTTACCAGATTTTCATTCCAACCAATCAACTAGTTGGATGGTTGGACAGAAAATCTTTATGTGTGTACCCAGCTACACTTACTGCACGACTCTTCAGGTTTGGCAGGGCCAGATTAACATCTGATTCAGTTGGGACTAAAGCTCCAGGCCTCCACAGAAAAATAGGCCCACCATCATGACAGCATGATGATGTCCTGCCACCTAGCTGACCACATAGTAAGCAAAAATAAGTCATAAGTATTAAAATTGTACAGTATTACTATTTTTCTCACAAAATGATGCAATTGTTCTACTATATTGTACTTAGGAAGACATTGGGGCTGATAGTGTGGAGCAGGGGTGGGCAATAAGCGGCCCTCCAGCTGTTGTTGAACTACACATCCCAGCATGCCCTGCAACAGTTTTAGTATGGCCAAATAGCAAAACTTTGGCATGGAATGCTGGGGGACGTAGTTTTACAACAGCTAGGGAGCCACTTATTGCCCACCCCTAGTGTAGAGGATGGATACGCCCACATGGCACTGGCCACACCCACAAAGCACTGGTCACAGCTCCTCCACTTGGACCCTTGATAGTTTTCAGCCCCAGGCCCATGTGATCCTTATTTCAGGCCCAAAGCTTGGAAAGGCAAGGAAATGGGGGAAAGTTTAGTACAATATGGGCAGAGTCAAATAGACACGACTAAGGTAGAACTGAACATAGATGCATATATTCCTGGTAGGAGCTTGCACATGCTTAATCCCTTGAGTGCAGAAGGATGCCAGAGGGACTTCTGGGTTTTAAACCCGGAAGTCCATCTCTCCGTGGGCATCGCAAAGGACAGCTATTATCGGGAAAGCGGTGCTTTGCAATATTTTAGTTACATACCACTGTAATCAACCGCAATATGTGCCCGATAAGAAGCGGGATGTACCACATTGCGGATGCGATGCTTAGTACATCCCGCCCTGGATCCCTCCAACTATATATGACCTATTAATCATAAGTGTAGTTGCTAACTTGCCATATTATAGGAAGTTGACATCTATTCACATTACTTTATTGAAATATGCATTTAGACTACAGTAGTTAAGAGTATTTCCATTTGATTTAAGAGGAAGTCAGTTGATGTCTGTATTTAATTGAATTTATTTTCAACTATATATATATATATATATATATATATAGTTTATATATGTATTTAACTATTCTACATTTGAAATACAAGTTTAACATTTAGCAATAACAGTGTTTACACACTGTCTAATGTATATGACACTTCATTACACTATTATATTGTGTATAATTGGGTAGCATTTACTTCTGGCAATGTTAAGCCACATCTGTCACACACACATACTGTTTGTCCTCTGGATCCGCCACTGTTGTAGTGCATCTTGAGATGCTACAGCTTTTTGTTTATTTTTATGCATTTTTTGTCAAATGTGTCTAATTCTACGTCAGGCCTTATATGTCAATTTAAGTCCAAAATAAGGCAAAACAGGTACAAGAACATATCCTAACTTTCCTAACTTACTGTCAAGTGAGACATTGGGAGTTTAAGTTTTTACTACAATGCTGTACACTTAGGGGTTCATTACACAAAACAAAGATAAACAGTACACTCACATAAAACCGAAGGTAAGGATGACCCTGCCCAAATGATATTACACTCTTTAAGGTATGGGAAATGCTTAATACATTTGTTAAAAATATTAGCGAAGAAACAGTTTTACAGTAGCTGTGTGGCTATTGAAAAGCAGAATGGATGGCAATTCTGTGCAGCCAATGGTGGGGTAGCATTGTTGAAATGAGGACTAACAGTGGAAGGTGGAATAGATAACATGAACCAATCAGTAAATTCTATAAAAAGTTTTGTCATTTAAATATTGTGGTTGGAAAAATGGATCATATGAAAACACTAAATATATATATATATATATATATATATATATATATATATATGTATAAGCGGCGAAAAAACCATTTGGGAAATTGTCTTGGTACCCCCCTAATGAATGTCCAGACATGGGGATTCACTATGGGTAGTCGGGTTTTTAAATAGCCGCGGCAGGTGCATCAATGCGGCTTGAAGAAGGTGATGAAGAAGAGCATTTAGCAATTTTTTTGGGGAAAAATAACTATGGCCATCAAATTTGGGCTGTATGAAAATGGGTGCAAGCATATTCTTAAAAATTCTTCAAAAATACACCTGCCGCATGCTTTGGAACCTTTCTGGAATCCATTTAGATACTTTAGGATTTTGTCCCCCATATTTTATATATATATATATATATATATATATATATATAAAATAACACGTTAAAAATGTATTTAATTATGTGAAAATGAGAGCACTGAGTTGTGAGTGACTGAAGTAAAATTAGCAAGGAATTAAGTAAAGGAGCTGGAGTCAGACTTCCAGGCACAAGGACATCACAGCGCTGTCCTGGATCAAGGCACTCGTCAGTGTTTGCTTTTAGATGGGAGCTTTAAAGTAGCCTTTGAATTATTCAGCATTGTCTGGAAATTTGTAAACTATATAGAATGTAATATATGTCTGTTGCCTGTGTATGTTGTATATTGTGCTTAGAGGACTTTTTCTGTGCTGACATTTCTCAAAAGAAAAATAAACATCCTATTACAGGGTTATTAATGAATTGCAAAGACTGTGTCTTTACGTGCCAACTTGTTCACATATTAATGTGTCTGTCTGCTTGACAGTCCTTGTAACTACAAACTGCACCCAGCTTTGCAGTATAGCAGAGACATCAGAACATGCACATGATTATGGACTACATGGTAGGGTGCCGGACTGTAGATAGACAGTAATTAGTTAGACAATGTCTAGATCGACCCCAGTTGTTAGACAGTCAATAGATCGACAGGTACAAAAGGTCGACATGTAAGAAGGTCGACAGGTACATATGGTCGACAGGGTCAAAAGGTCGACATGTAAATGGTCGCCACAAAAATGATCAACACATTTTTTTAAATTTTTTTTTAGGTTTAGGGTTAGGCACTTAAGATGAGCCAGTGTCCGACGTCATTCCCTACCATCCAACGTCATTCCCTACCATCCAAGTGGGCATGGAGGGAGAATAAATACATGTGGCGAGCGAAGCGAGCCACCATGCCCGCAGCGTGGCGAGCGCAGCGTGGCGAGCGCAGCGAGCCCGCAAGGGGCCGAATGGTATTTACGCAAATTTTTTTTTAATTACATTTTTGTGTTGACCTTTTCCATGTCGACCTTTTGACCCTGTCGACCATTTGTACCTGTTGACCTTCTTACATGTCGACCTTTTGTACCTGTCGACCTTTTGTACCTGTCGATCTATTGACTGTCTAACAACTGGGGTAGATCTAGACATTGTCTAACTATTTTTTATCTATCTCTTATACCACACCCACATGGTAATCCCTGAAAGCACCTGAGTGGAGACAAAAAACCTTTTATTTGGGACAAAATGCATGTAGTATTAAGGCTGAAACCTAAAGTACAACCTATTAACACTTTAGGTCCATCGTTTTTAGTATTAAATTTTTTTTCTCCTAAAATACAGCTTGGTTCAGCGTCATTTGTGTCTTAGATCATTCATGAGAGCAAAGTAATGTCAGGGCTGTCTTTAGTGCTTCTGTCACTTGTGCTTGCAACATAACTACTGTCATGCATAATTCCTACACCAAATGTAATGCTCCCGGATCCTCAGTCATCAAAAGGCCTGTGACATCACAAAAGGGCATTTGCAGTTTCCACTTTTGTGATTGATAAATGTCCCTTATTGTCTTCTTTTGTGTCATGCAGTTGGAGACTTCCAAAGATTTATTATGCGGGAAGTGCACCAATAGACAATACTGGAGAAGTTGCCAATAGTAACCAATCAGCTTTGAGCTAGCATTTATCAAGCACATTCTATAAAACAATGGGTAGAAGTTGATTTGTTGCTATGGGCAACTTCTCCACTGGTCTACTTCTTTACTCTTTTCGTTGCTTAATACATCAACCCTTATGTTCTCAATGACTCCTTTGTAGGAGTGTAAGAGGATGGTGCTTCTCTAACTAGATAGACATAAAGTGACACACAGAGGGGAATTCAATTAGCTAAATACATGTGGCCAGCAATTGAATTAGTGCGGATAAGCCTGCCTGTTATTTCCCAGCGGTGGACTTTCCCTCACAGCTCCAGAATCTCCGAGGAATAGTCAGCGAGAAATAGACACCATCAGGGGTTTGATTATGCAGTTTACACAGAATCAGGGGGTTTCCACTCGTTAACCTCGTATTTACCTCACGGATAACTGAATTCCCCCCACAGCTTAGGAGACTAGTTTTGCAGAAATACACTGTTTGGATTGGCTGATTACTACACAGGGGCAGTGATGTCACAGCAATGTAAATGACCTGTAGAAACAGTCTTTTTATCTGCATCAGATTCTATTAAGACAGTGTGTCAAAGCTAAAGGAGAGCCTTCAGCTCTCTAATAGAATTGGCAGTGGACAGGCAATATAAAAACATATCTAAATTGTATTTGCATTGATTTATGTTTCCTGACTTGTCATTTTGTTACAATTTTGCTTAATATATGAAATGTTGTGGCTCATTCTAGTGTATAGCATTCTGGCTCTCTATTGATAGCATGTGACCCAAATGTTATGCAGTCATACTATGTATATCATTTTACACTTGTGTTTTGTTGTCAAGCTAATTTTAATTATGTCAGTTGTTAAACATTATTTGGGTAATTTGTAAAATTGTGCATTTAGACTCATCTCAATTCAAAACTTGATAATATTTATAACTTTAAATTTGTGTTTGATGTTAATAACGTGAAGAACAAACAAGTGTGAAAAAAAATGTTTATGTATTTGTCGTTCATCACCGGAAACCCAATCAATATAGAAAACTGCAATGTCATTTCTTGGAGCGTTAAGCAAAGAGATTCATTAAGTGCTTTTACTAAATGGCAAAGTTTTTATGTTTAGTTGAATCAATTTGAAAATGTCTTTTTTTTAAATAAACTGATTTTGCTTTACTTTGTGGATTTGCTAATTACAATAATACAGACTTTTTTTGTAATCATTATGTCCTTTATATAGTAAACCTGTCAATAAACAAGTACAACTCGAATGTGTCAAACAAAACCACGGTATTGATGCTAATAGTTTACAGACATATTTTTTTTCACATAAACTCGAAGGAGCTAGGAGGGAGAGACAGAATCAAAGGGAAAAAGAGAGTGGACTCTGCGAGACATGGGGCAGGAACTAGAGAATGGGGACAGATGGGGGTATTGTCGCAAAGAGAGTGTAGGGGACAAGCATATTAATGGGAAGACTAATAAATGAGACATACAAGAGAGTTACTTTCAATTCAAGCCAGCTGCTGTATAGGCCAAAAATGGTGAACTCTTGAATACGGACTGCTGCTGAAAGTGTTATATCTATGGGTGTGCACCGGCCACTTTTCGTGTTTTGTGTTTTGGTTTTGGATCTGGATCTTTCTTCGTGTTTTGGATCTGGATTGGTTTTGTCAAAACCACCCTTCCATGTTTTGGGTTCTGGGTTTTGTGTTTTGGATCTGTATTTTTTTGAAAAAAAGCATAAAAACAGCTAAAATGACAGAATGTGTTGGTTTTTCTGCTCCTATGCTATTATTAACCTCAAAAACCTTAATTTCCACTAATTTCCAGTCTATTCTGAACACCTCACACCTCACAATAGTGTTTTTATGTCCAAAAGGTTGCACGAGGTAGCTGGGTGACTATGCTAAGCGACATGAGTGGGCGGCACAAACATGTGACCCATCTGGGAGTGATACTGCAGTGGCAGACAGGATGGCAGTTTGAAAAACTAGGCCCCAATGTACATAATGCAAAGAAAAAAAAGAGGTGCAAGATGGAATTGTCCTTGGGCCCTCCCACCCACCCTTATTCCTCACCCTCTTCAGTGTTGTGTACATCCTCATCCTCACAGAGTATTAACTCGTCCCCAAAGGAATCCACCACCACAGGTCCCTCTGTACGTTCTGGAGGCTGGTCTCCCTGGAAGAGTTGATAATTCATTTTTATGAACATCATCTTCTCCACATTTTGTGGAAGCAACCTCCTACGCCTTTCGCTGACAAGGTTCCCGGCTGCATTAAACACTCTTTCGGAGTACACACTGGAGGGGGGGGCAACTCAGGTAAAATAGAGCCAGTTTGTACAGGGGCCTCCAAATTGGCTCTTTTTCCTGCCAGTACAGGTATGGACTGTCTGACATGCTTACTTGGATGCTGTCACCGATGTAATCCTCCACCATTCTGTCAATGGTGACAGTATCATATGTAGTGACAGTAGACATGTCAGAAATTGTTGCCAGGTCCTTCAGTCCGGACCAGATGTCCAAACTTGGTCCTGCCTGCCCTGCATCACCGCCAGCGGGTTGCTTAGGATAGCTAAGTTTATTCCTGGCAGCCCCAGTTGCGGGAGAAAATGAAGAAGAAGCTGTTGACGTGTCATGTTCCGCTTCAGCTGACAGTGTGTTCACCAGCAGGTCTTTGCACCTCTGCAGGCTTGTGTCGGCTTTAAACCTAGGATCGAGCACGGTGGCCAAAATGTAGTGGTCTGATTTCAACAGATTGACCACCCTGGAATCCTGGCAAAGCGAATGAAGGGCTTCATCCACAAGTCCCACATGCTGAGCGGAATCGCTCCATCTTAGCCCCTCCTTCACTTTCTCCAGCTGCTTCTGCAAAAGCCTGATGAGGGGAATGACCTGACTCAAGCTGGCAGTGTCTGAACTGACTTCACGTGTGGCAAGTTCGAAGGGCTGGAGAACCTTGCACAACACGGAAATCATTCTCCACTGAGCTTGAGTCAGGTAACCATGCACAACATGGAAATCATTCTCCACTGCGCTTGAGTCAGGTATATACCCCTCCTTTGCCTATGTCATAGGTGGATGTATAGGCTTGAATGGCGTTTTGCTGCTCCTCCATCCTCTGAAGCATATATAGGGTTGAGTTCCACCGCGTCACAACTTCTTGCTTCAGGTGATAGCGGGGCAGGTTCAAGAGTGTTTGCTGGTGCTCCAATCTTCGGCACGCAGTCGCTGAATGGCGAAAGTGGCCAGAAATTTTTCGGGCCACCCAAAGCGTCTCCTGCACGCCCCTGTCGCTTTTCAGAAAATTCTGCACCACCAAGTTTATTGTGTGATCAAAACATGGGACGTGCTGGAATTTGCCCAGATGTAATGCCCGCACAATATTGGTGGCATTGTCAGATATCACAAATCCCCTGGAGAGTCTAAGTGGGGTAAGCCACTGGGCGATGATTTCCCTCAGTTTCTCTAAGAGGTTGTCGGCGGTGTGCCTCTTACTGAAACCGGTGATACACAGCGCAGCCTGCCTTGGAATGAGCTGGCGTTTCTGAGATGCTGCTACTGGTGACGCTGCTGCTGTTGCTGCGTAAGGTGATACATCTACCCAGTGGGCTGTCACACTCATATCATCCTTAGTCTGCCCTGTTCCACTTGTCCACATGTCCGTGGTTAAGTGGACATTGGGTACAACGGCATTTTTCAGGACACTGAGGACACTTTTTCTGACGTTTCTGTACAGTCTCGGTATCGCCTGCCTAGTGAAGTGGAATCTAGACGGGATTTGGAACCGGGGACACACTACCTCCATCAATTGTCTAAATCCCACTGCACTAATGGCGGATACCGAATGCACGTCTAACACCAACATAGCAGTCAAGGCCTCAGTTATACGTTTTGCTTCAGGATGACTGCTGTCGTACTTCATCCTCCTTGCTAAGGACTGTTGAAGGGTAAATTGTTTAGTAAAACTAGTGGTGTTCCTACTTCCTCTCTGGGATGATGAACGACTCCCAGCAGCAGCAACAGGAGGCGTAGCAATGCAGGATCCTCCGGAGGAATCCCGGATAGGAGAGTCAGTCATGCCAGTGACATGGCCTGCAGGACTACTTCCGATCCTGACTAAGGAGGAAATTGACGAGGAGGGAGTTGACGGTGTGGTTTGCAGGCGCTTGGATACAACAGGACAACGGGATTTATGTGTTCCTGGACTGCTTACGGTCTTAGCCAAAGTTTCTGAACTTGACAGTAACTTTTTATGAACGCGCTGCAGGTGCCGTATAAGGGAGGATGTTCCTAGGTGGTTAACGTCCCTACCCCTACTTATTCCACCTTTACATATGGTACATATGGCAAGACAGTTGTTGTCCGGATTTGGATAGAAATATTGGCAGACCAAAGAGGTGGAATGTTTGGTCTTCTGCCCAGGCATGACCGTGATGGGCTTTTTCATCCCACGGACAACAACTGTCTCCCCCGGAGCCTGATTTAAACAAACCACATCACCATCAGAATCCTCCTCGCCAACTTCCTCCTCAGCGCCAGCTACACCAGTATCCTCATCCTGTTGTACTTCAACAGTGACATCTTCAATTTGCATATCAGCAAGTGGACTGTGGGTGCTCCTTTCAGCACTTGCAGGGGGCGTACAAATGGTGGAAAGAGCCACCTCTTCCCGTCCAGTGCTGGGAAGGTCAGGCATCACAACCACCACCACACTTGGACTCTCCTTGGGGATTTGTGATATCTTCTTAGAACGCACAGTTCTTCGCTGTGCTTTTGCCAGCTTAACTTGTTTGATTTTTTTAGTGGGAGGAGGGCTTCCATCGTCATGTGAAGCTGAACCACTAGTCATGAACATAGGGAAAGACCTTAGCCATTCCTTGCCACTCCGTGTCGTAAATGGCATATTGGCAAGTTTACGTTTCTCTTCAGATGATTTGTCATTTGGGATTGTATGTGCCCTCTACTATGACATTGGGCATCGGCCTTGGCAGACGACATTGATGGCATGTTATCGTCTATGTCATGACTAGTGGCAGCAGCTTCAGCACTAGGAGGAAGTGGTTCTTGATCTTTCTCTATTTTATTTTTATCGGAGAAAATTTGGTCCTCCATTTATGTTATATTGATATATACGTGCGGCTAAGGCGCACACAAACACAGAAAATAATTTTTTATTTTTGTTGGAGACTAGTGCACTTTGTGGGTTACACCACCCTTTAAGAAATGAGCCAGCCGGCCTTTTACTTATGGGACACAGGCGCACGCTTGGCGCTGCTCCTTCGTTGATGCACGTGCAGCCACAGTGCACACAATTCACAAACACAGAAAAATATATTTTTTTATTTTGTTTGGAGTGCCCTTTGGGGGTTACAGCACCCTTTAGTGGTCAATCCAGCTGGCCCTTTATTTATGGGACACAGGCGCACGCTTGGCACTACTTTGTTGATGCACGTGCGGCTACTGCGCACACAATTCACAAACACAGAAAATATTTTTTTATTTTGTTTGGAGTGTACTTTGGGGGTTACAGCACTCTTTAACGGACAAGCCAGCTGGCCTTTTACTTATTTGACACAGGCGCACGCTTGGCGCTGCTCCTTCGTTGATTCACGTGCAGCCACAGTGCACACAATTCACAAACACAGAAAAATATATTTTTTTATTTTGTTTGGAGTGCCCTTTGGGGGTTACAGCACCCTTTAGTGGTCAATCCAGCCGGCCCTTTATTTATGGGACACATGTGCACGCTTGGCACTACTTTGTTGATGCACGTGTGGCTACTGCGCACACAATTCACAAACACAGAAAATATTTTTTTATTTTGTTTGGAGTGTACTTTGGGGTTTACAGCACCCTTTAGCGGTCAATCCAGCCGGCCCTTTATTTATGGGACACAGGCGCATGCTTGGCACTACTTTGTTGATGCACGTGCGGCTACTGCGCACACAATTCACAAACACAGAAAATATTTTTTTATTTTGTTTGGAGTGTACTTTGGGGGTTACAGCACCCTTTAATGGACAAGCCAGCCGGCCTTTTACTTATGACACAGGCGCACGCTTGGCACTACTTTGTTGATGCACGTGCGGCTACTGCGCACACAATTCACAAACACAGAAAATATTTTTTTATTTGGTTTGGAGTGTACTTTGGGGGTTACAGCACCCTTTAGCGGTCAATCCAGCCTGCCCTTTATTTATGGGACACAGGCGCACGCTTGGCACTACTTTGTTGATGCACGTGCGGCTACTGTGCACACAATTCACAAACACAAAAAAATATATTTTTTTATTTTGTTTGGAGTGCCCTTTGGGGGTTACAGCACCCTTTAACGGACAAGCTAGCCGGCCTTTTACTTATGGGACACAGGCGCACGCTTGGCGCTGCTCCTTTGTTGATGCACGTGCAGCCACAGTGCACACAATTCACAAACGCAGAAAAATATTTTTTTTTAGCTCTTGGGGGGAGCACCCCTGACGGACAGAGCAGCCCCTGGACAACATAACAGCACCACCTTTAGGACTGCGACACTGCACAGGACTTTGGACTGGACACAGCCCCTATGGACAACTGACTGCACAACACAGTCCAGCCAGCCCCTATGGACTTTGAAGTAGTGGACACAGCCCCTATGGACAACAGCAGCACAGCGCAGCACAGCACAGCACAACACTACACTGCACTACACTACACTACAACAGTACACTACACAGCCCAGCCAGCCCTAACTCCCACCCTCCCTCTTCACTGTCCACAGCCGATTGAGAAAATGGCGCCGACGCAGGTACCTTATATAGGATCCAAAACCTGCGAGACCCGGAAGGCGGGATGATGACGTTTTGCCTCGATTTCAGATCCGAGTCAGGCGGGAAAAGTCGAGCCTGACTCGGATCGGCCTTGGATCGGGGGGGCTCGGGTGGGTTTGGATTTCAGAAATCCGAACCCGCTCACCCCTAGTTATATCATCCATGGACATATAAAATCCAGTCACTGAAACCATTCTGGAGTTGGTATGTGGTAAACAATTTTCATTGTATAAGGCTAAAGGCATAGGCAATGTTCCCCAGGTGTTTAAGGTGGAATTTTTTGAATACTGAGACAGAAACCCGAACCAGCCAGTACCTCCACTCCCAATATTGTTTTGAGCAAATTAAATGATTTTGTGTAAGTAAAGAATTGATTTTAGAGCAACTCCACCATATATTTTAACCCACTGCAATATGATTGTATACTGTATCTCCAACACAGATGGGTGACAGAAGGAGAGATCTTGTGGAGGACCTCCTGGCAGCTGACCCACTGAGTTAAAAAGATTTCTACTGGTTTTCACTCTAGGATCATGCATAAGTGGCTTGGTAAAGCTTCCCCGTGATACAGGGTGGATAATGTGTCTGAGATCCCTCTCCCATGCCTTTATGAACCACGGTTTGAAAGACAACCTATTTATTTCCCAGGTCAGTTTAAGATTTGCAATCATTTAGATTCACATGAAAATATCATAGTGGTTCCTAATTAAGGATTCAGGACCTAACATAAAAAAGTTTCAATAACATTCTCATATTAAAACACATCCTCTAAATCAGAGATTCTTAACCTGTCTCAATCACAAAAAAAAATAGGTCCTATGATGGCCAGAGTGGGTCTTCATAATCTATCTGCAGAACTTGTGTACTGCCAGGTAAAAATAGATTATGTGTTCTATTTTATGTTTATAGTCCCGGACAAAAAAAATTGTTTTTTTTATAGCATTGCAAAATCCACATCATATTTTCATGCAGCATGTAAACATAATTATGTAAATGTCTCATCTCAAATTATAATGGTTTAGCTAAGCAGTAATTACATGTTTTGAGCTGATCGATTGGTACTTTATCTCTATTCACTTTATCTCATTCCGAGCTTTGATAAATCTCCCCCATAGTCTTTGAAAATAAGGGGTGAAGATCAAGGTCCTGGTTGCCATGTACCTTGTACCTTTATCTACAAAGGGATTCTACACGTAATTGTGATGTTACTAAAAATGGCACAGAGACCACTAATGTCACACACAATATTTGGTCCAGACTAGTCAAGGCAATGAAAATGGGCTTTGAGAAGTACAAAAGTTTTTCTACAGAATTGTATATGACTTGTTGCCAGGGCCGCCGACAGCCGCGCTGGGCTCAGGTGACAGAGGGGCATGACCTAATCGCGGGAGGCGTGGCCACGCCCCCTTAGAAAACAAATGGGAAAAAAAATAATTTGTGCGGTGCTAGGGAGGGGTGTGCAGCCCGATGCAAAGCAATTGGGGGGCGCGATCAGCGTGACCACTCCCCCCATAGGCATAGGAGACTGCTCCGGCTGCAGTCTCCCAGTGCAGCCCAGCACACAGGAGCGTGTGCTGGGCTGCTGTGATGTAAGAGGGGGGGAGCAGTGCTGGACCCGGGCCCCCACTGGGCCCCTCCAGCAAGCCTGGGCCTGGGTAATTAGTACCTGCTCCCCCCCTCATGGTGTCCCTGCTTGTTGCTCTCTGGCTGGATTTAATATAGTAATGAAAAGCCAAGGTATAGAGGGTATGTACTGTCTCCTAAAATTAGAACAAATATAATTTACAACATAAACAATGTATGTGTGAGTAAAATAAAATGAGCATTGTGGCGATTTTAGTGCTGTATGACTAGTATCACTTGCATGACCAAAGTCATTTTCCCTATTTTTTTGAGCAAAAAAAGAAAAACATTATTACATAATAGTCACCACTTTGCCTCTGATAATTTTTGTTAAATGACACTTACATAAAGTGGGTATAACACTTACCCAAAGGGTAATTATAAAAAAGCACTCCAGTGGTAGGGGGTATAAGGATATGGCAACATTAATTGAGCAATTAGTATACTTGACTGAGAAGTGGCTAAGTATATTAAATGTTAAAGTCCAACAAAACTGGTTTATTGATGGCTAATGTTTACTGCAGAAATTAGCATGGCTGAACAGTTTAAGGTATAATACACTAGGGGCAAAGTAACAGCAGGCAAGGGCACAGACAGGGAGCGTGGCAAGTTATTTCCAGGGATCAGATAAACATGTAGTCACACACAGTAGAAGACAAGCACTTTACAAGATAACGTTTCCATGGACTTATGCACAGGTAAGCAATCAGCAGTAATATTAACAAGATAGTGGACATGAATGAAGGCAAGCTTAGGACACAGGGTCACAGTAGGAGTGGAAGAACACACAGGTCAACAGCAACATTGAAGTTGCAAGAAAGAAGCGGTCAGCCAGTAGTATCTTATTGTGCAGTAAAAAGCTCTCCTGAACACTGGTAATCACCTATCACTGACAGCTAGGCTTGCCACTACTTTGTCATGCTAGGGGGCCAGGATCTGAGGCTATAATATTCTGTTGGTATCACAATGCTGGAGATATGTGCTGGGGCAATAATCCACCCTCCCAGCCTGTGGGCACTTCTATGACAAGTATGTGAAAGTATGTTTTAGCAAGCTTGTCATAATGGCACACTAATACAGGGAAGTCAGACGTGGATCGGTTGGTCTAGGAATTATGTACTTGGTGAATCGGGTGATCATTTTATCTCATAATTATAGAACATGGTTTCTGATCTGTGCTGATGGAGTTCCCTCAGTTATTCTTTATGTTAGACACACTCAACTGTCCATCATATACTGTAGAGTACAATTCCACAATATAGTGAACCAACACTAGCATCTACTAGAATAACACCCAAGTGATAGAAGGGAACCCTAGCAACACCCTCTCCTCTGGCTAATCATATAAGGAGGGTTCTCCTCGTACGTGTCTTCCTGCATAGGACGCTAAAGGAATTCAGACATAGGGATCTAAGAAACATAAGGTGAAATAAAACAGCATAGTTGAGCATTACTGAGAGAGACGAGACAAGAAGGTGAGAGAGATAAGGAGCTTAGCCAGACTAAAGCATGTGAGGAAGAGGGAGCATGAGCTAGGGAGGGAGCATGAGCTAGGGAGAAGGACTGTAATATAGAAAGTAATAGTAGATAGCAGAGAGAGGAAGGGAAAGTATGACTTGTTCACAACAAAGCCAAACACAGCAATAGCAAGAATGCTGAGACATACCGGTATCTTAAGATGTGTCCAGATCTGCAACAGTAGCCTATATGTCAGCTAAGCTCCCATGAGCAGGGCCCTCCCTTCTGTTGTCCACTACCTTAGTATACTGGTATATGTTAGTTATATGCCCAAATTTGTATATATGTGTTATTATGTATTTTATGGTATTCTGTTTACTCTATTTCACCCATTTTTGTATCTGGCTCTGTATGGTGCTGCTTAAATTTGCGGCACCTAATAAATAAAGGCTAGAAATAAAAAAATAAAAAATAGAAAAAATAATAATAATAATAATAATACAGTTTATGCCAGGAGAACACAATAGTATATGTGCCAATTTTACATGGGTCTGAACAACACAACTCCTCATTGAATGCATGTGGATCTTGCACGTTACAATAGGACACAATAACAAAGCAGTCATTACAAAATAAATAATAAAAAGAACAATATAAGAGTGACACAACCAAACTTAGGACCTGATTCAGGCCCGCTCTCTAGATGTGTATGCTCGCACCCAGCGTATGCAAATCCAGTCATCCCACAGCAAGGCAGGCGATCGCACGGCAAGGCCACTATGTCTTGGCGTGCAATTGCTTTGTGTATGCAGATGCCCACTAGCCTGTCATAAGACGCCCACTTGTGCAAGTCATCTCCAGGAAGTGTATGCAACCATCGCTAGATCGGGTACCATCGGATGCGATTGTAGCGCTTGTGGAAGACCATACCCTACCGCAAGCACTGCAAGCACTTCAGTGTAAAAACCAGCCAGGTGACGTGTACTATGACGCTGCCTTTTAATTATGCATGCCTCTGAAACAGCGTTAAGACGCTCAGGCACGCCAGCGTTCGCACCTCCACTCCACCGTTGTTAATTGCCAGCCCCTGTCACCACCCGTAATTGGCTTCTCCTGTCACTCACTCTGCTGGGCTGTCTATGTGCAGCGAGTGAACACTTCCCGATCTCTCGCACTGGTTTGTGCACACCAACTGCGATGCGTACACATGCGCACAATGTGAAAAACGGCCGCCTACAAGCTAACGCATCCTTACGAGCGGGTCTGAATCAGGTCCTGAGTTCCAAAATACACAAGCTCTTATATATATATATATATGTGAAAATTGGGACACTGGGGACTGATGCTCATTACTCCTGTAGCTGGAGACCTCAAAGTGAAAATGTAATATCATACCAACTGCCACTCCAAATGCTTCCAAACATCGCCGACCAGGACTCACTGGCAGTTGGTGTAGCTCCTATATTTGAATATTGGACTGCGCTGCATCTCCACCTCTGAGCCGTCACTGAATATCATAGTACACTGTAATCCAGCTACACATGATTACACATTAGTAACCAGAAGACCCACCATTACCTCTAGACTGGCACATGTACATAGGCTCCGTTTTTATTTTAGTCAAATGCTGCACATAAATGCGTATTTTACAGAAAAAAAGATGCACACATCAAGATTTATTTCTGACACAATGGATATAGGGCCTGATTCAGAGCCACTAACTGTTTTCGAGCGCTCGCTCTGAATCAGGGTGGGGATTTTTTTTTCCAGCCTCCTGACCGCTCGCTAAGCTGTAGGTGACTACCCACAGCTTTTGTGAACGGCCTGGCGATGGTCGCGATTATCGCGACCATTGGGCTTGCAAGGAGACCCTGTGATAGGGTCTCAGCTCTCGCAAGCCCGAGTGGACTTCCTGCTCTATTAGAGCAGGAAGTCCACTACTGACATCACTTGTGATGTCAGTAGGGCCGCCCACAAACGCCAGGCATTCCTAAGGGAATACCTGCATTTGTGCAGCCACCCCCCCTCCCCGCCTACAAAATGGGGTGAGCTGTCAATCAACATCGACAGCCGCCCCGTCTTGTAGCGAGACCCATTGCGACAGAGATGCCATCGCAGTACGGGTCTTGTGCATGCACAGTCGGGGACCATCGACCCACTTGAGCATGGATGCAATAACTGTAGGCTGGATATTCATCCTAATGGGAATTGTCTTTATAGTGTATCGAAATAATATGTCAACGTATATGCAAAAGTCTCCTGTTTTCAACAATTAGATGGAGCTGTGTACATCTGCTCCTCCTCTCCACCTCAAAATTACAGATAGCACAGCATCAGGGAACTTTTAGGACACTGTAGTGCAATATGCAGTGTAAGTTCTGTGTACTCACCAAATCTTGCTGCTGTATTTCTGGTCCATCGGTGTTGCATTCACTTAACTGGATGCATCTGTGTGAGGTTAGTTTGTTTAGTAAGCAGAATAGGAGATTTGTACAGTCTGCCCATACCAAACATCATTTGAGTATGATGTAGGATTAAAAAATGCTAATTTACTATAGTCAGCAAATGGCAGTATATCTATAAACAAGTATAATAAAAGTCAAGGTTGAAATTCTCAGTGTAGGTGGCTAGGTATATGGGTGTCTCCAAATGCGTTTCATCCCTTTTGGAGACTTTTTGAAGGGTGTATATTCCATCTGTTGATATAAGGGCTTTAAATACCTTCTGTTAGCGCCCTTTGTGTCTCTCAATCCTGGCATTTCCGGGATCCGTGGTCCGCGCATGCACTCTCTGGCCGCCGCTAGAGGTCCAATCTGCTCCGGGCCATATGAGTAGTTCTGCACATGCTCCATGTAATGAGTGCAGACTGAAATATTTTGCTACCTTGTGGCTGATCTCGGATTGCGTGTATGGCCAGCTTATGCCAATAAGTCAGTTTATTGTTGTTACTATGTCTCCATCATGGCGGCAGCCATTTTGTGGGGGATCTTTGTAATGGGTAATGATTAGGGATGAGCGGTTCGGATTTTGTGGAATCCGAACTACTGTGATCAATGGGGATTCGAGCCCAACCAAGCCCACGCTTATTTTTTGGTGCTATACCCCACTGTGTATACAGGCACCATGACTCCTTGGGCCTTAGCCCTCTGTGTATAAAAGCACCATGACTCCTTGGGCCTTAGCCCTCTTTGTATAAAAGCACTGTAACTCCTAGGGCCGTAGCCCTCTGTGTATACAAGCACCGTGACTTCTTGGGCAGTAGCCCTCTGTGTATAAAAGCACCATGACTCCTTGGGCCTTAGCCCTCTGTGTATAAAAGCACAGTGACTTCTTTGGCCTTAGCCCCCTGTGTATAAAAGCACCATGACTCCTTGGGCAGTAGCCCTTTGTGTATACAACCAACATGACTCCTTGGGCCTTAGCACTCTGTGTATAAAAGCACAGTAACTCATTGGGCAGTAGCCCTCTGTGTATAAAAGCACCATGACTTCTTGGGCCTTAGCCCTCTGTGTATACAAACACCTTTACTCCTTGGACCATAGCCCTCTGTGTATAAAAGTACCATGACTCCATGGGCAGCAGCCATTTGTGTATAAAAGTACTGTGACTTCTTGGGCCATAGCCCTCTGTATATACAAGCACTGTGACTCCTTGGGCCTTAGGCCCTGATTCAGAGCCGGACGCTCTGACCAGAGCGCTCGCTCTGAATCAGGGCCCACCTCCATAAATATGGAGCGTCCTCCTGGATGCTCGTATAGCTGTGGGTCACCACCCACAGCCTATACGAGCGTGCAGGATGATGGTCACGATGGTCTTGACCATCGCGACCATCGCCACTGCGAGCAGAAGCCTGCGGTTCAGTTTCTCAACCGCAAGGCCAGGAGTGATTTTGGCTCTATCAGAGCCAAAATCACTCCCACTGACATCACTAGTGATGTCAGTGGGTCCGGCTTCTGACAGTAGGCGTTCCCTTGGGAACGCCTCCGTCTGGCAGGCACGCCCCTGGCACGCCCACCAAAGGGGGCGTGCTGTCAATCAACATCGACAGCACGCCCCCTTTGATCAGACACAATGAGCAAAGGAAAGTCCTTCGCTCGTCGTGTCTCGCGCATGCGCACGACGGAGCTCCCTCCGTCGTGCGCATGCGCAGTGCACACCATCGACCCACTTGTGAGCGGACAGCCGCTCGCGAGTGGGTCTGAATCAGGCCCTTAGCCTTCTGTGTATAAAAGTGTAAGCACCATGAATAATTGGGCAGTAGCCCTCAGTATGTGTAAGCACCATGAATAATTGGGCAGTAGCCCACAGTGTGTTTTCAATTTTCATCACTATGGATCACGACAACCAACTGAGTGTAGAGCAGAAGCAGCAAGAAAATGCCAGCAGTGCAGCTGCTGGAACCAGTCATGATGATGATACTAGTCATTCTCTATCATCTAAAGCTGATGCTCAAGGGCATAGAGGCTTTAATAACTTAGGGTGTCTGAAATAAAAAAAAATCAAGATTTCACACAGGTAAACACAAAAAACTCTAAAGGTTAGTGCAGAAAAACAGAAAATTGGCAATATACCATTCACCACACACAGTGGCAAGGAAAGGCTCAGGCCTTGGCCTTTATTTCTTAGTGGTGGTTCTGCACCTGTCAGTGAGACATCTTCTGCCTCTCATGATGACAATGAAACACCTTTTAGAAGAAGTGTAAAAAAACTGAAAACCACTAAGGCAGTAGATCAAACTGTGCGTTCAGAAACACAAATGTCAGAAATCCCTGAGGAGAGTCTAAGTGTGTCCATGAGTACTATGTGTGAGCATGACCTTTCATAGGAGCCGCTTTCCATGATTTCTGCTCCCTCTGTATTTGTGGGGATGAGCAGCATAAATATTGCTCCTGACATAGAAATTGAGGATGCCAATGTGGAATTGTAAGAAGATGAGGGGGATATTTCTGTAGCTGACGCTGGCACTAATGAGGGTATTGAGGATGAGGATGTTGTTTGTGTAAGTCAGACACTGGTGGAAGCAGCTCTTGACCATGATAAGAAGAAGGCCATTGTCATGCCTGGGCATAGGACCAACAAATCCACCTCTTACTGTATGTCTGAAATTATTTTTAACAAATCCTGACAACATTTGTCAAGCCATTTGTATCCATTGTGGATTCACAGTAAGTAGAGGTAGGGACGTTAAGCATCTAGGAACCTCCACACTATTACGTCATCTGCAGTGAGCTCATGACAAATATTTTATAACATTAGAAACTGGTGCTAAAAAAATAACAAGCGGTCCACCATCAGCTAGCTCCCTTCTCTCTACTAGATCCAAGCACCTGTAATCTCCACCACCAACACCCTCATCCTCAATATCCTCAGTAATTATCAGAGGTAGTCCAGCATTCAATTTGCTAGGTGACTTATCCCCTTTCCAGGACTCCTCAGAAGAATCCTTGAGCGCTAGGCCTGCTGCTGCTGCTGGGGGTGGATCTTCATCGCAGAAGTGGACCAAGAAGACTACTAGTAGTAGTTTAAAAACACATTTGACTGTTAAAGACTGTCTTGCAAGGGGAAGCAAGTATGACAGCTCTCACCTAGTCGCACAGTGGATCACTGATGCCATGACAGCTATGCTGGTATTAGATCTGTGTCCAATATCCGCAATTAATGCAGTGGGTTTTACAAAGTAAATTGAGGTTCTGTGTCCCCTATACCAAATTCCATCTCAGTTTCATTTACCCGAAAAGCCATTCCTCGGCTATACCAGGACGTTAAAAAGAACCTAATTATTTCCCTACAAAGACCTTTGTTAAACCGGTTGACCAGAGCAGGTATTTGAATTATAAAAGCTCACATAATAAAGGATGGAAAAACAATATCCCAAAGAGCCATCTTTTGCGTATAAGACGCAATTGTTCATCGATGGTGGATTTTAAAATACAAGCTGCTCTGCTTATGACATCATTATTGGAACAGGGTTACCCTGAAATTATCTTAAAACAAGCTTATGATAAAGTAATTAGTGTGGATACTAATACACTGCTCCTAGAAGGTAACAAAAAGACTAATGAGGCTACTGAAGAAAAGAAAGGACTTCTTACACAGTATAATAGCCACGCCTGGGAATTAAGTAAATAATTAAGAGAAACACCTCACTTCTTTTCTTGGATGACTTTCTTAAACCTGATTTTAATCCAATGGGACAGGTAATTTTCCGGACATCTGAGAATTTAAAATCTAGATTGGTCTCCAGTCATTTTTAGAGAGCACCCACACATAAATTAGGTGATAATACATGGCTTCCCAACATACCAGTAGGTTTCCATAGATGTGCCAAATCCAATTGTGGTACATGTCTTCAAACTGAGAGGAAAAGCACAGAATTTATTTCGAGCACTAATAAAGAGTGCTTTCAAATAAAAGAATTTATGAATTGTTCCTCATCTTTTGTTATCTACCTCATCACATGTGGATGTAGTAGACAATATGTGGGTAGAACACTAGATAAACATGTCGCCGAGTGTCAACAATTAAATATGAAGGATTTAAGAGTAAAATCCATAGAACAAATAAAATTTACATGCCGTGGAGGGGACAGATTTAGAACTCTCTGTAAGAGAGAAGCCTATTGGATCTATAGGTTAGGTACCTTAGTACCAGGCGGTCCTAACGATGATGTGGAGTTGAATAATATATGAATAGGCTCATCTTCAGTTGTCTCAATATTAGTTAGTAACATGGTTATTTGGAACACTTGGGCCGTAGGTTAGGGTTACTAAATTTTCCTTTAGGCCAGGGCCTGTATGCCCATTATAGTCATTTTTTTCCTATGTTAAAATGAGCATAATCCTTCTTATCCCCCCCTGTTTTTCTTTTTCTTTTTCTGATTTTTCTATATGTATATTATTGTATAGTATCATTTGTTGCATGTAGATGTTACTTTGTCTAGTTTTGATCGGTAATATTATCGATAGTTATTATGGTACGTCTATTATCTTATATGTCACATATGGGCATATGTTTATAAGCTGGGGGAGCCCATTAGTATACTGATGTTCATATTTGATGTTCCACTAATATGTCATCCATATGTCATATTGATATACCCTACCAACTAGTTTAAACATGCCTCTGCCTTATATCATCTACAAATATTTTGTATAGCCAACCCTTTATGCCATGTTCTGTGTATGGCTTCCAAATATAGAATAAGTTATGTTTGATCTAGGTCATGTTGGGCTAAAAATAATTTTGTGATTTTAATCATATACTAATTTGCTTATATATATATATATTAATACATTTTATCAATATTTATTTATTTATGCTGTGGCTGCTACTTAGCAGCCACGAGCAGTCTCCCAGTGCAGCCCAGCACACAGCAGCGTGCGGTGGGCTGTTGTGATGTAAAAGGGTGGGGGAGAGGTGCCAGACCAGGGCCCCCAGAGGGCCCCTCCGCAAGCCCAGCTCGGGTAATTAGTACCTGCTCCCCCCCCTCTTGGCTCCCCTGTCTGCAAGAACAGTTTAATTTGCCCTGCCATCAACTGAAGCAAGAGGTGGTAACAAGGTAGAACTCCACCCTTTATATGCTACAGTGGATGGAGGAACAGCAAAATGCAATCCATAGCTATACAACAAGCCATGACATTGGGAAAGGAGGGGGAATGTACCTTAGCCCACCACAGTAGAGAGTACTTTCTGTCTTGTGCAAGGTGCTCAACCATTTGAAGTAACCATATGTGAGACACTGCTAGCTTGAGTAGGTTATTCCCCTAATTAGGCATTTGGAAAATCAGCTGGAGAAATTGAAGGAGGAGATTAAACAAAGCGAATCCTCAAAGTATGCCGGACTTGTAGATCAAGTCCTTTATTTGCCTCGCCAGGATCCATGGGTGGCCATGATCTTGAAATCTGATCACTACATTTTAGCAACCCCGCTTGATCTTAGGTTTAAGTCGTATGCTGTGTCTTTCTTTCCAACTGACCCAGATCTTAAAAGATGCAAAGAGCTATTGGTGAGCAAGTTGGCAAGTGTCACAAGTACTACAACGTCTCCTCCTTTAATTTCTTCATCAGCAGCCAGAAAATAAATCGGCTTTCTCAAAAGACCCAGTGGTGATGCAGATACGTCAACCCAACATTTTGACATCTGGTCGGGTCTAAAAGAATTGACCAATATTAGTGACACCTCTACCATAACTCCATCTTATACGATCACCATCCAAAGAATGGTGGAGGATTATTTTCAGGACACCATACAAAAAGACATGTCACAGAGTCCCTTCAAGTACTGGAAGGAAAAAATGGCAACTTGGAGGCCCTTGTATGAACTGGCTTTGTATTACTTAAGCTGCCCACCCTCCGGTCTATACTCAGAGAGAGTTTTCACCACAGCTGGGAACCTTGTGAGCAAACGGCGTAGGTGGCTACTTCCTCAAAATGTGAAAAAGATTATGTTCATAAAAATAAACTGGAAATTCCATGAGGTAGACCTTTCCCAGCAATTACATTACAGTACAGAGTCTTCTGAAATGGTGGATTCGAGTGGGGATTAATTAATATTGTGTGAGGATGATGTACACACTGATGAGGTGGTAATGATGATGACATCTTGCCACTGTAGAGCTGTTGCCTTAAGCCGATTGGTAGCTTGTTTTGTGGGGGCCCACACAGACCAAGCACTTCAGCCACAAAAGTGGCAGTCCCTGTTGCTGAAGTGCTTGGTTTGTTAAAGTGTGCATGTCCTTTTCAATATCCAACATAATGGTGGGTGGGAGGGCCAAAGGACAATTCCATCTTGCACTACCTTTCATTTCTGCCACTGCTGAGTGCCAATGTTTCATAGATGTGCTTCAAACAGTGGTGTCTGTGCCGCTGTGCCACTGCTTTGTCGCTTAGTAACCAGTCAGCTCACTGCAACCTTTGGCCAATAATGGTGAAAACAATATTATAAGCTTTGAGGTGGTCTAAATTGACTGGAAATGACTGGCAATTGATGTTATTGAGGTTAATAATACTCTAGGAATAAAAAAAGCCCAAATTATGTGATTTTTGTTTTTTTTGCAAATTTTTGGAAAAAATCCAAATCCAAATCCAGTCACGGCAGGTTTGGCAACTCCAAATCCAAATCCAAAGCTGGATGATGAATCAAAGCCAAATCCAAATCCAATTTCAGCAAAAATGGTCCGGCGCACATCCATAGTAATGATCATTGTAATGTCCCTTATATAGGTTTCATTTGTACCTTTGCTATAATTAACCCCAAATTCAATAAATATTTTAATATGCTTCAGCTTAGTACCTTCTAATATATGGTTGGAGCTTATGCATGATATGTTATTATACCTTCAAATGATAATGTGTACATTTTATAAATCGATTATTACCTTCATTTGGGTTTGTAAACAGGTTCAGGGTTATTGCATGTATTCTCTTCCCGCTATTGGTTATGAAACCTAGGGCCTGATTCAGACTTGGGAATAGAGTGAGATATAGCTTTCAACTGATTATCTTGGTGAAACCATGCTGCACTGCAGGTGTGGCAGATTTAAAATGTGCAGAGAGATTTACATTTGGGAGGTGTCCAAACTGACATGTAAATTGTAGAGTAATAATAAAGCGTGCAGTATTTGTGGGCTACATGCAAAATCAGCCAGTATTTACCCCACATGCAAAAAAATTGATGTATTTGCATCCCTTCCATTGCAACATGGTTTGTTCAGGTTCAGAGTTAAGTGAGAATTCTCACTCTATTCCCAAGTCTGAATCAGGCCCCTAGTCCTATTGTCATTTTCAACACTTCGTAGCGCTTGGACACATATTTTATTCAGCTAATTGTAATTGGGGGGTGAGGATACCCCCAATGTGACCAGCAGCTTGGGGTAGAATAAGTACCTTAGTAGCGCCCATCTGCATACTTCTTGTCTTAATGGATGAGCAGTCCTTTGTGGTTTTAATCACAAATCTACATGCATACGGCATTCATAAATGTGGTAAGTGGCGGGATGTATTGCATTCATTCCACCCTTAAAGAGGCAAGTAGTTTGAAGGCAAAACAAACCTGCCTTACATTTGCCCATTGTGTGCAAGCCACTCCTAGGAACTGATTCTCAGTCACACAGATTACTCTTGATGGACACAAATGGCGAGTTTATGCATACAGTCTTGTGCATACAGCCATGTGCATACAGCCATGTGCATACATCATGCTTGTCTACTTTTGAAAAAGCTTTTCATGGAGATTGTGAAAGCAATGCCTATGAATATGAGCGCAGCGGTAAAGTAGGCGTGTACATCTGAGAGGCGTGTCATAAAATTTACTTAAATCCACATATAAATGAGCCCCAAAGCACTAAGTAAGATCTACGTGTTTATGAAAACACACAGACACTTTTCAGAAAATGCATGTAGCCATAGGATCATTGTGCCTTATAACCAATGCAGGGAAATTGTACTAATAATCTCATTTGAATGTCTATGGGGTAAATTTACTAAGATTCGAGTTTGGTCGAGATTGCAATCTCAGGTGAGTGTAGGCATTTTTTTCAACTTGCAAATTTACTAAAGATAAACTTGGGTGAGATGTCTCTCTTTTCACTGTAAAACTTGGGTGAGAATGTAAACTCGAATAAACTCAACATCGGCCAAATTCGAAAGTACTTTCATGAAAAAGATACAACTCGGGAATTTACTAAGAAACAAGATTACAATTTCCGGTGTAATTGTAGCAAACTCGCAGCTAATTAGACGTTTCAAATAGACAACCTCCTAAGCTGCGAGTTTGCCAGAAACATACACAGATCAGTGTGATTTGTGTATGTTTCTGCATGTAAACCTTATGTAAAGGCGACGTAATGTCCCTCCTATAAAGCGTAACCAGCCCCGGACTACTCAGCCAGTCCTGGTTCCTAAAAATACTTGGGAAAAAACGTGTAGGGTTCCCCCGTATTTTAGGAACCAGCACCTGGCTGCTGACCCGGCACCCAATCAGCGGCCACTTACTGTAGAACGCCCGCTGATTGGCTCTGGCTCCTGACAGTTCCCACGTCGGCTGGTCAGTCAGTCAGGAGCTGGTTAGTAGTGTTTGTGGTCACACACATACATCGCTAATGTAAGTGTATGGTCCGGATTTGTTTTTTTTGCCAAGACCCAGGGATGCTATGGAGACCGGCGCCAGGATGGAGGTGAGTATAGGATCTATTTTCACAGGTACTCCCATTGGATTTCTACTTGGAGAAGTGGGCCAATTGTCAGGAAGCAAGTAAGTATGTGTGAGTGAGGTAGATGTATGTGATAAAGTTGTACTTTCTACGGTGTGTGTGTTTTGGTTTTTTAACTATTTTTTTTTACAGTGGGGGTACAGGTGCCGGCCGCCTACTTGCACTTGTAGTTCCAAAAGTGCCAAAGGGCAGGCATGCTGGCACCTGTAGTTTCACAGTAAAAAACAATAGTTTCTTACTATTTACACAACAATTACCCCCACAACCACAGCACAGGGTTGTGGGGAAGAGCCCCGGGCTTCAGACTAAGCCTGGGGTGCTCAGGAGAGGAGGGACCCCTTTATTGGCGAGGTCCCCACCTCCCCTGAGATCCCCGGCTTGGGCTGACTTGCTTGGGGTGATAATGCTTTGGCTTGGGTGACCTGGTGATTGGGTTCCTTGGCTGTGGCATTACACCCCAGCTAGATTTCAGTCCTGTGTTTGTTTAAAAATAGAGGGACCCCTACGCAATTTCCCCCCCCTATCTTTAAAACCAGTACAGGCTTAGCAGCCCAGTGCTGGTTCCTAAACTATGGGGGAACCCTATACGTTTTTCCCCACCGTGTTTTTTTAGGAACAAGGACTAGGGGAGCAGCCCGGGCCTTTTTATGCTTTTAGGTCCGGGGGGGCTACGTCATTTTATTTAAACATTAAAAAAAATTTAAAAGATATAACACACAAGCAGCCTTCACATATTCACTGATATGTGCATGTGTGTTAGGCAAACCCCCTACACCCTAATAGAGATTGTTGGTCTCTCTGGTCCATTTGACATCCAACTATGACCATTCCATCTGGCATCCTGACCGAATATTTCAACAAAGGATTATAACATATACTTTAAGCGAGATGGCACGAAGCTGTTGGAATTTCATCTCCTTGTCACAACATGCAGGGATACATTCCACTTCCAAGACTGCTCCCTTTGGATGGTATGGATATTTACTTTTAAACAGAGTAATTAATTTGACCTGCGGGACAGGTCCATTATTTGCACCAGAGACATGACCTTATGTGACCTTAATACACTTCCCATACACATATATATTTTGTATTCTAATTTACTGTGCATTTATAGAATTTTCTATTCTCATGTTTTAAACAAGCTATGTTCATATTTCTTCAAATAAATGTATAAATTTGAACTATTACGAGCTGTAGTATATACACTCACAATATCTGTCAGAGTTCAGCCGGGGATCGGCCGTCCCTTACCGTCCCGCTGGCTTCCTCTGACTTCCCGGGCAGTCGGGCGGCTGGTGCGGCAACGTGGGAGGTGCTGAGCATTCTCCCTGATGCTGGTGTGTCAGGCGGCCTGGTGCGCGGGGATCAGAGTCTCCGTCATGGGCGCCACCATGACACTTCCTTCTCTGACTAGCCTTCCTTCCCTGACAGTCTGGCCGGTCAGCTGACGCTGTGGACCAATCAGTGGGCTTCCAGGGGTATACATCTGGCTCCTGTGTATCAGGTAGTTGCCTGAACAACCATTGTCGCTGCTAGTGTTACTAGTGGTGTCTCGTTCCAGGTTCCCTTGCTTCCAGTGATCAATCCCTGTGTGCAGCTATATCGTCCATCTCACCAGTGCTTTACCACCTCAGCCTGTGTGCAGCTATATCGTCCATCTCACCAGTGCTTTACCACCTCAGCCTGTGTGCAGCTATATCGTCCATTTCACCAGTGCTTTACCACCTCAGCCTGTGTGCAGCTATATCGTCTATCTCCTCAGTGCTTTATCACCTCAGCCTGTGTGCAGCTATATCGTCCATCTCACCAGTGCGTTACCACCTCAGCCTGTGTGCAGCTATATAATCTATCTCACAAAGTGCTTTACCACCTCAGCCTGTGTGCAGCTATATCGTCCATCTCACCAGTGCTTTACCACCTCAGCTTGTGTGCTGTTATATCGTTCATCTCATCAGTGCGTTACCACCTCGCCTGTGTGCAGTATACCTCATTCCACCAGTGCGTGACCATCCCCGCCTGTGTGCAGTATACTATCCATTTCACCAGTGCTTTACCATCACAGCCTGAGTGTAGTTATACGTACCCACCTCTCCAGTGTCATCATCTCTGGCTGGCTCCAGCACCACTATCCACCTCGTTACTGGACTCTGTGGTCCCTACCTACGTGCTACAGTATCGCACCGTGGTGCACTCCTTCTGCCCGGCAACCCAGTAGAGTGTGTCCGTAGTGCACACTTCCTTGTACCTCAAGTACAGTATGCCGAACTAGGGGTTCCACCCCTGTCCTTACGTGCCTCTTACTGGCACCGACCCTTTGGGCCATGAGTGTTCATCTCTCTTTTTTCCCGCAGGCTTTGGTCACCTAGTCAAAGGACCGCGACCTGCTTACGAGGTGCAGCTCAAGCCCATATCCCGATTGGTGGGGTCACTGGCAAACACCATCTCGTGGGTTAGATTCCGCACCTTTGACTAGGTCTCGCCAATGACCAAGACCCGTGGATGCGCAGGTCATACATTCAGGCCCCTCACCTCCGTTTCCTCCCGCAGCCTCAGGCCTCAGCTTTCAGAAACCCGCCTCCCAGCATGACAATATCCCTGCGCTGTACCTTTACACATTTATATAGTTCACTGATATGTGCAGGCTGCTTGTTCGGGAGAGTTTGGCAGAGAGAAAACACTGCAAACTCGGATGAGTAATCTCTTTCTAAACTTGCAACTCGGGAGAAAAACTCCATCAGATACACCATCAGAAAACACACTCTCAGTAATACACAATTGTTGGTAAATTTGAGTGTTTCAGAAGCCTAATCTCACCCGAGTTTCAGCGAGTCAAATCGAGTTTAATTATATCTCTGATTAATTTTCTTCCCCAAGTACAGTATATAACAGCTACATAATGGGGACAAGGTGCAATCAGGGAGATTACTAGACTCTTCAAGGAATCAGGGAGATTGCTACTATTTCAGGGAGTCTCCCTGACAATCAGGAAGAGTTGGCAAGTATGGCATACAGCCATGTGCAGACGCGTTTTCCGCATATTGTACCTGTCCTATTCTGAGTTGGAAGCAACTTGGCCAGATCTGTCTTTCCATGACATAGAGTCTTTCGGGGCTTTAACAAATTGGTAGCAAATTGATCGCACAAAACCCCCCTAACTTGTGGGAATGTCATGGGTGTATCAAAGCTATGTGCGATGCTGAGTCTTGCATATGGGGATGGGAAGACAAATACTGTTGGATCTCTTGCATCTAGCATGGGGCTGGTGCAAGTGCCGGTACTAATGATGATGGTTATAGTCAATGGTTAGCACTGGCTTCTACCTCAACACGCACAAACTCCAGTATTAGTTGAATGGATGGATGCATTAGCATGAAGTAGAAAGACAGGCTTCTGCAGCTGCCGGCAACTACAGCCACTTTGTGTTCAACTCAGGATCAGCCCCCTAATATTGCGTGTGCTGGATTTGCAAATGCAGGGTACGAGCGAACGCTTCTTAGCGTCCGGGTTTGAATCAGCTCCTCATTCTTTAGGAAATACAGTATAAGTAAATATAAAAGCAATCAATATAGATAATGATTGTACAGTGAAAAATATTTTACAATTGGATGTTTGACTCTCCTCAAAATATGTGTGGCCTTAGTCCGATACTTGTATCCATAGTCTCTGCTAGTAAATTGCAAGACTGTAGCTTCTTGGTTTCTAAAGTCCCGGTGCGCGCACCTCGAGTTCCGGGATTTGAAATAAATTGTAGTCTGCCGGGAATCACATTTTATAGTAGGTTTTAATGCCTGGCTAGAGGTGACAAAGTTCTGTTTGGATGCATTAGCATGAACCATGAAGTAAAAGGACAGGCTTCTGCGCCTGCTGGCAAGTACAGTCACTTTTTGTTCGACTCAGGATGAGCCCTCTAATATTTTTCTACTTTTCTGGGACAGATTTTTATTTTTATTTTCCTTACACTAAATATGTATTTGCATTATTTGAAACTAAATATCACAAATAAGATATTTAACCTAAGCAATATGTCATGATAATCGTTAACCACAAGATGGCAGTATACTCACATAAAGTAAAGTGCAACATATAACTTTTCATCTAACTCAAGCTTTAAATCTTTTTATTCTTCCACACATAGGGCCTGATTCAGAGATGGACGCTAATGCGATCGCAACTGCATATTTGTATGCAACGGAGTTGCGAAAATATGCAAATATCAGCAATGAGAATTAGGACGTCCATTGCTGCCTCTCACTTGCATGCGACTACGCATAACTAGATAAACTAGAGATGTGCTGGTTCGGTTTTATTCGTTTCATATCGCCAAATTATTGCAAGTTCGGATTAGTTCTGATTTCTCTTATTGGCTATCTAAAACACGTGACAGCCGAATAGTCAATTTAATGCCGTTTTTGACATCCGGACACATCTGAGTAAATCCGAACCACACATCTCTATCGTAAACATCAGTAACATCGAAGTACATCGGTGGCCATCTTACCCTTGCAGCAGGTCTGACCTGCCGCAGCCATGGGAGCCCTTCTGACATGAAGAGCTGCGTATGCAATCGCAGTGGTTTAGTTATGCACTCCCATGTAACTGCGTTTAAATGGATAGGCACGCCTGCGTTTTTGTGACCACTCCCCATTGCACCCCCAAACACTGGCAGTCTGTCACTCACTTGGCGATGGATTCCTCTGTGCGTACGTAATCGCAATGCGATCTCAGCATATGCAATCGCCCGATCTGAAGTTGTGATTGAAAGGCATATGACTCGAGATCACCTCCAATACTTACACCCAGCTATGGAGCATGTGCAGTGCTAACATTTGCAAGATCCATCAGCAAAACAGACGTGTACTGTATGCAACTCTCAATCAGCCAAGTATGTTTAGTTCTTATAGTTTAGTAATAAAACCTGTTTAATACAGGGCATGAGAATTCAAGTTGTCATGGCGACTAGTAAAAATAAATTTACTATAATACAGCATATCTCCCCATCAGACCTTAACCCTATTGGAGATGGCTACTGAGTGACAGCCCTCAGTGTCCTTGCTTGGAACCATACAGTAAGACCAGGTTCCCAGCAGTAAAAGATCCCAAGTACAACATCACTGTATAATTGCAGCAGTCAGTGCCGCCCCTTCATGTCTCAGAAAGGCCAGTGACATGACGGCTGACTATGAGTAATGAAGGCTTGTTCCAACTCTGTGAAAAGAAAATATAGCTATAGAATTTCAATACTGCCCAAACTGGTTCATCTCTAGTGACAGCGTTAGGTTGTGTAAGGGTTCATCACAGGACAAAGCTGAGCTCTGAATTGTACAAAATGATGATATTGCACAACTTTATTGTTTGTATATGCAAAATAAATGTTATATTGTTTCCATGCCCATACTTAAGGATAGGTCTTAGTATATGTTATTTCACATAGATACTCGTAGTAAAAATGTGTACACATGCAATGCTTAAAGCTTTAGCTGTAAATTGGTTACTATCGAACTGTAGTGATACCAATTGTTTATGAAGAAACTCAGGACTAAGGGGAAATGTACCAAACCTTTTACACAGTTTAGAAGTAGACAAGTGGAGAATTTACCCACAGCAACCAATCAGTTTCTACCTTTCATTTGATAAATGCTAACTGCTCGTAGAAGCTGGCTCACAAGTTTGGGGAAGTTTTCAGAGCTCCTTGGATAGTGGCCAACAAACCCACAGTCCAGCCACTTCTACTGTGATGACACAATACGCTATGAACTTCATCAACTAAGCCATGCCCATCAACGTATCACAAATCGGCACTACACTGTGAAGGGCAGAGCTTTGATGACGCAATTAGTGTCGCTGTGCCCTCACCCCTTCCATCTGAGTAAAGTGGGTAAGGGTGCATACACACACAATGATTTTTTTGAACGATTATCGATAACAATATCGTTTATCGTTCAATCATTGAAGTCGTTGAAGTTCAATTGTCTGAGTTTAAACGATGAACGATTATCGTTCATGCGCGTTCACGTTTGTAGTTCAGTCAGACTGACCAGCTCAACAATTTTCAGTAAGGGAATAAGCAAAAATCGTTTGTAGTTCAAAATAATCGTTCATTACATTTAGTAAATGAACGATTTTAGTAAATGATTTTCGTTCATTTTTCCCTTGAAAAAATTAACGAAAATTGTTTACTAAAATCGTTCATTTACTAAATCGTTGTGTGTGTATGCACCTTAAGTTTGCAGTTAATGACATCTACTTACAGAACGTGGATTCAGCAATAGTGCTGTGTGTTGTAATCGTTCTGTTGTTTTTGTCATGATTATTACTATTTTAGCTTTCACACTATACATTACTTAAATTATTCTAGTTCATTGATTTCTTCTGTTTATCTGAACAGTTTATAAGCTGGATAATGCATTGTTAATTCATTTTTAGAAACACATATTTACAGTGAAATTGTTGTCCAATTAAAGAGAAAGCAAAATCATTATTATTATATAATAGTTCTGTAATACTGACCAAAATAATGTTCATGAAACTGGACAGAGTGTTTTTGCTTAATTTTATTTGTACACCTCTGTTTTGCTTGCAATCTAGAATAGAAAGCTTAGGAGAAACATGCTTATGTAGCTGAACAGATCAAGAGTGACTAGCAGTTTGGACTTTGCAGAAACACTGGGCCTGATTCAGACCCGGTTGCGAGCGCTGAGCGCTCGCAGCCGGGTCGATGGTGGCCCACAGCGCATATGCACGATGGAGCCGGCTCCAGCGTGCGCATGCGCAAGACACGGCTAGCGCCGGGCAATCCGTTGCTCTGGGTCTCGCACCAAAGGGGGCGAGCTGTCGATATTGAGTGACCCTTGCCTTGTCGCGACCATCAACCTGGCCGCTCGCTATAGCTGTGGGTGGTCACCCAGAGCTATGTGAGCGGCCAGGAGGCCGCACAAAAAAAAAAAAAAACGCCCTGATTCAGAGCGAGCGCTCTTTCAGAGCGTCCGGCACTGAATCAGGGCCACTGTGTAGATTGGTGGAACTATATTCTGGGGGTGAGTATTGCAACTGACATGAGTGTAGTCTCATATTTTTAATATGCATCAGATCGCATCAAAACACCGACTTCATGATGTGGGTGAGGTCCCAGTCCCATGCCCCTTATGTGCCATCAAACCCCTTCCCATGCCTTTTATGTGCCATCAAACCCCTTCCCATGCCTTTTATGTGCCATCATACACATGCCCCTTATGTGCCACCAGACCCCTTCACATACCCCTTATGTTCATTCAGACCCTTCACATGCCCCTTATTATTATTATTATCATTTATTTATATGGCACCACAAGTATTCCGCAGCGCCTTGCAAAGTTCATAAACAAATAAGTGAACAAGAAACCAGTGACTTACTGTACAATACACTGCAGGACAAGAACATGGTTAATATGAGATGTAGTTATCAGACCGGCGGACAGCATACTGCCGGTCTGAATCCCGACACTGAAATTCTGACATGGGACTTAATCTCAATGCCGGAATCCAGAAGACTGGCATCCTGAACTAGGTAATTCTGGGACGCCCTTAGCATTAGCTGCGGAGGGGAGTGTAAGGTTTTGGCAGCATAGTGGTGTTAGGGTTAGGATTTTGGGGGAAGTTAGGGTTAGGCACCCCTAGGGGGAGAGTTAGGTACCACTGGAGGGGTTAGGGTTAGGCACTAAGGGGGGAGCATTAGGTTTAGGCACGAAGGGGGAAGACTTAGGTTTAGGCAAGGCACTAATGGGGAGGGTTATGGTTAGGATTCGGGGTGGGGAGGGTTAGGGTTAGGCTACAAGAAAGGAGGGTTAGGGGGAGAAGGGTAAGTATACTTACCCGACTTCTGCCATGATACCAAACATCGGGATGCCACTGTCGGTATTTTGACAGAGGCATCCCGACAGCCGGCATTACATACCGATTCCAGTTAATACACTTTGCTGCATTAGCGAATAGAACACTCAAAATAAGCAGCAGGGAGTCAGCAATAAAGTGTTTGGTGCCCTTGTGAGAGTATGGAGTAGAATAAAGTGAGGAGAAGCACTGCTTCTCAGGGCCCTGCTCATGAGAGCATACATTCTAAAGGGGAGTGGCAGCCAAACAGGCATGACACAGATGGGGTAGACAGGGAGGAAAGAGCATGTAGTAGTGGGTTAGGAAGGCCTTGATGAAGTAGTGGGTCTAGAGAGCCTGTTTGAAGATTTGAAGAGATGTGGAGAGTCTGATAAGGAAAGAGAGAGAGTTCCAGAGGCAGGGAGCAGCACAGGCAAGATCTTGGAGGTGAGAGTGGGAGGAAGTAATCAGTTTGCAGGAGAGACAGCGTGCATTTGTTGAGCAAAGTGGAAGGGGCAGGAGTGTGAGGAGAAATGAGGTCAGAGATGAAAATGGGAGAGTATTGGGTAAGTGTTTTGTAAGGGAGTTTAAGAACCTTGAAGTGAGTTCTGAAGGGGAAGGAGAGCCAGTGTAGGGCTTATAGGAAAGTGGAGGCAGATGTAGAACATTGGAGAGGAAGATGAGATGAGCAGCAGCCTTGAGGACAGATTGGAGTGGAAAGAGGAGGGAGTCTGGGAGGCCAGATAGTAAAAGGTGACAGTAGTCCAATCTGGAGATGACCAGTGAGTGTATGAGAGATTTTAGTAGCATACAGGGTGAGAAAGGTCTGATCCTGGAAATATTTTTGAGATGGAAAAGGTAGGACTGTGAGAGGAGCTGAATGTGTGGCTTGAAGGAGGAGTCCAGGATAACTACAAGACAGCACACTTTGGGGCTAGAGGAGTTGTTGTCCCATCAATCGATAATGAAATTGTGGGAAGTGAGGTTATGTAGGAGGTTGGGAAGATGATCAGTTCAGTCTTATACATGTTAAGTTTAAGAAAGCGCTGGGACATTCAGAAAGAGATAGCAGAGAGACAGTTGGAAATACAGGTGAGGAGAGAGGGGGACAAGTCAGGGGAGAAACGGTAGATCTGAATATCATCAGCATAGAGATGATATTGGAGCTTAAAAGAGTTGATGATTTCACCTAAAGAGGATGTATATAGTGAGAATAGGAGAGGCCCAAGAACTGAACCTTGGGGAACACCTACTGTTAGTGGAAGTGGGGGGAAGAGGAGTCATGAGAGGAGACAGAGAAAGACTGGTCAGATAGCTAAAAAAACAGCCAGGAGAGGGCAGTGTCACATAGACCAAGGGAGAGAAGAATTTGCAGGAGGAAAGGGTGGTCCACAGTGTCAAAAGCAACAGAGAGGTCGAGGAGAATGAGCAGAGAGTCGTGGCCCTTGGATTTGGTAGCAAGGAGGTTATTACTAACTTTCATGAGGGCAGTTTCAGTGGAGTTGAGAGAATGGAAGCCAGATTGAATGAGTCATGGAGGGAGTGGGCTGAAAGAAAGGTGGTAAGGCATTTGTAAACAATATGCTCAAGGAGTTTGGAAGCAAAAGGGAAGAGATATGGATTGGTAGTTGGAGAGTTTGTTAGGATCAATGGTAGGATTTTTTAAGAATGAGGGAGACAAGGGCATGTTTGAATGCAGAAGGGACATTGCCAGATGAGAGGGATTGAGAAGGTGGGCAAGATGGGAATAGACAGAAGGAGAGAGGTAGCGGAGGATGTGTCAAGGGTGGAGGTGGAATGTGCAATTAGTCCCCTTAACATGCCACATGTCATCAGACTCCTCCACATGCTCTTTATGTGCTCTCATACTCCCTCCATGTGCCTCCTTATTTGTCATTTGTCAAGAGTCATTTTTGTAAAAAAAATCCTATATTCTAGAAATCTGTGATGTTAGGTCTCTATACACTTGTATTAGGCACACTCATAGATGTTCCCACATATATCACTATTTACAGTCAGGTGCATAAATATTGGGACATTGACAGAATTTTCAGATTTTGACCTCTATTCACCACCACAATGGCTTTGAAATTAAACAAACAAGATGTGCTTTAACTGCAGACTTTCAGATTTAATTTGAGGGTAATTACATCCAAATCAGGTGAATGGTGTAGGAATTACAACGGTTTCTATATGTGCCTCCCACTTTTTAAGGGGCCAAAAGTAATGGGACTATCAACTCAAAAGCTATTTCATGGACAGGTGTGGGCTATTCCCTCGTTATTTCATTATCAATTAAGCAGGTAAAAGGTCTGGAGTTGATTCTAGGTGTGACATTTGCATTTGGAATCAGTTGCTGTCGACTCTCAATATGAGATCCAAAGAGCTGTCACTATCAGTGAAGCAAGCCATCATTAGGCTGAAAAATCAAAACCCATCAGAGAGATAGCAAAACATTAGGTGTGGCCAAATCAACTGTTTGGAACATTCTTAAAAAGAAAGAATGCACCGGAGAGCTCAGCAACACCAAAAGACCTGGAAGACCACAGAAAACAACTGTGGTGGATGACAGAAGAATTATTTCCCAGGTGAAGAAAAACCCCTTCACAACAGTTGGCCAAATCAAGAACACTCTCCAGGAAGTAGGTGTATATGTATCAAGGTCAACAATCAAGAGAAGACTTCACAAGAGTGAATATAGAGGGTTCACCACAAGATGTAAACCATTGGTGAGCCACAAAAACAGGAAGACCAAATTAGTTTGCCAAAAAACATCTAAAAAAGCTATTACAGTTCTGGAACAACATCCTATGGACAGATGAGACAAAGATCAACTTATACCAGAGTGATGTGAAGAGAAGAGTATGGAGAAGGAAAGGAACTGCTCATGATCCAAAACATACCACCTCATCAGTGAAGCATGGTGGTGGTAGTGTCATGGTGTGGGCATGTATGGCTGCCAATGGAACTGGTTCCCTTGTATTTATTGATGATATGACTGCTGACAAAAGCAGCAGAATGAATTCTGAAGTGTTTCGGGCAATATTATATGCTCATATTCAGTCAAATGTTTCAGAACTCATTGGACGGTGCTTCACAGTGCAGATGGACAATGACCCGAAGCATACTGCAAAAGCAACCAAAGAGTTTTTTAAGGCTAAAAAGTGGAATGTTATGCAATGGCCAAGTCAATCCCCTGACCTGAATCCGATTGAGCATGCATTTCACTTGATGAAGACAAAACTGAAGGGAAAATGCCTCAAGAACAAGCAGGAACTGAAGACATTTGCAGTAGAGGCCTGGCAGAGCATCACCAGGGACAAAACCCAGTGTCTGGTGATGTCTATGCGTTCCAGACTTCAGGCTGTAATTGCCTACAAAGGATTTGCAACAAAGTATTAAAAAGTGGAAGATAGATTTAGGATTGTTTCGCTTGTCCCATTACTTTTGGACCCTTAAAAGGTGGGAGGCACATATAGAAACCGTTGTAATTCCTACACCGTTCACCTGATTTGGATGTAATTACCCTCAAATTAAATCTGAAAGTCTGCAGTTAAAGCACATCTTGTTTATTTCATTTCAAAGCCATTGTGGTGGTGAATAGAGGCCAAAATATGAAAATTCTGTAAATGTCCCAATATTTATGCACCTGATTGTATGTTCAAAGACAGAACTACCAAATGCTCAGATAAACATTATTATGAATATTATCAAATACATCCTTAAACAAAATTACTTTTAGCATGAGGGATCATTCTATAAACAAATAACAGGAATGGCAATGGAAATACATTTCACGCCTAGTTACACACACAATTTTGTGGTGAAGTGGGAGGATGACTGCATTATAGAGAAAGGTCCATACAGACAATGTTGGGTCAGATACTTAGACATTTTATTTATAGGGGATGAACCCAAGAGAGACCTAAACGAGTTCATAAACCATTTCTATAATAATCAGCTCAGCTTTGAATTTACCACTGCAACCAGTAGAACACAAGTCAACTTTCTAGATCTGGAAATCTATATTGCAATTGTACTAATAGAAACCAACACATATTATTGTATTTTGTTTTATAGCACTCAGTTATACATTAATCACTTGCTTACCCCTTACACAAGGATTCCAACCGTTTATATGCTACTATGCCAAGTGTTTCCCTTTTATTCTCATCTGAAATATTAGTCTGAACTCTGTGCATATATAATATTTGTATGTGCTCAACTCCAAAGAAAACGTGTGAAATTCATACAGTATGTAGTCATGATATCGACCTTCAGAATGTTGATATGGTCTGAACATAGACATTCAGGATGTCAACATTCACAATCAACACTGAAATGATGCCGACAGCCAGAATATCGACACATGATTTTAGAGTTAGGTTTTAATTAATATTAGGGTTATGTTAGAGTTAGGCTGCCATTAGGGTTAGATGTAGGTTTAGGGTTAGGGTTAGGCTTAAAGTTAGGTTACATTTAAATCCCATTGTCGACATTTTAACTGTTGTCATTCACAATGCCGGCATTATGCCAGTGTTGACATTGTAAATGTCAGCATAATATACCACACCCGTGAAATGCAGGTGGCTGAGTCTGAGAACTTTTAGTACAAAATCACTGTTAGGATTTCTTGTTTTTCTTATTTTGTTTACTTCCTTATCAGCTCAGTATTTATATGCTTTTGTATGCTTTACATTGCATTTATTCTATCACAAGTATTTTCAATGTAATTCATTTTCAAATGTATAATTAATAGTTATTATTTTTTTTCTTAGAATAAAATGAATAATATATAACATGTGTTTAATTAAAATGGAACGCATATAAATAAACACCACAACTAATCTCACAAATCTCTTTAATTAATCTATATATATATATATATATTTTTTTTTTTTGCAGCCGGCAAACTTATTACATGCATTTATCCTTATTATAGAGAATAAAGTGGTGATACAGTAATGAAGCCTGTTTTATTATATGAATAATGGATAAAGAGTAACAAATATGTAACACTTTAAAATGTAAAAAGTTTATGACTGTTAAATTATAAATATTAATAGTATACACAGGATTCCTAAACGCACACATAACCAATGGGCAAATCAGCTTTACATTAGGACTTTGGTACCATTGAACACTTCACACAATGGACCTGATGATAAGTTGGTAGTAAAATAAGTGCAGTTTTTGGTTAAGAAAAAAAACATGCAAAATATGTGTTTTATTGTACAAATTCACAGCAAAAATATCTTTTAGATATGGTTTGCTCTGCCCAGGCAGCAAAAGCTCCATAGCTATGCCAAGCGCAAAAAACAGTGTTAATATGTGCATATGTAAAGCAGCTCATGCAGCTAGAAAGCGACATTAGTACATTAGTGTATTAAATATACACCAGTATCCACATGACATATTTACAATACAGCCAAATTTATATGCAAAAATATCAACAGTTAGGCTAATTACTGACTAAACATCACTCATTCTTAGCAAACAGAAAATAAAATCTTTTACATGAACACTGGGGATTTACATGCACAGAATTGTAATAATTTTAAAGAATATGGTAAATACATCTAATGCGTGTATGTGATATTGCTTTTATATATTGTATTACATTGATACTGTATGTATACTGTCCTTGCAACCATAAAATCTTCTTCACACTTAAAAAACATACATTCCCTTTACTTTAAATAAATGACAGATGACAGTATTTAAAAAGAAACATACATATATATTATATGTGTGCATATATACACAATATAATATATATATATATATATATATATATATAATTTTTGTTTTGGAATACTATTATACACCAGTGCTTTCTGTTCTGTTCTTTTTGCATTTGGTTTCTTGCTTTCATTTTTTGGTGCTTTGTCTTTTTGTTAGATTGATTGATGTATTGTATTTGTTATTCCATATTGAATTGTTATTGATGTCTATATGTTCATATATTGTGTGTCCATGTGAGCATCATTTATACTTGCTAATCAACACCTCTATATGGTGATTACCAGAGGTGTCACTGGGGTTGGTGTCACCCAGTGCTATATCTCATGGTGACACCCCCCCTCCCTCTCCACCAAAAAAAAAAATCAGGACCAAGGTGCGTAGCTCCACGCTCTCTACCCCCTTACCAGTCACGCAGTCCAGCACTCACACTGCAGTGCTCCACCCAGAATGCCGGCGGGCATGAGCAGAGAGAGAAAGGGACTCACAAGATGATGACACATCATCTCACGGGACCTGTAGCCAGGGGCTGGCTGGCAACTTTTATCCTGGGGGGCAAATGCATGCAGGCGGCCCTAGCAGAGGAGTAGCGTGTAGCCAGGGTGTCCGAAGAATGTGCATGCTACGGCGCTGCCCCCCCTCAAGTGTTTCAGGGAGGAGGTGGGTCCATATGGGATTAATGTAAGGTAAAAATAAAGATTAGGGGCAGACCCCTGTCGTAGTGCCCCCATGTGCCACAGGAGAGAACACCCTTATGCAGGCCTCCAGTAGTGCCCCCAGTAGTGATCCCCCCCTATGCAGTGCCCCTTGTGCCCCCAGTATTAAGCCCCTTATATAGTGCCCCCAATAGTGGTACCCCCTATGCAGTGCCCCTTATATAGTGCCCCCAGTAGCAGTCCACCCCCCATGCAGTGCCCCCAATAGTGGTAACCCTTATGCAATGCCCCTTAAATAGTGGCCCCAGTTGTAGTCTCCCCCCTATGCAGTATTGCCCTTTATATAGAGCCCCCAGCAGTGGTCCCTCGATGCAGTGCCCCCCGTGGTAGTCCCCTCCCCTATGTAGTGCCCCTAGTAGTAGTCCCCTCCCCCTATGCAGTGCCCCTAGTAGTAGTCACCTCCCCTTGTAGTGCCCCTAGTAGTAGTCCCCCCTTGTAGTGCCCCCAGTAGTAGTAGTACCCACTTGTAGTGCCCCCAGTAGTAGCCCCCCCCTTGTAGTGCCCCCAGTAGTAGTAGTCCCCCCCTTGTAGTGCCCCCAGTAGTAGTAGTCCCCCCCTTTGTAGTGCCACCAGTAGTAGTAGTAGTCCCCCCCTTTGTAGTGCCCCCAGTAGTAGTAGCCCCCCTTGTAGTGCCCCCAGTAGTAGCCCCCCTTGTAGTGCCCCCAGTAGTAGTAGTCCCCCCTTGTAGTTCCCCCAGTAGTAGATCTCCCCCCCTTGTAGTGCACCCAGTAGTAGTAGTCCCCCCCCTTGTAGTGCCCCCAGTAGTAATCCCCCCTGGTAGTACCCCCATAGTAATCCCCCCCGGTAGTGCCCCCAGTAGTCCCCCCCCAGTAGAGAGAGATTTAATAGAAAAATAAAAAAATACTTACCTGAAACTCCCGCTCCTGGTCCCGACGCTTCTGGCTCCTCCGGCTGCTTTGCATTATGGGAGAGACGTCGTCATGACGATGTCTCTCCCATTACCCACTGCTGGAGCCGGAAGATGGCTCCCGAAGTGGGAGCAGCAGCAGCCAATGAGAGTCTGACAGACTCTCAGCGGCTGCTGATTACAGCAAACACACAGCTGCCGACTCCGGCGGCTGTGTGTTTGTGCTGTGGAGCGCTGACCGAACTCCATCCGGTCAGCACTACACACGCGGTGCAGTCTGTTTCACAGTGACACAGACTACCCACAACCCGTGGCCCGCATGACGCTGTGGCCCGGGGGGCACATGGCACCCTGCCCCCCGGCCCAGCCCACCACTGCCTGTAGCTCTGCATCGGCGAGATACAGTGGGCACTAACTATATTAGACAAATAACACAACAGTACCAGTCCAGACCGAACATTAGGCTGGCCCGGAGAGCAGCGCCATTTCAACGGGCTGGAGTTCCCAGTGCGAACCTATAAAATATGCCCCCCTCACAAAAAAGCTTAATATAGTAAAAGTGGTCTCACAATAAGAGAAAAATTAAAAGTTAAAAGATTACCTTATGAATAAATGACGTTAACATAACCATAGGATTAGGGACAGCAATACCTGTTAAAATTTCCATGGTACACCATCAGTCATTCCCCCCCACAGGGAAAAAAACACTTTGCTCCCCAATAGAAAAAATAACAATGCTCCCCATAGAGATAAATAACATTGGTCCCCACAGAAAATAGCACATGTCCTGGCCAACCAGCCACCCCTTTTATGTCCCCAGCCAGCCTGCTACCCCCTTCTGTGTCCCCAGCCAGCCTTCTCCCCTTTCTTTGTCCCCAGCCGGCCCTCCTTCTGTGTCCCCAGACTGCAAGCCCCCCTTCTGTGCCTCCAGACAGCCAGGCCCCCTTCTGTGCACCCAGATAGCTAGTCCCCCATTCTGTGTCCACAGCCAGCTAGCCCCTTCTGTGACCTCAGGTAGCCTGCCCCCTTTTGTGTTTCCAGACAGACTGTCCCCCCTTCCGTGTTTTCAGACAGCCTACCTCCTTTTGTGATCCCAGACAGCCTATCCCTCCATCTCTGTCCCCAGCAAGCTACCCCCTCTTCTGTCCCCAGCCAGTCAGCCCCACTTCTGTCCCCAGCCAGCCACCCCCACTTCTGTCCCCAGCCAGCCACTCCCTCTTCTGTCCCCAGCCAGTCAGCCCCACTTCTGTCCCCAGCCAGCCACCCCCTCTGCCCACTGTTGTCCCCAGCCAGCCACTTCCTCTTCTGTTCCCAGACAGTCAGCCCCACTTCTGTCCTCAGCCAGCCACTTCCTCTTCTGTCCCCAGACAGTCAGCCCCACTTCTGTCCCCAGCCAGCCACCCCCACTTCTGTCCCCAGCCAGCCACTCTCTCTTCTGTCCCCAGCCAGTCAGCCCCACTTCTGTCCCCAGCCAGCCACCCCCTCTGCCCACTGTTGTCCCCAGCCAGCCACTCCCTCTTCTGTCCCCAGCCAGTCAGCCCCACTTCTGTCCCCAGCCAGCCACTTCCTCTTCTGTCCCCAGACAGTCAGCCCCACTTCTGTCCCCAGCCAGCCACTCCCTCTTCTGTCCCCAACCAGTCAGCCCCACGTCTGTCCCCAGCCAGCCACCCCCACTGCCCACTGTTGTCCCTAGCCAGCCACCCCCACATCTGTCCCCAGCCAGCCACCCCCACTGCCCACTGTTGTCCCCAGCCAGCCACCCCCACTTCTGTCTCCAGCCAGCCACCCCCACTTCTGTCCCCAGCCAGCCACCCCCACTGCCCACTGTTGTCCCCAGCCACTACCCCCTCTTCTGTCCCCAGCCAGCCACCCCCTCTTCTGTCCCCAGCCAGAGACCCCCACTGCCCACAGTTGTCCCCAGCCAACCACTCCCTCTTCTGTCCTCAGCCAGAGACCCCCACTGCCCACTGTTGTCCCCAGCCAGCCACCCCAACTGCCCACAGTTGTCCCCTGCCAGCCACCCTCTCTTCTGTCCCCAGCCAGAGACCCCCACTGCCCACTGTTGTCCTGAGCCAGCCACCCCCTCTTCTGTCCCCAGCCAGAGACCCCCACTGCCCACTGTTGTCCCCAGCCAGCAACCCATTATTCTGTCCCCAGCAAGTGACCCCCATTGTGCACTGTTGTCCCCAGCCAGCCACCCCCACTTCTGTCCCCAGCCAGAGACCCCACTGCCCACTGTTGTCCCTAGCCAGCCACCCCCTCTTCGGTCCCCAGCCAGTGACCCCCACTGCCCACATTTGTCCCCAGCCAGCTACCCCCTCTTCTGTCCCCAGCCAGAGACTCCCACTGTCCACTGTTGTCCCCAGCCAGCCACCCCAACTGCCCACAGTTGTCCCCAGCCAGCCACCCCCTCTTCTGACCCCAGCCAGAGACCCCCACTGCCCACTGTTGTCCCCAGCCAGCCACCCCCTCTTCTGTCCCCAGCCAGATACCCCCACTGCCCACTGTTGTCCCCAGCCAGCCACCCCCTCTTCTGTCCCCAGCCAGCCACCCCCTTTTCTGTCCCCAGCCAGAGACCCCCACTGCCCACTGTTGTCCCCAGCCAGCCACCCCAACTGCCCACTGTTGTCCCCAGCCAGCCACCCCCTCTTCTGTCCCCAGCCAGAGACCCCCACTGCCCACTGTTGTCCCCAGCCAGCCACCCCCTCTTCTGTCCCCAGCCAGAGACCCCCACTGCCCACTGTTGTCCCCAGCCAGCCACCCCCTCTTCTGTCCCCAGCCAGCGACCCCCATTGTGCACTGCTGTCCCCAGCCAGCCACCCCCACTTCTGTCCCCAGCCAGAGACCCCCACTGCCCACTGTTGTCCCCAGCCAGCCACCCCCTCTTCTGTCCCCAGCAAGCCACCCCCCTCTTCTGTCCCCAACCAGCGACCCCCACTGTCCACTGTTGTTCCCAACCAGCCTCCCCCTCTTCTGTCCCCAGCCAGCCACCCCCTCTTCTGTCCCCAGCCAGAGACCCCCACTGCCCACTGTTGTCCCCAGCCAGCCACCCCCTCTTCTGTCCCCAGCCAGCGACCCACATTGTGCACTGCTGTCCCCAGCCAGCCACCCCCACTTCTGTCCCCAGCCAGAGACCCCCACTGCCCACTGTTGTCCCCAGCCAGCCACCCCCTCTTCTGTCCCCAGCCAGCCACCCCCCTCTTCTGTCCCCAACCAGTGACCCCCACTGTCCACTGTTGTTCCCAACCAGCCACCCCCTCTTCTGTCCCTAGCCAGCGACCCCCACTGCACACTGTTATCCCCAGCCAGCCACCCCCTCTTCTGTCCCCAGCCAGAGACCCCCACTGCCCACTGTTGTCCCCAGCCAGCAACACCCTCTTCTGTCCCCAGCCAGCGACCCCCACTACGCACTGTTGTCCCCAGCCAGCCACCTCCACTTCTGTCCCCAGCCAGAGACCCCCACTGCGCACTGTTGTCCCCAGCCAGCCACCTTCACTTCTGTCCCCAGTCAGAGACCCCCACTGCCCACTGTTGTCCCCAGCCAGCCACCCCCACTGCCCACTGTTGTCCCCAGCCAGCCACTTCCTCTTCTGTCCCCAGCCAGCCACCCCCACTTCTGCCCCCAGTAGCACTTTGGCTTCCCTTACCTTGACAGCTCCTCTCTTGCAGCAGCAGCGGTGGCGGGCAAGCAGCGGGCTCCACTCCTCTAGCAGTGGCAGGCGGGCAGGTTGGCTCTTCTCCAGCAGCGCAGGCAGGCAGGCTCTTCTCATCCAGCAGCGGAGGCACAGGTTGATGCCATGACGTCACGCGTCGCACGCCTTCACGGTGGCCGGAATGTGCAGCGGCCGTGGAAGAAGGTGGGAAATGGGTGGGCAGTGGACGGATCCCCTTCCCGGGACCATGCAGTGGCTGGCTACTGGTGTGCTCCACCTCCTCTCTGAGGTACAGCGGTATTTGGTGTCACCCCCTTGGAGGGTGACACCCAGTGCGGCCCGCACCCCCCGCACCCCCCTTGTTACGCCATTGCTGATTACATACTTTACCTTAGTATATTGCACTTTAACCATTTGACCTCGGGTTTTGTGATGGGTTAATTTAGTTACCTATTTAGTCACCCTTATAAATTAGCGTTATGTAGCCATGGTGTCTACAGCACCACCTTTGCTCCTGTTGTTCAGGATTCACTGGGTGACGCGATGACACTGGCATCAGTGGTTAGGCAGTATCTTTTAGAGATGGCTAGTGAGTGAGTGTCTCAACACACTGACTCGAATCATTCAGATGAGTGAATGATTCGAGTCACTCAGCATTTGGTGTGTTGAGACATCCACCTCTCTAGCCTCTCTCAGTGGCAGCTAGAGTGATTGGCAGCTCCGCCCCCTACACTGCTGATCCGACCTGATTATACTTCTCCGCTGTGTCAGATCAGCAGTGTAGGGGGCGGTGCTGTCAGTGACTCACTCTGAGTCACGCAGCTACTGCCTGGGCACGGGGAGTGCACTGATTCAGGAGAGTCAGTGCAGAAGCCTGAGCTGTAGTGCTGGGCTGCGGGGGGCGGAGCTGTCAGCGACTCACTCTGAGTCACTGGCTCCCCTGCTGGCTACAGCGCTGCACTATCTAATGAACTGTGTCTCGAGACACAGTTTTTGTTTGTTTGCCATGTGGCTCAACTCAGTGCAGTGAATCATTCTGCCCATCCCTAGTATCTATTCTCTACCTTGGGGCAGTGACGCGGTATACTGGTTGCTTGACAACATATGTTTCCACTTTCACTGTTTAGCCTAGGTTGTTTAGCCGACCGCAGCGTCACTTCCGGTCCCGATGTTATCGGGTTCCGGCTGATGGCGCGAGGCCGTATACACTGACATGAGGTCCTGCTACGTTATTTCTGGTCCTGGATGGTTGTGGAGATGCGTTTCCATGCAGATAAGTGAGGTTGTGTTCGATTGGTTTAGATATAAATGGTGCTCTGTGTATCAGTCACTGTATCCATGAGACGTGTAGGTCACGCCGAAACAGCTGTCGGGCTATAGACTATGTGTTTCCACTGCGAATGACAGACTGGCAGTTCCAGTGACCAGCCTAGCTTGTGCTAAGTACCTTATTATTCCATCATGCCTCCAGATCCTCTTCGTTAACTCACATCATGTATGTAATGATGATGCTGCTGACTTTTTTTGCATTTACGAGTGGATGTGCTGGCTCCTTGCTTGAGCTTACATATATATATATATATATATATATATATATACATACACAATACCAGTCAAAAGTTTGGACACACCTTCTCATTCAATGATTTTTGTTTGTTTAAATTATTTTCAACATAGTAGATTAATACTGAAGACATCAATCTATGAAAGAGCACATATGGAATTATGTTGTAAACAAAAAAGTGTTAAAAAAATAATTTATATTTTAGATTCCTCAAAGTAGCGCCCTTTTGCTTGGATGACAGCTTTGCGCACTCTTGGCATTCTCTCAATCAGCTTCATTAGGTAGTCTCCTGGAATGGTTTTGCATTAAGAGGTGTGCCTTGTCAAGAGTCAATCTGTAGAATTACTTGTCTTCTTAATGTGTTTGAGACCATCAGCCGTGTTGTGCAGAGATAGGGTTAGTACACAGTGGACACCACTATTTGACTACTGTTGTAATCCATATTATGGCACCAACCACTCAAACATGAAAGTCAGTCGATAAGGAAAATTTCAAGAACTTTAAATGTATCCTCAAGTGCAGTTGCAAAAACCATCAAACGCTATGATGAAACTGGCTCTCATGAGGACCATCCCAGGAAAGGAAGACCAAGAGTTACCTCAGAGGACAAGTTCATTAGAGTTACCAGCCTCAGAAACCGCTACTTAACAGCACCTCAGATTAGAGACCACATAAAGGGCAACATTTACTAAGTGGCGGGTTGACTGTGGTTTCTATTGTATTTTAAATCCCGGCGGTTTGGTGGTGGTTTCTATTCTATTCTAAACTCCAGGGGTTTGGTGGCAGTTTTGCAGCGGTTTCTAAATGACAGCCCTGTTCTATTCTATTCTAAAATGTGTTTTAACTGTGGTTTGGCTGCAGTTTTGCTTTCTGCAGATTTACTAAGGCCAAAACCACTGCAAAACCGCCGTCAAAACACATTTTAGAATAGAATAGAACAGGACTGTCATTTAGAAACTGCTGTAAAACCGCCACCAAACCCCCGGGGTTTAGAACAGAATAGAACCCACCACCAAACCGCCGGGGGTTTAGAATAGAGTAGAAACCGCCGTCAAACCACCGCTTAGTAAATTTTGCCCATAGTCTTCACAGAGTTCAAGTAGCAGACAAATCTCAACATCAACTGTTCAGAGGAGACTGCGTCAATCAGGCCTTCATGGTCGTATTGCTGCGAAGAAGCCATTGCTGAGGCTGAACAACAAGAGGAAGAGAATTGTTTGGGCTAAGAAACACAAGAAATAGACATTAGACCAGTGGAAATCTGTACTTTGGTCTGATGAGTCCAAATTTGAGATTTTTGATTCCAACCGCCGTGTCTTTGTGAGATGCAGAGAAGATGAGCGGATGGTTTCTGCATGTGTGGTTCCCACTGTGAAGCATGGAGGAGAAGGTGTAAAGGTGTGGGGGTGCTTTGCTGGTGACACTGTTGGTGATTTATTCAAAATTCAAGGCACACTTAACCAGCATGGCTACCACAGCAGTCTGCAGCGCCATGCCATCCCATCTGGTTTGCGCTTACTGGGACCATCATTTGTTTTTCAACAAGACAATGACCCCAAACACACCTCCAGGCTATGTAAGGGCTACTTGACCAAGAAGGAAAGTGATGGAATGCTGCGTCAGATGACCTGACCTCCACAATCACCCGACCTAAACCTAATTGAGCTGGTTTGGGATGAGTTAGACCGCAGAGTGAAGGAAAAGCAGCCAACAAGTGCTCAGTACCTCTGGGAACTCCTTGAAGACTGTTGGTAACCCATTCCAGGAGACTACCTCATGAATCTGATTGAGAGAATGCCAAGAGTGTGCAAAGCTGTCATCCAAGCAAAACGGGGCTACTTTGAGGAATCTAAAATATAAAACATATTTTGATTTGTTTAACACTTTTTTGTTTACAACATAATTCCATGTGTGTTCTTTCATAGTTTTGATATCTTCAGTATCAACTAAAAACAGAAGAATAGGTTGCGCTGCTGCTGCTAGATAATTTGCTTGGTTGATCCACGTGACAAACTTCTCTGAATCACAAACATTTATTACACATAATAAAGTAGACATATTGACAAATATAATATCTCTATAGAGAATAAATTCCAACAAATTAGTTGCAAATACTGTGACAGCTTAATATAACTGGAATGTATGTATCAATGTTAGGATACAGTTTGATTCAATTGCTCATCGCTCAGTGTTTCAACTGTGTTGAGTATCCAATGAGTTCATTGAAAGAACAGCATGTAGGCTGATACATGCAATAATAAAAAGCTCTTTATATTGAATAAAAACTTTTGAATAGTGTCACCAAAAATCCACGACTCTTCCCACAATGGAATATACAATACTAAAGCTCCCTTCAGTGGAATGTCTGGTACACACGTATATCTGTGTCTGGCTGGGATCTGTAGTGCGCCAGTGCTGCTATTGAATGAGTAGATATGTAGCACTCGATTTGATAGACAATCACTGAAATGGTATCCACGTAGTGACAACTTGTTTGGTAATGGTCACCTCTAGATGGCAAGACAGAGTGGCGGCTGTGTGTAGGGCACGTACCTGACTGGCACTGTGGTCTGGCAGTGGCCTCATGTCCTCACTGGTGATGTGAATGATACCGCTTGTACTCACGGCCAGATTTAACAGCTAACAGTATGTGCACAAACATTGTTTGAACCACAAACTTATTGAAAATATTGTATAAAATTACTTTCAGGCTGTGTGTATAAGGTATAAATGAATCATAAATGCATTCTGCGTTTAGATTTGGGCCCTATTCCTAAGAGATTTCATTTCATTTCAATATGGTCAGGGGTGTATCTAGGGGTCCAAACGCCCCTGGCAAAGTAATGGACTGGCGCCCCCCCATATTTTCTGAATAATTACTCTATACTTATAATGTTTCTACAGCCAGCCCTCCTACTGTATCCCTAGTCAATCCCCATGTTTTATCAGCCAGCACCCCCTTCTGTTTTTTCAGGCAGCCCCCTTTTTGTCTCCCCAGCCCCACCATCCCTCTTCTGTCTTCCGAGCCATCACCCTCCCATCTCCCCAGCCATTAGCCTGCCTGTAATAAAGGGCCTCCAGTCCCTGGACCCCCCGGATCCAGGCATTTGCTCCAGTCCCTGGCCCCGCAGATCCACCCCCCTGCTCCAGTCCCTGACCCTCCACAGAGCCAAGCCCCAGGCTCCAGTCCCTGACCCCCTGCATCCAGCCCCCGGCTCCAGTCCCTGGCCTCCACCATCCAGCCACCGGCTCCAGTCCCTGGCCCCCACCATCAAGCCATTGGTCCCCCGCATGCCCACAAATACTTACTGACTTCAGCGGTTCAGCCTGTGGCTCGGTGGCTCCTCAGTGCAGCAGCAGCAGAGATGAAGTGCACATGACGTCATGACATCACGAGCGCCTAGTTAAAAAAAAAAAAGCTTTATTTATTCTATGTACCTACCAGGCAGCCACTGGCAAGCGATGGTGGCTGCCCGGACCTTGACATCTGGGAACTTCCTAGATGTCAAGGTCCGGGCAGCCGCCATCGCTTGCCAGTGGCTGCCTGGTAAATAGAATAAATAAAGCTTTTTTATTTAAACAAGGCGCGCGTCATCTCTCTGTTGCTGATGCACTGAGGAGCTGCCGAGCCACAGGCGGCCCTGTCTTGATTCTACCCACTGGCCACAGGTGGCACCCCCGGATGGCGCCCCCCATTGGCCTGCACCCCTGGCGAGTGCCATCCTGGCCAATGGGTAGATACACCCCTGAATATGGTATACAAATATACCTAAATACGGAATATTCCGATATCCAAAATACCCTTGGTCCCAAACATTTTGGATATGGGAGACTCAACCTGTATCTATCTATCTATCTATCTATCTCCAGCAATAGATGTCACTAATATACTGTATCTTGGTCATGTTAGCTTTCAACTTCGGGAGCACCACCGTCATGCCAGGTGGACATTAAATCTTTATTGATAGAGATAGAGATGGAAAGGGAGGAAGTGACACACACAGAAAAGGAAGAAATTATGTTGTCAATCTCTTAACCACTTAATACCTGGGAACTGGGCCAGCAGCAGGAAATGAGATTTGCACCCCATCCCATGCGACAGTACCAATCAAGTGGTTCATGGCATGTGGCATTTTTTATAACCATCTGCACCTTACTGTCTCAGAACAATCAAAATGGTAGAAAGCATCTCTGATACCTCATTAACAAAAGTAAAGCAAGATAAAGACGCTGAGAGTAGTTAAGCACCAATTTATTATGTCTAAAGATGAAAACATTCTTCTAAGCTGTGCTACATAAATGTATACTTATATGGTAACAACAATTAAATGATTTTAAAATGTTTTAGTAATATATATGACACATTTGCTTACATGTAGTTTCTTCTCTTAGATGCATATGAAGCACATGATCCGGGAGATCATCATGACGAGATTAAAGACAGGATATGCCACCTAATATTAAATAATTTTATTAAATAAAATACTTCCACACAGCCCTCATTCAGCAATGTGTAACTCACAATATGAAGATGTCACATCCTTGTCATTCCATGTAGCATCCCAAATTTTGGCAACACAAAAAAACACAGCTACTGCTCCTCATGCAGACACGTCAAATGAGAGGTCACATGCAGACTGTTTCCATTGGAATGAATGAGGATGCGCTGATTGGGATGCTGAATAAAATGTTTGCTGTGTGCCTGCGCTTTGACTGCGACCCGTCACAAGATGGGAGGTGTGTAATCTTCCACTTGTGGCATCATGTTGGTGATCAAAAAGTTTCAGATTTTGGAGCATTTGGGATTTTCGGATTAGGAATGCTCAACCTGACTAGCCTATGCTCAGGAGCCTGGGGCTGCTTTTTTAATTTAACAACTTTTTAACAATATTTATACAACGCTTGCACATATCATACTGATCTTTGCAGTGCTTTAAACCAAACACAGATGCCGTTGGATTTGCAGTGGAATAGAGGGTTGAAATCCGATAGGTTTCGACTCCAGCTGACAAGTGACAATCAAAACTGATGCATAATAAATACTCTTTTTTTTAAAACTGCAATCACCCTTCGATGCCGTTGGATTCAATTAAACAGCAAATCCGACCTTTAGTAAATATACTCCCAAGGGTCTATTCAGTAAATAACCATTAACCTATACAGTAGGTACATTTTACATTATATACAGTACACTCTCTAATCGAATGAATATAAGATTTATCTGTCCTGAAGTACTTGTCATCTTCGGTGGGCTGGACAAAGTGAATCCTTTATCTATGACCAGTTTCCTATGCTGCTTATTGTATACAGTATGTACATAACATACACACTAAACATGGATTATACTGGTCTTTCTGAAACTGACCACGAACAGTCAGTACATTAATTCACAGTAACACTGTCCAGCTTTTAGTCCTCAGCGTTGCGCTATTACCAGTATGTGCATATGTAAAACAGCAACTAAACACATTGTTTGTGAGTCCAGGGGTGTATTTATACATAGTTATTTGTACATAGATATTTTTATTAATAGACTAAAAGATATTCCTGGCGTTGCCTGGGTTTTCTTATTGGCCACATAGTGCATCTTGCAGAAGCTGCTGATTTGCCAAATTTTAGTCCCTCAGTGGGTATAGCTCGTATAAGACTATAGAGAGTAAAAGTGGTCACTGAATAATGGAAGTAAAGATTGCAGGCCCCTCTCCATCACAGTTCCAACATCCCCTTTTTCCTTTCCCCTCTTTGAGAAGAATAGCAGCTCCCTTTTCCTCAAGGCCAGCAGCTCCTTTTTATCTCACACCACCACCTCAGTCCCTCCCTCGGCCCCTCTCAGTAGCCTTCTCTTCACTTATTCCTCCATTTTCCCCTTCCAGGAGCCCCATAAATTCAGAGAACTCTCATGTACCACCCGTCAGGGTGGCATAGCCAACTACCAGTCAACGAAGTTGGTTGCACCTCAATTTCATAATATGGCACATGACTATTGGTCTGCGTTCTTTCTCTGTCTAAAAAAGCCAACACGAGAACAACAATATAAGGCAAAATCATAAAAAGGGTACGGGGAAGGTGGGAAATCTCCAAACAAATAGGCTTAGACCTACCAGTCCAAGCTTTAAACACATAATAAACTGACACACCCAACCGACAACAATAGGCTAAAAGCAAACAAATGACCTGCACATAACCAACCTACAGCTTTGACGTTTAACCATCTTCAGTTTTATTTAAATATTAATTATCCCACCTGCTTCCACAGGCAAATATCCACAAAACATGACCTGTTAGGAAAGGTTGAGGTTGAGAACCACTGAACTAGACCACTCACAATTTAAAGTCTCATCTAGATGTTTTCCCATTTTGAAGATAAAACTCAACCAATGTGAGAGTTTACTGATAAACTCTTACATTTTCTAAACTCTCACCCTATTACATTTGGTCCTGTACAGTACATCCTGAATTCACGTACAGAATTGGAGGCTTAGCAGGCATGTTTGAATTTGGCAGGCTCTGGTGGGTCAACGAGCCAAGTCAGTGGGGACAGCTGGTTGTGGAAAACCCTAATGTTCTGGACATCAAGTCAGCACAATGACCACGACTCCCCGCCAGAGGAAAGCCATGACAGGAGATGCAGCAGTGGCCATGGAGCCAACGAGCATCAGCCTGAGCAACAAAGTGAGTCACAGCCCGAGCAGCAGACATGGCAAGTACAGTATATCAGGGGCTTCGTAAAACCAAATTATAGTAGAGGCAATTGCGCATACTTGCTTTCTCTCCTGGAACATCCGGGAGACCCACAAATTCCAAGTGGCTCTATATATTTCAATAAATAATTGATCATTCCTATTTGAACAATGGTAGGAAGGAAGTTTCCCATTTGATTCTTTTTAGGTGAAATTCAAAAGATATGTTTAAATTAATATTTTTTGTTTATTAACTGTGCGGACACTTTGCTCTGTTGTGTATATACTGTTGTGTCTATAAACCTTATTAACTTATTACATGGTGTACAAATAGTGCATATGTATACACACACAAGGCCTGATACAGACATGCACGCAAATCCCATCGTAGCTGCGATTCCGTATGCATGAAAATATGCAAATGTTGCAGCCACAGGAATTTGTACTTCTTAGTAAATACACTGTCACTGGTGCCTTCATAGTATGACTGATTCTATAAATCAAGCACGTGCTCAGGCACTTGTACATGTGTGATGCATGTGACAGAGTACAGACAAGACAAGATGTTACTCATCACCCAAAGTGTGAATAACGAATGTATTACCTTATAGAACAGAGCTGCCCATCTTCTGTAGTGCTGTACAACTTCCCTAGTAGGGAGAACCACATTTTTTTTTTACTTGCATGGTAGAGTATAGTGAAAAGTAAATAATGTGTATATAATGTGTACTACACACATCATATACTCTTCACACTACTCTACCATGCAAGTAAAAAAAGAAATAAACCCCCTATGCTGTGCTATCACTGTGTGATAAAGCAAATACATATATAATAATTATATAATGAAAGGATATAATGAAAAATGATAAGCTTGCAGCATGTGCATGGCACAAGATACATTGTAAATGTATATGGCATGGAAAAAAGGATACACTGTGCCTAGCAGACCCTTTGTCCAACTGTATCGTGCCTGCCAGAGGTTCTAATTAACTATGACAGCCTTGTAATAAAACAAACAATAGATCTCTACAATTGCGCAGTCACCCTCAAAATAAGCAGGCGTGGATACACCGTTCTTCAGAAAAGTGCATGTGCAAAAAAATGTATCACAGTGGCGCTGATGTGAGTTGCATATATAAATCAAGGAGAATGCCAGGCATCATATAAATAAAGTCTTACACTTCAAATGAAGCACCTATTTTTTTAGCCTTTGTTTCTGCTCTATATTCACTCCAACACTGATATTCCAGCTTACTATTCAAAACGTCTCTAAGTGTATCTTTAGCCATTTGATAGGATATTTGCCACCTGCGGTGAGCTGTCTGGTATACTGCAGAGCACTGGGGCACAAGGTCCATGTAATACAGATGCCGGAAACCGTAGGCACAGAGGCGGGCTCTACAGGTGTGGAGACTATTCACAGCGGCATATCATAATAACCCACATATGTAATAGAAGGAACTGGGGATGCAGGAGGTAAATGAATACAGCGGCATCTGGATACAGCAGCAGATGGAGTATGCAGATTAACACAGGTACTGGAGTCCACAGGAGACACAGGTAACGAAAGTGCACTGGAGACACAATAACAAGAGACAGTAGATACTGAGGCCTGCAGCCTAGACTGATCCCTGGAGGAATGAAGTTCTCCTGGCCACTGAAGTTTCCTGTGTCTCCAGTGCACTTGGTTACCTGTGTCTCCTGTGGATTCCGGTACCTGTGTTCATCTGCCGGCATACTCCATCTGCTGCTGCATCCAGGAACTCTCCCTGACTCCCTGAAGAGTCTAGCAATCTCCCTCATTGCACCTTATTTACATCACTGAATTATGAGTTTGGTACGCTGATTTAAGATCTGTATATCAAATATACCTTTATGTGATTTCTACTATTCACTATCTAGTTAGTACATGGTATGCAGTACTTACTTCCATTTTCCATTTTATACACCTGGTGAGGGACCACTCCTAAAGATACCTTTATAGGAACAAATATGGTGCTTTTTTTGTGAGTGGGGTACGCTCTGTCATTGGTGCGAGCTACATTTTAAGTGTGGAACACACAGCAGTCTGACTTCACATTGACTGATACATTTATGTCTCTTTTTCACCACATACATCATGTTGAGGGAAGAGATCGCTTAATTACATCCAGAACAGACTGAAAAGGACTCTCATGAAGATGTACTCCTGACTCAAGGGATGTTCATTACTGTTCATATTTTATAAGTATATATATTTGTATTTGTATATCCGCTTTTTTCATTTTTCTATTTTATTCCTGATTTTGTGAGTTGTCTTGTGTTTTATTCCAGTGTGTCTACTTTTTGTCCCTTGTTATTTTAGTTTTGATCTTTTCAGTATTTGTGCGATTCTGTGTGTGAAGTGTGTGTGGATAGTGTAGGACTTATTTAGTTTGTTATTTACTCTGTGTTTTGTGTTATTAGTTGTAATGGTGGAGGGAAAGAGTAGTAGGAGCAGGGCTGAGAAGGTAGAGTCTGAGTTGGAGGACGATGTGGTAGTGCAGCAGCCATTGGAGGAGTCTGATGATGATGTGTCCACCGTGCGCACAAAGACCAAGACCAGCCGTAATGTGTGTTACACATGTGATGAGAATGTGAACTGTGTGGGCAATATTAAGCACAATTTGGAGACATGCAAAAAGCTCATCAGTGACATAAAACGCATGCTCAAAGCCCCTCCCTGCAGCCTAACCTTCCCCCTATTGACTAACCTAACCTCTAATCTTAACGCTCTCCTAACCCCAATACGTCGGGATGGTAACGGTTGGGATGCTGGCACTGGGAGTCTGACTGGTGATCAGATTCTGGCACCGGCATCCCAAAACACATACTCACATGCCAGATGCAGAGAATTGTTTACATTTTATTGAGTAGTGTATTCTTTTTTGCAAGCAATAAAATGTGCTTAATGCTGTGTGTAATGTTTACTTTGTTCATTTCATACATACTTACCCAATGTTCTGTTTTAGATCTCCAGAGTGTCGCTCAATATTATCCAACACTTGAACCAGTTGGTCGACCTGTGGATAAAGAAGATGAGTTCATCACTTTGAACTTATTTTCAGCAACCCCACCAATGTCACAAACATCATCGCCATCAAACCCAAGCTTGCAAAACCCACCTTTTACTTCTGCAGCTGATGAAGCCAAAGCCTTCATCCAATCCATAGCTGCATTTCAAGACAGACACATGGCATTAATGGACATGCAAATAAGGCAAGTTGCCCAATTAAACACAAATTTACGTAGGGGGAACAACACACTCTCTGCCATCAATACATCCATCATGCAGCTAACGGCTAATATGGAGAATGGTAATCGCATTCAGGAAAATAATATGTGTATCCTTAAATCTTTTAAATGTGTGTTGTGCTGAGTATACACTTTGTGATATAACGTTTATTCTATCGATGGGTGACCCACTGAGCTCTCGTACACTGGTGGCAGGGACCCGCCAACACTGACATCTCAACTGGGTGAGCAAATTTATATACCCGCTCAGTTTTGATATCAGCCCAGAGCACCATTTATCATACACAGTGAAATGTGTCCCTCGTTTTGGTGATAAAACTCGTTAATAAATGAGGCCCATAGTCAGATACTTTGCTTAAAGTTGCACACACAGGATAAAGGCATGTTTTAATTAACACATCCATTTAGATAGAGTAAAAACATGGACAATACAAAAGTCATGTGCAGTAGTTTACCATGTGTGCTTTATAAACATAATGCTATGATGTGTCTTGGGATTTTGAACATGCACATCCATCTTACCTATATTGAAGGTACACTTTAAATACGTTATACATTTTGCAATGGTAGCTTTTTACGTACATGGTTTTGAACACTGTTTATAAGATGGTAAGTCAGTTCTAACATGCAAGCACATGCTTTTTCAAGAAGGTTAAATTACCAATGTTGTGTAAAAAAAATCTGTTAATAACAGGTTGTCTGACCTGCCTCACACTTTCTGTGCTCACAGAGTTGCCTCCATGTCCTTCCAAATACCCCTGCCTGCTTACTGTATACCTTAATTTGGTGGGGGAAGTTGTTGTTGCAATAGACAGCAGTAGAGCATAATGTTGGACAGTTTAGATGGTGAATAAAGCAAAATCCTGCCAGATGTGTCATGGCACCTGAACCTAGATTTTAATAGCCCAAAAGTGTGTTCCATCACTGATCCAGTGGCCTTATGTACTTCATTATACTTATACTCAGCAAGAGTATCCAGAAGTGACATTGGAGTCAGAAGCCAGGAGAAATAGCCATAGCCCAAATCACCAGTAGGGGCAAAAAACAAGAGCAGTTGAAGGTTCTAATAAAAATATTTAAAGGTCTATAGTAAACAAAGAACCACAGGAATGTGTACATACTCAGCAACCAGCCCCTGACATTTGTCACACCTCAAACTTCTCATAGAGAGATGACTGACTGATAATTAAGGCATGTGGCATGAGCCAGGATAGTCCATTACAACACGCTTTATTTTTAGTTTTGCATCTCTAACCACCTGCATATTGGTAGAATGGCCATGGTGCCTATTCAAATAGATCTGGGCCCTATTCCTAGGTCATCTCAGCCCAATGTACAGTATATAGCACCTTGGGCATTAGGCAGGCCTAAACTGCTATAAAAAGCTATCTTGATTTCATACCACTGTGACTCTTGACTAGGGAAGCAAATACAGGTGTAGGATCTTGAGTGCTACAAGGTCTTGGGCCAGATACTTAGAAAATGTAGATTGAGATATCCTATCCACACAGGTCATGAATGACTGAAAGTTACCAAGTAGCAACAAAATGCAGAACGGCCAGCAGCTTGTGCAGGCCCGATATGGCTCATGACTGTGCCATGCCTGGACGAAGCTGAGTTTGAACAAAGTCATACAGGTTCATTTAGCTGTTACAGTATGATTTTAAAGCCTACATTGAGATTTAACACCCATGGAAGAACTTAGGCCTGCGTATCCTATGCAGTACCTCTACATGTCCCTGATTCTGTTCTATTTTTTGCTCCTAGGTCCTTTCAGTCGGCAAGCGTGAATGCCATTGTTGTTAATATATTTTTTGATTTATACTTTTCAGCCAGCTGGTGGAATCAAAATGAGAGAATATTATGGTCCAACATAGATCCAACGCTACTCTCAGCCATGTTGAAATCACCCACAGTGCTGCAGCTGCTTTGGGTTCCATATATAAGCATCATGATTAAATTTGGGCAAATAGAAAAGCCTTTCACATTCAAATACACAACTCATTTGGTAGACTATTGATTTTGTGCATTGAGCTCTGATTTTGTTGTGAATTTGATCCATTTGACAAACACAATTCTTAGTAAATTTGTGATTTGTATTTGAGTCCATGTAAAGGATAAAACATGGTGCAATGCAAGTGTGGGCAAATAGGATGGAGTAAATGCTTGCTGCTTTTTGTATGTAACCCACATATGCTGGACAGCTTTATTTTTATAGTCAATTTAGATTTCAGTTTGGACACACCCCTCCCAAATCTAAGTCTCTCTGCACAAATCTGCCCCACCTGCAGTCCATCATGGTTTTACCAATATGTACAGTTACTTTCTCTTTCTTACTCTATTCCCAAATCTAAATCAGGCCAACAATGTTTTGTCCAATGGTGTATTGGAGTGCTAAGACATGTTTCACCTGCAAATTGCCATCGATTTGGCCTTTAGTAAATCTCAGTCTGTTAAGAGTCTGCCTTACCTATTTGTGCTTTCTTTGCAATGATGAACCTCTGAAGAAATTGTTCCTCGCTGGGCAGATGGTGACTTCAGTCGGTATTCACGTAGGAGATCACATGATCAAGAACACAACTGTTTGCGTAGCAATATAACCATTTTCATTGTCATATAGCAGAAGTTCAACCAGCTAATAGGGTAAGATGTATCAAGCCTTGGAGAGAGGATAAAGATAAAGTACTAATCAATCAGCTCCTGTCATCTTATGCTTTATCTCTCTCCACTTTATCTCTCTCCATGGCTTTATGCATCTCTCCCACAGTAACATAAGTTTTAGTGCAGGGCAAAATGTAAACTTCCCTGATTAAGCAATTTTATATTATAAAACTGTATTTGCTAATTTGGTACTATTTTTATCAGTAATGTTTCCTTAGAATGAAGATTAATGTCCCCAAGCATTTTCCTTCTAATCCTGCCAGATGACAATAATCTTCAGGCACTTTCCCCCAGTTCTCTTCAGCCTCATCCCCCTTGTGTCTTTCCAGCTCCCCTGTGTCTATCCAGCCTCACGCCCCATGTCTCTATAGCTCCCTTCTGTCTCTCCAGGCCTAGCCTCCTTCTGTCTCTCAATCACTAGTCCACAGTGTCTTTCCAGAATCCCTCCAGTCCACAAAGTGTCTCTGCATTTGCACAGTGTCTCTCCATCTCCCACAATGTCCCTTCAGCCCCCACAGTGTGTCTCCAGCACCCACAGTGTCTTTCCAGCCCCACAGTGTCCCTGCAGCCCCTAACCTGTCCATCCAACCCCAACAATGTCTCTCCAGCCCTCACAAGTGTCCCTTAAACTCCCACAGTGTTTTTCCAGTCCCCACATTGTCTCTCCAGCTCTCAGTGTTTCACCATCCTCCACACTTACTTTCTTCTATGTCTTCTGGCTGCCTACTGTGGATCCTCTGCTCTTTCTTTCAGCATTGCGGTGTTGCATGATGCATGCTGCACCACAATAAACATAAAAATGTTATTGTAAATGCCACCACCGATGCAATAGAACATTAGCGGCTCCCTAGATATATGCCTTTGAGCTAGGTTTATCTGTGGGCTTTCAAAGGACCCCTATAATCTTGGGCCCAGTACACCTGTGGAACTAGCATTTACATTTTATCGCTGCTGCAACTCTATAAACATATGCACCAGCGGCTGCAACTGCATCCACCCTGAATCAGGCCAATATATATATATATATTTATATATATTATTTCTCAGCAGGGTGGAAAGTCAAGTTTAATCTTACCTTGTCTCTTTCTTAAACTGTTTCTCACTCTCTGTTGTCACTCTCAGTCACTACATGCGCAAGTGTCAAACGGCAGATGAGCATCCTCACAAAGCCCTTACATGTAATAAAAAAATGCAAACACTGAGAATATGGGAAAATTACATTTAACTAGAAAGCCAAGCCTGCCACTCAATACTGGCATAAATTGCAGACTACTTGTTTAAATGTGAAGCCCAACTGGTTTTGTCCTGCGAGGAAGGAAAATGGGGGGGATTTGTGTTTGGGCACTGCTGCATAATGATATCACCACCAGTGCCTCAAGAGGTAATGCATGCTGCAGAGGCACCAGCAGATATGTACAACAACAGCGCCAGCAGGGGACGTCCTTGACAACCTGCAGCTCTGACACTGAAGAAGGAAAAAAAGAGTTAAAAAAGCGTCCACACAGTGGTAATGAGTTTGTAGGAGTGGCTGTTAGCCAAGGGGTCTTCCAATCACCCTGAAAGCATAAAGCCCTGACCCAACAAAGAGAATAATGCAGCGCCTACACTTCTAAATCACTTATCAGATACAGATCATACTAGTTGAAGTTCCAATACGTGGATACAGATCATATTAGTCGAAGTTCCAATATGCACTAGTACTAATAAAATTCCAATTTACTACATATAATCAATAGAAGGCCTAATACAACAATAACAATGTAAAATTAAATGTTGGTTTTTATAAAATAAGACCAATATTTGGTACTTAAGGTCATAAAAATCCATAAAGCAGGACATGATCCCAAACAACTGTATAGATCCCAGTGTATATAGTGTCTCTGTTAATGATATAAGGCTCACATGGATAAATGGTAGCACTGTGGTCTCAATATCTCACCAGCCACAGGCCGATCTAATAGTTGTTAATATTATGACTTTGTCTCATTTCTAAATATGTAATGAGATTGGACACATTTAATTAACAAAGTATCCCATAATACCCATGCTAGCAAAAAAACAAACATATGACACAATCAATCTATAAACCTATTAGTGGGCAAGTGGAACAACATATAAGGCACCGGATGATTAGCACCCAATGTACAAATGTCTTAATTATCTCATGAAATATTACAACATCATAACACAAACAAACAAACCAGTACGTAAAACATAACCTTTACAAATTTACAAAGTAAAACCACATCTAAACAACCTCAAAGTACACTTAACATATTTGTACAATATCCCACAGTATAATTTAGTAATTAGCAGTAGGTATTTAGTAATTAGCAAACTTGGTTATCAACCCATCCTAATGTAATCTGACAGAATAATACATAGGGGCTGAGCCACCTGGTAACTAAGTATAAAAACTATATTGATAAACACAACAAAGACAACAAAATTTAATTTTTCAAAAATGATACAGTATGATCAAAGTGTGGAAAGAAATAAAATATTATTAGAAATAAATATTGTAGATGACACAGTCTGAGTGTGAGTGAAAGAGAACTGCAGGGAGCAGCTGCCTGTTACCAGGGCTGAGATTTGTCTGTGCCCAGAATGAATGACCATCTCAGAGAGTCTGGCACGTATCTAAAAAGCTGGTAGTTTCAAACAAGTCCCTGGCCTGAGAGGGAGACTCTGGATCTTAGTGAAAATTTGGCGAGCAGAAAGGACTGCAAGCAAGTCCTGAAGCGAATGATATATCGGGAGAGTAGTTACTGCATCTATTACTAAACATGTAGAGATCTCAATGTACTATGAGAATAGTGACAATGGGTTCATATAATTTATTCAGCAAAATTATACATCAATTTATTATTATTATTATTATTATTATTATTATTATTATTATACTTTAAAGTACATAAAAATAGCAAATGTAACAAGAAAAAAGTGCAACAGTTAGGGAATAGGGTAGAGATGATGATATATTTGAGGGCAGGAAAAGCACATGATAGGGTCCTGCTTGTGATATCCTACAATCTATTAAGAGAGGGACAGACAGACACTGGTGACACAGAGGGGAGAGTCAGTATGCGAGGAACAAGCTTTGGGTTACAAAGAATGAAAGCTTGAAGGCTTTAATATAGAAATGGGTTTTGAGAGCCCATTTGAAGCTTTGGTTAGAGGTGGAGAGTCTGATAGAGGGACAGAAAGAGTTCCATAAGTGGGGAGCAGCATTGGTGAAATCGTGAAGGTGGAAGTGGGAGGAGGTAATCAGTTGGGAAGGGAGGCAGCAGTCATTGGCAGAATAAAGTAGGAAGGCTGGAATGTGGAGGGAGATGAGGTCAGAGAAGCATGAGAGAGGATTGGGTGAGTTCTTTAGAGGAGAATGTGAGAACTTGGAATATGGTACTAAAGAGGAAAGGGATCTGGTGGAGAGGGGAGGAAGAAGCAAATCATTTAGAGAGGACAATGAGCTGAATAACAGCATTAAGGGTGGATTGGAGTGGGGAGAGGCAGAGTTAGGGAGACAAAATAAGAGGAATTTACAGTAGTCCAGTCCAGTGAGTGGATGAAGGTCTTTGTTGCTTCCAGGGTTAGAAAAGGTCTATCCTGGAGATATATTGATGGTGGAAGTGGCAAGACTGTGAAGGGCTCTGAATGTAGGGTTTAAAGAACAGGATGGAGTCAAAAATAAATTTTAGTCAGTGTACTTGCAGTATAGAAGAGATGGTGAGGTTGTTGATAATGAAATTGAGGGAGGTGAGGGTACACAGGTGATTGGGAAGATGATCAGCTATGTATTAGATGTGTTAATTTTAAGAAAGCATGGAGATGTCCAAGAGGAAATAGCAGAGAGAGAGAGAGGTGGAGACATGAGTGAGGAGAGAGATGTCAAGGGAAGAGAGGTAGATTTGAGTATCATCAGCAAGATATTGGAGGCCAAAAAAGATGAAGAGCACATGCAGGGATGAGGTATAATGGGAAAATAGAAGAGAAGCAAGAACATAATCTTGAGGAACACCAACTGGTAGCAGAAGAGAAGTAGAAGTGGAGTCATGAGAATAGCAAAGAAAGAGTGATCAGAGAGGTAAGAGGACAGCGAGGAGATAGTAGTATCAAGCAGAACAAAGAACTGAAAAATTTTCAGGAGGAGTGGTTAGTCCATGGTGTCAAAGGTGGCTGAGAGGTCAATTGGATTTGGAAGTAAGAAGGTCATTACTGACTTTGGTGAAGGCAGTTTATGTAAAGTAGAGAGGATGAAAGTCAAAATTAATTTGGTCAAGTAATGAGTGAGAGAAAGAAAAGTGGTAAGGCAGTGGTAGATAATCCACTCAAGGAGCATGGAGGCAAAAGGGTAGAGAGATGGGGCAGTAAGTAGAGAGAGTGTTCTGGTCATGCTTGAAAGTAGAGGGAATGGAGCCTGGTAAAAGAGAAATAATTAACAAATGGACAGATAGAAACAGGCATTTGGAGAGAGGAAGTGGAGGAGGTGGAAGGTAAAATGATCAAGGCCATGACCATCTAAAGAACTGGGAAGATGGAAGTCAGAGTTGGCAGGACAGAGGGGGAAGATGGGGAGAGGCTGGGAAGAAGAAGACTGTATGGGAAGGGATAGGGTAGGGTGAGGAGGACCTGGTGGGAGGTGATGTCCTGACAGATGGATTAAATTTTAGATGTGAAGTGGGTTTTGATTTCAAGGGCAGAGAGTGAGGAGGGGGCAGAGGAGGAAGTTGAAGGTAATGAACAGATGATGGGTGAGGGAAGGTCAGAAGAGAGAAAATTGGGGAGGCAGGTGATAGCTGACAGCTAAGAGAAGGTGAATGGGTTGGAAGAGGGCAATAGCATTAACCTAAAAGAAAATGATTGGAAGAGTTCTGAGGTTACAAACTGAAAGGAATACCAGGGGAAGAGAATATCCTATATACTGCCACCTTGCCAAGCCAGAGGAAGGGGAGTATACATGATAGATGAGACCATAGGAGAGGGCTTGTGGAAAAGTGGTGAGCTCCAGGATTTAGGGAGTTTAATATAAAAAGGTCATGGGTGGGGGCCAGTGTATTACAGACAGACCTGTTGTACCACTGGATGCATGGAAGGAGGACAGAGTGAAAGGGAGGGATGTGAATGAGATTGTTAAAGTTGCTGGAGCATGGTATTTTGGAGTGGGGAGATTGTGGAGAGCATTGGGATGCTGTGGAAGCCTAAACAAAAAGGGGAAACTGCCAGTAGTAAGCTAAGAGGGGGTTTAGCATGACATGAGGGGATGTGGGAAAAGGAGACTGGGAGAGAAGGGAGGATGCAAGGCTTATTGTCAAAAGAGCATGAATACAGAGGTAGAGAAGTGATAGAAAGTGAAGCAATTGGTGGGGATGGGAGAATGTGCCAAGGAGAGAAGGGGATAGAGGAGGGGAACAAGGATAAATATTAATGGTAACACTAAGACGTAAACCCATGCAGGCAAAATGACAGTATGCAGGTAAATATTCAGATAAAAAATTACAGTGCAGGTAAATATTATAGTAGGACTAGCATACTATAATATGATAATGAAAAATCTAAACTATATGATGGTAGCAAGACTATACTAAGATAATAAACAATGTTACTATAGCATAAGTGAGAAGCAATGGTATAATACAATGGCAGTGCTGGTAGAAATTACTATAGATAATAACATAGCAATGATATAGAGAGTTATGTGTTTCAGTGAATAAATTTAATTTAGAGATACTGTAGTATTAAGATACTGTGACACAGTCGGGATAGGGGTCCCTCTCCTGGGGTAGATGGACTTCCTCTTTACACACACAGCAGCCGGAGAAACAGGACACAATTTAGGGGTTTTCATGCAAGCTGGATGGAGCCAGTCTTTATTGTACCAGACATATAAACAAAATAAAACATAAACAAAATCCTAGCCCATCTGGGCTCTAACTAGAAAGTAGGTTCCCTCACTATCAGAACACTAAACAAGTTCATGTCCACAGTACTTACAGGTTTGTATCAAACAGTGTCTCAGAGCAAGCTAGCCTGTGGGCCTGCTCTCCCAGGTGTGAAACACTCAGTCACAACTAAACTCAGCTTATATCAGCCATTTCCAGATGCAAGCCCTAATGAGCCTGCTACCAGACAGAAAGGCCCAACACCTGGAGTGGCCTGTGGATGGAGCCCTCCCTCTCCTCACATCCACAACCCCAGGACCCATTCTGGCTTTTCACCAAGACCGACATTTCTAGTCTGTTTTGTCAAACAGACTTCTCCTGGGGGTTTCAAAACACATAGGACAGGAATATGGGACACACATAGAAGCCATTCCAAACTTTTTCAGTGCTTCTATCACAATACATACTCAGAAAAACTACCGTACAGAAGGGGGATCAAGAGGTTGGAGTTGGCAGAATATGGAGAAAAATAAACTGAAGCACAGAACTAGGTTGGACAGTAGAACAGAGCAAAAAGTCAGTAGATGTAGAAATGTCATCAAGGATTGAGGCTTGGTGAACCAGGATCAGTAGACAGGGATTCATGAGGCTTAGGGAAGTGAGAAGTCAGCAGGATAATCAGCAGTAGCAACTAGGCCAAAAATGCAGCCTAAATAAATAGAGGTACGTGGTCCAGTTTCCCCAAGAAATGAGGGCCAGATGAAGGGAGCAGGAGGGGAGTAACTGGTTCAGGAACTGCCAGCGGTAGAAGGATCTGTACCTTGAACTGAAGCTCTGGTGGCTGAGATGGCAGCAGTCCGAGGTGGACCAGGAGCAGGTTGAGTTCTCAGATGGTGAGTCAATGAATGTTCTGTAATTGCATAGAAGAAAGTCCTTAGACATTCAGTGGGGAAGAGAGGAAGACACAATGGTTCCAGTGGGAGACAGAAGGGAGCTAAGCCACTACCATGGTCTTGATTAGCATGCAGCTGCCCAAATCAGCAGTAATGAGTTCACCTTGTGGCAGTAAAGAGTTCCAGAAGTTCCAGAATGATTGTGGTGGTTGATGGCGCTGGACAGATGGATTGGTGCTGGGCATCTCCAGCTAAAATGAAGACCCCAGTCTGGGCTACAGATAGAGCTAACAGACACAATATTCAGATCATACCTGGAAGTAAATATAAGTATCAAGACAGGTTACCTACTCTACAAAATGAACACTAACTAGCTTTGGTATTTTAAGACATATATCACCTTATACATTTGTTTTGCAGCCAATCGTTGCATTTCAATATCCTTAAATCTAGACTAGCCTGTGAATGAGGTTAAAACCCACAGTCCAATTCTCACCACAATATTAATTCTGGAAAACATGCACTGTTTGGGGCCCTGAGGACTGAGTTTGAGAACATGTGCTCTATTGAGGTAGACTGAAGCCCAGCTAAAGGTACAGATACTCATTTTTTCTCTTATCTGGATAGCGAAGATTTGCATTTATATTTGTTACCTGGTGTGCTGGACACAGTCACGTGATCCCTGTCTTTTTATAACCAAAGTGTTTTTTTCATGATTCATTTCGTGGGAGATCTATTTTGGATATATACATTCATGAAAGATACCTTTATATAAACACATCACTCTTTCCCTATGTGAGTACGGTACGCAAGTACTTAAAGATACCGAGATATGTTTTGATTTCATTATTATAGTGTGAGTGGGGTACGTCCCCTATTTGATTTCATCCATTGATCTGTCCATCTTGGCGGTGGGAATTTCTGGAGGTGTGCAGCAACCACAGAGGAGAATTTTCTTTTTAGCTGGATTCCCTACACATGTTTCTCTAGCAAGTCACCTGAGTGGGATTTAGTTGGGACCCCTCCTTCTGCCATCATTGTGGGAATTTATCACAGTTTTACACATTGGAATTTTTAGTTTTTCCCTTTTTTTATGTCCTTTACCCTGGAGAAAATATAAAGATAATGAAGAATTATTGAAGATTGACTGTCTCCATCTATTCAGACATTCCCAGCGGTATTCATTTTTCAATAGTGGACTTTATCATTTCAGATAAGCGCTCTATTTTCCTAGCCTTTTTGTGATTGTTTTTCTGAATATAAGAGTGTTTGGGTGATGCTCTGTGGTTTGTTGAGGGGAGCAGCTATCTTTAATTTTCGCGGAAGTGTATTGTATATTTGTAGTAATATTAATTCTGCTTCCTCGCTCACATACTGCATGTCCTGTTAGCATTGAGGGAATAAGGTGTGCTCCTCAGATACCTGTGCTGCCACCCCTCCTATCACACAGAACTCTGAACAGTCAGTACTGAGCCTGCACAGCTACTCTAGACACATGTGAATGCTGCTTAACAAGTTGTCTGGGCTATCCTGTGTCCGTAAAGTCCTCAACATTAATGTGCTGTATCAGTGGTGGCGAACCTATGGCACGTGTGCCAGAGGGAGCACTCAGAGCCTTTTCTGTGGGCATGCGCCATCACTACAGCACAGCACGGGTCCACGCTGCTCCCCTCCACACACCTAAAGACATCCAGCCAGCACTCTATACAGCACAGGAGGTGACATCTGTCTCTGGATCTGGTTGGTGGTCTTGGGTTACGGGTGCTGTGGGGCCGGAGGCCTGAGGACACGCTATTTTTTTTATTTTTCTTCAATTCAAGTTGGTGAGCCCAGGTCAGGGGGATGGTGCGGGGGATGTTGCACGATGAGCGGGGTGTATGTGTGTGTGTGTTAACTAGCAACGGGGCTGTATAGATGTCTATGGGGCATAATATATTAAGAACTATATTGCAGAACATGAACTATAATAATTATAACTATATTGCAGAACATGAACTGGGGACACAACTATGGGGCATTATATGATTGGGGACAAAAGTTGTTTGTATCATTGAAAACTCTGTTATTGTGTTTTTCTTTTATGACAAAAGATGTTAATGTATGAGTTGTTTTTTCTAAACGAAAAACTCAGTATTCAGGTTAAATTGCCGGGTTGGCACTTTACGATAAATAAGTGGGTTTTGGGTTGGAGTTTGGGCACTCGGTTTCTAAAAGGTTCATCATCACTGTTCTACATCAATCTTAGAACCCTACATGGTGTTACAAATGTATCTGTTAAAATGACTAAGGTTCACCATCTATGCACCTACAATACCCATCGATAAAAGCACTGTGTTTATTTAAAAATGTGCAGTATTTTACAAACACCCGCTCTGCTCTGCTTTAGGGTGCAGAGGGAGTGTTTGTGTTCTTCTACAGTGTGGTGAGATCTTGCTAATAACTGATAAGTAAGGTGCTAATGAGAGTGTGGGGCCATTATCCTGTTCACTCCATGATTGTGAGTGCTTCTGCTTGATTCATATTAAAATGTTGAGAGTGGGAGTGAGTGAGTCGATTGCTATTGATTTCATTGCACAGTGGTAATATTGTCCCATCCCATTTCACCTTTCCTAGATGGTAAAACTGTTTGTGTCCTACACCACTAACATCCCAAAAGCTTTTCCCTTTAATAAATATGTTATAGTAAATATAAGGAATTTATTGTGTTAGTGTGGTTGTGTTAAGGAGGAGTTCCCTGAGTAGCTCTGGTGAAAGTAACCCACAGCCCCACAAGAAGGAAGAAAGACTCAGGCACTGATCTACTGTACCCTTCACTTCTCCACTACCATATCTGGTGTGCAAAGGTGCACTCTTCATTCACACACCATACACTCCAATCTACAGTATGTAATCTACGTAAAGACAGGACTTTAGCTGGGTTTAGGATTACGTGGCTAAACCCTGTCTATTTGGGAGCGACATGGGTAATATACACGGGCGCCCAAAAACAATTGAATATCACACCCCAATCTTCCATCACTTTAGACGGAAGATAGGGTGTGATAAAACAATTGAATTTCCCCCAAAGTGACTTACAGTACATGCAATTAAATTACCATACATAAAAATTTTCACTAAATGAATTTTAATTAAATCTGCACTTCAGACTATAAATTGAGTTTTTGAGGAGGTCTCTATTGATTTACAGGATATTTGTTATTAAAATATAAGGATACCTTTCTAGACTCTGGGACTTTCCCAAGAACATTTAAAGATTCACATTCTTGTTCGCCCAACAATTACAGACTCTCGAGTTACATCTTGTTGAATAGACATTTCTGTAGAAACTACGTTATGTTCAACAAGCATTACATGTGGCTCTTGAATTGACTCAACATTTAAGCTCTACTGAATTAATTTGACAGTTGAGCTTGCAACCTCTTTCCTTTGTGCAGAATCAATTTGATGTACATAACAATGTCATAAATGTAATAAAGGGATCATTGTGCAGATGCCTACAAGTTGGTAGGTGAGTAGCAGTTGTGAACAAGGAGAATAGTCCACAGGTTGATTCCACACCAGAGTAGGTTTTATTGAAGATAACAGGATAGAGGTGATAGAAGATAAACAGCAGTCAATATGATAAGGTAGTAATCTCTCATGGGCTAAGTACTGTACAACCATACAGCACTGTAATGCTCCAATAACACAATGACAGGCTTGGGCACATGCAGACCCTTTTATAGAGTCACGTAAACAAGTCTTACACCTGCAATCTTAATTGGCCTGACCTGAGTCTGGTGACTCAGACATGTGACCAGTCAGGCACAATAGACATTTGATGTTATTGTGGCTGATGAATCATGCATAGTAAATAACACAGACATGTGATGTTGTTGAGTTAGATGAGTCATACACAGTTAAGAAACAGCTTTTAGCATTCAACAATTTAACTACATGTCAACAATGGGATGTGATTAGTATGCTGGCAGACGGGATGCTGGCCGTCGAAATACTGACATCAGAAGCCTGACCCGAGACTAAAGATAGGCGTGAAAATCCTGATGCCTATTTAAATCCTGAGGCCGGAATCTCGACAGCCGCCACCCCGATCAAAGGAACACCGGGGCGTCTTAGCTGTTAGCCACTTGGGGGTGGGTTAAGTTTAGGCACCACAGTGGGGTAAGGGTTAGGCTTTGGAGGTGAGGTTAGGCTTAGGCACCACTAGGGGAGGGGTTAGGTTAAGCACCAATGGGGGAAGTTAGGGTTAGGCACTAAGGGGGGCAGTTAGGTTTAGGCATTAATGGGGAGGGTTAGGGTGCGGGGTTAGGAGGGTTAGGGTTAGGGTGCAGGGTGGGGAGGGTTAGAGGGAGAAGGGGGGAAGGTTACTATACTTACCTGACCCCTGTCGGGATAACGAGCATCGGGGTGCGCTGTAGGCATTTTGACAGTAGGCATCCTGACTGCTGGTATTTCATACCAAACCAGTCAACAATTTGTCCTCTCAATAATCTTCTGCTGACACTTACAGGCCATCAAGATCTCACGTTACTACTGTGGAATATCATTGCTGGGGTTTGCGCTGCTGTTGCATACTCAAAATTTTGATAAACAAACATTTGTAAATTTTGTGGTGTAGAGTCATATGCGCAAGGCTCATGGCATTGAAAGTCTTATTCAGCTATTACCGTGGTGTTAGGATGGTGCAGTGCTGATGTGAAGTGCTTTTCATTAATACTTTTCAAGAATCTTTGGAATTTTTCTACAACAAACTGATTTTCACTATCACTACAAATTTGTTTGGTTAGCCAAATTCTTCAGAATATACAGTAGTTTTCAAAACAACAAGAGTATTTTAAGATGACATGGACTTTATCCTGTGACTTCAGGCCACTTGGAATGTTCATCCACTGAAATCAGAAACATAAATGGACCTGCCACTTCAGTATGAACTGCTTTACACAGGGATATGGGCCATCTCCAATGATGTTATCGAGATGGAGTGAGCCATTTTGAATCTTTTCACATCTTTTATAATGTTTAGTTATTTAGTCAATGTGCACATCAATTCCAGACTACCAAGTATAACTTCTGTCTAAGGCCTAATTTTGGCCATGCCAAAGTGGTCTATATGCAATTTTTCCAATAAGCTTGGAAGCCACTATTACTCTAGAACCACATATTAATGTTCCTTGACATACAGACAGTTAAATAACTTCTGATTGGAACTTCTGATTGCATGGACCCCTGTGTTTTGGTTCTGGCTTTGCCAAAACAACCCTCAAATGTTTCAGATTTGGCAAAATAAACCCTCAAGTGTTTTGGTTCCTTTCAGTTTTGGTTTTGGATTTCTTTAAAAATGTATAAAACAACTAAAATCATGAACAGTAACTTGGACCTATTTTTGTTACTATAGTATTATTAACATCAACAACATTGTCAATTTTGACCACCTCACAGTACCAGAAATCGCAAGGGAGGGACTTAAATGAAATACAAAACATGCAAGATCCGGTTTTGAAATTTGAGTTCCAAATTATGAGAGGACCTGAGTCCAGACCCGATTCTACTCGGAACCCCAAAGTGATTCCGAACTGGGACTCAATTCGAATTGGAACACGAAAGTTCGGGTGTGTTCAGTTTTCTCAAAAACCAAACCGATCATCTCTACTTCTGATTATTTCTGGTTTCTAGCTTGATCTAGCTTGATGGCAGCTTTGGCTATTGGAAGCTGCTAAGTATCTCACTGCAAATGTAAAAGGTTTCTCCAACCAGAGTATGTGATAAGACTGCCCGTTTTCCAAAGCATAAGGTGTCACATCCCAACTTCATATGTAGAGAAGGGTCTAAGTGCTCGAGGACCTCCAATGTGATTAGCTTCTTTGTCTCCTGGTAGACAATTTCACAATTTTCATACCATTATCAATGTGCTCCTTCTGTAAGAGTCCAATCAATAGATGTGACACCATTGATATTTGATGTAGAAATTTGTAATACTAATTCACTTGGCGTTCATCAAATCTCATCTGGCCCAATGATTGTGTCTGTGGTGCTCACTACTGCTTCAATTGTGCCTTCAAACCTGTGCAGACCTTTTATATACATGTCCACAGTAAGAAATGTCTTCTGTAAAGAACTTACATTTATTTTCATTGGCTTACACTCATACTCTCATAATCTTGTCTATATGATTTTAACATTGTTTAAATGATCTTAATAATCTTTTCCTGTAATAATTATATCACTGAGGTAACACTGAATAGCAAATATTTCTCTAGCCAGGACTCTTTGCCAAATTGATGGAGCTGTAACAATGGACAAAATTTACTAAGCAGCGGTTTTGTTGTCATTTAGAAGCTGCCATCAATGGCGGTATCAATGTCAAAGTGATAGCATTTGCTAAAGGTTGCAAGTGGCTGATATTTTCATACTGCACATGCGTCAGAGTCATACTGCGCTGCATACTCCTGATAGTTACAGCCAGTGGTGGCTCCAGATGTGGGCCTGCAGCGTAGTTCAAAATTCAAATAGTGGAGCCCCACCAACTGCCACCCCGAACACTGCCAACTATCACCAGCCAGGACTCACTGGCAGTTGGTGTGGTTTCCCTATTTAAATTTTGGACTTTGCTGCAGCGCGACCTCTGGTGCCACTGCATTTCTAAGATGCAGACCAAAATTTCACACAGAGACATGCAATTTCCATGGGCATTACAGGGAGGTAACAGGGGAGTGGATAGTAAGACACTGGCGTGTTGTGGTAAGTGACTGCATCTAAAGAGGCAATTGCACTGACCCCAGCAGCCATATTCACACAGAGAATATGAGTAGGTGCAGTCTCCGCAACTTAATAGCATGTATCTCTGAATCAGGCCATGTAGCTCTTGACTGCACTGTTTAATTGACTGCCAGTATGGTTGAACTTTCTCTAGCCACTACCGTCCATGTCTGCCATTCTGTAACACATATAGGGGTATATTTATCAAGCAGTGAAAAGTGTGGAGAAGTGGACCAGTGGAGAAGTTGCCCATAGCAACCAATCGGCTCCTACCTATTATTTTATAGACTGTGCTTGATCAATGCTATTTGAAAGCTGATTGGTTACTATGGGCAACTTCTCCACTGGTCCACTTCACCATACTTTTCACTGCTTGATAAATAGACCCCTTAATGTCTGTATTTTCTCTTTGTGTTTCACATCAACTTTAATTTATGTATATAAATAAAACACAGAGGTTTATGAAATGGATTTTCCAAAAACAACATGTAATACTTTAATACTGTTTTGCTGTAATAATTGAAAGAGCAGACCCTAGGTTCAGTTCCAATTTCAACTCCCACCACTTCTGGGGTGATCCGCATTACTTGGCAATTTGCTGCCGTCATACTGTGCAATTCAGAACAGGATACATCTTTCTCTATATATTGACAGATGAGTCAGACTTATTTTTTGGCATCTTGTGTACCTGTGAAGATTAATGTAGCTCACAGTGCTGTATAATACTTTAGTGTATAATCTTTCCATATGTTCCTTTTTATGATATTTCCTGCATTATTTGCCTTTAAATCAAGGGGAGGTCTGCCTGCATCTGGAACAAGACCATCTGAGCCTGATTCTGATGTGGATGCAGACTCGGCGGCAGCGTTTTGTTACTACATTCGGGTCTGCATCTCTATGCTGATACCACCTCCTATTTGTAAAGAACTGAGACACCTGATTGCAGAGTCTTAAGACAGTTCATTTCCGCCAAGTGTATCTTTAGAGGCACCATCAGTCGCATCATCGAAACTTGTACCAGCCCTATAGTTCGTGCAGTTTATCCTTCCAAGTATGGCCTCCTGTGTAAGCGACTGTGCACCTTTGTACACAGACATGACCACGTCGGATCCACAACCCCGTTACCTTTCAGGAATACCCACTACAATGTGTACCTCCTCCATGACCCAATGTAAGCAGGTATGGATCTCAGAAAGGTATGCGTACATAGTAGCTGTGTGAGCTTGTAGTGGGATGTCCAATGTTTAAAAATTCTTCTGTCCTTAGGTGATGATACAGTAGCTTGTCACACACTTACAGGACCTTAAGCCTCCAGCACAGTTACCTTCATTTAGAATTTATTCAGAATTCATCCTTTAAAGGTTATTGTTAGCAATTCCATTTCCAACAGAAAACAGATGTTCTGCCTCCTGCCTCCATTATCCACCAGCAACTCTGAGTATTACCTCTATAAGTGCTAGTCCTATCACTTCTCCTAACCTAACAATATCTTACAACAGAGCACATTTATAGACAATAAATTCTGCCAAATGAAACGTCACAAGAACAGGGCAAAATGTTCCTCTGCAGAATTATAACACCAGAACTTCACACATTGGTAAAGTTTCCTGTTTCACATAAAAAACTAAATTTATCCAAATTTCCTTTAAACTTTGTTAATTTTTACTGTGTGCTGACTTTCTCCTTACATGCCTGCTCATTGCATTGGGTGCCTACTAGACAAGGGGACCACTCCTGGTGATGTAGGTGAGTATGTGTGTGTGTGTGTGTGTGTGTGTGTGTGTGTATGTATGTGATAAAACTGTACTTTCACTGTGTGTATGTTGTGTTTTTTGTACACATTTCTTTACAGGTGAACTACAGGTACCAGCGGGCGCTTAATGCCCTACATGCTAGTACTTATAGTTCTCCAATCTCTATCTTTGTAGTGAGTACTAAATTCTACTAGAGATGTGCGGCTCCGTTCTCCAGGAATCCGAATCCACCCTAACTTCGTGAATTTCAACAGATCTGAGTCGCAGTTATGATCTTCCCATGGTTTGGAATTCGGATTTTAAATCCGAATTTCGGGTTTTATATTGCAAAAACTACATGATTTTATCTGTTTTTGCAAACTTTTTAGCATTTTTTTTTTAACCACTTATCTGACGATATTTTCAGCAAAACCAGTAAGAAATTGCCGAGTCCGGGGAGTCAGAGTAGATCTGTTCTGCACATGTGTAGAAAACATTTCCTCTTCAAAAACACAGCAAGGTGGTGCGGACATACCTTGTCAGTTGAAGCACAGCTGGCTGCATTTGCATCCCATACGACCAGGTCAGTTAAGTTGTTAAAAAACCTCAGATCCAAAACCAAAACCAAAACCAAAACACATGAGGGTGGTTTTGCAAAACCAAAACACAAAAATGAATCCAGAGTAGAGAGATGAAGTGGGTGTGGGAAGGGTGACTGCAGGACTCATTGACACTCAGTTTATGTTAGAGATGAGCAGGTCCAGTTCTCTGAGAACCGGACCCACCCAAACCATTTTCACTCTGGCTGTAGAGAGAGAAGCTAGCATACGTAGTCGATCACTGTCAATCACTCAGTGTGTGTGTCCAGTCGGGGTCTTGGCCTGAAGGCTGCTGCTGTGTTGTTCATAAAGGGGCTTAGGCTGCAGTATATAAAGGGGGGCTTCCTTCAGTGGGTGCTGCAGCTGCTGTGTCAGTTGTCTTCTTAATTAACTGTAGCTGCTGCTGTGTTGTTGTCCTGTCCATCAGGCTAGGGCTGCAGTCCATAAAGGGGGGCTGTGATGTCCTGGAGGGGTGCTCTGTCAATTAGGGGTGCTCTTCCCCAGTGTAAAAACAATAAAAGCACTTTTTTTTGCGTGTGTGCATTAGCAACTTAGCTGTGCTATTATTGTTCGGTGACACTGCCACATTTTATCATCCACGTATTTGTGACCCTGCAGGTGGTCTGTCCGCACTCTGCAGGGGTACTTTGTTGTCCATAAAAAAGGGGTGCTGTCTGTGTTGTTCATCCAGGGGCTGCTGCCTCATTCAGGGGTGTCCCCAGTGTCCAAAAAAATAAAAGTGCTTTTTTTGTGTGTGTGTGTGCATTAGCAACTTAGCTGCGATATTATTGTTTGGTGACACTGCCGGCTAGACCGCAGTGACACTATAATTCATAGCACAGTGTGTTATTCTTATTCATAAAAAATCTTGTGACACTAAGTGGTAGCACAGTGTGTTATTCTTATTCATAAATAATTAATCTTGTGACACTGTAGCGCAGTCTAATAATCAACTTTTCACTTCTTTCCTCAATTGTGAATAAATTATTAGTCCACACGCTGACTACAAGACCACAACAAAGTGCTAAATAACATGCATTATATATGAAACATAATGACATTACTGTAAGTGGCAGCGCAGTGTGTTATTCTTATTCATAAATAATCTTGTGACACTAAGTGGTAACGCAGTGTGTTATACTTATTCATAGTAATTAATCTTGTGACACTGTAAGTGATAGCGTAGTCTGTTATTCTTATTCATAAAAAAATCTTGTGACACTGTAAGTGGCAGCGCAGTGTGTTATTCTTATCTTAATCATAAAAAATCTTGTGACACTGTAGGTCATTGATACCGCAGTGTAATATTTAAAATTGGTACAAATTAACCTGTGTGCTGTACCCCACTTAATTTGTGTTTGGTGATATGGAGAATGATCAGTTGAGACTTGAGAGGAGAGCAGGAACCACATACTAGTGCTGGAGCTGCTGCCAGTGCCACCAGTCATGACGATACTAGTCCTTCTATGTTATCTACTAAAGCCGATGCCCAAGGGCATACAGGGCTTAAGTCAGGGCATCTAAAATCAAAGAACCAATCTTTTACAGTGGTAAAGAAAAAATTTCAAAGTGAAAGTTAGCTGCAGAAAGACATACAATTAACAATATACCTTTAACCACACAAAGTGGCCAGGAGAGTCAAAGTGTGTCGGTGGTTGCCATGTGTGTGGCTTCTTCCACCACTTGTGCATCCTCTGCAAATGTGTGGATGCGTCAACATGCTCATATAGAAAATGAAGATGCTTCAGTGGAAGTGCACCAGGATGAGGAGGATATTTGTGTAGCTGATGCAAATAAGGATGTTGATGATGAGGATGTTGTTGTGTAAATCAGGCCCCAGTGGAAACAGTTGTTGCTCATGATAATGAAAAGTCCATTGTCATGCCTGGGCATAAAACAAAAAAATCCACTTTTTATGTGTGGAATCATTTCTACCCAAATCTGGACAATTGTCAAGCCATCTGTACCCATTGTCATGCCAGAGTAAGTAGAGGTAGGGACCTTAACCACCTAGGAACCTCCTCCCTATGTTATGTCATCTACAGCACATCCATCAAAAGTGCTTGCAAATTTCAGAAACTTTGGCTAAAAAAGTAACAACAAGCAGTTCAGCATCAGCTAGCTACCTTCTCTCTGCTAGATCCAGGCACCTGGCATCTTCACTACCAACACCTTCATCAACAATATACTCAATCATGATCGGAACTAGTCCTGCATCCAATTTGATAACTCAGTCCTCCCCTATCCTGGATTCCTCAGAATAATCATTGAGCGCTACACCTGCTGCTGCTGCTGGGAGTGGATCTTCATCCCAGAAGGGACCAGGAAGACTACTAGTAGCAGTTCAAAAAAAGCAATTGACTGTTAATCAATCCTTTATAAGGGGGAGGAAGTATGACAGCAATCACCCAGTTGCACAGTGGATTACTGATGCCATAACATCTATGCTGGTATTAGATGTGCATTCGATATCCAACATTAGTGCAGTGGGTTTTAGACAGTTAATTGAGGTCCTGTGTCTCCGCTACCAAATTCCATCTACATTCCACTTTACTAGAAAAGCAAACTCCAGCCTGTATAGGGACACTAAAAACAACTTAATTAGTGTCCACCAAAATGGCATGGTACCCACTGTCCACTTAACCACAGATATGTGGACAAGTGGAACAGGGAAATCACAAGATTACATGACTGTAACAGCCCACTGGGTGGGTGTATTGCCTTCAGCACCACCAACAGCAGCAGCAGCATCTAAGAAACAGCAGCTCATTCAGAGGCAGGATACTCTGTGTATCACCAGTTTCACTAAGAGGTATACTGCTGACAACCTTTTAGGAAAACTCAGGGAAGTCATTGCAAAATGGCTTACCCTGCTTGTGCTGTCCTCGGGATTTGTGATTTCTGACAATGCCACCAATACTGTGAGAGCATTACAGCTGGGTGAATTCCAATATGTCCCATGTTTTGCTCACACAGTAAACTTTGTGGTTCAACATTTTTTAAAAAATGACAGGGCCATGCAGGAGATGCTCTCTGTGGCCCACAAAATTTCTGGACATTTTCACCATTCAGCAGGTGCATGTCAAAGATTGCAGCACCTGCAAGAAATGTTGAATTTGCCCTGCCACCAGTTGAAGCAAGAGGTAGTTACAAGGTGGAACTCTACCCTGTATATGCTTCAGCGAATGGAGAAACAATAAAAAGCCATTCAAAGCTACACAATGAAGTATGACATAGAAAGAGGAGGAGGAATGTACCTTACTCAAGCTCAGTGGAAAATACTTTCCGTATTGTGCAAATTGCTGAAACCCTTCAAAGTAGTCACCTATGAAGTGAGTTCAGACACTGCCAGCTTGAGTCAGGTAATTCCCCTAATTAAACTGTTGGAAAAGCAGCTTGAGAAACTGGTGGAGGAGCTGAAGCAGAGCGATTCCACTAAGTATGTTGATATGGTCACCATTCAAAGAATGATTGAGGACAATTTTAATGATAGTATCCAAATACACATGTCAGACAGTCTGTTTCACTACTGGCAGGAAAAAAAATGCAATTTGGAGGACCTTGCACAAACTGGCTCTGGTTTACTTGAGCTGCCCACCCTCCAGTGTGTACTCAGATAGAGTTTTCAGCATATCCAGGACCTTGTCAGCGATCGGCGTAGGAGGCTACTTCCTCTAAATGTGGAAAAGATGATGTTCATCAAAATTAACTACAAATTCAATGAAGAAGACCTTTACCACCAATTACATCCAAAAATGACACAGGCAACTGAGGCTGTAATGGTGGATTCCAGCGGGGACGAATTAATATTGTGTGAAGTTGATGTACACATTGATGAGGAGCCGGCAACAAAATCTTTCCTCTGTAAAGCCAGTTTGTGCATGAAGAGATCATTGCCAGCAATGTCAGCTGCCTGTTGGTAGCTTGTTTTGTAAGGGCCCAAACAAACCAATCGCTTCAGCCACAATTAGCAGTCCCTGTTGCTGAAGTGATAGGTTTGTTAAATTGTGCATGTCCAGTTTAACTTATACAACATAGGGATGGGTGGAAGGGCCCAAGGATAATTCCATCTTGCACCTCTTTTCTTTGCATTATGTGCTGTTTGGGGCATTGCTGTTTATAGTTTAATAAACTGCCATCCTGATTGCGACTGCAGTGCCATACTCTTTCCTAGATGTACCATGTTGGTAATTGAACTGCCACAGCCACTGAATTCTGCTGCTGAATGATGAAAATGTCCAGACATTTTTATTGCCACAGATAGCATCCCCTTTATGCCCCTTTCATTTTTTAAAAAAATTCTGAACCACCAAGTTGATTGGGTGGGCAAAATATGTTGGGTGGGCAAAATATGTTAGATTTTCAAATGTACCCATTTTTTTCATTGCTCCCACCCCAACCGGTTGCCCCAGGACCTTGGTGAATTGATAGGCTGTTATAATTAGTTATGGTTTAGCATAATAAATGCATGCCTCCTTTGTATGTAGGTGACTCTAAGTGAAATAACTGGACAATGTAGATGGTGAATGTCATAAGAGAGACCAAAAATATAAGCAGCAGCACAGAGCATCTTCATGCAGGATGTGTGCAATAAAGTGCCAATACATTTAATACAAAAATTAGTTGTGTATATTGTTCACATTAGATACATATTTACATGTTACATACAGTGCGTAAAGCAGGCTGAGGTAACCTGAAGCATGCCACCTGTTGTAGAAAAATAACTTCCAGTTGGCCTGATAAACATCACAGATGCTGGGAGTTCTAGTTCAGCCGGATAGCTACAGGCTGATTTCCTCTGATGCAAACAGCAAATCTTGGTCCCATTATCCATAACAACCTCCCTGTTTAGAGTGTGTACTATTTAGTAGCACCTCCACAAGCAAGGCCACCGCATTTCTATTAGATGTTTAAAAATCCTCTTCCAGATCAAACATGTCTTTAAGGAACTGAAGAACTTGATCCTACATTGATCTTCTTATACATTTTCTTAAGAATCAAAACAATAAAATTATAAATAAATTAAAAACTAATAAATCCTTCTGTTATTACCCTGTCTTCAGTCCATAAACATATTCCAATGCTTTTGGGCCTCTGACTTAGTTCTTAATTAATAAAAATATTATTGTTTTTTAAACTTCCTGTGGGGTCGTATAGTTTATTAAACTGCCATCGTGTCTACCACTCCAGTGCCACTCTGTGCCCTGTTGGAAGCTGAACTGTCACATGTTAGTGCCGCCCACTGTTGTCGCTTAGCTTAGTTAGCCATCTAGCTCGATGGATGAAATCAATATTGTGAGCTGTGAGGTGGTCATAATTAACTGGAAATGACTGGAAATAAATGTTATTGAGGTTAATAAAAATGTAGGAACAAAAACACTGCCAAATTATGTGATTATAGCTGTTTTTATGATTTTTTTGAAAAAATACAGATCCAAAACTAAAACCAAAACACGCAAGGGTGTTTTTGTAACACCAAATCCAGATCCAAAACCTTGAAGGAGATACAGATCCAAAATGAAAACACAGGGACCGGCGCACATCCCTAATTGTAACAGGGTCTGTCAATAGGAGAAGTGAATATAAGGCATGATTCATCACAAATCACTATTGCAATTACGCATGCAGATGACCAATTGTTGCATACTGCACATGCGTATGCATTACAGTGCGCTTTCGCAAAGGCTCCCCTGCATTCGTACTACGATCACAGAGACCACGCAGACCATCGCAGAGTGATTGACAGGAAGTGAGCCTTTGGGGGTGTTGATGGGGGGGTGGCCGGTGAAATGCAGGTGTGTCAGTACATCTGAACACCATGACAGGGGCATGAATAAATTAGCCACTGCGCCGGCATATGCAGCTTAAGTACTCACTGCATGCAACGAGGTTAGCAATTTCTGAGTAAGGTCAGGCCTGTTGTAATTGTGTGCAAGGGGCCGATGTTACTCTACTAACGGTGGTCATGGAGAAAAAAGGTTTAAGAAAGGGCACATGGAAACTAAACAATATTTCACAATCTTAAAGAAAAGATCACTTCTAACAATAAATGCCAACGCACCTAACACCATATGCTGTCTCAAGAAAAGGCTCAGACCATGGCCTTTCTTTGCAAGTAGTGGTACTGCTACTGCTGTTTAATGCCCTAAAAGGCCTATTGCAGAAGCCAAGGCCAAGCATAGATGTCATCTATAATAACCTTGCATAAAACACATTCGCGCTCTAAGTCTAGAGATGTCACCTTTCAAATAGATAAATCAGTGCACAAAAAGAACACTAAGTCTGAAGAAGAAACTGTGGTTTCACAAACTTCACATATTTCTGAAGAGAGTCTACGGGTGTCCATGAGTGCTATGTGTGAGTGTGACATTTCTGAAACTGTAATTGTAGAAAAGCCTCCTTCCACCATTTTTTAACCATCTGCAAATGTGAGGAGGAGTAGCAGTAAAAGTAATGATGATGGTATAGAAATTGAGCAAGCAACTGTAGAAGTACAACAGGATGAGAGGGATATTTGTGTATCTGATGCTAATAGGAATGTTGATGATGAATGTGTTGGACAAGAAAAAGTTGATCAAATTGAGCAGGAGGATGTGGTTTGTGTCAAAGTAAGTCAGCAACCAGTGGCAGCAGTTCTTGCCAGTGATAAGAAAAAGGCCATTGTCATACCTGGTCATAAGACCAAAAAAGCCACCTGTTTTGTGCAGATTTATGCTCCTGAAATTCTGACAAATTTGTAACATCATCTGTACCATTTGTGAGGACAAAGCACTGTAAGTAGAGGTAGCAACATTACCCATCTAGCCATCTCCTTGTTACTTCAATTGCAGCAAGTTGATGCAAATTATTTAGCAAAATCTCAAAGATTCTGTAAAATTATAACAAGCAGTCCAGCATCAGTTGATCTCAGCACATGCAATCTCTACTGCCAACACCTTCATTATCAACCTCCTTATTATAATCAAGGTAGTCTTCCTGCATCCAAATAAAAAAATATTTAAAATTACAGTTGCAAGCAGGACATTTCTGTACATTTTCAGCACTCAGGAAACACATGTAGAAGATTGCAGCAGCTGCAGGAACAGCTGCATTTGCCATGCCACCAACTGGAGCAAAAGGTAGTAACCATGTGGAATTCCACCCTTAATATGCTTCAGCGATGTTTGGACAAAACATCCAAACATACACAACAAGCCATGACATAGGCAGAGGAGGGGGAATGTACCTTAGTCCAGCAAAGTGGAGAATATCTTGTTTTATGCAAGTTATTGAAACTATTTGAAATAGTAACCAATTATATGAATGCAAACACAACCAACTTGAGTCAACTTAACTAAACTACTGGAAAAGCAGCTAGAGAAACTAAAGGAGATGAAATAAAGTGGTTCCACTAAGCATGTTAGAGTTGTAGATCAAGTTCTTTATTCACTTCACCAGGACCAAAGGGTTTGCAACATGTTGAAATTGGATCACTACATTTTGGCAACCATGCTTGATCCTAGGTTAAAGTCATATCTAATATCTTCTGTCCAACTGACACAGATCTGATAAATGCAAAGAGCTCATTGTGAGCAAGTTGTCAGCTCAAGTGGCACATAACATGACAACATCTCCTGCAAATACTGCTGTCAGGAAAAAAACTGACTTTTTCCAAGCAACCCACTGATGATGAGGATGAGTCATCTCAGAAAACGAGAGTGAAAAATCATTAATATATGGTCAGGCTTAAAAAAATTGGCCACAATTATTGGCACCTTTACTGATACACTAAGCATCAATAGAATGGTGGAGAATTATTTTAATGACAATGTACAAATTAACATGTCACAGAGTCCCTTTGAATACTGAGAGAAAACAATGCAACTTGCAGCTCCTTGTAGAAACTAGCTTTATATTACCTAATCTGCCCCCCCTCCAGTGTGTACTCGGAAAGAGTGTTACAAACAGCCAGGAACCAGGTGTGGTCTGTGAAACACAGGCATCTCAGTGCATTCACATGCCATCACAGGGGTGTGCATATATTAGCCACTGCGATGGCCTATGCAGTCTGAGGTCTCATAGCGTGCGTGGAAGTTAGCAAGGTAAGAGCTTGTCCAAGTGTGCGTGAGGTTGCGATGGTACTCGATTGTACTGATGGTTTTGCAGTCTTGCTAAACAGTATGTATGTGTACTGAGTAAAGTGGGCATCCTCATGCAGTGCTGCGACAGGATAGCAATCACAATGAATTAGCATACTATCACAGTTGAACTGTGTGTGTAATCACAATTGCATACGCAGTTGCATATGGTAGTGACTCAGGCCCACTGGTAGCTGCCTTAAGCCCATTGGTAGCTTGGTTTGTGGGGGCCTAAACAAACTGTCACGACCAGAGCATCCTTACGTGCTGGCTCGCGGTCTCTGCCTGTGCGAGCGCTCTGGCGCGGTCCTTTCGGGGGGGTGCTGGTTCCAGGAGGTTGGCACAAGGTGCGCAAGGAGGTCCCGGGGGAACAGGCCATGCTGGTACAGGTAAGACTGGCAGCTTCTCCATGCTGCACACTGCTGGGCACCGCCATCTTGGTTTTGGGCATGTGACCTGAATGGGCCAATCAGGTTTGAGCTCTGCATTTGACTCTCAGCAGCCTATCTTGCACCTTCCCATGGTACTTAAGTGTGTTCAGGACACCCTCTAGTTGCCAGTGCAACATGTTCTCAGCCTTGCTGTGTGAGAGTGCTCTGTGCTCCCTAGCCTTGGTATATTGCAGTCTCAGCAGTGTCTCGTTTGCTTCCTGTCAGCATTCCAGGGAGTTCCCATGATTCCTGCACCAGCTATACCCATGTCTCTCCCTCCACTTGTTACTGACCAGCCGCACACTCAGAACCCACTGCAGTTTACAGACCTCTGTTCCTCAGCATGCCTCTATTGGAATTTCTTCTCTGTCAGTTCATTACCAAGCACCTGTTTTTTTGCCTCACATCAATTGGATTAATTCATTACCAGACACCTGCTTCTCTGCTTCACATCTAGTGGATTTGTTTTATTATTAGACACTTGTTTTGCAGTTCCACAACAATTGGACTTTTATTCTCTGCCACACATTTATCCTCAGGTCACCCATGGACTTTTGTTACAGTATTTATATATTTGTTTAATTCCATGAATCTAAATACTCCCATTAAACCAGCTGCCATTCAGTTTAACAAGACCGTTCCTGCTTCAACTCCTGATTCCATCCCGGGTCCAAAAAACCATTAGGCAACCTTAGGCAGCCGCCAAAGGGTGCCACTAGCGACAGTGTTATGAGGTACATTATGATTTTGGCACTCTGCTGTGTGTAATATTCTATATAGTATATTATGAATTTGGGAAACCGCTGTGTGTAATGTTATTTAACTGGGGAGACTGATGCGTGGCATATTATGCATTGGAGGGAGCAGGGGCGGTTGGTGACATGTTGCATAGGGTGCCCGGAAACCTTGCATTGGCCCTGGGTGCACCACTTTTCATTATCGACTTTGCCAAGATTGTGTGTGTTTGACAGGCAGTGTACATTACTGTACTTTATTGGGGCATTATTTTTTTTATGTATCTTAAATGCCATCCATCACCAGCTTTTCATCCAGGCGTATAGGCCCCATTTTCTGCAGCTTCTCAGCAGATATAGCGTAGAGATGAGCAGGTTCGGATCTCAGAGATCCAAACCCACCCGAATTTCGGGGATCCAGCTGCCGACACCACAGCTACCGACACTCCTGCACTGATGCCCCACGTACTGAGGACACTGTCAGTGACCCCCACACTGATGACACCACCAGCACCCCTGCACTGCTGACACTGTCAGCACACATGCACTGAGAACACCACTGGCACCCCCGCTCTGCCGACACAGCCAGCAAACCTAAACTAAAGACACCACTGGCACCCCCACACTACCGACACAGCCAGCAAACCTGCACTAAAGACACCGCTGCCATCCCCGCACTGCCAACACAGCCAGCAAACCTGCACTAAAGACACCGCTGGCACCCCCGCACTTCCGACACAGCCAGCAAACCAGCACTAAAGACACCGCTGGCACACCCGCACTGCCGACACAGCCAGCAAACCTGCACTAAAGACACCGCTGGCACCCCTGCACTGCCGACATCACTGGTACCCTTCACTGAGGACACTACCAGCACCTCAGCACTGCCATTCCATGTACTGAGGACATCCCAGCAACCCCGCTCTGCCAACACTGCTGTCACAGTAAGTGCACTATTGGTGTATCCAACCCACACTGTATAACACACTGTATCCGTGCTGGAAATTAGAAGCTGAACTGCCACATGTTAGTGCTGCCCACTGTGTCACTTAGCTTAGTCAGCCAGCTAGCTGGATGCAGCCTTTTGACATCTCTCCCATCATCCACTGCGGAGGGAGCTGGAGGACAAAGCTCATGAGTGAGCTCCAGCCGGCTCCCTCCATGGACGATGCAGCAGCCAATGAGAGTCTGTCTGACTCTCATTGGCTGGCTGCTATAACAAACAGACAGGCTCTGTGTTTGTAACTGTGTAGAGCAGACCACTCTCACTGTGGTCTGCCCTGCACTTGGAATCCGGGGGACTAGCGGGGCTAGTTTAAGTCCTTGGGGTATTCCACCCATTGGCTGCTGGTGGCACTGCTGGCCGGTGCCCCCCCCTTTGGCCGGCGCCCCTGACGAATGCTCCCTGGCCAATGGGTAGATATGCCCCTGAGGGGCATTCAGCATTATTCTCCTAAAGCCTCCCAGAAATTATGTATCTGCCTCACCAGATACAGTAGTACCAGAGCATTTTTGTATTGCTCCCATGCGAGGATACCTGTTCTGAAAATCAGCTGTCCCCATGTTCACTAATACAGCTGATTCTGCTGCTAGCACAGGAAATTTACACTACTGGGTTTGACCCACACTAAACACAGTGTAGGTGCCTACAGCCAAACTCCAAAACCCTTCAGTTTTTGGAGTTTAATGAATACAGTAAGTGGCGGCCACATCGGGTCCCTAGTAAAAAATAGGTCCCTTTTTCAAAACATGTGCAACACCGGCCACTTTTCGTGTTTTGGTTTTGGATCTGGATCTTTCTTCGTGTTTTGGATCTGGATTGGTTTTGCCAAAACCACCCTTCCGTGTTTTGGGTTCTGGGTTTTGTGTTTTGGATCTGGATTTTATCTTAAAAAAATAAAAAAAAGCTAAAATCACATAAAATGGGCCTTTTTTTGTTCCTACGCTATTAATAACCCCAATAACATTAATTTCCACTCATTTCCACTCTATTCTGAACACCTCACACCTCACAATATTGTTTTTAGGCCAAAAGGTTGCACCGAGGTAGCTGGATGACTATGCTAAGCGACACAAGTGGGCGGCACAAACACGTGGCCCATCTAGGAGTGGCACTGCAGTGGCAGACAGGAAGCCAATAAGCGTTATGGTGCCCATTTGCATGTAGCACGAACCCGGGAGATCCGTGCTACATGTATCTGTGTGATTGGCACAGAGCAATGACAGGTCCGTGAGACCCATCTGTGCTGCTGTGGTAAAAAAAAAAAAAAACCTGTGTAAAAAAGAAAAAAATGGCGTGCACCCCCCAAAAAAAAATTTCCAGTCTATTCTGAACACCTAACACCTCACAATATTGTTTTTATGGCCAAAAGGTTGCACCGAGGTAGCTGGATGACTACGCTAAGCGACACGAGTGGGCGGCACAAACACGTGGCCCATCTAGGAGTGACACTGCAGTGGCAGACAGGATGGCAGTTTGAAAAACTAGGCCCCAAACAGTACATACTGCAAAGAAAAAAAAGAGGTGCAAGATGGAATTGTCCTTGGGCCCTCCCACCCACCCTTATGTTGTATAAATAGGACATGCACACTTTAACAAACCAATCATTTCAGCGCCAGGGTCTGCCACATGACTGTGGCTGAAATGATTGGTTCGTTTGGGCCCCCCACAAAACAAGCTGGCAATTAATGTGTCCCTGCACAAACTGGCTCTACGGAGGCAAGATGTCGTCCTCATCCTCCTCATCCACCGATTCCTTGGATAAAACAGTAAAAAGGGATTTAGGTGTCCCTGGACTGCTTACGGTCTTAGCCAAAGTTTCTGAACTTGACAGTAACTTTTTATGAACACGCTGCAGGTGCCGTATAAGGGAGGATGTTCCTAGGTGGTTAACGTCCCTACCCCTACTTATTTCACCTTTACATATGGTACATATGGCAAGACAGTTGTTGTCCGGATTTGGATAGAAATATTGCCAGACCAAAGAGGTGGAATGTTTGGTCTTCTGCCCAGGCATGACCGTGATGGGCTTTTTCATCCCACGGACAACAACTGTCTGCCCCGAAGCCTGATTTAAACAAACCACATCACCTCGCCAACTTCCTCCTCAGCGCCAGGTACACCAGTATCCTCATCCTGTTGTACTTCAACAGTGACATCTTCAATTTACATATCAGCAAGTGGACTGTGGGTGCTCCTTTCAGCACTTGCAGGGGGCGTGCAAATGGTGGAAAGAGCCACCTCTTCCCGTCCAGTGCTGGGAAGGTCAGGCATCGCAACCGCCATCACACTTGGACTCTCCTTGCGGATTTGTGATATCTTCTTAGAACGCACAGTTCTTCGCTGTGCTTTTGCCAGCTTAACTTGTTTGATTTTTTTAGCGGGAGGAGGGCTTCCATCGTCATGTGAAGCTGAACCACTAGTCATGAACATAGGGAAAGACCTTAGCCGTTCCTTGCCACTCCGTGTCATAAATGGCATATTGGCAAGTTTACGTTTCTCTTCAGATGATTTAAATGTTTTTTAAGGTCATTTTCCTGAACTTTGTCATTTGGGATTGTATGTGCCCTCTACTATGACATTGGGCATCGGCCTTGGCAGACGACGTTGATGGCATGTTATCGTCTATGTCATGACTAGTGGCAGCAGCTTCAGCACTAGGAGGAAGTGGTTCTTGCTCTTTCCCTATTTTATTTTTATCTGAGAAAGTTTGGTCCTCCATTTATGTTATATTGATATATACGTGCGGCTAAGGCGCACACAAACACAGAAAATATTTTTTTATTTTTGATGGAGACTAGTGCACTTTGTGGGTTACACCACCCTTTAAGAAATGAGCCAGCCGGCCCTTTACTTATGGGACACAGGCGCACGCTTGGCGCTGCTCCTTCGTTGATGCACGTGCAGCCACAGTGCACACAATTCACAAACACAGAAAAATATATTTTTTTATTTTGTTTGGAGTACCCTTTGGGGGTTACAGCACCCTTTAACGGACAAGCCAGCCGGCCTTTTACTTATGGGACACAGGCGCACGCTTGGCGCTGCTACTTCGTTGATGCACGTGCAGCCACAGTGCACACAATTCACAAACACAGAAAAATATATTTTTTTATTTTGTTTAGAGTGCCCTTTGGGGGTTACAGCACCCTTTTGCGGTCAATCCAGCCGGCCCTTTATTTATGGGACACAGGCGCACGCTTGGCACTACTTTGTTGATGCACGTGCGGCTACTGCGCACACAATTCACAAACACAGAAAATATTTTTTTATTTTGTTTGGAGTGTACTTTGGGGGTTACAGCACCCTTTAATGGACAAGCCAGCTGGCCCTTTACTTATGACACAGGCGCACGCTTGGCACTACTATGTTGATGCACGTGCGGCTACTGCGCACACAATTCACAAACACAGAAAATATTTTTTTATTTTGTTTGGAGTGTACTTTGGAGGTTACAGCACCCTTTAACGGACAAGCCAGCCGGCCCTTTACTTATGACACAGGCGCACGCTTGGCACTACTTTGTTGATGCATGTGCGGCTACTGCGCACACAATTCACAAACACAGAAAATATTTTTTTATTTTGTTTGGAGTGTACTTTGGGGGTTACAGCACCCTTTAACGGACAAGCCAGCCGGCCCATTACTTATGACACAGGCGCACGCTTGGCACTACTTTGTTGATGCACGTGCGGCTACTGCGCACACAATTCACAAACACAAAAAAATATATATTTTTATTTTGTTTGGAGTGACCTTTGGGAGTTACAGCACCCTTTAGTGGTCAATCCAGCTGGCCCTTTATTTATGGGACACAGGCGCACGCTTGGCACTACTTTGTTGATGCACGTGCGGCTACTGCGCACACAATTCACAAACACAGAAAAAATATTTTTTTTAGCACTTGGGGGGAGCACCCCTGAAGGACAGAGCACCCCCTGGACAACACTACAGCACCCCTTTAGGACTGGGACACTGCACAGGACTTTGGAGTGGATACAGCCCCTATGGACAACTGACTGCAAAACACAGTCCAGCCAGCCCCTATGGACTTTGAAGTAGTGGACACAGCCCCTATGGACAACAGCAGCACAGCACAACACAGCCAGCCCCTATGGACTTTGAAGTAGTGGACACAGCCCCTATGGACAACAGCAGCACAGCGCAGCACAGCACAGCACAACACTACTCTGCACTACACTACACTACACTACGCAGCCCAGCCAGCCCTAACTCCCACCCTCCCTCTTCACTTTCCACAGCCGAGTGAGAAAATGGCGCCGACACGGGTACCTTATATAGGATCCAAAACCCGCGAGACCCGGAAGGCGGGATGATGACGTTTTGCCTCGATTTCAGATCCGATTCAGGCGGGAAAAGTCAAGCCTGACTCGGATCGGCCTCGGATCGGGGGGGCTTGGGGGGGTTCGGATTTCAGAAATCCGAACCCGCTCACCCCTAGTGCAAACTAGTGTTTTTGCATGTGTAACCGAAAGTCATGATGAATACACTCCTTACTGCACTATGAGCACCCCTTCTTCCTACCTCCATGTGCTTTTTTATGCACTGTAAATGTTATTTACAAAAGTGTAAATATGCCACTGCAATACAATTCTAAGGGGTAAATTTACTAAGGGTCGAGTTTGTGTGAGTTTGTAAACTCAAGTGAATTTAGGCATTTTTTTAATCTCACAAATTTACTAAAGACAAACTCGAGTGAGTTTGAAGTGAGTACTCTTTTTTTCACTGTTAAAACTCAATTGAGTTTGCAAACTCGAAAAAACTCACCATCGGCCAAATTAGGAAGTAGTACTATCCTACAACACCATTGGAGAGTAACATCTGAGGAATACACTCATTGTACCAGCACAGCTCACCGGCGGAACACCGCCTTGTAAAATAAGACACCTCATCTAGAGGAGCTGGCTATAGTCACTAAGAGGCCAAGCAGGGGACGTACGTCAAGACCGACTGGATCAGGTTATCTAAGATCCATTGTGAATTTATCTTTTATCTCCAAAAGACCATGCTTTGTACATTAATATAATAAAATTATGTTTTGTAGTCTTCATTATGGACTTATGAGTCTTGGAAAGGTCTTAGAATCTTCTAAAATTTAGGGGCATATCCAATTACCCCGCGGCTAATTGTTGCGCTGGTGGTGATTCAATTAGCGTGGATTCCACGCGCAGGTGTCCCTGAGACCCTGCGCGCAAGTCCCCGCTGTCGGACTTTACCTTGCACCATTAGGCCTTTCATTGGGAATCCTCAAGTCTGCCAGTAAATGGGCTGGGGCACACTGGGAGAGGAGGTTTTTACTGGGGGGCTGCAGCCCTGCCACTCCTAGGTAAGAATCCCGACAGTGTAAATCTCGACGCATGCAAGTAAGTGTCCTAACCCTACCCTTAACTCACCTTTCCTGTAGCCTAACCCTAAGCCCAACCCTTATTATCCCCCCACCGCAGCCTGACCCTAACCCTTCACTCCCCCAGCCTTACCCTAACCTTCCCTCTAGTGCCTAACTCTAACCCCTAACCCTATCTAAAATACTTACAGTAACACCGGGATAGCAGCTGTTGTAATTCTGGAGTGGGCATTCTAACGGCTGTCGGGATTCCGCCACCGGGATTTTGATCACTGGCATTGTGTGCGCCGGTAAGTCGACTACATCCTGATTATTCCTATTCAAGGAATACACAGCATATCTTAAGCTGAGAACACACCTAACAGATATGTCTGCTGATCGAGTGATCTGCAGATTCATATGCAGATGATGGTTGATGATACACACTAAACAACCATCATCTGCCATCTGGCATCGGGTCACGCTGGCCGGGGGCGTGTCGAGTCCCCCTACCCATGGCCTTTGCCTCTGCTGACCGCCCGTACACACAGCACAATGCCCCAATATATCTGCAGTTATATTGGGAATTAGCTGTGCAGCACAGCCATAGCAATATGTCTGTGAACCACGTCATTCATAGACATATCGCTGGTACACATTGGCCGACGCACACAAGATATATTGGCTGTGCAATTGATCGGCCAATATACCTGCCAATGTGTACCCAGCATTAGTAAAACACTTCTTTGTATTTTCACTAGGGGTGAGCAGGTTCGGATTTCTGAAATCCGAACCCCCCCGAGCCCCCCCGATCCGAGTCCGATCCGAGTCAGGCTCGACTTTTCCCGCCTGACTCGGATCTGAAATCGAGGCAAAACGTCATCATCCCGCCTTCCGAGTCTCGCGGGTTTTGGATCCTATATAAGGTACCCGCGTCGGCACCATTTTCAAACTCGGCTGTGGACAGTGAAGAGGGAGGGTGGGAGTTAGGGCTGTGTAGTGTAGTGTAGTGTAGTGTAGTGTAGTGCTGCTGTTGTCCACTACTTCAAAGTCCATAGGGGCTGGCTGTGTTGTGCTGTGCTGCTGTTGTTAATAGGGGCTGTGTCCACTACTTCAAAGTCCATAGGGGCTGGCTGGACTGTGTTGTGCAGTCAGTTCTCCATAGGGGCTGTGTCCACTCCAAAGTCCTGTGCAGTGTCCCAGTCCTAAAGGAGTGCTGTAGTGTTGTCCAGGGGGTGCTCTGTCCATCAGGGGTGCTCCCCCCAAGTGCTAAAAAAATAATATATTTTCTGTGTTTGTGAATTGTGTGCGCAGTAGCCGCACGTGCATCAACAAAGTAGTGCCAAGCGTGCGCCTGTGTCATAAGTAAAGGGCCGGCTGGCTTGACCGTTAAAGGGTGCTGTAACCCCCGAAAGTACACTCCAGTCCAAACCAAAAAAAAATTATTTTCTGTGTTTGTGAATTGTGTGCGCAGTAGCCGCACGTGCATCAACAAAGTAGTGCCAAGCGTGCGCCTGTGTCATAAGTAAAGGGCCGGCTGGCTTGACCGTTAAGGGTGCTGTAACCCCCGAAAGTACACTCCAGTCCAAACCAAAAAAAAAATTATTTTCTGTGTTTGTGAATTGTGTGCGCAGTAGCCGCACGTGCATCAACAAAGTAGTGCCAAGCGTGCACCTGTGTCATAAGTAAAGGGCCGGCTGGCTTGACCGTTAAGGGTGCTGTAACCCCCGAAAGTACACTCCAGTCCAAACCAAAAAAAAAAATTATTTTCTGTGTTTGTGAATTGTGTGCGCAGTAGCCGCACGTGCATCAACAAAGTAGTGCCAAGCGTGCGCCTGTGTCATAAGTAAAGGGCCGGCTGGCTTGACCGTTAAGGGTGCTGTAACCCCCGAAAGTACACTCCAGTCCAAACCAAAAAAAAATTATTTTCTGTGTTTGTGAATTGTGTGCGCAGTAGCCGCACGTGCATCAACAAAGTAGTGCCAAGCGTGCGCCTGTGTCATAAGTAAAGGGCCGGCTGGCTTGACCGTTAAGGGTGCTGTAACCCCCGAAAGTACACTCCAGTCCAAACCAAAAAAAAAATTATTTTCTGTGTTTGTGAATTGTGTGCGCAGTAGCCGCACGTGCATCAACAAAGTAGTGCCAAGCGTGCACCTGTGTCATAAGTAAAGGGCCGGCTGGCTTGACCGTTAAGGGTGCTGTAACCCCCGAAAGTACACTCCAGTCCAAACCAAAAAAAAAATTATTTTCTGTGTTTGTGAATTGTGTGCGCAGTAGCCGCACGTGCATCAACAAAGTAGTGCCAAGCGTGCGCCTGTGTCATAAGTAAAGGGCCGGCTGGCTTGACCGTTAAAGGGTGCTGTAACCCCCAAAGTACACTCCAGTCCAAACCAAAAAAAAAATTATTTTCTGTGTTTGTGAATTGTGTGCGCAGTAGCCGCACGTGCATCAACAAAGTAGTGCCAAGCGTGCGCCTGTGTCATAAGTAAAGGGCCGGCTGGCTTGACCGTTAAAGGGTGCTGTAACCCCCAAAGTACACTCCAGTCCAAACCAAAAAAAATATTATTTTCTGTGTTTGTGAATTGTGTGCGCAGTAGCCGCACGTGCATCAACAAAGTAGTGCCAAGCGTGCGCCTGTGTCATAAGTAAAGGGCCGGCTGGCTTGACCGTTAAAGGGTGCTGTAACCCACAAAGTACACTCCAGTCCAAACCCAAAAAAAAATTATTTTCTGTGTTTAGCCGCACGTATATATCAAATCGATATAACATAAATGGAGGACCAAACTTTCTCCGATAAAAATAAAATAGAGAAAGATCAAGAACCACTTCCTCCTAGTGCTGAAGCTGCTGCCACTAGTCATGACATAGACGATAACATGCCATCAACGTCGTCTGCCAAGGCCGATGCCCAATGTCATAGTAGAGGGCACATACAATCCCAAATGGCAAAGTTCAGGAAAATGACCTTGAAAAAGACATTTAAATCAGCTGAAGAGAAACGTAAACTTGCCAATATGCCATTTACGACACGGAGTGGCAAGGAACGGCTAAGGTCGATCCCTAGTATGTTCATGACTAGTGGTTCAGCTTCACATGACGATGGAAGCCCTCCTCCCACTAAAAAAATCAAAAGAGTTAAGCTGGCAAAAGCACAGCGAAGAACTGTGCTTTCTAAGAAGATATCACAAATCCCCAAGGAGAGTCCAAGTGTGGTGGTGGTTGCGATGCCTGACCTTCCCAGCACTGGACGGGAAGAGGTGGCTCTTTCCACCATTTGCACGCCCCCTGCAAGTGCTGAAAGGAGCACCCACAGTCCACTTGCTGATATGCAAATTGAAGATGTCACTGTTGAAGTACAACAGGATGAGGATACTGGTGTAGCTGGCGCTGAGGAGGAAGTTGGCGAGGAGGATTCTGATGGTGATGTGGTTTGTTTAAATCAGGCTCCGGGGGAGACAGTTGTTGTCCGTGGGATGAAAAAGCCCATCACGGTCATGCCTGGGCAGAAGACCAAACATTCCACCTCTTTGGTCTGGCAATATTTCTATCCAAATCCGGACAACAACTGTCTTGCCATATGTACCATATGTAAAGGTGAAATAAGTAGGGGTAGGGACGTCAACCACCTAGGAACATCCTCCCTTATACGGCACCTGCAGCGCGTTCATAAAAAGTTACTGTCAAGTTCAGAAACTTTGGCTAAGACCGTAAGCAGTCCAGGGACACCTAAATCCCGTTGTCCTGTTGTATCCAAGCGCCTGCAAATCACACCGTCAACTCCCTCCTCGTCAATTTCCTCCTTAGTTAGGATCGGAAGTAGTCCTGCAGGCCATGTCACTGGCATGACTGACTCTCCTATCCGGGATTCCTCCGGAGGATCCTGCATTGCTACGCCTACTGCTGCCGCTGCTGCTGTTGCTGCTGCTGGGAGTCGTTCATCATCCCAGAGAGGAAGTAGGAACACCACTACTTTTACTAAACAATTGACCCTCCAACAGTCCTTAGCGAGGAGGATGAAGTACGACAGCAGTCATCCTGAAGCAAAACGTATAACTGAGGCCTTGACTGCTATGTTGGTGTTAGACGTGCGTCCGGTATCCGCCATTAGTGCAGTGGGATTTAGACAATTGATGGAGGTAGTGTGTCCCCGGTTCCAAATCCCGTCTAGATTCCACTTCACTAGGCAGGCGATACCGAGACTGTACAGAAACGTCAGAAAAAGTGTCCTCAGTGTCCTGAAAAATGCCGTTGTACACAATGTCCACTTAACCACGGACATGTGGACAAGTGGAACAGGGCAGACTAAGGACTATATGACTGTGACAGCCCACTGGGTAGATGTATCACCTTACGCAGCAACAGCAGCAGCGTCACCAGTAGCAGCATCTCAGAAATGCCAGCTCGTTCCAAGGCAGGCTACGCTGTGTATCACCGGTTTCAGTAAGAGGCACACCGCCGACAACCTCTTAGAGAAACTGAGGGAAATCATCGCCCAGTGGCTTACCCCACTTAGACTCTCCTGGGGATTTGTGATATCTGACAACGCCACCAATATTGTGCGGGCATTACATCTGGGCAAATTCCAGCACGTCCCATGTTTTGCTCACACAATAAACTTGGTGGTGCAGAATTTTCTGAAAAGCGACAGGGGCGTGCAGGAGACGCTTTGGGTGGCCCGAAAAATTTCTGGCCACTTTCGCCATTCAGCGACTGCGTGCCGAAGACTGGAGCGCCAGCAAACACTCTTGAACCTGCCCCGCCATCACCTGAAGCAAGAGGTTGTGACGCGGTGGAACTCAACCCTCTATATGCTTCAGAGGATGGAGGAGCAGCAAAAGGCCATACAAGCCTATACATCCACCTATGACATAGGCAAAGGAGGGGGTATGCACCTGACTCAAGCGCAGTGGAGAATGATTTCCGTGTTGTGCAAGGTTCTCCAGCCCTTCGAACTTGCCACACGTGAAGTCAGTTCAGACACTGCCAGCTTGAGTCAGGTCATTCCCCTCATCAGGCTTTTGCAGAAGCAGCTGGAGAAAGTGAAGGAGGAGCTAAGACGGAGCGATTCCGCTCGGCATGTGGGACTTGTGGATGAAGCCCTTCATTCGCTTTGCCAGGATTCCAGGGTGGTCAATCTGTTGAAATCAGACCACTACGTTTTGGCCACCGTGCTCGATCCTAGGTTTAAAGCCTATGTGGTGTCTCTCTTTCCGGCCGACACAAGCCTGCAGAGGTGCAAAGACCTGCTGGTGAACACACTGTCAGCTGAAGCGGAACGTGACACGTCAACGGCTCCTTCTTCATTTTCTCCTGCAACTGGGGCTGCCAGGAAAAAACTTAGGTATCCTAAGCAACCCGCTGGCGGTGATGCAGGGCAGGCAGGACCAAGTTTGGACATCTGGTCCGGACTGAAGGACCTGGCAACAATTTCTGACATGTCTACTGTCACTGCATATGATACTGTCACCATTGACAGAATGGTGGAGGATTACATCGGTGACAGCATCCAAGTAGGCATGGCAGACAGTCCATACCTGTACTGGCAGGAAAAAGAGGCAATTTGGAGGCCCCTGTACAAACTGGCTCTATTTTACCTGAGTTGCCCCCCCTCCAGTGTGTACTCCGAAAGAGTGTTTAGTGCAGCCGGGAACCTTGTCAGCGAAAGGCGTAGGAGGTTGCTTCCACAGAATGTGGAGAAGATGATGTTCATCAAAATGAATTATCAGCTCTTCCAGGGAGACCAGCCTCCAGAACGTACAGAGGGACCTGTGGTGGTGGATTCAAGTGGGGACGAGTTAATACTTTGTGAGGATGAGGATGTACACACTGAAGAGGGTGAGGAATCGGTGGATGAGGAGGATGAGGATGACATCTTGCCTCCATAGAGCCAGTTTGTGCAGGGACACATTAATTGCCAGCTTGTTTTGTGGGGGCCCAAACGAACCAATCATTTCAGCCACAGTTGTGTGGCAGACCCTGGCGCTGAAATGATTGGTTTGTTAAAGTGTGCATGTCCTGTTTATACAACATAAGGGTGGGTGGGAGGGCCCAAGGACAATTCCATCTTGCACCTCTTTTTTTTCTTTGCATTATGTACAGTTTGGGGCCTAGTTTTTCAAACTGCCATCCTGTCTGCCACTGCAGTTTCACGCCTAGATGGGTCACGTGTTTGTGCCGCCCACTCGTGTCGCTTAGCATAGTCATCCAGCTACCTCGGTGCAACGTTTTGGACATAAAAACACTATTGTGAGGTGTGAGGTGTTCAGAATAGACTGGAAATGAGTGGAAATTAAGGTTATTGAGGTTAATAATAGCATAGGAGCAGAAAAACCTACAAATTCTGTGATTTTAGCTGTTTTTATGCTTTTTTAAAAAAAAATACAGATCCAAAACACAAAACCCAGAACCCAAAACACGGAAGGGTGGTTTTGGCAAAACCAATCCAGATCCAAAACACGAAGAAAGATCCAGATCCAAAACCAAAACACAAAACACGAAAAGTGGCCGGTGCACACCCCTAATTTTCACATTAATGTTTTATTTAATTATATGATTTTCACTTTACAAATAATCTCACCTGACCAGTATAACAGGATATGCATCGTATGTTTATTGGCAGCATATGAACTACCCAAGTTACATGAAGCCTCACAGCTCATACGCCCAAACAAAGCATGTATTATTGCACACAAAATATGTACCCTGTGCACACTATATAGTACAGTATACTTCAGCCACCTTTCTTAATGAGGTGATGAAATTAAAGGGTATCTCAAATGAGAGGTATTCACACCTTCTTGTGGCATTATTTTTTATACACATCCTACTGCAACTATTACTTTATGTGCATCTTTTTGTTTTATTTGCTTTTATTTATTTAGTTATCTCACGATAATAACGTGTGTATCGCATGTGCAAAAGCAGAATAGGTGTATATGCTCTTACTTGCTGGTCAGCATGGGCCAGATTCGCATTAATATGCCCTTACTTAACTTTGCCCATGTGAGGAAGCGCTTTCCCACCCCTGTATCACCTCTCTGGCCGTACATATTATCTATATGTATCTGGTTACATATTATGCTTGATGGTGTTGTTATACACCTATATATCTGGTACGCAGCCTCACAATTGTTTTTTATACTATTACATTGTCACTTTAATAAAACGTTATCACACTATTGCGACTCTCCCTTGTTTCCCTTTTTATTTGAGGAACAATGTGTATGAAGAGGAAAAAGTGACATTTGTTGTCTATGGGCAGACCGTTGTATTTTTAAGAAGAGGACCTATATATGTACTTATTCATTTTGAAGTAATAAATTGAACTTCCTAAAGTCGGATATATGAACTATTGAGGGGGGTACCCTTGTTTAGCTAAGATCACTACTAAAGATCCATCCCCGGTTTGAGATTATGCGCAAGGTTTATCCCGTTTGTTTATATTTGTCCACTTTATGGTGTGTTGTGGGTGTACACCTTTAATAACCTTTTTGCATCATTTTTTCATTCTTTGAAGCGCTCAGACTGTAAATTACTATTTTCTTTGAATATACTGTATGAATGGATAAAGACAATGTAATTAATATGAAGAGGGTGTTTATAAGTGTGAGGTGAGAGGTAGCTACTGTTGCACAATGATGTAACTTGTATTGCATAATCTGTGTACCGGGCACACCTATCACTTTTTCTTTTCTAAATTCATCTCTTACAACATTCCTATAGGTCATTTAGAGATGAATGGCAGAAATCAATAACTCTTACCTGCAATTAGATCAGATTCTGTCATTCTCGTGACTTATTTTATACTATAGCATCTGCTGCTCTCACACCTCCCTGTCTTTCCTCTCTGTCTAACTCTAATCACTTATATTTTACTCACAAAATACAAGGTGAGTAAGGCAGCTGTACCTTCATTAAGAACTCACTTGTGATATTCAGTTGGAGCATGGGTAGAAAAGATGCATCAAGATGTAGGAGCAGCGTTACAACTGCTGGATAAGGAGCACCCCTGCTCTGCCCCCATCCACGCTGCAAGTAGGTAACTGAGCCAATGGTCTCTAGGATCTGCCTGGGCTCAGCATGCGGCCTTACCTCCGACATGTGCTACTGCGCATGTGCACTCTATTGGCTTGTTTTCCTCCCTGGTGTTCTCTGTTAATGGATGCATCCTCTGAGTCTTCCACAGTTAATTAGCCATCCAGAGGGGATGTAGTCAAAAGGTCCACAATATCATTGTTGACATCCATAATGTCGACAACACAATGTTGACAGTTATTATGTCGCCATTATTAAAATGTCCAGAGGAAACTGGTGGACATTCTCAGAATGTCAACATTAGGGATTGTCTGCGGGCAGGAGGATTAGGCTGAGGGGTTAGGTTAGGGTTAGGCTGCTTGGTAGATTAGGGTTAGGCACTAAAGGGAGAGTTAGTGTTAGGGATAGCAGAGAAATACTTAATGGAATTCAGGAGATTTCACCCGGAAGTGACGATCACATGTCCACTGGAACCCGGAAAATGCCACCGGAGTCGTCCACAGCTGTAACCAACAGATAAGTCACTGTTGGGCTACCAGGACAAAATGTCGACATTCTGACATGGTCAACATTGATATTATGACCATGTTGACATCCTCGTGTCAACATTATGACTGTCGACATTTCTTACCCAACCAATCCAGTGCCCTACAAGCACCACAGGTAAACTGTACCAATACCACTTACTTAAACGGGTATAGCGTCACTAATCACAGCTGTGTATGTCACCTTACCAGGCTGCGCACTACATTGCCCAGCAATACCCTTTAGTTCCAGGTTGCATCTATACAATTACTATTCCTTTACATCCCTGTATCTCTATGTTATATGTTGTTTCTACCTGGTAATATAAACCTAAGACCTGTTCAAGGTGTGTCACGTGTGGACTAACCGCCACCAGCATTAAAATACTGCTTACACACCATTATACACTGCATTGTCATCCAATTGGACAAATAGAATAAGACTCAAGGTGCCCACACACATAGCGACATTTTACACGATTTGGCCGATTTTGACGAATCGTGATGACGAATCGGGTAAAAAAAGTACAAATCGTGAGTTTATACTCACGAGCACGATGCCAATGCGCGTCCCTGCTCGTCGTACATCGCATCTTCTGATCTGCCGTGCTGTAGGGCAGATTAGCCAATCTGGGATACAATGCATTGGCTGCAAGATAGATTTTTAGTCAGATTGGATATTTTTAACTGCAAATCGTGATCACGACGGCAAGGGAGCTCCCGTGAAAGTTCATGAGGAAATTGGCCATAAAATCGTATCGTGAGGACATCGGTATGTGTGTGGGCACACTCAGTGTGGTGAACCCAGACACATCTTCAGACTACAGACACAGTCCAGCAGCCACAAATTAATCGGTTGCAGACTCCAGCGTCCAACCAGTATCCAACCCCTGCTGCGCAATACTATGCTAATAACAACTACTGTAAATGCCAAATGAATGCCAATGTTTCTTCTGCTACTGTGCCAAGTAAAGAGTGATGCTTCTCAAAGTAACTAAAACTTCCCGTGCACGTGAATGTCTGTGACAGCAATAAATGTATTTCTCTCAGAGGAGGAGATGTATCAAACTATGAGAGAGATAAAGTTGCCCAAAGCAACCAATCAGCTTCTGTCAGTTGATAGACTGTGCTAGACAAATGATAGCTGGAAGCTGATTTATTGCTATGGGTAACCTCTCCACTTTATCTCTCAAAGGTTTGATATATCTCCCCCAAAATAATGTGCTGCTTAAGTGCAGATTACGTTAAAATTAGAGATGTGCGGGTCTGGTTCCTACAGAACCACCAACAACCGAGTCAGGTTTGGAATAACTTTGGGGTTTCCGAGTTGAACCGACTCGGTTTAGCGGTCAGCTGGAACTTGGTTTTGAATAGCATGTAAACTGGTCCAAAATGAATGCATTTTTCTGTTTGTTTGTTTGTTAAAAATCATATCCAAAACCAAAACACAATGATGAATTCAGGTCCTAAACCAATACACGGCGGACAATGAACATCTCTAGTTAAAATCATTATTGTAAAACAATATGTACTTTGTTTTTCCAGCATAGAGTACAACCATAATTTTATTTTTCATTGTAAATACAGACAATAACACACTAATAAGTCTGCTCTCTCATTACCAAGTACAATCAACCTCCCAGGCTTATTTTTAGTAGCCTACCACTATCTGATTCAAATTGTTTGGTATTTATGTACTTGGGAGGGAATATTTTCCTTCTGGGCCTTATTTGTATTCTTTTTGAGAACATTAAGTTTAATTGTAGGTTACAGTCCTATTGTCAATATTTAAAAAAATAATACATCATCAGATGCTTTTCTTTTTTCGTTTTGTTTTATTGATCTGTAGTCAGGGTGTGTCCAGTGTTAACATGCAACCACCTTTCTTGGAAATGGCAATTGGGAACCTGGCGTGAACAGAAGGGGTGCAGCGTCATAATAGGAGTGTAGCCTAATGGTAAATGCCATCCCCATGAGCCACCCCCCCATTTTTATCATGCTAGTGTAGCCCCATAGGACCATCCCCCCCTGGGTTATGCCACGCTTGCCCACCCCAAGTTACGACCCTGCTTGGAATGAACTTAACCATGCTATTGTATTGCCCTTTTGTGCTAAAACTTTGCCATAAAGTCATGTTCAGTCAATAGTAAGTAAATGTTGTAGAATATATATATATATATATATATATATACACAAATTTTGCTGATCGGCACTCTATGTAAGTAATCCAACGGCCGGGGTGCACTTTTCCCAAGAACCAAAGCAAACGCAGGGACCACATAGACATTTGCATCAAACACAGGCAGCACTCCTCGGGGTTAATAAACAAACCTAGAAACGCTTAACAGCTGCAACGTTTCAGATGCTTTAATACATTTTTCATCATGCCTGGAGGAAAGATGTATTAAAGCATCTGAAACATTGCAGCTATTAAGCATTTCAAAGTTTGTTTATTAATACCGAGGAGTGCTGCCTATCTTTGATGAATATATATAATATATATATATATATACCAGCAAAAATAAAAATATGAGGGCGCAAATCACAAAGCTATCTTAAACATTAATTGAATGATTAGAAAGATTTCAGACATTTTCAACTTCAAGGTGGACGTTAGTAAATTCCATAGGCTCCAAATAAACTTTTCTAGAAAAGACCCACTCACCAAAAAGACACCCATAATGAAATGGCCCAATGGCCCACTGTTAGATTTTTGAACAATGAATTTATTAAGTTTTTGTCAACTTGACATAATATTATATATATATATTAGGGATGAGCGGGTTCGGTTCCCTGAGAACCGAACCCACCCGAACTTCGGGGATCCGGGGCAATCCGAGCCCAAGCTCGGATCTCCCTGTCTGCCCCGGATCCCTCTCCTGAGGCAAAACCTCGAGATCTGCTGTCGGATCTCGAGGTTTTGCCTCGAGCGGCCATTTAAAAAAAAATGCCTTTGCCTTTAATGGGCAAAGTGCTGATTGGCTGACAGAGCCGTCTGTCACAGCTCTCAGCCAATCAGCATTATGGTGCTCATTTGCATGTAGCACGGACTCGTGAGATCCGTGCTACATGCATCTGTGTGACTGACAGTGACACAGAGCACAGATGGGTCAGTGAGACCCGTCTGTGCTGCTGTGTATTTCAATGACACAGATGCACGCACGGACCAGGAGATCCGTGCTACTTGCATCTGTGTCATTGACACAGAGCACTGACGGGTCCGTGAGACCCATCTGTGCTGCTGTGGTAAAAAAAAAAAAAAAAACCTGTGTAAAAAAAGAAAAAAATGGCGTGCCCCCCCCCCAAAAAAAGAGCAACCAGCCCCGGGCATTAGTGACCCAGTGCTGGGTGTGCTTAAATACAGGGGACAAATGATATAGGGGTCCCCTGTACTTAAGCACAACCAGCACCGGTCTAGTCAGAACCAGCGCTGGTTGCCAAAATACAGGGGACAAACGACATAGGGGTCCCCCGTATTCTGCGCAACCAGCTCTGGGCTCTGATCCGGTCCTGGTTCTGGAAATACAGGGGAAAAAAATTAGTAGGGTTCCCCTGTATGTTCCAGAACCAGCACTGGACTTTTTCTAGCGGGGGCTGATGCCACAGCCAGGGGAGCCCTTTCACCGGGCCCCCCAGCCGCAGCTTCAGCCCTGACCGCTAGTCAGCCCAGGCCGGGGATCCCTGGAGAGCTGGGGACCCCCCCAATAAAGGGGTCACCCTCTCCAGGGCACCCCAGGCCCAGGCTGATAGCCCGGGGCTATCCCCGTCACCCCTGGTGGCGGTGGGTGGCGGGTTGATTGTGTGGTGTGGTGTAAATAAAGAATATCAAACATTGTCGTTACAAGTAGAACTGCAAGTCCCAGCAAGCCTGCCCCGCATGCTGGTACATGGAGAACCACAAGTACCAGCATGCAGGGCATTAAGGGCCCACTAGTACCTGTAGTTCACCTGTAAAAAAAAAAAAAACACAGGACACACACACACCGTGACAGTATAAGTTTATTAAACATACATACACACACACACATGTACACATACTCACCTATGTAACCTGTAGCATCGGTCCACTTGTCCGGTAAAGTATCCATAGGGGACCTGTGAAAAAAAACATATTCACCATCTCCTATGCGAGGTTCTGTCCTCTTCGTTCCAAAGTAGGCATCCCCGGACTTGGCAAAAAAAAAACGAAAACGTGATCCACGAACTTAGTACCGTTCTATAGAACGGTACTTTCCGAAAGAGAACTTAGCGGCGGGGTATCACCATGGAAACCCCGCTGCTAAGCGTTCATTGGCTGAGAGAGGTCATCTCCCGTCTCTCAGCCAATGAACGGCTCCCTCCATTGTAGTCAATGGTGGGAGCCGCAGGGTAAACTTTAATAACCTTGTGACCTCTCTCAGCCAATGAACGCTGGTGATACCCCGCCGCTAAGCTCTCATTCGGGAAGTACCGTTCTATAGAACGGTACTAAGTTCGTGGATCGCGTTTTCGTTGTTTTTTTTTTGCCAAGTCCGGGGATGCCTACTTTGGAACGAAGAGGATAGAACCTCGCATAGGAGATGGTGAGTATGTTTTTTTTCACAGGTCCCCTATGGATACTTTACCGGACAAGTGGACAGATGCTACAGGTTACATAGGTGAGTATGTGTACATGTGTGTGTGTGTGTATGTATGTTTAATAAACTTATACTGTCACGGTGTGTGTGTCCTGTGTTTTTTTAAACATTTGTTTTACAGGTGAACTACAGGTACTAGTGGGCACTTAATGCCCTGCATGCTGGTACTTGTGGTTCTCCAAGTACCAGCATGCGGGGCAGGCTAGCTGGGACTTGCAGTTCTACTTGTAAAGACAATGTTTGATATTCTTTATTTACACCACACCACACAATCAACCCGCCACCCACCGCCACCAGGGGTGGCGGGGATAGCCCCGGGCTATCAGCCTGGGCCTGGGGTGCCCTGGAGAGGGTGACTCCTTTATTGGGGGGGTCCCCAGCTCTCCAGGGATCCCCGGCCTGGGCTGACTAGCGGTCAGGGCTGAAGCTGCGGCTGGGGGGCCCGGTGAAAGGGCTCCCCTGGCTGTGGCATCAGCCCCCCGCTAGAAAAAGTCCAGTGCTGGTTCTGGAACATACAGGGGAACCCTACAAATTTTTTTCCCCTGTATTTCCAGAACCAGGACCGGATCAGAGCCCAGAGCTGGTTGCGCAGAATACGGGGGATCCCTATGTCGTTTGTCCCCCGTATTTTGGCAACCAGCGCTGGTTCTGACTAGTCCGGTGCTGGTTGTGCTTAAGTACAGGGGACCCCTATGTCATTTGTCCCCTGTATTTAAGCACACCCAGCACTGGGTTACTAATGCCCGGGGCTGGTTGCTCTTTTTTGGGGGGGTGCACGCCATTTTTTTCTTTTTTTACACAGGTTTTTTTTTTTTTTTTTACCACAGCAGCACAGATGGGTCTCACGAACCTGTCATTGCTCTGTGCCAATCACACAGATACATGTAGCACGGATCTCCCGGGTTCGTGCTACATGCAAATGGGCACCATAACGCTTATTGGCTTCCTGTCTGCCACTCCAGTGCCACTCCTAGATGGGCCACGTGTTTGTGCCGCCCACTTGTGTCGCTTTGCATAGTCATCCAGCTACCTCGGTGCAACCTTTTGGCCTAAAAACAATATTGTGAGGTGTGAGGTGTTCAGAATAGAGTGGAAATGAGTGGAAATTAATGTTATTGGGGTTATTAATAGCGTAGGAACAAAAAAAGGCCCATTTTATGTGATTTTAGCGTTTTTTTTTATTTCTTAAGATAAAATCCAGATCCAAAACACAAAACCCAGAACCCAAAACACAGAAGGGTGGTTTTGGCAAAACCAATCCAGATCCAAAACACGAAGAAAGATCCAGATCCAAAACCAAAACACAAAAAGTGGCCGGTGCACACCCCTAATATATATATATATATATATATATATATATATATATATATATATATACATATATACATTTAAATATAAAAATGCTTACACAATTTATTCAATGATTACAAAAGAAGAAGATAATATAAGACCTGCTGTTACCCCCCTGGGGGCCAGATTTTCAATAGGCAGGTGTCTTCCTTCTGATAATTGATTTTAGTTCACAACCCAACACATTTCATCCATTAGGACTTCATCAGGGGCATATACATATCAAATGCACAAGATCCAGCAGAAATTTGTAAAGTAATGACCTTAAGGTGGACCAAATTTAAGAATTGCACATAAATCCGGAAAGAATGTGGCAAAGTGCTGTCCTTAAGATGGACTAGTCAGTTTGAAGAAACTTTACAGACTTTGATTTGCTCTGATCCCATGGCACATAAGAAAACATATGTTTTCATTAATCAAGAGACCTGAGGGAGTTGGAATATGTATGTAGTTGAAGGCAGGGACAGGAAGGGTTGATTGGTAGTAAATTTAAATAATTTTTTTTATTCCAAAGCAAATTTATGAGGGAGGAGGGGAGACGAGGAGGGATGGCATTTATAAAAAATATTTAAATCACATCAGTCCTTGCCCGTGAAGAATCCTTGAGTGCTATGCCTGCTGCTGCTGTTGAGAGTGGATTTTCATCCCAGAAGGAGAACAGGAAGTCTACTAGTAGTACTTTAAAAATACAATTGACTGATAAACAATCCTTTGCAAGGGGGAGCAAGTATGACAGCAGTCATCCAGTTGCATAGCGGATCACTGAAGCCATAACATCTATGCTGGTATTAAATATGCATCCAATATCCGCCAATAATGCAGTGGGTTTTAGACAGTTAATTGAGGTCCTGTGTCCCCACTACCAAATCAAATCAAGAATCCACTTCACTAGAAAAGCAATTCCCAACCTGTACAGGGGCATTAAAAATACTTAATTAGTGTTCTCCAAAATGGCATTGTACCCACTGTCCACTTAACCACAGATATGTGGACAGGCTGAAAAGAGTAAATGCAAGATTTAAGATATAAGGTTTTAGTCATATATTGTGTCTTTCTTCCCAGTGGACACAGATCTAAAGAGAAGCAAAGAGCTGTTGGTAAGCAAATTGTCACCTCAAGTGGCACGTGATGCAGCGATGGCTTCTCCTTCAGTTTTTCCAGCAAGTGCATTTGCCAAGAAAACACTAAACTTTCCCAAAAGACCCACTGGTGATGTAGATGAGTCAACACAAAACACAAAAACTTTTTGGATGGAGGAGCTGCAGATGATATAACAGGGAGGAGATTCCTAGATGGTTAAGGTTTATACCTCTACCTACTCTGGTTTTAAAAAGGGTACAGATGACTTGACAATTGTTGTCCGGATTGGATAGAGATAATTCCACACATAAGAAGTGGATTTTTTGTCTTGTGCCCAGGCATGATAATGGGCTTTTCCTTATCATGAGCAATAACTGTTTCTTACACTGGTTTACACACGCAACATCCTCATCAACAACATCCTTATAAGAATCAGCTACACAATTATCCTGCTCATCCTGGAGCACTTCCACAGAAGCATCCTCAATTTCTATGTCAGCATGTTCACTTGTGCTTACATCATCATAAGAGGCAGAACCACCTGTCATAAATAAAGTCCAAGGCCTTATTTTTTTCCTTGCCACTTCATCTGGTGAAAGGCATATTGCCAGTTTTATGACTTTCTACAGCTAACTTTCCCATTGATGTTTTTTTCTTTACCACTGTAAAATATTGATTCTTGATTTTAGATGCCCTGATTTAAGCCCTGTATGCCCTTGGGCATCAGATTTAGTAGATGATGTAGATGGACTAGTATTGTCATGACTGGTGGCATTGGCAGCAGCTCCAGCACTAGTAAGTGGTTCCTGCTCTCCTCTCAACTGATCATTCTCCATATCAACAAACATGAATGAAGTGGAGTACAGAACACATGTCAATTTGTACCAATTTTAAATATGACACTACAGTGTTACAAGATTTTTTTTAATAAGAAAAGAATAACACACCATGCTACCACTTACAGTGTCACAATATTATTTATGAATAAGAATAACACACTGCGGTGCCACTTACAGTGTCACAAGATTATTTATGAATAAGAATAACACACTGTGCTACCACACAGCAGCCCCTGGATGAACACAGCAGCCCCTGGATGGACACAGTCAGCAGCCCCTGGATGGACACAGCAGCCCCTGCCTTGGATGAACACAGCAGCCCCTGGATGGACACAGCAGCCACTGCCCCTGGATGGACACAGCAACCCCTGGATGGACACAGCAGTTCCTGCCCTGTATGGACACAGCAGGCACTGTCCATGGATGGACACATGAACCCCAGGATGGACACAGCAACCCCTGGATGAATACAGCAGCCACTGCCCTGGAAAGATACAGCAGCCCTTGGATGGACACAGCACATCCGTTCACTACACTCTCCACAGCCGGAGTGACATGGTGCCGATGACCGGGTACCTTTATAGTATCCAAAACCCACAAGAATCTGACAGCGAGAGGATGATGTTTTGCCTTGTTTTGGGAACCAAGTAAGGCGTGCCACTGTGCCACTGTTCGTGATGAATGTTGAACTCTGCTGAGTACCTAAAGAGGGCACCAGGGCAGTTTCTGCTATTAACATGAATGCTGCCCGACTGACTATATAAATATATATATATAAATATTAGAGATGAGCGGTGCCGGTTCTCGGGAAGAGCTTAGCTTGGATCTCAGCTCGTAACGGGAAGTTCGGGTGGGTCCGGTTCTCTGAGATCCGGCACCGCTCATCTCTAATATATATATATATATATATATATATATATATATGTCAGTCGGACGGCACTCACGTTAATAGCAGCAACTGCCCTCCTTAGGTACTCAGCAGAGTCCAACATTCATCACGAACAGTGGCACTCCAGTGATAACAAGCTGGTAGGTAAATCACCAATGTTTCAATACTTTATTCACATCGAAGACAATGTAGTTGGTGATTTACCTACCTATTTAGCTTGTTATTACCCGAGTGCCGCCGTTCGTGATATATATTGTTCAATAAACCAGTGTTCGGTTTAACTACAGTATACTGATTCTTGTTAATGCATGCTATCAGTTGATCATTCTTGTTGCCATATAATAGTAAGCCTTTGCAACTGGAGAAAATTCTTGAAACATCTTCTGGATAATATCCAGTTCACATGACAAACACATTTGAAATACGCAAATGTCACTTGTGTGGGAGGGCCAATTTAGGGAGAACTGAATACACTAAGAGGTCTATTTACTAATATGCAATTTTCCGCTGAGAAAAAGCCCCTCCTGCTTCGCCTGCTACTGCTGCAATGCAGGAGGTGGCTACCACGATAATTACTATTGCAGCTCCTGCCGAGGTATGGTGAGACCTCAGGCACACAGAGCATCCCACATCGTTTACTGCGCATGTGTGATGAATGGCATTCAATCAGATGCTGCCTATGCAGGTAAACACTGTAACAGCATGGAAATATTCTATTCAAGACAGCAGCAGCAGCTCCGAGGTTTTTATTTTTTTTCAACAGCTTTATTCACACAACACAAACAGAGAGTTTCTGGATCAGTCAGAGGACGAGTTACCGGCAGCCTGGGGACGCATAGTGCCAGGGGAGCAGAAAGGAAGCAGTAAGCATTTAGAAATGCTTGATAACTACTGAAACACTTAGCGCTGCCATAGGAGTCTGTGGCAGCACAATAGGACACCAGAGACTTTAACGCTGGAGGCAACTTAGTCCAGAAAATCCATTAGAACATATCGAGAAGCGTTATGTATTTGGATTTTCTGTGCCTCTAAGCTCTTGGAGCCCTTAACACAAGTTAGTAAATAGACCCCTATGGCCTTTATATGAATAACTTATTTATTATTTTGCATGGGAATTTAATGTGAGTGCAGAAATTTCTTTCTTATTGAATTATAATCCATGTATTTTAAAATTCCTCCAAAATTCTAGCCACATGTTGATTAACTATATATCACCTTCTTGGTGCAGGGTTCAAGTACTATATCTTCAAATTACTGTAAATTGTTGACTCCAGTCATTTTCTGCATTTATCCAGTAGTTATCACAGACCATGGATCTCAAACATCCCGAAGGTCTAATTAAATAGATGAAAGAGAAATTGTACATTACAAACAACATTTGAGTCACAAGCACAGGATATGGTAAAGAATTAAATCGATAGAGGATACCCTAGGGACCTACAGTAGTACAGGAATTCTATATAGAAATTAAAACTATAGGAACTTATTACTTGTATAAAAAAAGAGTGAAGCTCTCAGCAGAAAACAAAGTCTGTGTTTTTCCAAATTCATTAGCAGATCTCAACAAATATAAAAGATCATTTTGAAATGGTCTAGATATTAAGGCAGAATATGGTCTTTAAACCTTTGAAAAAGCATATTAATCAAACAAACAACCAAACAAACAAACAAGCAAACAAACAAAAAACAGTTATCTGAAGAACAACTTGAAAACACAACACAATATTTGGTTACCATCTAAACCGTAAGGATGCTTTTGATGCAAATGACCTACATGCCTAACGTGGTTTTATAAATAGCTGAACACTTCAATTGTCAGAAAAGATACATTTTAAATGGTTAGTTTTATTCCTGTGAAAACAGCAATGTGATCTACATATAGCAGCAGTACGTTACACTGGTTCACAACTATAGGATATAATCTGATCTATAAGCGGGAGATTTATTAAATCTTGGAGAGAGAAAAGTGGAGAATTGCTTATAGCAACCAATCAGTCTCAGTAATTTTACAGGCTGTGCTAGAAAAATGACAGGTAAAATCTGATTAGTTGCTATGAGCAACTTCTCCACTTTATCTCTCTCTCCAATATTTGATAAATCTCACCCTAAGGGGAAGATGTATCACATCTTGGAGTAAGATAAAGTAATTTATCTAGCACAGTCTTTGAAATGACAGATGCTGAATGGTAGCTTTGGGCAATTACTCCACTTTATCTCTCTCCAAGACTTGATACATCTCCCCTTAAGTATTAAATGGTCTATTTATAACCATTTGCAGTTTGGTCCAAAAAGTGTAATTGCTTATCACCACTTTTACCAGAATGTCACTTTTATGGCTCTAGTGCAGTGGTTCTCAAACTCGGTCCTCAGGACCCCACACAGTTCACTTTTTTTAGGTCTCCTGACAGGTCCACAGGTGTATTAATTACTCACTGACACATTTTAAGAGATCCACAGGTGGAGCTAATTATTTCACTTGCGATTCTGTGAGGAGATCTGGAAAACATGTACTGTTTGGGGTCCTGAGGACCGAGTTTGAGAACCTGTGCTCTAGTGTAGCAGGTATTCTCTTTCCATTACTTGCTATTATAAACCTTTCTATTTTTTCTTTCCCTTTAGTGCCTCCACCCAAGTCTTGTATCTCATTATGCTAAACCTGGAGTGGACTTGGGAACACTCCTTGCTGGTAAGTATTGGTTGTGTGTCAAGTTATACCATAATATCAATTGATTTAACCCACCAGTGACACTTACTTAATATGCAGCAGCAATAATTCACTTCAATTTAACACCTATGTTCATACTCAGGATTACACACGAATAGGTAACATATTTTATTTTACTGCAACTCTCTGTTATGCTGAAGATGAGTTTGGTTAATGAGCAATGCATCAGTCATAACATTTTCAGAATAACATTCCCACATGAATGAAATTGTCACAATATTATTCTATACAAATTAAATACAAATAACCAATAACCTGTTTTCTTTAAAGCTTTAAAGAGATTACCCTCTCATATGTGGTTCTTAAATTCCCCTTAATAGTCAATGTGAATGGCCATGCTTGTTGGTGCACATAATAGTAGAGTAGTATGCATTTAAGTAGTAAAATCCGGGTTTATAGGGAATTCCTAAAATTAGTCTCTTCTCATCCAATGGGCTCTAGTAGTGATATGCACCAGCCTGTAGAGTTATTCCTTATAATCCTTGGTGCTATGTTAGCAATTGTGCCTGAATATAAATACAATAGGCAGGAGTCTATGGTGTCTGAAGGCCAGAATTATAATGCTGAGCAGGTGCTGAATGTTAGTATAGCTAATTCCTCCTTAATCTAATGCACTCAGTACCACAAACAGTACCACCTATCCGCTTCAATGCGATGTCAGTCTATGGACTGCTGAACTGCTGTCTGGTACTCATGTGGTAGGTAAAGTTAGTATTACTGTAATAAAGAGACCTGTCAGCAGGACTCATTTTAGACTTGTCTCTGTCTCATTCCATCTTTTCCACAGGCGCAGCAGCGCTGACTAGACTCCTCCTGGGGGCTGGGCCTCAGACCCTCTGGTTTGCTGACTTTCAAGTTTCTCCTCCACAAAGCCGAGTTATAGGCAGCACTCAGTCTCCGGATCCTCCCCCTAATATCTAGCAGCGTTCACCTTAGCATCCCTCCTATCAATCACTGGTTTCCAGCTCTCAAACACCATGGCACGCCATCCTCTATTCAGGTACGCAGCCGTTCAAGAGCCCCCTCGAATAACTGTTTTCTCTGCCAGATCCAACTGTCACTTCACAACTGCCAATCGCACCCCTTCAGTGCCAGGGATACTGCAATAGTTCATCGTCCTCCCAATAAATGATACCACTGTCACCACTGTAATGATTAAACCCCTGCATATACATTACATTACACTACAGTGGCACACTATACATATTTGTAAATATATATAATAACTATATACATACTATTTACATGCTTAAAGCTGCTTATTTTAATATTGCAAGGGATTACATTAGTGCATGACTTCTTTAGACATAATAAAAGTGATAGATTTTTGAATATCAATTATAGTTCAAGCTCCAAGTCATGCATCCCAAGTATAGTCTATATGTCAGCATTACTTTCCAGCCCATCACCCAATATAAGCTCATCCTCACTAGAATTAACCATTGCAGATTCTCTTAAATTTGTCAGCGACGGCATTCATCAAACAAGTGGTTGTTTAGTGATAAAAGAGGAGAACGACCTTCAGCATATGAGGAAAGAAAAGAGAAAACCAAAAATACCTGTAACTGTAGAAATAACCATTTGGAGGTGGGTTACCAGAAGAGCTCAAAGAACAAATATAAGTGAGTCTTTAATAATACGTATTAAAGTGAGTCCTAGCCAAGCTAAAATCCACAAATTAGGTTTGCCATCAATAAACACTCGTAATTTAGCAGGATAAAATAGGGCAAATTTTTGTATCATGCGTAAAAAGATAATTACAATTCCGGGAAAATATCTTTTCGTTTTTGGGTAACATAATTAGAGAAATCTTGGAAAATGTGAATTTTAAAATTATGCACTTTAAGAGTGTGTTGTTATCTGTAAGCAAACAAGATGCTCTCCTTGTCTCGGGAAAAACCCAGAGGGGGGCGAGAAGGGGTAACTTGGGAACCTCTATCTGATCCTATATGGTGTGCACACTCAATCAAAACTGACCCAGTGGTAATGGGAACAATGAGGATTTGTACAATATGGACAATAAGGAGGTCCATTAAATCAGTTCCCTTAATACTCTACCAGATCCCAATAAACCTAAGATTATTCAGACATCATGGTTTTCCAAATCATCCATCTTTGATGTCCGAAAGGTTATCTGTTGGGATTGGGACTCCACAGTATTTTGTAAGGAAAAAATATTGTTCTCATTATTGCGGGTGCGCTGTACAATCTCAATGAGATGTTTAGTCTGAGATTGTATATGGAAAAGAATTGCATTAATAGAGGACTGAATGTTATCTAATTTTTTTTTCCATTTTAGGGTTCATGGGGGAGATGTCTCAAACAAAGGAGAAGGTTAAATCGGTGAAATGGACAAATCCTGAGAGTCAGTGGATTGTGAAAACTGGTCAGAGAAGATAACAGATGTCTTGGCTTTCCTAACCGAGGGTGTTCAGCCGAGGGTGTTTTGGGGGGCACCCATTTTATGTGAATGTGGTTTATGAAGAAATTTGTCCTTAGTGAGCAGCGCAAATATACAATGAATGCAAACTAATAGAGGGGCTAATTCAGTAGAGGATGGAATTGCAAAGCTGCACACAAGCAGCTTTGCAAATCTGTCCTTGCAATTATGTTAATGCAGGAGGAGGCGTCATGCCTCCTTCATGCATTACTTATCCAAGCTGCATCCAAGGATGCAGCATCGGATAATCTGCGATCACATTGGCCGGCTGAGTGACCTATGGGGTCACATGAGCCGGCCGCCACAGATACAACAAAGAGGCCAGGAAATCTCCATCAGCCGATGGAGATCCTTGCCTTTTCCTTCCCTACAACCGTCGCCACCACCGTCCGCTCATAAACGGCAGCAGACTGGCAATCACTGACAGTCTGCAGCCTGAGAGTGTGCAAACATGCAGAACCCGTACTGCACATAAGTGGTACAGCTCTGGCACCTGCGTAGATTCCAGACTAGCGTGCACTGCAGAATAAGGCCCAGAGACCACAATATAGTAATGTTAAACCAAAAACAGCAACTAAGGCATACAGGCATATCAGATAGCTAATAGAGGGTGGCAGTAACATAGAGGTGGCAAAGTTCAGCAACAGAACAAAACAACAAATAGAACAAAATAATACAATCAGTTTTCTCTGTTATCCCAACATATTTTTTTTAATGTCATTTATTCACTGGTCACTTTACCTTTTTTTAAATTATTTTACTGTTTTTATACATGATTGTTAATCTTATGTGTTGTTGCAATGTAATATGCTTCAATAAAAAATATTTATTAAAAAAGTGGAGTGGTCGTTTAACTATATCTAGGAAGCAACCTCCTGAGTCAGTCACTTACCATACTGCTGGCTCTGCTAAACTCTCTTTCATAGTACACTGCAGGGTGAGCAGCTTAGCCGGACCATGGGCCTGATTCATTACCGATCGCATCTGCGATTACACACGCAGTCGGCCGATTGTTGCATTCTGCGCATGAGTATGCATCGCAGTGCGCGAAGGTCTCACTGTGATCGGACTGTGGGCCCGATTCAGACCTGGTCGCAAGCGCTGAGCGCTCGCAACCGGGTCGATGGTGGCCCAGAGCGCATGCGCACGATGGAGCCGGCTCCGTCTTGCGCATTCGCGAGACCCGGATAGCGACGGGCACTCAGTCGCTCCGGGTCTCGCAACAAAGGGGGCGAGCTGTCGATGTTGAGTGACAGCACGCCCCCTTTGGTGGGCGGGCTGGGGAGGTGGCTGCCCAGACAGAGGCGTTCCCATTAGAATGCCTACCGTTTGGGGGCGGCCCCACTGACATCACAAGTGATGTCAGCGGGAGAGCTTTCGGCTCTGTTTGAGCCGAAAGCTCTCTGGGGCATGCGGCCACGAGACCCTACCACAAGGGTCTCATCGCAAGCCTGATGGTCGCGTTGGTCTTGACCATCGCGACTATCATCCTGGCCGCTCGCATTAGCTGTGGGTGGTAACCCACAGCAATGCGAGCGGCTAGGAGGCCGCTCCATAAAAAAAAAAAGACGCCCTGATTGAGAGCGAGCGCTCTGGCTCTGAATCAGGGCTTGTTATTGCAGTGACTATGCAGGAAGTGACTGTTTGGGCGTGGTGATGGGGGGGGGTGGTCAGCGAAACGTAGGCATGCCAGTAAGTTTGAACGCCGTTATTTAGCCACTGTGATGCCATAAGCAGCTTGGGCTTTCACTGCGTGCAATGAGGTTAGCAATTTCTGAGAAAGGTCTGACCTTGTGCAAGTGTGAGTGAGGCTACGATGGTACACGATGTTACCGATGGTTTCACAGACTTGCTAAGAATTACGGATGTGAGTAAGGAGAAGTGGGCATCCTTATGTTGTCCTGTGATGGCATTACAGTTGCAAACATTAGCATATTTTCGCAGTGGGACTGCGTGTATAATTGCAGCAGTGATCGCAAAAGCGATCCGTAGTGAATCAGGCCCGATGTCTGATGTCATGATCAATTTTCACATGCGTGTGGAACTCACGCAGTGTGAAGGGGGTCTATTTACTAAGCAGTGTTAGGAGACAAGTGATAAGAAAGTGATAAGGTGCCAGCCAATCAGCTCCCAAATGTCATTTCACAGGCTGCCAGCCAATCCGATCCTAACTGCCTAACAGGTACCAGCCAATCCGATCCTAACTGCCATCTCACAGGCGTTTGAATAATGACAGTTGGGAGCTGATTGCCTGGCACCTTATCACTTTTCACTCTGTCTCCTAACACTGCTTAGTAAATAGACCCCTTAGTTTGAAAAATTACAGTTGGGAGCTGATTGGCTGGCACTTTATCACTTTCTGAGTGATAATGTATACAAATACGCTATTTTGTTAATTACGCACACCCATAAAACTCCATTTTGATGCTCAGACACGCCTGCATTCGCACATCCACTCCCCCGTTCACAAGCACCTTCCCCTATTACCACCCACAAATGGCACATTCTGTCACTCAAAGTAGCGTCCAGTTAGTGTACTATGAGCACACATTTCCCAGACGCAATGACTGGTTCACACATGTGTATTTAGACACATAAGCATGCGCAAACGGGCGACAATCGCCCATAACAAGCGAACACAGCTTAGCGACCGGGTCTGAATCACCCCTTATATTCATCCTCTAATGGCCACATTACTGTCTTCGTGACATATAAGCCATCAAAGTTTAATGCAACTGGTAATGTAAAAGATAGTCTACCACACAGGAGAAGGATTCTACTTTATACTAATTAAGAGGAACATAATATGTATCTAATTTTGTTTAACATCATTTTTCAGTCATGTAGATTCACAAAGCGTATGCAGGGTTAACAACATCTTCAGATGGCATTAGCCCTTTACCTTCAATGGGGAATTAGGGGTAGAGTCTCTGTATATGATACTCCGATGTACAGGTCTTTTGCAGAAGGATGGCTGGTCAGGGAATCAGAAGGTCCTGCCTCGGTTCACCGTGGTGAACTTCCGTCGCTGCATTTTGTTCTGTCATTTCCGAGTCCTTCAACCAGTTTGGTCTGGTATATTCCTTGGAGAAGCCACTGTTGCATAATGTAGCTTCCCTGTAAGTGATCTGCTGTTATACTGGGATGCAATGAACAAGTCTATGGTTACTTTGTCAACAGTATTTACATTAACAGCAGAATGCAGGCTGCTTAGAGCATTGTTATCGTATGTATCCCATTGTAATATACTGAGAGAATTATGATATTCAAGGTGTTGATAATGATGATGCTCAAAGCACTGTCCAAATGATGAAGAACAGGCATAGCCAGTGCTGATGTTGCTGAAGCTGATACATCTGTTATTGTATTGTGTTGTCTGACTAGCACTACCACTTGTCTCCATATATAAAAGTAAAAGGTGGTGACAATGGTATTTTCAAGAGACTGAGGGCCTGATTCAGCAAGGATCGCTGATGCAATCGCGTACGCAGTTCTGCTGTGAAATTATGCAAATGACTGCAATCGCAATGCCGCCGCAGCACAACATAAAGACACCCACTTCCCCAAGTCTGCAAACACATCAGTACCATTGAGTATCATCGGAGCCTCACGCACAATTAAGGCATGTCAGACCTCACTCACAAACTGCTAAATCTACAGCTCAGGCTGCATATGCAGTCATAGGGGCTTAATTATGCACGCCCCTGTAACGGCGTTCAAAAGCACTGACACACCAGGGTTCGCTCGACCAGCCCCATTACCACCCACCAGAGGCGTCACTAGGGTTGGTGTCACCTGGTGCTGTAATGCATGGTGACACCCCCCCCTCCACCCAAAAAAAAAAAATTGAGACCAAGATGCGCAGCGCCGCAAACTTTTCCCCCTTACCTGTCCAGCATTCACACTGTGCTCCTCCCAGGATGCCGGGCGCACCCGGCGGGCGTAATGATGCCACGCCCGGTATTCTGGGTAGCAGTGCTTAAAGTGGTCCTAGAGACGTGGTGGAACGACCGCCCCATCCTCAGCAATTTATCAATAAAAGGACAGCATGCGCCTAAGGCATATGGTGCAAAAAAGGGGCGTGATCTAGAAAGAAAATGGCATGTTCATACAATACTAGCCCCAATTCAAATTACAACGCACAGTAGCACAATCTTATTCACATTACACCGCACATAGTACCCCTTATTCACATTGCACCATAAATTAGTGTCCCTTATTTATGTTACGACACACAGTAGTGCCCCTTTTTCACAATGCCCACAGTAGTGCCCTTTTTATATAATGCCCACATTAGTGACCCTTATACACAATGCCCATAGTAGTGCCCCTTAAACAATGCCCCCAGTAGTAGTGCCCCTTATGCAATGCCCCCTGTAGCTCTGCCCATTTAAGCAGTTCCCCCTTAAGTAGTGCCGCTTTATGCAATGTACCCTGCAGCTGTGCCCAATATGCAATGCCCCCTATATTATAGCCCATCATGCAATGCCTCCTGTATTAGACTCCCATATACTGTGCCCCCAGTAGTGCCCTTACACAGTGGCCTCAGTAGCGTCCCTTATGCAGTGCCCCTTATACAGTACCCCAGTAGCGCCCCTTATGCAATGCCCCTATATAGTACCCTCAGTAGCACCCCTTATACAATACCCCAGGAGCTCCCCTTATGCAGTGTCCCCAGACAGTAATGCCCCTTATGCTGTGCCCCCAGTAGTACCCTTATACTGTGCCCCCTATACACTATCCCCAGTAGTGCCAATATGCAGTGGCCCCAGTAACGCTGCTTATGCTGTGCCCCCACCCCTGTGCAGTACTACTTACCTTCCTTTATGAAGTCCAGGCTGGCTTGTCCGGGTGGCGGGCACACACCTCCTTCTTCTCCTTCCCAGAATGGAAAGGTATATTTCCCCTTCAGCCGGCGTGCCGCGTGCCTGATGACGTCACCGCGGCCAGCGGCCAGCGTCCAGAGCCACACACAGGCAAAGAGAGATGCTCTGTGCCTGTGTGTGGCTCTGAACGCCGGCCGCGCCGCAGTGAGAGACTTAACTCACCCGCAGCGGCGGCTGCAGGGCCAGTCCATTTGGGGTCGGCAGGGGGTGTGCGGGCAGCGTACGGGTCTGTGGATGGGGTGCGGCCCGCATGTGTGTGTGTTGCTCTTTTTGGTGTCACCCTCTTGAAGGGTGACACCCGATGCGGGCCGCACCCCCCGCACCCCCCTAGTGACGCCACTGCCACCCACAAACGTACTTCCTGTCAATCACTCTGCGATAGGACTGCGTACACACTGCGATCTCATTCCCGATCGCAGTTGCTAGTTTGCGCATGCATACTGCGATGCATACATATGCGTAGATCGCGAAAATATACAGACTGTGTGTGTCTTAGCACTTGCGATTCTTGCTGAATCAGGCCCTGAGTACACACACATCCAGGAGAGTATGCCAGTCTTTGTGTGTAAAATACATAAAACGGTTCAGAGGTACAATAGAGTGTGCGAGTAGGGGTGGGCTAACATGGGCAGAGTACAATAAGGGTGTGATGCTCTGCATATATGCCTATCTAAGCCATGTCAATTACGGGTGGCGGAGGGCTGGCCCAACTAGATAATGATGTTGACAGTTGTTAGCTGCTTCTGATTGGCAGATTGCAAATTGAAGTGATTGCATTTTTTTTTGTTATCCATTTTTATGCAAGTGCATTCCAAACCCTTTTGTCTTTAACCACCCTCTACACCTGAGGCATTGATATCCAAGAGGAAATTAAAATGATAATTTGTTATCATGGACAAATGACTACAACTAAGCAAAAAAAATCTGATGAATTGGTGACACACAGTGAAAGCATATCCAACGATAACATTGTAGCTTTGGTTCTAGGGATCTCCAATGATCGGCATTAGTATGCTGGCTGTCATACTTGATTCCTCTTCTAGAGGATAGCTTCACAGTCATTTATAACATGCTTGTTCTTCATAGATGTCCCCCCTGTAACAGAGATTCTGCCTTAGTAACAAGTAGAGATGAGCGGGTTCGGATCTCAGAGATCCGAACCCACCTGAATTTTGAGATCTCTGGTGAGAACCGAACGTGCGTTCGGTTCCCCCGCTGGCCCTGGATCTCAAACCGAGGCAAAACCGTAGAGACGAAATCTCGCGGCTCGCGAGCTTTCGTCTCTATGTATATAAGGGACCACGCCATTTCACTCTGGCTGTGGAGACTGAACAGGGAGGGTGGGTAGTGTAGGACTGGGAGAGGTAGTACTTACCTGTGCTGGTGCTGTGCTGGTGCTGCGCTGTCTGCTGTATCTTGGGCTGGTGCACTGCTGATCCGTCTGGTGCTGTCACTGCTGTGCTGTCTGCTGCGTCCATCTGGGCTGGTGCTGTTGCTGATCCATCTGGGCTGGTGCTGTGCTGTCTGCTGTGTCCTGGGGTGGTGTACTGCTGATCCATCTGGTGCTGTCATTGCTGTGCTGTCTGCTGTGTCCATCTGGGCTGTTGCTGATCCATCTGGGCTTGTGCTGTGCTGTCTGCTGCGTCCATCTGGGCCCAACTTCTGGACCCGAAAAAAAAAATATGTGTTGTCTTTTTTTTTTTTTTGTGTGTGCGTGTTAGGCTTAGCTGCGCAAGATACAGCAACGCAACCTAGTGCTGCCCGACTCCAGTCATCATCAATCTGTGCTCTGGGCCCAAGTTCTTGACCCGAAAAAAGAAAAAAGGTGTCTTTTGTCTATTTTTTTTTCTGTGCGTGTTAGGCTTAGCCGCACAAGATACTGCTGCAATTCAAGTTGCAACCTAGTGTTGCCCGATTCCAGTCATCATCAATCTATGCTCTGGGTCTAAGTTCTTAACTCGAAACCCCCCCCAAAAATAGTGTATTTTTTCAATTTTTTTTCTGTGTGTGTGTGTTAGGCTTAGCTGCGCAAGATACAGCAACGCAAGTTGTAACCTAGTGCTGCCCGACTCCAGTCGTCATCAATCTGCACCCAAAGAAAAATAAAACAAATAGTGTCTTTTGTCTATTACTTTTTCGGTGTGCACACGACTGCATGTGTGTGAATTTTGTAACCGTACCTTGGCTACACTATTGCTGCTTGTCACACTGCTTCAAGACCACAGAAAATATGGAGAGCTGTCACATGACAGGAGAGCAGGGCCAAGAACCACATGTTGTAGCTGCCGCCAGAAGTCATCATGATGATGCAAGGCCATCAACTTCTTCGTCCTCTATGAAGGCCCATGCCCCAGGGCTTAAGTCACACCATGGATATGCTAAAACTACTTTTACTGCAGTAAAGAAAAAAAAAACGAAAGGCAAGTTGCCTTTAGATAAACAAAAATTGGCAATATGCCATTCACTACACGAAGTGGCAAGGAAAGGATAAGGCCTTGGCCTTTTTTTATGATTACTGCTGGTTCTGATAGCCCTTCTGCTTGTAGTAGTAGTGGTGGTGGTACCATTAAAAAATTTTAAGTTGTTAAGAAGAGTAAGACAGCTCCTGAAAAACCAACTTTGTGCCCTGAGAAATCGAAATCACAAATCCCCGAGCCAGACCTAAATACCAGTGTACTGGAGGATCCTCCAAGTTCCAACATTTGTGTGCCCTCTGTAAATGTGGGGAAGGGCAGTCAAAATTTTGCAGACGTAGTCAGTGAGGATGCTTCTGTGGAACTGCACATGGAGGAGAAGGATATTTTGGTAGTTGAAGGCACTAAGGATAATGAGGATGTTGATGATGAAGATGTTGGTGATGATGATGTTGATGCCGAAGATGTCCTTTGTGTAAGTAAGGCAACAGCTGTTGCCCATGGATTGAAAAAGCCCATTGTTGTCATGCCGAGGCAAAAGACAAAAAAAAACACTTCTCACATGTGAATTTATTTCCACCCCAATCCGGGCAACAGTTGTCAGGCCATATGTAACCATTGCTAAGCAAAAGTGAGTAGAGGGAGGGACCTAAACCACCTAGGAACCTCCTCCTTGTTACGTCACTTGGAGCACATTCATCAAATATCAAAGTGTATGTCGCCAAGTTCCAAAACTCAAAACGTAACATGTCCAGTGTCACCTACCTGCTCCCTCTCTGTGGGATCCAAGCACCTTCAATCGTTTGCAAGGGCAAACAAGTATGACAGCAATCACCCAGATGCACAGCGGATTACTGACACCATAACAGCTATGCAGGTATTAAAAGTGCATCCAGTATCTGCCATTACTGCAGTGGGTCTTCAACAGTTAATTCAGGTCCTGTGTCCTCGCTACCAGATCCCTTCTAGATTCCACTTCGCTAGAACAGCAATTCCAAGTCTGTACAAGGACATTAAAAAAAACCTTATTAATGTCCTCAGAAATGCTGTTGTACCCAATGTCCTCTTGACCACTGATATGTGGACAAGTGGGACAGGGCAAACTAAGGATTACATGACTGTGACAGCCCACTGGGTAGGTGTATTGCCAACAACAGAAACAGCAGCAGCAACATATACCAAAAGACAGCAGATACAGAGGCAGGCTACTCTTTGTATAACTGGTTTCACTAAGAGGCATACCGGTGAGACCCTCTTAGAAAAACTCAGGAAAATCATTGCTAAATGGCTTACCCCACTTGGACTCTCCTCTGGATTTGTGATTTTGGACAATGCCACCAATATTGTGAGAGCATTACATGAGGGTGAATTCCAATATGTCCCATGTTTTGCTAACACAATTAATTTGGTGGTGCAACATTTTTTAAAAAATGACAGGGGCATGCAAGAGATGCTCTCGGTGGCCCTCACAATATCCGCAAAATATTCAACCACTTGTCGAAGATTGCATGACCAGCAGGTACTGTTAAATTTGCCCCACCATCAGCTGAAGCAAGAGGTAGTAACTCAGTGGAATTCTACCCTCTATATGCTTCAGCAGATGGAGGAACAGCAAAAGGCCATCCAGGGCTATACAACGGCCTATGACATAGGCCGTGGAGGGGGAATGCACCTTACTCAAGCGCAGTGGAGAATAATTTCCATGTTGTGCAAGGTTCTCAAACCCTTTGAACTTGCCACACGTGAAGTTAGTTCAGGCACTGCCAGCTTGAGCCACGTCATTCCCCTCATCAGACTTTTGCAAAAACAGCTGGAGAAACTAAAGGAGGAGCAGAAACTGAGCAATTGTGCAAGGTATGTCGGACTGGTGGATCAAGCCCTTGATTCACTTCACCAGGATCCAAGAGTCGTCAATCTATTGAAATCTGAAAAACATATTTTGGCAACCTTTCCGGATCCTAGGTTTAAGTCCTACCTTGTGAGTTTTTTTCCAGCAGACCGAAATCTAAAACTATGCAAAGAGCTGTTGGTAAAAAAAATTGTCAGCTGCAGCCGCACGTGAAACACCAACATCTCCCCCAATTTCTGCAGCTGCCAGGAAAAAACTAAATTTTCCTTACAGAATGCCTGCTGGTCATGCAAATCGTTCACCAAAAAATGACATCTGGCGGGCCTGAGAGAACTGCCTACTAGTGACATGTCTTCTACCGTGACTATATGTGATACGGTCTCCATTCACAGAATGGTGGAGGACTATTTCAGAGATAGCATCCTAATAGGCATGTCAGACAGCCCCTTTCAGTTCTGGCAGGAAAAAGAGGAAATTTGGAGTCCCATACACAAACTGGCTTTGCATTACTTAAGTTACTTAAGTTGCCCACCCTCCAGTGTGTACTCCAAAAGAGTTTTCAGTGCAGCTGGCAACCATGTCAGTGATCGGCGTAGGAGGTTACTTCCTCAAAATGTGGAAAAGATGATGTTCATTAAAATTAATTACAAATTCCATGAGGAAGACCAACAATTACATAAAAAAATTACAGAGGTGCCTATGGTGGATTCCAGCGGGGACATATTAATATTGTGTGAAGAAGAGGATGTTCACACTGATGGGGATGACAAGGACGAGGACGACGACAACTTGTAATGGAAAGCCAGTTTGTGTATGGGATCATTTTCATTTCCATGTCCAATGCACTTTGGCACTGTTTTGCATACAACATAAGGGTGGGTGGGAGGGCCCAAGGACTATTCCATCTTGCACCTTTTTCCTTTCCATTATGTGCTGTTGGGGCATTGCTGCCTGACATTTTAAATTAATGTTATGGTTGGTTTAGGAACCAATGATTTGTTTTTTAATTAATTTATTATCAATTTTACAGCCAGGGGCTGCACCAATGAATTTCTTTTTATTATTAATTATTAAGCCCGGGGCTGCACCAATGCATTGTTTTAATTTTTTTATCAATTTTACAGCCAGGAGCTGTACCAATGAATTGTTTTTTAATTAATTTATTATCAATTTTACAGCCAGGGACTGCACCAACTATCAACTTTCAATTCTTCAATCGTCAAGGGTATCCCAACCATCATCTTTGCATAGTCTTTAACTCTATTAATAATTATATCATTCAGTTTTGAGCCAGCAAGCTGGATGCAACCTTTTGGCCCTTTAACTAGATAATCAATATTGTGAGCTGTGAGGTGGTCAAAATTGATTGGAAAAGAGTGGAAATAAATGTTATTGAGGTTATTAATACTATAGGAACAAAAAAGGCCCTTTGTATGTGATATTAGCTGTTTTTTTTATTTTTTAAGAAATAATCCAGATCCAAAACCAAAACCTGAAAACAAAACACGGAGGTGAGGTTTTGGCAAAACCAATCCAGATCCAAAACCAGGGGAGATTCAGATCCAAAACCAAAACCAAACCACGGGGGTTAGCGCACATCCATAGTAACAAGCAGTCCTTGTGCTCAGAGATCCTTCTAGGCACATTGATGATGTTAGACTGCCTATTAGACTGCAAATTACTATATATATATATATATATATATATATATATATATGTTCAAAAAATAGGGTAGTACACGGCGCTGAGTCCTGAAACAGTTAATGTGATTCCAAAGTAATATCAGTCCATCAAAAGTCGCACTCCCCAAACGTATAGGGTGGCTGCTCCTACTCCCATATACTGCTGCCCAAGCAGCGTCAAAATCTGTAAAACAAAAAAGGGTGGAGAAAAGAGCGCCTCCTAGTGCATTAAATATGCAAATTATGTAACCATCACCAAAGATAATCACCCTCTGTGTGAAACCCTCAGTTTCATGAACTGAGCAGTATGCTGAGAGCTGACAATTTGAGTTTAGGCTAAAAATTCACTTTGGTCTATATGGAGGGAAAAGCCTGAGGGTTTCCAGAAGTTGGACAAATAAGGAATCATTGTGATTGTTCTTGCTGTTGAATAAGTGGTGAATTCCACTATATAAGGTACACCCCCATCTACACAGAGGGTGATTATCTTTGGTGATGGTTACATCATTTACATATTTAATGCACTAGGAGGCGCTCTTTTCTCCACCCTTTTTTGTTATATATATATATATATATATATATATATATATATATATGGACAACAATTTGCCTCGGGGCGCCAAAACATATATTCGCTTACCAAAAAATTTGGGCTAGGGCCGGCCCTGCTCTTGGATTCATATATGTATCTGTAAGTCTGTAAATCTTTCTCTAATACTAGCCAGTGCCTCCCTAGCCATTTACCTCACAGCACGTCACTGCTCTACTGTTGTCATGGATCAGTCAATTACATATTCTACTGTACTGGCAGTAGCACTTCTTCTACTGGTGAAAAATGGCATGCAAGAAGAACGTTTCAGACAGGGTTCTCCAAAGACATTTGACTACCTTTCCCAAAAAAACAGCTTTTCAAATGAAAAATAAACATAAGATATAGTATGAAGTTAATGTAATTAATTAATTAATGCATTATTCTATAGATGTGCGCTGACCCCCGTGTTTTCGTTTTGGTTTTGGATCTGGATTCATCTTCATGTTTTGGTTTTGGTTTAGCACAACCAATTTCACATGTTATGGTTTTGGATCTGGGTTACTTTTTAAAAAAGTTGATTAAAAGTTTTTTAAAACAGCTAAAATCATGTACTTTTGCAATCCAAAACCCGAAATTCGGATTTAAAATCCAAATTCTGAACCACGGCTTGCATCTGTCCGAACCTCCTCAGGAGATCAAAATCGCAACTTGGATCTGTCCAGACCTCCTCAGGAGATCAGAATTGTGACGCGGATCTGTCCGGATTCACGAATTTCAGGTGTACGCAGATTTTTTGAGAACCGAACTGCACATCTCTAATTTATTAACAAAAAATAACTAACATCTAAAAGATCACTGCAACTGTCAAGGAAAGGCTGAAGCCATGGGCAATTTTGTGCTAGTAACGTTCCTGTTTGTAATCATGCTACAATGTCCAGTGCGAGAGTGAGTGCCCACTAAGATCATACACTTTCTGTAACCTCTCATGCATCACCATCTACCCAGTGGCGTAAGTTCATCCTAGACGCCCTGAGGCAAGTTATAATTTGGTGGCCCACATCAAGGCCGCTGACTCTGTAATGAATCAATTCACATGCAGACAGGCTTTAGATAGATGAAGGCAGCAGCTGATGGTCTGACATGGAGTTCTGCCATGTATTGGGCGGCCTTGACGATACACTCCGGGTTCATAGTTACAGCCCTAAGTGGGGTGAATATACTGTGGGCAATGGAGGAAGTGCCCCTTTAGAGCTGGAGTCCGGCGGCAGGTGCCTCCATTGTCTCCCATAGTTCTACCCCTGCATCTATCTGTCACCTCCATAAAGGCATATTAAAGAGTCAGAAGTAAAGCAGTCATACTAAAGAAAACCTGTTGTGTCTGCATGAAACTTTGAGGAGAGCCTACTTGCACCGTGTGTTAGAAATTTTGGGACACTCCACCCAAATCCAGCTATTTTCATAATTAATACTTTTATTAAATGAAAAAGATATTCCCTATTTTATAATTTAACATATTGTCCGCCTCAGGAAAAAAAAAATACACGCCTTGTCTGCCCAGGAAAAAAAACGCACATTGTCCGTCACAGGAAAAAAAAACACACACACATTGTATACCAAAGGAAAAATTAATCGTCCCCACAGGAAAAAAAAAACATACATTAATTCACTGCACCCACAAAAAATAAAAATACAACATACATAAATTCACTGCCCCACAGGAAAAATAATAAAACATACATTTAATTAATTGCCCCCACAAGTAAACAAATGAAACATACATTAATTCATTGCACCCACAGGAAAAAAACATACACTTGGGCCAGTATTCAATTTGAAGTGAAAAGTCCGAGGCCGGACTTTTCATCGTCATCGGATGTTTTGCTGGCGAATAAGTATCGCACACTTATCCACGTATCCAATTGCAAATGTGCGAATACGGAACCTGGCGAATTGGATATCAGGGAAAAGTTCTGGCAGTTTTGGAGAAATCAGCCTAACACTCCCCTAAAGATGCTCTGACATGAGGGTTCACTCTGGGTACCCTCGAATAGCCCTGCTAAAGGTATTTGGGGTTTTTAAATGGTCTCAATAGGCGCTATTTTGCGTCATTGAGCAAGTGATGAAGAAAATATTTTGGCAACTTTTTTGTGGGAAAATAAGTATTCCCATTAAATTTGGGGTACATGAAAATGGGTGCAAGTATAGTTCAAAGTCACTAAAATAAAGTTTTAAAGTGCACAAAAAAACACACCTTCAGCAAGCACCTGCAATAAAAAAAAACACTCCCTCATACTTCCAGACCCCCCAAGAGGCTATGTCGCTAGTTTTTGAATTTGTACCCCCACTTGTTTTTTTTTTTTACCCATTTTTTCAAAGTGCTTTTTTTTGGGTGTCCTTTGTGTAATTTTTTTGATGCAGTTAGCGTCAAGGGGGGTGTACAAAGGGTTTAGGGGGGTTGCTGCAATTTTGCACCCCAAATCCCAGATTCTGCACTTTTTTCTGTCGGGAATCCATTGCCGAAAGTATTCTGCTGGTTACAATGCGCAAACTTTTTGCACCGAAAAGTCAGGGAAATTTAATACGGGGATAAATGAAATCGGCGAAAATGTTTCGCTGAAACTGATTTTTCGCTCCAAATTGAATATGAGCCTTTGTCCCCCACCCCCCCAGAGTGACCTCACCACACCTGCAGGGAAAGTTGCAGGAGGAGGTTCATAGAGATCCATAAGAGATCCCATAGGATCAATGACTAGCCATCCTGTCCCTCACTTGCCTTCAGCCCACCGTGGCACCGGCACGCAGCAGCCTCAGTAATAAGTCACTGGCTGCATATGCATTGTATGCGCGGGCTGGACTATGGGCCTCATTCAGACCCGCTCGCAAGCATTGAGCGCTCACAAGTGGGTCGATGTTGAGGCCCTGCACACGCTCAGCGGCCGCACTGCGTGTGCGCAAGCCCCGGAGCGAGAGAGAAATTCTCTCGCTCCGGGGCTCACTACAAAAGGGGCGGCTGTCGATGGTGATCGACAGCTCACCCCGTTTTGTGGACGGGGTGGGGGGAGGCTGGCCAAACGGAGGCGTTCCCGAAGGAACGCCTGCCATTTTGGGCGGCCCCACTGACATCACTCGTGATATCAGTGGTGAGCTTCCGGCTCTATTAGAGCCGAAAGCTCACTGGGGCTTGCGGCAGACGAGACCCTACCACAAGGGTCTCGTCGCAAGCCCGATGGTCAACCTGGCCGCTCGCTAAAGCTGTGGGGGGGTCACCTACAGCTTAGCGAGTGGCCAGGAGAACGGCTCTTTACAGAGAAGAGGCCACCCTCATTCAGAGCGAGCACTCGCATTTTGCGAGCGGCTCTGAATGAGGTCCTGTGTGCGGCAGTGTGACCTATGACAGAGGAGCCCAGGACTGCCCAGGCCAGGAATTTGTATAATGGCAGGCTCAGCCATGGTGCCTGCAATGCGGTTGCGGATTCTGGAGGACATGGAGGCCTGGGCGTAGCAGCGATCTGCCAGATATGTCCCGGCGCCCCTGTTTGGCCTCTCCACAAGAACTGCCCTCGATCTGGCTATGCTGATTGTAGCAGGCAGCCAGTGGCACCCATCCCTTAATACTTCTTGTTACACCCAGGGCCATTAGTGATCACCTTATATATCAGTGTGTGTTTGTGTCCCTCACTGATTGTAGCAGGCAAAGGTCACTAATAGCACTGGCCCCTGGGTGTAAGAATTAAGGGATGGGTGCCACTGCTAACCCCCTACCTAACCCCCTCCCTCTCCCTCTCTCACATATAGTATTTAATAATAGCTAGGTAATCAGCGCCACCCAGCCGCCCCTCCCCCTTCTCCCATATAGCACCAGCCTCTATCTCCTATACAGAGTTTAACAGCAGCCTCCAGTGTCAAAAATACTCACCTTGCTGCAGTGCCCATCCTTAGCTGCTGGTCCTGGTTCCTCTCACTGTGCATGTGACGTCATGCGCTCGTGCGTCATGACGTCACAGGCACAACACACAGTACCGAGACTAGCCCCTGGAGCCGACTCGGCGGAGACCGTCTGTGACAGTGTAGCTGTTGCACTCAGCCAGCCAGCCAGTGCGGCGTGCACGCGCCCGCCCGCGCCCATTGACTTCTACTGCCGGAAAAGCCCTGCATACAGCCCTGGCCACGGGCCCCCTAGGACACGCCGGCGCGGGTGCCCCTATCACCTAGCGGTAAATCGGCCACCCATAACAACCGCGGTCTGCCTCTCTGCTGTACAGTGTTTAATTACAGTGTCTATAGTTTAATTAAGCAACATGTCAGCATGGACGCGGCCGCGGTGCCCTTCACTATGTGGCGCCCTACGCGGCCGCGTACCATGCATAATTATAGAACCGGCCCTGTTCAAGAGTTTATATGGGCATTATACAAAGGTACAGCAGTATATAGTGCAGGATATTCGGTGTGTTTTGATCAGGGATGTGTGGGAAAGGTAGACGGGGGAGGCAGTTAATAATACAAAAAAGATATTTATAATATTTTCTTTAATTTTTTCTTATCATTTTTATAGTCAAAACTTTGGAGTATACCTAAGTATGACAGGAGAGGCTGTGCCTCTCCTCACCGCACATTACTGCAGTCATGTACTGCCATTCTACTGCAAAATTAATCATATAACAATTGATTGTTATCTTGTATAATACCACCATACCAGGGGGGAGATGTACTAAGCCTTGGAGACAGAAAAGTGGAGAGAGATAAAGTACCAACCAATCAGCTCTTAACTGTCACTTTACGTACTGTGTTTGAAAAATCTCTCTCCTAGGCTTAGTACATATACCCCCAGGTGAGTAGACTGATACTGAGTCGCACGCACTGCTGATATTGAATGCAGTGGGGCGATGTTTTTGTACTTCACATATACTGTGTATGGGTCCTGATTGTCAGTCCCAGTACTGATTCAGACGCATGATCTCTGAAGTGTATTAGAAATGTATTGGGTGTTCTTGGTCGTTGACTGGGGTCTGGCTATTCAGACACATGGAGAATGGATGCTGCATTTTATGGAAGTGTTATGGGAGGTATGTGGGCATGTCGCTGAAAGTGATTGTGTTCAAAGATGATTCATCACTCACATTGGAGGCCATACTCTGATGGAAAATATGCACCTAACTTAGGACTGGTGCATGTTTCGATGGTTCAACCGATGGTGGCGTCTAAAGACACTTCAAGCATGATTGCTGCATTGGAAGACACTCAAAGTGGACATCTCAGTACTTGCGCATTCGGATGCATAGCTGTACACCAGGGAAGGGGTTTGTAGCGGCATTAGTATAAAGTAGTAGATGCTACACCTCCAAAACATGAACATACGGACGCAGCTGCGTCCGTTATAGAATAAGACTCACAATGAGATAGAAAAAGTACATTTAAAAAAAAATAAAATAAAATGCAAAAAGATATTGAGCATTCTTTCCTTAAAAATTAATGATATTCATTTAATAACACTAGGGGGTACATTTACTAAGATGGGAGTTCTATTAAGAAGTTATGTGCCCATAGCAACCAATCAGATTCCAGGTATTATCTTCTAGAAGGTGCTAGATAAATGAGAATTAGAATCTGATTGGTTGCTATGGGCAACATCACTTCTTAACTAGAACTACCATCTAAGTAAATGTACCCCTAGTGGTCTTCTTGAATTCAATATACTGTCTTGTTTTTCTCAAAGAAATCATCATAAGTGGACTCTAAATAGAGTTTTGCACATATTTGTCTTGTGTGTGTGCTCTACTGAGGGCTCTCTATGGGGTTAATTTACTAAGCGGTGTTTGCAAAGCTGCCATGTCTGCAGCAGTTTTGGATGCTGGATTTAAAGGTAATACTGTACTATTAAATACAAATCATGCCTGGTTTGTATTGAATAATATTGCCACTTTAAAATTAAATCAAGTGTTAAATACTGTCGAAGATGAGTCAGCTTTGAAAAAGCCCTGCTTATTAAATTTACCAAATGTGCTGGGTTTTTTCTTCCACCCAGTGTTGCATCTTGCTGCTCTGCCATATCAGCTGTACAATATTGACTTTATCAATCTCACATGCTTGCAAATCATTTAAACTGAAAGCAACAACTGTCTTCAACACCAATTTTTTGCTCTACCACTGACACATACACAACAGTTGAATTCTTAAACTCAATAATATTCAAAATTAGTAAAAATAGATCAACTTATAGTGGTCTTATTGTATTAAAAAAAACCTCTATTCTCTTAACCTTACAGGTTATTTGAAAAAAATAAAGATCCAAAATTCCAGACTAACTAACATTCACCACTGCCACTCTGAGCTGTAATTATTTTTAGTAACTGTGGGGGGGGGGGCCTCACTGCCCCCCTCTGTGCAATGTCAATAAAGGGACGATGGCGCACTCCAGGAAAAGGGGCATGGTCTTATAAGAAAGGGGCGTTGTCACATAATAGTATTCCAGATACAAATTACGTCACACAGTAACACATTCTTGATTCACATTACACCACAGAGTAGTGTCTCGTATTCATGTATAACACACAGCAGTGCCCACATTTGTGCCCCTTATACACAATGCCCACAGTAGTAGTGCCCCTTAAGGTGGCCATACACCTACACAATTTCGGTCCGACTGTACGATTTTCGATAATCTGTATGATCAATCCTGTAGAAATCGTGCATTTTTTTTCCCGTATACGATCCGATGCGTGCTCTCACAGCTCCTAAATTTTAACATATGATCATATGTGCAGCACATCTTCTCTGTCGTATTCGTAATGCTGTTCATGCCATGTTTTTGAGCATGTGATGTATCGTGCGTCCAACCGGCTGTGCCCAATCACTTGAGTGACAAGTTCCTGTTTACGCCCACTGCAGACAGCGCCCGAGCCGAGAGGATCGGCAACGTGAGCAGCAGACACAATTGTGCAGGTATTGTATAGTATTTGCAGGCCTCTTCTTTCCCATATACAAAGCCCACTGGCCACCAATGTTTAGCATATGCATAGTGGGCATTAGTTTTGTGCCCTGCACACATTGACCACCTCTGTTACCCAGCAATGCCCACCCCTGTTTGCCCAGCAATGGCCATCTAATCCCCAGCAATAACCACCGTCTAGCTATTGTTTACCCAGCAATGTCCACACCTGTTTGCCCAGCAATAGCCATCTATTCCCCAGCAATGGCCACCATCTACCTATTGTTTACCCAGCAACGCCCACCCATTTTTGCCCAGTAATGCCCATTTATTCCCCAGCAGTGCCCAGCATCTAGCTATTGTTTACCCAGCAATGCCCACCCACTTTTGCACAGCAATGTGCATCTATTTCCCAATATTGCCCACCTCTGTTTGCCCATCAATGGCCATTGACCACCATCCACCTATTTTTTCGAACCAATGCCCATCGGCCACACCACCCTGGACCCACCATGTTTTATAAATGTAATCATGGAAAGCACATTGTGATACTGAATTGGATTGATCCCCCACCCCATAGACAATTATATGCATCTGAAAGAAATTACACTACAACTTTATTAATAACAAATCAAGAATTTCAACAAAGTGTTCAATTCACCATTTTGAGGGCCCCATTTACACATTTCAATGGCCACCCCCACTGTTGGGGGTGGCCAGAATATAAGTCCACTTGTGGGTTCCATTTACACAGTTCATATTTTATATTTATATTTTTTTATTTTTTCCAAATAGGAATGTCTCTGGATCGGGAGCCAGAATTCATAACTGGATTTATCAAGCTATACAGGCACCATGACTGTCTTTGGCGTACCAAGGGCCTAATTCAGACCCGTTTGCAATCGGGTCGATGGCCGGGTAGTGCGCACACATGGCCTGCACACTGCACGTGCATGAGCCCCGCAGTGAGTGAGAATTTTACTCGCTCCGGGGCTCTCTACAAACGGGGTGGCTGTCGATGTTGATCGACAGCTCGCCCCATTTTGTAGGCGGGGTGATTTGGTGGCTGGACAAATGGAGGCATTCCTGAAGGAACACCTGCCGTTTGTGGGTGGCCCTACTGACATCACTCATGGTGTCAGTAGTGAGCTTCCAGCTCTATTAGAGCCGGAAGCTCACTGGGACTTGCGGCAGATGAGACCCTACCACAAGGGTCTCGTCACAAGCCCGATGGTCGCGATGGTCGCGACCATCACCTGGCCACTCACAAAAGCTGTGGGTGGTCACCCACCCACAGCTTAGCGAGAGCCTGGAGGCCAGACCAAAAAAAAAAAAATGCCCTTCAGACCTGCGTGTGGGTCTGAATCAGGCCCCAAGTCCAAAATGTACAGCAACAGACTGAAGCATGACCAGGCCTTAAAGGAGTTGTCAGAGTACAGTATGCCATATCACGAAGATGCAAAGTCACTAGTGTGGGTGCGCAATAAGATACAGAATCTCTGTACTACCTTCATCAAGCAGCATAAGAACTTGGAGGATTCAAAACAGTTTGGAGCCGGGGCTGACAGCATATACAAACCCAAACTTTGGTATTATGACCTGATAATGTTCCTGGTGCAGCAGGATCCCCTGAGATCTTCAGTACAGGTGATGGCTGAGTCAGAGGAGTGCAGCCTGCTGGAAGAGGATTTCCTAGCATCTGCAGAGACATCACTGGTAAGTTCCAAATTTTTCAGATCATATGCTCCTGCCACGACACTGCACCATCTCCATTAAAATAGGCCATATATTCCTCTCTGACCTTTTTGGCCAGAGAAGTCCCGGGTTCCCTAACCGCGGGTAGCGCGACTGTGGGGAACGGAGCAACCTCTTCCGGATTTTCGGGGTCTTTTATTGCAGGTGTTCCCAATAACCTTGGCTGGGTAGCTTTCTTGCACAGGAAGTTGTGCAGGACACAGCAAGCCATGACCACTCAGTCAATCTTCTCGACCTTTAAATTTATTGGGGTATGCAAAATCCGGAATCGGTTGCTCAAGATCACAAAGGCATTCTCCACAATACGCCTTGCATGAGATAGGCGGTAATTGAACACCCGCTTTTCATGAGTCAAGGCCCTCTGAGGGAATTGCTTCATAGGCAAACGCAGCCCTGACCACTATAGAAATAGTAATATAATAGATTGTTACTAGTGCTGCATGTTCTTCACAGTATCACAAATGAAATAATTAGCACCACCTGTGGATCTTTTAACATGTATCAGCCAGTAATAAATAACCAACTAGAAGATCTGGAAAACATGCACTGTTAGAGATGCGCTGCTATAGAGCCCAATATGTACATACCGATCTGCCCAGCAATTTTCTTGCTGATGGTGTGGCGTGCAGGCCTCTGAGTCATGCCATGGACTTGTGGCATGGCGTGCAGGCCTCTGAGTCGCACCATGGACTTGTGGTGTACCGTGGTATTCTTCAACAAAGGATATATGAAGATGGGCGGTAGAACTGCGCTCTCGTTGACCAGGGGGTGGTGTGTTGTGGTTTCGGGGTGCTGCACCTTTGTGTGGGAGTACCTTTCCCGCACTGAAAACGTATGGGGGTAGGGGGGGGTAAGGTGCGCTCTTCCTGCTAGTAATGGTGATGACTTGTGTGTGTTTGTGAGTGGTGTTAATTAGAATGTTTCTTCTGGTGGTGGTGGTGTTTTGGGAGTGAGGAGGGTGTGATTGGGTATGGAGTGTAGTTTGGAGTAATGTGAAAAGGGGAACGGAATAGGATCAAAATGAGGCCAGCGAGACACAGTAATTTTGGGCAAAATCTTTTATTGAGTAGTCACAATGCTGCTCTGTTAAGATCCCGGGCAGGTGGGTGGGGTTCAGTGATGAGTGGTGATGAGACTGGGGAGGTAGGTGGACCCTTTTAGGGGGCTCCTTCCCGTGCGGTTCAGTGACCTTGCACGTCACCCCTGCTGGACCTATGGTCGACAGTCTAGGAAGTCTCGGGGGGTGGGGGGATTTGCAGAGTGGGTTGGAACACCTGTGCGGCATCCCGCGTGTTGGTGTGAGTCTTGGCAGTACTTACCTACCGGTAGGTTTTTTGTTATGGTGATGTAGGTCGACGTTGCGGCCGTTGCAGATAGGTTGGAAGCTGCAGGTTTGTTGGTGAGCTGGATCAGCGTGTTGCTGGTGTGCTGCAAGTGCATGGCTGTTCTGATTGGTCTGCGGAGGTCAGCGACCGTAGTATGCAGCTGAAATTGGCTCTTGGTCATGCTGCTGGTGGTGCGGAGCCTGAGGTGTGGATGGGTGAGCTGCTGGGAGGCTGGGTTGCAGCGTGTGTGCTGGGACCACCCCTGGGGGGTGGTCTGCCCGGGATACTGATTCAAAAAATGCCAGGGAGGAGGGGGGATGTGGAAAGTGTGACCGGGATGGAGCTGGTCACTGGCGATGTTGGCTGGGCCGACTTGCGGCCGGATATGCGGGGTGCTCTTATCACTGACGGTCCCTCATGGAAATGGGGATCGACGGTGGAGACACCCCTGGCCAGGAGTGAGTTGCTGAGCACGCCTGGGAGCAGGGGGGGAGAGGGGCTGGTCCGGGGTGGAGCCGGTCACTGGAGGTGTGAGCGGTCACTGGAGGTGTGAGCGGTGCGGACCAGCAGGCGGGTGGGCTGAGAGCTTTCTGCACTGGTGGGGATGGGGATCTTTAGTGGAGGTCAGCCTGGATCGGTGTCGGGTTTGATGTGAGGGTCTCCAACGCGTTTCGGCACAGGTGCCTTCTTCAAGGAGGTGGACTTGTGGTGTACCGTGGTATTCTTCAATGAAGGATACGCTACGGCATGTAATACAGAACTTAACCGCTGGGTGGCGAGTGCTCCACTGTTGTAATTTGTACTGAATGCCTTGTACTGAATGCCATACTGTTAAACTTAAATTGGATGGATATCACATTCACAGCATTTGCATGTTCGCACAACCAATATTTTTAATGTCACATAATGTATATACAGTAAGATCTTATAACAGGATGCAAATCAGTGCACATACAGTATTGTATATAACTGAACAGTAGAGAAGTTGCCCGAGTTGTTATCCTGGTATAATCGATACTGTAGATTAATGAGATGCACGCACAGCTTTCACTGAGATGGGATGAATTACAGTATGACAATTTTTTTTATAATTAAAAAAAGCAGCTGGAGGAGTGCACAAGGATGAGGCCATTCTGTGCGGTTCACTGTAGCTGGCGTGTGGGCTAGTGGTTAAGTGATAACTTTGGAAGAATTATGGTCCCGGGTTCGATCCCTGGAAAAGAATATTTTTTTATTTTTTGGCACTGTCTGCTCTGGACACTATAGTGAAACTACTGTAGTAGTGTTGTACTGTAATACTGTAGTGTTGTTGTTTAAAAGGCTGCTTAAAAGTAAGACATTACAAACTGATTGTGCGTTTAAATAGTGCAAAACTTTTGTCAATGTCTGCGCTGTTGTGGCTGTCAGCTCCGAGGGGTTGCAATGGGATTTCTTGCACATGCCCAGTGGAGGGGTTACAATGGGATCTGTGGCACCAAGCCATACGCCATGTAGCGCTATGCCATGGTGTATGGAAGATCATCACTGCGCATGCACAGTTGTCTGTATTACTACAGTACTGTACGGTATGCTGTTGAATTTTCACCCTTGCGCCACTCTGTGCTGTCCAAGACTTGTACACAATAGTAATTTCATGACTTCAGAAACTGTTACAGCAGTGCGCTCTGTTTGAGAGGGAAGCCTCTAAATTACAAACTGACTGTGCGTTTAAAACATGAATTTTGCACCACTCTCTACGCTGTCCTAGACTTGGACACAATAGTGATTTCTGTATTTACAAACTGACTGTGCGATTAAAGCGCAAAATAGTGCTACACCACAAACTTCCTACAATGAAGATGCAGTGTCAGCCTTGCACACTATAGCGACGTCTTTTGAGCAGTAACTAAGAGTGGCCTCTGTCTATGAGAAGGCTCTCTGTATTACAAACTGACTGTGTGTTTGAAGCACAAAATAGTGTTACATTGCAACTTGCGACAATGTCGATGCTGTTCCAACCTTGCTCACTATAGTGATTTCTCATGTTCAGTAAGTAGTAGTGGGATCTGTATGAGAGAGAGCTCTCTGTATTACACGGTTGGCACCATGGTGGCTGTCAGCCATCTCCGATGGATTAGAAATGGCATCTCTGGCGGGCGCATGCCCAGCAGGACGGTTGCGATGGGATTTCTGACGCATGCCCAGTGGGCTGAGAGTCATACACAGTGCATCAGGTCCCTTCCCCCAAAGCAAGTAAGAGCCTCTCATTACCATAATAAAGGATGCTTTGTTAATCCATATACTGTAAGCAGTCAGCTCTGCCCTTGTGTCCTGAAAAAGGCTATGAATAGTGACCATTGCCAAGGACACCATCCCCCATCTGCTAGGACAACTAGTGTGCCACTATGAATGTGTCTGTACTGTATATTAAAAACTGATGGTGTGGTTGAATTTTGCACCACACAATAGTGATTTCATATCTGCAGAAACTGGTAGTGAATGGAGTCTGTACAATATGAGAGAGAGGTCTCTGTATTACAAACTGACTGTGCGTTTAAAGCGCAAAATAGCACTACACCCCAAACTTGCGACAATGTAAATGCGGTGTCAGCCTTGCACACTATAGCGATGTCTCTTGAACAGTAACTGAGAGTGGCCTCTGTATATGACAGGGCTGTCTGTATTACAAACTGACTGTGCGTTTGAAGTGCAAAATAGCGTTACATCGCAAACTTGTGACAATGTCGATGCTGTTCCAACCTTGCACACTATAGTGATTTCTCATGTCCAGTAAGTAGTAGTGGGATCTGTATGAGAGAGAGCTCTCTGTATTACACGTTTGGCGCTATGGTGGCTGTCAGCCATCTCCGATGGATTAGAAATGGCATCTCTTGTGGGTGCATGCCCAGTAGAAGGGTTGCGATGGGATTTCTGGCGCATGCCCAGTGGGCCGAGAATCATACACAGTGCATCAGGTCCCTTCCCCCAAAGCAATCAAGAGCCTCTCATTACCATAATAAAGGATGCTTTGTTAATGCATTTACTGTAAGCAGTCAGCTCTGCCCTTGTGTCCTGAAAAAGGCTACGAATAGTGACCATTGCCAAGGACACCATCCCCCATCTGCTAGGACAACTAGTGTGTCGCTATGAATGTGTCTGTACTGTATATTAAAAACTGATGGTGCAGTTGAATTTTGCACCACACAATAGTGATTTCATATTTGCAGAAACTGGTAGTGAATGGACTCTGTACAGTATGAGAGAGAGGTCTCTATATTACAAACTGACTGTGCGTTTAAAGCGCAAAATAGTGCTACACCCCAAACTTGCGACAATGTAGATGCGGTGTCTGCTTTGTACACTATAGCGACGTCTCTTGAACAGTAACTGAGAGTGGCCTCTGTCTCTGAGAGGGCTCTCTGTATTGCAAACTGACTGTGCATTTGAAGCGCAAAATAGTATTACATCGCAACTTGCGACAATGTCGATGCTGTTGCAACCTTGCACACTATAGTGATTTCTCATGTCCAGTAAGTAGTAGTGGGATCTGTATGAGAGAGAGCTCTCTGTATTACACGTTTGGCGCTATGGTGGCTGTCAGCCATCTCCGATGGATTAGAAATGGCATCTCTGGCGGGCGCATGCCCAGTAGAAGGGTTGCGATGGGATTTCTGGCACATGCCCAGGGGGCCGAGAGTCATACAAAGTGCATCACCTCCCTTCCCCCAAAGCAATCAAGAGCCTCTCATTACCATAATAAAGGACGCTTTGTTAATCCATTTACTGTAAGCAGTCAGCTCTGCCCTTGTGTTCTGAAACTGGCTACGAAAAGTGACTACTACTGTAGTGTGCCGCTATGAATGTTACACAATAGTGATTTCATGACTTCTGAAACTTTTCAATCCCGTGATGCCCACACTACTTTGCCACTACGGTTATGACTACACTACAGTGCACCACAGACGCCTGCCGTAACGAGTGAATTAGTGTCGTCGTGCATCATGCATTGTGCGCCGTGCGCCGTATGTTATGCGTTGTGCATCGTGCGACGTGCGTCACTGGCTATTGAAAATGGCTGCAATAAGGGCGAGGAGGTTTTCGTCTGGCGAGCTCTTTGTCTTGGTGAAGTGGCGGGACCAAGCCTTTGCCACCAACTAAGATAAAGAACTCGCATATAGAAATGCCAGCAGGGATATATACAGGCGCTATGGCCTGCGCCGCGACGCAAGGTCCCTGCAGCGCAGGTGGTCAGACCTGCTGAGGAGGGACAGGCCTCGCCTAGAGCGGATCAGGAGGCGTATAAGGTATTGCTGTATAATCACATGAATTACAGTATACTGTACAATAACAAATACAGTACAATGCACAACTCTGACATACTCTACATTACTGTACACTGCACTGTAGGGTGTTGGATACTACAGTATCTGACAATTACTGACAGTTGTTTCGACACACTGACATGACTGGCAGACATTTGATTGACAGGCTGATTAAATCTACAGTACTGTACTGTACTGTACATGGACTAAAGGGTGACACACTATTGGTCGACATGGCTTGTTTGTATAATTAACCTACAGTAACAAAAGGCAAGTTGATTGATCCACCATTCTAATGCCTGTCGACCAAATCTATGTTAACCTACTGTACACACTATATACCGTATCTGTGCTGGGCCTGCCACCTTTAAGTCTGACATTATTACTGTACGTCACGGACAGATTCAGGGGTCTCCAATCAGCTCCCAACTGTCATCTCACAGGCTGTGTTTGAAAAATGAAATTTGGGAGCTGATTGGCTGGTATCTTATCACTTCTCACTCTGGGCCCCATTTA